>OW052220.1:276567198-278029228 GCA_932526605.1 Nephrotoma flavescens
TTTCATATGGGTTTATCAGCAACCAATTTCACTAATTTTGCCACTGTACGTTTTTCCAAATTTTCTTAAAAATAAGGCATGAGTGTGACCATCTCAAAACCACATAATCTTAATTCAACAAATTTATAGTTTTAACTTGCAAAATGTTGCTCTAATAATTTCTATTAAACGACAAACGATATTTATCGAAACTTTTAATTTAAATTAATTTTTTCGAAAAACAGTTATAATGTTACGTTTACATTTTTTTAAAATTTTTGTTTGGTTTTTACTTAAAGCAGTCATGATCACACTCATGATCATTTCAAATCCACTTAGCCTTAATTCAAAAAATTTATACTTCTAGCACAAAACATTTAAATGTAATTTTACTTCAAATACTAGTTGTTCTGTGAACATGTTTGGCCCAATTTCTTTAAGTTGCTTTGGTTCGATTTTTCCTAATTTTCTAAAAGTAAGGCATATTAATGAGCCCATCGTGGGCTGGCTAACTTCACAAAAGAGTAAATTTTTTTTTATTAATTAGTGGTGCCTGATAATAATTTTTCGGACAAAAGCGTGAAATATGGAGTCAAAATAATTCTAAAGAATTTATGGCGAAGTTCTGGAGTATTCTGGAACAACTAGCAACTAGCTTGGGTTTATTTTGGACTAAATTATTTTTAGAATTATTAAATTATTTTAGTAAAATTAATTTATCAATCAACTAATCTAAATTAATTTACTCGACTTACATCGATAAACCAGCTGCTGCCCTGTTTAAAAACACCGGGCCTCCCATATTTAATAAAACGTAGAATAGTTCAAATACGATTTTGACAAATTTTGCGGATTCACTTAAATTTCCGAAAATTCCGAATACCCAAAATATGTAAAAAATTCACATATTTTAAAAATAAATTTAAAATTTTAAATATTCTGACATAATTTGTTTTCTATAAAATTAACGAGATATAAAATGAACAAGCTTCACAGAATTGGGGTGTGTCACCTGAATATTTTAAATAAACTTTTTCCGAACAATTTTAACCATTTTTTTTTATATTAAATAGAAAACCGATGTGTGCCCAACGAAAATTTATTCTCAGTGAAACGATCAAATTATTCACATCGCAACGCCCCAATAAATTATTTAAGAGCGCACGGCAATAAGAAATATTTGGGATATTTCACCTAGTTCGATATTCATAAGCGTAACACTCGTTGGACACTTAACAAATTTCTAAAATTTAAAACTAAATTCCATCTCACATCGGTATACTCACACGTATAAGTATATAAACTCACATCAAGGCAAATATCATTCGATAAATAAACAAATAAATAAAATAAAATTGGAGATATGTCAAGAAAATTCCCAGTGAGTTTTTCAGTGAAAATACAGAAAAAAAATTCTGTATGGTAATTTTAGAATTTTTTAATTTTTTTTTTTTTAGAGGTGAAGCTATTTTTAGACTTGGAATTTATTTCACAGTATAGTTTTCAACCAACAACAACTCCAAAAACTAATAAAACGACGAAAACAGGAATTCATCACAATTAAAGTATACTAATTGATTGAATTATTAAATCTAATTAATTGCGATGAGGCTTTCTTGATTTTTCTTAGAAAATTCCCCATGTAACTATGTTTTTTGAATGTGACTTGTACTCGAAAATATTTTGCAAAATAAATTATTGGTCGGTGTAATAAATGGACTTTTTTTGCGGGCGACATATGATGGCGTCCCGAGCTCCCCGTCTCCCGCCTTGATGATATCCAATCCATTAACTTTGTGTTTTATTGTTATTATTTGACAAATGTTAAAACAGAAGTCGTGTATTATTATATTACATTGGCGCTCAGTGTGTTACTCGTATATTGGTTTGGGTGAATTTTTATGTGGCGTCTTCGCATTTGTTGTAACATTGAGCCGTCATAATAAATTGATTTTTCGTTTTCATTTCATATCAGCACATACATAATCATAATAATAATAATAACAACAACAACCATAGTAAACCGATCAAATTACTTTATGGCTAATAGGTTTTTATATCTCTATAATATAATATTTTTAATAAGAGTCGCCGCCGTCGTTGTCGTCGTCATCGTCATCAACATCGACGTACACGGTCGTCCAAACAACGTATAGCATAAAATGTATGTACTAGGATCTAATAAATTATGGAGACGCCATAAAGTTTTCCCCGCATACATATATAGATTTTATTTTACTATATGTATAAGTACGTGTGTGTGAGTATATGTATTGTGTGTACATGAAAATTGGATAAACTTTTTCTCTCACCTTAGGGAAATTTATTTTACACACATTTTCTGGTTATTATTAGGAAAAAGTTTTTTTTTATTTTTTCTAAATTATACAACAATTTTTTTTTTGTGTCAAACCACCAACATCATTACGATCATCACACTCAACAATGTCTCGAAAGGATTATGTTGTGTATGTGTGTTATAGAGAGTTACAAAAAACTTGTCGAAAAATTTAATAAGCATTCCTTTAGGGAGGGGGTATATATATTGTACACTCGGATACAAAAAATAAATTATCCAATTGAGCACCTACACACCTGATGAAAGTCTATACAACGCTGTAATACAGAAGGAAGTCCTCCACCCACACATATACACACACGGAATATAATCAAATTTGACAGCTGATACGTCATGTACAGACATTCAGATTTAATTTAAGTAATTAAATATATTTTTAATTTTTTATATAATTTTAATCCGAATCAAATAAAAAAAAAACATTTTAATTTTCCAATTAAATTTTAATTAACTCAAATAAAATTAAATAAATAAATAAAATGGAATCTACACTACTATACACACTCTGGTGTAATACGCCTTCAATCGATAGAGCGCGAGATTTTTTTAAATAAACAAAACAAAAACATAACCCATCAACTTGTTATATTGATCTACCTACGGCTTTTTGGTAATTGGGAGACTATAGAAATTTAATTGTTGTTTTTAAATTTTCTGCTTATTTTATGTAAATATTTTTTTCATAAATTTTAAAACCTTTGTGGGCCCCAAAAACTTTTTGGAAATTTGTCACAATTATATATTTTCAGGGGACACGAAATTATTATTATTTTAAATAACTTGCAGTCCACCCTAATTGACCCCAAATGGAATAGGAAATTTTGAATGCTCCAGCTCAATGTTTTTAGTACTTATCAAATTTTAACAATAAATTTCATATTTGGAATGAAATATTACTATTTGACAAACAGTTTGTAATTCTAATAACCAACAAGGCACATGGACCTCAGAAATTTTTCCTCTTTTATTATTTAACTTTTTCAAAAAATTTTGGTAGTCGTAAAATTTAAAAGCTTGGAGCCCAAAGTGGCTATTTCTTTAGTTTAAGGTTACCAGAACGCAGATAATAGAATATTACAAGGTTGTGAAAAATGAAAGGTTTATTCGACGAGTGACAAGCCGCCTTTTGCCTACATTTCCGACTAATTGGTTAGGTCAGTTCATACCAACCAATCATAGATGGCACAAAACAAAGCAGGCGTCTGATCTTAGAAGCATTTTTTAACATTAGAGATATCTATCCATAACTGGTATGAACTAATAACCGATATTTAGATAGAATGAGTGGATCCCAATTTTTCTTTTAATTGTTCATTTATCGTATTTATTTATCGTATCCTATGAGAACCTTTATTTATTCACATGATTTCGGACGTTGGTTTTCGTTTTAAATTTAGATTTGATCGAGTTTTCGATCTGACTTCTTCTAGCTTTGTATAGCAAAACCTAACCTTTTATCAAGGACGAGTAGAGCTCAATGTTCTTAGTAGCCAATTAGTTCGGTCATAATGAGGGTTTATTTTTGTTTGCTAATTTAGATTTTTTAATTGGGTTCCTTTAACTACAAACTAAAATAAACCCAATATTTTACCAATAGCGAGTGGAACATAAATATTTATTATTAAATTAAAATGTCGTAAACTTGGCTTTTAATAATCATTTTAGTTTTATTAATTTAAATGAAAGGACCCTTTCTAGTAGAGCCTTTAGTTAGCCCAAAATTAAATTTATTTTTTAATTTCCCATAGTATCTTGTAGAACATTCAGCAATATGCTCTGCTAACTTTAGCGTCATTATTTCTTGAATTGCTCATTGAAACCTTCCATTTCTTTATATTTTAAGCATACAATTTTTAAACAATTTAGACAGTCTATAGAAAAGCAAACAATTTGAGCGAGTTATGCTTAGAATTTTTAAAAGTATTTTTAAATGAATTTTTTAAGTATTGATTTTTGGATCAATAAAGCCCAATAAACTGCAAATCAAAATGTCAGAATTAAAGAAAGCTTTATTTAAAAGTTTATTAAAATTTATTCCGATACAGAATTCTTTGAGAAGCGGAGTCTACCAATTCTAACCAAAATTTTTAAATTTTGAACAAACATTTCACAATTTCCTTGTATTAGTTTTCAGCAACAAGGATAATAATCTGTAATTTTGATGAATTTTGTAATTTCAATTGTAAAGGTTCCGAATTTGAAAAAATATTTTGAAATTTAAGCTCTAAATCTCAATATTCAAACCTTAAAATTCTAGTAGAGTATACCTGCTTATTAAAATAAATAAAATTTTAATTTTTTTTTGTAAAGTTGTGGAATTTTCAAGTTCAAATTTTTACATACATTTCTAAATTATGTTGTTCCGGTTACCATTGCCAAAAAAGCAATAAAATTGCGATTTCTAAAATAATTGTAGCGTCTGGCTATTTAAATCTTTGATCTAAAATTTTGAAGTGCTTTCTCAATATTCCAAATTTAAAAGAAAACGATGAGCTTTCTCTCCACACTCTTCATTCCACCATTCCATAATTTGACCGGGATAATTTGGGATCTACTTTTTTAAAATATATATTTTAATATATTTGGTATATTTATTGGTTTAATATAACTTTGATTGGTAGTATAAGGGAAGTCCGGAGCGAGTTTGCTCCTTCCTTCGTCGAGCGCTGTGAGATGTGTATCATTTCTCCGGAGCTTAACCGAGTATTGAGTAATGGTGTGGATAGCGCTGTTCGATCGTCGTCGCCGATAATCCAGAATTAGAAATGTGAAATTATACATAAAATCAAACTAAAAGCGTAGTCATCATAAAATCCTGTCGTTACCATTCTAGTTTTTCCAACTTTCAAAATTAATACAAAATTTAAAGTTGCGGTAAAATTAAAAATTCATGAAATTTTTTAAAAGAAACATAAATATGACATTGCTGATACATAGTGTTTTTTTGGTGAAACTCTTCAATCATAATATGATAGAATTACAACAAAATTCTGAAGTTGGTTTTTAAATATCCACTCCACACAAGAATTTACATCAGTAGTAGAACCTATAAAAATATTTAATTCTTCCTCAACATATAATGTTTTTACCAAGACGGATTCCAGAAGAGGGCATGCTCCTTTCCTCCGATATTTAAGTAATTGAGCAATTACTAATTAAATTGTTTATTTCATCAACTCCTTTTTCAGGTTTTAAGTGTGCCTAGCCACAATCATATATGATATTGACCAGTGGTCTATTTGACACCAGTTGTTTCCGGGTTTAAGGTTCCAGTTAGAATTGGAATTATTGCAACTTGCTTTTGAAGCGCAATGACGCTGTGGGAATCGGACATAAGGCCTAAGTTGTTCTGATAGTCGATATGTCGACAGAAGCATAAACAGCAACATCAAAATACGAAAAAATTCTGAACTTAATTTAAATTTAATTATTAAAACCATAATTGAAGAATTTTGCATCCAAAATTACGGAAGTTCCTTTATTATTTAAAATTTTGAAATTTCCTTGTGTTTGGTTTCAGAAATGCAAAATTTTCCAATTTTGAAAGTTTTAACAATTTTTAGAATTTAACAAAACTGAGAATTCACGATAAAATCTTGGTTTGATTGTAGTTTTTTCAACTTTTCAAAATTAATGCAAAATTCAAAATTGCTATAAAAATTAAAAGCTGAGCTTTAGAATTAAACATTTTTTCTAAAGTTGTATATTTTGAATATTTAATTCGGCAATTGGAATTTATCCGGGTGACATTCCCAAATAAGCGACAAACCCGATTTTTTGAAAAACAAGCGAATAACCGCTATTTCAAACTTTCGACTATCCTGCTGGTTAGTGCAGGATCTTTATAAGGTTGGTACTTTCGACCATGCTAATTTTTTCAAACAAACGTTGAAAATTGTAAAATTTTCGAATTATGTTATAATTTGATTGACAAACTTAACTATTGTGGAAAGAACAAATTAAACGATTTTCATTAAAATGAAAAAAAATATTGGAGCAAAATTACGAGTAAAATGTCCCAGAAAAAACCTCTTAAAAAGCTGAGCACCTTTATTAGTATTTATCACATAACATGGCGATCTAGGAGTGGCCATCCAAATTGGCTGTATACGACACCGGTCATTGAATTGAACTACAGTAGTGCTATACCAAGTACTATCAGATAGTTTTATGCAAATTTATAATTTTGAGTAATTCAATGATTTTGGATTCGAATATCATTAATCGTGATAATATTCATCTTTTTTTGTGATCATATATTTCTCATAAGCAATATGATATAAATCAAATAAGACATGTATACATATTGAAACCACAAATCAATACCCACTTTAAAAAAAAAAATCGATCGCGCGAAAAACATGGTACTATTATATATTTCCCGTTTTTTTTCTTTTTTTAATTTGGAATGACAATTCAATCATAAAAAAATCATTATTAAATCCGTAGATCGCGATCGCGCTGCTACACAGCGAAATAGCTACATTTTTATTTCTAATTGTCAATCAAAAAAATACGTGATCGAGAGAAAAAATATTAAATGATAATAAGCGTGGAGAGTGTAATAATGATAATAATAATACGCGATCGCGCGCCTCAATGAAAATGTATTACTACTTCTAACTGATATCAAATTATAAAAATCGCACATAATATTCACAATCGATCGTATCATTTGCTCCTCAACCGTATCTACTATAAAAGTATAAATAAGAAATTAATTATCAACAAAATAATCGCATCTAGTATTAATTATTTATTTGTTTGCTTGTATACGATCGTCTAAGATTGATCAATCAATATTGCTTAGATGTACAAAAAGTATGTGTGTATTGAGCTCCACATAAGATTTCGAGATGACTTGAAAGCGCGATTATATTTTTAAAACAAGAAGTTTCATATTTCAATTTAGAAGTAAAAATTTTTTATGAACGAACGATCATGATTATTATTCTTCGGATCATTATCATCATATTTTAAGTCAACGAAGGAATATGTGTGTATAATATATATAGAGAAATATTTTTCATATAATACACAGAGAGCAAAATTTATTGTATAATAGTAAGAAGAATAATGATGATGATAAAAATAATTATAGTCATGTCAAAGCTAGTAAAATAATAGTAAATAGAAAAATTAGAATTCTTGTAGTTTAGTTTTTTTTTCCTTTTTATGATTATTATTATGATTATAATATAGTTTTTTGTTGTGTGTTTAATGTTGTACCGTCGTTGTTTTTGTATAAAGTCGACATAAAACTATAATAATAACTTAAAACGCGGTCATGTAAGAAACGACGACGACGACGACAAAACACCAAACGCGCAAAATACAATTTATGTGATAGGATTTTCTTTATATAGCGGCGATGGTATTAACGCAACGCGATGACATGACGTCGACGTTGGTTCAACGTGTTCTTCTTTAGCCGAGGATACTTTGAACGAATCACGTTTATATGGCCGTTCAATAATAATAAAAAATTACATATGATGAATGAACAATTTATTACTGATAAAATTGAAATTGCACTTGCCTTACATTTTTCTTAGAAATATGCGTTTACTAGTTTTTTGTTGCTGTTTTGTTTCATATCGTTTGCTTGCAATTGATTATTCAAGCGGTTCATTATTATAAATTTTATTTATATTATAATTAATGATCGTACTTGATCATAAAATACATTTGTTATAGATGTAGAATATTGTTGATTTATTTAATTTTACGAGCAGTGCTTGCATACGGTTATATGCTATAAATTTAACACAGTTTCCTAAATTAGTTGATTGCATAATTGAAATTAATTAGGTTTAGATGTTGTTGAGGATGTTAAGTAAGTTAATTTTTTGCAATTTTGATTCGGAAACGATTTTAATAAATTTGGCGTTCAATATCTTAAAGATTTCACAAATTCGATTTAATGTCAGTGTTGTATTCACTCGAAATTAAAAATTGTTTCATCATTAAAAAACAAAAATCATTTAGGCTCACCATACTTTTTTGGTTGAAAATAAATTATTAATTCAACTGACTTATAGATACTGTGATAAGTTTACTCAAGTATTTTGCATTGTAATGTTAGCCTAGCCGTCTACAATTTTTCATAGTGCAGTGGTACAGCATTACAAATTGCATTTGAATTAAAAATGATAGTTACTATATTTCTCCTAAAGTTGATGACAATAAATGTTATTGAAAATTTAAGTTCGAACAACATTTCGTTTTCATTCAAATTATGGTATTTACCAAATAAATTGGGTATAATTTATTGTTGTAATTGTAATTTTCACATAAATTTAAAATTAACCAGCCTGCTACTTTGAAATTTTCGTAATAATAATTAATATTAACTAATTAATATTACAAGGTGCATGTAGAGAACCCCAATAACGGAACAATATATAATTTATAATTATAATTTTAATATAAATATTTAATTAAAATGTTAGTCACTCAAATAAAGTGTCTTGAATTAATTAGGTATAATCTGTTGAGATATTATTTGATACGAGATTCTAATTGCATTTGGCATATATCATTTTTAATTTCTACAATTTCATTCGTATTATAAATGTTATAAATTTTTTTTATCACATTTCACTCAAATTTTAAAATTAGTAATTTTGGATAGAAAGTTTAACTTTTTTCACCAATAAAATCAAACTAAACTAAGTATATCTTTCATGTTAAGTCATTTTGATAACTTTTTATGGAACTCAGTTTATAAATATAATCCTTCACTCAATTAGAAATAAAATAGGTTTACTAAGTAAACATCATCAAAGGTGCCAGTGACTGTAGCAGAAAAAGATTAAATTTAGTATTTTTTTAAAGATGTCTCAACTTGCTCTCACATATAAATTAATCTCTAGGACCAATTCTTGAGGGACTCAATATCAACAAATTCGTTTTAGATTTTTTTTAAATTTTCACTCAAAGTTATATTAACTGCATCTTCCAGACAGTTTCAAGAAGCGTTAATAGGACGATGAGCTATGTAGTGTTTCGACATAACTTATTGTAATTTTCACTCAAAGTATCTGTCAGATAAATTGTGTATGGCAGATATGTATCCCTTTTGAAGAAAATGTTTGTTCAATTTCACTCAAATATTATTAAACGACGTGTGCTTTTTTTGTAAAACACCGAACACAATCAAACATATTTTGTTTTTTTGCGCATACGTATTATATACGCAATTTAATTTAATTTTTTAGTACAAATGAAAAATCTCTGATTGTCTGTGGTTAAAGTCAAACTAAATTATTTATCTTTCCATGCCGGCGTCTGTAAAAGGAAAAATTGTATGTTAGGGTTTTTAAAATACCACTCAACTTGCTCTCACATATTAATTGACCTCAAATGTCAGATTCAAGGTGTCAATAACATCAAATTCATTTTAAAAAAATTATTTTAATTTTCACTCAGTTTTTCCAATAGCAAAAATAGCAATAAGTGTCATTAGGATGTAAAATTAATGTTTCGACCTAAAGGAATTTATTTGTCAGTCAAATAAAGTATCTATTAAATTGAGTGAAATTTCATTGAATGTTTAAAACTTAATTTCTTTAATGAAAATTTTCTTCAAATTTCACTCAAATATTAAAATTACACGTTTGCCATTTTGGAAAATTATATGCCCAATTCAAACTGTTAGTCCTGGCTGATCTCTTTTTAGCTCGAAACTATTTTCAAATTACACTCATACATTTCGGTTTAATTTTGAAACGTCAAAATCAGTAAAAACAAATTGTGGATCTTTATCCGCCGTTGCCTCCAGGAATTTAACTTAGCGCATCAAATTTTCAATAGTAATTTTCAAATTTCACTGAAAAGTTATAATTGTGCGTTATTTTGCTGGTAATTTTGATGTAGAAGTTATTTCAAATTTCATTCAAATAGATCTCCAAATGTATGGAGGTTCTACATATTATGGATTTAAAAGTTATAGCGATAAAATTTTCCCAGGTTCTTTTGGGCTTTCAATTATTTCCATAGACTATTTGCTTTTGAGACATTATAACAAATTGTTTCAAACTACAAACATTTGAAATATGATGTTGAAAGTTTTACGTAACTTTAAAAGATTTCAATTATATTCTAAATTTTGAATGTGGTTGGTTGGTGCTTCAATTTTTATTTTTACATGAAAATTGTAATCAACCCGTTATTAACATCAAATTCATTTTTATTCATCCATTTGCTATCAGTACCCCTCCTCCCCTTCTCGTAGAAGGGGCGGGGTGTAACTTTGAAATTAAAATAGGAAGCCCTATTTTTAATGGCAGATCCGGATACTACGACTTAAAGTACGGTAGGATTTCTTTGAAACATTTTTTTCGATTCATGATAGAGGGCGCTGTAATAACGATATTAAATTTATTTACATATGCATATGATTCTGCAATTAAACTAAAATTAACACGTTTTCAATGTAAATACTTGAAATTAGTCTTAAAGAAGAAAAAAATATTAATAACATTTTTAAATGTTTCAAAGAAATCCTACGTACTTTAAGCCGTAAAATCCGAATCTGCAATAAAAATAGTAGTTTCTATTTTAATTTTAAAGTTAACAACCCCCCCCCCCCCCCCCTCCACCTACAAGAGGAGAGGAGAGGAGGAGGAGGAGTACCAATTTTAGCACTAATATATGCCCCCCTCCCGAAATTATTAAATTTTGATAATGGAAATTTTTTTCGTAGAGTGCTTAATTTCGAAGATATTTGAAAGTTTCAGCTTAAAAAAATCACCCAGTATAATTAAAGCGTTAGTCGGTGTATTTTACCAAGAGCAAAAATGGCATTAAGTGCTATTAGGATGGTAAATCAGTGTTTCGGCATAAATAAATTTCAATCATTTAAATAAAGTATCTGTTAATTTCACTGAAAAGTTATAATTGTTCGTCGTTGAAGTTTGTTTAGCTAGTAATTTTGATCTAGAAGTTATTTCAAATTTCACTCATAGATCTCCAAACGTATGGAGGGTTTTCAGATTGTCGGAAAATATCACTCAAAATTGAGTGTAAAAACGGCGTTTTTCAAAAGTAATTAAAAATACATTCTGATTAGTAAAATAATTTTTTCTATTCCTACCTACATCTTCAATCGGATCTTAATTTTTAAAATTCTTTAATATTTTGCAAATTTTCTAAGAATAGTTTCCAATAACTTAAAATGTTTATTTCTTTCGCGAACTGAGTGATTTTTTACATGGAATTTTACCTTATTTGCTAGAAATAACTACATAAGAGAGTATGTTTTGATACAAAATAATAAAAATATGAATTATTGGGTATCGTTTGATTCGAATATTTTAGAAATTAGTGAAATTTGAGTTGTGTCACTATTGCACCAAACCGACGATATAATTAAAACATTAGTCGGTGTATTTTACCAATACCAAAAACGACATTAAGTGTTATTAGAATGTTAAATTATTGTTTCGGCATAAATGAATTTGTCATTTAAATAAAGTACTTGTTAAACTAATTAGGTATAATTTAGTGAAATTTAACTGAATTTTTAAAACTTAAACTTAAACAAGTGCAATTTCTTTATTGAAAATTGTCTTCAAATTTCACTCAAGTATTAAAATTACACTTCTGCAATTTTGGAATATTGGAAATAAGATTCAAATTGTTGGTCATGGCTGATCTTGTTTCAGCCCGAAATTATTTCCAAATTACACTCATCATTATAAATTTCATTAGATCTTTATCCGTGGTTGCCTCCAAGAGCTTCCAAAACTTCAAACGCAATAAATTTTCAATATTCCTTTTGAAATTTCACTGAAAAGTTATAATTGTTCGTCATTGAAGTTTGTTTAGCTAGTAGTTTTGATCTAGAAGTTATTCCGAATTCCACACAAATGGATCTTCAAACGTATGTAGGTTTTTCATATCGTCGGTTTGGTGGAACAGTGACAGCTCAAAATTTTTAATTTTTCAGTAGAGCGATTTGAAAATATCACTCAAAACTATGTGTAAAAACGGCGTTTTTCAAAAGGCGTTCCTACATCTTCAATCGGATCTTAATTTTTATAATTCTTTAATATTTTGCAATATTTTTTTTAGGATAGTCCAATATCTTAAAATGTTAATTTTTTTCGCGAATTGAGGGATTTTTTACATGGAATTTTACCTTATTTGCTAGAAATAACTGCATAAGAGAGTATGTTTTGATACAAAAGAATAAAAATATGAATTATTGCCCCATTCCACACGAGATTTCTGGTTTTTTGATTATTTTTACAAGGCCAACTAGTCATAATAGATAATGTATATGTATGTGTCTTTTATTTTGTTTTGTTCTGCTCTCGAAAATAAAATTTAAACTAAAATGAGTCAAAAAGGCATTGAAATATTTTTTATTTCATTTATGTTTGTGTTAGTGTGGTTTTACCGAAAATTTATTTAAGTCGCAATTAAAACCCGTATCATAGGTAATCGGGGAAAGAAACTAAGAAAAATATTATTTCTGTGATACCCCGTGTGGCATCAGTGATTGGTTATCATTTGATTCGAATATCTTAGAAATGAGTGAAATTTGAGTTGTGTCACTATTTGCACCAAACCGACGATATTATGAGTATTGTACACTTTTATGTACGTACATATTTAAAATTGATATTAAATATATTTTTTTGAGCTTTCTGTTATTTTCATACAATACTTGCTCTTGAGAGTTTTCCAAATATCACTCAAAATTGATATTATTCTATATTTTGAATGTGATTGGTGTTTCTATTTCCAACTTTCACACAAAAATTGTAATCAGCATTGGTGTAAAAATTTTCTAAACTAGTATATTTTGCGTTTTAATATTTTTTTCAAATTTACACTCATGATTGATATCTAAACAACCCTTTGTTGTCTTAAATTCCGCTCAAAAGTCAAAATCTTTATTCAAATTATCTACAGTTTAATATCTTTTTAACTAGAAATTATTTTCAAATTTCACTCAAATAGATTGCTCTCATAAATTTAAAATATTTATTATTGGTGATATAATAACTTAAATAACACAGTCGCTAATTCTTCATAGTGGAAAGAGTCATTTTTATTGTATACGGTATTTTGCAAAATCACCTCAGGATTAAAATGTTGCAATCATGATTCTGCAGTTATAATAACAGACCAACACAATGTATCTGCGTGTCTATATAGTTATGAAAAACCCAAACTTGCCAATCCAGATACATAATAATAAGCAGAATACTTAAAATAAGAATCTCTTCAAATCAAAATCAAATATTCGTTTCACGATTATCCAATCTTAGATTTCCGCTGAAAAATGTATGGATGAAAATAAATATGTTGCATAAGCATCCGTAACACGTGCTTCATTTAAAATTCATCAATCGTCTTTTGTATTCTCTTCGATATTTAAAATATATTTTCTTATTAAGATTTTGATCTTTAAGCGTAAAACAATTCTATATAATAAATAGAAAACGTATACTGCTATTTACTGCATGCATGAAATTTCAAGGTCTGCACATCTTGGTATAAGCCAAATTACGAGTACACAAAAATAAATAGCTCGCATTGCAAATATATTTGCGCATATAATAACAAAAATTATTCGACATTATTAATATTTCTTATTGTAAACAAGATGTTGATCAATTACGAGTACAATCATAATTTTAGTACAATAGAATGAATCGACCTTTCAATGTCGTCGTCAAAATATACAAAACAAAATTCCCCCTTCCGTTGCCGGGTACCCTCTACATTTCAAGGTTGGTTAAACTGCATTGGGGTGGTTGTTAATAAAATAATTTTTAATTGTTGTTTTAATTACTAGAACCATCTGTTGAATATGACAAGAATAATTTTCTATAGTTTGATTTTTTTTTATCAAAACAAATTTTTCATTGAGTAGGTACATTACATATACAATTATTTGACAAGACAAACCAGATGTGTGGTATCTCTCGCCATTAGATATTTCTTGACATATCGCGATATTGAAAACACATGGTTGACAGACATGCAGGCTATATGCGATCATCGCGAATATTATTAGGCATTTCGTTGATTTCTAGACTCAAGTCGCGAGAAAGAGAGAAAACCTCTTAATATTAATGTGCAAATGACAATTCAATGTCATCTCCACCGTCTACTATAGCTATATACGTGTTTTTATGCATAATCTTTATATACACACAACAGACGTATAGATCATGTATGATTCATCGTCTTAATTATATAATAATTACGTGTACATTATGTCCCGCAATAACAATTTTTTTATTATACTTATCGTCACGTGTATTTTATGTTCCCGATTGTTTATATAACGACCACGTGGTTCCGTTAACATTATACTGACTGTGTATTATGCCACCTGTTAAAAATGAATTGAATTCAACTCGAGCCGAAAACACTTGGCGCGGCGCGGCAATAAAATTTCAAGCTCACAACATTTTTTTTTTTTATAATTTGTTTTGGCTGGAAGCGTGAATATTTTAGATTTAGATTGTATGTGCTAAAAATATAAACGCGGGTTACAAATTTATTGGAAAATAAACGAAGATGATTGATGGGAAAATATTTTTTTTTTGCTTCATGATCATGTGCCAACAAAAATTGAATGTTTTGACGTTTTGTTACTCGTTAAACTAGAAATGTCCAGAGCACGTTTTAATTTATATTCTCTAATATTTATTATTTTATGTTGTTTGTTTTCTAAAAATATTCGTATATGTAGTACGCCGGTCCCGTCAAAGCTAAATGTCCCATAATGCTTTCTGTCGTATTTACGTATGCGTTAATTTAGTTTTTTTGTGTGTTTCCTAATAAATTTTCTAATTAAAGTTTATAAATAATCGTATATCTTTCTTCATTTTTGTTTGTGTTTGTATGGGTTTTGCTTGAGACGCGGTCGGTCCGCGATACATTGCTTTTTTATATGTATATATATAGAAATAAAAACTAATTTGAACCAGTTTTAGCGGGATGTATTCGTGCGTCTATACCGCATTTTATGTGCCAAACGATCACACTTTAGAGATTGTGATTCACTTTTTGTATCGAATATTTATCACGTTGTTTACTACAATATTTAAGAATGATTGACAAATCCTTTGAGTAATTTTTTCATAATATTTATTGCCACATTTGGCTTGTAGAAAGAACGGAATCGAAACATGCATATATGTGACGGAAATTAAATAAAAGCACATCTTTTATGAAATTTGGCTTGGCACAAAAAATTATCATAGTTAAATTTTAAAATTGAGTGTTTTTGTTTTTAAATGAATGTGTCATGATCTGATTCCTAATGCTCATCTTTATTTTACAGTTGACGGTTTTGTGATATATTTTTTATACGACCGCCTCTTTCGATTATTAAGTGTTCTGCAATTGAATATTATCATCATATTTGCCAATTTCACTCACAAAGTTACTAAATCCACTTTACTTTATAGGCAATGAAATGTTTACAAAATTATATATTTTACCGTAATATTTTGACTGAATTCGAATTAGGTGAAAATTACAGATATATATTTGAGTAAAATATAAAAAATAATAATATTAAATTCAAACTTATTTCATATAGAAAAAATATACAACTATGAAATTTAAAAAACGTTTTGGAGTAAAATACTAAATTGGCGTCGGTACGAAATCCCGAATTACAAAAGACCGAATTATCAAAATACCGAATTATCAAAATACCGACAAAAAAAATTCTGACTTTCAAAATTATACCACTATTAAAATCCCGACTTTCAAAATCCCGACTTTCGAAATTCTGATTTTTCTGAAACCTTAATCCCGACAAAAGTGGGGATTTTTTTAAAATATTAAATTTTCTTTTTTTTTATCTTCATTTTTATTAAGAACTCGCTCTTTTTCTGGTCGATCTTAGTTAAATTTGGGTTATTTGATATAGTTTGCATTTTATTCAAGAATGTTTGGAATTGGGCCTGCTCATTTGAACTAGGCCAATCCTTAACCAATAATTGTAAAATTTAATTTACAAAATTGGATTTGTCTAAATATGTTTTTGTTCGTTCTGAAAAGAACGTTTGGGTTTTTGATGAAATATTTAATGATAAAATAAATAAATAAATTTAAGCGCTATTAATGTAAGTTTATAGCATGAGCAATATTTTTTAAATTATTAGCTTTTTTTAGTGGGAAACTGGGAAGCGTTCACCAGCTTTCCATTTCTCAATGCGTGTTTTGCATAACATCATCTCCTGCCAATTCTTCGATTAACTTATAGGTCCCAACGTGTGGACTTCCGATTACTATTTTTAGTAGAGCGTGCCAGACCTCAACCGAGTTTTGTGATCTAGGGAAATTATCTCCATGGTTCTGAAATATAGCCCAGAACTGACTGTATTGGGGTCTTCCTTCAAATTCTGGCGTCAAAATACTCGGAAACTTCTTCTGGAGATAAGAGTTCAGATGGAAATGGAAAAGGCATCCTTTGCATTCAGCTACGATTGCTTTTTCTGTCACAATTCTCTTTGGATTTAATGAGATGTTCCAAACACAAGCAATTTTACAAAGCTCATTGAACATCTTTGAGTAAGCTTCTGTTGATTTGGAGCTCATTATACAAAATAATAATGGCATGATCTGGTCGCCAGTTTTACCATGGATCGTGAATAACTGTCTCATTATAGACGGTACAACCTCGAATGCACCGTCCATGAGCCATCCTCTGCTAGCAACATCAAAGATGTTTTTGTACCTAATAAAATATTTGTATTCTCTCCAAAATCTTTCTCCGACAATACAAAGAGCTTCGTCAATATACTTTAACGTTTCCAGAATGGATATTTCATTTAAGCTTTCCGGCTCTTTCAGTGTTGTGGCCCTCTTTTGAGGAATTTTTTGTTTCTGTGATCCGTTTGAAGGCAAATACAATCTGCAATCGTGGTCACATTTACTTTCTATTATTATTTGAGTAGGTCGCAACCCTGGTACATGTTTTTAGAAAGTCACTAGAGCGTAATTATGATCTGATGGTTCTTTTTTTAATTCATGTTTTCCTTCTTCGTGTTGTGGTTGCTCTTGCTTTACACAATAGGTTTCAAGCACCTCCTTTTAGTATTATTTTTTTATTAGTTTTTATGATTGCTTTATTTTTATTTTTAATAGGCCTCTCTTATTTAATATTTTTAAAAATTTTAAAAATTAAAATATTTCACACAAAAAATTTTACTAAACAACACTTTTTTACTGATTTAATAAAATATATTTTATCACAATTGGAACTCCTTAGACTGTATCGATAATACGGTTTAAAAAATACTAATGTCAGAAAACTAAAATCACTCCATATTTATAAAAAAAAATCTGCTAGCTACAGGTAGATTTTTGTGAGGAATCATAATGTCACATCCACATGTCATTTTGTCTACACAAATGACGCAATAGTGGGAGTAACATCAATAGTACAGATTCTTGTTTTGATTTTTGTATTGCTTTTCATAATTTTCCAACATATTTAATAATTTTTATTATTAAGTTAGTCGAAAAAAATATTTTAATGTTTTTAAAATTGCCTGTAAGGCTACTCCCACTATTGCATCATCTGTTACTGTTATCCCAAAGCATCTGATGCATTTAAATCCTTTTTAACCCTTTACAAAAAATATTACTTACATGAAATTATGTCAAAAATATGTTTGTTTTCATATTTTTAGTCGTTACCACGGGAACGGTTCGGTTATGCAAAAGAAAAAATTCCAACTGGCCTAAATTTCTAAAACCCCAATTAACAAAATTTACTGGCTCGTAACTATGTACATTGCACTCATTACAAAAAGATTTGTAAAAATACGATTTAAAAAAAAAATGAAAATTTCGGGCGCCCGAATTCATAATTTTTTTTTTTAAATCAGGCTTTTAAAAATCGGGATTCTGAAAGTCGGGCAAACGACCCCAACCCATTTGATGAGTTTTTATATTCCTTAACAGTTATTATGAGCAAAATTTAAATGTTCTCACTGAAATTTTAATTTTGAGTAATTTTAATTTTGAGAGAAATTGAATTTTAAGTAAAATGTTAATAGTGTCGAATTTAAAATTTTATTTAGTCACATAAATTTTTAACTTTTTTATTTGAATGTTCCATATTCGAATTTGTAAAACTGACAGAAAATATAATTTGTTAGTTAAATTTGAAATTTTTCGAAATTCGTGAGTTTTTTTTGGAAAGTTCATACCAATTTAAACTTAAGTTTTTATAATTAAAAGCACTCAATGATTTTAATGGTAAATCACATTTTGCTGATAGAAAATATTCATTTTTCTATTCTTGTTTCAAATGAGGTCAAATTTAAATCGAAATTTTATTACTATTGTAATGCCTTTTCGGACGAGGACTTTTAATCTGATTATCGCTGTCTTTGTATTAAAAAAATGTCTATTTTTAAAATAATCTAATAAAAGATAGCTAAGCTCACACTTTCCCTATTAATTAAGTAAAATTTAACATTTTTACTATTAAGTGAAATTATAAATTTGAGTGAAATTTTAAATTTAATTTTAAGTTGATATGAAATTAAATACAAAAATCGCTTCGAAAATCTATTCGTATCGAAAATAATTAGTAAGTTTTGGAGCAATGGCCCTGAACGTTTCTTGATGGCAGCGCAACAGCTAAAAAGTAAAATAAAACAATATATAAAATTAACTTTCATTCAATTCAGAAATAAAATAGATTTACTAAGCAAACATTTTCAAAAGTGGCTCGACCTGGATATTCCTTTTGATTGAAATTATTTTAAATTTCACTCAAACTTGTATTTAATTTAATAAGGCCATAAGTGTTATTAGTACGTTAAGTTACATAAAAATCTGTTTAACAAATTGGGTATAATTTAGTGAAATTGATAATTATTTGATTCGAATTTAGCTTGATTTTGCATATGCATAAATAACTTTGAATTTCACTCGAATAATAATATTACACGTCTACAATTATGTATTTCAAGTTAAATGTGCAAATTTCAGTCAATTAAAGACTAAGATTTATTAAGCCAAATTTATCGGTGTATTTAAGAAAAATATGATTTAACGGTTTTAAAATTACACTCAAACTATCATTAATCTCAAAAGCTAGATTCGAGCCTAGCCATAAAAAATAATCGTTTACAGGTCTACATGCAATTTCTGTAAAATTATTATGTTGTGAAGTTGTGAGTGAAATTATAAGTTTGAGTGAATTTTTTATTTTGAGTGAAATTTTAATTTTAAGTTTTTTTAGAGTCACTGTTCCTAAACGTTTCGTTTTAATGTTTGCTTAGTTCATAAATTATTGAATTTTTGAATGCAACATAATGGCCCGCGCCTCTTGGGTTGATAATTGCATATTATGTGTATTATATTAATGATATCTGCTTTTATTCGAATTTTGGAACGTGCTTATTACCAAATATCAAGCTACATAATTAAGAATTGTTCAGTCATTTGAACCTAACGCCTTGTTAACCGAATATAAAGATGTCAAAAATAAAGCTGTAATAAACAAAAAGACCATAATAGAGAGCTCGACAGAGATATGATAGCGACTAGTTTGTGATAAGTCACGGACACAGAGTTTATATGTACGTTTTGGGGTGCGGTATATATCAAAACAATAGAAAAACTAACGATTCATCATAAAACTTATATTGTAATAGTTGTTGCTATTCTTTGTTATAATTTTTATGAATATTTTGATGTCAACGTGATGATATGGAAATGATTTGTTTTTTTTATTGCTGCGCTACACACCACACACACTCGAAACGGTAACATTTTTTTCTGCATGAAAATCGCGCGCTCATATTTCTTCTTAATCGTGTATGGTTTTTCATCACATCTATATTGATGTACCACCATCACCGCTGCATCACGTGATACTTTACTCCGTTCTACACAAGGTCGATTGGGTCGAACGGTGGGTTTAATTACAAATTAATATTTTTTTTTATATTTATAGCCACGTGTATAATATACAACAGTGCTATTGCACAAATTTAGGTTCTGCCAATGCAATTATGTGGGGGGCACATGATACTACCATATATGTCTATTGTGGGTGTGTGGGAATTATAATTTTTAATTGACTGGTGGATTTATTGTAATATCGTGTGTTCTAATCTAAGATGTAATGTGCAATGATTTAGTCATTGTACTATTTAGTACATAATAGTTTGTGATAGATAGATGTGTGGTGCGGTGGCGCAATATCAAGGAACCTTGAATCGTTTTAGTAAATACGCGATTACATACACAGCACACAAAATATATTTGTTATTTAGTTTTTTTTTCCTTACATGTTTAGAAAATAAAATTTAATTGCTTATTCGTGTCAGACGGTAGGTCGGTAAATATATAGTGAACAAAAATTTCATGACAGAACCATTTCAATAAATTACACACTTTCAAGTTTTGTGATCTGTGTAGTTCATGTTAACCTAATTTACAACATTATGGGACATTGGCATATCGAGTTGACAGTCTAATTAGATGTTAGCAGTTTATAAACAAATCACCCAATATGGATGGGGTTTATAATTGTAATGCATATACATTAAATGGGGGCGAATGACTAAAACAAAACTACATTATATAGATATCTGCTAGGCGGACTTACGTGCAATTTTCATGTGAAAATGTACTTAGTATTTATATATGCATTGTTTGTTGCTGCTTGCTGCACACATGCAATGACCTTGATTGCAATATGTAAGATTTCTAACGTATATATATATAAATGGCGGCAAAAGATCAAATAAACTAAATATATAGAAAATATGTGATGCATGTAGTTTTTGTTTTACGATTATTACTATTTTGTTTGGAAGTTTGTTTAATTGATTTAATTGGAAAAATGTCATCATCATTATTATAAAATTGTATAGGAATGTGCAGGGGACTTGTGATGGGCTAGAATATGGGTGCCCTATTAACGAATGCAATATAATTTATTTTCCTCAACCCATCGTATAATTACCACGAGTATATAAGCGATAATATAAATAAGAGGATGTCGAATTTGAAATTTTAATAAAAACAATTTTTTGTAGGTTGTCATAGGTATACACATGTACATATAAACACATAGCAACGATTCATACCTACATATTTTTTCCTCAATTTTCATTTTTTTATGCTATATGACCTATTTTGTGAGTGAAATGTCACAATTTTATTTTTTAATCTTGTCGTCGCCCCACTCTTTGTTGCCTGGATGTATTATATAGCGTGTATATAATATGGCAAGGAAAATTTATTGATTGTTTGTATGTTTCGTTCCCGCGCGCGAACATTTTTCTCACTCTGCGTTTAGAGCAGCAGCTTTATAAACAAAATGAAAAACTCTTATGGTTTTGAAAATACCACTGATTTATGAGTGTCATAATATAAAAATAGAACAACATATTTATATAAATACATAATGATTACAAAATCAACCCATTTTTTGTACATTTTCATTCCACACCATAATTATTACCATATAACTAACAATGGGTGAAATGTGGAAAATAACTGTATGTACGGAAAATAGGGAGGTGTAAGGGTCACACCTTACATACATATACGCACGCCGCGGCGCACATTTAAAATTAATTTTCTGCACATAGCGTGATTAAAACCGATATTGCATATACATAAAATATTTACAAGTATAAAACACAAGTTTTTTTAATGCACCGTAACAATGCATACCTAAATACGTTGCGTTATGTAGGTATTTTTATGATAACCTTGTAATATAAAGTAAAACTATATATATATATATATATATATATATATATATATATATATATATATATATATATATATATATATATATATATATATATATATATATATATATATATATATATATATATATATATATATATATATATATATATATATATATATATATATATATATATATATATATATATATATATATATATATATATATATATATATATATATATATATATATATATATATATATATATATATATATATATATATATATATATATATATATATATATATATATATATATATATATATATATATATATATATATATATATATATATATATATATATATATATATATATATATATATATATATATATATATATATATATATATATATATATATATATATATATATATATATATATATATATATATATATATATATATATATATATATATATATATATATATATATATATATATATATATATATATATATATATATATATATATATATATATATATATATATATATATATATATATATATATATATATATATATATATATATATATATATATATATATATATATATATATATATATATATATATATATATATATATATATATATATATATATATATATATATATATATATATATATATATATATATATATATATATATATATATATATATATATATATATATATATATATATATTTATATATATATATATATATATATATATATATATATATATATATATATATATATATATATATATATATTATATATATATATATATATATATATATATATATATATATATATATATATATATATATATATATATATATATATATATATATATATATATATATATATATATATATATATATAATATAGTTTTGTTTAGCGAAGGTCACATTCGGGGATCGTGAGCAGTATGAATAAAATGCAATATAGTGCAAACATTTCAATTCAGTAAATTCGTCATGGTTTTGAGTAATATTTTAGGAACAAATCGTAAAATACCAAGTTATCCTATTTTTTATTTTATGGATTATGTCTATTTGAGAAATTAATCATTTATAAATAGTTCCACATTATAAATAGGAGTGATCGCACACCAAAATCGCCGGTTTACTTCATAATTCTCGTTTCAAATTTTAGGGATATTTTTTAGGGATTTTGATCTTTTTAATATTTTAAGTTGAATAAATTTTGAAAGCATGGCGTTTAATACAAATATGTTCCCCAAAAAAATCTATCAACCCTAGTAATAGACGGTTTAGAATCAATCATTTTTTTCAATAGAACAATTGACGAATGCTGTGGACGATACGTATTTTATAAAAATGATCACCATTATTGCAATTTCAGGATTTTTTGTTTAGGGATTTTCGAAATGTCGAAACCTTTTACTTTAGGCAAGAGATTCAAAACTAGTTTGAACCCAATCACCAAGTCATATAAAGCTGTAAATTCTAGTTTTTAATAACAGAAGTTGCTTTGGTTATCTTAAGACATCGTCGTTAAAAATGTTGCTAGATTATTTTAAAATTATTGTTAAATTAGTATTGCCCGTGCCCGTGGAAGTAAATATGTTTAATTCTATAAAAATAGCAATTTTGCAACCCATTTATCATAACTTGAACTAATCCATTTTTTTTTGCTTCTTTACAGGTAAGCAAACAAGTGGACGGAACATTCCCACTAAAAAGCATTCAAAATTTGGAAATCTCGGTTGAGGTAAAATTTATTCCTCATGTACCACAAATATCATAAAATTATTTATTTAATTTTTAAATTTCATATACATAATTGACATAATAAACAAAACGTAATTCTGAAGACGCCCAGTGTCTCTTGCCGCGCGCATTCGTACACACACACACACGCATTCAAAATTAATAGACCTCCATAAATAACCCTCAATTAATTAAAATATTTTCCTTCTTCTTAATTTCGGTCGTCTTCTTGGTCATCTCTTGCGATGCCAAAAAAACAAATTATGTATATTATTGTGTGTATAATCTCATCTTTATAATTTCAAAATTCACCAACCTTGTCACATTCTTAATTTTTTGTATATTTTTCTAAGTTTTATATAAAGGGTTAAGTAGGAGGCGGCCATTTTGTATATTATAATGCGCGATCCATATGTGTGTGCGCGCGATGTTTTGTTTAAAAAACGATTAATCGAGATGACATGATGTATTTTTTTTTTTTGTATACAAAAACTTAATTTGTCTTTTCGCGCATCTTATATAGTTTATCGTTTTGTGAGATCTTTTCTTTTGTTGTTTTATTTATTTTCTTGTCATTTTTGAGGATCGATGACCTTAGACGCACAATATGTGGAGACAAGATATAAAATACGGTGTTATTTTGTGATGAATCGCGGGCGCATTCAAAGTTTTAATTTCCCTGAAGCGCGATAAATATTCTTGACCTTGAATATTAAGAATATTTATATATATTTTTTTTTACTTAATGTCGCCGTTCATCTCACAACTGGTCTTTGAGTTTTTTTTTGTTGTGTGCTTCGCATCTTCTGTTTTATTTTTTCAATTTCTTTTATATTTTCGCTAAATTAAAAAGAAAAAAAAAATCTCTTCCTTTCGATCGATCGAAAAAGAAAACTAAGAATATCAAATTTCAAAACATAAAAATGGCGTTCACATTTTTATCGCGCATCCCAAAGCCATGCGGATTACAGAAATAACAAAAAAAAACTTATAAAGTTTAGATTTTTGCGTGAGAAAGTCAAAATGGCTGACGGTATACCATTAATTTTTAACGGTTAGTTAAGAAAAAAATGGAATCCGCTAAAATATATAAAGATTGCGCTTGTTTCTATTTTTTGTTGTTTTCTTATAATATATTTTTAATTCTTTTTGAGAGACTCAGACAATCGACGCGACAACCGACAACACACAAAAAATAAGAATATTTTAAGAATTTTTTTTTCTGTTGTCTTATATATTTTTTGCTGCTTTCAAAACCGAAATAAAAAACTTGTTTGCATGATCACTAAATTTTGTGTGCTCTGTGTGATCATTTGGATTGTTGTTCTATGTTGTTATGAATAATCATGACGCGTTTTAAAAACAGTGAATAGATGTATGCGCGCGATCGCGATCTTGCGATACACAGATACTAAAAACCGGAATATGCAAGTGAAATAAATTTATAATTCCTATTTTTCTCTCTGTTTTTGTTATGAGATCGCCCCAGTTTAATTGTTTGCTGTGCACATGATAGTCTTGTTTAGGTACATAAAGGTTGCATCATATACCTATAATGAATGACCGCATCATTGAATTATTTAGGGACGTATATGAGTTTAATGTGGTCTGTTGGGTTCTCGATAAAAGGGTTCGATCATTTTTCTTTTTGTTTTATTATGATTTTATTTTTCTAAGAATCGCGGTCGTCTAACATAAATAATCGGCAAAATTTTCATAAAATCTTATTATTTCTTGGAATAGGATCTAATAAAACATAAAACATACAGCTCGCCATAATATGTTAGTGATCATAAAATTACATAATATATAAAAAAACGACAAAATATAACCAATTTTACGCGTATATTTAAATGATATATCGTGTAATGATCGTAAATCGTAATGATGCCAGAATTGATATATGTAATCACTTTAAATATATACAGCTACCTACTATCAAATTAGATAAAAAAGCGCGAAATGGTTTTTATATTTTTGATCACGATGCTGTTTGATGATCGTATCATATATAATAAATTACAACTGATAGACGGCGTCACATTGCGCAAATTATTGTCAAAAATATATAAAAAATTACATCCTGTCACGGTTTCCTTACTCTCCAAAATATTTGGTTCGTTAAGCACCAGATGGTTTAAATTAAATATTTTGGTACGGTGAAATCACGTAAATAATATAAAATTGTCAATTCTGAAGAAATTTTTTTCATAAAAATGTGGTATTTTTTTAGAATGTCTATACTAAAACAATTCCAATTCAATTCAGAATTACAATTAATATATAAAATTTTATATAGTTACTAAGATATTATGCAATAATATTTAGAAAAATTCGAAATTGAATTCTGAATCATAAAATTATTATAAATAGAACCAGATTTTCTGAATTAGAATTCTGAAATAGTCTGAAATTATTTGAACTGCTAAAATCTAGAATTCATGAGCAGTATGTAGTGAAATTTTCGAAAATTAAAAAAATGGAACATTGTAAAATTTTAAAAGTTCGACAATAAATTTAAAATAAAATCCGGTTAGAATTTCGTTATTTGCCAAACTAAATTATTTTAAATTCATATCTTGTGTAAATTTTATAAGTTTGATGAATTTCTAAAATATAAAAATCATGTGGAATTTTTCAATTTTTGAAATTCCATAACATTTAAATTCTTCTTCTTCCTCTACAACCCAAATAATATAAGAAAACAACATTAACTTTTTGATCCTTAAGTTGTTAATTTATTTAAAATATCAATTTTAAATTTTGTTTAAATTCTGAAATTTATAAAATTTCTGAAATATTACAAACAATTTGATTTTGAGGGATGATGTTTTCTGTATAATCTATTAAAATGTTTGTGGCAACGAATTTAAAAATTCTAAGAGCTGAAATATGATCAGAAATTCTAAAAATAAAAAATTGGAATATGTTCCTCGTACAATATTCTTGAGATCGAAAATTGTCAAAATTCAGTATATAAGCTTTCTATTATTTGAAACCATCATTATTTGAAAAAACGCAATGCTAAAAAATGTTATTTAAAATTCATGTGTTGTTTAAATTTTAAAAGTTTCAAAATTTCAAAAATTAAAAATTCTCTATATATTTCTGAATTTTTTTCAAAATTACATAACATTTAAAAAACGCCTGGTAAAATTATAGTAGTCTAACTTAAAATGTCAATTTTGGTTTGTTTTAATTCTGAAAATTTTGTAAAATTCAAAAAATGTTGCAAACATTTGAATACTATAATAATCAATTTTAGACATTTGTTCCAAATTTATACGAATTGAGAAAACCTAAAAGCTACCCAAATTTCGGAAAGCTTGAAAAATAAAAATTGTAAAATTCTGGGAAATTATAAAATTCTTGAAGTTTGGTTTTTAGAAATTTTCAAAAGTAAAATTTGGTAATTCAATTTTTGAAATGATTTGGTTTGTACGAGACTAATGTAAATTTTGAAATTGAATTAAAAATAAAATTCGATCAAAAATCTGAACTATTAATAAATTCAGAAAATTGTCACATTCTGAGTTAATTCTCAGTAAACTTCTTTACAATTATATTAGCATTTAAATTATTAAACAGTACTGCTAGGTAGCAAATTTTTAAAATCTGATCAAAATGTATAACTTAAAAAAATTGTCAAAATTTGGTAAAACAATTTCTAAATTTTGATAATTTAAATCTGTAATAAACACATTTTTAAAATTATTCAGAATATAATTATTAGAAGAAGTTTTGAGTGATAGTTATCAAATGAAATTGTGATATTCTTCTTGCACAGGTTGATCAAACTTGTTTTTAATTAGAATTTGTAGAAAGAAATCAACCTTTAAAAAAAAATTCGTTCCTTGTGTTTTTTCAAACCAACTAGCTAGCTTAGCTCTGTGCGATCCGTTCAATAATTTTCACTCAAAAATGTTTCCAATATTTAATTAATATTTTTCTATTCAATACAATTTCAAAAAATTGTGTTTATTACAAATTATGAGTTGTGCTATGTGTTATGTGTTTTGCCAAAACAGATATTTAGCAACCACAAAAGCTCAAATATTGACAGTACCTCGTATAGCTAACATCATTTCAGATATTTATAGTGCTTTTGAGGGTGGGCAAAACGTTTTAGTAATGAGTGAACAAATCTGGGGTAAATTATTTCATAACAAATTTTTTTAAATTCTCTTTTAGGGTGCTAGGGCAAAAAGTAGGTTAAATATTATGAAATACTATAAAATAAAATGATAAACCCATTGAATTTATCATTTAATTTACTTAATAAGCCTGTAGCTCTTCTACATGTAATACACATTTTGAGCTAATTTTGTAGGCTGATTGAACGCTATCAAATTAAGTAAGGATTAGTGCACTGCTAAATTTCGCTGATCTGCTCAAATATAATTTTATGAATTGCTTATTTATTCAATATAATTAAATTAAATATTATATTATAATAGTAGCCTAAATTTGCTCAAAATATAACATTTACATTAAAACCCATTATCTGTTAGATTACGTCCTCACCCCTGAAACGTGCATAAATAAATATGTCTATATCAGTTTAATCAGACCGTAGCGAATAGCTCAATGTTGCTCAAAATATATCATGTTTTATTTATTAATTCTCGTCACCAGCCCATTTTGGATGTCGATAAATTTTAACAAGTGTTAATTAAAATGTTAAATTTATCCTTGTATAAAATGGCTTTCTATGCTAGACACATAACTAAAATCTTGTTCTGTAAACATCTTAAACCTGTGACTAATAAACCTAATAATTTAGACATCTTTCAGCCACTATGTATTCTATATAATAAGCATACGCACTTATTGATCTATTTTGAGACGTTAAATAGATCAAACACACACCACAAATGTACACACTCACGACATCTCGTCTGAAATTTTTGTTATATAAAATTTTAATTTATTGTATATACAATTTCAGTATAATATAGATGCATTGTGAAAATTTGTCGTCTTGCGTTTCAGAAAGACGACGAAAAAATTAAGGCTAACAAGTCTTTGGACGACAATATAACAACGAAAAATAACATAAATCTAAATTTCAATTCGACAATGATAAACGTTCGAGATATATGTACTGTTGTTGTTGTTGTTTTAGCATAACATCGTTACATTGTGTGTACCGCATCATGATCATTAACCCTTTGTGACGTGCGCTTTTGCTATATATCGCGTCTTAATGAGTTTGTGTGTGATGTAAGATCGCAAGAAAATACATGAATCACGTGACAGTCATATAAATATAAATTTTCGACCCACAAAATGTATATTATACGAGAATGTGTATATACAAGCAATTTCCCAAATACTTAATTTACATATTTTTGCGGTACTTTTTGTTGTTGTTGTTGCTGTATTTTGTTTTTAAAATTTTAATTCAAAACGAAAAAAAAAATTTATGAGACGAGACGAAGAAGACATTAAATAAAAAATTAAATAAATTAAAATTTACGCGGCGACTAAATATATTTTTTTTTATACTTTTTTATAAATTTATTTCACAGTAGTCAGATGACGCGACTTTTTGTCAGAAACTACTTTAAAAAAATAAATAAATGAAACTCGCGATCATTTTAATAAACGCGATCAAGTTTTCTAAATGGAAGGTGTGTATATAAATGTGTTCGAGTTGGAATTTATTTTCTAAATTAGATATGAATATATTCACACTGTCATCATATCATCAATATAACATCTTATGTGATGTTTTTGATCAATGATCGCGCGCGATCAATGTTTATTTTTTAAAAGACATTACGATCGTAGAATTTTTAATGTTGGATGTAATTACAATGTAATATTATTTATAGATCAATTCTTGGAAGACTAAAATACAATGATCGCAGCAAAGTTGCATGCAACTGATTGATTCGTATATACATTGTGAATATGATCAAGTAGTGTCGAAAGTAATTATGGTTTCAATTGCCTATGATCGGTTTGAAGAAAAACCAATTAAATTTCAACTCGTATACGAGTATATATATACATGGTCTTATACATTGTCAATGATGAATGTATACAATATAAATTCATCGTCGATCACATCTCCGATCTGCGTTTTTCCTCTCTTCTGCCGAATTAACAAATTTTATCCGTCAATGAAACACAGGCACAGCACAAATTAAATTTAACTCAAATATTTTCGTGATCGTAAAATTGATCGCCTCTATATAAATTTTTTTTTGTGTTTATTTCTTTGATCATGCAACATCTTAAGTTTTTTATTTTTTTGTTTTTGCTTAGTCTTACAGATTTTTTTTTGTAAATAAAACAGTTTATTGTTTTCTTGATGAGTTAGACAAAACTAATGATTTTATGTATGGCTGTGTATGTATGTAATATATTATTCAAGTGGATGTTCGTTAACATTGTGGAGGTCAGTGTGGACAATATGTATATTTAGGCGTGCAGTGTTATATACTTAATTTACTATTTATAGTTTTCTGTTATTATGAATCAAAACTACATATGAAAGTTTGAAAAACTATTGAGGCACGTAAATGACCATGAATAAAATTTAAAAACATAACTCGATACAACATAATAAGTAGTATATAGTATTTTTTTAGTGTTGATTACGGGTTGCATAATCATGTTGTTGTTTTCTTTTACAAAATTTTTCAAGGTAAACTAATTGACTAAATATCTTGGGTATGTATGTTATATAATTGTATATACGATATAAAGGGGATTGCACCATCAATTTATTATATTTATGTATATAGTTTCACTTTAATTAGATTTTAATAGATTTTTACTAGTCTAGTGACATTTTTAAACAAAAATTAATTTTTGAGGATAGAATGCTGCGACATCGCGTATACACAACATACCACGCACAACTAGTGGCCATTATATCTGTTAAAACTATATAATTTACTATCATTATAAAAATTTCGCCCTCAATAGTAACATAATAAAATTATAACCATAAAAAATGTAATAATTCCAAATCGAATCAAATTACTGAAAAGCGTTGGTGAGAAATTAATGAATGAAAAAAAAAACATAATAATAATCGCGATCACTGAACTCAACAACATCTATATAAGATATAAAATATAAAGAAAATACAACACAAAAAATAAAAACTAGCATCAGTTCCACTTGATCTCGTTTAAGATGAAAATTATTTAAGTAAAAATTACTGTTACTGGTATTCTGATTTTATTTTTTTTTATTTTTTGTGCTTACTTCCCGCAAAATATCTATCATCGATCAATTAGTTTCTTTAATGATGATCATAAGATTTTACGGTTTCTCGATTGCAAAAATTGTGATATTCCCTTTGTTTACTCGCTTGTATATATGGGCAATAAGAGTTTAATGATTGGCTAGCTATTTTTAATTACATAGATTTTTTTTTGTCTGTTATGAGCTGCTACCTTTGTGCAAGGAGATTAAATTTGTCTGATCATTTGTTTAGTTCGTTAGTATACTGATTGATTCGGAATGGTGCTTAAAATTAGTTTTATATGGCAAATTTATAAGTTTCATGTCTATCGATAAAGGGTTGGTTTACATTTCAACAAATTATGGCAGGTCGATCATCTGATTGTAATTCGTATAGCTTATTTTAATCATTTGGTGAATTTGTGCCATAGCATGTGTTTTTTGAGATTTGTCATTTGTATTTAGCGAGGATATGGCAAGATGGATATTTCAGAGCGACACGAATCCAATAAATTCGTTAAAATCGGTTAAAATCTGTTGTCGGGTTGTAGGGTATTTGTTGTCACACAAGCAACCGAAAATGGTTCCATATGTGTTTTTTTTATTTTTTTTTCATTTTTTTTTTAATATTTTATATTTTTTTAAATAAAGTCGCAATTTTATTTAAAAGGAGGAAGAATGCGGAGTAGCGGAAATGAAATCTGTTAAAATCCTTTTTAAAAAGTAATTCATTTAACAATCATTTTTCGTAAACCAAAGATGTGAGTAGAGAGCAGCACCGCCTTCAACCTGCTTTTTGCAAAAAGTTGAAGACGAAGAATCATTTTTCGACGTTTTTTTGACTAAGTTTCCTTGTTTAATTTAATACTTTCCAGGTTAGCTTTAGTTGTATGTCAAACTTCACAGTAATAACTAACACTAAGAAAATTCCTTGCTCAAATGTGTATATGTACTAGGGTTTACAATCCAGTGGCACTATTCTGGGTTTCCCTGCTAATTGGGAATTGGGAAAAATATTTCCATAGCATTTTTGCCTAAATTGAATTTTTGTGGCCTTTGTGGAGTAAATATTTTCGAAACAAAGTTGAATGGGAAACTTTTGTTCCAAAAAAATTTTATAGAGAAAAGTAATTCCCAATATATCTTTGATTCAAAAATATTTACACCTAACTAATTCCAATAATAGGCCAGAAAAATATAATTTAGACAAAAATGCTATGAAAATATTTTGCCCATTTCCCAGGGGAATAATTTTTATTTTATTTTCTAAAAAATTCTAGGTAGTTTCAAACATAATATTTCACTTTTGTACATGGTTTATTTAAAAAATTTACAAAATTACAAAAATTATCATTTTTTGAAGTATTTAAAATCATGTTGAATTCATTAAAGTTATTGAAATAAAATTTTAAAAAAATGTTAACGATAATTGTATTTATCCTCCAGCTTACTTCTAATTTTCAACTTAACATTTCCATCATCAGAGAACATTCGTTCCGGCTCCACATTTGTCGGGAGTATTCAATAAAAAATTCATGAATTTTGAAAATTGTACCTTTTCGTTCTCAAACCTTTTCTTTCCAAACATTTTCAACACTTGAGCGAGTTGTTGTAGATTTCCCTTATTTCGACAATTTTTTCCTCTCAACTGGAACTTTGTTTAATTGCTGCATTCAATTTGCTCACCAAACAGTGGAAAAAAATTTCCTTAATTTTAATAGAATTTCCCCGGGATTTAATTTGAGTTTTTTGTTAAGGGATACCGGGTTTCCGAGATTGCAAACCCTAAACTACAAAGAGAAAAATTCACAAAAACATGCAAAAAAACAATTATTGCTTTTTCTCCAAATATAAAAGCGGCGCCAAGCCATATTATGTATAACATGTACATTTTGACAGTTGTGTAATAGTAAAACCGTGTTATCGTATTATCATATTAATTAAACCAGGGTTATCTAATACAAAATCAATTTTAGAAATTTAATGTTAAACTAACACAGTTACAAAACCAATTTTAAACCATTTCTCTCAATAAAAATGTTTTCCAATTGTTATCCAATTTTCGGCAATGTCGAAAGTTTTTGGCCTGGATGCAATGATCATCAAATGGATTGAATGCTTTCTTAATAACTTAGGAAGGGTGTGAGATTATCACCACCCATATCTTTAATGGCGAGGGAATCAGCTTTAAGGCTGACATTGCGTTTGTGTTACACCCATGATTACGGGATAGCATTGCTTTCATCTCGTTGTACCTTATGTAAAGCCAGCACTCCTAATGCGAATTTAAACAAGTGATTTATATCATAGATTTGTCTCATCAAATTAAACAATTTTGCTCACATCAAAAAGCGTTAAACAAACGAACTAAATTTGAGCCAGCACACCGAAGAGCGAATTTATGATGTAAGTTATGCCATACTTTGATCAACATTTTACCCAGTTTTGTCAACCCTTAACAGTTTTTGTTTAAATGAGTTAAAAATGTCCATCTGTTGATTAATATTGCAGGTTCGATAATTCGTTTTGCTCCAAGCATGGACTAGGCCTCTATTAACATTTCCACTTAAAATGTTTAGTTTAATTATAAGTATGTTCGTAAATCGCTACTAATTGTCAATTTAAATAAACGAGTTATATTAGAAATAGTCCTGCCTGCTGCTGAAGTTTGCCTACCTCCGTAAACCTATGTACGGAATATCGAAATTATCAATTCAGTTTTTGATATTAAATTACATGAGTGTTTGAAAATTACTATTAGTTATACATTTAATATTTGAGTTACGTTTTAGAATTGTTCCGATGATGAATTTTCTATTCTACGCAATAATTAGCTTTGCCCACCCTTATAGACCTAAGCATAGAAATATGTATAAAATTTCCACAAATTTTATAATTAAGCTATGTAATAAATAAACAATTAAATTTCCCCCATGATAATGCATGTTGCCTACTATATATTCAAATTCCCGCTTAAACTTTTTCATAGAGTTATGGCGGTTAGGAAAACTAGTTATTTGGTGGACAAAATTCATCGTCAGGTGGACAGATGAAATATTATTTATTTGAATTCACAATTAATGGGGATTTTCGGATATTCACATAATTTAACTCAAAAGTTTAAGTGGATTCCAAAATATATCTCAATTATTTAAATAGATAATTATTTCTGATTTACGAACATTCTTTTAATTAAGAAACCCAAAGGTCAATGGAAATTTTACTTAGGTTTATAAGATGTGGGCAAAATAATTCACCATCAGTGGAATAGTTCTAAATCTTAATTCAGTTATTTTAATTGAGAATTAATAGTGCTTTACAAACATTCTTGAAAGTAAACTGGAAAGTTTAATTGAAAATTTAAGTTATCTGTAAACAGGTTCCTATGGCCCAATTCTGGTAATTCCCGGGGAATGGAAATTTTAAATTGTGTAGCCGTTTTATTTTTTCCCCAAAAGTGTATTCTGCGTTTTTGAGGGAAAAAATTTTTTGAAAAAAAATTATTCCCTATTATAGCAGTTTTGAAGATTATTATTCCATACCTATTTTAGGAAAGAATTAACTGGGCATAGAATTTAAAGGAAATTTATTGTATTTATTTATTATGGCTGCAAATTTATACTGAAAACTGGTTAATATCAATGTTCAATTTTTTACTTTAATAAACAAAATTTATTTTTTAAGTAAAATTCGATTAAAATATCAACAAAAACCAATTAAACGTAGTAAACTATTTTTAGACATTTCTTTTTTTTTATTTTATTGCGATCGTATGTCGCCACGAATAAATAAATTTTTTTCCCGTAAATTTGTTCCTCAAACGCCAGATTTAACTTGTGGGAAACGGGGAACTGGGGAATAACTGCTACAAAAAATGATTCCCTATTTCCGGGGAATTAACAAAATAGGCCACTGGGGTGAACAAAACTAATTATTGGGTGGCCAAAATTCGTCATCAGATGAACAATTCCAAAACAACACATTTATTTAAATTTTAATTAATAGTCATTAACGAACATTCTTACAGTTTAACTTAAAAGTTTAAGCGAAAATATTAATATAGGTTATGCGGGGTGGTTAAAACTAATTTTTTTGGTGGACAAATTACTTCATGCTGTGAACAATTTTGAAACATAACTAATTTATTTATATTTAAAATTAATACAGATTTGTCTATTTTTTGGGGTGAGCAAAACAGATTATCGGCCAAACTTCATTAACAGATACATAATTCTCAAACACAACTCATTTATTTATATTGACAAATAATTTGGTTAATTTAACTAAATATAGTGGAAATTTTAATATGTCGTTTGGAAAATTACATACCATTTTTTTTCATAACATTTGTGTCTCTGACCTATTGATGAAATAGTTTTAGTGGAAAAAATTTTAAAACAATAATTATTGTATGGAACATAAGTTTTCCAATCACCTTTGTTTCTACAATATTATCTAAACTGATTCAATCAGAAAAAATAAGGTTTAGACAAAAATGCTGTGAAAATATTTTTTCCAATTCCTTATTTCCAGGGAACACCAGAATAGTGCCACAGGGGAACAATATTATCATTTATTTAAATAAACAAATAATTAAAAATTAACTCAAATGTTTAATCGGTCATTTTAATATTCCCTATATATGTTTGTGAGGATGGATAAAACTATTATCTATCTGGTGGGCAAATTTCATCACGGATACAATTCTAAAAAATAACTCATTTATTTAAATTGACAATAATTAGTAATTTATGCGATTTTTACAATTTTAAGTATGAATTTTAATATTTCGTACATCGGTTAATGGGAATGACCAAAGATAATTATTAGGTGGACAAAATTGGAACTCACAATTAATAATATTTACGAACATTTCTGTTATTGATTATAAAATTTAACTCAAAGAAGAAGAAATTTCGATATTCCGCATAAAGGTTTTTGGTGGGTAAAACTTATTATTTGTTGGAGAAAATTCTAAAGAAAAACTCATTTATTTAAATTGGCAGTTAATTGTGATTTACGAACATCCTTATAATTTATTCATTTATGTGGAAATCTCTGAAACACAAATTATTTATTTATAATGAGTGCATTATCCAACATTCATAAAAGCAACATCAAACCCACTTCCACAAATTCTCGTTTGGTAATGCTGGCTCAAATCATTTCAACCATTTTTTGAAGCACTTTTTGGGGTTGGTAAAACTATTTAATGGGATGGCACAAAATCTTTAATGGGTGGACAAAATTATGGCATAATCACTTTATAAAATCCACATATGGATGTGCTAACTTTTCATATTTCACTTAGCTGATGAGAAATGTTCGGCATCACCCTCCAAATAATGAGCGTAGTTCGGCCATTGTTCCTCTACCATCGAGAATTACTCCACAAACGAAAATTCCACCAAGCATTACACCGCAGAAAAATCGTAATATTCACGTAAGTTGATGGCGAAGTTGCCGAAGCTGTGAACTGAGGAGTTCAATCGTCTGTAAATGCCAGGAACAGCCAAATATCTCAAAAAGTTTAATTATAGGTCAAATGATATACTTAATAGTTGTTGGGTTCAGAAAATCTATATATTATATATACCGAGATATATCTGACGTTTTGGTGACCTTAAATTAATGTACAAAGGTCATTTGAATTTTTATGGTTGTGACCCATACATTTTGTACCGAAATTGTATAATGGGAGCTTCATAAATATTTTAATTTTATCCAAGTTACGAGCTGTTTAATGTTTAGTATTACATATTGAACGTTTCTCAAGTTTGTTTTCGTAAAAAAGAGAAACACAAGAAAAATATTTGGAACTAATTTTTTAAACTTTAAGAGCTCATAACTCAGGTAGTTTTTACAGTCGAAAAGCTTTTGGCTTCAACGCACAGTTATCGCACAAATCGCCTATAATAGATTTTTGGCCCTTATACCTTTTGAATATATTATTTTTACATAATAGGGGTAGTGCTTGCCCCTCATCGATGTTTTTGTCTAAGCTCTCGGCAAGTAAACATACTAGTCCGTTCAAAGATGGCGCAAAACGAACCACAATTACATTTCGGTAGATGTATTAAGATTTATCAAGCTACAAAACATTTGTAATCAGCAATTGCAATTAAATATCTGGTACATTTTGATTATCGAGCATTCGAGAAATATATCAAAAACTGGTATGGGCTAACCATTAATTTACGGGGTGGGTAATTTAGTTTTTTAATTCCTATGTTGGTTTGACACTGACATCAGCTTTCCGCTCAAAATATTCACCAACTCACCATAGAGAGCACTATAGAGTGGTGCTATCCGATTTTTCGTGACAAAAAATTGAATACATGGACTTGCACCAAAGGTTGCAGCAGAATAGTGCGACATGCCACACCAGCCAATTATTGGTATCCGCGCAGCTGCGATTTGACGCCGTTAAACGTTTTCTTGTGGAGTGCCGTGAAAGTTCGATTTTATGCGGACAAAACAATGCTGGAGTTATTCGAATAATAGAGCCTATTATTAAAAAAATGCGATTTATCATTTGGCATTATGACATAGCCTATTCGCATTTCATCTGCTCTCAGACGAACGATTCGCCACGTTATGAAATAAAAAGTCGAATGCTGAATAGTAGACGGATATCGTAGTTTAAAAAAATTTTCTAAATACATTGACGCACACTTTCTAAATGTGTGTGCTACTCAGGAACACATTTGATAACTTTTATAATTGCAATGATATTTCGTCGCGGAAAGGAATACATTGAACGTGAGAATTGAAAAATATGTCGAGTTATTCCTTAAAAAATGAAAGATGTTTGCGCGAACGACGAACGTGTTAAAAAACGAAAAAGTTGTATGACTGCATGATAGCAGTTATTTGCGCGAACGTGTTAACTCGCCACTCAAATACTTGGTGAGATGTCAAAAAAGTGAGACGATGAAAGGGCATAAGCTCCAAAAAGCTGAACCGATTTGTACCGATTCATAATTTTTGATTCTTATATTCGCAGAAAATAAACGAACATAACCACAGAAAAATTACACACACACTAATATAAAATTGTATACTATACTCCTTATACGTATACGAAAACGTCATGTTTCGTCTCTCGAATTTTGAACAAAATCGATCCCCTGCTCTTGTCAAAGTTGGAAATGCAAAGTGTGACAAACAATTTGTCTGCCTGAGTTTTGTCTGAAAATCGAGTAATTTCTGTGCCACGGAAATGATTTTTTCTTTTACGTTAGTTTAGCTAATTCGTTTTTTATCTTATTCAAAATTTAATTCCGTCTTACACGAAAAATATGTCCGCCATTGAATGATATGATCGAATTCTTATATATGCAAAAAAAAAAATCCCAACTTAAACTATAAAACAAAGTTGCGAATTGACTGATTAATCCCTCGTCCTACTCTCTACTACAGATCGTGAGCTACTTCATGCTAATCTGATACGATTACTCTTCGATAACGTTAGAAGTGATCGAAATACCTTTAGTGAATTAAGTAGAGAATTAGAACCGAAGATGAAGATGATTTGCGTAACCAACTAAACTGGAGAAAAGATCGTCAATTAATTCTAAATTTCTTGTGGTAACTAAATTTGGAAAATCTATGTTTCGAATTTACAACTGGATACCTGAGAGTACGGTAAGAATTTATCACTCTAATTTTTACATCGGATTAGAAATTAAGTTGACGGTATTGAAAGTCATATTCGACTAAGACGTATAAGCGCTAAACGGAAATCATACTAAATTAATTTACAATAATTTAAAATGAACAACTAATCGGATATTTTTATGTTTTTGTTGTTTTTCTATATTAAGACGTCGATTTGTGCACAAAAAATCGCACCGGAAGAAAACTTAATTAAAACTGGTTGAATCTCGAATGAAAGAAAGGCGAGCGTTGCACACACCATGGTTCATAAAATTCATCTGACAGACGATAACAAATCTATTTTCTCTACGACTATTTGTTTTCCCATCTTCAAATTACGGCACGACAAAAAAATAAAAATACAAAAACCTCTTTAAAACAAACCAAGAACATAAAAACTAATAATCATAAAAAAACTCCGTTACAAATCAATTGAATTTTATGAAAAAATCAATTGATTCTGCTTGCTGTGTGTCTGTATTTGTATATACATATTAAGTACACAAAGAGAAAATGTGTTTTGTATCTTACTCGGTACTTCTTATTATTATTATTATTATTATTGTCAAATCACTTCAAAATGATTTTCTCGTTAGGTTGTTCTCGAGACCAGAAAACTAATAAAATTTTATAGTTCTACATACAGTTTTTAAGGAATGATACGATTCGTTTATAAGTAAATGTTGCTGCTGGATTTTTTTTTGCCTATTTAACAAATGAATCAAATTCATTGTTTTTCATTTTCTTTTTAACAAAAACAACAATGAGGCAAAAAAAAATCTCATTAAATTTTCCATTACAACATATAAAATAACTGTGGGTACAATATCCTCGAATAGCGTTTAATGATTGTAGTTTATGTGACATTTTGTGTATAGTCCGGTCGTCCGACAATAGATGTCACTATCATCTTTATTGCTAATATTATTTATACATATAAAATTATAGACACACGTGAATAGTTGTCAAATTGATTGCAATTCGCTGTAAAAGGTATTTGCACCATCCGACGTTATTTACTATTAATATTGTATAGAAGGAGGGAAATAATAAAAAAAAAAAACTATCAACTGGTCATTGGCCGACAAAAAAATTGTCATTGTTTATTAGTTATGTTTGATTTTGTGATGTTGTCATCACTTTACATCGATTTTAACCATATATTCTCTTAATATACAGGATTTTTATTTATTTAAAATTTTTGATTTTTTTTTTGTTTTGTTTCAGGTTGGTGTTAATTTTATAAATGCGGTATTTTTTAGTCGTAAGTAGACAACATTTAAATTTTATGATGATTCGTTTGAGTCAGGTCGATGTGATTCTCGATACATGAAAATAGTTCAGATGCTGTTTACTACTTGGAGTTTATCAAAAATGTTTTGAAATGTATGGGTGGCAGATAAAAATACTAAACTATCATAAAAGTAGTGTGTCTGTGTGTGGTGCCACGATGAGGGACGAAAGAGATTGTGTGTACACCAACTAACATAAATTTTATGATTTGTGTTTGATGCGAGAGTTGAAAGTTGGTTTTAATCAGATATACATATCACATAAAGTAGCGCGAGCAAAATACGACACCACGCCACAGTAAGTCGTGGATGGATGGTGACGAAGGTTTTTTACGATTTTGTTGCTATATAAATTTTTATTGATTTGAAATTTATTTTTAAGTGATTGCGAGATGCCTTTAGTATATGAATCAGACAAGCTAAATTTAGATTTTTCTTGTGTTGATTTTTAATTGAGTTCACTTTAAATGTCGTTAATTTAGACGTTGTCTGGTTGTTCAAAAGTTCATTGGTTCAATGTTTTCTCTTTTGAATATGTCTTGAACTGTTCCCCAAAACAATTTGTTCATAAACGTTTCACTTAAACGTTTCATACAAAAATTATTTGCTTTGCTAGCGACGAACCGATTCACTAATGCGGCTTCTCTAATGCATTTCATTTATGGGTTGTGTTTTTTAAAATAGAAAAATTGCAATTCATTAAAAAAATTCATACAAAAATGATATTACACAAAAAGGATTTGTAACGCGAAAATTCATACTAAAATTAAAAATTGTAATTCATCCAACAAACGTTTCATATAAAAAAATATTTACATTGTTATGCATTTTTTTGTATGAATCGTCCATTGCATAAACTCAAATTCCTCATTCCTCATGTATTACGAATGTTTTTGTGTTATAATAGAAAATTGCAATTCATCCAGAAAAATTTATACAAAACTTAATTTACTTTGCTAGAACAATTCCTACCAATTTCAACGCCTCAATTTTGGAATATTTCTGACGTAACTCAGTAAAAGCTTTACGAGCGATGCTATAATTTTGAATCTGAATTTGCAAGGTTGACGAACCAATTACTACAACTGATTTATGTAAATAAATATATATTTTCTGTTGTCAAATATTTTTGTTTCAGTTTTCTGTTATTTTGTGTAAGTTGAATTCATTGTCATAAAACATTTTGGGATGATTTATTGATTTATGCTTTTTGTTGAATTGTTTTGGGGACAAAATTTGGACAGCACAACTGTATGATAACTTTCTTTCTAATATAAAGTAAATTATAAAGATCATGAACATTTTTTATTTCTCTGCTCTATGGTGGCTTTTGGTCATTCTCTTACTTCCTTAATACTGCAGATTGAATGGGTGTACTACGAAAGCCCCTTGTTATGCAAGATTTTATTTTCAACCCCATTTCCATCGCACGTGACGATTTTCGACATAATCGGTTAAGAAATGGACAGGTTTCATCCCTATCCGCCTTATTCCAGAACTTTATCAAATACGCATTTTTTGAATCACATGTTGAATTTCAACTAAATCGGTTAAAATATGGCCTAGTTCCATAGCGATGGCCATATTTCAGAACTTTATCAAAAAATCATTTTAGAAATCCATTGCCATCGCACGTGTAGAATTTCAACAAAATCGGTTTTGAAATGGCCTAGTTCCATCTCTATTGACCGCTTTATCGAAAAGTCATTTTAAAATCCCATTTCCATCGCACTTATCGAATTTCAACAAAATCTATTAAGAAATGGCCAAATTCCATCCCTATTAGCCATTTTCTAGAACTTCATCGCAAAATCATTTTTGAATTTTTTCAAAAAATTATTTAAGAGCCCCATTTTCCCACATGTCAAATTTAAGAATTTCTGAAATTTTGAAACCGGGATTTTGAGAACCAGGATTATAAAAACCGGGATTTATAAAAAAACGGGATTTTGACAAACCGGGATTTCGTTACGTACCCGATTGAGTATAAAACGAGAAGAAACGTAAAGAAACAAAACGAAGTGGGTTGATTTCTATAGCATGTTTTAAATTTAATCATTTCAACTAAATATCTTAGGGTTTTATGTCTAATATGATGCAGTAAGCTCTTGACGTAGATGAGTCGCACTGCTTTTAAAAGGTTTCGACAACAATCCACCTAACACCTTCGAGAATTTAAAATCTCTGAACCCATTTCTTGCAATTTAAAATCATGTTTCTTTTTAGCTATAAGACAACTGTGCCTGCGTGTTGGATCATTGTAGTTATCGCAAGATCAAATATTTCCTTAGTGAACCTAACTTTATAGCTAAATATTCGTTTGTTCGTAAAAAGAACCAACTACGAATTGTAGTTGCAATTCTAACTGAACTTATGATGGGGAACTACGTATACTTGAGACTATGTATACTTGAAATTTTGGTATTCAAAGTTGAACAGTAGGTTTAAAAATGCTAAGGCACATTGAATTGGCATGAACATAAGCCGTCTGAAAGAAAGAGATCCTGCAATGTTCAAGAAAGTGGTTACGAGAATCATTGTCTTGCCGACTTTGTAAAGGATGATTGTTGGTGAGGGATACAGTTCACCTACCTGGAAATCTACGAATTACACTCTTGTGACCGCTGATAATTGTTAAAAAAAAAAAATCTCAGTATGCCAGGAAAAAAATAATTTTACAAAGTCTATCGATATTTTGTCTAAATCACTATTTTCAGTGAAAGCCAGAAAGGTGCCACCGATATTGAAGGGATTATTATCCAAATTTGAAATATTGCATTTCCTGCACCCAAAGAGAACAAGACTTAGAGAGAGTTATTTTGCATGAATACTGTATTGAAAAATTAAATTATTTTTGTTTTTGACAAAATATTATTCCATATTTGCCTTCCCATTAAACGCAAAAAAATATTTTTTTTTTCAAATACATTTTCTGTTCATACAAAATAACTCTCCGTCTTATACTCTTTGCGCATACTATGAAGAAATTATTGTGTTGAGAAGTCGAGTCAAATTTTTAGTCGAATTAGAATCCATTTTTCGATGAAATTATGCCAACTTTGGACGAATTGTAATTGTTACCAGAATTCATACTTCTAGTTTTTATCGTGTTTTCTGAAAATTCCGTTATTTGCCTATTTCAAAGCAAAAACAGGTTTACGATCATAAAAATAGTTCTTTCGTAAAAAAATAAATTTACGAAAAGAAATTTTATGGCTGTTATTTTTGAATAATGGCTCTAATTAACTATTTTGTTATCTATGTTTGAAATTATTAAGTGTCGAAAACAGCTGTTGAACAAGTAAGCAGTTCAAACTTTCAAAACACTTCCATTTATTTTTACTATCGGTATATATTTAAGTCACTAGGTTTAATTGTTTTGCAATGAAAGGTAATGATAGAAAAAGATACGAATATCTTGTTTTTTATTTTTTTTTATTTATTGCAATCTGTTTTGGGACAAGGTTCATCCTGCTGTTTCCTGGCATTGAAGATGAGTCGGCCCATGGGTTTTGCACACCGACAAGCGGTCGTAGATGTGTTACATTTCAACACAGATCATAATCTGTTGATGAAATTTCACTTTGCAGTCTGCCCCTATCGGAATTCGAACCTAGTACCTCCCGATCCAAACGCCAAAGCCAAACCACTGCCATTTGGTCGGTGATACGAATATCTTAAAACTGTTCATACATTATTTCGTAGTAAGTTAGTTTAGTAGCGAGGTAACCCACGTTTTGTAGAGCTTGAACATTTTCGGTTATTCAAGTTTTCTTTCATGATAGGAATACCCCGCTTTTTGCATAATAATAGGCAATTAACGTAATTACAGAAATTCATATGATACAGACGAGAAAAAATTAAACACCATTTTTTTATTTGTTTGAGAAATTATCAAATTTACAAATATAGAAGTTCTTAAATTAATTATTTTTAAATTCGGTTAACTAGTTTTTGGAAACAGGTTTTTCGGAAACACCTGTTTGGAAAAACCTAAAATCGGCAGCACCCTGTTTAAAAGTACAGTGCCGGAAAAAAGCAATCATTTTTCGTGTTTCTTGAATATAGAGAACAATTTCAACAAGCTTCATCAAAATTTAAGGAGTGAGGGGAGAATCCAATGGTTTTCGTATGGAATCGCTATAATCGGGTATAAATGATCTGAAAAACCGCAGTCATACTGTAAGCATATCAAAATCGATGAAATACCGAATTTTGCCAGATTGTGCAAATTTACCTATTAGCTGGTGTAGTTTCCTGTAGACTTATTATTATATTAAAATGTGTTTACTCACCTCTTAATTCCGTTCTGATAAAAATTTTGGCTGCTTCCGGGTACAGTTGGCCATTATCGAGAGTTGTCTTAACACGCAGTGTTAATGGTTTTTAATTACCGCCTACGGAGTGCCAGATTCGATTATTGCAGTTCTTCCGGAAATTCGTCGTGAATTTTACTTCAAATACCGTGCCCAGTGATAATACAGTAGAATATATGGCCAATTAATATTGATAAAATTTGTTTCCAAGGGAAATTCTATACAAAAAAGACAAGTGTACTAGAAAATAATTACAACAACAAAAAGTCTACTCATCGTACGCGCTATCTCTGACACCATCCAATATTATCTCTATGTTATGACAACAACAATAAAACCTAGTCAGAATCTATTTCACAAATATTTGAATAGCATTATTTTATCAATAAGCTGATAAAAAGTAAACAGAAGACCAGACTGATTACAATACGGGAAATAATTATCAGACATTTTTGTCGTGCAATATATATTTATGATAATAGATATCGAATTGTGTGCTTGTATATATGCTCTGGGTATGCTTTATATAAAATGACGTAAATGCCCCGCGGCATGATACTCTTGCTATTTGTTTATTTTTATTATTCTACACATTTAATTAATATTAGATAATAGATTTTAAAATTAGAATATAGACAGATTGTATAAAAATGTAAATGTCTCGTAATCACGGGAAGACAAAACTACAAAATAATGCAATATTTTTTTTTGAACATTGTATGTGATCTCGCGTAAGTAAGCGTTCCAGTGAGGTCAAAGTTTTAATCTCTTTATACAGGAATATGTATATATAAAAAAAAATGCAATAGACCGTTTGTAAACAATGTGTGGTGTTGCCGCATTAAATTTATATATATATATATATATATATATATATATATATATATATATATATATATATATATATATATATATATATATATATATATATATATATATATATATATATATATATATATATATATATATATATATATATATATATATATATATATATATATATATATATATATATATATATATATATATATATATATATATATATATATATATATATATATATATATATATATATATATATATATATATATATATATATATATATATATATATATATATATATATATATATATATATATATATATATATATATATATATATATATATATATATATATATATATATATATATATATATATATATATATATATATATATATATATATATATATATATATATATATATATATATATATATATATATATATATATATATATATATATATATATATATATATATATATATATATATATATATATATATATATATATATATATATATATATATATATATATATATATATATATATATATATATATATATATATATATATATATATATATATATATATATATATATATATATATATATATATATATATATATATATATATATATATATATAGATATATATAGATATATATATATATATATATATATATATATATATATATATATATATATATATATATATATATATATATATATATATATATATATATATATATATATATATATATATATATATATATATATATGTATATATATATATATATATATATATATAGCATCTAAGTATATATATATATATATATATATATATATATATATATATATATATATATTTACTTTTAAGTCTTTCATTTTTTATGTACATAATAATCGTTCTCAAGGTGAGTTTTCCGTCGCTTTGATCGTGGCGGCGACATTGGTCTGTTTTATGAGTTTTAATATGCTAATAATAATTTTTATTGATGGATTATGCCACTTGCAATTTATTGAGGCTAAAATCGCATTAAAATTTGTGTTTGTGGCGCAGTTTATCGCCTTTATCGTCTACACGTGTGAACATAAATTAATTTATATCGAAGAATGACGATTTCTAATTTCTAGTTTGCTTCCTCTAATTTTAATACTGGCTTTATTGTATTTCGCAACTCGTCCTCCAGTACCGGTAATTTTTCAAATGTCATAATTAATTAAAAAATAATTAGCTTTTATGTTATTCGGCACTAAAAACTTTGTCGAGTAGAGACTAATTAACCCTTTCAAGGCAACTTTTTAAATTTCACAATTTTTTTTTGTCTAGTATGAAAAATTCTTACGTCGTCGGCAACACGTTTCAGTTTTTGATTATTAACCGGTCTATGAAAACAATAAAAATTCAGGGCCTGATGTGTGATGCTTGGGTCTGAAAAGGGAAATGCTCGAATAAAGTGAATTTTAAACTGTGATATTACCACGTTACCAGTAAGCTTGAAAAGATTAAACTTTAGAATTAAGAGCACAATTAGAGCAATAATTTATGAAGGATGTACTACAGCACCGATGAATCAAAATTTCGAGCTCATATCTCAAATTGGGTCGAGTCCTAGAGAAATTGGGCATCATTAGTTTGGATTTTTTTCAATTAAACATGCAAGTATATTTAGAGTATTTAGATCATGCAAATCAGTAATTGAAATATTTTATAATTTAAAAACTTGATTTTTCCAAAACTTGAAGATAATCAAGAATTTCTAACTTTCTACACTTCTAAACGAATTAAAGTTTGCGGGTTAGTCCGAATGTTCATAGACCAACTTAATTAAGATACATTTTTCTTAAATAAACAGTTTTCGTACCAATTGAATTGTGGTCACTGGTTGCCATCCAAAGATTTTTATATAAAAAATTAAGAAATGCGGTATTCATAAATCATCCAACTATCGTAATACATATTTTGTCGCCAAAATGATTAATTGTTGAAGATTTTGAAAGTTCATAGTTGGCCTTTTTGGGTGGTTGGCCCTTTCATAATTTTTTTTATTGTTAACTATGCGATCTGTTTTGAGGCTCAAGGCTTACCTGCTCTTCCGCGGTTTCTTTACACCTCCCGGCCAATTCGTACGGCTACAGGACCGATTTAAGACCAACTGCACATTGCAAGCTCCTTGCCAGCCTATACTGGCATGAAAGATGGGTCGGCCCATAGTTTTTGCACACCGACAGGTGGTCATAGATGTGTTCATTTCACTACAGATCGTAATCTATTCCTTGGCCCGCACAGTCCCCAGGCCTCCGACCCTTCGATTTCTACGTCTAGGGACCTGCTAAGCAATTACTGTACGCAACAAAAGCACCCACAATAGAAATTTTAATTGAAATGATAAGCGGCGCATTTAAAAAAAAAGAAAAATTAAATTCAACCTAGCACAGCAACCTTGGAGATAAGAAAAATGTGGGCATAAACTAGAAAAGTTTTTAAAACAAATGTTATTTCAAAACAATCTCTAGTTTTTTTTAAATGCATATAGAAAGTAAACATTTTTTATAGGTTTATACATTTTTTAGGATTTGAAAGCCCATAACTCATTTTTTTTAACCGATTGTATTAAACAATGATTTATTTAGAATAAAATCACATTGCAGAATACAATAAAACTTATTTCGTGTCTTTACGTCAACAAACAAAAAAGTTATGACCATTTAAAGGTGAGATTTTGGGTAATTTAAAAAAAAAAACTTAAAAATATCATATCTTAGTTACAGTGAGACTTAGGACATCGATTCCGTGGGATGAAACCTTCCAAATGACCCTCTCAATCTGCTATAAAACGTTGTCGGTCCACCTGCAAAACACCCTGTATATATAAAAATGATACGAATTCACATCTAGGACAAAACAAGGACACGATAATATCTCAGAATGAGCACAACATAAACCTGAAAGAAATGGATTCGAGATTTTTCGATGAAAATTATCTTTCCATATTTTCGTTTCGATCGTGAATCACATCCATCATGAGATTTTTGTTGTTTTTAATTCCTATACTAAAAAGGAGAACTCCCAATTCCGCCTAACTCTATATTTGTGCAAGAATGACAGAAAATATTTAAAAGTTCCATAAACCGCTTGCAATTCGATTTTTATTTACACGATAATATTTTTTCAAAAAATGTTCGATAATTTTATTTTTAAATATTAAATTTTTGACATAAATATTTGCCATTTTTGTAAAGAGGACTTAACATTTTGTTTCGACTAAATAAAGCAATCCCTAAAACATTATACAAAAAAATTACCATTTATTTGATTATACTGCCATCTATAGTCAAAGGTTGGAACCGTCGATATAAAATGACGTCATATACAAGGGGACTAACAAAAGTTCCCTTAGTTGGTGACTCGTAAATCTTGTTTTAAAAAACCAAAAATACCAAATCCTTTGCAATCGTTTTATGAGACTTTTTTCAAAATTTCATAACGATCGGTTAAAATGTAGACGAGTAAACGCTGAGGATGGATCAGACGAAATCCCACTACCAACGCAAACGGACTATTCGCAAGTGGTTCCGAAAATTCCAGACGGGACATTTTTCTGTAGAGGACGAGCCCGAAAATGTCGACCAAAATCTTCCACTGATGACGCCACTGGTGCTCGAGTGAAGTCCAATGTTGACGAAAATCCACGATTGACACAAGAAATTATTGCTGATGAATTGGCTTTGAATGCCATGGCTGATCGTGAATATTAAGTAATCATCTAGAATACACGAGGAAATCTACTCGATCGGTTCCACGAATTTTAAATGAGGCCCAAAAAGAGGTTCGAGTGCATTTTCCTAAATGTTTTCTAAATAAATTCGAAAATGGGCAGTCTAGCATCTTTAGTAAAGTCGTTACTGGTGACGAATCTTGGTTCTATAAGTACGATCCGGAAACCTAACAATAGTCCATGGTATCGAACAGGAGCAAACCCACTCGTAAAACCTAAGCAATAAAAATCGGCAACAAAATTAATGATGTCGGAAAACCGGAAGAAAGAGGATTTGCAGCGCTACTTTTTACATCATGACAACGCGCCGGCTCACACTGCTAAAATAACGAGTAACTTTATTGCGATCTCTGGCATGGAAAGAATACAACCAGCACCATATTCCCCTAGCACCTTGTGATTTCTGGTTATTTCAAAAAATTAAAAAAAATTGAGGGGAAAGGTCTTTTAACAGTAACGTGGAGATAATTTATGCGGTTAATGCTGAACTCGATAAGCTTAAAAAGCAAGATTTTGAACTGTTTTGAGAAGTTGATCTATAGGCTTAAGAAATCTTCTCAAGGTTTTTAATATTCACCAATTTGAATTCATCAAGCATCATTTGATCGTCTGAAGCTTGTGAAGTTTGACAGTTAATTTTTGAAAACTCGATTAATAATGCTAGTGATGACAAGTCTGTTTTAGACAACTGATCTTACGCGAAGTAATTTTTTTGTTTGTGAAACCCTATTTAAGAGTTAACCCTTTGAGTGCCAATATAATTTTTAGAGAAGTAGCTAAAAGTGTCACACTGCTAGAGGAACATAGAAATTTAAAAATATATTTCATTTTTCGAAGCATTTTATTTACGAAAAGTATTTCAAAACCAATTTTATTTTATTTTTCGATTGTGTAGTAATAAAAATATGGAACAAATTTTTTGTGTGATATATCGACAAGTATGAAATAGAGATTGTTTTAGTTCGTGCGGGAGCAAAGGCGCGATCGCCCTGCTTGATACTCGAAAGGGTTAAAAACTATCCAAAAAATAATTGCGCAACAATACAACACAAATATTGCATTTTCACCCATAACAATATGATTTATTGCGCACACAAACAGTAATTGAATCAATTATAAAATTTGCTTGTTAAAATCTTCACACATAGGTCAGGTCTATCATTCGCTATATACGTATACATTGTATGCGAACCTCTTTTATTATATCCCAATTACGAAGAAGTTTGTTCCCAAATTCCATTTAAGAGCAGTATGCAACAATCAACGCACGATAATAGCAAAAAATAACAAAATTATGCGATTTTATAATTTATTATTCAATTTAAATAAATTTTAATCATTTTAGACTTGAGAATCAAAATATCCAAAGTCAAAGTCATATCTTCAAAAAATGGAAACGCGACGACGACACAAATTAAATTGGGCGTCATGTCATATAAAGCATAAAACATTAAAAAGCCAAATCATTAAAATTCTAATCTTGATTGCAAAATTCAGGATGGTTGACCATCTTTCTAACAAAAAAGATAGTTTTCGCACTTATGTTATCACGTAAATCTATTATTGTTCGTGTATAATGTATTTCCGCTGAATATTTAACCTCGAACATCAATTGAGAGTGCATCGACCAAAATTTAGAAACCGACCGTATCGCAAAACAAAATAAGAAACAAAAAAAAAAAACTTAACATTAAAACATGATAAATTGATCGTCCACTTTATTTAGATGCGATTTGTCTGTGTGTTCATATAATGTTGTTGCTGCAATTCCTAAATTATTGGATTTTAAATTTTTAGTCTGTCAAAGCGCGCGCATTTTCGCGCGAAATAGAAAATTTGAATGAATAAATTGATGAAATACGCGATTTTTTTTTATGTTGTTTCGGTTTTGCTTTTCTTCCATCACATAAAATAAAAGACGAAATAAATTATCCAATTTCTTTCACTTTATTATATCTTTGTATACAATGTTTAACCATTTTGTCTTTGTGTGATCGTCTGCGACGAGTGAAATTTTTTGAATCACTCGATGTATAAGGGTTAACTCGGTTCACTAACCTATAGCAAGCTTGAATATATGTATATAGAAAAAAAAATCGCATCGCAACATTAAAATGATAATTTCTTCAATCAAATCGCGTTTTTTTTTGTTGTTTTGTGCGCGATTATTCTATACGGTCTTAAAGATTTAAACGGTTTGATGCGATATATAATACGCGAAAGGGGTGCGTGTATTTTCTCTCCCCTATTGTTTTGTACGCATAAGCCTGTTTGAATGTGACAATAATAGGCGAGTTATTTTTATATCCCCTCTGTGTATATATATACCGAACGTCTAACCCTTTCTAGTTGAGTGACGTTCTATATGGTCATCAGATATGTAAATGGGGTTGGTATAAATTGCGTGTTATTGCTTTTTTTGTTTCTAAATCGATAATTATTGACACAAACCCCTTTTTCTTGCATCATGCCGACGTGTTGTGTATATTATGTTATATATGCATGATGTTAATCTGCGCGCATATATAACACATTTCTATCACTTTAATAAAATTGCAAAAAAACTTTCGCGCGACCAGAAAACAAAATCGTGGGCAAGCATTTTGACGGAATACAAATTTTATGATAATTTGGAAACGAAATCGTGCGATGTTACACTATAAATACAGCAACGTTTTGTTTTAATGTCATCGACGACGTTTTTTTTTTTTGTAAGATCTGACAACAACAAATGGAAAGAATTGTTCTTTTACGATAAATAATACACATGATTCATGTACACAGAATCAAAAAGAATTTTGTTTTTTTGACCTTTTGAACTTTTCTTACCCGAAAAAATGCTTTTCTGAATAAAATAAATATATAACGAAGCCAGAAGAAAATTGAAAATTCCACACAATTTTTCTTCCCTCAAAAACAAAATAATCGTCAGTTATGTCAATGCCCTTTCGTGTTTTTAATTTCCTCATCAATATATCGAGCCTATTACGGATCCTTGTAGCATTTACACGAGAATATAAATGGAATTCGAAAAAAGGGAAACTAAATTCAATTTCTTTCAAAACACATAAACGTCTTATATATATATATAAAGATTTTTTATACATGTCTTGGCTTTGGTGAAGCAGAAACAACACACACACACACACATTAAAAATTAAATTATGAGGTCATTGTCGTTTCTTGACTCCAACAATGTTATACATTTTACTTCTTAACCATTTCTTTTTTTTTTATGGATGTTATTGTTGTAATCTTTAAAAATCATCGATTTAAGACAAAACAACAACAATATAATTTAACGCGCACAGTTTTCTATACTTACATCGTCAGACATGTTGTATATAAGATGAACAATCAAATATATATATCCGCCGTACATAAGAATATCTTCTTTATGCAAAAATATATAAATGTTTTTGTGTTAAGATTAGACACGAAGAGGATGTGGCTATTATTTTGCAATATGAAACAAAATTCGATCGAACGAACGCAATTATCGCACAGAAACATACAGCCTTTCATGTTATATGCTTTGTAGCGGTTTTATTTCCTCTTAAATATTTTATTTCATTTTTCTTTTTAAGAAAATTAAAGATTCCCTTTTCTTAAATTGATTGAACCTCCTCTAGAGAATCAATTTTTTTATGTGTAATTAAAATTATTGTTTGCAATCGGAGTTGGATAATTTCTTATGTGAGGATGTTGAAAGTTTAATATTACTAGTTTTAATATTACTAACTAAAATGCTACTAAACAATTATTTTTATACGAGAAAAATAAAAAAAACAATTTGCGGAATAGCTAGCAGTCCAAATAGATAATGAAAGTTTACTTTACTAAGTGTTTTTGTCAATCTGATTAGTTTCATATGGATTACATTTTCTGATTCCACGACAAATTGAAAAGCAATTTATCGTAAACGAAAATTCACCGAAAATGTCAATTCACCGAAAACACAATTCACCGAAACCTCAATTCTCAAAAACAACACTAATTCACCGAAAACGACTGTATTAAAGTAGTAGTAACCTACGTTACCTTCTTATCAAAGCGTATAATTTAACATAATAAATTTTTATCTGTTTGAATTTATCCGTTATCTACACAGATCGCGACCGACCACAATTTAAAAGTACGGATCGGTGAATTCTCGTTTTGAGAAATATAAATACAATTGATTGATTGATTGATTGGACTGTAGAACCAAGTACTTGACGAGTGTCCCGGTTAACGCCGGGCCTATTCCTACAGCCTTTTTACACATAACAATAGGAGGGATAGGAAAGGTTTTTTTTTTTTTTTGGGACAGAACGACCCGGTTTCAGACACCTAGCGATCGTACGGCACAACACAATTCTAATCTTCTTCTAATCTACGGAGGGGGGATAATGGTTTAATAGGTTCAATGGATAACGATGATATTGGTCTTCAAAAATTGCTTCTTTAAATCAGCAACCTGATAAAAAAATAATATTATTTCACGAGCATCTGGAAATTCCCTGAAATATAATTCAACATTAATAATTTCCAGCTACCTAAAATAAAATTGATTGATTAATTCACTCCGAATAAAGTCACCTAGGTAAATCCGATAGTGAGTAATACAAACACAACACAATTCTAAACTACACAATCATTAATTAATATTTTAAAGAAGTATTAGTCCACAAACATCTTAAGACTCCTGAAATTTAATTCTTCATTAATGTTTTTCGGCTTCCTAAATAATACAAACATTTATTGATTAATCCTCCTAAAACTCAACAACTTACAAAAGAATTTCCTGAAATCATAGTTATTAGAATTATATTAATAATAAAACTAAACTGAAATCCAGTAGCATTTAAAAATTATACTGTAAACATGGTTGGGCTGTATAGTACTTAAATTGTCAGACTAATATTTTGAAACTTACAACCAATTTCTCAGAATTCCATCGTCAAACAGCGAAACACTTAACATCAAATTGGTAAGAAACACAAATCGAAATATACAAAATTTTCAAGATCAGTCTCGAAATAACACCAACGATAAATTTTGTTTTACGCCGCAATGATTTCATTGGGTAATTTAACTATATCCCGCGAATTTCTTTTTAATTAATTTGTCCAAGATAAAAAGGTAATTCAATTATTACAACAATAATGTTAGTTCCGAATAATGAAAATTAACAGAATTATTCATTAATTTTACAAGTATGAGCACTTTAAGTAAGAACTAACAAGCAATTTATTCAAGATTTCAATATTCTTAGCTTATTAAGGAATCAAATCAATTGCATACATTAAAGGGGCAATTAAATATCTATACTTAAAAGATTTTTTCTCAGTACAATACAGCCATATCCTTCATAATAAGCCAAGCTTAATAGTGAAATTTTATTTGCACGTAACAGTACATAATAACAATCTTAAGAGTTTATACAAAATAATAAGAAATCATATAGTGATTTAAACAAATAATTAATCGTTCGTTAAGAGTTAAACTTAATAACATCACAATACTGTTAGTAAGATAAAAATTAATTTACATTTAGCGTTCATCTTCTGAGTATATTTCATTTGTAACTTATTTATTAATACTTTAACTTATGGAAGTTTATAAAATTCCAGGAGATGGTAATTGCCTTTTTAATTCTCCATCAGCTACAAATGAAAGAAAGAAAGAACGAAAGAACCCAGAAACCATCCTGCAGTGTTAATCAGTTACGGACTATCGTAACTGAGTACCTCAGGAATAATCTTAATGATTACATTCCAACGTTCTATATATTCATCTAACCTTAAATTGTCTGAAAGTGATTTAATAACAAAATATTTAACTAATTTACAACAAGATGGTTTCTAGGTTGGTGCTGAATGTCTATCAGCAATTTCAAAATTAAAAAAAAAATCATAAAAATTAATGTGCATTACCCAAATTCCCAACACCAAGTCAATTTTGTTCTTGAAACTCCAGAATAAAATTTTGAAATTAATTTATTATACACCGGAAACCATTATGACAGTTTAGTTCCACCATGTAATTCATCTATCTGCACATTCTCTGAAATTTAATAATGAATTAATATTTTCCTGCTACATGTTACGACATGCTACACAACTACTATATCATCAAATTACAATGTTTTAAAATAATTAATAATAGTTTGTAGATATAAACATATGATTTCGGTTTTTTATCGTTTTCTTTAACAAATGGACAATAAACGCACTTCTATTTTAAATAAAAAACTTATTTGAGTTTGATAAGTATAGTTGAAGAATTTTTAATTATTTTCTTATTTTCAGTTAAAATCAAACATTGTTTACCTAAATAAATCATTTAACAATCTCAAAACGAACATCAACTTTGTAATTGGGGCCTTCTTTAATTTGTAGCCAAACCCATCACCTACATAAACCTGATAAGATTAGAGATATTAACACTTCGTTGTTTAACAAGCGGAAATCATAAAATAACAATGAAATAAAATCGAGATTTAATTTTAATTTATAATTTAAAGTACATAATCTATTTAAATTAATGAATTCTTAAGACCACGAATATTTTGAAAATTGTAAATCGAGAAACATAGCTATGGACAATAATTTGTGAGCTGAATATCTTTATATACATACATATATACAGATATTCAGACGTGACAATTATTTCATAATAGTACAGACAGATACATAATATTTTGTTAGTAAACATATGTATTAACAATTTTATAGCTTTATGTTATATACTCATAATATTCTATCCCTATTTTGCCATCGGTTTGAAAAATATATCTCGACGGATTATTTTCAGAAATATTTCGACCATAAAATGTAACATAAAGGGTAAACCATAAAAAAAGTGTTTAGTTAAACTATAATTATTGTATATCTTTTCAAGCAATCAATCGAAAAATCGGCATGCACACGAACAGATCCACAGTATCATACATAAATGGCTACATACACACAAATATATTACACACAAATATAACATGAAAAGTAAATAAAATATAAAAAGGAAACTTCTCTGATAGTATGCATCTATATACATAGAGAGTGTATCGAAACATTACAACGACATAGTGCATTACGCATAGAAATATTCCGTTATAAATATTTCCACTCAGTTTTATGTATATAAACACATTTTTCACTGGACACGATTTTTATTTTATTATCACATTTTTGAGAAATATAAATACAATTGTTTTAATATTTGAAACATTGAGGTCTTATATGTAAATGTTTATTTATCCCGACCCAATCTTAATTTATAATCCTCATACTCAGAAAGGCAGAAGAATGATTTAGAAAATGCATAAATTGTTTATCATATTTTTCGGCTAATTGGGGTGATCCGCAGAAATATTTCGTTCTCACTTGATTATAATAAAAATGTGCCGTCACTCGCGCAACTGCGGTCAATTGATAAAAATGGGCCTCTAAATTTATTCAAGCAGAAAACTTGAATAAGCCAACTGGGAAAACTTGAATAAGCCAAAATTGGATTCTAAAATAATTTTTAGGAGTTCCGAACCAGCGTCTCGTTTTAAAATTTTTAGGAATGATTTCATCGATAAAAGAATGAGAACTACTTCCACAACTCGTTTTAAAATCCCATTTCCATCCAATATGCCGTTCATAAATATCGGTTAAGAAATTGCCTAGTTCTGTCCCAAAACCCTGAATTAACTGTCATTGCCATTTTCTGTGAATTTCCGTTTGCGGTATTTTCCGGCGAATGTTCGTTTTCTGTGAACTGTGGTTTTCAGTGAATTATTGTTTTCGGAAAACTGTGAACTGTTGGTGAATTGCCGTTTTTTGTAAAAATTGTTTTCGATGAATTGTTGTAGTTTTAGGTTTTGCCGCTCCATTTTCCAAGAGATTTTAAGGCTTTTAATATGTAAAGGATTCCAGATAATTGCGTAGTGAATCCTGATTCTTTTAGTTCGTTCATCGGTGATTCAAGCGAGATACCCCGTGCTTATTATTTACAAAATAGGGATCAACTACGATTGTAAGGAACTTTCATGACAGCGAGCACTAAGTCGCCTCACTTTAAAAGCGTTAATTTTTCTTTCTGATTGAAATAGCAATAATTAGAGAACCATTGAAATTATTCATTTCAGATTTCATTTCATGATATGCGGTTATGGCTCAACATTGAGAAATTTCATAGCATTGCCTTTAGGAAGACTTTTTGAGTTTTGTTATATGCTAAGACTTTTTCATGTAACTTTTAAGCTGTATATGTTCTTGTTAAGTACATGGAGAAAATTTATCAAAAATCCATAAGTTTTTTCTCATACCTTTTACAAAACTGGAATAATAAATTTTTTACTTTTGGTGGATATTCAGCCACTGATAAAAGATTGGGAAATCTGCTGCTCTCGATACAAAATATCAAAGCGAAAACTAGCCAGTAGTCGCTCTCAACAAACCAACTAATTTTACTTTTTGGAAATAACTTATAAATTTGACCAAAATGTTGTACAATCAGACTGTGGACCAACGACGTCTAATTTATATAGAGCTAAAAGGTTAAATCGAATACATTAGAATAGATTTGGAATTTTTGGCTTAGGATTTGTAAATGGGTGATTTGATAGATTTGTATATGTAGTCAATTGGTGGGTTGCAAAGCACTCTGCTTTTCACCGACGACATTTTTATCTAGGCTAATACAATAATTTACAATCATGTAACTCCTGCATGTCGATTCTGGCTTTTCTAAAGGAAAAAGGAATTAGGAAAAATATTCACATATCATTTTTGTCAAAAATATCATTTTCTGGCAAAATTGATAGGAAAAATATTACCAATTTAATTATGTTTTTGAAAAAATTTACCCCAACTTTTTACCATAGTATGCCAGAAAAAAATTGCGACAAAATACTATGAAAATATTTTCCTAATTCCTTTTTCCTATAGGAACTATTTTGTTGCTCTTGCAAAGGAAATTCTTATGTTTGCTTTTTCGATGAATCCAAACCAACGATTTAATCGGAGTATTCTCTTGAGACCGCTACCGGACCTTCGTTAGCTTAATTGTCACTTCCGATGTTTCCGTTAGTCAACTGGGATTTTCAAAAATAGGTAAAAATGGTAAATGAACAATCCTCCTTGACTCTGAAATATCTTTTTCTTTAAGTGATAATTTATAATTTTTATTTTGGACTAGTTTCGAGAGTTCTCTCTTCATTAGCTATTTTCTCCATTCTATCTTCTTTCTTCTGTTAAATTTTAATATTCTCGCATTATTAGCATTTTTATTTAATTCTTAAAGCTTCTTCAGGAAAACAAATCATCTTTCACTCTTCCACAATTGGGTTCAGACACGGCCAAATTGAAATTCGCCTAGACGCAACTTCCAGTGAATTTTATTTTGGTAAAAATCTAAATTTTTATCGCAGACACATGCATAAGCCGATAACTTTTTGAAACCTCACTTAAGTCATCGGATTACATACTGTGGTATTCGGTACCAAATAAGGCACCAGCAGAACAGGCAACTTTCAATGAGCAAGATTGGATCTAAGCTTCAGACGTGCTCATTAGACTGATGATGTGTGCCTCACGGCGTTTTTTTTTGTCTAAATTGCCATTTAACTAAATTGATGGTTAGTTCATACCAATCGTTCAAAGATGGCACAAAACAAACCGCATCTGATGTTTATTTAAAATCTGCTATATAAACTTAAATTTAACATTCTACAAAACATTATATATAATCAGGAATTGATAAATCGGAACTAAGTTTGCAGTTTAGAACTAAATATCAGGTAGATTTTGTTTTATGAATATTAGAGACATTTAACAATACCTGGGTGAAGTGACGGTCAATTTAGACAAAAAAATCGGGGTCAGGCACACAGCATGAGACAAACATTTATAGTATTATATTGAGGCCGCTACCGGACTTTCTTTTACTTAATTGTTACGTCCGTTGCTCGATTGTTAGTCAACGACAATCTGAGATTTTCAAAAATACCTGAAAATCGTAAATGAGCAATTTTTCGTGACTTAGCTACAGTTTTTCAGCAAAACACAAATACATATTTAAAATAACATATGTATTTTGATTAGAACCTAATCTAAAGTTGCTTTAACTTAAATAAAAATATCGCCTTAATTTATATTGTAAAGAACTTTATAAACAGTCAGCATAGGCTTACCCACCGGGGTATTCGGTGGCAAATATGACACCAGCAGAGTAAAAAACTTTCAATCAGGCAAGGTTAGATCTATGATTCAGAAGTGCTGAGTGTATACAAGACTGATTAGACTGAGTATATACAATGTATCTCGTCAACTTTCTAACAAATAAATCCAGGGCCGTACCCTCTTTGTTAATACCTCAGGTATTAACCTATTAAACATTACCTTTTTTATCCAAACGTTTTGAAACGTGCAATTAATTCAATAAATCGTCGGAACAATGAGAACCGCATATGATGTCATGGTTGGTGATACAATTTTCAAGATAATTCGCACGGTTGTGATTGATGATGTAACTCATACACGAAAAAACATCAATGGCCAAATTTATTTATTTCTGTTATGAGTTCAACAATTCTTAGGAACAACGAGAGCTGAGGGTGGAATTAATATTGGGATCGACTTCTGTTAACTCTACAATTCACTGGAACAATGAACGTCGAGTGTGGAATTTTGTGTGCACTTGGTAATCAAACAACCGTCCGAATTTTTCAGACCATAAGTCTTTTGGCACTTGCGGTATTGAGATTTTGTTGTCCCCTGGTGCTCCAAGCATCGTAATTAACTTTTTCAGTTCCGTGTTTCTTGCTGGAAAGTTGATTTAAAAAAATCCAAGGGATTGAAATATTTTTCAAATTGATTGATTTGGTTAGTTTCAGTGCTGAAAATGTCGCAAATGACTAAAACTCATCTCAATACCACAGCTCCTTAATTCTGAATATCTGCCTTGCGCTTCAATCCAAAATAGAAACACCTTTAAATTTTGCGGGGATGACTCGATAAAATATTCTGATAATTCTGTTTTTATTTTACTGTTAATGTTTGATGAATTTTTTAAAATTTGTAAATTTTCCTTAGATATCGACTTTTTAAAAGGATCAATTATCGAAGCCGACTTCCAAAATTCTATAGTATAGCAGTATTTCGCGATATGGTAGCATTCCATTTTTCCCTTAGCACTTATGAAAATTTTTCTATGCATTTTTGAACCAATGCACGAGAAGTATCTGATAATGTTACTATTCTGGTATTGCATTTTTCGATGTTTGTCGGTTGCCAATTACTTTCCATGCGCAACTTTAAGGAAACTTTAATTAAGTGGTCCATTTTATACAATATTGGGTTGTTGGTTTCTAGTCTTTTTTTGAAGTTCAATAATTATGGCTTTAATCGGTCTGCCAAATAGAATAGAACAATATATACATATAGTTCAGTGTTTCCAAAATTGTTTATAATTTAATTTTTTTTTTTAAATTTTCACAAATCTTTCTTACGGACGAGCTGAAATTTTGCTCTAATTTTTACAATAAGCTCATTATTTCGACGTTTAGTGACTTCCGTGGAACGGTAATATCACCATTTTTTAACATTTGATTTCGTTTTAGTGACGCAGAGTTAGCACTAAATGCCAAATCAAGAGAGCTCATTGCACGTCGTCAAATTTCAATGTTTATTTATAATCTCTCTCCCTCCCGAAACTCTGCCTGTCTCCAAAAATGTTGGACTTTAATTTAACTCTTAATGGCCTGCAAATTATCGTACGCGAAGTCATGTAAGACTGAAGTTATTTATCCTAATCTTAGTTAGTTCGGCTGCTTATAGATTAAAATGCTGCGGGGCATGCAATATTACACATGGCGCAATTATCGTCCACGAATACCTGCATATTCAGTTGCGGCAAAATTCTGCAGTTCCGAGTTGAAGTTAGTCGTTGCTCAAAATATTAGTCTATTTGGTACGTCATTTTGCTTGTCAAATTTTTCATTTGTAATTTTCGCATTTGTAATATTTATTCAGTAGGATCAGTTTTCAGTTCAGTTTTTTCATTATTTTGACGTTTCAATTTTCTTATCAGTGTAGAATTTTGTCTTTGTGTAACACCTTTAAATTTTTTTTTTTATAATTCTTCAAAATAGAAATCCTCTTTTTATAATTATATAGCTTAAGTGCTATTGATAGGAAAATTTAAGTAATATAAATAGTGTGAGAAATTTCTTAACATATTCGAAGAACGGTGACAATATTTACGTGCAAAGCTAAAAAAATAAAATTCATAGAAAAAAATCCGTCTAGAGTAGCACCATATACATTTAAAAGGAAAACTATTCGGGTTTGAAAATGATAAATGTCTATGATTTGTCCGAGTTGGAAGATATCTATGAAGTTGAATTAGCCGATCAACTCGAGCAAGTAATTTAAGGTTATGTTTTTGGAACTGGAAAATTCATTTTCATCGGGTTTTTATACATGACGAGGAACAAATAAAGCCACAGCAGTACAGTGTTTTAACACTTTAACGACCGCTCACACAACATGTGTATTTTTTATTTTTTTTTTATTTAAAATAAAAAGCAAAAAAAACAATTTGTATTTATATAACGTTTTTTTATATTAATTCTTTAAAAATATTGCCGGTCCCTGGCGAAGTTTAACTGCGCAGAGTGCGGTCCTTATGGTGTTAAAGTACATGAAAATAAATGAAAAATTTATAACTGAACCGCAGCAAAATGAAAAATTGGTGAAACGAAAATGGTTAGTGAACTACACACAATTGGAGTTAAAAAATCATTAGGCGACTGGCTGATAATCATGTCGGGATGGAGAGAGAAAGTTAAAAGTGATTATGGCGAATATTGTTAGAAATAATTTTACTATAAAATTCCCGATTTATTGCTGAAAATCTGTCATCCATTCTGTGGTTTACACTCATGCCCAGGAAGCGGATCGCAATTGCGTCCTTTGAGCATGTTTTAGTTTTTATTATTGGCGGTTATTTTGAATCACGGTTAAAAGGTCTTGAAGAATACCACAGATTTATCTGCAGTACATTAGCACAAAGTAATACCGTTATTCTGCTGCAGGGAGAAGTTTTTTATGTATATTCATGTGGTAGATCATTTGAAAGAACCTGGACCAAGCAGATATTTTGTTATGAGCACTTTGAAGTTTGTGTCAAATTATTCGTTTATTATATTATACAATATATAAATACATACATGTCGCATATTAACGAGAGGGTCATGAAGAATATTACAAGTTAACATGAAGCGTCTCAGTGCTAAAAATTACTGCTATGACGATGAAGACACATACAACTTTTATATTTCAATATAACCAAGTGACATATCGTTTGAAAGTTTTTCGAACCAACAAATTTCTTATCAGCCCTTAAATTCAAAAATCTAGTGTCTTGCCGCCAGTGGTAAATTACTTTATCTCATCGCTGGAAGCACATACATTTTTTGTTGCGATATAAACTTGTGCCACATCGCCTGAAAAGTCTTGGACCAATCATTAATTTTGATTGGTCCAAGACCTTTCTATGACTTTCTTGAAATACAGATTTATTTATTTAATAAAGCGTGTCGGCACTATCCTTTACATTGTGGTGGACCGATGTTCGAAAGAGGCGCAAATCGATTGGCATTGTAAACTGTGATGACAATAACGGAAACGATATTTGACATACATTGTTTCTCGAATAATTGAACCAGCTAATTCTTCCAACAAAATAATCAAAATATGTGCATGCCAAATATTTAACCCAGATAACACCAAAAATACACAGACACTGTGTCATGCAATCTAAAAATAGTAAAAAGATATATTTACTCATTATTGAACTGTTTATGAATGCACAGCACAGATCATATGCATGCACCCTTCTTATCATGCGATGATGATTCTTCGAAAATCTATACAAAATACACACAGACACAACAAAAATTACAAAAAATACTGAAAAATTTTCCAATCAAAGCAAAATGCATCATTAATTAACATTCATGATTTAATTTAATTAAAAAATTTATTTATTTATTTATTTAAAAATAAAATAAAAAATCTATTTTTGTCTAGACGAAATTTTTTTTATTTATTTTAATTTAGTTATCTATCACGTGTTTTTCATTAAATACATAGAATTTTTGTTTAGTTTGTTTTTTATCTATTTTGTATCATATCTCAGTAGTTTTATCTATCTATTTGGGCGATGTACGATGAATAGGCGGCATATTGCCGATGTACATTTTGTAAATAAAACCGGTTCGCTCACCTTTTTGCGCATGCTATGTACATAGACATTTTTATCTTTACCGGAAACACAAACCTTCATTCCGTCCATTAAACATAGCTACATATATGTATTTTATTCGTATATACGTATATGTTATGTAAATGTACATATTCAAATTAATTGCAATTTACATTAATTTACTTGTCAATCAAATTCACATAAGTAATTATCCAATTATCACAACAATGTACACATATTTTATGTAGACTCGGTTTAGCATAAAACTAGAAAAAATGTTGTTGAGACGAAGGCATTTACTAATCGATTGATCGAGATAGCAAAGAAACAGTCAATGACTCATGAGGTCACCGCATACGATAGTTATATATTTATGGCAAAATAAGGTACCTTGAACTCATCGGTTCAAATTCATCATTCAATATTTGTCTATAAAACTACTGTGGTTAAAGACAATAAATGATTTATGGCTTTTGTTTTTGGGTGTGTGTATATCGCCATGATGACAGAAAACACAAACAACAACCATATACACATTTCGCGATAATTTTTAATCGCGAAATGGTAATAATGACATTGTTGTTATAATAGTGGATATTGTGTAACTTATCGAGGCACGACGTGCTTTTAATGTAATATTGCGATGGTGCGCGCAATTTAAATAACTAGAAAATACTTCTCTTATCATTTTGATGTGTTTTGTTTTCGTATTGGAGTAAGTGCAGGTTTAATTTGTTTGCCCTTGTCTGGAAAATGTGGTGCGGAATTATCGCCGGATAAAAATTTTGTTTATCTCTGTAGATATTTTTCCTAGACCTTGAATAATTTTGACCTTGTCGAGAAAAATTTCGTGAAATGTTCACGTTATTGCCGAGTTTATATTTCTAATCGGTTCAAAATTTACCATTTATTTTTGTTCGGTTCTAAATTCAGAAGTGATAAATAGTTTGGTCAGATTTTGAAAATTTTCTAAATTTTAATTACAATTTTCAAAATTCTAGAGGTTTTACATTTTTATTGTCATACTTAGAATTGATCGAAACTGTGATTTGAGATGTTTCGGTCAAAATTGTTTTGTTCGATGTAAATATTTTAATGCAAAAAACTAAAATATTACAAATGATGCCGAATGACATCAGTTCTATTCGTACGACACGATAACAGAATTTTCCAGGCTTTAATCACTTATGAAAAATATCTAAAATTAAATAAAAACAGCTTAATCAGGACTCCGTAACGGTAGAAGTTGCTAACGCGGAATACCTGTGAAATCCATAATATAAATTATTTTGAATTTAACACAAATTAAAAAAAATTACTAGAATATCTTGTCACATTATTTACCAGCACACCCTATTGCTAGTTAGAGAAACCATTTCCATTGCAATAAAAATGATTTTAAATTTGACACAAAATAAAAATGTAAATACAAGAATTTTCTTGTGGGCCCTAACACTATTTGTTTCACCAAATTAATGGCTATTAAAATTGGTGTGTTTTTACTAGTGATTGACAGATGTCACTAGTATCTATAAAACATTTTTGTGTAATTTTTTGTTATATTGGAAAATATTCATTTTTAATAATTATAATTATTTTTAAAATTATAAAAATTCTTTTCTTGACTAATTACCTTGTAAGATTTGAAAACAACTTGTGCGTTTTCCAAGATAGGAAAAATTCATTCGTACATTAAATCCGAAAAATCCATTTAGAATTGAGAATAAAAAATATTTCAAAATTTAAATTTCCTTGATTAAACTGAACTGAAAATTAAGCCAAATTTTTTTTATTCCTTTTTAAAATTTGTAATTTCATAATGTTAGCGTATCTACTTAAGATTCGTGGCAAACATTATTTTGTGAGAAATAGCTTAAAATTATATAATTAAAATAATTTCGAAATTTATATTTTTAATTTTATGAGATTACAGAATTACTAAGAATGGTTTAAAATCTCTAATTTAGTCTAAATTTTAACTAAATTAAAATTATAATTCATTCTAGTCTAAAATTTTGAAATTTCAAGATTCAGTTTTTGGAAACAAATTTCAATATTATTTCATTTATTATTAAATTTGATGTAAAAATTGTTACAAGTAATTTCGTAAAAATTATTTAAATTCACAGTGAAATAAAAAACTTTTTAAATTAGGAAATTTCAGTAGTTTCATTCTGATTTGGTTTAAATATTGTTTAAATTTGAATTTAACGAAAATTCCTTATAAATTAAATATGCCTTATAAATTAAATATGCTATTTTTAAAATTGGAAAAAAAATTTCAAATTTTCTATTTTACAGAAAATTAAAAACTTAAATTTCTCTCAATCGTTACAAAATCAATAGATCTGTCAAAAGTAACGCCGCAAAATTTGTTATATAGTTGGGAAATTTTAATAATTCGGAAATTAAAAATTTTTGTAAGTATCAAATTCAATTCAACAGGTCAGGTCAATGTAGAATTTTTCTAAATCAGTTTGTTATTTATTTTATTTTTTATTTTAAAATCATCCTCCTTTCTTTCCCTCTTTGAAAATACATTATATTATTTGAAATTTTAAAAATTTCTTACAGAATTGGTATGAAAGAATTTTTTTAAACATTTTGAAATTTGAAAAGATTTCGTTTAAACTAAATATTTAAAAATTTCTAAAATCTTGAAATTTTGATATTTTTGTTTAATATGTAAATTCGATCTTAAAATTTACAGATCTTTAAAAATTTGATTTAATCATAAAATTAATAAATGCTTAGTTAGTAAGCAAATACAATATGACAGAGGAAAAGATGTAAAATAATATTATTATAATTTGCTTGTTATATTTTTGAATTTTAAAATTTATCATATTTCAAATATATTTTGAAAATAATTTTGTCGAAGAAATACGTAAAATTATAATTTTTTCAACATTTTAATTTCGAAAGAGTAAATTTTTTGAAACATGTACAAATTTTAGTTATTAGAAAAAATTTAAATCAAAAAGTTTACAAAATTAGTTTTTTGGAAATTTTATTTAATTATCTAGTTTCGTAACTAAATCCAATCCCCTAATTAAATTTCTATTTCTTTCTTTCTCAACTAATTTTAAGTATACCAATTTTCTTTCAATAATTTGAAAATTAATAAATATCTAACTTTGTTTAGATTGTATTCAAAACTAAATTTTATTTTTAAAAAATCTATTCTGAATCTCTGTTCAAAGCTACAATTTCCGAATTTTAAAACCAAAATTTAGATTAATCCTAGTTTTTCCTAATTTAAAGAATTCCAACATTGCTTTTGAAAATATTTTTAATATCCTGAAGCTTCCCAAGATTATTACCTTACCACGTTTTCCCGAAATTTGAGGTTCTTCAAATGTTGGGACGTAAACGTCAAAATTTCATTCTTCGTCTTATTCGGAATTTGTTTGATTATTACAAAGTTACAAATTTGTTTGTCTAAAACTATTTTATTAGAAAATTGTAGTTCTGTATTTTGAAAATTTTAAAACTATAAAATTACTAATTTTATTTGCAGGTAAATGTTTTTCTTGAATTTTGAACATATTAAAATTTTTTACGTTTTTACATATTATCCTAATGTATTCATAATTATTTCATATTCATTCCTCTTAAAATTGTTATCAAATTTCTGACAAAGTTTCAAAATTGTTTCTCTAAAACAATGTCAATGAGCTAACTCAAAACTCTAAAAAAACAATTAAAAATTTGAAATTTTGGATTGTTAAACATTGTAATTTGTTAGATTTGTTTAAATTTTACAAATCCGAATTTCATTCCTTTTGAAAACATTTGCTAAAAATTTCTTACTAATTCAGAATTTGTCCCGTTGTTACAAATTTACAAACATTTTTGATTTAAACTACATATTTTTAAATTTGAACAAAATTACATTAAAATTAGGAATATCTATACAATTTCAGAATTTTAAAATCACATAATTTCTTATTGTAGTAGTTTGTAGGCAAATAAATGTTTTTCCAAAATTTAGATCAATTCTAGTTTTTGGAAAATGTGTAAAAATTTTCCTAAGATTTCTTTTGAAAATTTTCTGAAGCTTCTGGAGAAAAATGTAACCCTAATTATTTTTAAAATTATTATTCCTAGTTTTATTTGCAAGTGCCACGTGTATCGCCGTACCACATTATCTCGAAATTTAGTTTCTTCAAATGTTGGAACGTTTTATATATCATCCTAATTTCATGATTCCTCCATTTTTCAAAAAAAAAAAAAAAATCTTCGTCTTATTCAGAATAAGTCTGATTGATTATTTTAAATGAAAATTTTTACTGTGTTTTGAAATTTTTAAAATCATAAAATTACTAATTTTATTTGCTTGCAGATAAACGGTTTTTTGAATTTTGCATTTATTAAAATTTTAGAGTAATCCTAGTATATTTGAAAATTTCAAGATTGAATTTTAAAAATATTTTTAATTTTCTAAAACTGCCAAAATTTTATTTTTTGTCTAAAACAATTTTAATAATAAAATCTAACTATGAATTTTTTAAATTTTAAAATCACAGATTCTCAATTTTATTTGCAAGTAAATGTTTTCTCGAATTTTGAACTTCTTAAAGTTTGTTATCTTCTACACAATTATCGTAATTTTATTATTCATTCATGTTGAATATGTTATTAAATTTCTGACATCTTCAAAATTGTTTAGTCTGTTAATAGGAAATTTTAACTGTATGCATTTTCAAAATTCAATTTACAAGCAATTTTGTTTTAAACTATTTTTAAAAGACAATTTTACTTAGAATTCTGTAATTCTAACTCTTAATTTCTGCCCATCCCCTATTTTCCTTGGTCTCAATCGACAGCTTCTATAACCATTTTGATGTGATTTCGGGTTATTAAATTTCTGAGCAAAGCCTTGATTAAATATTAGGTTGTATTTTCGGTAGCTAATGTATTACTTAAATAAGTAAAATACATAGAACAAGATATGAAACAGATAAGATATTGCGTGACGTATAGACTACAAGATAATAAAAATGGTTTTGTATAAACTTTGAGCTTAAGCGCCAATATAATGTGATAAAATTGTATTACGATTAATTTGATAACTTAAAATTCAGCTTAAACTTATTAAATTTCACCCCCGCACTGTGATGAAAACGGCTACGTATGCCACACGCACACCTTCAAGTAGTTTATCGCAGTCAAGGTATTTTGCACATTTCATCATTTAAGTATTTTGTAGTTTTTATTTATTGTTTCACTAAAGATAAGGAAATATTTTGGCGAGACGATTAATTTGTTGTTGTTTCGTATTAATTAGAAATTAATGATCCGAGACAATAAAATTATATCAAACACGCGCGCCTAAAGTGTCTTTTACACGACGCATATAGATTAAAATTATTGAGAGTGTAGTTTACGTTTTTGGCGCGATAAACGAGCTGTTATGAATTGCGATCGATAAAGATCTGCCCGAATATGGTGTACATACACAATATTCAATTTATTTTTATTACATCGTGTTTTTGTGATCTCATGTACTTCTAGAATATGGCATAATTACGAAACATACCAACCATCTCATCCAATTAAATTTAAAATTCAATCCAATAAATTTTCAGCTAACACACACACACAGCACATAACAGAATTTGCAATCACTCGGTCAATAATCCTCGACTATATATATATGTATTTGCGGTAACAAGTTGCTAATGTGCATCATTATATTGATAATGATCATCTTCCGCCTGAGTTTATTTATTCAAACGATCAGATAAAATTGTTTTTTGTTATTGTGACAAAAATCTAAACTATGTACGTACAAGAATTAAAAAAAATTTACCATTTTTGGTATTCTAATACACTAGTCCAATATGGTAAAAGATCGTGGTTTGCTGGGTGGGTGTCTGTATATAAAAATTGATGAGGCTCATGTTTTTTTTTCGCCTAATCGTAAATCTAAACGTCGCGGCGGCACATACAAAATAAATGTTCGTGTATTGAACAACATCCTCATCATCGTCATGTAGCAATAAAATGTCATTCAACCAGAATTATTTTGTTTGTGTTATAGAATAGATTGCGCGCACGATATCGAGAAGAAAATTGGCTTACTTACTAATGTGTAATGACCTAAGACGACGTTGCTCCTTATTTTAAATGCAAATGTGACATGAAATTATCGCAATTAATCAAAATATATAGACATGCATGCATAAATTACCGGCGATCACGAATTCCTAGGCAAGTACATTCACAAAACTCGAGGCATGTATAGTAGACGCAACCTCGCGAATTCATACACATATCGATACATGAATACACATACATATACATAAGATCATAAAAGTAGTATTTTATTAGATTTTGTTGGTTTATAAAAATAAAACACATTTTCAACATCGCGTAGGTCGTTTAATTTTAATTTGGTTTGGCTTTTAGTCGCGTTAAAAAACTAATAATCTTATGTATTATTATTATTATTATTATAAGAAAATGTAAGAAAAAGAAATTTAATTTAAAATGCAGTTAATATACGTATAATAAATGGTTGGTGATGACATCACAAAATTTTGTGGGATCATCAGCATCGTTTTCGATATACGGAATAAATTTATAATGTGTTTTTTTTTAATTACTGCAACCTTGGTCTGAATCTGAATATTATTCTCTTCGGTACATAAATACGATTAATAGGGATCGTAAGATAAATTTGTAATAAAAAATTTGGTTTAAATTTTTTAAGGTATTTTAAAATTTTATTGAAATTTCTAAATTTTAATCATCGAGAAAATGTGCTATTCTTATTATCGGTATTCACTTAAATTCTCAGAAATAGGTAATAAGAAAAAGCTATGAAGCTGGCAAAATTTGTCTGTAAAATTTTGTTTTTCAGCTCAAACTAATATTTAACGGATTTCCGGCGTAAGAGCCATTTTTTTACTCAATTTCCTATGAGATCCTCCAGAAACGTATATTTAACACTAAAGTTCTTAGCTTTTAAATAAAACCAAAGCTCAGATAATGAAGCTTTGACGATCTAACATTATGCGCAACAATTTATCTTACTTGTTCTAAAGTTTGACTTCCTGAAAACTTTTAAGGCTTTTTTACGAAAAGTCTCACAGTAAATTTTTACTAGAAGCTGGTTTATGCAACTTGACATAAAACATAAAAAAATGAACCTTAAATTAAATTGTATTTTTCATTTTTATCTCTAGTTAGTCGGCATGCTTTTAAAATCGAGCTTTCGCTGTGCTCTGGTACATTTCCATTTAAATGGGCACATAACTTTGCGCTCTCCCGTATTTAGGTATCTACATTTTTTCTTCTGAATTAGTGCTTTTGATTATTTAAAAATAGAAGTAATATAAGTTAATAAAAGCTTTTAAGTTCAAAAATTTGTTAAAAATGTGGCTATTGGTATAGGTGAAATTATTCGAGGTTTTATTGATGGGACATTAAATCAAGCATTTTACCAACCTTTTAAATTTATAAATTCATCGGTTAGCTTAAAGTTGTTAAATTTTTAAAGCTTAGTTAATCCTATACGGATATATTATATTATATTTTTCGGTTCATGTCTATATTCTTAATGTTTCCCTATAGTAGTTTCCTGACTTTCATTTCTTAGTTAACTTTTAAATTTTGAGCGTTTCTAAACTTAAACAGTTTTTGAAATGATTAATGATGTTCGAAAAATTATTAAATATTTTACACCAAAAGTTACATAATTTGCTGCTGTAATAGAAGTTAAAAGCTTAGATTTTATAAGGAAACTCAACGGTCAAGGTTTTGATTTTTAAACAATAAAGATATGCCAAATTTAATCAAATAATCGATTTGCAAAGATTTCCAGAGAAATTTTTGAGCTTTTTTTGGTGAGTGAATTTCCTCAACAATAAAGCTTGAAAATTTCTCATATAATACAATTAAAAAATATAACAAATAATAATAAAGAATATGTATGTTTAATTTTTTAAGTATTGACTAACTGCGCAACTGTGTTGTTCTGTGTTTAAACTTTCGAATTTGACTTTAACATTTTACTTAAGTAACCTTTAAGTTCCAGGTGTATTATTTTCAATTTTCCACGCTTTTGAATTGAGCATGAAAAGAAAATCTTTCCTTAAGCTTAACCTTCAAAGTGGTTTTATATATGATTTATAAAAATTTGTTATTTCCAAATTTGGTAGAATGAGAGTATTCCGGGCGCTGTGGCTGTAAGATATTAAAGCTAGAGGAAATTGCTAAAACACAGCTGCTTATGTTTAATTTTTAATCTTAATTAAATACACTTTAAATTTCAAGTGTTGTCTCTATCTAATTGGTTCGATAATTATTTCCAAGCTTTTGAATTTGAAATGCTCAAAATTTTCCTACAACTTTCATACTCTTGAAGCATTATGTTTTTAAGTAAATTTTATCTAAATTTGTAATCGAACGTTTTTAAATAATTTGCACCGCAATTTTAAGGATATATATCGAGAGTTTTTTAAAGTAAACGAACAAATATCAATCTGGGAAGTTCCTTGTTCCAGTTACACTTACTTTGAATATAAACTAATGGCCCAAGTGAATTGTTTTCTAATTAGGGTTTCTAAAAATTTCCATCCTAAAAATACAAAATATTTTCACCAAAATTTACATTTACACCTGATGGTGTGAGGTTAAAAGTATAAGCTTTTTTAAATATGTTTTATTTGATTTGAGCTTCAAGGTGGCCTGTTATATGATTTATAAACAATTGCGATATTAATTGTTAAATATTTCTCTAGAACTTTCATACTAGTTAAAGCTCTTATATTTTAAAATATTTAACACCCCAATTTTTCGGTAAATGTGTCGAGAGGTTTTCAAGGTAATGCTTGTAAATTATATTTAATGTAACAAATACCAATCTGTCAAGTTTCTAGATCTTAAGCCTATAGTTAAACCTCTACATAAAAAAATTTGTAGTCTAAGGTTATTATAGTCTCAATTTTTCCCCATAATAATTTCCAAGCTTTCCAAATTTAACATCATAGAAATTTCAAAAATTTCCAAGAGCTTTCAAAATGTTGAGCTTTTCAAATATTAGTTTAACTCCAAATTGTCTCAAAAACTAATTTTTTGCCACCAAGTTTTACAAAATTTGGTGTAATGGAGGTTAAAACTTAGATTTTTTTTAAATATTTTTTATTTGAGTAAGCTTAATATTCAAGGTGGCCTCATAATTGATTTATAAAAATTGCGATATTGTTAAATGTTTCATTCATTATAGTTTTCATTCTCTTAACTTAAAGCTTCATTTTGAAAAACTAATTTTATTTCATAAACCGAGAGCTTTTTAAGGTAACGCTTGAAAATTAATATTTAAACTAACAAATATCAATCTGCTAAGCTTTAGTTAAACCTTCGTAAATAAATTTGTAGTCCAAGTTTATTAGTTTCAATTTTTCCCGATAATAATTTCCAAGCTTTCCAATTTGACATTATAAAAATATAAAAATTTCTAAGAGGTTTAAAAAATTTTAAATTTTAAGCTTTTCTAAATTTCAAGTTTTCGAAATATTAATTCAACTCCTACTGTTTCCAAAACTAGGAAATATTCTTCACCAAAATTTACATAATTTTGTGTAATAGAGATTAAAAGTTTAAATTTTTTTTGGCATATTTTTGATTTGAGTGAGCTTAATGTTCAAGGTGGCCTGATATACGATTTAAAAAAATTGTGATCTCGTTAAATATTTCTCTAGAGCTTTCATACTCTTAAAGCTTTATTTTGAAAAACAAATTTTAGCGTCGCTTGTAAATTATATTTAAACTAACAAATCCCAATCTGTTAAGCTCTAGATATTAAGCCTTTAGTTAAACTACGTAAATAAATTTGTGGTCCCAATGTGCGGATTAAAATTTCCAAGCTTCCAATTTGACATTGACAAAAAATTTCAAAATTTCCAGAAGCTTTCAAAATTTTACGACCTAAACTGTGACTAGTAACCAGTCTCAATTTTTCCCGATAATAATTTCCAAGCTTTCCAATCTGACATAAAAATTTAAAAAAATTTCCAAGAGCTTTCAAAATTTAAAATTTTTCTAAATTTATTGAAATATTAATTTAACTCCAAATTGTCGCAAAAAGCGAAATATTTTTCGCCAAATTTTACATAATGTATGTGTAATGGGTGCTACAATTTAGTTTTTTTTAATATTTTTTATTTGAGTAATCTTAATGTTCAAAGTCATAAATGATTTATAAAAAATTGTGATATTGTTATTTGTGCATTATAGCTTTCAATCTCTTAACTTAAAGGTTTATTTTGAAAAACTAATTGTGTTGCTTATATCGAGAGCTTTTTACGGTAACGCTTGAAAATTAATATTGAAACTAACAAATATCAATCTATTAAGTTTCTAAGCTTTTGTTAAACCTACATAAACAAATTTATAGCCCAAGTTTATTAGTTTCAATTTTTCCCGATAATAATTTCCAAGCTTTTTCCAATACATTATACAAATTTAAAAATTTCCGAGAGCTTTAAAAATTTTAAGCTTTTCTAAATTTCAAGTTTTCGAAATATTAATTTAAATCCAAATTTTTCCAAAATTAGGAAATATTATTAACCAAAATTTATCTAATTTTGTGTATTAGAGGTTAAAAGTTTAAATTTTTGTTCAGCATATTTTTGATTTAAGTGAGCTTAATTTTCAAGGCGGCCTCATAAATAAATGATTTATAAAAACAACTTTTTATATGGTTGAAAAGTTAATTTTTACAATAAATGTCCTGAAAATATTAAATATGTTTAAAGACCTTTTCAATAAAAATTTTAATTTTGAATTAAAATTTAAAATTAAAATCTTGAACATTCTTAATTAAAGCGTGCGTTTTAACTATACATACTAACTACTAATAGTCTAAGCAACATTTTGCTTGTAAATAACAATATTGGTAGACTCGCAATTAATTTCTAGATGGAGACACGTTCGAAGACTAAATAAATATAAATTAATTGGCAAGCAGCATGTGTGCAATAAAGCAAACAACAATAAAAGTATTTTAATTAATATTTTAATAACACAAGTTTATAGATTTTTTGTTTAGCTAAATTATTAATTTTGTTGTTAACTAAATGGCGTGCGATGGTTTGCCATCTCCTGCAAAGGCGGTAATAAATCACGATGGCATATGCATAAATAGAGAGTTGCACAAATAGCGCACCCACTTACCTTGAAATAATACTGTATGTATATATGTGCGATACCAGGCAACGCTATAATAACGCATTATGTAAGCGAATTCATGTCTGTCTGACTTTCAAACATGTCTGCGCGCCTCGTTTATTTCATAACTTGTAAGGTTACGTTTTTTTTGTTATTAAATCTATTGTTCTTGGTTAGCGAACCAAGCACACACAAAACTAAACAATGACGACGTCGACGATACAGAATAAGAAATCTAAAGCATAATTAGGTCAAAAGTATATAACTCTTAAAATATGCGTTAATGTATTACATGTTAAAAGCGTCTAGTCATTTTGTTTTTGTTCTTGGTCACGATTCAAGAAACATCACATTCACACATTTTGTTTTTTTTTTTTTTTGTTATTTTGATTAATCGATCGTGATCAGTTTTTCTTAATCTTCTTTGTTAAGATTTGATGCAAGATCTCTATTATCAACGGTTTATATAATTATTTAATTACAAAATATTACGCCAGTTTATCGTCAATTTTACTAACCGTTTCTGTTTTTTTTTTTAATTTCGTTTCAGGCGCCCATCGATGAACCTCACATTCAAATCACTTGTAAAACAGAGCCAATAGACATTCCCGCCAAAAAATCGAAACGTGTCGATGAAGCCACATCGTATCTGCTTGATTACCATCATCAGTGTCAAGCCTTAATGTACGCACAATATCGACAGCAACAAATGTCAGCATTTCGTCCGTGGGCCCAAACCGCAGCAACAATAACACAACAGGCAGCCGCAGCCGCTGGCGGTGGTCAAATACTAAAACATTTATCACATATACCTTACGCTGGTATGCCGTATTTAAGTCAAGAACCACCGGTGCTACAACATCCCGAACGTGTTGTACCACTGTCTGAATGTGAACGATTCGAACGTAGTTACCAACCAAATGTCGCGTTAGCACCACGTAAACCAAATCAAGTTGTAAAAGAGCGAGATAAGGATCGGGGAGCAAGTACAAATAACAACAACAATTCAAATAATAATAATAATAATAGTAACATTAATATAAGTAATAACATAAATCGTGTTATTCAAACAACCGATATACAAATAAAACAAGAACGTCCAAGTACACCAACGCCACCGGCAACTACACAACCAACGATATCGATAACCGCACTGCATCAAACTGTGCCGAACGTAATCAATTCACCGATTGAATTACGAATTTCTTCATCACCAAACACAAATGCGAATACAACAACAAATGGACCCGAACACTCATTAACAAATGGAACGAAATCAACTGTGCCACAACCATCATTCAGTCCGGAAACGCTATCCGGTTCGAATGAGATAACTTCCTCGACATCGCCCGTACTAATTAATATAAAAACGGATGTAGACTGTACTCGGTCGCCAGTTCCAATTGAATTGCACCAAACAAAAATTGAGCTGAGATCGCCAACAATTCATCATCTTCATCACAATCATCAGCATCACAATTCGATTATATTGAAAAATGCTACAAGCGGGAATAATAACGGTATTCGGGCGAATACGATATCGGGTAATTCCGAATTTGAACTATCGACCGATACGGACGATGATAGTTTGAATGGCGAACCGGATAGTAGTAATACAAATTTACCGTTAGAAATTGCGTCTGATATTATGAAAAATTGTCGACCCGACGAGCGTGAAAAAATTCTCCATCTAATACGATCGTTGTTGCAAGAAAATTTGCAGCTGCGGCATTTTCTCATGGACAGTCAAACCGAATTGAGGCGCCGGGATGAGCAAATAAATGAATTACTGCAGCAGCAGCACGATTTAGAAGAGCAGCTAAGGCGTAGCGCAAGCCTGATGGTACAAAAAATGTCATCGCCAATCGTTGAGGCAGTGGCGGCGGCTAGTGTGATCCACACAAAAACGGAAAACAATTGTGCATCGAATAATAACAATATGGATCAGACAATGACAACGATTACACGATGTATATCGCCCCGTAAACCGATTCGGCTTAATCATCAGACCGAAGTTATAATGAAACCGTTAAAAAAATTATTGCGACGCAGTCCAATCGATGAGACAAATGCGTCGTCTGCGGGCGTTGTTGTCATAAAAAAGAACGAAATGTGTAACAATCGAATAGGCGTGGTCGTGAGTGGAAGTGAGACAACAAAATTATCCATTGCACAGTCACCCCAGCTGTCATCGACCGGCGGATCAATAGCGTTATCATCATCTTCGTCCACGACATCGTCTCTTTCGTCGCCGACCGCATCCGAAAGTAATATTAATTTAAATAATAATAGTAACACTAGTATTACACGAATTTGTAGTAACAATAATAATAATAATAATAATAGTACCGTAAGTAAAACCGATGATTGTAATAGTAATAATAATAATAGTAGTAGTAATAATAAAAATAATCTTAAAGACAATGATCATAATCATAATGATTGTGATCGTAATATTACCAGTCCAGATAGTGGTTAAAAACAAAATCTATAAATATATATATATAAAAACAACATATAAAATTACCGTTACTTACTCTCATTATCCGCCATTTTGTTCAGTACTTTATAAATATAGACAAAATGGGGTTGACACAAAACGTAAAATTATTTTTTAAATTCCCACCAAAATATATAAATACATATTTATATAATTATTTTTAAAATAAATGTTCGCGTTTTATTTTTTTTTCAATTTTTTTTTTTGGGAATTTCACCATTTTCAATTTATATATTATAAATACAAAAAATATATATACATATATATATATAAAGAATATTAAAATTATTAAATTATTAAAAAAAATGCAAAAATTAAAAAAAAAAAATCGTCACCAAGTGACAAGAACTTATTATATAAAATATCTAAATTTAACAGAAAGAGAAAACACTACTTTTTATTTGTAACAAATATAAAAGATGCAAAAATAATAATAAACATTAAATTTTATTTTCAATTAAATTGAATTAAAATTATAATTATAGCTAAAATAAAATTTAATTTGAGTTGAAAAACATAATAAAATTAATTAAAAATAAAATTTCTTATAATAAAATCAAATTGAATTGGATAGGGTTGCCGCCATATTAAAATTCTATAATATTATATTGTGTAGTGAATACTAGAATCCTGCTAAACGTATATACATATAAAATGCCAGTCAGACATTTTGTTTTTGTTTGTGTTTTGTTTTTTATTTTTATCGCGCAATTTCATCTCCATTTTATTTTTTTTTTATGTAAAGTGAATAAAATAATATAAAAAAACTACTTTTATGTTATAATAAAAGTATTATTTGCTTATTATAATAAAATATTTATATAATAGTATTTATAAGTTAAAAGAAATTAATAAATAAATGACAAATCTACGCCGCCATTTTATATAAAAAATATTAATAATATATATAAATCTACGCACGCGTATGCGCATTAAAAATAATAAAATTTCAATTCAAATTAAATTTTATTTATTTACGTAAAATATTAAAAAAAACAATATATTATTAATTAAATTATTTATTTTTTATTATTATTTTTTTTTTGTGGTCAGTCGAGTTTTTTTTATTATTTATTTTTTATTTGTTAAATTTTATTCAGTGATTAAAAGAAACCAAGATTATTTAAAAACAAACAAAAACCTATATATTTAAAATTAATAATTGTTTTAAATTAAAATTTAATAAAAATAAATAAATAAAAAAGAAAAATTATTTAAATGAGAACTTTTATGAAAGTGATAATAGTTTATTATTATGATTATGATTATTAAAAAAAAAAAAAACAAATTTAAAAATTAAAAAAAAAAATAATAAAATAAATTTCATTAAAAATCAAATAGAGAAATTAAAAAAAACTTTTTTTTTTGTTATTTTTTGTTATGTGCTTTTTGTTTGGTTTATATTATGTTGACAGTTTTTGTTAAGTTTGTTTATACTACATATATTTTATACACGGCGCTGCAATCGATCGAATGCTGATTTTATATAAAACTACATATGTTACGCACTCAATTTTTAAAAGAGCCAGTCTACTACTCTACAGGTAAATTTTTAATTTGTTTTTTATTTTTCTATAAATGTGGCCATGTACAGTAAAGTGTATGCCGAACATTTTACGAAGAGCCACTCGGCTTTGAAACTGGTAACACAAAAGGGTGTTTAAAATATTTCTGGTTCAATTTTTTCAATGAATGATAATTTCATTATTGTATCGCTTTCAACGTGAAGTTATGCCTTCACTGGTATTTAGTTTTTCCAATAATAAGGTGTCCAAGTCCACCATTTTCATTGCGTTCGTTGGAATTTCCGAGAATTATGATCCCGTTTTACAAATACATGTGCAATTCGTGTATTGGGTAAGTAAAGGTAGGTGTTAAGTTTCATTTGTGGTGTTGTAGTGAAACCTGTAATTTTTTAAATTTCTAAAGTACCTACACTTCCTTAACTGCTTCTTAGTATTCTAATTATTAATCTAACAGTTAATTTACTAATCGTAATTATTATAGTATTAGTACGCAATCAATTTAATTAACAAATTTAATGGGAAGTATGTGTATCTTATCGGGGGCATTAATATTTTAATTTTTTGCGGATTATAGTTGGGTGCTTTACTGTACATTGCCATATAATTTATTAATCTACATATAATTTAAAACACTTATAAATAATAATTAAATTTAAAACGATATCTGACAAGCAATATAATTCGGATAGTTTTATACACAACATTTTTGTAAATTTAACGGACAAATGGCGTTTACCACATAATTTACCATATAAAATTACTAGTACGTAATATGTATTCGGCGATTTTTCATTTTAAATTTACTAAAAATAAGGAACAATAAATTCACTGCCAAAAATAATTATAAGATACAATGTGTTGCCACCACACCCAGAACGCGACGTATACGAGTTACGAACGACGGGTAGTGGTGTGCATTTTAAGATGTAAAATTTATGGATTTTTTTCGAAAGTTTTTTTTTCGCATCATTTTACACAAATTTGTCTTTATTTATATTTTATTTGTCGATGATTAATGCGTTCATTGATCCCGTGGCTTATATACATTTTTGGTGGGTCTCGTTGGTTTTTATTTTTTTGTTGTTTGCAGAAACTGTATATTATAATGTGTTTATTGGTCGTGTGCTCATCTTTATAGTTTATGGGATGCCCACTTATAAATGTTTGCAATGGCGTATTTTCCTGTTTATTCTACGCACGTAAAACAAACTGCTAATATCACATCTGTTCGATATTAATTGAAAGTAAAATTCAATGTTGGAATTTTTTGATGTATGGAACAACTAAACACAATTAAATGCTTAACGTTTTAAACCCAAAATACAACGGTTTTATTACCGTTCCGCTTATTCGAAATCAATTTGCAAAGTCAACTTTCTTAGTCGAATCCTCGAGCCGTTCAAAATTTTAATTTTAGATCTATCGTTCGACGCACTCAAAAAATTAAAACATTATTAATCGATGTAAAATTGTTGTCATTTTCGATTTCGAAAAGATCAAACGTTACAATGTTAACGCTTGCTACGCTCAATTGATAAGTATTTCAAATCTTAATAAAATCGTATTAAGCATTAAATTTAGTCCAATTCGATTAGAAATTAGCTCACCAAAACTCCAAATTAAATGTTGAACTTAATTCTAGGTTGAAATTAATTTCAATTAATGTTGTCCGAAGAGAAAACAGCACATTTTTCGATTTTATTTTTGAAGCGATAAATCACCGTGTGTAACGAAATCCCGGTTTTCAAAATCCCGGGTTTCAAAACCCTGGTTTTCAAAATCCCCGGTTTCAAAATATTGGTTTTGTATAAAAAGAAAACCCGATTTTTCGGGAATCCCGGTATGAATTTTTTAAAATTTGACATGTAAGAAAATGGGACTCTGTAATGATTTTTTGACAAAATTCAAAAATGAGTTTGCGATAAAGTTCTAGAAAATGGCTAATAAGGACGGAATTTGGCCATATCTTAATAGATTTTGTTGAAATTTTATACGTGCGATGGAAATGGGATTCTAAAATGATTTTTTGATAAAGTTTTGAAATATGGCCATCGCGGCAATTTTGAATAGTTATTTCTATTTTTTAAATTGAAAAAACCGGCAAGACAAAATCTTGTTTTGCATTCAATCTTGTTTTTTAACTCTTACCGTATAAAATATAGTTAACCAAAATTTTTCAAAATTTTGTTTTCCGAAATAATTATTTTGATTATTTTATAATGAAATAATGAATATTTAGTGGGATCGATATGAAATATTGCATTTCAAAATGTTGCATTAACAAAAGATTGCTTTTTTTATTAATCTTGCAACTACAAAATCTTGCAATCACAAAAACTTGCATAACAAAATGGTGCTTTTTAGTAGGTACATTAATAGATTCTATATAATTCGCTCGTGTGTGCTGATCCCGGCTTCTACGTCTCCCGAAGTTTAAATCTAAAGCCCCTTGGAGGGATAAGCGGGGGCGAGTGCAGAAGCCTCCCGCGTGCCCGTGAGAATTATCGAAGCCGTCAGCCTCTACAATTATTGCATTTCAAAATGTTGCATTAACACCGATTCCGATAAAATAGCACCGAGTCCACAGACCGACTCTCGCCTCTGACTTCGCAGCCTTGGTTCTTTCTAGTAAATTTTTGGGCGAGATATCTTATTTTTGGGATCCGCTCGAAACGCAATATTTCGAAACGAGATATGACAAAACGCGATATGGTACAAAACGTAATATGGTAGAAAATGTGCATTTCGAAGCGACGGGAGCGTAGCGACCCGCCTGATATAACGGGGTTCTATGCTCTCGCTTCTATCGATTTTTAAATTCCTATAAACCGAAATTAAATTTTTCTATAAACAAATATCGCGTTTTGCAATATCGCGTTTGAAATGGTACCCCTTATTTTTATGTTCAAATATTATTAATCCGGCCTGTCCGAATTAATAAAAAATATATAATTTAATTTAAAAAAAACCTATACCAAAGTCCAATTCCAGTGGAGCCTTCACTTTCATTTTAAATTTGAGGTTTAACTCACAGCTAAGTAAATTTAGTTTAATTTTAATTTTGAAATATATTCGAAAATTCGATATCGAACACATGTTTGGGGTTATGTTTTCGTTAGAAGTTTTAGCCGGAGGAATTTACAATTTTTTCGAATTCATAAAGAATTCAGAATACGAACAATCAACTGAATTTTATTTCCAAAATCAATTGATCTAGGTTTGCTGTCAGATCTGCTAAAACGCTATTCGATTAACCGGGTAGTATTTTCGGCTTAAATCCATAACCAAGAGTTCAAATCTAAATAAGGCTTTTCCATATCTGTGATGAACTTAGTTTTCAATTTAATTTTCGAAATTATATGCAAAAATTCGTATTCAAATATGTAAACGGTAAATTTCAATGACCGATGATTTAAAGTTTTGAAAAGCTTAATCTCTTAAAATATTCGATATCGAACACATGTTTAAGGTTCAAAATTTAATTCGTAGTCCATTTATTTTCAATTTAATTCTAAAAACTACCGTTCGCGCAATTCTAAGTAATTTGTTACAACAAAATCACTCAATATCAATTGTTTATATATTAAAATTCGAAATCTAAGTCTTTTAAAAAAACTTACCAAATATTTAACGAAAGTTCAGTTCTATATCGAATTTTTAAAAGGCTATATCTTGATTTTACACATTATTTCGAAAATTCGATATCGAAAATAGTTTTTAAGAATATGGTATTTCTTATTTTTTGACATGAGGTAATTCTTTTTTTTGTAATTTCGAAATAAATTCTAACTACAAAAACCGCTTACGAGCATATCAAATATAAAATTCGAATGTCAAATTGCGATGAACGTGTATCGTAATCGTCTCAAGTGCGTCGCGTTTTCAAGTGCGTTGCGTTTCGCACAACGGTAGTAAATTCACCGCTGCGTTTTCAGTCCAACCATGACTCATTCTTGTTAATGTTATCATGACTCATTCTTGTTAATTTTTTTCTTTCGAGATTAACGTTGTAAGTCGAGTTCAAAAAATTTACTGGATAAAATAAAATAAAACACTCAACTTGACCGTAAATACTTGAATGCTACTACTTAAACCTAGATGTCACTAAATTTTATGAATGTCACAAAACTCTCATTTCTTAATTGATCAATATCTGTTGAATTATTGTCTCGCCCAAGTAACCAATCCACGCGGATATTTAACTTCTTGTTAGTTTTAGTATGGTAAATTTCGGGATCTTCTTAATCGAGAAATTTCATAATAAGCACATGTTTTCCTAATAGAACATTCGGGTTAGGCTTGTCGTGAAAGAAATAAAAAATTACTAAACACAGGGCTGCCTTGCCAAAATAACAAACGTGTTTGTAATCGAAGTTCATATATAGCTTTTCGCCTCCTTACTTGGAACGCCAAGCAATATAATTAAGGGAATCGTTGTGAATGTGACAGTTTAATGATTCTGTTAAAATTAACAGACTCTGGCTGTAATAACTAAACGTATCCGCATAAAAATGTCGATAATGTAGATTCTGCTGCAATAGCTAAACGGAGCAGCCGATAATGCAGTTTCAAAAACAACTTGCATTGTTCGTCTGTAAGTGTTGGTAAGGCAGATTCGTGTAAATAGCCAGCCGAAAATGTCGATAAAGCAGACTACTATTTCTAAAAATAGAGAATTCTAGTTTAAAGTGTCAATGCTGGAAATAGATTCAAATGATAGGTGTTACTGATCCTCACGCCTAAAAATAATTTCAGGTCAATTTTCTTTGGGAGAGTCCGCAAAAATTCGGTTGAATAAAGTATAAAAGCGGAAAATGCAGATTAAATTTAAAAAATATTAAATGTCCGATATAATGTCGATAATGCAGATTAAATATAAAAATTATATGTCCGATATAATGTCGATAATGCAGAAATAATTTTTGATGACACTTTAAACGGTCAATATTTAGAAGTTTTCAAATTTTGTGTGCATAATATATAAAATCGATTTTTCCCAGACTCCCAACAAGGAAATTGACCTTTTCCAGGTGTGAGCATCAATAAGACCTTTCATTTGAATCTATTTCCATCCATGACACTTTAAACGGTCAATTTTAAGAAATTTTCAAATTTTGTGTGTGCGATATATTCAATCGAGTTTTCCCGCACTGTCCACATGAAAACTGACCTGATGTTTTTAAGTAGAACTTCATTTAAAATATTCTCCAAACATGTAATTATAGTTGCAGTCGCGTCTTACCTCCCCAAACATCTAGTGAAAAATTTGGTTTGGTATATTACATTTAATTGTTTCGAATAAAAATTTTTTATTTTAAATTTTTTAATTGGTTTTTCGAACAACAAAATAAAATTTTCTAATAAAATTTGGTATAAAATGTGTATCTACATTATCGACATTTTTCGGCTGGGATGTTACCGGTGAAAATCGGTATTTTCGTTTGATTAGCTTGAATCTGTATGATCAACATTTTTTGACCCAAGTAGGCTAACTTTAATAGGGTGGTTTAATGAACACTGTATCAATTTATACCACTTTCGGAACATTTCCGTAATACCGGAAATAATCTCCAAATATTCACTTAACACTTCATGTTTTCACAATTATTTATTAATCCATAAGTGACAAACTTCGGTTTGTACATACATAATAGCACGCTATGGATATAAACGAATTAGTTGCAGTGGAGACATTCGAAAAATTTCACAATTCTTATTAAAAAATAATCAAACCGAGCCGAACAAAACATATAAAAAATATTTCTTCATCGTAGTCCCGTTGCGTATTGGGACATTTCATGTTATACTTGATGTTGGAAACAATTTTCAATTATATTATGACATTTTTCTCCGTCAAGAGACCTATAATTATATATTTTTTTTTAGTATAGTTATATAAATACCCGTTACAATCACGGTACCAACACCATTGTCAGTTCAGGAAACAAACATTAAACAATTCAGTAAACAATGAATTTACCAATTAACTTCAATTTGTTAATAATTTTGCTACAAAGACATATCGTAAGTGTCTCATCAATTACCCACGCAACTAATTGTGAATTAGAGGAGAATCCATTAAATTTCATCAACTACAATGTGAGTGAAAGTCTACAGTTTTCCAAGGAACTACGTGAAAATACTGTCAAATGGAATTTGATTTGGGGCAAAAATCTAAATGAAGTAGGGCTAACCGCAAACGCAGAAATATTAAATAGTACCGGGTGCAACCAATTCGAATCGATATATCACTACTATGAGGATTCGTTAGAATTTAATTACATTTGTCAGCACTGCGCCTGTTACATTGGTGAGCTTAACAAATTAAAGTTTATTTCGCAGGGTTACAATTTGTATCAGACGCCACGTACCCTGCTCATCGATTCGGACTACTCCAATTATTTTGTATTCTATGGATGCGGTGTGGTTAGAGAAAAAGTAAACATGACGTATATCGAATATTTGGAATACCTTGCAATTTTAGTAAAAGAAGGTGGAGTTTTAAAAAATTTGCGATATGATAACGTTTTGGAATTTATACGGACGCGAACTAAATTGGTCGTGGAACGAATTGAATATAATCCGTATGCTAAGCGTAAAGTGTGTAGTGGATGTCCAGCTGATTGCTTAATACCATCCATGGCATATGAGTGTAAAGTTCGTTTAGTGGAAATTAAAGATGATAAATGGCCATATTTAATAATTGTCTCGTATTCCCTGATATTTGTAAACATTTTATTTTTTTTTATAGTATTTTGGATTAAGTTCTGCACCAACCACAGTTCGAATCTAATTCGACCTGTGTCCTAAATTTTAAAATTTATACGGATAATACACACACAATTGCTGTTTAAAACTGAGTTTTATTTATACGAGTATATTGCCCAATTATTGTAGGAATCCTCCTGAAAGTTAATATTTGCGGAGCTATAACTAACAGTAAAGGTGAAACTCCGAGAAGGTACCGGAAAGGTTGTTTTTTATAAGCTTTTCACTGTGCATGATTAAACTTTTAGTGATTGCAACCGGTTTCAAACGTTAATACTATCCCGGTTGAACGGTAAATATAAAGTATAAAGTGCGGTAAAAAAAGTTGGATTTTCCTAGAATATCCAGAATTTCCGCAATTCTGGGTACGGCACACCAAACTTATCGTCCACTGTTTTGTCCTTTACCTGGCTTTAAGCTAATACTCCACTATTTGATCTACCTTCGTAGATCTCATAGGGCGCCCTTATGCTGGATTTGTATCATTGTGCATTCCTGATATTTGATTGGCTACGAAATTTTTATCTTTATCTAATCTTTTTTCATTTGTTTACCGAGTAACAGATGAGGACGCTTAAGGTGTCCCAAAATCCAAGATGTGCTAATGAGCGTATGACTTAATGACCAACTTCATGCACTAGCCACCTAAATCACGATCTCCGGGAATACCTGACTATAGTTATCCAAATGCGAGATAAACAAATGTCCGTACATTTTTGATGACCAAAATTCGTAGACAAAACCTGAAGTTATGTAGTTTAGCACTAAGTAGGTGGGTATTAATTAAGAGGCTGAATATCATTTACCAGCCAGGGGATCAATTCGCGTTCCGTGAAATAATGAAAATGAAAAGTTTTTTTCATTGGCAATCTAATAGTTTGAATTATTTGCATGTAATTTTAAATTTTACTGTGTGAAATCAAAATTTCTTATGGGGAATGCAAACCTACTCGATTGCTAATGAAAAAACATTTCATTTTCATTATTTCACGGAATGCGAATTGACTCCCAGGGGATCAAGTCGCGTTCCGTGAAAATAGGAGAATGATTTATTTTTTCATTGGTATTCGAATAGGTTTGAATTGACCATAACAAATTTTGGTTTCAAAATTTCAAACTGCTTGATACCCAGATCTTGTCTTCCAAATTTAGGTTGAAATTAATTTTGTATTTGAAATTCAAAGATTATACTCCAACTGTTTTTTTTAGAAATTAGTGAGAAAATCTTAAACGAGTTGAGTTTCAAATTATTTGGTTTGCATCTCGACTAGTTTAGTAAAAACAAAAAAGTAAGATTATAATGCTCTTTGTCCGAATTTTGAATTAATTTGAGGTTACCTTAAACTCTTCCGTCAACTGAAATAAAGTTTTAATTTTATTTGAAACAATGCGGATAGAGGTCAAAACTCGAAGATTGGCGAAAATTTCTGGCCTACCACCAAAGCACTAAATTTTCAGTCCGTCGAAGGAAATTGGTTGGATCAGAGGCATCTTCAACTACGGCCAGCGAAAACAATGATTTTTTGCTAATGGCGATCGATTATATTTGTTGAAAATTGAGCACGTTAAAAGAGAAAGAAGAGAAAACTAAAATCCAGTCTAAAGCAAATTACGATGAAAGTGAACGTAACCCCTACTTCAATCGATCAAGAGAGTCTGAATTTTTTTATACCGTCGACATAGCGTTATGTCATCGTTTTATCCAAAAGGCCCGTAGTAAAGATGACTTCATCATCTTGCTGGATTCATCATAGCCTCATGGATTTGGATATGGTCAGGCAAATAATGAAAATAAATTCTAAATAATGTTAACAGCTCATTTTATATGAATATATATGGGTGCACCCCTTCGTGAAGAAAATCTTCCACAATGCTTCGGTGGCGGTTATATATTATATCTTGTATATTTCTTTAATTCTACTTGTCGCTGTATTGCTTTGCTTGCATAGTCTTCTCGGTAATATCAGCAGACCACGCCTTCTCATGCGTATCCGCAAACCCATGAATTTCGACATTTTCACTTATAATAATTGTGTTGCTATGACAGTTTATCTGCCATCTTGTATTTTTCGATACCATTATATCATTTAAATTGGTAACGTTTGTTATTTTGCCCGATGCATCAAACGCGATCCTCAATTTAGTGATGCTGATTTTCTCATTTATTACCTCATTAATATAGTAGATTTTACTGGAATCACATAAGCGGTAAAGCGATTGTTCTTTTACTGGAGCCGCATGTTTTAATTCGGCACGTTTTTCTTCAAAGTTATGTTTACAATATGCTTCCGTTGGAGTCACGTCGCACAGTTTAAAAAAAAAATTCAATACTAAAGTTGCTGTCAATTTTCGTAACTATATTATACTTCTACAAACTCATGCTTTATAAGATAACGGAAATTTGACAGCGGAAAATAAGAGATTACGCTACTCGCCGCAAGTAGCAGCACGATCGCTAAATGAATTTTATATTCATTATGCATCACTTTTTTCACTAAATAAAACATCTCAGCGGAATAAAATATTAAAAATGATCCTTAAAATGGCAAATTGATTGATCTCCGAAGTAAAGAATCTCGGTAAATGAAATCTTGAAATTTAACAATATTCCGTCTTTCCGCCATTTCTTAACGAATTACGATGAAATTCGGATAGAAGTATTGACCAAGGATTTTAAAGTTAGTTTTGGACAAAATTCTAGGATCTGTTCGTGCTGGACGGAACTAGCCATTTCATAACCTGTCCTTATGAAAAATGGTGTCTGTACATTTTACACGATATAAATAAATTTTAAACTGGAGGGAACTCGCCTATTTCTTAATTAAATTTTATAAAATTTGCATTGCATACAGGGACAGTTCGGAATTTTTTTTGATTTTCTGCGGCCAATATCTCAAAAACTTCCACTAGTAACTAATACTTTCGGTTGTTTTTCTAATAGCTGGATCTCAGTTATGGCCTAGAGATATTGGTTAAAAACGGAAAATAACTTATATGGCCTCAGAAAATCAAAAAATTCTAGCGCAAATCCTAATTCATGAATTTTCCTTAAACTTTCCATGTATGCGATGCAAATTTTACATAAATTTAATTAAGAAATAGGCGAGTCCTCTCCAGTTTACAATTTATTTATATCGAGAAAAATGTACAGACACCATTTTTCATAAGGACTGGTTATGAAATGGCCAGCTCAGTCCAGCACGAACAGATGCTAGAATTTTGTCAAAAACTTACTTTAAAATCCCTGTAGCTCGATTCTGGTTTTCCGATAGGAAAAGGAATTAGGAGAAATATTTTCATAGTATTTTTTTTACAAATTTTTTTTTTTTGGTATACAGTGGTAAACAGTTAGTGTACATCTGTTCAAAAACAAAATTAAATTGAAATATTTTTCCTATCGAATTTCGATACGGAAAAAATATTTCCGAAATTATAAAATTTTAGATTAAACATGAGTTTTCAGTAGGCCAGAAAATGATATTTTTGACAAAAACGGTATGTAAATATTTTTCTTAATTCTTTTTCCTATAGGAAAACCAGAATCGAGCTGCTGGGCAATCAAGAAATGGCGGAAAGACGGAATATTGTAAAAATTTCTGGATTTTATTTACCGAGTTCTTTTACTTCGGAGATCAATCAATTTGCCATTGTAAGTCTCACTTTTAATATTTTATTCCGCTGAGATGCTTTATTTAGTGAAAAAAGTGATACATAATGAATAAAAAATTTCCGCTGGTAATTACATACCACAATAAATTCTCTTTAGTGATATTGCTGCCACTTGCGGCGACTAGCGTAATCTCTTATTTTCCGATGTCAAATTTACGCTATCTTATAAAGCATTACCTATCCATTCCCGAGATAAAAATATTTAATCTTTGCGTTTAGTAAGTTAAGGCACCGTTACTTGACGCGGGTTTGCAAAGTACCTTCATAACCTTCCGAACCAGCCTGTCAAAGTCCGCAAAGTTATTGATAATTTTTGTTCGTCTCGCTTAATTGGAGGTAACAATGATACATGTTTAGAATAATACGACTCAATTATTCTCATCTAAATTTTCGGAGCTACATTGAACCCAATATACAACATCGTGAATCCGTTCATTTACTGAATGCAGGGATGATATTGCTATGATATCAAAAGTACTGAATTTTTAAGAAACTGGTACGGAATCTAATTTGAGAGTACTTTCCGCACATTTACCTACTTTACCAATATTTGACAAACTAAAGAAGCAAATTTCAAGACAAATTCAATTCAGTCTTTGACGTATGTATATCAAAATAGCATTTTGCAGGAGCTGAAAGAAAAAGTTCATGCAATTCTTTCGTAATTGTGGATAATTTGATTTCTACTGGTTTATTTCAATATATAGATAGGCTCATCAAGTTTTTACGTACAGAAAGTTTAAAATGGTTTGTTTTGAAAAAAGACTATTTATTTATGACGAGTAACCTATTTTGTAAACTAATAATTAAACAGCATGATATTAATGGCTAAATGCTCCTCGTGGACTTAATTAGTTTCAACAAGAGCATTAAAACTGCACCAATCCTAGCGGTCGATTTTATTTGAGAAATTGAACTGCATCTGTTTATTAGATGGAATTAAAATTAAGCAGATTGCTCCACGTCAAGCATCTCTACCATTAGTATCAATAATATTTCTAAGCCTGGTGCGGTAAGTTCCCCGTAACTAACATTAACAATATTCTCCACCTTGAAGTTATCAAACACTTGATAACTTGATTTGAAAAATAATACCACTAGCAGCGTAAGTGTTAAAAAGCTCATCCCAGATTTTTCACTTTTATCATTAGGTATAATAAATATTTCTCATTCTACGATTGTTTTTTAATTCCTTTGTGACATTTAAATTATGGGTTGTTGCACGAGTCGTGGAATTACCCATAATTCAAATGTCCCAAAGGATTTAAAGGATCCGCAAATTTGTTGATTTTTATAAAGCCTAGAACCCTATGACCATCCACCGTACGAGTGTGAGGCTCCGGTAATCCTGGGAATACCCGCTATGTAAATATGCGTGTCAGTTCCACACCCGCACAATAGTTATTAGCGGTAGTTCCTGTACTCTGTTGGCCAATGTGGGAAAAGAAATCTGTATCATGTATGTATAAAATGTAAACAGTCTCGGATGAATTTTTTAACGCTGGTGCTGGTAGTGTATTTTTTTGAATCGTGCGGGATGAAAGTCTGGTATAACTTGAAGGCGGACTAAAATACCCTATCGTGCAAACAAATCTACACCTTCACACATTTTGTTTTTGTCTTCCCCTGTGCAATAAAAAAATGTTTATCTCGCTTTAAATTTTGACGCAGAAATACAAACTCATGATTAAATTTATTTATTTTTGTCCAATAAGGAAAATTTTGCTTATTATTTTTTTTTTTTTTTGATATTTACTATTTTTTACAAAAACAACAGTCAACCAAAAGGTTTTGCTTGGAATCAAACTTTCCCTTCGAAAGAAACATGTTCCCCTTTGAATTAAAATATGTTTCTTTCGACAAATGTTGATGTAGGGATACCAATTCACAAAACAAGAATTGTAAATCGTTTGTGATTATTAGGACAAATCTCAGCCAACTACTCTTCAAAGTGCGACAAACTTTTCCGGAGAATTGTGTCGCACGTAACATAAATTCGGCTTTAGCGTTCACTGAAAAATTGGCGGCTCCTTGCTAATTTTCGAAAAAATGGAGCAATGATGCCGCCTGTCCAAAATCTACACCAAACAGTCACTCGTTGTGGATGCATCGGCTCCTCTATGGCTACGTGTAGATTTCCTGAGCCCCGAATGCCACAATTTTGCATGTTGACGTAACCTCCGAGGTGAAAATGAGCTTCGTCGAAAAAAATGGTTTTTCAGTAAAAAATGCTATTTTTCTTCCAATCGTTGCACAGCCTAATTAGCGAACCGAAAACGTTGCGGATGGTCATTATGCTTCAGGTTCAGCACTAGTTGAGCTTTGTGTATCTATATGCGAAATCCTCATTACAGAACTGCGTGAAATGTTCGATTCTTGAACACGAGTTGATGATGCTGCAATGTTCTCGCTGTAAGCGCTGTAAATGCACATGTGCGTTTTGGTTTACCCAATAAAACTCCAGTTTTTCGGACTCGCATTTCATTTCTACTGAATTTTCCACGTAAATTTCTTACAGATTGGGTAGAAGACTCACCACTTTGAAAAAAATTTTCAATATTCCCCAATTTTGTTCAAGCGTAAATTTCGTAAATGTAAAACATTATACTAATTTTCTATCATAAGGCGAATGACGTAAGTATGAAGTTGAAATTGCAAACGCTAGACGCATGGGCCACTCGTTACTAGACGAAATACACACGCATGCATTTTGTTATTCTTTTCGTCTATTCTTTTCGTTGTTCTAACGGATTACGTGCTGAAAATTGCACGAAAGTATCTAAGTGCCTTTTATACAGCCTGAGTATCGAAAACAGTACTATAGTGTCGGCAATATCATCTATAATTCACTGTAATTTTGTTTAGATTTCTGTTTTAATCTTGGTATTGAATACACAAACCCAATATCCGTCTGCAAAACTCTCGCTATTAGGTTTTAGGCGGTATTCACATCAGACGCGAATTGCGAACGTGAGTACCTTTATACGCAAAACTAATGGATAGCTGAAAGTCAAATACGTGATTATTTAATGTAAATATGGCAAATAGCACGTTCCGTATGTTTCTCAATAAAGAAAAGCCAAAGTTATCTACTAAACCTAGAAATACGCGTATAAACTCGTGAATTTATTTATATAAGTCCGAATTTGCTTGTTCCAAAGATAATTTTGTGCAAATTTCCATGTCAAGCATTTATTTATTTAAATTGTCGCTAATCTCTATTTTTGCAAATAAAGTTATTCGCAATTCGCGTTTGGTGTGAATACCGCCTTTCCATTAGTCCGATTAAACCTCGCTACCATTCCAACTTACTGTGAATATATTGCTGTGTTACGATTTATTAATTCATCAAATGACTAATGACCGTTAGGTGAATGAACTGTCCAATTCTTTACAGCTCATGAATTCTTTGGATCTGTTCGCACACCACTGCATATAACTCAAATAGTTAATATTGCAATACACTAACTTCAATCCGACCGTGGTATGTTGTTTTTGCTTAACTAAGATTGTTAACGTGGTCAGCAATTAAACGGCCTATTAAAATAATGTCATCGAAATATACCAGACCTATTTTCCAATTGAGGCTAATATGCGGGTTTATACATTATGTCCGTAGGAAATTTTACAGTACGTTATACCCCTTAAATAAAGCAATAGCATTCTGCTAAAAATATTTCAAGGATACACGAGTAATAATTACATCCTCATTCACTGATGCCACACGAGGTATCACAGAAACCGTACTTTTCCTCTTTCTTTCCCCGTTTAGCTATGATACGGGTCTTAATTGGAATTTATACAAATCTTCGGTGCAACCACACGAACACAAACATAAATGAAATAAAAAATATTTCAAGGCCATTTTTGACTCATTTTAGATTAAATTTTATTTTCGAGAGAGCAGAACAAAATAAAAAACACATACATATACATTATCTATTACGACTTGTTAGCCTTGAAAAAATAATCAAAAAACCAAAAATCTCGTGTGGCATCAGCCATTGTTTAGAAATTCTGTTCTATTCTTATGCATGTTTGCTATTTGTATTTTATTGTAAAACATTGAAACAACACTGGCAAATTGTTGCTGTTTACAATTTCATTGGATTTCATTCGGCATGTTCAGCCCCACCAAAATGATAAAAATTATCATGATATTTTTTGTGACTCTAACTTCACTCCGTGAACAAACAAATCGGTAAAATAATTATAAAATGATTCTATACGTCAAAACATTGCTGAAAAATTAATTTCTTAAGCAATTTACATATTTTCGATAAATTATAACCAAATAATTGTAAGTTGAGAAAACTGTCCATATAAAATCATAGCACAAATCCATCAAATAAGATGTATCCAAATTTTGATAGTCAGGATCAAAAATATTCTTGTTTGTGATAAATGAGTGCGTTTTATGGCGAAAGCTGTTAAAAAATATCGTGATATTTTTTATCATTTTTGCCCGACAGTAAGATTATCGTATAAAATTGTGGTGGAATATTCATCAGCATTCTGTCCTTTGTGGTAGACTTTGTAGTCCTTTAGTCTATCGCTACATTAGCTTGGCTCTGGTTAAATACTATTTATTCATATTATATAACTTAGTGTTTTGAATTTTTTTGCAGAAAAAACACGTTTATTTCAAAGAAATGGTAAATTTTATTTTAATCAAAATATTTTGACCATCTTTCTGCCAATTTATGGATTCCATCGAAAAAAAATTGTTTGTCGTTTGATGCGATCCATTCGTCAAGCCATTTTGGATTTCCTCGTGGGTTCTGAAGTGCTGTCCTTGAAGATCGCTTTGCATTGATCGGAACAAATAATAATCTGATGGGGCACAATCTGGTGAATAGGGAGCATACGGTAGGATTTCCCATTTAAGTACTTCCAGCGTATTTTTTACTTGTTTTGTGACATGTGGTCGAGCATTGTCGTGCAGCAAAATCATTTTACGCTGTTTGTTGACTGGAATCGGACGATTTTCATTCAGTGCATGGTTCAATTCTATCAATGACGGTAACGTTCACCAGTAATAGTTTCGTTCGGCTTTAGCAGCTTATAGTACACCACTCCTTTCTGATCTCTCAAAATGCACAACATAACCTTACTTCCATGAATGTTTCGCTTTGCTCTTGATGAATCCATGATTTCTTGCGTTTAGGATTATTATAGTAAATCCATTTTTCATCGCAACTTACAATTTGAGACAAAAAATGCCAACTTCGGTGTCTTGTAAGCAAATAATTGCAAACCATTAAACGATTTTCAATGTTGGCTTCGGCCAGTTCATGTGGTATCCAGTTTCCTTCTTTTTGAACCATTATCATGGCATGTAGACGTTTGTTTAAGGCTGCTTGAGTGACATTTAACTGTTCTGCAAGATCTATTTCTGTTTGAGCTGAGTTTTCCTTCAATAATGCTTTCAATTCTTCATCTTCGAATTTTTTCGGTTGACTAGAACTAACTTTCAGCAGCTTTTTTCTTTTGATTAAAGCAAAAAAGTAATGTTTCACGCAAAAGCGGTTTTGTTGGTACGAAATCGAAATCAAATGTTTAAACGGGATTAAAAAATATGTTGTTTACGCTTTCGCAAATAATGAAAACTAAATTTTAATGTGGAATGTCAACACTTTAAAACGCCGTAGGTGTCATTATAAAAGAATGTTTAGTACTATAGTTACGCCATCTCTTAGAAAATTCAGAAAACTAAGTTATACATCCAATCATAAAGCAAAATATACATAAGAGGAGTCATGTAGAGATTCCGAGGTTAATCTATTTTACTCTTGGCAATCTGTATAAGCCTAACAAGAACAATGAACTATAAAATAACTATGCCAATATGTTTATAAGATACGTATATATTGATTAAATATAGAAAAAAATTAAATTTATATATATAAATATGTTAAAACTATAAAATAAGATTAACCTCGGAAAAATTGCCGTATAAAATTTGCACTACTTGATTTCTCTTATATATTTATTCCTCGATGATCCAAGAGTAAAACTCAATAACAAATTATACATGTGCTGTACGTATTTTGAACAAATATTATCTGGCAATCCTATCTTCAAATTTTAATATCACAACACTTGTACTCTCCATCGATTTCATTAGTATTGTGCTACATACATATGCCACACATTCATGGACAATAGTTAATTTTTTATAATTTATTTGATGTAAAAAATGAATTCAAAAAATGATTAAGGGGAATATCCTCCATCCAGTCGCAAATTAATTTTTTGCGATCAGAAATATGGTTACTAGATTGATTTTGTCATGTTAATTGACACATTTTTTTTTAAATTTAAATTTGTTTTGCGATTGTAAAGTAGAAATCCACGAAAAGACTGCTGCGCCTTTTCCGAGGTCGCAGTCTTTTTATACATTTCTACTTAACAATCGCAACACAAATTTAAATTTGAAAAAAATGTGTCAATTGGCATGGCAAAATAAATCTAGTAACCATATTTCTGGTCGCAAAAAATTAACTTGCAACTGGATGGAGGATATACCCCTAAGACTACTTCGTGAATATCACACTGAAACAAAATCTGAAATATACCTGTTTAGGCCAAATTTTTTAACATGGATGCGAAAAAATATTCAATATAGTGTTAACACTAACGTGAAAATTTCCCCTTAAGAATTATTTTTAGTGTGTCGTCGTATTTGAATTTTTAGACAATACGAATAACATGCAACCGATTTAATTCGTAAATATTTTAAAAATTTAAAATAAGTGTCTTACTTTGGCAATTTTAAAACAACAATGTCATACGCTTTTGTAAGGATAGGTATACAATTATTCTACGCAAAGTTCTTCTATTGATCAGTAGAGCAATTTTTTTGAAAATTATAATTTTATGGGTTTGCATCTTGACAATTAAACGTCAGTTTTGAATTTGTCAGTATGTCAGGTTTGCAGGTTTTTTTAATTTATATTTTTATTAAACAAAAAAATGGCCTCCTCAATTCTTTTATATTATTAGCATGAAGAACTACATTACATAATTTAAAAAAACCAGTCCCACAGTCTGGCAACACAAAATACATTTCAGTTCTTAAAAAATAATATTATAGATGGCAGATCGTTAAGTTTATTCATGTTACACTCGTCCATCCTGACTCGTCCATCGGTCTCCATACAATATATCAACGACTGTATATGGTGCTCGGCTTCGTTTCATCAATTTACGACTTTTCCCAGTTGACACAGGCTCAGTATACACAACAACCTTATCACCAACTTTATACTTAACTGGTGTTCGGTGTTTGGCATAATCTTATTTTTTGTTGCTTATGGTCTTTCTGTATTTTTTTGCTGCTTATGGTCTTTTATTGCTTATGGTCTTTTCAAAGTGAATAGCAAAACAATCTCACGCAAGTGGATAGCAAAACAATCTCGGTACGCTGAAACTATCTCTTTTAATTCTTGATTAACACTTTCTGGTAAATTTTCGTTAATCGCCTTCTTCAAGATTTCATCAAAGTTTTGGTTCACTAAGGGTTTGGTTTCACCGACTCGTTTCTAACCGTTTTAGTTTCTTTTATTTCTGAACCTTAATCATCTTTCTTTGACCCGTCTGGAACAGAATCAACTAAAGTTTTAAAATCAATTTAATGTCCGATCCCTAATTTTCTCAATGAAATTTTCCGAAATACCAAATTGTACTTTATCTGCTAGATCATTTGTCACTTGAAAACTATTTATTGGTGTAATTTCCGATAGTTCGAGAACTTTTAACTGATTATACGACTTTAGCACAACTATGTTCGGTCGATTTAAAGCGCTTGTGCCTATCATTAACTTTTCTTTCTGATGCCTATCGGATACAATCAGAACCAGAACATTCAAACTAACATTATCAATAAGAATCGTCAATTGCAATTTATCCATAGTAATCGCTTTACCCTCGCCAAAACCATTCAGGACTTGCGAATGTTCTTGCCATTTTGAATCTAACATAAATTTTACTAAATTTTACTAAAATTTTCAAATCCTTCATAATCTCTAAGGCGTTGTAGTAAAACAGATATTGAATTTATATTCTGTATAACAAGCGCTCGAGATAAATCTGGATCGCCTAAACCACCAATTATCTATTTAATTTGAATTTGCTCACTGAAATCAACTTCTGCGCCTATTCGATATCATAAATATAGTAATCCGAATAAATCTCTGACGGTTTTTATGACGATTTGCAAATATTGCGTGAAAATCCACAACACCACATTCGAAAATCCTCCCAACTAAAAATGATACCATAAGTGGGCATTACCCCTGGCTCGAGTGATTACCGCGTACAACAATAACATATCTTTCAATTGATATATTTGATAAGCCAAAATAGAATGTCGCTTATTGGGCAGCATGTCCGCAACCTCACGCGGCGAAAATTTAATATTTAAACGCAAATTCATGCCTGAATCAGAGTAGTATTGATTATGCGAATAATTATCCGCTGACAATGGATATCGTTGGTTTTGACGTGTATTATTCTACGGTAACTTGTTTTGTGTAGGTATTGGTTGTCCACTAACGTAAGTGAGGTTAGGGTTTAACATGCTCTCCACGTTTGGATAATTCCGATGTAGCCGCAACTCCGACTATTGAGCAGTATTCTCCGTAAATCACAACTCATTGCATAAGCATCGTCGTTTCCATAACTATCAGGTAAATGACCACGTTGAAAATTTTCTCCCATACTAATTATTTTGGTCTAGGTGATCGTAATTTTCATATGCGGGCCATAATAAATACTGATCCCTTCCATTATTTTGGTTGAAATGAACACTTCTATGTTCATTTGTTATAATCGTTCTCGCAACGATGAAAAACTATCCTTGTGCGCCATTTTTATTTTTTTTATTGAATTTAATTTAATTAAATGTAAATTGTTTTTACTCCGTATGGATACTTTATCCCACTTCTGATTGTCTGAATTTCAGGTTTGCACAAAATAAAGACGCTGACAAGACAATTTTATTTTTTTTAAACAAAAAATATTGCCTCATTAATTATTTTATATTATTAGAATGAAGTACTACATAATTAAAAAAAAAAACAATTCACAGTCTGGCGAATAAAAGTGTTACCAGACAACACAAAATACTTTCAGTTTTTAAAAAATAATATTATAGATGGCAGATCGTTAAGTTTCTTCATCTTACACGATATACATTAAACTTAAAAATAAGAATTAGTTACGGCGAAAACGTATTTTATATTTTTCATAATTAATTGTAATGACATAAAAATAAATCGCATACTTTGTTTACTTGTATAAAAGATTTTGTACCAACCGAAAACGAAACGGACTGAAACAGAAAAGAAACGAAAAACGAAATGACACTGATTACAAGACGAATCGGTAAAGTTATGTTTCGGTCTTTTATTTTGACAGCTTTAAATGAAAGAAAGATTTTCTTTCTTTGTAAAATGGAGGTTGCAAAGTTAAATGAAATTTGTGCGAAGAATTTCAGAATAGTGAGCATTGAAAAATTGCGTAGCTTTAAACTAATATTTTAGAAAATGAGAAATCTCCATTTAAATTTTATTCGAATTGGAAAATATAGCACAAATTTCCTTTATTAAAATCACATATCAGCACATACAAATTAATTTCATTATATTTAGCCATTAAAACCCCAAATCAGATTTGCTTTATAATTTTTCATATTTTTCGATATGGATTTCCAATAATATTTTCCAGTTGTGAATTTATTGTTTCGACGTCTCAAGCAAAACAAAGAAAATCGATAAAAATATTCACAATTCAAGGAACGTACAATATAAAAATACGTTTATTGTGAATAACCGCAAGAGCCGAAACGAAAGGCATTTGAATTGAATCAATTTAAACAGCCCATAAGACCGAAAAATAAATTTCTTTAATCAAAATATGAAACCTTAGTGAAGTCTTGGGAGAACCATGGTGTAGATGAATTAAAGTATAATTGAAAATATGATCCGCAGTCGTGCCAATAAAAAAACGAATAAATAACAAATTAGTTGAGGATAATTTCTTAAACGTTTTTATTACTTTAATTAAAATTTAAACAAAAGACAATCGCACACGTGAACACCAATCAAAATTAACGCTACAATATTATTGAAAAACAATCACAAATTTACAAATTTTTGTAATTAAAAATAAATTAAGTAAAAATTAAAAATCCAAATTATTATGTACCTATAACGCCATTTCATAAAATATGTAATACAAAAAAATGCGGTTCTATAATAATGACATAATTAAATTATATATTACCGCCATTTTTTATTATATTCCGTTCCGTTTAAAATTACAATTTATAAATTTAATTTCCGCCTGTTGTTGTATATAAATTTATTAATCCAATTTATAATTTATTGTAAAATTTATATGATAAATGAATTAAAAATAGAAAACAAGAAAAAATAATTATTAATAAATAAACTAAATCATTAAATGAGTAACAGATTTATATAGAAAAAGCATAAAAATTATTAAAATGGATAAAAAATTATAAATTAAATTTGTTATATAAGAAAAGTTTTTTTTTTTACTATTTTATTATTAAAACTTAATTAAAAATAACAAATTAAAATTAAAAAGTACAAAAAATTTATAAAATAAAACATTTATATATTTTTAAGATGCTGTAAATATTAATTCTATTGTATAACAAAATAATTTAGTAGTAATTAATAATGTTAAGAATTACTTAATTTAAAGCGAATAAATTATAAAATTTAGTTCGACCATAGACCGCCGGCTGATCTGCGCTGGAGAGGGCGTGCGATGCACACCAATGCATTCCAATTCAAACTCTTACAGCTTAAAAACGTGAATTTTTTGCTCGCGCGAATTACAGACAGGAAATTATTATAAAAAAAAAAAACAATATTATATGTAAAAAAAAAAAAAAAATAATATTTTTTTTTATGTTGTTGTGATCGTTAAATTATTTTAATGGTTTTTGTTTCTGTTATCAACAAAAAAAATGTTTTTTAATTGATTATGGCAAATTTTTTTTTTTGTGTTTCGTTTACATTTACATTGTTAGGAGGCTTTATTGTCTAAGAATTTTTACTCTTAGTATTATCGGTTATTAAGCACGGATGAAGATCCAAAATTGGTGTAAACAAAATGTAAATAATTAAAATAATATTGAAAATCGCCGTATAGTGGCGAGTATAAATTCCGTGTCAGAGTATTTTCTGTATATGAACGAAATGGTAGACACAAAATGGCGCTTGTGAAAAATTCAAACTTGTATTTGTCAAGCTAATTAAAGTCGCGTATAGGTTTTATGGGTCGCTGATTATGAATGGAAAATAATTTAAAATTTTTAAAATGGCAAAACCCAAAATGGCGTATCCTTTAAGGATGGTTGTATAATATATTTTACAATAAAGGCAACGTATAGGTGTTAATTACATCCAATCGACGTTAAAACTTTATTCCCATTTCTATAAAAGCTGTTACAGTTTACACTTTAAGATAGCTATTTACAGTCTTAAACAATTGAGTTAGGTCTACAAACTGAACAAATAAACTTTTGGGGGTCCCTGATACAACTGGTGAATAACCTGGTTTGCCTACTTGCTCCCACAGGTATATATTACGGGGGATTCCATTAATGGTTGATAGTTGTTATAATTACAGTAAACGTTCAATTTATCGGACCCCGCCCCGATTTAACGGACGCTCGATTTAACGAACAATTTTTTTATTTTCCACTTTCCGGTTTTCGATTATGATGGGATTGGGTATGTTGGATGGAAATGGGATTCTTGTATGACTTTTGGAAGAAATTCTGGAATATGGCCACCTGGAACGGAACTCGTTCAATTCTTAACCGATTATGATGGAATTGGGTATGTTGGATGGAAATGGGATTATTAAATGATTTTTGGAAGAAGTTCTGGAATATGATTTTCTGTGACAGAAATTAGGCATTGTGGATTAAATGAGATTATCAAATAATTTTTGGAAGAAGTTCTGGAATATGGCCATATGTATTATGCGCTCTTGTATTGCAAGTACCTCAAAAGTGTAAATTTTCGCTTATTTGTAAAGGTTCTGAAGATCTCATGATCTTAGAAGACATCTAATTCATGTTCCCGTGAACAGTTTTCGAGGTCGTTGTGTATAAGAATTAATGTATCCCAGCCTTTTGTGTAAGGTTCATAATGTGATTTTTTGTGAGAGTGAGTGGTTGACCTACCGCGCAACCCACTAATCCCATGAGTGAAGAAGGCATCCTGCATTACCAGAAACATGTTAGCATCACGAGCAGCTTGCTTCAAGAAAAACGCCTGCTAATCCCATCATAATCGGTTAAGAATTGGTCGAGTTCCGCCCCAGGTGGCCATGTTCCAGAACTTCTTCCAAAAATCATTTAAGAATCCCATTTCCATCTAACATACCAAATCCCATCATAATCGGTTAAAAATTGAACGAGTTCCGTCACAGATGGCCATATTTTAGAACTTCTTCCAAAAATCATTTAAGAATCCCATGATCGAGTTCCGTCCCAGGTGGCCATATTCCAGAAATTCATTCGGTAATAATTTAAGAATTCCATTTCCATCCAACTCACCCAATCCCAACATGATCAGCTAAGAAATGTCTGAACTCATTCCCAGATGGCCGTATTCCAGAACTTCTTCTAAAAACTGTTTATGAATCTCATTTCCATCCAACAAACAAAATCGCTTAATAATCGGTTAAGACATAAACGAGTTCTGTCCTAGGTGGCCATATTCCAGAACAAGTGCAAAATCTATAGTCGATTAAATTTAAAAATTTTCCATTCGGATTTAACAGACTCCCCCAATTAGTCCGTTAAATCGAGGTTTTCCTGTAATTATAATGCGACACTATTCAATTTACTTTTATGAAAAACTTTATTTAATTTATTTTTTTAGTCTATAATTTATTTAAAATAAAATACAGAAATGGCTTCTTGTCCAAAACACGTTTTTAATTTATCTAATAAAATTCTACGTCTCTACTCTATTACGTGGTCCGCTCTAATAATCAAAATGGCGGAAAAATGCACATCTTTTACGTATTCCTTCTTTCTGTGTTTTTTTATTTTTATTTATCAGTATCGCCCCGCAAGCAACACATTGCGGTCGCAAAAAACTTACGATTGGGACGCCATACACTCCCTCCCCAGTGGAACATGAAGTGGAACATGATACTACTGTAAAAAACGTAGCGGCCGATTAATATTACGTCCTAATCTTGCCTCGAACTGGACTAGATGAGAAAGTTACTTGCTTAGGCACAGTTGTATCACCCGCAAAATAATCCGTACTGTTCTGTGATCGATGCTCAAGAAGTAATGTTGTTTGGCAATCTTATTCTCCATCTACATTTTCTGAATTTTCTGAATACTAAAACGCGTAATCCATATGCGGAATAGAACGAGAAAGCTACCGCAGGCGTTGTGATGTCCGGTACTGGAACAGCTTCTGCCAACCTCGTATACCTATCGATCATGGTAACGCAGTAACGATGTCCTTCCGAAATTGGCAATGGTCCGATAATGTCAACATGAACATCTGCGAATCACTTTGAGGTGCTTTCGAATGATCCGATCTCTGATTTGGTGTGCCGTGTAACCTCAAGCTTTTGGCACACTAAACAACACTGAGCTAGTAGCCTGATATCTTTTTTAATTTGACTGGCGCTTTAACTCCCGGATGGGCTAAATTATGAAAAGTGCAAAACACCTGTTTATGCAAATTGGCCGGGATAAACGGTTTGCACTTCTCAGTTGAAATATCACACTAGATCATTTTATTCGAACTAAACTGTAACGATTTAACTCCTGAACTGGTCGTTTGAATTGAGTAATAGCCTGGACTCGCTCAGGACATGGCAGGATTCCCTGTGCAGTCACCTTATGTTCTAAAAACAATACTTCGTTTTTTCCAGATACCCACTTATCCACTTTTATAACTAAACCTGCATTTGCTTAACGCTGAAAAACGGTACAGAGATGTTCGAAATGTTCTTCTTGTGACTTTGACGCGATTAAAATGTCGTCAATATATGTGAAATGGAAAGGCAGTCCCACCATTACCGAATTCATAAGACGTTGAAATGATCGTGCGCGGCATTACGCAAGCCAAATCACATCCGACAAAATTCGTTTAATCCAAACGGCTCACAATGGCTGTTTTCCTGTGGTTCCATGGGGATCTGATGGCACGCGCGAATTAAATCCAGAGTCACCGTTCATTCTGCTAATTGGAAAGAGAAGTCCTGCAGGTGTGGAACGGGTTTGTTACTAAATGTCTCCCGAGTTATTGACTCATATCTTTCCAATAAATTCGAAATTTTCTTACTGATAGTAATTCTAACCAGAATTGATAATGACGAGTCCGAAGTCATCGTAACCGCACCGATTACAAAAATTGACGTTAATGGGTCAATGATTCGACTATCTAGGACTATCTTTTTCTATATCTACAATCAGCCCGTATTACGTAAAAAATTTGCCCTAAAATAGGCATTGAAACATCGACAATGATAAAGTTCTATGTAAAAACTCGACAAAGTCCGAGGTTAATATTAAGGGTACGAGTGCCGAATGCTTTTATCCACGTACCACTGGCCGCATAAAAACTAAACTCCGCCTCGACATTGGTATTCATTTTCACATTTAGTGGTATCACAGAAACATCCGCCCCGTTATCAATCAAAAATTTACAATTGCTATTTTTTTCGATTAATAAAAGACGACTCGAATCGCCCCCATCGAAACACGTTTAAACCGACGATGATAGAAACACTCGTCACTTACATTTCTTGACTCGCGCGAAGTTGTACGTGGAGGCTTAGCTCTGTGACAACTGGCGCACCACGTGGCAATCTTTAGTCACTCAATACATCAGACAATGTCTGTGAAACAATGTCTCCATAAGTGTATCGACCCCTTTCTGCAAGCACTGTTAACGCCAAATCGTTTTCAAACGGTGACAAAACTAGCTGCACTTGCGGCGGTAGGCGCTGCATCCATAACTGGCGAATCGATTCATCACAAAACTTGCCACCATTCAGACGAAATTTAGCAAGCAACTGCGATGGCTTAGTATCACCAAATAACAGACCATGTAATAAATTATGCAGCTTCGTCTTATCCGACTCCTCAAGTATTTTTATTACGTCTTGTTTGAACGAAATATAGGGAGAGTTACCCTTATCACCCATAATTAGTACCGCAAATCGATCATGAAAATGCAATATGGGCAATTTGGATCTAATTTAATACTGTTATATGGTGGATTGTTTGTCTTGGAATTGCTAGAGCCAGCGCCCGAATTCGTAGCATTTGCCCCTTGAGCCTTCTCACGAATCTCCGTCAATTGCAATTAGTGCAATTTGTAATTACAGCAAAATATTTTCCCAATTCCTAATTCCCAGGGAAAACCAGAATACGGCCATTGCACATTTAAAGCACTTTCCAGTTTGTGCCCGTGGAACTTTAGTTGCGGTTGATCATTTTTGATAATCTTTTGAAAAACTTCGCTCTATTTTGCAAATGCACTTTTATTCAATGGTTTGGGCTTTTTACTTACACTATCAATTCTTTCCATTTTTCGTTTTTGCTTTCGCGTCTAGATTCCTGCTTAATTTTTTGTTTTTCCCTAATTCGATTTTCCTTTTCGGTTTCTGCAATTCTTTTTTTATTCATTTTATTTTTTTCTTCTTTCTGGTATGGTGTTGATGAAATAATAAAGTTGCGATGTTTTAAATTTTTAATTCGCTCGCGCACAGGAGTTTCAGGGGCCGCGAGATTGCTTTGATTTTGTACATTTGGATCATCTAACGTGGGTTGAACACTTAAGGTGGATTCAGTGTTGCGTTCTTTCGTTCCTTCCTTCGTCCTGAAATTTTTGTAAACCAATTTTATTGGTTAAAAATGAGATTTCTTTTTTTTTTTGAATTTTTTCAGAAAATTTGATTCATTTAAAAAAAAATTCAGAAGTTTATGCAATTCGGTGTTGCATAAACTTCTGAATTTTTTTTAAACGAATCAAATTTTCTGAAAAAATTAAAAAAAAAAAGAAATCTCATTTTTAACCAATAAAATTGGTTAAAAATGAGATTGGCTTAAAATAATCAAATAATTTTTATTTCATCAATGAATTCAATAGTTTGTATTTCTTGCGCAAGTGCGCCAAACACATCTTTGGACTTGGTTCAAGGTTGTCTTCTTCGTTTCCATCGTCGGTTTCAATAAGGTGCGTAAAAATTCTAGTATAAATTTACGAAGATATTGTTCTAGTGAGATATTCGACATTAGAAATCTATCCAGATTTAGACTCTATATGTTATTTGAATTGTTTAAAGTATAAATATTTTTGTTGTGTTTGCGTGTGAAAGGAACGTCCGATAAATCTGTTGTAGTATTAACAAATCTTCTAAAGGACTCTCTGGAACATTTTCAAACTGTTGCAGTTTGTCTGAACCAATAATATTTTTAAAAATTTCGAAATTAATTGAACTTTCAACCTTGTTTCTACTGACACCTTGGTTGTCCCCGCTCGAGACCTATTCAACATTTGAAGTATGTATTTCTTTCCATTCCTTCCCCACTTGGAATAGGCTATCGCATATAACAGTCGATACATCAGCTAGTTGCAAAATTCTGGTTGAATTCAGGTATACACAAATAAGAATAATTTTTAATTTCTGTGTTGTGGCCGTCAACGTATAAAATAATTGGGAACTCCACTTTTTGTGTCACAACGCTGGGATATCCTCAATATATACTGGTAAAAGACTTCAGTAGTCATCCCCCCAGAATCAGATTTCAGCCACTTAAGACCATTTGGAATTGAGCTGATTACATCTGTCGGTACACGTTTGTAAGGATATATATGTACCACTAATGGAGGTACTACAAAAACAGATGTGAAAAACTGAACATGAACTTTTGAGCCTGTAAAATAATCAATTTTTCAAATTCATTTTCCATAAATTAAACAAATTTTACCTTTAGGAGAAATTATAGTGCTTTCCCAGTTTTAGGACACATTAAAAAATTAGTCTCATATCCATTGAACATTTTTGATGGATCTTCAAGAATAGCAAAAAATCTTGTAACGAACGACCCCGTTTTAAAATCGCGCGTTAACAGAGGCCCAGGATTCACTACCAGCAGCATTTGTTCGGCTATCGCGCAGTCTGGCGTGGGCTTGTGATGGTGTCCTTCCTGGGTCTTTTTTACTGCTATTGGAAAGAAAAAAAACCCTACTCACCTCTTTGCAACCGAACACACACACACATTTCCGTCACTGTACCCATTTTTAACAATATCAATATATTTACATTAATTATTTGGATTTATAGTTATTACATTAATTATTATGGATTAAGTCGAATTTCAACAGTTATAAAGAAAAATTATATCGAATCAACGTAAGTTTTTAGCTAACACGTACACCACGACACACAAATCTAATTTCACCGGTGGATACCCTCGAGCTCATTGATAGATACCGATCTGAAAATAGAGAGGAACTAAAAAACCTGCGACCGTAGTCGTCTACATTAGGGGGAAAAACGATATTAGTTGAGATTATTTTTCTTCTACAACAACAAAAAACCAAATTAATGCAATGATCTTGACAGCCGTACCATGAAACAAAAGCAAAGAGATACCGGTCATCCACGCCAATTCCGCTGCTTGATATGCCAAGACTCCGATGCATTGCGACGAATGGTACGCCCGTTCCTCCGTCTGCAAGCAAGCCGTCGCACCGTGAAGCAGGACCGCTCGTACGCCAGCTATAGTCCGCTGATGATGAGTTATAGTATATCTCACTTAGGATTACGCAGGTTGATCCGCTCGAGTGGTGTATATAGCGGTTTCGCTTATTACTGATTATCCAGCGTTATTCCGCTCAATAAATATTTTTTTGTGTTGCGATAGCACCAATCGGATAAGATACGCCACTACACTTTACACATAAAATGAAAATTGTTGACGCTTCCTGATTTAGTTTCGTCTCGGTATCTACTTAATAATACACCAGCCCAAATATCCGTATATGGACTTTATTATTTAATCACTTGGGTGTATTATTATAATATTTCAAGTTTTCTGACCCGATCTTTTCGGTTGTCGGTGGTCTAATCATAATTTTCTTTTTCTCCTCACATTTGTAGCTGTAAAAAAATGATCAATGAGTCTCCACTATGCGTAACAGTTGGACGAGCATATCTGCCATCTATTACCGAATAGCTTAACCAAATAAGTCGTCTGCCACTATGAAAGTGTAAAGGTGGTAGGTATTTCACTATGCGATGGAACGCGAAATAGTGGAAAAAATATGGAGACAAACAAATACATAACGAGCCAATCGTTACAAGCTTTTGTCCCGTTTAAAGAAACTATCGTACCAATGATTTCCCGGAAGTTTTCACCGAAATTAACTTTTTAGCTATTAGTGTAGACACAACTTAACGAAAAGAGTAACTACTAAAAAGTGTAGAAATAAAAAGTGTAAACAAACCTGTAGACAAACCTTTACTAAAAAAACAACAAAAATATATATTAGATGCAGATATTGGATTCTAATATGATCATAATAATTCTAGCCTATTATAGAGCTTGGTTTTATTAAAAAATATAGTTCTTTGAATGTTTGAAAAAGCGACACTATTATCTCAGAGATGTTACCATGTGTGGGCATATTTCATTCAATAGTGGACGAATTGAGCTAGTCAAACCATTTAACTACAGTGAGTCACAGTAAAAATGGTTCACCCTTAATGAAAAAAACATTAGTGAAAAATTCCTAAAAAATCAAATAACGTAAGAAACAAAAATGAATATTTTTAAAAGTTCATTTTATTCTAGTTTTAATAAAACAAATAGCATAATCAGGAAATTAAATTAAAAAATCATATCACAATGAAAACGGTCCATGTTATTTTACAGTTATAAAATATAAAACAAAAAAGTCCTAAGGATACTTCAGTATTTTGATGGAATCTCTTTCTGCTTAAAACTAGTTATAACTAGTAGATAGATTCCAAATAGATTCTACAAGTTTTCTGGTGAATACGGGGCCCTTTTTTAATTTCACACTCCAAATTATGCCAAAAATTTTCAATTATATTTATATTAGGCGATTGTGGTAGTGTTTCATTATTCTAGGGCAATTATACAACAGCCATTCTCGTACAATTCCAGCCGTGTGCTTGGGATCATTATCTTGATAGAAATGAAAAATGTCTATAATACCCAGTTAATCAGCACTCTGTCTTAAATTTTCTATTAATATATTTAAATATTGGTATTTGTCCATGTTTCCGTCAATAAAATGTAGTTTCCCAACTCCAGCCGCCGAACACGAAACCAAGTTTAACTGTGGAACGCAAACAGTGTGGATTCATTTCTTGGTTTGGTTTTCGCCAAACATTTATCTTACCGTTTAAATATGACATGAACATTTTTTCATCCGATAGTTATGGGGGAACTTCAACCTAACCTTTTTATTTTTCTCACTAACGAAGACCGGTGTGAAGTTTTAATCAATTATCAAAAGTGTAGCTACACAAAAAATCATTTTTCAAAAGTGTACTTACACAATTTAATCAAAAGTGTAGTGATACACGAAAGAAAATGTAGCAGGGTTGAATTTTTTTTATTTAGTCAAAAAATCATTTTATAGGGGCTTTAAATTTAAAAATCATGATAAACAAAAATATATAAATCATCTTATATTTTAATAAAAAAAAGTAAAGTTAAATTATATGTCTATGCGGTTAAACGTTTTTATATTAAACCGTAGATGTTAATAGGTAAATAAAAATGTACGAGTAATTTGTGAACCCCATAAGCTTATGTGTACTCTTATGGAATAATTTTGATAACCACCTTATTAACGAAACCCTCGGGGAATTTCTCACCGATTTTAGAATACCGCTCCGTTTGCGATATTTAATATGAAAGTGTAGGGGTAGGTTGTGGGCCATAATCAAGTAATTCTAGAGATGTCTATTCAGATCTGGTAGACATCTCTAGAGTTACTTGATTATGGCCCACAACCTACCCTACACTTTCATATTAAATATCGCAAACGGAGCGGTATTCTAAAATCGGTGAGAAATTCCCCGAGGGTTTCGTTAATAAGGTGGTTATCAAAATTAATCCATAAGAGTACACACAATTCGAGGGCATTCACAGATCTGAATAGACATCTCTAGAATTACTTGATTATGGCCCACAACCTACCCTACACTTTCATATTAAATATCGCAAATGGAGCGGTATTCTAAAATCGGTGAGAAATTCCCCGAGGGTTTCGTTAATAAGGTGGTTATCAAAATTAATCCATAAGAGTACACACAATCCGAGGGCATTCACAGATCTGAATAGACATCTCTAGAATTACTTGATTATGGCCCACAACCTATCCTACACTTTCATATTAAATATCGCAAATGGAGCGGTATTCTAAAATCGGTGAGAAATTCCCCGAGGGTTTCGTTAATAAGGTGGTTATCAAAATTAATCCATAAGAGTACACACAATCTGAGGGCATTCACAGATCTGAATAGACATCTCTAGAATTACTTGATTATGGCCCACAACCTACCCCTACACTTTCATATTAAATATCGCAAACGGAGCGGTATTCTAAAATCGGTGAGAAATCCCCGAGGGTTTCGTTAATAAGGTGGTTATCAAAATTAGTCCATAAGAGTACACACAATTCGAGGGCATTCACAGATCTGAATAGACATCTCTAGAATTACTTGATTATGGCCCACAACCTACCCTACACTTTCATATTAAATATCGCAAATGGAGCGGTATTCTAAAATCGGTGAGAAATTCCCCGAGGGTTTCGTTAATAAGGTGGTTATCAAAATTAGTCCATAACAGTACACACAATCCGAGGGCATTCACAGATCTGAATAGACATCTCTAGAATTACTTGATTATGGCCCACAACCTACCCTACACTTTCATATTAAATATCGCAAACGGAGCGGTCTTCTACAATCGGTGAGAAATTCCCCGAGGGTTTCGTTAATAAGGTGGTTATCAAAATTAATCCATAAGAGTACACACAATCTGAGGGCATTCACAGATCTGAATAGACATCTCTAGAATTACTTGATTATGGCCCACAACCTACCCCTACACTTTCATATTAAATATCGCAAACGGAGCGGTATTCTAAAATCGGTGAGAAATCCCCGAGGGTTTCGTTAATAAGGTGGTTATCAAAATTAGTCCATAAGAGTACACACAATTCGAGGGCATTCACAGATCTGAATAGACATCTCTAGAATTACTTGATTATGGCCCACAACCTACCCTACACTTTCATATTAAATATCGCAAATGGAGCGGTATTCTAAAATCGGTGAGAAATTCCCCGAGGGTTTCGTTAATAAGGTGGTTATCAAAATTAGTCCATAACAGTACACACAATCCGAGGGCATTCACAGATCTGAATAGACATCTCTAGAATTACTTGATTATGGCCCACAACCTACCCTACACTTTCATATTAAATATCGCAAACGGAGCGGTCTTCTACAATCGGTGAGAAATTCCCCGAGGGTTTCGTTAATAAGGTGGTTATCAAAATTAATCCATAAGAGTACACACAATCTGAGGGCGTTCACAGATCTGAATAGACATCTCTAGAATTACTTGATTATGGCCCACAACCTACCCCTACACTTTCATATTAAATATCGCAAACGGAGCGGTATTCTAAAATCGGTGAGAAATCCCCGAGGGTTTCGTTAATAAGGTGGTTATCAAAATTAGTCCATAAGAGTACACACAATTCGAGGGCATTCACAGATCTGAATAGACATCTCTAGAATTACTTGATTATGGCCCACAACCTACCCTACACTTTCATATTAAATATCGCAAATGGAGCGGTATTCTAAAATCGGTGAGAAATTCCCCGAGGGTTTCGTTAATAAGGTGGTTATCAAAATTAATCCATAAGAGTACACACAATCCGAGGGCATTCACAGATCTGAATAGACATCTCTAGAATTACTTGATTATGGCCCACAACCTATCCTACACTTTCATATTAAATATCGCAAATGGAGCGGTATTCTAAAATCGGTGAGAAATTCCCCGAGGGTTTCGTTAATAAGGTGGTTATCAAAATTAATCCATAAGAGTACACACAATCCGAGGGCATTCACAGATCTGAATAGACATCTCTAGAATTACTTGATTATGGCCCACAACCTACCCTACACTTTCATATTAAATATCGCAAATGGAGCGGTATTCTAAAATCGGTGAGAAATTCCCCGAGGGTTTCGTTAATAAGGTGGTTATCAAAATTAATCCATAAGAGTACACACAATCCGAGGGCATTCACAGATCTGAATAGACATCTCTAGAATTACTTGATTATGGCCCACAACCTACCCCTACACTTTCATATTAAATATCGCAAACGGAGCGGTATTCTAAAATCGGTGAGAAATCCCCGAGGGTTTCGTTAATAAGGTGGTTATCAAAATTAGTCCGTAAGAGTACACACAATTCGAGGGCATTCACAGATCTGAATAGACATCTCTAGAATTACTTGATTATGGCCCACAACCTACCCTACACTTTCATATTAAATATCGCAAATGGAGCGGTATTCTAAAATCGGTGAGAAATTCCCCGAGGGTTTCGTTAATAAGGTGGTTATCAAAATTAGTCCATAACAGTACACACAATCCGAGGGCATTCACAGATCTGAATAGACATCTCTAGAATTACTTGATTATGGCCCACAACCTACCCTACACTTTCATATTAAATATCGCAAACGGAGCGGTATTCTAAAATCGGTGAGAAATTCCCCGAGGGTTTCGTTAATAAGGTGGTTATCAAAATTAATCCATAAGAGTACACACAATCTGAGGGCATTCACAGATCTGAATAGACATCTCTAGAATTACTTGATTATGGCCCACAACCTACCCCTACACTTTCATATTAAATATCGCAAACGGAGCGGTATTCTAAAATCGGTGAGAAATCCCCGAGGGTTTCGTTAATAAGGTGGTTATCAAAATTAGTCCATAAGAGTACACACAATTCGAGGGCATTCACAGATCTGAATAGACATCTCTAGAATTACTTGATTATGGCCCACAACCTACCCCTACACTTTCATATTAAATATCGCAAACGGAGCGGTATTCTAAAATCGGTGAGAAATCCCCGAGGGTTTCGTTAATAAGGTGGTTATCAAAATTAGTCCGTAAGAGTACACACAATTCGAGGGCATTCACAGATCTGAATAGGCATCTCTAGAATTACTTGATTATGGCCCACAACCTACCCTACACTTTCATATTAAATATCGCAAATGGAGCGGTATTCTAAAATCGGTGAGAAATTCCCCGAGGGTTTCGTTAATAAGGTGGTTATCAAAATTATTCCATAAGAGTACACATAAGCTTATGGGGTTCACAAATTACTCGTACATTTTTATTTACCTATTAACATCTACGGTTTAATATAAAAACGTTTAACCGCATAGACATATAATTTAACTTTACTTTTTTTATTAAAATATAAGATGATTTATATATTTTTGTTTATCATGATTTTTAAATTTAAAGCCCCTATAAAATGATTTTTTGACTAAATAAAAAAATTCAACCCTGCTACATTTTCTTTCGTGTATCACTACACTTTTGATTAAATTGTGTAAGTACACTTTTGAAAAATGATTTTTTGTGTAGCTACACTTTTGATAATTGATTAAAACTTCACACCGGTCTAACGAAGGGCAATCTTCTTGGCAATTCTTCCATGTAAACCACTTTTGCGTTGAACTCTACGAACCGTTCCAGCATTGCAATTAATTTTTAGATGTTGCTCCACCGCATATTTCGAAGTTTCGGTGCGCTCAGTCTTGGGTTATTCTTCGATTTGTTCGCAATCCAACGTTCTCTCCGGTCAAAAAACAGCTTTTTGGGGGCTTATCTTTGACTTATTAATAATTTTTTCTGATTGACATTACCCGTCAATATTTAGAATTGTTGTGCGAGTTTGTTAACAATTTTCGTGATTTCCCTCTGACTTTTTTCAATTTTATAATGCGCAATAATTAATTTTCACAACTCAATCGACAAAAATCTATCGGCAACTAATGCATTTGCATTGAAGTGTAGGAGAGCATGTAAAAAACAAATAAGAAGAGAACAAGAGAAAGTTTTGTTAGGTGGACTAATTTCATTGTAAGATTCATTTTTGTCTCTTTTTTGTTCATTTCTTAATTATATCGCGAAAAAATATTGTTTGGAAAAGTAAATCTGTCAAAAAAATTAGTAGACAAGCTTGTTTCATACAAATAATTTTGTTTTGTGTATTGTTTGATTTTTTAGTAATTTTGCACGATTTTTTTTTTTTTATTAAGGGTGGACCATTTTCACTGTGATTTCACTGTACAATAAAATTAAAAATTTTGTGGTCGCTCCACACAAGTTTTAAAACGTCAAATTTCACACAAATTCAAATGTTTGTCAAAATAATGGGTTGGGGAAAAATAAATCCATTATTTTTTCGCTAGATAGCTTAAGTGACATATATCTCGTGATATATTTGTCGCAATGGACCAGACTTATACTCATTGGAAAGAAGGATTCATATTTTGATTGATCGATTCAGTTGTGAGTTATAGCGTATCGAGGATGAAGGTAAACAACAAGAAAATTCGCCTAGTAAGGCGGCTGAAATTGTGAAGGGTGTCTATGGTCCTAACACTGTCACAGCAAATCACCATTCGGTGACCATTCGATTCCATTTCGGTAATTTCGAAATCATAATAGGCCATGCACTGGAAGGCCTATCGTCGTTTAAACCAGTTTTAAACCATTTGCATAACGTTGGCTTCAAAAGTATCTTGGAGGTTTGGACGAGTGACGCCATGTGGCGTACGAGGTGACGCAAAAAACTTGATGAACTGTATTTCTATTTGCGAATCCTTGGCCAAATGGAACGAAATCGAGCAATTTTTGAAGCAGGTGGTGGCTGGCGACAAAAAATGGGTCACATACGACAATATTAAGCGGAAACGATCATGGTCGAAGGCTGGTGAAGCGGCAAGGTTTATCTGTGTGGGTGGGATTGGGAGGCCTGACTGAAGGCAGCAATCAACCGGAAGCGGTTAGAATTAGCCAATAGAGGAGGCGTCGTGTTCCACCAGGGCAACGCCAGGCCGCTCGCTACGCTATGGCCGATTCCAGGAAACTCAGAAATGTTACCATGTGTCGACATATAACGCTTAATAGGGAATGGGTTTTACTGTTCAAAACAGTAAACGATATTTAGATGAAAGGATTTGTGGGAGGCAGGTAGCCGATTGAGAGAGACAATGCGACAACAACTGCACCCCAACACAAATTTGGATGACCGACCACATTCATTAATTTGAAATTAAATTGATTATGTAACGTTAGAAATAAGGTTGCCAAATCGCCTTCAATAGATTGTACTGCCATCAAAATAAATACATTTAAAAACTTTTAAAAGTTTTGGTCTTGAGCCTTTCAGTAATTTCGTTTTTAGAACTATTTAAAACATTTCAAAGCTATTTTAATTTTTTCAAAACTTTCAAGACTCTTGCAAAACTTTTTAAAGCTGTTCAAAATTTGCCATAACTAAGAGATTTTAACCTCATGATGACCTAAGATTTTTAAGAGATTAAGAAATTTTTGAAGAGTTGTAGATACTTGTCGAGAGGTACGTGGGTCTTCCAGTACTAAAACGTATTCAAACCTTTTCAATTTTTTCAAAACTTTTTCAAGTGTTTTTAAAACTCTTAAGCCTTTTAAAATCTCTTCAAACCTTTTCATAACTTTCCAAAACTTGAAGAGTTCTCGAGAATTGTCGAGAGTTATAGAGGGTCTTTCAATACTTTTCAAAACTTTTTGAGAGTTTTAAATAGTTTTTGAGTTTTCGAGATTGTTCCAAGCCTTTTAGAAAGTTTACAAAAATTTTCAAAACTTTTCGAGGACTTTTCATATAATATTTCTAAACTTTAAAAACCTTTTGTGAGTTTTCGGGAGTTTTCAAGAACTTATCAAAATTTTCAAATTAATACTTTTAAAAAAATGACTACTTTTCAAAAGTTTCCCAAACTTTTCATAATTTAAAAATTTTTTTAAATCTTTCCAAAATATTTTAAAACTGATCAGAAGTTGTAGATAGTTTCGAGAGTTGAACTTCTCAACACTTTTAATAACTTTTAAACATTTTTCAATTCCACTGTGGAAAGGTACTTTTACATTTTTTAAAAGCAACATTATACCGCCCTATAGGAAAAAGTATTAAAACCATTAAAAACTGGAGAAATAAACGTCTGATCGAAAAAATAATTTTAAAAAGCTATCCAGTCCACTCCAACGTAATAATGTTTATTGTGATTCTCCTTTTTTTATTGCAGACTCGGATTCTATACGCCTCGTACGACGGTGGCGCAATAACCGTAAAAATCCGAGTTTCGGAAAATACTGGAAAAGTGAACAAACAGACGCTCAATATTTTTAAAAAAAAACTAACCAAACTCGAAGAAATCCAAATATTCCAACCGATCAACCCTATAATAAGCCATCTATGCGACCATCCGACAAATTATATAGTGCGTGACATCGTGTGATGTATTTATGGGCGCGCGCGGTGAACGTTTTAGTTTTATTGTGTTGACCTCAATCGCACGAGGAGACATGTTTTGCAAAACACCGCGCAGCATTTGTTATTTTGAAATATTTCTTATTTATTGCACAGTAGGTGTTTCGCAAGAACAAAAGCCTCTTATAACGTTCTTATGTCACACGCACATTTCTTTTTTTCTTGAACAAATTCCTGGTTATCATATATTGTGTAAAATAATGCTAATGCGCGCGACTTTATGAGTGATTCGGGTGTACGAGACAATGTGATTTATGATGTACACAAAAATATCTCTATTATATTTGCGACAAGCTAGGGAGGATCAAACGCGCATGTTGGCGTCTTAAAAACTAAAATAAAAGTATATATATTTTGTTGATTTTTCATTTAGAAATTACATAACGCATACAAAGCTGTAGCGCACGCGTTCTTATTTCCAAATAAATTTCATTCATAAAAATACGACAAAAGAAAATTAAAATCTCACGCGCGCATTATTAAAATTTTCTTAGAAATTTTGATTAATTCGCAACGTCGTTGTCATGTTACGTATATATTGTATATATATCATAAGACGTTTCCATAGAATTTTCCAAAAATTAATTTTAGATGTATACCTTCGCGATCGGTTTTTGTGTTGTTATGTCATTTATATATTTTTATTTGAATAAGCCACAAACGAAAATTCCTTAATTCTCTTTCTCAAAAATGTTTTTCTTGTATTCTTATATTTTCATTTTGAAAAGAAATAAAAATATAAACTTAAAAATAAATAAATAAAAAAATTTTATTTTTATTTTTCATAAATTTTCATTCAAGATTTTTATTAATAGAATACAAAATTTTTGTATCGTTCAACAAAAAAATTCTTTATTATTTATGTAAGCAGTAGGTATGTCGATAATGCAGGCCCCAAATTTTTAAATCACATCAAAACACTTTCAAACGGGGAGTCCGTTGCTGATAACCACAACTATGTATGGCTTCGCTTAAAATTTTCATAATTTCTATAAATTCGAAGCGCCTAAAAGTATGCAAATCGGGTTCGTCGCTTATCCACTATTATTATAAAAGACATCTTTCATATTGTTATAAAAATATCAAAATTAATTTAATATATCAAATTTTTAGTTCCGTTTTAGGAATTTATAACTTTTATATGCATACCAAACAATTTTGATATCTCACAACAAATATAAATATTTTGTACATAAATGGTTTGTGTCCGAACTAACTTTTATAATTTATTTATTTATAATACAATAAATATTAGTTTAGTTTAAACAAAATATAAAATATTTATTGAAAATTAATAATTTATTTATTTAAAATGTTTTTTTGTGTTACTATAATTTATAAAACGCGTTACATAAAATAATATTGCATAAAAATTTGTATGCCATCTATTATCGGTTACTGAAAATGATGTATAATTTATTATTTAGGACAAGAACCATATTTATAAAAGTTATGTTATTGTTTTTAAATACTATAAAGATAAAACGAAATTATTTAATTTTTAAATTATAAATATATATTTATTCATAAGTTATTAAATATAATTATTATAAATATGTACAATGTAAATTTTTCTGATATAAATTGCATATTAATTTAATAAAAATTACTGCTTTAAATAATAAACAGAACAAAATATAAATTTATGTGCCGAATTTTATTTATGTACGCTGCGATTTTGTTTGATGCGATGCGGCACCCGCCCCGTCCGCACGCAATAATTTATATATTTTTGTTGGCATTTGGCCGCAATATCAAACGATTCGTATATTTCGATATGGATATTAGCGTGAAAGTATTTTTTTTTTAATTTTTCGTGAAAATCAAAGAAAATTATATGCATATGTAGTTGTATGCGTGTGTGTGGGGTCCCGTAATTTTTTTTTTTGTTTTGGAAAAATTTATTATTGTATATTTTCTTTTGATTTAGAAGTGCGCGGTTTATTTGATTCGGTGTGCCGATCTATTTATATAAACGTTTCGATGATTTGTATTTTTATATATGTGGCGCTTCAATTATACAACAAATGTGTTTGGCATACGTCGTTACTGTTTAGAATTGACTATCGTCCAAAAGTACATACTCACCAGCTATATAAATAACGACTAAAGTGTGAATAAAGGTGTCCTTATTGTAATAAATATACTAGGAGTTTTACAGTCCCGAAACTTCACTCCCGCAATTCTAACAAATTCTTTGGCTATGGCACAATTAAATGTTAAAGATATGTAAAATCAATTAATATGCACAAAACGTTAGGTTAGAGTGGTTGTCCCAAAGGACTGGCAGACACACAATCAGGTCCGTATAGCCGTGCCACATTGTTTTCTCTCACCACCTACTCATCGAACCATCTTGAACTCCCATTTAGGATGGGAGCTCCCATGAATTTGAGTCTGCTAAGCACTAGACGGGGACCGGTACAAAGCAAATGGATGAATTTTTTCCGCCTCTGTCTGGATCTTGACTTGTCTAGTTTTGGTCGGAAGGTTGTGCCTTGTCGAACGAGATCATCTGGTTCTTCATTTCGAAGATGGATGTTGAACTGTTCTGACATCGTTAACAGATGAGAGACTATTCTGAATATCCCTTGCCTATATTACATTATACCTCAACCAGATAACGGCTTTCCTTATTGCGAGAGTAAAAGAAAGGTTTACATTTAATTCTTCCAAGAAAAACCCACCCCAATCTTCGCTGCCGTTTGATTACCTTAAACATCTAGGGGTGTAAGATGAAAGAGAATCTAGTTCTAGAAAGTTAGGTTTCCAGCATAGTTTGTTGTCCAGTATGAGACACCGATACTTCGCTTTATCAGTTAAGGTCAATCCAATACCATTTAAGCTGGGGGGGGGGGGGTCGATCTTCTATACTGTGTTAGGCCACCGTTTATTTAATAAAATTTCAAAAGCGGACACATCGACTAATTGTTAATGCAGAAATTCCTATAACCATGAGTTATCGCCTATGCTTTTTGAAAACATTGTTAAAATTGTTATCGAAACAGCATGTGGCAAATGTAATCAAAACAGTCCTTGCATGGTGCAATCGAAATGTTCTAAAGGTTTTCCAAAAGAATTTCAAAAGGTTACGTTGAGAAATGCTAACAGATATTGCAAGACCACCCTCTACCCCCCCCCCCCCCTCCTCCCCCCCGGTGCAGTGCACCGAAAACCATTTTGAGAATCTTTCGTTTCCCAATGCATGATCAACGTCATACCATAATCCGATTGCCAGTTCATTTGCAGGAAGTGCAGAACGTTTGCTTACGCGTAGGAACAAGTCTGCCTATTTTGCCAGGGCTCAAGGTTCCCAGATGAAAAAAAGATCCTGTTTGCCATACTTTTGCCTAACAATTTCCTAAGCGTGCTGGTAATGTTGCATATTGCTTGGGTTACCCTGGAAGCTATAACTATCTGCTCTCAATGCCGGTTGATTGTTTCGGATCCATTGACAATCATTTGACTTTGTGCGAACATATAAGCGTCAACTATACGTACTGCAGGTTTGAACGTATTCGAAAATCAACACAGCTAGTGAAAAAATAAAACTGTGTAGGTTATTTGTCAAAATTAAAAAGTAAATAAGTACTGTCATGGCTGCAGGCCAATAGTTGGGTAAATCGTTTACTGCGGTAAAAATCGGATTTAGAACAGTTTTTATATCAGTTTGCCATAGCATTTTTAAAAATAAATGAATTTACCGAAAAATTTACTTAAAATTGACTTTTACCAGACTATTGGCCCGCAGCCATGTATAGTCAACACATGTCCTCAATTAATTTTTAGTGTATAGTTTGTTAGATGGTTTCATCAATTAAAAATGCTAGAAACGTTGTATAGTTCACCGTTCTCAATATTGGAAGCTCCTAATAAAAATCTAAAGACCATCATGGTTGGTTTCATCAGCCATCTACAATGAAAATGTTTTCATGTTACTGTTGTCGTATTTTTTGGTTACCAATGGTAAAAACATGCCGCCCGTTTAAGTGTGTAGACCATGTCATTATGTTCGACTCTAATCCATAGGAATTTTTTACCCTCAATTGCCCTCAAGTCGTGAATCAACTGTAGTACGAAGACGGGCAATTATGGAAGGTTTGGCAAGTGTTTTCTGTTTACGGTCGATAGTTTTGGATTTATCATTTTCGATTAGACAAAACTTAACCGTAAATCAAAACTTAACCGTCTGCTACTAACAGCCATGGCATTCTCCTTTATAATCGAATCTTTACGACATGGATTTTCATGCAAATGGAACTCCCGGGATATTTAGAGCCATAAGGCGGTGCACCAAAATAAAAGTTGTACTCTGGGGATTTTTATCTGTAAGCAAATAAAATAAAACGAATTTTGTCTTAAATTTTTAATTCTTTTAAAAAATGCAACACACTCTAATTCTTCGGTCGAATGGATTTTTCTTTGGCCATATAATTTATGCCATTGTATATATCGCTGATTTTATTAATTTAAATAAATCATCGTGTCTCATTTTCGTAAACCTTACTATCGGTGCAATATAGTATTTGATTTACTCCCTCTTCCACTTGATACGTGTAAATAACTTTAAACGATTTTTTTAAATCGCTCACCAAATTTTCCAGTAGCTTTTGACGTGAGACCGATGATTTTTTATTATAGACATCAAAAATGATCGAATCAAATATATGCTTATACTATATATGCGGATTCTTCAAGATACTGGATACCATCCTGTATTACAACTTGTAACTTATCGTTTAATTTCTATCCGAAATATTTAGTGGCTACTTCTAACATATAGCTGGATCTAATTCAACCGCTGTTACTTGTATGCGTAAGCATTGATGAATAAAAGTACCAAGACCCTTACAGTCTAAAGTTAGCGTTTTGGTTTCCTGAGCAAATCCCGTTCTGACGCCTATCGTTATATGTATAAATGATGCTGGATACTTCTGACCCCAGGAATAAATAAAGAATTTGGTTCTTTAATCACTGTGGCGCCGAATTTATGATACTCTCACCCAGTACCTCCAAAACATCGTCCCAATTTGTGTGTTGGCCCGATGCATCGACAATATGGCGAGTCGTTCAAAATAATTTCCGCCGACCCTGCTTACTGTTGATTGTATATCGGTATAGGATCCCGCATTCGCTGCATTCTATCACTGCCATCTAGAATCTTTTGAGGTAACTGTTTAAATTTGGTGGCTACAGTAAATACCGGCATAATATCGGTTCTTGTTTCGGCTGTTTTGTGTTCAGTATCTAAACATCTCACGGCTCCAAACATCCAATTCTTTTGATGAAAATACTCCAACAAAGCGACAAGAATGTGCTGCTGCAGCAAAGAGATAGAAACATATCAACCCATTAATCTGAAGCACAATACAAAAACACTATTAAAAATTCAAGCTAAATCTAAACGTTTAATGTTCTACTTTGTATAACGCGATCAATTTTGCTAAAATATTTTTTTTATATTTTTCTGCTTCTCGACCGAATCCTTAGACATCATCCAACGTACATCTATCCCATACCACTGTAAATTCACCATCATTAACTTATGTATAAATGGGTTCATCTACTTTATGGCCGCTGATGAAAAATCAATATTCGTAATTTTCTTAGTCGCAAAGATTTGCAATTAGCTTTCAATTATCACAACCGACCATCAATATATCATCTTTAGATTTGATATAATTGTGAATATATAAATCTATAAATAATTTAACACTGAAATGTATTTAATTAAGTGCGTGTTTCAATTGGTTTAAATGCCGCATAAAAAGTTAAAAAGTTAAAAATTGTGGTGAATAAAAATGTCAAACTTTCTATCTGCTTCAAGAGCTGATAAAATTTGTATGTGGAAAACATTTGGCTGACAAAAATATTTGTTTGTAAACAGAAATTTGTCATGTACAAATTTTGAGAAAAATCGTAATGATTTAGATGTAAACTGACCATAATTAACTAATATACATGTAAATAGTATTTATTTTACATATTTTCATATTTAAATTTGCTGTAAAAATAAGCAACAATCTTAATGTCAAAATTTAAACCAATTGAAACAGATAAAAAGTTAAAAAAAATTTAACACGAATTTTTTTTTAACTTTTTAACTTTTTATGCGGCATTTAAACCAATTGAAACACGCACTAAGTAAAAAATAATTATAATAATTAACATTTTGACAACCAAAAATCATGAACAGCTTGATAACTTCGAATATTTTTTTCGAAGTTCGAAAAAAACGACAAAAGTGACACCGTGTCTAAAAATCTAATTACAATAGGATAAGAGAAAAAAGAACACGTTTTTCCTATATATAAGTTATTTAATATATGGTCGTACGTTAAGTAACTGGGTTAACTCCTCCTAACTGATAAAAGTTGAAAAAATATTTCTTATACTCAGAATCCCTTTTGTGCCTCGTTCATTTTAAAGCGACACCTTTTTATGCTCCCTCCATCCTGACGCGACTGAAGTAAAATCGGGTACATTATGTTATCCAAATGAGGATTTCGAATGTCAACCCGTGTGAATTTTGGTTGGTCAGGCTGATCAGCACTCTATCTTCTTCGGCAATTTCAATGGCTTGCTTTTCCATTTCATGAAGCATTTTTATTGATTATGCAAGCGGATGGTTTTTAATTATATCAGCTAAATTTCTCATGATCATTTCTGAGCATTGCTTGTTCTCTAGAAGATTCATTCGTTGGTAAGACTGCATCATGAGCGTCGAAAACGTATATCTGGGCCAATTTTCTGGCTTCATTTGATTCAGGACGCATTGTTCCAATCCGATAAACTATTTGTCCGCACACGCGAAGCAATATGGACCTTTTCCTTGAAGTGGCTTAGTGTTAGCTTTATAGTCGGAGAAATGCTAATGAACTATTGTAATAAATAAATTCCAAAAATTCTTTGCTTTCTGGCAAATTATTGACCAAAATATTTTTTATACCTAGGTTAATTATCAAGTGAAAATAATTTAACTTTACCCTTATGACAACACCGGGTAAACTCATCAGTAGGTTTTGCATTTTTTTCTTCTGCAAAGTTAAGCGAAAGGTCATGAACCTCATAAATATTCATAATTGCTGCTTCATTACTGAATTCAGTCTTGCAGCACTCGAAATATTTGGATAACCGTCCTTTGTTCTTCTACGGCGAGTGATTTAGTTTCAATATATCGCAAGCAATCATATTTATGTCGCGTCCCACGCTGTCAGGTGTTTCAGCCGCTTTTGTGACATTCATCTTCTTCTATATTGCCGTAACTTGTCCAATAGATTCTTTTTTCGGTGACATTTTTAACAACAGATTTACACATTTATAAACTGAACACACATAATAATGGATGTATATCAACTTGAATCAATATTTCACCAGAAAAATAATCACCAACAATTATTTTGTTATTTCTTATTACAACAATTATATTTAACTTAACTTTAACTGTAATTATACACAGAATAGTCACAAAATATGTCCAATTCGAAATGTGTCGCCATGAAATATATTTGAACATGACATTACAAAAAACAAAAGAAAATATTGAAACACCCGATTTTACGCGTACAACATTTTGTATCAAAGGATATTTCTTGTAGAAGATGGAAATTTAACTATAAACTGTTAGTACTTTTTTACCATGTAATGTTTGATGGTTATAAATTTGGACCATATAACAATAATTACGGATGATACAATTTAACTGAAAAGTTTAAAATGGTAAAGTAAGCTACATCTCATTAGATAAAATAAACCAGATTGTTTCTGCCTTATCTATGAAAATAAACCACGTGTTATCTTGAATCGGGGCCTTCAGCAAAATTCAACAACACGATGTCACATATTAATTTGGCGATATGAGTATTTAAATAGAAAACAATGATAGTTTATATCGTTGATCTCCAGAACCTTATAAGGGATGGGAAATTAACGGTTTTTTTAAAGCAGTAAAACAAACACAAGCAAAAGCAAACCTTCCGGTAATTGATGGAATACAACTTAATTTAAGTGCAAATGGCAGCTATATCCTGGGAACCTAAATTTTCAGTACATTTCCGATTGTTGAGGGCTTGAAGCGTTTGTGAACTGTCCTGTGAAAATTGGATCTTGGAAGCGAACTATCCGACAACCTTATACATACGTAATTCTCCTCAGACTGGTATGGCTAATTTTGAGTTCTTGCGCGATCTGTTACGAGTTAGTGTTCCTAGAATGAGTCGCACACTTTTAACTACAACAGCAATATTCTCAGTTTTACGCACCACTACTTTTACCACCACTCACTTTCGAAATAAGTGGTGAAGCGTAAATATGTGCATTTCGGATCGCGGAGATATATAATGCTGTGTTTTTGTTAATATTTCGAGCGGGAAACAGCTGTCAGTGTCAAAAACGGATGTCTATTTATTCACTTGAGAGCGATCAACAATTCGATTCCACAAATCTCATTCCAGAATGGGTCATGCATGTGGCTAATATTTTTAAGAAACACTAGATCTATGTAATTCATAGCAAACGACCAATATTCACTACTTGGTAGTATCTCTGTGATCTGGCCAATAATTAATACACTGAACCCTAAAAATCACCAAAATATTCTATGCGATTCGATTTTCCAACGAATTAACAAATGGGAAAATCTCCTAGTTTTTGATGAGACCAATTTTATTTTAAAGAGCACCTCTCATGTTGATATTTGCACCCCTGTTCCCCTACTTGCATCACTTCAAGTGATGCGACTACTCATCTTCTTGGTTGCTAGATCATTAAATCGAAACTTATAAAATAATTGTTCAATAAAGTCGTTCTTTGCGTTTTTTAAAACTTAGTATTCTGCTTTATAAATATTTTCTGGCGACTGCAATCACTTCAAACGACAATTTCTATCACTTGAAATTTTTACGTCACAAATAAATAAAAAAAAATTCAAACTAATGCAGCCAACTAAGATTTAAAAAATTTTCATTGAGAGTTTTGCACAACTTTATTTAGTAAATTTTGATTTTACACACTGCTGTACACAAATTTGTGAAGAAAGTTCGTGAGAATAGCGTATGGTAATGGGAAACAGAAGCTCGTACGTCCCCTTGTTCGTAAAACTGAGAATATTGCTGTTGTAGTTAAAAGTGTGCGAACAATCAAACATTGCATGGTAAAAAAGTACTAACATTTTATAGTTAAATTTCCATCTTCTACAAGAAATATCCTTTGATACATATAATGTTATACGCGTAAAATTGGATTAGTTTCAAAATTTTCTTTTGTTTTTTGTAATGTCATGTTCAAATATATTTCATGGCGACACATTTCGAATTGAACATATTTTGTGATTATTCTGTGTATAATTACAGTTAAAGTTAAGTTAAATATAATTAGTTTTTTTATTAATTTATCAAAATTAAGTTTCGATAAAAGTTTTTAATTAAAAGAAATGTGTCTGTTGTCAGGTTTCCATTGTTAATATTGCTTTTACCGACTGTTTATTTTTGTTAATTTAACAAATTTTAGTTTTTTTTTATTTTTCATTTTGTTAAAAACTTCACATCCGTATATCACAAATGATCTTGACTTCTTCCATCTGCTCGATGAATGGACACCGTAGCGAATGATGTGCACACACTGATAATCGTGTTTGACGTTCTGTATTCGCAGTCGAGTTATTTGGAGAAATTTTGTTGAGGCGGCTAAATTCCTTTATGAGATGTATAGCACCTGCAGTAGATAAGCAAGTAAGTAGCATATTTACTTCATGAAACCCGTTCAATACCCACTAGAGTAGTTATTAATTGTTCCTCGTTAAAAAGCCAGTACAATTCGTTTCATTCTTCGTCCTCAACTCTATGTTGCTGTGTGAGCCTGACACAGTTTCTTCATTGGACTCTATGAAAATGAGATTCAATTCAATGCAGATATTCGATCTAGCTTTGTTATCCCCTATATTGCGAAAAATTTTCTTTTTCCATGGGTTGGCCCGCTTCAGCTTCATCCTTTTTATAAACTCTGTAAGAGTTATCGACCCAAAATAAAACTTTATAACTTATTCATTCAATGCAGGTGGAGCTAACTTTCATTCTTGATGGCCATAAAGGATAATTTTGAGTTCCTTTTAGGTTTCACTTGTTTAACGATCTTCCAATTATGATCTTAAGATCGGAGTTGCTGGTCTTAATAAACCTGTGGTGTCGCAATATATTATTTGTTGGTTTTATTTGCACCAGTCGGTTTACAGAGAAAGATTAAGTAAAAAAACAGAAAGCATTTATTAAAATTTCGCCGCATTTATCAAAAGCTGCCTCGTGAAAAATAAAAAAATTCATGTTGTGTAAAAATAAATAAAATAATTATAAATTGGAAATAAATTTTATTATTCCATAGTTGGTGACCATGACGGGGCTAAACATAATTAGTCTTTAGTTTACATACACGTATTATTTTACACAAAACAACATCCAGCTTGGTGCAAATAATTTTCAAGCACATTTGGGGTTGGCGTCATATTGAAAAAAATTATTCAGTTTAGGATATTCATGATATTCTGTTTAAACATCAATATAGTGCGAATTAAATTAATTAATGATTTAATCGAATCGGACGCGGCGCGCTTTTAACTGTTTTTAGGGGGAATAGGTTTAGGTGATCAAAAACCTAGTCAGCTATTGTCAATTATGCGCATGACTATAACAACGATCTTTCCGATCAGGCTTTACGAAATCTGTGGTTACACCAATGGCCTCGAAAAATGCAGGGAATTTTAGCGGTTAGTAATGAACCGTTAGATAAAGTAGCTGAATTAGCCGACAAAATTAATGACGTTTTGCCATCCAGTATCACATGTTTCTCGCCCAAGCAACCCGCATGCTGTTCACATCGATATGCAAAACGATCACCGTCACGCGGCAGATCGTTTGGAGATCTTCATCCATCCCAAATGGGAAAAAGTTTTGTTGGTATACCATTTTCGTTTCGGTGCGAAAGCAAAGAAATGCACATGCGACAACGGCCAATGTAAAAGTTGCTTAATTTTAAGGGATACGTAAAGTAAATGCGAATTTTTAATAGATATGGGAGTGGATGTATCGGTGCTTCCTGCATCGAGTGTCTATAAGAAACAGCAGCTAAGTGATTTTTCACTTTTTGCTGCGAACGATACCGCCATTATAGTACATATGGTTCATTAACGATAAATTTAGATTTTGGATTAAAGGAACCATTTACATGGACTTTCATATTAGTGGACGTATCTAGATTCTAGACCCATATTAGGTGCATATTTTTTAGGAAACTTCTGATTGTTAGTAGACATAAAAAATCGTCGTCTCATTGATCCTTCTCCTACAATGCTCGCAAATCGAAAGCATATTACATGTCCGTGAGATGCCTTGTCTGTCGTGTCAAATTCGGTTAAAAATTCTGTAGTTTATTCCTTGTTAAAAAAGTATAGACAGATAACTATTGAAACAACGGATAGTGTATCAGTTAGGTATCTTGTAACACATCATATCGAGACTAGAGGCCCTCCAGTTAAAGCTAAAGTTCGTAGATTGTCGATCGAGAAAACGGTTGCAGCCAAAAATGAATTCGATCATTTGATCAAGTTAGGGTATTGCACTCGGCGACGAAAGGTCCGTGGTCTAGTCCTTTACGCACGGATGCCGATGAAGGATGGTTCTTGAATGCTTGTACAATTCCGCATCTTCAGGATTTTTCCTGTCAATTACGCTGGATTTGGTTAGGGCGTATATCATCAGATACCGGTGGAGTCAGGCGATATTCCCAAGACGACAGTTTGTACACTTTTTGGGTTGTTTGAATTTAACGGAATGACATTCGGGTTACGAAATGCGGCCCAAACATTTCAAAGATTTATTCATACAGTTTTGGACGGATTGGATTTCGTTTTTCCGTATAAATAGACTATTTACTCATAGCTTCTAAAAGCCTTGAAGAGCATTTGAAGCATATCGAAAATGTGTTTTTGTAAACCCCGAGGTAAAGTTTCTCGGTCGGATATCGTCAGTCAATTGGGTATTATACCATGCCCCTGATAAGGTTTTAGCAATTAACGAATACAAGCCACCAGAAACGATAATGAACGTGAGAATATTTCTCGGGATGCTACATTTTTACCGTAGGTTCATTCCTAATGCAGCTGGTAGCCAAGTCATTCTTAAACAATTCCTAAAAGGGTCAAAGAAAAATGATAAACGATCTCAGCGTTTAATAAGGTGAAACAAGATCTTACTGACGCAAAAATATTGTCCCATCTATCTTGTAATACACCGCTGGCATTCATGGTCGATGCATCTGATTTTGCTATAGCTGCAGTTATACAACAATTGGTCGACGGACGGTGTTTCAGCCACTAGGATTCTTTTCCGTAAAGCTTTCTGATGCTCAAAAGCGTTATAACACGTATGATAGGAAGTTGTTGGCTGCGTATTTGTCGATTAAACATTTTAAGTATTTGTTGGAAGGTCGTCAGTTTGTCATATACAAAGACCACAAACTTTTAATTTTTACATTTCGCCAAAATTTAGAGAAAGCCTCGCCAGTATCGTCACCTGGACTATATAAGTCAGTTTACTACTGATATTAGACATGTATCCTGCAAAGAAAATATTGTGGCCGACGCGCTCTCTCGTATCGAGGAAATCGATACATTGGTAGGGAAAAACTTCACATGTAAGAGCTTCTAACGCAGTTAATGCCAGATTCTGGGTTCAATTTCACAAAGATACCGCTCTTTGGTTCAAAGACTGGAGCTGAAAGACCATTTATCCCGATTAAGTTTAGGAAACAGGTATTTCATAGGATCCATGATTTTCTCACCCAGGAATATAGAACACCGTGAAATTGGTGACAAGTAAATACGTATGTCCAGGTATTAAAAAAGATGTTAGGAATTGGGCACAATCAAGCACGGCCTGTCAGAAATGTAAAATCAGTCGGCACGTCATATCACCGTTGGGCCAGTTCCAATTAGTAGAAAAAAGATTTAACGAAATTCGTATAGATTTGATCGGACCTTTACCAATTTCAGAAAATCAGCGCTATACTGTCTGAATGTTATATAGACAAATTTACGCGTTGGGCGGAAGCAATTCCATTGTCTGATATTAAAGCAGAAACCGTATTTGCCTTATACAACGGTTAGATATTATGGTTGGGCACTCCCTTATATGTGGTTACGGATCAAGGACGACAATATGAGTCCGAGTTATAGTCCGAGCAGTTTTAATGGGATTCAAGCGGAAAGGAACTTCTGCTTACAATCCTCAGGCAAACGGAATTATTGAAAGGGGGCATTGTATACTTAAGGCACATAGTACCTCAGAATTACAAACTGATTTTGTAAAAGAGCTTTGAAATCACTTTAAAGTTATTACGCCAATACCTCACTCAGAAATAAATATGATAAAAACAATAATTTAAATGATTGATATTATCATACGATGATATTCTTGATCATTTTTCTTGATCTTCTTCATCATAACAATGATGATCACTGAAAAAAAAAATTTTGAGTGATCATCACTGTTATGATGAAGAAGATCAATAAGAATGATCAAGAATATCATAGTATGATAAAATCAACCCATATTGTTTTGAATTCAACATTACCATTCACACCGATGCAAGGAGCTTCGAGATCGATAGAAAGCGTAACTTTTAATCCAGTGCTGGAGATCAGAGTAATTCCGAGAAATACCCGGACTGGCAGGGCTGTAATATTACCTACGCGTTTTCGTTAACTTTTAACGTTCGTTCCCTCACTGGGGAGGGAGTACTGTGGCGTCGCAATATATTGTTTGTTGGTTTTGTTTGCACCGGTCGGTTTATAGGGAGAGAGTAAGTGAAAAAAAAGAGAAGCATTTATTGAAGGTTTCAACACAAGTTAAGCTGCCTCGTGTAACAAAAATTAAAAAATTTCATTTTGTGTAAAAATAAATTAAATAAGTAAAAATTTGGAATAAATTTTATTATTCCATAAACCTGTCGATTATGTCCAGTTAGTTATACACAAACTTCCCGTCCTTCTCACTTCCATTCATGATGCATAGCGGGATTCATCTCAGGTAAGAAATCAGAAAGTTTAACTCCGAACGCACCTAAATGTAAAAGAGGCCTCCGGTCCTTATCTCTCTCTCTCTCTCTCTCTCTCTCTCTCTTTGGCACTATATCCCATCAAGGGATTTGGCCGCCTCAAATGAGGGTTCATAATCAGAATTTCATTTCGGATAATGAGTGATTAATTCATTGATCCTAAACCAGCCGTGAAATTTTTTCCTTGTCACCACCGGGAATCGAACCCGGGACCTCCGGTCGCTGGAGCAAGTATGCTAACCACACAGCTATTGGTTTAGTTTTAAATAAGTGAGGTTTCATCAGAAAATCAGCGGCTCACAATTAGCTGGGATTCCCATAAGCGAAGCTTTTAGAAGCCCAGTTCCTGTTCGGATTACGTGATACCAAATGATATGTATCACAAATCCGCATAATGCCACAGATGGTCGCCGATGTTGAAATATAAAATCATTTTAAAATTTATTTATTGAATTCAATACATAAGTATGTAGAGTTATAATTAATACAAAAATTATTTTTAAAATTAATATTTTAAATTTAAATTACTATAAAGCAATGTTAGACATAAATCAAAGGTTCAAATCAGTTCTATATAGAAAGTTAAGAGAGGCGGCATATTTTGACGTATATGGCCCAGTATTAATTTTTAGCTAAACATAAAAAAACTTACGGACTATCAAAAAAAAAAAATGCTTAAATCGAGATGACGACACATACGCAATAAATTTGGCTTTTTCTAGCACTCTATTCTATAAATCTTATTACAACAACATACTGACTGTGGACGACCCTCTTCTATTTTTTATACGGTAACGCTAGCCGCTTAACTAAATTCGTTTTTGGTATTGGTAATTCATCATCATCACCGGTGGCAGCACCTTCTATTTCAGGCATCGGAATATTATGGGGTCCCGGTCCAGCATCGGGAATAGATTCCTTTACCAATTGGAACGTTGTTTTTAAATTATCAATGGCACTACCCAGCCCAGTTTTAATTCCATTAAATTCTTGATTAACGAGCGATAGGCGTCCCAAAAGATAATTCAAATTTGAGAACATTTCCTCGAGACGATCTTTCATCGAAGCGATTTTCTCCTCAGCATCGCCAATCGTGTGCACCGTACCATTCACATATAGTTCGGAATACTGTCTCAACTTATCTAAAGCGGTACGCGTCGAAGACAGCTCATTAACGATAATACTAATTTGTCGCCACATTTGTCCCATTTCGGATTCAATTTCGGCCGAAACATTGGCCACAATTGAATCGTGCATCTGGATTAGACTCTGCGAGATGTTATCAAACCTATAAAATAGAAATCAAAATAATTAATCATTTTGTTTACATGGCGGTAGTTTATACGTACCGTTTATGAACGGTCGCATTTATATCGTCCGCATTCTCTTTAAGGGTCGTCTTAATTTCGGCGATCACTTGAAGTACACCAAATTCGATACGACGCTTTGTGTCCATCACATTTTCACCCGTTTGCAAAAGTATTTTATCAATTTTCTCCAATGATTTAACAGTGTTAATTAATTTATCAGCATCTACCGATGACGTAGTACTCGGCTGGGCAACACCCGTCTCATTTAATTTGTTCAACAATTGCTTTACCGAACTGTCTAGGAGCTGATTCGTACGATTTAAACTATTTTCGTGGTTGGCGTGACTTTGATTGTTGAGCGCGTACAATTCCAATTTTAATGTGTCTATCGATTTGGCCGTATTCTTATTAATCGATTCGACAAATTCTTTGTCGATTGTGACGATGATGGGTTCCATTTCCTTTTCGCCGATTGCATGAATCGTGGCAGATAGATTAGATGACTTGATGGCCACATCGTTCACACCAGCATTTAGTGTTGTGAGCATATTTTCGATTTTACTCTCCCACACCTTATTGTCGTATACGATCGGGGCGGGTGGTTTGGGTGTCGTAACCGGATGTGTAACGTAGAACGAATTCAACTTTTCTTCGATTTTCGTTACATACTCATCCGGCGTGTTTTGATTTTCTTGAATTTTAATCAATTTTTCCGTTTCATCGAATATTTTCTTGATCTTATCGTCGTCCGATAATTTTTGTGATTTCAATTCGGCAATGTCTTTACGCAAATTCACCACGTTTTGATTTAGAACGGTAATTTTTTGTTCCAGCTCATCGAATTCATCGGTTGTGCTGTCGCTATTGCTTTTGCTATCGGGTGTCTGTTTTTCTTGCATGAAAGCGAGTACCGCCCGTAGTGCATCCGCCAACTTTGCTGATTGATCATTTTGGCGCAAATCACTGTTCATGATTATTGTTTCAATGGCGCTTAACCGCTCCTCCAATCGCATTATGGTACCCTTGAGTGGTTCAAAAATACGTTGATTTTTTTGTACGTGCAGCAAAGATTTTTTTATTAAGTCGGCGGCTGCACGTTCACGATTTTCATGTCGTTCCAATTTATTGTCTAATAAACTGTACGAATGCACGAGAGACAAGAGCGTGTTGTAGATTTCATCGTTACTGGAAGGAAATAGAAAAATTTTGCGATTAAAATAAGTTATTTGGGTATGCTCGTAAATAAATAAATATTTTCTTGCCAAGTCCCCAGAGAAGGCTCAATTAACTATTTAAAATCGATTGGAAATGAGTTTCAATCGTTTATTAGGTTTACTTTTCTAAAAAGTTTAAACCGCATTTTAGATTTTTAAAGATAGCGGAAAAGTTGGTAATTGTCTTAAATTTAATCATATTTTACTGTTGCGGAAAGTATTTCGAATTTTACTCCTCTGATATTTTATCGGGACGAGAAGGGCAGCCAGCTTCTACAACAACACGACTGTGCAGGTGAAAATACACCCGTGTTGTATCACTCTTTCGAAAGAATGCTATAGATGCTGCGATGAAAAGATAAAACCTCTAAAAAAATAGTCAAGATTCTCATCGAGATAAAACCGAAAATGTCAAGTTAATGGATAGTTTGCAGATCCGAAAATGTCAGCTTTTCTTGAGTTAAAGAAGATGCCTTCTGTATCGCACTCAGATCTTTGCTTCAGGGATATGATTGAAAAATCAGTCCACAACAGAGTTTCTTATGGGTATATGTTTCTTGAAATTACAGGTGCGTTCGACAGCACTTCCATTGCTACGATCACAGGCGCCTCTAGGAATTTTGGCATTGGTAACAATATTGTAAATTGGAATGAATCTATGCTTAAATCACGAGTTGCCGAGATTGAACTGGTTGACTTCTCTGTTTCTGCGTCGGTTGCCAAAGGTTGTCCAGAAGTAGGTATACTCTCATTCTTCCTGTGACTCTCGGTTATCGACGAACTTCTGATGATCTGATTATTCCTTATTCAGGCAAACACCTCAACGTCATATCCGAGCTTTTGCAACATGCTCTTCGCATGGTGGTGTATATGGATCACCTAATGTAAATAAACAACAAAACTCTACTGCTATTTTCTGGCAGTGGCACAGGGGTTTTAGTAAATCGTGGTGATTGTCCCCCAAAACATTGTTGTCCAGGGCCGCGCCTGCCATATGCGCGGTGTGTGCAACGACACACGGGCGGCCGACTAAAAGGGCTCTACATCCCTAAATCGTACAGGCAGAACCTTGCGAAAAGACCTACAAACTCTTGGTTATCGTGTCTGGCGCTCTATTTATCAATCGAGTTATCTGGAAGATCATCTCTTTTAATTTAATTTAAATATGCAGCGATATGGTTGGCTGCGATGAGAATATCGGTCATGTGCTTGTTGGTAATGTAGCTTGTCAGCAATGTGGTTGTGTCAGCGGCGATTTGGTTGCCTCTGAGAATTGGTTTGCGGCGACCGAGTTATGTATTCAAATTTGGCTTGTCGGCCATAATTCTGGTAGTCAATGTGGCTGTCAGTGATGTGGGTGTCGGTGATGTGGGTGCTTCTAGTTCAACTATTTTAACAATTATATTGTTCTTATCAAAATCTAAGACACTTTTAAGATGAACTTATATTGCTGACATCTAGATTACTAGCAACGCTAAAGCAAACTTCCACATTGGCTATTCTCAAATTCCTATATCCATATAATATTGACGTTTCTGCGATGTTTATTTAGACGTTGTGGGTGTTACGAATGTGAGTGTCAACAAAGTAGCTTGTCGGGGTTCTGATACAGAGCGCAGTTTGGAGCTGTTCAACCCTAATAAAAGGGATTTTTTGAGTTGTTATGTGGGAATGGATGAAACATGGATCAACCACAGTAAGGTTTTTGCCTTTGTATTTTGGGATGCGCAAGGTATTTTATTAGATAGTCGACTGTCTTGTGAAATGAAAGACCGTCAACAGTAAACATAAAGTGGCATTATGAGCGCATTTGAAGAGGGAAGTTGAGGAAAACGGGTCCAAATGCAAAAGAAAAAGGGCTTTTTCTCCAAGATAATGCACCATGTCACAAGTGCAGTGCACCGTGTCAAAACAGCATGACTTGAAGCTCGATTTTTTTGTTTATCCACTGTATTTTTCTGATCTGGCTTCCGACTACTATTCGCACACCCCCAACAAATGACCCAGGAAAAGATATTTTGCCGATAGAAGCGAATATTTTGAGGCCAAAGAAAAATCTTGCTACAAAAAGGCGCCGAAATGTTAGAGAAGCGTTGGAATGAATGTATCATTTTTGAAGGAAACTATTTTGTTGATGAATAAAGTCGAATTTCGGAAAGAAAAATGTTTTTTATAGTTAGCGTCGAAACTTTAACTATAGCGTCGTGTTATACGGTTTTCGGCGACATGTATTTGAGTGTTTATTTATTTCACTGGCGCTACACCTCATAGAGGGATTTGTGCGCCTTATTTCCAAAATTACATACTCATAGTTTTTTAGCCAGTTCCCACATCGGCTCGGCGAGGCATACTGGCATATCGGGGGTACCTATACCCTAATGCTGCTAATTGTAGCAATCGTTGCTCGCAATCGGCGATATGGGCGGACATATGTAAACCATATACGAGTGATATTTTGACCGATAATTTAACCGATATGAAGCTCACATTAACCGGGCTAATCTCGGAAACTAACCAACCGATTTTGAACAAATCTTAACGAAAATATTCAAAGAAGTCAAAGTATTATAAAATAAAGTTTTGAAAACAAATAATAGCAAAGATATATTTTTTTTTTTTTGCGTCGTCTTATAAGTGAGAGATTTTCGTCTCATAAGTGATTAACAAAAAAAATACAATTTTCTATTAAAATTTTGGTCTGAATTAGATTCTCATAATTATGCGATTAGTATTATTTATTTTATGTGATTGAAAACTTTCGATTAGTATACAGGAAAAACATTTTGTTGGTGGCCGGCTAAATCTCACCTGGCACATAAGTGGCCGAGAAGCTAGGCGCGGCCCTGTTGTTTTCTATTTAGAAATCGACTGTTCTATCAATACTAACTTATGCGACTGTTCTTTGGTGGCCGATATTCGGAAATGTAGAATTTAGAAACTTAACTGTAGCATGTCTCCACAAACTAAAACTTATTAGTCCTGAACCTGGCGTACCATTATCATATAACTGTGGTGGGGCTAAAAATACGCGATTGCTTAAAAGAAGAACCGTCTTATGCCATAGACAGACTACTGGTTTCATAACTATAAAGCCGGATTAAGTGTTGCGTTCGTTCGTTCCTTCCTTCCTTCTGAATTTTTTTTTTTAAATCAATCAAAGTTGCTGAAAAAAATTCACAAGAAAAAAAACGTCATTTTTAACCAATGAAATTTGTTTAAAAAAAAATCAGAACGAAGGAAGGAACGAAAGAACGCAACACTGAATCCGCCTTAATTTCGAAATCACGATTTCTTAAATGGGAACTCAAGACACTACAATTTCATTTGTCTTCTCGTTTAGTTTTAAACAACAAAGGAGTAGGCATACAGGGAGTAGGCATTGACAAAAATGTCAAGATTGATGTTTAATTGACTTTTAAATTGTCAGAAATGACTTTTCTATTGACAGAACAGAAAAAAATTTGTTCCCGCCAACAAAATATCACAATCACAAATAGAAAACTCAAAGGAAACTAGATTTGCTTGGTAAACTATTAGTGTCCGGAATCTCCATTTTTGATGCATTCGGCGTTGTGAGTACTAAAATGCATCGAAATGAGAAAACATATCTCATTTCGAAACTGACTTCAAATTCAGTTTGAAACTATGGTTAAACATGACACACTAGTACGAAATCATGATTTCGAGTTAATCATAATTACGAAAGTAACAGTGTGCCTATGGCATTACGAACCTTGTGGCTAGTCTAACAGATCATGACCGCTTTATACAGCATCTTCATCAGAAGCAAACCGGTGTCTATTCCATTTTTTTAAAAAAATGGAGATAGTGATTGCGTTTTGTTCAACGGATAAAAATCTATAACCTAACCTAATTTAGTTGACACTAAATCGGTTTATTCCTTCAAAACTAATATTTGAAAACCATATTTGGACGCATAGCGATTCTATTCCAAGTACTACTTAGAAGCAAAATCAATCTAATCGAAATCAACTAAGACGGAATAGACACCGGTTTGCTTCTAACCGACACTTATGATCAATTACATTCCATTCCTTAGTACAGGTTCTTACAGTTTTCCAAAGAAGCAGAGCGCAATTGCGCACTTCGATAGAATCTCCGGTTTGCATCACAGGCCTTTTGTTACATTGAGTGCAGATTTTTTGCGAGTTCCAGCCAATTTAATAAAAAATCATTAACCTGCGTGCGCGGGCTCACAAATTATTTTATCACAGTCTGCGAGAACCGCAGATGGATGTTGCTATTCTTCTCGTAGTGAACAATATAAGAACATTTAGGATAACTGGGTGACGGATTCAAGCGACAAAACGACGATTTGGTCAGGACCTTCCAGGACTGCCCAATAACCACCTCCAAACGCACCACCTCCAAACACGAAATTCTGCACATACGTTAATTCTGTAGAGGCTTAATGAATTATTCGATTAATCAAGTGGCAAGTTAGGGACATTTACATTTTATAATATATTTTCACGCTACTCGGCACAAGAGGCAGCACTATCACAAAAGATAAAATATTTTATAATTTTTATGACCTGCGGAAATTGTACAAAAGAAAACATTCCAGGTAATGCATTTTAAAAGAAGTTTAGTCATACTATAGTGGAAGTAGCAGCCTCCATAAGAGCTTTTTCGCATTTTGCAAATATTTTGAAAAGTTTAGCATTTACAAAGAACTACAAGACTTAAATACATTTAAAAATTAAATTTCCAACCGCAACAAGAGTTGACTTTGTTGGTTTTGTAATATTTAAGCATAACATTTTTTAATTATACAAGACAGTTTTACCAAAAGTCCGATAAGTTTAATTTTTCACTTTAGAAATCAAGTATGGTATAATCGGGATCTATATGTAGATATTCGTCATTTTTAGATATTGTCTCCTTCACCAATAAAGTAGATGCGTTTAATACTATTGAACCACGTAATTTATTTGTCGTGAGTGATAACAACCACAAATCTTTAGATATTGTGTGCAATGCCACCTACTTATGCCAAAAAGATCAAAATACGGGTAATATATCAAATACAACTTTAAAAACACAAACTACACTGGTCCGCAAAATTATTTTTAAGCAGTGAATTGGGTGAAATTTTTGGAGTGAATGAAAATGTTGACAAAGTTTATGAAATCATACATCAAGCTTCGAACTCCAAATTTAAAGCCTATAGTATTTCAAGCTACAGTACAAGCCTAATTTGCTGGCATCCCAAGACAAAGTTAAGTCAAATCCAATACTATTCTGTAAATCCTTTAGATCTAAACGTGAAATCGTGGATTATCCGACCAATATGCAAAAGTTTTTTCGATCGGACTATCGATCAAAGTATATTACCGGATTCATTGATAAAATCAGCCATACCAACACCTTAATCACTCCTTCAGTTATATCTGATGGCAAGATTCTACCATCAAGGCTGGTGGCGGTATCCTGGATTTTGGTGACGGGTGGGTAGAGCGATATATCCTCCTTTCATTTGTTAATTCTCTGCTGTGTTTTTAGAAAAATGGAACATTTCAAAGATAACACCAACTAGTAAATTGGGCAAACGGCATGACGTCATATATTATAGTGTAAAATATCAACAACATCATTGTGGACTAACATGGATTTACGCTGTGCGGCTTTTCATCTTCTAACATGGTTGGATTCACCAATAAGTAGATATAGCTTGCACTCTAAAGTTTAGCCACAGAATATACAGAAACGACATCACTCGATTTTTGTATGAATTTTTTTCGACTCGAATATTTGACCTTCTACATAAAAATAGGAGTGGTGGGCAAATAAAGGGGGCAAACCAGTAATTGGGCGAAATTATAAATCATTTTTTATTGCAGACATGAAATACATTAAACGAAGGAAAGTGTAAAGAATTAAACTAAAATGGTAAAATTCGATTTTGGGGCTCCCATGTCAGGCTACTCGAACGCAACATTTTTGGCTGCAAGCGGTAATTATGCAGATATCCAATGAATTAAATCTGTTCTGATATAGCTTTGATGACGAATTCAAATAATTGAGGGGTTGCCTCGGGTGAATTGAACCACGATGGACTGTCGGTGTGGTACCTAGATTCTGACCACGTAATCCGTAGAAAAAGGCAATATTTTTTACTCGATCTGGGCATATTCGAACAAAAATATTTGACACCCGTGCCACAGAATAGAGGACATTCTGTGCCCGTTATAAATTTGTAGCCTCAGTCGAATCAATTTCATTAATAATAATACTCACTGTTTGACAAATAGTCAAAGAGAGAGAATTTATTTTTACACTTCTAAAAAAATTTAATGTTTTCAAAATGATTTTTTTTTTCAAATTTAGACCCATCTATTGGCGAACATAAGAACTAGGTTAAGAGTATTGTCAAAAAAAATATTTCTAACTTTCGTTTCTGTAGTAGATTCTGTGGTTTAGCTGCGGGCCGATTTTCATTGGAATTCTTTAATTGGTTCAATTCGAATTTACCAATTTTAATTTGTTTTCTGGCAAAATCCAGTAGCGTTGGCCAAGCAGCTTCCATACACAATGATAATTTGTTTAATATCTTTCACCAAAGTTCCAAGGCAACCACGAATCGACACCGTTAGTTCTTTTCACAAATCGAATGGTCTAACGAGACTGCTTCAATGCAAGTCTGTAAGTTAAATGTTGGCAAATTTAGTGTTTGCAGCATCATAGTGTTTGTTTTGTTCAACCAATGAAGAAGTGTTGATCAACAGTGGGAACAAATCGAAGAACTCTATATCGAAACAGGTATCAACGCGGGCACCAAAAATTCGGAAGTAATCCCTGCATCAGTGATAATATATTTTAAAGAAAATTGAAAAATGAGCCAACAACTCAAGTTGTAGAAACCACGAAGAATGGCTCGAAAAATCAAGAAAATGGCAGGAGTAATCGTAGGCAATTCACTGAAAACATTATCAAGGCAGCAGAAAAGGCTTCAGCATTAATGCCTATTAACAACTAGAGCTAATAACAAAACTATCAACACCCATCCACCAATGGCGCGGGTAGTTAGCGGTGTCATTGCTAAAATGAAGAATAACAAGGTCTCTGCTGGAGTAGACAATATACCGACTTAAATATTCAAAGAAGAACTGCAAAAGCTCTTTATTTTTTTATTTTTTTTTTATTTATTCAAAGAAATCTATTATGTATGATTCCAGATTAGTTACAGTTAAAAAAAAAATAAATAAATTTTACCAAAAAACTTAAACAAAAAAAATATAAATCAAATTTTGATTTAAGATTTAAAAATTTTAAAAATAATTCTTCAGGATATTATTGAAGTTGTCCTTTGATAAATTAAAGTCGAATAGGTCGTCGATGATGTTGAATGATTTAGACATCCTATCAATAGGGTGCTAAAAACTCATAGTTTCGAAATGTTCTTTCTGCATGGCACATGAATTGATATGTTTCCCAAGATGTAAGATGAATCAGTGAGACCAAGCAAAACGGTACTTTTATTGGTACCGTTTTGCTTGATCACACTGGTTCAGCCGCGCGGTAAGTTGTGGTCGTAATCCCAGAAACTTCTTTTGAATGCCCTCAAACTTTTTAATGTGCACAGCATAATATGGATTCCAGGCCGTTGCTCTAACACTATAATAGCAGAAGTATGGAACACCGGTAGAATACCACGAGAATGGAAGGAAAGCTTAACTATAACGAATCCCAAGAAAGTTTACCTGATGTAATGCAAAAAATTGGCGGAGTATATCCATCCTTAACACAAGCATAAAGATATAAGCAATGATCATCCTGTAAAAAATTTCACCAACAATCAACTCGAAAATAAGAAATAAACAAGCTGGCACTGCTGGCAGACCAGAACGAAGTTGCACCGATCATACCACCACAACACGCATCTTTGAGCAGTCTAACCGAGAGATTTTATCACATCAGCAAAGAAGGGTAGCCCAAAATAAATATCAGGCAAACCAGGACATTAAGGCTATACAGAGAAGACGTAGAAGAGGTCAATGAATTTTTACACCTTGGTTGTATACACTAGCAAAAACGGGTGGAACAGATGAAGATATAAAGAAACGAATCAACAAAGTCAAAACAACATTCAACATGCTACACAGAGTCTGGACCACATTTTTCCTCTCTCGCAACACCAAGCTAAGAATATTCAATTCGTGTGTGATATCAGTATTGTTGTACGGTTACGAAATCTGGAAGCATACACATAAGATCAAAAATAGGTTACTGCTGTTTGTAAATAATTGTCTTACGACTGAATACTGAGGTGCTTCTGGTCCATAAAAGTAACAAATGTTGACCCAGTCACCGATTAAGACATAACAAGGACGACCAGTTGTAACGTGGAAACGAACGATGCAAAAGCGCAACAACTCGGAAAGTCATGGGTGGAAATTAAAGCAATAGAACTCAACAGAGTTATAGATAGCCCAGCCTAGACGCCCTAGCAAAGCGTGTTGGCGGGAAGGTATCAAAGAGATACAATGCAATAACAACTTCATCAACAATGTCGTATCCGTTGCTTGGCTTAGTACAAATTTGGGTGACCGACCGCATGAAAAGAATTTGCAAAAATGGAAGAATCCGAGATCGCCCCCGCTCCCAAGTATGCCAGTGTGCCTGACCAGGCTAGAACTCAATGGAGCAATCGTAATTTTTCTGCCATTTAAATTTTTTTTTTTTGGAAGTGACATCCGAAATTAATGGCGTATTGTGTGGTACATGGCCATGATATCTATACGTTTTCACAAAACCCTTCTAATATTTTGGAGGTGAATAGTTTTATTAAGTACCTTCTCCATATCTGAAGCTATGTAGTTTTGGTGCACTTGTTTTTGTATTTTCTCTCACCAAATCTAAAATCTTTTGCTCGTCCCGATTGGAAAATGATGCTTTTCGCCCTGTTCGCTTCCCGTGTTCAACCGATTGTGTGACGTTGAATCTGGATATTATTTGAACGACTGTAGAATGATTTCGGAAGACAAATTTTCCAATTTCGCGGACATATTTTCCAGTACAACATCGGCCATTTTTAAATAAAATTAGTTTTTATGTAAAACCACCGAAATACGAATGTGTAGATTGATACGTTTCTCTACACAGAGAGACACTTCTCTTTATACAACGGAAAACAACTGTTCATTTTGTTGTGTTTTGTTTTAGTGTATGATCATTTTCGTTTCCTTGATTTTTTTAATTTTTTTTATTATAAACGGTAAATGAATTTCTTTTTTGTATTTTTGGATTTGTTAATTTGGGAAATAAGATATTCTAATAAAAAACTGCAAAATAAATTTTATAATCCTCATATTTGTAATTTTTGTTTTAAAAAATCAATGTGTATGATCTTATAAATCTGATACCAAATAATTCAAATTTTTATGAGCAATCACAATCTGATAAAATTTAGTTGGAAATAGAGGCCCGAAGCCCCCTAACGGAGATTAGCACTATTATCCCACAATTAAACTTTGATTTATCTTCAAGTGGATTCTTCCACAACGGCAGATCGAGGAACCAGTGGCATACAGTGTCAACTTACTGAATCCAAAATTTTACTATAGAATTTATTAAGCATCATCTTCATAAAGTCTGTACTACATACGTGGATATTATCGCAGCAGAAATTCGGTTGCCAAATAAACACTCAAATGACGCATATAAATATATTTCAGCACAGTTTGAAAAGTCATTTTGCAAATGTACACATTATCGAAATTCAATAAACTTATGAAGACCTGGCTTAAAACTCCAATTAAAATATTTAAATTGCCTTTGGGTGGATGCCACACGCATTGCAAATAAATCGATTAATTAATTTCTAAATAGAAAATTAATGATTTTGAAGAAATTTCAAATTTTGTATGTGAATTATTTGTGTAAATAATTAAATTTGTATTTTGAAGCGTACACGTTGATTTTGAATATAAAATGAGATATAAACCAGGCAAAATGTATGACGATGCGAAGGCAATTCAAGGTCAAGATGGAATTTTATTTTATTGTTCAGTCCGCTTATAATAAATGTGTTGCTTTTCTTGTTTGGTCTAATAGGTCCGCCAGTTCAGATATATAAATAAATACGCAACAAAATTTTTAGATGTTTCTGACAAGTAAATTTTTGTTTAAATTAAAAATCGAAAATCTTTTAAATTTTAAAAAATGTTTAATGCAAACAATTAGTTTATAATTTTATTGCGTTTTGTTTATTTGTTAGAAACATGTTTTTGAGTTTTATTTCAGCATGACCTCATCGCCCTTTATTGAACCACGTTGGTTGTGAGCATGTGAGATGGTGGTATAAGATAGCAGAAAATTTCCAGCAGAAAAAATGTGTTTTGCTATTCTCCGCTAGAGGCATCACGATCACAAAAACGATATTTTTTCTGCTGATATTTTTTGAAAGCAGCCAAAAATTTTTGAAATTTTGATGCAAATTAATAATTCTCTAAGAAAGTTAATTTTCTTTAAAAAAAAGATTTGCGTATGTATAGTGTAAGCACTCTCAAAATTTACTAAAATTTCCATAATCACCATTATGCAAATACAGGGCAACATGAAACAAATTGCCATCGTTGATAGCACTCCTTATATTTCTGAAGTCATTTTAATGAGAAATGTTTTCAGTTTTTTTAACAATAGTGTTAGAAAAACCCCCCTGTCCCCTAAACAAAATTACTCAAACACACATGTGTTCGACGTGAAAGTCAAAGGATACAAATTAATAAATCATGTATTAAAATACGCGTGAAATATTTACTAAATCTATCCTAAGTGTAAAAATGTTTAGGAAAAGTTTAGGAAAAATTTCACAGTCCTACACACAGCCGTGAAGTATTTCCGAACAAAATCATATGTATGCTAGGTAGTTTTAGTGATATCAAATTAAAAGCATACATTCAGGCGAAACGATATTTTAGCGAAACTCCTATTTAAAAAAATATGGAAATTATCAGTTACAAACGAATTAAAATATTTAAATTAAAGTTAAACACAAAAAAAACATCTTTTTACCCGGGTCTTATCGATCCCGGTATATATATTTGCCAGAACTATGACAAAATTCTGAAAATTAACAAGGACATCTTTCTGGTAAACATAACGCGATCGATGAGAACCGGGCAAAATCTCGATTAATAACACTGTGCTATAGTTGAAAAATGTTACAAGCTGGACACCCAGGGGGTAAACCTAATTCGAGTACGCTGAACTCAATGGTGCTAGTCCCATTTCAAAGTTAGTCCCCATTTTTGAGATATCGCTTTCGACATTTTTTGGCTCTGAGTCAAAACATACCCTCATTTTCACGTTGATAGCTCCTGAACCATTAAGATTTTCGTTATGCTTTCTTCAGCAAACTTGTTGCGCAAGTCAAGACCGAAAAACCACATCCACCATATATGTGTGTTTTATTTAGGCCAAGGTTTGGTTGGAGTGGCTGCTTCCGCAAACTTAGACCAGGAGTGCCCCGTTGTGATACCACAGAAACCTATTTCCCCTTTACCCCAGTTCAAAACCATTCGGAGCTACGTACGTAACCCAAAATATCTCGCACTCCACAGTCCGCGAGATCTAAAAGGCTGGTCATATTGTAAACGCCCAAAAACCTATGCCTTCTATATGATAGTTCCAGACTCGAGCATAGGAAGTTATCTAAAGTCTCTTCGTCCATGCAACTTTTATAAAGTCATTCGTCTGTAGACCTTGTCTTGTCAATTTTGGCAAAAGCATCTCATAGAAGACTCCTGCTCATAGACCTTGCCGCCTAGAGAAACATGGGTACACAGGTAAGACTAAATACAATTGGAAGTTGGCACACTTAGGTCAAACAGAACGCTCATTTCAGATAAGATACAAAGAACACATCAATGACATAACCAAATTTAAAAAAGTGCATAAAATCAAGTTTCGCACAACACACATAAAAACTGAAAATCATAGGTACACTAAATTCAATAAAAATGGAACCATTTTGCACAGAATCAAAAAAGGACTTAAATTAGACAGGTTAGAAGACCAATGCCAAGGGTATATATTTTGGGTACAATTTGACTCATAAGTCAAAACTACTGTACGTATACAAATTTTTCATGAGTCAAATTACGGCCAAAATTCACACCCTGAAAATATTCAAAAACAAAAACACCAACAATTTAATTGGCGACAAAATCAACACAAAAACCCAATAAAATTTAACGAACTATTATCCATTACTTAAAAACAAAGAAGGTACCAAACAGCAGCGCCTAGCTACAGTATATAAAGAGCTTCAAAATAAATTATGTAACAGTAGCAAAAAATAAACCGAAGAAGAGATTATTCTCGAAATCGATATTTCTAAAAAAGTTAAAAAATTGGCACAATAAGTAAGAACTAAAAACTGTAATATAAAATTAAAAATAAAAAGTTTTTCATCTAAATATATAAAGTGACAAAAGAACTCAAAAATTAAAGTGAAAATCGTCTTGTGAAACCTCGTGAAAAAAATAATATGGTGTTGTAAACTCAAGTGATTTTGTTATGTGTGTGGAAAATTTACAATTATGAGCAATCGCCGCAAAATAAGTGATGAAACCGCTAATTTATATCGACAAATAGTTATTAGTGGTGTAAATTGGACGCCGTCTTTTGTTTGTACAACATGCATTTTCCATCTGCAGATGGCAAAAAAAAACTGAAGCCGCAATGCCTTTTGGTGTCCCGATGATATGGATCGATCCATAAGGAAATGATGCAGTTCAATGTTATGGGTGCATGAATTATATTCTCGGTACAAACAGAAACTGTTCCGGAAAGATCAAACCCAACTGAGGAATATTTACCAACAACATTTGAGTCAGGTGACAGCGGAGAAACATCTGCATCAATATACCAATCATCACTGCGCCATGCAATCACATTGAAATCTCGCAAAATCGTTTGGATATTATGGTACGACGCTTGAAACTATCGCAACCACAAGCTATTCTTTTGTCAAAGGATTTAAAACAAGTGAACATTTTGGCTCCAAATGTTCGGTTATATGGAGCAATAAATCGTCACCGTCATTTTACGAATTTTTTCAAATCAATTTAAAATAATTCACCTACTTTTTGCACTGATATCCGAGGATTGGTATGCACAATGCGCAATGCATATAATTCCGAAGATTGGCGATTGTTTATCGATTCCTCTAAAAGCAGCTTGAAGGCAGTTCTCCTTCACCTTACCAACTCAAAGAATTCCATTCCAATTGCACTCAGCACAAACACAAAGGAAACCTATGCATCAATGAAAAAAATCATTGATTTGATTAAATACAATGACCATCAATGGAAAGTTTGTGCAGATTTAAAAGTGATAGCTCTTTTAAGTGGCATGCAATTGGGTTACACTAAAACCATGTGTTTTGTGTGTTTATGGAATACACGTTTTAAAGGCGACCAATACAACGAACGGAACTGGGCTTTACGTGAGAGCATTAGATTGCGATACGACACCATCGTTGAAGCTCCCCTTGTGCCAATTAAAAAAATATTGCTACCATCACTTCATATCAAGCTTGTAGTTAAACATTTTATAAAAGCGCTGAATCCAGATGGAAATGCGTTCGTCGGATTGCGTCGCATTTTTCCACGGTTAAGTGGAATGAAAATAAAAGAAGGTTGGTGTTTGAATCTACTCGAATCTAAGTTTTGATCAAATGAAATTTCATCTCGCTTCTTGTTTTTTATTACAGGAATATTTAACGGACCAGATATTCGTTGTTTGATGAACGATGATGTATTTGAAAATGTTCTCAGTGAACGAGAGTTTGGAAATGTGTAAAAGAACTTATTAAGAATGTTCTTGGAATTAATCAATATGTTGACCGCTTTTCATAATATAAACATTAGAATGTCACTGAAAATACATTTTTTGCATTGTCATGTGGAAAAATTCGCCGAAAAATCACCAGCCGAATCCGATGAGCACGGCGAGCGTTTTCACCAAGTGACGGCAAGGCACGAACATTGGTACAGCGGCAAAAAGCTAGATGCACTCTTGGGTGACATTTGTTGGAATTTGCAAGAGGAAGAAGATCCCGAAGATGACACGAACGAATCAGAAAATTAAAATTAAAAAAGTTAAGAAAAACTACCATAAAATCAACATAATCGATTTAATTTTCTTTTAAATAGTTTCTATTGTACTCGTATCTATATTTGTCGATGCGATGCTTAATCGATCGATTTAAATTCAATAAATGGACAAAAATGTTAAAAAACGTGTTTTTCGTCGAAATGAAAAGCAAAAAAAAAAATAACACAAAAATGTGATTGTAGATGTCATTTTTGGGTCTTGATATGTTCGGTAAAGTTGTTTATCTTGGCTTGCGCAACAACTTTGCTGAAGAAAGCATAACGAAAATCTTAATGGTTCAGGAGCTATCTACGTGAATATGAGTGTATATTTTGACAAATTTTTGACTCAGAGGCAAAACATGTCGAAAGCGATATCTCAAAAATGGGGACTAAGGCCCTTTTCCAATTACCGACTTATTTCAGGCTTATTGACTTATTTGACGCCATCTTGAATAAGTCAGTCAATTTGTTCCAATTCATTGTACCGACTTATTTGTGACGTAATAACAAAAAAAAAACAAAACGCAATTTCTATTATATGGAAGAAAAAATATTCTTGACATATTGGTCGTTGCTACTAGATTTGAAAAAAAAAACTGCATGTATTATATTTAGTCAAGACACATTTTTGGAGATATTTCTGTGTAGACATACTTATTCAAATAAGTCTCCTCGCGAGGTGACTTGTTTGAATAAGTCGGTGTCCACAAATAAGTCGGTAATTGGAAAAGGACCTAACTTTGAAATGGAACTAGCACCATTGAATTCAGCGTACTCGAATTAGGTTTACCCTCTGGGTGCCCAGCTTGTCACAAAAAAAAAAGTTTGCAATTCAAGCACAGTAATTGCAAAAATACTGTACATCATAACTTACACGTTTCGGGGCCATATTTGCCTATGCCAGTACTATGACAAAATTCTAAAATTCATCATGTATATTGGCATTTGATAGAAGGAAAACATGTTGAGATTGATGATCAATTCGCAAATCTCGACTAGTGTATCTATGAAATCGAGAAAATCCAACAAACTTCATTTTTAATTTTAAGTTTATATTTATGATATATACATAGTACAATGTTTTTACAATACACTATTAATTATTGATGCTACTGAAGTTAGCCGAAAATTTCAGCCGAAAAAAAACCTGCTTTATCGACATATTTTGTATCAGGTGGTAGTAAAAAATTTTGTTGGTATGAGCCGAAAATTACATGTAATTGAAGTTATAGCAGTAAATTTTCGCCGAAAAAAATTTATTTTATTATTTAATAATTCGAATGTTTAAAGGTAATATAAACTGGATGAAGTTAGACTAATTAGTAAATAGCTGGATCCCGTATTTATAATTTGTCGTGTTAGGGGGCTATGAATTTGAGTTGCGCCTCTAACAGTGAACACCTGTGCCAAAAATCAGGCCATATTTTATGTAGCATCATAGTGAAATAAATTAAAATCTGAACGCATGTTCAGTGGTAATTTGGACTGGATGAAGTTAGACTAATTCGTAAATAGCTGGATCCCGTATTTATAATTTGTCGTGTTAGTGGGCTATGAATTTGAGTTGTGGCACTAACAGTGAACACCTGTGCTAAAAATCAGGCCATATTTTATGTAGCATCATAGTGAAATAAATTAAAATCTGAACGCATGTTCAGTGGTAATTTGGACTGGATGAAGTTAGACTAATTCGTAAATAGCTGGATCCCGTATTTATAATTTGTCGTGTTAGCGGGCTATGAATTTGAGTTGTGGCACTAACAGTGAACACTTGTGCCAAAAATCAGGCCATATTTTGTGTAGCATCATAGTGAAATAAATTAAAATCTGAACGCATGTTCAGTGGTAATTTGGACTGGATGAAGTTAGACTAATTCGTAAATAGCTGGATCCCGTATTTATAATTTGTCGTGTTAGTGGGCTATGAATTTGAGTTGTGGCACTAACAGTGAACACCTGTGCCAAAAATCAGGCCATATTTTATGTAGCATCATAGTGAAATAAATTAAAATCTGAACGCATGTTCAGTGGTAATTTGGACTGGATGAAGTTAGACTAATTCGTAAATAGATGGATCCCGTTGGATGGATCTGTTTATGGTTTTATGATGTCAGTGATCTATTGCAACTGTTTTGTAATTGACTATAATCAAAATTTTCTATAATCTCAATCACTGCACGCCTGATTCATTTGGAGTAACCCAGGTAGCTCCACGTGGAGGTATGAATCTCGCACTTCGCCAAATATGCTTAAATGTAATTATATTTTTACGGTCCAGAGGTTTGGGGGCATAAACATGGCATCCGCAGCTATATACGAACTGGTCTAACTTCATCCAGTCCAAATTACCACTGAACATGCGTTCAGATTTTAATTTATTTCACTATGATGCTACATAAAATATGGCCTGATTTTTAGCACAGGTGTTCACTGTTAGTGCCACAACTCAAATTCATAGCCCACTAACACGACAAATTATAAATACGGGATCCAGCTATTTACTAATTAGTCTAACTTCATCCAGTTTATATTACCTTTAAACATTCGAATTATTAAATAATAAAATAAATTTTTTTCGGCGAAAATTTACTGCTATAACTTCAATTACATGTAATTTTCGGCTCATACCAACAAAATTTTTTACTACCACCTGATACAAAATATGTCGATAAAGCAGGTTTTTTTCGGCTGAAATTTTCGGCTAACTTCAGTAGCATAATTATTGTTTAATAATTTATGGTATTTTAAACGTAAAATCTACGCCTAAATGTTTGCTTTTTTGTGTATAATCACTAATACACCCACGCAATTTTTACTTTGGATTTTTTTTAGGAATTATTTCACGGCAGTATATTAAAAAACTGATTCTGCTTCTAGGACCGATCACAGCCAGCAGCCCTATTCCTGAATACGATACGAAAACGAAAGTATAACATTCCTATTCAATTTTAAATAAGAATCGTACGAATCTGATTCAATTCAAATATGAATTTTGCATATTCGTTTTCGTATCGTATTCAGGAATAGGGGGGCAAGTTATGTATAAATCTATTTCTATACATATATTTACTTAATATGTTATTGGAGATCAATTTATGACGGCACTTAAAATTCTCGATCCACTTGAAAATGCATTTCCACGAAACAATTAAAAATTGATTATCGCAAAGCGTGGCACGCACCCACGATTTAATTAATTTCGTTGTTTAACGGAAATTATATCAGAACACGTATACCAGTTTTCAACCATGATATACATTTAAAAATAATGCGGTACGCCGACTAATATACATCGAACTATGTTTATGGGGCATATGTTTATAATTTATCATATCTACTCGTATGTTGTATGCGCGCAAGTACATACATATATATACAATCAGGTTTAATAATAGAACATAAACAGATCGTATTTTACGATTTCCCAATAAATTTTTATTTCTTACCAAGAATCATAGCTGGACGGTGCAATGTGCAAGGCAATAAGTTATGCGGTTGCAATTATACGTAGACATAGCTTCCTCGCATTAGTCATTTTAGCAAAGCAAATTAATTTTTATTGTACCGTATCGCGTTATAAATAGACGGAAGTTTTAATGAAGATACATTTACATGATACATCGTATTTTGTAACAACCGACGTATAATGTCAGCTGGATGCGTTATTTCGATATAACATGGTTTTCATGACAGCGACACTATTAACGCGCGTGTTAACCGGTAACAGACATTTGATTGCAAACTCGAATAAATTGCGCTTGTGTACTTGTCCCGCAACAAGTGACATGACCTAAAATATAGAAAATATACAGATAAAGTGTAATGGTCCCAGAATAATTATTATGGAATTGGGAATTTGTGTCGTTTTTCTAGCTTCTTTTGAATTTATTATTCCCCAAACTTTATTCTAGCGTTCTAGCGATTTGAACGTTAATTTTTCCCATACTTTTCGAGATTTCCTGTATTATGCCATTTGCATTCCAAGGGAAAACATATCAACATATGGAATGTGCATCTTTCAACGGTTAAAATTACTTTCCACATAAAATAGGCTAGATCTTCACATACGTAAATGCGCGTGTATAAATTACAGTTTATTATGATCGAAAACATTTTACCGATCACAATAAAAGAGTATTGGTGAAAATAATATCCTTCTAGTAATTTCGTAGTGATAAAAGTAACGTGAGTGAAAAAAGCAACGCGAGTGGGCTGCTAGTAAGAATAAACGTCAATGGCTAAAACGGAAGACTCTGAATCATCCGGTACGGGGAAGAAGAGGAAACTCCAGATAACTTATATCTCCAGGAAACGCAAATCCCTGCGCAAATTCTACCACAGGAGAAATCCTCATACCTCCAGGAAACATAAATCGTAGCGCAAATTTTTACCACAGGAGGAATCCTCAGAGCAAAATCGCAAATCCCTGCACAAATTTTTTACTTCAGGAGAAATCCTCATAGCTCTAGAAAACGCACATCTCTGCACAAATTTTTACTACAGGAGAAATCCTCATAGCTCCAGGGAAACGCAAATCCCTGCTCAAATTTTTACCACAGGAGAAATCCTCATAGCACTGGGGAAACGAAAATTCCTTCACAAATTTTAACCATAGGGGCTCGTACAATATTTTGGCACTTCACTATACAAATAAACGAAATCAGCGTACTCTAGAACATCAGCTCGGGGGGCCTATTATGAAACACTTTTCACTTTCGCAAAATTCGATATCTAAAAATTCGATACGCTATGAATATTGCTATTATGAAAAAAAGCGAATCGTCCATTTGTTCCAACCTGTCAAATCAAATTTATATATCCCGGGTGAGTTTTTAAGCTGAAACTTTCAAATATCTCGGAAAATAAGCCCTCTACGATAAAAATGACCATTATCAAAATTAAATCATTCTGGAGGGGAAATACATTAGCGCTAAAATTAGGATCCCCCCACCCCGCCCCTGTTTGTAAGGGGAGGGGGGGCAACTTGGAAACTAAGATAGGAACCCCTATTTTTTATTGCATATTCGGATTCTACGGCTAAAAGTACGTAGGATTTCCTTGAAACATTTTTTTCGATTCATGATAGATGGCGCTGTAATAGGCGATATTAATTTGTTTTCGATTTCTCCTACTGAGAACATTATGCACACGATTCTGCAACTTGTTTGCATTAAAATTAACATACGTTTTCAATGTAAATACTTGAAATTAGTTTTAAACAAATTGTATTTCTTAATTGTAAAAAAAACTACTTTTAGCGTAACACATACAACGACGGCGATGATTTTGCATAGGAACATGCGACTAAATTTGTTTTCAAATAAATGATATTTTTTGTTTTAAAAATATCGATTCAGTTCAAAGATTATTTCGAAAACAATAACACCCGTTTGCGTAAGGCTATTACAATTCAAAATGGAGTATTTAACTGTACAAGAAAAAATTGAAATGGTCCTGGTTTATGGAGAAGCTGGCCGTATTCTTGATAATGCGGTCAATCTCTACGCCTCGCGTTTTCCAGATAGGATTCGGTCACGTGCTTCATTTTACCGTACTACCAAACAATTGCTGTATTAGCTGCAGTACCTTATAATCCTCATATAAGTGCACGAGAAATAGCTAGCGAATCCGGATTATCCCAGACCAGTGTTTGCAAAATTTTGAAACGACATAAGTATCATTCGTTTCATATGAGTTTACACTAAGATCTTCATGGCGTTGATTTTGAAAATCGGGTAACATTTTGTCAGTGGGCAGTAGAACAAATACAGCAAAATCCCAATTTTTTTCGCTATGTATTGTTCTCCGATGAGTCGTCTTTTATAAACCATGGAACGGTTAATCGACACAACATGCATTACTGGAGTGTTGAAAATCCATACTGGCTTTGACAGGTTGAACATGGACTTGCTCCCTTGGACTGTTAACGTTGTGGTGTGGAATAATTGGCAACCAACTCATCGGCCAATGTACTGCCAACATTATTTGAAAAGTTGAGCATAGATTTGCGAGAGAACATGTGGTTTCAACATGATGGATGTCCAGCACACTATTCGTCGGTATATATTGAAATACATACGTTATTTGCAGTAAATTATTTTACAACTTACGTCTTGGTAAATAATTATAATTGCCTTAATTAAAAAATATAAAAATACACGACCGAAACTATTTACACGATAAAAAAATATTTTTTAAAACATTGACACAATACGACATTCGCCATCTAAAGACCAGTCGGATATTGGCGTCACATGTTCGTTTAATTCGATTCGTATTTTTTTTTGTTTCATAATCTGGCGAATTTGTCGATTTCGAATTATTCGATACAAAAAAAAAAAGGTAATACCAAAATACGCCGCGAATCGAATTTTACGAATTCGAATAAGTTTCATAATAGGCCCCCCCATTATAATGACAGCTATAGCTATCACTAATAATAAATAAAGTAAAACTTGAAAATTACAATAAAGATACAATGACTGTACAGGAAATGTATCAAGAGGCATACGCATCCTACCTCAGAATTCTGCATAGAAACCTCAACAAAATGGTTACAATTCCGGTCAAGTGCCACCAAGCCCGCTTCTCATTTGATCCCTTCCACCAAACGAATATGGGATACGGTACAAGTACAACCCAAAAACAGCTTAAAATGAAAATATCACAAAGGCCGCTTAAATATCACCAATGGAAGTTGTCTCAAAAGCAGAACTCAAAAGCAGCAAAGAGTGTTTCACTAGGAACAGAGAGATGAGACCGAGCAAGATGAAGATCAATATGAAAACTTCATCAGAAATTACGACGCCTCCCTAGCCTACCTTACTTAGAATAATACCACTGCCACAACAAAAGAATAATAAGTTCCGCGTACACTAAAAACTTTGTGAGAAAGGAAACTTCTTTAAACAAACAGTTCACCGCCAATGACTTCCCAGTAGACTTCTTCATGGCGATGACAACGCAATTAGAACATTGGACACGTATCCGATTGCGGATATTACAAATACGAACGCAAGTCTGGGCAATTCCAAATACTTTACCACCATAGGTTTGACGACGAGGTCCCACAACATCAGGATGCAGGAGAGTGAAATTCCAAAAACGGCCTTAAGATAACGGATTTTTTTTTTTTTAAAGAAAAGACGGAATTCCTGTGCTGCTACATTATACCCAGTTCAGCGATTAAAAATCGCAAACCTCCTGAGAATCTCAGTGAATTGAAAGGATCCCTTGGATTAACTTCATATTATAGACGTATCATTAAGGACTTCGCAAAAATCGTGAAACCACTCACGAATCTTACAGGAGGAGTGCACGCTCAAGTAAATTGAGCGAACAAGTCAAAGAGAATCAAAATTAAACTGGGGAACGAAGAATTAAAAAATCTTCGAACAACTGAAGGAATTACTGTCCAAGAAGAAACCATAAAATCCATATCAAGGACATCATTAAGTAAGGTGGTTGCAGCAAAGATCAAATTCGTGGTAATACAAATGCATGAAGAGAATGGACACAATGGTGCACAGTTTTCGATCAGGCAACGGGACAGAGTTCGTCAATGCGGAGTTGGAGAAGTTTTTCAATGAGACGGGCATTAAGCATCAGCGAACTGTATACCGTATACGCCGAAGAAGAATGGTTGTGCGGAATAAGCACAGTGCCTGAGAAATCACCATTTGAATTATGGCATGGTAAAAAGGTAAAAATCGATCCAACGGCAATCAAGTGTGTGTTCGTTGAATCCGGTGACGAACAAAATTGAGATAGCTCGGGACGTGATTTTTTTTCTGGAAGAAAACGCGGTCGTGCCAGATAATGAATCAGAGATGAAAGATGCTGTGACAACGCCGGCGCAACTAATTGAACGATCTGAATAAGAGGAATATCGTTGAAAGAAATTTGCGGGATCGAATCGAACACGTTGCGATGTTGGCAATCAGCGAAGAACCTTGGACATAATAGCAGGCAATTGGATCGGATGATCACAAGCAGTAGGAACAGACAATGAACGAGGAGTGAAATTTTTTTCACCACAAAAAGTAACGGTACATTTTGCAACAAAAAGCTGCGCAATATGTACGGAATTGGATTCGGAGGAATGTGACGAGTGTAAGAAGTGGCATCATTCTGTTTGCGTAGGAGTCACATCAAGCATAAGCGAGGTGCCGCATTGGTTCTGTCCAGCCTATGTAGAGCAGAGAGTGATACATGCCGGAGCAATGGCGAAACGACATATAACTCAGGCAGCAACGAAACAAAAACAATCAAGAGTGGGAATACAACAGTACGGGATTTAGAGATTAAATCAAAAAATTCACAAAATTTAAAACGTGATAATAAAGTATCTAAAAAAGAGCGTTAGTACTATCTTGGGAGAAGGAGGAGGAGGAGGAGAAAATTCTCGAGGAAAAAATGCGTAGATTGAATGGGCAATGGGAACGTGACAAACAATAACTAGAGGAAAACCAAAAGCTTTTACAACTATCAGACCGGTCTAGTAGCATTTCTGTTGAAGATAGTTTAAAACATCGAGTGCAACAATGGGTGAATTCGGTAGATCATTCTCATGATGAAAAAAGTGTCAATGATAATAAATTGACGTCTTCAGCCGATGATAAGGCAAACAAAAGTATTTCGGAGTCTATTCGAGAGACACAGACAAAATCAACGAAGTTGCTACCTATCCGACAAAGAGATGTTCAGAGAGAACCGTATAGAGTGCTCTTAACCTGCACCGACCATATTAGCCCGCCTCAATGAAACCTGTACTATAATTTGTTACACATTTATTACAACAAATCCCGATTTTATTACAGTTACCGTTTTCGAGGAACGAGTGGTTGGTTTAGCTTGTAATTGTAACTTTTGATGTAGCTGTGATATCGGGATGGTTCTTGGGCCAGAATTTATTACAAATTAATTACATTAATTAAATAGTTCAAGATCAACCCTATATCTTGACTAAGGGTAAATTCCACCCTAAACGTTTATTTATGACAAAAACATCGATTTTACCAACATTAATAAATTATTACACCAGACCGCCACCAGATATTGAGTCAAATGTTACTCCTTGGACCTTGTGGAAGGCAGATCAACCTTATCCAGGTGTGTGTAATAAATTATCTTTGTGTCAAGTTACACGGAATTGGCTCCAAACCGTGAAGGGTTCAAACATCTAATTTAAAGTTCGATTTTATCACCTTCAACAATTTATTGCACAAATTTATTATTTTGCATTATTGCTGATCTAAACATTGCATATTATAATAAATTAATAACCACTTATCTTGGACACTCTTTTATTTCGTAATTTGCAATCTAGGGACAGTAAATTATCCAAAAATAATCGTCATTGCGGCGAAAACATAAATAAACATCGTTTTTCATTCGATAAAAATCGAAATTTTTAATACTTTTAGACTAAATTTTATATTTTCTTCGTCATTTCAAGACTAATCTTGATAATCATGTAATAATAAAAAATTAAGTAAGTTGCCCTTTACAAAAGCTACAATTCGAATTCAACCCGACCCCTTATTTGGTGCAGCTCTGAAATAATAACTCATTATAGGTAGAAAAACCGACCATTAAACTACGAACTCCATATATTCATGAAGCTATTTCCGTCTAACCTAACTTGACATAAAAATAATACAATAAGCACTTGAGAAAATTTCATCTGCCCTCCAAGGGCTTACAAGGCCAATAAAGCAACATTTAAACTAAAATCTGATGGCGGTCTTATGTAAACCATCAAATATTATGAAATCGACCTTCAAATTACAAATTTGAAGACATTACAGTTTGAAGCCGATTCCATTTAGCCGGACACAAAAATCATTTAACAATCATTTAATGGCGGTCTGGTGTAATAAATTGTTGAAGATGATAAAATCGAACTTTAAATTGGATGTTTGAACCCTTCACGGTTTGGAGCCAATTCCATGTAACCTGACACAAAAATAATTTATTACACACACCTGGATAAGGTTGATCTGCCCTCCACAAGGTCCAAGGAGTAACATTTGACTCAATATCTGGTGGCGGTCTGGTGTAATAATTTATTAATGTTGGTAAAATCGATGTTTTTGTCATAAATAAACGTTTGGGGTGGAATTTACCCTTAGTCAAGATATAGGGTTGATCTTGAACTATTTAATTAATGTAATTAATTTGTAATAAGTTCTGGTTCAATAACTATCCCGATATCACAGCTACATCAACAGTTACAATTTTGGCGGTGTAGGTTTAATTACAAGCTAAACCGACCACTCGTTCCTCGAAAACGGTAACTGTAATAAAATCGGGATTTGTTGTAATAAATGTGTAACAAATTATAGTACAGGTTTCATTAAGGCGGGCTAATATGGTCGGTGCAGGTTAAGAGCACTACCGTATAGTAATGAAGAGCTGCTATACATTCCCGATTCAAGGAGGCAGAACAAAATTGTTCTGATGGCAAGTGCACCGGTGGAACAGAACATTTGCGTAACGCAAGCGGTAAATTAAATCGAGAATTTACCGACAACAAACAAATGGTGTTTCCAGACCAGATGACGCAAATAACCAGCGGTGATCCAGATCACTTTAGGATGAATCAACGGAAATTGGCTTACCATTCAAAGTTTGATAATCAACACATTTTGGATCAACAACAGTCGATAACAACCCGTCGATAACTAGGCAAGGTGCGTATACAGGATAATGTCTAGAAAGTTGCCCGAAAAATCCAAATTCAAGTAAAACCGATTGGGATGATCCACCAGGAATAACAATGAAGCAGATGGCAATGAGGCAAGTTATTTCAAAGGAGCTACCGCTACCATCGTTTTGTGGAAGTTCGTCGGAGTGGCCTATGTTTATATCGACGTATCAGTTATATGGGCTGACTAATGATAAAAACGTGGAAATACTGAAAAAATGTTTGGGGGTAACGCAAGGGATGTGTTGAAAGCCTATCTATATTTTCCACATAACGTACCCCAAATTATAAAGACATTGAAGATGCTTTTTTGGGCAATCTGAAGTCGTGCTCGACTTGATGATACAGCAGATTGAATCAAGGCCACCAGTCCATACAGAAAGTTTAGAAGCATTAGTTAAATTCTCAATACAAGTACAACAGCAATAGCGTGCCAGAACGAGGAACATCTGAACAACCCAACAGTTATGCGAAAATTCGTTCAAAAATTACCAGCACAACTAAAATTGTAATGGGCCGAATTTAAGGTCAAATTGCAATCGGCCAACCTACATACGCTTAACGATTGGTTGAGCTGAAAGGCTGAAATGGCGAGCACAGTGGAACAATACGCTCAGCACAGCTACAAAAGTTTGCCAAGTTTGAAAGACAGAAAGGAAATCAAAATAGGTCAATACTATTCAAGTGGAAACTAAAGCTTCGAATGGTGGCCAGGCCAAGCTTAAGGAGGCGGCTGTTGCACATGTAAATTCGTCAAAATCGCTGATAATAATCAAACATGCGTTTTGAAATGTGAGCTTGCACACCTATTGGCAGAATGTCCTAAATTTGAAAATATCACAAGCAACGAAAGATGGAAGGTCATACTATAGCAAACGGTTTGTGTCGAAAATTATTCACAAGATATCAGTTTTGGACATTCAAGCTTCGTGTAAAATGTGAGATAGATGGATGTAAAGGAAGCCATCATCAATTGTTGCATAATGCCGTAGTACACAAAAACTACAATTCGAACAACGCAAACAATGGAAATTGATAGTGCCACTAGTAGATACCGTTTGTCTGCTATGAAAATGCTAGACCTAGAATTTTAATTGAGTTACAACACTGGCATTTAGGAGTACCACTTCAGATTCGAGAAGGCCATATGGTGGAACCAATCGCTGCTAAAAAACGTTTGGGATGGGCAAACTAAACCAAATCCAAACTAAAAGTATCATTCAGAATTTAGTATTACACATCTCAAGCCAATTCGATGAAATTGCATCCAGCCTTCAGTTCTGGAAAATAATCACAAAACGCGGGCGATGACCTACATGGCAAAGTGAAGGAGTTTTTGAAGGATTGAATCAAAGGAAAATGAACGTGCTGTGGAAATTATGGAAAGAATCATTACGAGACCGGATTGTTATGGCGGAGCAATAATGTTGCTTTCCCAAACTACTACCCTATTGCCGTGCGGGGACTAGCCTGTTTGGAAAAAAAACTTGAAAGAGAGCCACCTTTGAATGAGACAATTAAAAGGCTGTTGAAAGATTATGAGGAAAAAGGGTTTGTTCGGAAATTAAGCAAGAGTGAAACGATGATGATCTACAAGCGAACATGGTACCTACCTATTTTCACATTTACCAATCCGAATAAGCCAGGGAAAATTTGTGGGATGCAGCAGCAGAAGTAAACGGAACATTGTTCAATTCCGCTTTACTGAAAGGGCCAGATTTACTAGTTCCACTGGCGCACATTATAGTGATATTTCGTCAATGACCCTTTGCTCTAACAGGGGCACTATTCTGGCTTTCCCTGGGAATGGGGAATTGGGAAAAATATTTTCATAACATTTTTGTCTAAATTGTATTTCTCTTGCCTACTGAGGGAATATGTTTGGTGCAAATATTCTCGAAACAAAGTTAAATGGGAAAATAATTTTCTCTATAAAAATTATGTGGAACAAAAGTTTCCCAATTAACTTTGTTTTGAAAATGTTTGGACTAAAGTTATTCCTTAAGTATAGGCCAGAAAAATACAATTTGGACAAAAATGCTAAGAAAATATTTTTCCCAATTCATTATTCCCAGGAAATTACCAGAATAGGGCCACAGGTGACATAAAAGAAATGTTCCATCAAATTTGGAATATTAGAGGAAGATCAAGAGAGAAGGGTCGATAGTGAGATTATGGATGGAACAAGAAAACCTACAAAACGGGAAGTTCTTCGAAATTTAATGATGGTCTTTGATCAGAGTGGATCCTTGTATATGTGAAGATTCTTTTTCAAGATATGACGAACAAAATAATCGATGGAAACGCTGGATAATGTATTACCAAAACTAAGAGTGTTAAAGATATCAAGATGTTACATCAAGACGTAATTTAAATCACTTGAACTGCACGTATTTGTCGATGTCAGTGAGTTGCGTATGCAGCTGCTGCATATTTCCGCTTCGAATATGAAGATGGTATTCACCTAGATTGGAACTATAGGAGGTCCTGCTGGGCACTGGTTTAGCGAATATGATATGTTGCGCTCACACTCAAAAACCAACGAAAAGATGGTAATGGTCTGACTCAATGAACGTGCTTGGTGGTTAAGATCAGATCACAAACGATATCGACAATTTGTCGAAACGAAAAGTGTAATGTGATGAAGTTTCATACTTAAAGGATAATCCATCAAAACCATTAGATAAAACTAGTTAATTTTTTCGACTCACACCATTTTTGGATGAAAATTCAGTTTTACGAGTACGAGGTAGAATATCTGAGGCGGAAGGAATTGCTTTCGATACAAAAAATCCAATTACCCTACCGAATAAACATCATACAACTCGTCTCATCTAGGCCGAGTACCACGAACGGCTTCATCATCATAACCACGGAACTGTTTTAAATGAAGTTCGGCAAAAATATTACTTTAGCAAACTTCGAGTGGCACTGAAGCGAGTCAGAGCAAACTACCGAAAATGTAAAATTCAAAACGCGAAACCAAACGTTCCAGAAATGGGTGATCATCCCTCAGCAAAACTTGCATCAAGCACTGCTCCATTCTCATTCGTCGGGATTGATTATTTTGGACCGATGAAAGTTACCCAAGGCCGTGGTGCAGAGAAACGTTGGGGTGTCTTATTTACATGTACTATCCACTTAGAAATAGCACATACTCTGGGCAAAAGTTCATGTCTTATGGCAATTCGCAATTTTATAGCACGTCGAGGAACTCCGTTAGAAATTGGAACGGACAACGGACCAAATTTTCATGTGGTGAAGAATGAATTGAATCAACTATGAAATAAATTCGATAAAATAGGATGGAAATTCATTCCGCCAGCATCTCTACATATGGACGTTCCAGAAATGGGTGATCATCCCTCAGCAAAACTTGCATCATGCACTACTCCATTCTCATTCGTAGGCATTGATTATTTTGAGCCGATGAAAGTTACCCAAGGCCATGGTGCAGAGAAACGTTGGGGTGTTTTATTTACATGTGCTATCCACTTAGAAATAGCACATACTCTGGGCAAAAATTCATGTCTTATGGCAATTCGGAATTTTATAGCACGTCGAGGAACTCCGTTAGAAATTGGAACGGACAACGGAACAAATTTTCATGTGGTGAATAATGAATTGAATCAACTATGAAATAAATTCGATAAAATAGAATGGAAATTCATTCCGCCAGCATCTCCACATATGGGCGGATGTTGGAAACGACTGATGCAATCAGTTAAAAAATATCTGACAGCGGCAATGAAGCTCTCACTCCAATCACTTTCTTCTGGGGTCATCGAGTGGTATGAAGCCTATTACCGATTTAAAAAGTGACGTCTACTTCTTACGCAGGGATTGGAAAATGGCTCAATTGATCGCAGCTCAATTTTGGCGTCAATGGCCGCGAGAATATTTACCCGATATTATTCGAAGAACTAAATGCATCCGCAAAAAGTTAAGCTCATCGAAATCGACGACGTTGTTGTAGTGATGGATGAAAGGTAACGAAACTCATGAGTGAAAGGAGTGTAGTAATTGACGTTATCAAATCAAAGGATAGTGACCAGATTAGGCAAATTATTTGAGAGGACAGCCGAAGGCACGTATACCCGGCCGGCAGTTAAAGTAGCAGTACTCGATCACAAAGTAGATCACAAACTAGATGAGAATCGGAACTAAAAGTTTAATTTCGAAACTGAGTTGGTGAAGAAATCTATTATTCGTTTATCACACTGCCTTACATTTATTTTGTTTCTATAAAAAAAAACGGAAGCGACTGGGAGATGGAGGGTAATACGAGGAAGGAAAAAAAGAATAGTGAAAAATTATTTTAATTTTAATGAATTTATTTGTTGTTGATTGAGAGGTTTTATTTAAATACAAAATAAAAATAACAATTGCGTCCAAGAAAGGAGGTAAAATTAACAAAACGGTGTGATTTTTTAATTAAGGATTGATCCGCATCTGACTCAGCCAGTTGCAAGGCGATTTCAGTATCAAAGCAACACTTTCCGTTAGGTAAACGAAGTTTTTTTATCATTTTGGGCGAAAATTTTGTTGGGCCTGCTGGCCGCCGACATTTACTTTAATCGGCCTTAAAGTTTGTTTTTCTAGCCACATTCTTTAGTTTCTTATAGTTGTCCGATTTACTGTCAGTTTATCGTGAACAATTTATCGTGAGCAATTTATCGTAGAACAATTTATCGTAGAACAATTTATCGTGGAAACAATTTATCGTGGAATCAATTTATTGAGGAACAATAGCTGTGTTGCTTTCAAAATTTTACAACAACAATTGCATTGTATTAAAGCCGATTTTCTTAGAATGATAAGAAAAAAAATTTTAGGATTAGGGGAAATAAAATCATTTTATGGTTATGGTGTTTACCGCAAGGCGTTATTTTTTCGAAAAATTTATATTGTAGTAAAATTTGGCATTTTTTATTTGATAGCAAAATACCGAATTTAATTTGTTCTATTTCATAAAATATAAAAAACTAAAATAATTATTAATAAAATGAACCAACACAGAAAAATTAAAACGCATTAAAAATTAAGCCAAAAGTTGTTGCTTTCACATTTCTTAGCTAATCCGATTAGATTAGTGAAAGCAACACTACTAATTTATCGTAGAACAGTTTATCGTGGGTAATTTATCGTATAACAGTTTTGTCGTGGACAATTTATCGTATAACAGTTTGGAACAGCTTTAGTATCGCAGCCAAATTTTTTTGACAGTCTGAGCGACAGTAGCGCCACTTTGACCAAGAGCGGAATTGTTTATAACTAAAACTGTGCCTTTGCTTAGCATTTTGAACCTAGCGCCATCTATTGGAATAAAAACGAACTAAAATTTAAAAAATACGTTAAGACATGCAAATGAATATCTCATTTAAAAATAAATGAAATTTAATATTTTTTTATGAATATATTAAATTGAGAGTGGGAGTCGCACTGCGTGCCGCACGTAGGAGCAAAGTATATAGAATCTATTAATGACACCTACGCTCCTCTCCGTAGCCCTGCGGGGCTCTTTAGATTTAAATTTCGGGGGGCGTAGGAGCCGGGATCTTCAAACATGTCGCACTGCGTGCCGCACGTAGGAGCGGATTATATAGAATCTATTAATGACACCTACGCTCCTCCCCGTAGCCCTGCGGGGCTCTTTAGATTTTAATTTTGGGGGGCGTAGGAGCCGGGATCTTTAATCGGTTAAGAAACTACCGAGTTCCGTCCCACATGGCCATATTCCAGAACTTCTTCCAAAAATCATTAAAGAATCCCACTAATTTTTTGATACCACGCATAAAACCTTTCTACGATAAATTGTCCACGAAAAACTGTTCTACGATAAATTGTCCCACGATAAATTGTGTCCACGGTAAATTATGTCCACGATAAACTGTTCTACGATTAAATGTTCTAGTTAAATTGAAACACGATAAAATGTTTACGATAAAGAGACCGTCACCCGAAAATCTTGAATCATTTTTGAAAACTTAATAAACATTGCTTGTTTGCAACATTTATCAGGAACCCAAAATTTCTACTAAAAACGTAATATTTCACATGGTTATGGATTAGAGTTTCTCTGATCTCAGAAGATAGGGTTCCGCATTCAATGTCACAAGGGGTCCATAATGCATGCCGCAGAGAGTTTATCAAAGTGCACGTGCACTGCATTTTTGGGAAACTGAGTCAGACTAGACCAGGAATGAAATTAATCCGAATATTGACATCTAGGCACCGAATCGACAGAAACGTCATAGCGCGATTTTTGTATGGAAAAATATCGACTCATTTTTTTGACCTTGCTTCGCGAAAAGGTAGGAAAAAATTGTTTGCCAAAAATTGGTACCCAATAGAAGGAAAAATTCTTTATTTTAGAATTTTAAATTTGAAATATAAATTACTAAAATTTAAATATATGAATATTAAAATAATTACAGTTCAGAGTCGTACAAAAAGGTAGGAAAATGGTCGATAAGTAATTTTTTATTGACCTACTCAATAGCACTTCTGGATAATATCGATTCTGTGATCTAGGTTTTGATAGTTGCAATTATCTCTTGCGATCTATCAAGTCGAAGGCTGCAACTGTATAAACATAAAAAAAATTATAGAGTAAACTTACGTTTTTGGTGCGGCATCAGCTGTTTCAAAAATGCATCCAAACACTAATAATATCGTAAAAACAACAAAACCGTTCCGAATCATTGTGTGAGGGGCCTCTTATATCACTTTGTAGCCTGCGCCTAATGTAATAGCGATATGTGAAGTTTACGGAATGTGTTTTTGAACCTTGCGCACCCTTAAAATTCTTAATCTGAAAATAAAGTAACAAACAAATCAAAATAAATAACACGTCACATAAAACTATTATTATCATATGTTGAACATTTCATACATAAACAGTAATATACATTAAACATCTTTCAAAAATTTTCAGGTTCATGGGAAATTTTAAACATTTTCTTTTTTTCAAACGCTACAAATTTACTATTTCTCGGTGGTGTTGTGTTGTGTTACGATCTCGCACATTGTTTATACGAATGGTGTGTTATGTTATTTTGAATAGTTAACAGAACATAAATTTGTATATGCCATGAGCATATTATGCCTAAGTGAAAAACATATGTGGACTTTTTACGTAGATGATTAAATTACATATTTGGTAAACTTATAAATTTCGATTTGATGTTTTGTGGGATACGCACTGCGCTACATGATAAATGAACCTGACACTTATTTTTGTTGGGTAACGCTTTTTGGAGGGAAATTTTGTTTTAAAGGAGATGAATTCCGACTAACAATAAAATAAAATCATGATGTCATATCACAAAACATATTGCGGGCGGCTTCTTACAAAAGGGATTCTATAAAAAAAAGTTAATTTTAATTAATTGTTGCTTTATTATAATTACATGACAGTGTGATAATGATGATCGGTTGATAGATTTAGTTATTTATGCATCTATTCATGTACCACAATAAAATTCATTTTAATTGATGTTAAACACATCGCTTTATATGTCATTTAATATGCCCTCGATATATGTACACTGTTGTAATGTTTATAGTTAGAAAATGCTTAATAAAAATGCCCGGATATATTTTCATTTTTCATCGAAATATTTCTAAATAAACATAAGATTTTTAAATTATTTAATTATTATTTTATGTATCAGTTGCTTATGATCTAATTTTTATTAAATTGTAATGATTGATGGAGTCTAAACATTTTATATGTATACCAGTCAGATGGTGTTTAAACGATGATTGATTTATGGTAACAGGAATCAATTAGACGACCCCAAGTTATTCTGAGTAAAATAAGGTCATAAAATCAATGTAGTTGCTGCAACAACAAAATCTTGTAAATTTTTTTGTAAAATAACGAAGATCATTTGAATTCCGAGAATTTTAGTGTTCCCTCTGTCATTTTTAAATTAGATCAGTGTAAACTAAATTTTTCCAGTCACTCCTCATCAGACACGTTGTAAATTGAGTTTCGTGACTATTCTCGCAATAAACGACTATGAACTATGACTGCCTGATATCAAACTTAGTTTTAATTCTTCAAACTAATAAATAAATTTATATAAGATTTCTTGTTGCTTAATAAATTCATGTTTGTTTCATTCATAAATGTGTCCAGATTTATCTGATTATAACGAGCTGGGGATTATACATTCATGTTTACAAATCCTATACTCTATATATTAGTAGTTTAGTTTGGTTAACATAAACGTACTGCATTCACAAAACCAAATAAAACTAGCGCACTCAGTTACCTCTCTATCCCTTTTGTGTTTTACTAACACAATTGTGTGGGTACGGTAAAAGTATCATGTCAAAAATTTATTTTTGTATGTGTTTTGAACCAACTTACATATTCGTGTATTCCTTTCAAACTTATTTTCGTTCGAAAAAAAAACACTATAACTATACACACAATTGTTGTACTTCAAATCAAGTGAAATTTTTTATCAAAAACGCCATTACATACTTTGATTTTTTATTCACACATTTGTGTGGTTTGAACTTTAATGGAGCCAATTTTTTTTTTTGGTTGAAAAAGGGCTATAATGTTCAAAATATTTCCAATAATGGGTTAACAACACTCGGCCTAATGTATTTTTTTTTTGGTTTTCAATTGTCTGTCCACTGAACTGAATGTAGAAAACAAATTTTGTTTCAACATTATAGCCCTATTCCATGGAAATAATCAGCTGCTGTCAGCAAAAACAAAAGCGAGAAAAAAATATAAATATTACTGGTTGTGTACGAAACAAAACATGTTGTCAGTAAAATTTTACTGAGAGGGGAAGTATGATAGGGGAAGTTTACTGCCATAATGCTGCCATAAAAAATGTAAATTGGAGTGTTTTTTATGGCAGCATTTTTCACACATCTACAAAAAGTGTATGTAAAGATAAGAAATTTTTCTCACACTCAAACAAAATAGATGTTCGCCATTTTTATAGTCAAATGACGATTTAATTTTTTTTTCGAGTTGAAATTTGTTAACGTTAGTGGTTTTTTGTGGTACATATATAAAAATTAAAACATATAAAAAGAAATCGAATTGTACGAAAATGTACAAATTAAATATTTTATGCAGTTTTTAGGTTATGCCAAAATGTAAAACCATAAAATTTTTCTATAAAATGAAATAAAAAATATTTCTTTTCTTTGTCACTCTTATGAAAAATTTTTCTTGCGTATTATTAACAAAAAAATTGCTGTCAGCAAATTTTATCCATGGAATTAAAGCATTAACAATAAAATATTTAAATCAAGGGCGGTATGTTGTACCATCACTTCGAATCGAAATTCGAAAAAAGTCGAATGGCGGTATGTTGTATCATTTTCGAAAAGCAAAAATGATACGACGAACCAAACCCGAAACAAAACCAAATCACTGTTAAAATGGGTCGATTGAACCAAAACAAAAACCGAACCATTTCTTTAATAATTTTGAAACTGAACCCCACAAACCAACAAATTATATGGTTGTTTATGATTTGGTTCATGTTTTAACACGTTCGCGGACGTTTTCAAAATGTATTTAACACAAATTTGTAAACTTTTGTAATTGCAATGATATTTCGTCGCGGAAAGGAATGTATTGTTGAGAATTGACAAATATGGCGTCTTATTTCTTAAAAAACGAAAAAATTGTATGACTGATTTGCGTGAAAGTGTTAAAAAACGAAAAAGTTGTATGAATGATATAGCATTCACGTTCGGGAACGTGTTAATTTAATTTAAAAAATTTGTCAGAAAAATTGAAAAATTAGATATTTCGATTAAAAATCGATAGCGCGTCTATAGACTTGATAGATCAATTTTGGGAATCAACGTCTAATTTATTGAAAATGGAAAAATTCGAGTAAACTATGAGAGAGGTTAAAGTCAAGCATTCGAGTTTAACATTGCCAAAATTGTAATGGATGTTTTAAAATCATATGAGTTAAGTTTAAATCAAGCTACGTCTGATAATCGTGCCAACTTGTTAAAAGCAGATGCACTGCTAGGCGAAGATCAAAGCATTCAAATTCAAAATAATAAGAATTTAATTATATTAGACGAAGAAGATGAAGACGGAACCGACGAAACCGAATTTTACAGTTACACATACATCATTGGGGATCCGTTCATAACTGCATATTTTAAAATTGCATTTCTCAAAACGGCATATTTAAAAAGTGCATAAGGTACAAAAATGCATTTTTCAAAACTGCATATTTCAAAACGATATTTTTAAAACTGAACAAGACAGAATGAAATATTTTAATCGATTATGAATCTAGAATTATCTTTTCGTTAATTTCTGGAATATGACCAACAGGTACGGTTATTTATTACACGATGAAATTTGAGATGAATGAAATTTTTGAACATTTGTGAACGATTCTTGGATTAAATTCTAGGATAAAGTCAAATGAAAAGGAACTTGACTATTTCTTAGTCGAGTAAGATTTAATTTCACATGTTTAGGTTTAGTATAGGTATGTTATAAGAAAGGACCTTCATGGAAATTAGAAATTATTTGAAGATTTAGTATGCATATAATATTCTCCTTCACCTAAATTTTTCTACCTATGTCGTTTCGAAAAATGAAATTTTGAAAAATGCCGTTTTAAAAAATGCCATTTTGTAAAATGTCTTTTTAAAAAATGCAGTTTAGAAAAATGCCGTTTTGAAAAATGCAGTTTTGAAAAATGCCGTTTTGTACCTATGTCCTTTCGTACCTTATGCAGTTTAGAAATATGCAGTTTTGAAAAATGCAATTTTGTACCTTATGCCGTTTTGTACCTTATGCCGTTTTGAAATATGCAGTTTTGAAAAATGCAATTTTGTACCTTATGTCGTTTTGTACCTTATGCAGTTTTGAAGTATGCAGTTTTGAGAAATGTCGTTTTACAAAATGTCATTGTAAAACATGCAATTTCGACCTGGACCCACATCATTGATAACGAATTTTTATTTAATCTCGAGTATGAACTTGAAATTGTCAGCTGCCAACACAATTTTCTAAATGTAATTCGTTGTGTTGCACACACGCTGCAATTGGCAGTTAGTGGTATTTTGAGAGATAGCTCGTTTAAAGGCACAATCAAGAAAGCAAGACAAGCTGTGAAAAAACTCCGGACGAAAACAATGCTAAACTTACTGAAGCTAGAAAAATATAAAAAACCAATTTTGAATTGTGCTACGGTGGAACTCTTCGTTCGCAATGTGTTTTATATTTTGTTCCTTTCATTAAAGGGACACTGAACTGACTTAAAAATAAAAAAATCTTCTTTCTTTTACATAAAAAAAAGTATCTTTTTCTTACATTTTTTTCAGAAATAAAACCGAACCAAAAACAAACCAAAACCAAAAATAAGAAATTTTGAAACTGGAACCAAAACCAAACCAGTTTCGAAAAAAAATTAATATTAAACTAAAAACCGATCCATGTCGATTTTTTTTTTGGTTTGCATCTCTGCTGGATTCAGCTGTCAGGGTACAAAAACTTAGACGGGTTGAGCTGTCAGGGTCACATTTTGTCAGGGTAACATAAAAAAGCTTTGCCGGAAAAGTTATTCAATGTAACTTTAAAAAATAAAATTAAATAATTAAAAAATCGCGGGCAAACTAACACAAATAGCAAACTAAGTAAAATGCTTTGTATCATTTCTTGCTGAATGGGATTCCACTCTCCTTACGCTGCAACACTCAGTTCTGCTATCGAATCTGGTGCATTATTTCTAGCTCTAATACGACATTTTAGAATGTCACATACGTGTTCGATCGGATTTAGATCTGGACTCATAGCCGCCTTAATGCACGAATGCAGACGTCTTGGCGATATTGATGTACCATTGCAACTATGTGTATTGGAGCGTTAACTAAAAACTGTTATAACCCATGAAGCCCACATATGGCAAAACGTGATCGCCAAAAATTTTGAGAACATACCAGTCTGTATTCATCCTTAAACCAATTTCCACCAGCTCCGTACGGCCCTCCCAGCTGATTTCACCCTAAAACATTATTGAACCTCCACCAAAGCTTACATTTTGCACTATGTTACGTTTTGCGTAGCGTTCTCCAATTCTTCTGTATACAAGATTATGTCCATCTGGTTTCTATAATTGGATTATGGTCTCATCTGAAAAGGGAACAGTGTCCCATTGATGAGTTCCGCATGAGTATGAGTAAATTCTAAACAGCTGGATTTGTAACGGGGAGAAGCCGTGGAGCTTTTACCGGCCGTTTTGGAGCTGGGTTCACTTCTTTTAATCTTCGTCTAATTGTTCTGGCACTAATATTCACTTGACGGGCACTAAGCAACTCATTTTTCAGTGGAGTAGCAGTACGCTTTCGATCTTGTAACGAATTCATTTTTAAAAATCGGTCGGTATGCTCGATTGTTCAACTTTTACGTCCTTGTCCGGGCTTTCTCTTATATTCTCCAGTCTCCTCATATCGCTCAAGTATTCGTGAAACCGTAGATTGGTTCATTCCAAATTTTCGTGCGATTTGTACTTGAGTATAATCTTCCTGATGCAATGTGCGACTTTAACCACCTCCAGCTCAGGTGCATTATAATGGATCTTATATTAGGTGTTTGCTTTAGAATATATTTACAAGAACTAGTGGTACAAAAGCCGATCGTTGCGTTGAATTTCGAACAACATATGCACATGCACTCTTGATTAAGCATTTTTGAAAAATTTAACTGATTGGCTTGCAGTAGGCTTTATTCTAGGTGGTTTCTGGTTTCTAATAAAAATATAAATGTGTTATCATTTGACACTAGTAGTATTAAAATTGGCCAGCGGGATTTTTTTTTATCCCTTTTTCAACCAATAAAAATAAAAAAATGGCTAAAGTCCAATCCACACAAATGTGTGAATAAAAAATCAAAGTATGTAATGGCGTTTTTAATAAAAAATTTCGCTTGATTTGAAGTACAACCAACACAATTGTATGTATATGACGTTTATCTTCGACAGATGTCGGTATACAGATTTCTACTTTATCAACCTCGAATTGGATAACCCTGTAGAAGGGTTATCCAATTCGAGGTTGATAAAGTAAACTTAAAAAAAACACACAAGATATTCGGAATGTTTTGTAATTTTTATTTCATTTTACAGATTGATCCTTGCCATTTTTAGTTAAACAAGATATCATTCAAATGTCCTCCACGGGACTTCTTACAGGCCTTGATTCTTTTGAGGTAATTTTCAATGACTTTTCGGCACATTTCGGGCGGTATCTCGGCCATTACCTTACGAATATTAGTTTTCAATTCGTCAAGAGTTTGAGGATTGTTTGCGTAAACACGATCTTTCGCGTAGCCCCACAAAAAGAAATCCAAAGGCGTTAAATCACAGGATCTTGGAGGCCAATTGACATCAGCCAATCGCGAAATCAAACGTCCAGGAAATTTCTCTTGCAAAAGATCTCGATTTGCTCGTGTTACGTGACTGGTTGCTCCATCCTGCTGGAACCACATATCGTCAAGATCATAATCTTCGATTTTCGTAAAAAAATAATCGGTTAACATGCGGCCATAGCGCTCAGAATAGACGGTAACGGTTCGTCCATGGTTGTTCTCAAAAAAATACGGCCCAATCACACCACCAGACCACAATGCGCACCAAACAGTGACTTTTTCCGGGTGTAATGGCTTCTCTACATTCAATTGTGGATTTTCTGAGCCCCAAATTCTACAGTTTTGCTTATTAACGTATCCACCAAGCGAAAAATGAGCTTCATCACTGAAGAAAATTTTGTTCGAAAAATCAGCATCGACGGCCTGTTTTTCCAACACCCAATTTGCGATTGTTAAATGCTCCATATTCTTAAATGGCAGAATGTCAACTAAATAAATGACAGCGCACTTGACGTTTATCTTCGACAGATGTCGGTAAACAGATTTCTACTTTATCAACCTCGAATTGGATAACCCTGTAGTTATAGTGTTTTTTTTGGACGAAATAAGTTTGAAAGGAATGCGCAAATGTGTAAGTTGGTTCAAAACACATACAAAAATAAATTTTTGACATAGTACTTTTGCAGTACTCGCACAATTGTGTTAGTAAATCACAAAAATGTTGTGTTTATGTGCGAAATTATATAATTTCTTAAATTATTAATTAAAATTTATTGATTTTGTGATATAAATAAATTAATTAAATTGAGATACAGGAGACACTATTGAAAATTTTAATAGCACTTTGCTTTATGATTGTTTATTATATCGATGCTAACAAGTTGAAATGTAAACCTGACATTTTTAATAAACAATTTTTTGTCTTTCTTTTCACCAATGCTACAACGAAAGTCGGGTAAATTTTTTTCATCTCCGTTTACATAAAAACCGGGTAACTTTTTGTTGTATTTTGGAACGAAAAGGCTATTAGTGTATTTTAATAAATTATAACAAATAATTGGCTGCATAAGCTGCAAACTTCAAATTTAATCCAGGCTCTAATTACAAAATGAAATTCCTACGGGAAATAATAACGAAGATGGCGGCTCTAATTATTCTTCCGAAAATTTTGGCGATAAAAAAAACGTTGTAACAGTTGAATTCACTTTCGCATAGAAACCACCTATGGAAGAAGATTACGACAAATTGATAAAATTACTACAGGGATATTTCAGTCCCAAGCCAAATTCATTATATAGTCGAAAGGAATCGCTTATTAACGCGTATTCAAAAGCCACACGAATTAATTGCAAAATACGTACTGGCAATTCGGGGGTATGTGTGCCAATTCAATTGTGTTCCGCGTCAATTCCCGATACGTTTTTTACCATCACAATTCATAACAGGAATCAGTGGTAAATCAATTCGAACAAAGCTGCCACAAGCAGAAAAATTGGAATTTAAAGAAAATGTTGATTTTGCTATCGCATTCGAAGCTTCCCAGATAGATAGCGGAGAAATTTCAACTCAAAATCCAGAGCAGTCGGCCCATTCCAGTGATGTGAGCAAAATTACAAATAATCGAGAATCAAGAAGTCGTTTCCCTCAACGAACAAAGACAAACTCTACTGCTAGTGCAAAAAAAGAGGACATATTCAAAAAGTTTGTAAAGGGTGTCAAAATAACCGGTTCAGATTTGATATATCGGTTATTTTGGCTCTGGCAACACTAATGTCATTCTTTCTTTGAAAGAAACTTGGTATATTATTTCTAGCTGACGAAATGAGTCACTTAGCGCTTCAACAAAAGTGAGAAATGTTGGAAATTTACTTCCACAACAAAGACAATTGGTTCGAAATCGCAAGAAAATATCGTACAAAATTTGGTCAAAACACGGGACTCACACCCAACAAGGTATCAAGAAGTTTGTGCATAAAATGCGTGATATGAGCTACCTAGTCGATATTCCAACACGTATCCGTGCTCGTCGTGTTCGTTCAGCCGAAAATATCGCCGTGGTGGCCGAAAATGTGCGCCAACGGCCTAAAACATCAATTCGTCATCGTGCATCGGAAATGAACATCAGCCGCTCTTCCATGCAACGAATTCTGCGTAAAGATCTTGGTTTGTCGCCCTATAATGTTCAACTGGTCCAGCAATTGAAGCCACCCGCTTCAATATCGATTCGCTGTGTGGGCCTGCGACAAACTCGAAATTGATGAGGATTTTGCTCAAAAATCATCTTCTCGAACGAGATGCATTTCCATCTCGGTGGGTTCGTAAACAAACAAAATTGCCGCATTTGGGGACCGGAAAATCCACATGGATATGCTGAGAAGGCAATGCATCCATTGCGTGTTACTGTTGGTGTGGCTTGTGACGTGGCGGCATTATTGGGCTGTATTTCTTCGAAGATGAGGCTGACGCGACAGTTACGGTCAACGGAATCAACTACCGCCACATGTTTGTGGTCCACCACTTTTTTGTGACCATATCTTGAAGATGTTAGTTTGGACGACCTTTGGTTCCAGCAAGATGGTGCGCCGTGCCACATATCGGGAGTTACAATAGCGAAACTGCTTCAAAAATTTGATAACCGCATTATCAGTCGAAATGGTGACGTGAATTGGCCGGCAAGGAGCTGTGATTTGAGGCCTTTGGATTTTTATTTATGAGGTGCCGTGAAGGACAAGTATTATACGGACAATCCACAAACAATAGAGCATTTGAAAAATGTGCTCAGAAATTGGACCGACCGAATGGAGTACGCCAAGGCCAGCCGCGGCTCCCATTAAATTGAAATCATTTTCCATAAATAACCAGGAGGATTGTACTTTCAAAGAAAACAATAAATTGGGAAATATATTAAGCTGTTTTTGTTTTCTTAAATTCTTAAATCTGAACTTCTTATGGGACACCCTTTATTACGACTCTACTGAATAACCGCAAATCAATAAATGTAGTGAAAACGTCAGTAAAGGGAGACTACATTCAAAACGTTCATGGCATATACGTAAATCGTACAGTTTCCAATAATCAACCAGGAAAATTCGGAACTAGAAAATAAGTCCAGCAATTCGGAATTGACTCAGGTGCGCAGAATTCACAATGATTCCGAGGATTGCTGCAAATCACTGAAACAGCAATTAATTGAAAACGACTAATTTTCAAAAAAAAAAAAAAAATCACCGAAATCTTCAATCAACAGCGGCAATTCTATTTCCCGTCATGTTTATATAGATCGAAGCTTTCCGTGAATTGTTTCATCGATTGGTGAATTACCGATTTCGGTGAATTGTTTTTCAATAAATTGTCGTGGAACCGAAATTTCGTTTATATCTCAAAGAAATCTTTACGCCACAATTAGTACTCACTGCCAAAGCGCCAGTCCATAAAACACGTGAAGTGCCATTTTCACGTATTGAACAAGTCGAAAAAGAAATAATTGTACTTGAACTAGAGGGCATCATTACAAAAGTGGATACCTCTGATTGGGGTCGCTCATGCTTTGCATTCCAAAACGGGATAATTGTGGCCTTACTTTGGGAAAAACTATTCCTATTCGAATAGGAATGAAACTTGTGCCCAAAATAGCAGCCGAGCGATTTTTTTTATAGTTTTATCGGTTGGTACATAAATTTAATAAAATCAAACGAAGCATGCGATTTACTTTTATGTCATAACAAATATTTATGAAAATGTAAAATGCATTTTCGACGTAAATATGTCTTATTTTACAGATTAATTTAGCATCGGAGTTCATTTTTTGTATCGCTGATTTATGTCATTTGGTTCTTTATCCTATATGCGATAAAAAAAACTACATTACTCCCAGAGTGACAACTCATAAAAATAAAATTATTTTATTAATTAACCGTGCGGTGAACATTTGAACTACACGAAGAATGGAATAATTCTAATCCTACTTTTAGGTGGAATGAAATTATTCATTCCGGATTGAATTTATATGGAATTGTTGCTGTAAAATTCCCAAAGTAAGACGCTTAATATAGCGTTCGATTATCTGTTGATTATAAATTAAGCGTAAACAAACAACTCGAACATACTATCACTACCCAATTCCGCGCATTGAGCAAATCCTGAACAATCTAAGAGATTCAATGTATTTTTGTGTTTTATACAAAGCTCATCATCACGTTCATATGGATGAAGACAGTTCAAAAATACAAATGATAGTCACTCACAAAGCTACTGCCACTTCGATTTAACCGACTCGATATAAAAACGGCCTCAAGCGAATTTCATCGACTATTCGATCAGCTGCTTCAAAGACTTGAATTAGTTACAACCTATATTTCAATGACGTAGTAATTCAAGGTTCAAATTACAATAAATGTCACCAGCGATTGATTGCTTTTTATGAGCGGATGAAGAAAACGGTATACACACGTTAATAACAAGAAATGGAAATTCTTCCAGACAAAAATCAATTATATTGGATACCAGATTGAACAGAATAAAATTTCCAAAAGCACCAGAAAAAGTAAAAGCTGTATTAGATGGATCACATCCAAAAAACCCTCATGAAGTACAACTAGATTATTGGGATTAATCACCTAATATTCGAGATTTATTAAATATCGAACACTTATACACCCACTTCACCTGTCTACTTCAAAACAGATGTCAATCTACCTTCAGAATTCCTATACATAGTTGATCATCGGAAAGTAGAATAACTCAATATGTCGATTATTTTTGAAGAACAACGATTCAAGAAATTCCGTTAGGTAATGATGACTTATACATCATAAACATAGTTCTGTCAAAACTCAAACAGTCACTTTTCAATTGTGAAACAATTGATGATAAATACCATCTACATCTGGGCGCATTTTTTTGAGGATGTAGAGTGGTAATCCCAGAAAATTGTTGACACGAAGTACTTCAAGAACTATATCATGCGCATCTTGGCATTAGCAAAATTAAAACCCCTGATCAGATGTCAAAAAATAATTGTTTCAAACCAAGCAACTGTTTTTAAAAACCAAGAATTCCAAAATGTTTGCACTGTGGAATTATTCAAAAGTTTATTGCACCCGCAGTAATTTACCTATAAACGGGCAAGCAGAACACTATGTTCAAACTTTCAAGAACAAATTAAACGCCTTGGAAAATGAAAGTGGCTCCGGTTACGATAAAATTTACAAAATTCTATCAAGATATCATGCCACACATTTGAATAATGTCGACAGTCCAGCAAAGAATTTGGTCCAACGGAAACTAAGAATCAAAATCAACGCAAGTCGACCGTCTCAGCATATGGCAAACACGGCCACTACAAACATCAAAGTCAAACGTCAATTAACGTTATTATAAGGAGACGAAGTAATCTCTCGTAATTACATCGATAACAAAAAATGGCTCCCTAGTATTATATTGGACCAATTCGGGCGTCTTCAATTCTCTGCCTTTCTGCCGTATTTAAAATATATTTTCTTATACCAATTTTAATTCTTGATCAGCTACTGAATACTTATTTTGAGAATCTTGGAAAAAATTTAAGCAAATTACACCGAACTTTATTCACAAATACTTAAATTTTACAATGTGCCTATACCAGTGGTGAACCGATAAAATGCGTTTAATATAAACTATATTCCAAAAAAAAAAAAAATCAAAGAAAATTGCAGTTAGATCGCTATGTATAAATTTTAATCCATTACTGTTTTACTGAGTACTAATTCCTCTCTCTTCTCAATAAGAATATATTCTTATTCGTCTCAAGTGAACCGCAGCGTACATCTATTTCTGCAAAGTAGAAAACATGCGAGCCAACATTTAGGGGCAAAAATTGCTGTACATCGAACAAAAAATGATTTGTTTTGGTTAAAAGATAAAATAAACATCAATATTTTGGTGTACGTCAAAAATACATTGATTTTTTCGCGTGAAAGCACTGCTTTGTTGAACGTCGAGTATTCGAGTGGATTGCTTCATAATATACGCGCCAAATATGAAAACTGCCAAATGAGAACATGAAGATCCCTTCGAAATGAATATATGATATAAACTTTTATGCTCTACGCATATAAATTCCCTTCGTCCTACCGCAATTGAATAATGGCGAAAGGACGCAAAAATAATCATCCTTCTGTTTATGAAGAGATTTAAATTAATGCAGTGCATTTCTAGCGTACACCTTTTTAGTCCCCACATGCCGTGTGCATTCCTCACAGAATAAGCCTTTAATGAATTTACACGAATTGCACTCATTGCTGAGTTATGTACCCCTTGTTTTATTTCATCTGAAACGTAACAAAATATATTCGTTCTTTAATATTTCCATGGCTTAACTATAGGCACCCACCTCTGGATTGTGTTGTGATTGTAATTATGATGCTTGCATAACCAGTGAAATACAAAGGCATTTGGTGAAGGGGAATTTTTCAAACCCGCTGTTATAAACTGCACTTAAGAGCCGCTTTTTGTGGATTTTGATAACAAGGATAAAATACTTACACGTACACACGGCATTCAATGAAAAATGTTAGTGATCAATAAATATCTGGCCTCCGTGCAGCTGAAGTGTTAGCATTGGCAAAATTTGATGATATTACTGACAGAAACTTCGTTACCAAGCTAGCAATTACGTTACGTTATGCTGCAGGTTTAATAATGCGGGAGGAGTTGCTGGTTAACTGGGAGCATTGCCAGAACGAACAAGAGGTGTTAATATTCTTGAAGTTGTCAAAAACGCTTTAATTGATTCGATAGTCAGTTTAAAAAAATTTGTTCAATTTCTACTGCTGGATGCCCAAGCATGATCGGAAAAGAGTCTGGATTTAAAAGTTCGTTGGAAAAAGAAATAGGTCATCCAGTAATGGGACTACATTGTATGATCCATTTGGATGTTTTATGTGCAAAATATGGATTATTTCAATAAAACCATGTAATGGAAAGAGTTGCTAAAGTTATAAAAAATGTCATTGCAAGTGATTTATCGAAAAGACAATTTAAACAGTTAATGAACGATATGAATGCACCATATGAAACCCTAATGTCTACTGATGTATAATCATGTTCGTCGGCAAAGTCGAGCTTTATCATTGCAAAGGTTTGTTCATTGTTTGAACGACATTCGTTTATTTCTGCTAGACAAGAAAAAGTTATTCCCGGAGCTAACTGATACCAATTGGGTCTTGCAGTTAATGTTTCTGACTGACTTCAGTATTCAAATCAAAAAATGTTACCGCTTTTGTGATGAAGCTGTAGTTACTTAGAAATACATGGAATGGTCGTTTGGAAATTACCCACTTCTCAAATATTTCCCCAATTTAAAAAGGTTTGTGGCAGATATTGACATGTTTGTAAAAGGAGAGTCATTTGCACAACTAAGCGAGGTGTTTAATACAAACACAGGAACCTTTCGCAACTCGGTTCAAAGACGTGAAAATAATTAAAAACTTTATTAAATTTGTTCGCTACCCTGACAAGTTCATTCTGATGGTAATTTTCACGATTTTGTCTGGATGAATTTTGATGAGTTGCATCAATTTCAGTGTAGCCTAATTTGGTGGCGAAAAATTTGAAAATTTAAGAACCATTATTGAAAATGGTTTAAGGAACCATAATAAATCGTTAAATATTGATGATGAGGTTTTGAAAGTGTAGCAAAGCATTCCAAACAATTTCACATCTCGAAGAAAGTTGGCAATAGCGTTGTTATTATCTGTGTGCGAAACCCTATTTTCACAAATGAACGTCGTTTTAACAAAAACAAGGAATAGAATGGCCAGAAACAATTCTGGGACATGTGTTGCATTAAAAGTACAAAATATACTCCAAATGTAGACCACTTAGCATCCAAATATATATAAAAAATATTTACCGCTGGACTACTAAATACTTGAATATTTTACTGATGATTACGCCATAATGGTGAATACGTCATAATGGTGACTTGAACTCTCTCTCTCTCTCTCTCTCTCTCTCTCTCTCTCTCTCTCTCTCTCTCTCTCTCTCTCTCTCTCTCTCTCTCTCTCTCTCTCTCTCTTCTCTGTAGCTTTCACATCCCATGAAGGGATTTTGACGACCGCACTATGGTCCTCCATCCATCTCGATCCATCGTTCTCCTCCAGAAGTTGCTTTATTTCGTAGTTCATACGAATCCGATATTCATTGTTCGCAACTTTATAGGACCAAAATTGAACGGATGACTTTCCTTTCGAATCTACAATCGTTAGAGATCATGGTCCAATTCTCGCTTCCGAAAGTCAGCACAGGTCTGACTTAAAATGACTTAAACTCACCATTTTGAAATATTTGATATTATACTTGTTCTGGTGAGGTGACTCTAGTTGTCAAATATACTCACCAACAATATACTGGCGAATTCAGAATTGAACACATTAAATCAAGATGGATGGTAGAAAAATGTAATATTTTTTTTTCATAATATTTTATATAGCATTTCATTTTATAAAATTATTGCATAGTAAAAAAACATTTCTACAAAATATGAACTTCTAATGAAAAAAATAAACAATATTGCCAACTTATTAACAACTAATGGAAATTGTCATAATAAACAAACACATCTCACCAAAATAAAAGCGAGACAAAAATCTAACTCACACGATTTGGGGCGGTATGTTGTACCATCACTTCGAATCAAAATTCGAAAAAAGTCGAATGGTGGTATGTTGTATCATTTTCGAAAAGCAAAAATGATACACTTTTTGGTACAACATGCCGCCGCTTGGATTGATGAGGTGAGTCGCTCGGTGAGGTGAGGTGAGAACCATAATAGAGGCATTAATTACAGATTCATTTATAATTTTATAGATTTAAATTTTGGTTCCTATGAATTTTATTTTAAGTTGTTCTTGGTGCTTAATTTTATAATTAAGACTTATGGAATATCACATTTATGAACTAAATTAAAATTAAAACTATTTTAAATAATTTATTTTATGTTATTATGGAATTGGTTGGCACGCGATATAGACGATTTTTAAAAAAAATCGTTTTCTGGCACACTAAAGTAGAAGTACTTGCGAACCCTGCTATACACTCGTAACCGTCATTTTGGAAAGTTGCGAGATAATCTAAGTTATTTCAGTTATAATTGGATAACGACATATTATGATACCGTGTTGATCGATGCAAAACAGAACCTATTAAGCCCGTTGCATGCTCGAACTATATTTTTTGGCGCGAAGTAAGTAAGTTTAGAGATAGCGGCTATTTTTACTTTGCAAACCCGAAATAAGCACAACTGATCTCGAGGGGCTTAGATTAACCCGCTCGTACGTACTGATTTATTTAAGTGCATTATTTAAACCTATGGGACGGTGATGTGTGTATTTTTATTCAACCTATGAGTAATTCCAACATCGAGTTGGATCTCTTTAATTTTTCCCATAAATTTTCTCGTTTTCGATTTCATGTGTGTGGCTGTTCCCATGTGGTTATGCTGAAGTTGTTGACACATTATCTCTCTCTTACACGCGCGATATTGATTATAAATTCTTGAAAGTGATTAAACTCATGTCTTAAACAAGTGACGCACAATTATTTGTTAAAAATTTGTTAAAACTTCCAAATGTTTGTTCTGATATATTACCAAAATTCTAATTGATATGTATCATAAATTATGTTTAAAATGACGATCTTCACATATTATCAACCTGTGTACGTTTTCAATTGTTTAGCAGAGCTTCAGCAAATAATTGATATGCATAAAGTTAGGCTGCCGGTGAATTACCAATAATTAAAATTTACTTAATAAAACGCCAACAAACCAAACTTTCCAAATTAACGTATAACTGTAAGTTCTGGCTGTATAAAATGCCCATCTGGATTTTTAGGATACAATTGTGGGGCTCAAATGACGAACATAAATACACGATGATGAAGGGAAGGCCGTTACGAAAAATTCACTGTAAATTCAACAACGTACATGTTCTGTACAAATCGCGCTGTGAAATGTCCACCAGCTCCCATTCTACTTCATCCCTTGTCTTATTTAATTTACAATGTACTCGAATATATTATCACGCATCTGGCACATTTCATTTTAAAACAATTTTTAATTGTTTAGCAATATTTATGCCAAATTCGTAATTAAATCTGTTTTATTTATAACTCGTATTTGACGTATAGTGTACGAGTATATTCCCTGGATATAAACATATTAGCCAAACAAAGAACAATAAATATTCCAAGCGTTTGAGTTAAAACCGATATACATAAAGATGTACATACAAAATTCCGCGCATACTTAATCTAAATTCTGTCCTATCTTTAATTATAATTTAGGAACACCTACAAATCGCGTTATCACACATTAAATTTCACACTTAAGAATCTGCGGTCCAGAAACCGCGAGTAATATTTCAAAATAAATACATTTTACCCGAAAAAAAAAACGGTTCACAAAGTTTAAAGGTCACACCGTATGCACACAAACACAGAAAGATCATAAAACTCTCAAAAATTGTTTTTGATTTCTTAATAAATTCCTTATCAAGGTTCCTAGGTTAATTCACCAATATACAAAATTTGTAAATAAAATGATGATCGCGTTATCAAAAGAGTTTTATTTTTTGCGTGATGCGCGATATTGTTTCATCTCTGGCACGGGTTTTAATGAATTCGTATCATCACTTACCAGAAATTTTAAAAATTCTTTAATCCAGGACAAAAATTTTTATTTAATTGATGCACATCAAAAAACTATTATAAATTTAATTGATTTTGGTAAACTTGATCAATTCACAAAGCACTAAATTTTAATTGTATATAACAAAAAACTTTAAAATGTTTTAGTCAACAAGGCATGTGGTCCTTCACCAGCGGACCAATGCAAACTAATAAATTAAATCGATGTCGATCCGGATCGCAGCGAGTATGAATGAAAAGGTTTTGTTTGAAAAAATGAAATGTACACAAAATAATGGGAAAGAAGAAAGATGTAAGTAAGTAACGCGCCGAAGATCAAATAACACAGATCTTTAGTCGTTGTTTCATTTCTTCTTATTTTGAAAAATTATAAAATAAAAATAAATTAAAGTAAAAAAAATTGTATACGATTATGGAGATTGGAGAGCAAAATGTTACATTTTTATTCTTATTATAAATAATTTAGTACTTTTGACGTTGAAAAGTATTCATATAATATATACGTAACTGTTGCTGACTAATAACACAACACAGCTGTACGCAGCAAGAAGGAATGTATCAGGGCGTGTTGATAACCGTACGGTGCCAGAGTAACCGGGTATCTAAGTAAAATAGAGGGATATGGAAAAAATTAGTTATCGGTTTTATATTATTCACTAAATGGTTTCTCAAATATCAATTCAAAAATTCAAAAATATCTTAAATTGACAGGGGTTACCTTAAATAAATATGCTAAATTGCGTTTTCACAATTCGTGCCTTTTATGTTATATGTGGTTCAAGGAACATGAAGTGAATCCTTTCAGCTTTGCGCAATACACAGATTCCGCCGATAGAAAATCGTAATGTAGTTGGTGTAATACCATATCGTACTCAAGGTCATCCGGTTTTGGTCGCATTGTTTAGATATGCCGTTACAAATGCGGTAAAATAATCCCGAGACCGAGACTACTGTGTAATCTATCATGTCAAGATTTGATGGTTTGGTTAAACAACCATATCTCAGAGATGCAACCAAGTCGGAAAATATATAACTTTGGTGAAAACATTAAAACTTCTTACAAACGATATCATACGTTTTGATTAAAAATGAACCACTTGTAATTTTTTCCTTATAGTAACAATATAAGTTAATTGTTACTATAAGGAAAAAAATACAAGTGGTTCATTTTTAATCAAATTTTCTAAGTGACAAAAGTTATACAGTAGTGAAAAAAATGGCATTAAACAACACGATATCATACAGTTTTATGATACCAACCCACTGGCGTTTTGTGATACCAAAAATCATATATGTGCATTAAAACGCATCTAAATTTATCACCTCTGAGGATGCGGATGGTGCTAGAAACAGAACAAAGCCAAATACAACCAGCTCTCTGAAAACCCGGCATAAAGCCGCATTTCTGGTTCAGATGAGAGCCAGCCTGAATATCATTCTGAAGGATTGAAAAATAAAAATTCGAATCTGAAAAAAACTGACCGATGAATTATCCTTGGCCAAAGGGCTGAACCGAAAATGATATTTTGTGCTCGTTAATTTTGTTTATTCAATGCGTACAAAATACTAAAATAACACAATTACTCTACCTTATGAGAAAAGCAAACAATACAAAATGTTTGAAATTATTTTCCGTTAAAACAAGCGACTAGAGAGACTTCTTCAAATTTTCCCTTGCAAATTTCAGCACAAGCAAATTAGCATCAACAAATTTTAATAGCGCAGCGCTACTTAGCAAGTTAAATGAAATTTTACTTTTTGTTTTTGTTAATTCCCCTCCGTTAGTGATATTGTTGGTCATTTATTAGCGTTTGTTGGATTAACGTTATAATTTGTTCGTAACTAGTTTGTTCATAATTTGTCAAATAAAAATGAATGGTAAGTTGCCCCATGTAGCTGCAATAACTACGAGCACAATAAAGGTACAACAACTCTCAACTTGTTATGGTTCCCTTTGTAAAACAACCTCAATGTAAAATATAAAGAACCACAGTAAGATGAATTTTTAAATTTTCCTTTTGTTTTGGGTCTTCCCGTTTTAATCGGTCCTGCTCCGCACAATCGTACCATGTCTTTTAGTTTGCTCAGTACTATCATAGAATGGAAATATAACAGAATACAAATACATATATTATATCGTACTATGTACTGTTTTTGCACAACCTGTTGTGAAATGCGCTTTCCATAATATTAACGTTCAAACGAAAAATTTTTATTGGTCACTCGGTTCTCGCCAACGATAAAATTTAAAAAACTACGTATAAAAAAATTACATCAATTCTCTATAACGAATTATTATTTTCCACAAACGTATGACAGTTCCATCTACTCCACAAAACGACAACTATTTATGACATAATCGCAGTCAGAAAATATAAACATGGCGTGTTCACCTTTGAAATACCATAACATATAATTTAGTTACTTGAATGTGCTTTTAAAATAAAATAAATTAGTGATAAAAGTATTGAACAGTTTAAATGAAATTGTTTTGCTATAATTTAAATACATAATGTATCGGTTATTGTGTGGCAAGAATGTATCTCATAAAAATTTCAAAGTGCTGTGGCCAAAAAATTACATAAACATTTCATGCGATGGAAAATATTTAAGGAAAACTTTTACAATTTGTAATAATCATAATGATTTATTAAATGAATCAAGTAAAGGTAAATAGCATTGCATTGGTTAAATGGTTCACTTTCTTTTTGTTTTATTGATATTTATTATGAAAAGCATGTGACCCAAAAATGTTAGGTTAAAATGTACGCACAATTTTATATTATTATTTTTAGAACCTATCACTTCCTCGGGCCAAGTACGACCTCAGTCTACAATTGCCGAAATCTCACAAATGATTAAAAAGAAGCGGAAGCGAAAAGTTAAAAAGTTTGCGGAATTACTTCAAGTGGCCGATGGATCGACGATGGAGACACAAACCTCGGTACAAAAATTGAAAGCGAGCCAATTATCGGATTTTATAAATTCAAAGAATATGCCTCGGACCCAAAACGAATATTCCAAATATAATATCGATCGATTTGAAAACATTGATATAAATGGAAAAATGTATGATGAAATACCGATTCTGATGATTGGATCAAACGCCGACTTATCCAAATATACGAATAATTTGAATACGATTAAAGAGATCATCGATAGTTGCCAGACCTTTAAGGAAATGTCAATTGGGGAGAGTGAAATCCATATACCATTAAATAGTGGAATGATATCGCCTTTGGCTGCAGAAGATTCATCGCATTATATTGAAGAGGATCTAATTGATCCACTAGCCGAAGAAGAAACAATTTTTGGAGTAAATCAAAAAGTGGTGAAACTATCGACAGGTACCTTTGATAAAAAGGCAAAAGATAAAAAATCAAACGTCTACAAATCGAAATATCATAAATCTCTGGAACAGGAAAGGTTGAGTAAACAACATACATTCAACTCAAACTTACGGGCGTATCTCGAGATTTGCGTCAGTTGTGGAATGGTGAACCGAGGTTACGGTGCACTTTTAAATTATCGGCTCAAAGCAAAGAAACAAAATTCAACATACCATAAAATTCGTGACATAAATTTATACAATATTTTATTACATGGCTACGCGGAAAAAGGAAACTTAAGCAAGGTTCGGGAAATTATGAACGTCTTGAAGGAGGACAAAATTGATCCTATTCCACAGACTTATGCAGCGGTTTTTGAATGCATAGAACGCCTACCTGACTGCCAAGAAAACGTAAAACTTTTACATAAGTATTATTCGGAAATGTTGACGAAAGGGATTAAATTAAACGATCTGATTGACAAATGTGAATTCGTAAGTGATCAGCGAGAAATAATACTAGACGCAATTGAGAAGATTGACCCAAAATTTGAACCTTACTACACCCCCGCAATAATCAACTACAATAATGTTTTACTAAACCGTTTGAATAGTGATATCCAGCCACTCGGTACTGACGTAAATCCAAATCCGACTAGTAAAATTATGAACGCAAAACGAGGATTTTCGTCCGATCAGCTTGTACAAATGGCTGAACAACAATTAAATATTGAACTCGATGGTTTTGTGACAATAAAGAGTATAGCAAATTTTACCGAGCCCACGGAAGCTGTACTCAGCTGTCGGAAAAAGTTAATCGAAACCCAAGAATTGTGGCGCACACAAATATGTGATGCGATCGCGCGAGATTTGAACACATTACGGCATCAGACAAATTCAAAATCGAGCCGATCGATAAGTATCTATCCGTATCTGAAATCATTGGATGTGGCTCAGTATGCAGATATTGTACTGCGTGAAATTCGTTCATTAGCTGATGGATCAGATACGTATAGTCCAACAGTCGGTCAGTTATATCGGGATTTGGGATTAAAGGCACAGTTGAAATATCAAATCGAACGAAAAAAGTCCAATGGAATTCTGGAAAAATCGACCGAAATTTTTAATTCATACTGTGGAAAGTTGGCCGAATGTAATGAAAATGATAATCCACGACAATCATGGCAACGTTTAATGTATAATAATCAATATTATGGCCCGAATTTAGATAAGCCCGATGCAAATTGGCCACCATCAGTGATGATTGGAATCGGTCGATTTCTCTACAATATTTTAATGCGAGACTTAAAAATAGACGTAAATATAATTCGTTCCAATTGCAAGAGCCAAAATTTTATGTCAGCGTTTTACACCTTGTTTCGGAACCAAGGCCGTTTGGTTAAAGAAGAGGTAAAGCCACATCCGGTACTTTCACGACTATATCGCGGTTCGCAGCAAGAAATGTTAATATTTGAGGCTAATTTAGTGCCGATGCTATGTCCGCCTCAACCATGGACCTCGCCACATAGCGGCGGATATTTGGTTACAAAGTCGGATTTAATTCGATTGCCCTATCAAGCGATTCAACAAATATGTCGAATACAAGACGCATCGCCACAAGATTTATACCCTGCCTTAGATTCGCTTAACCAATTAGCCAGCATACCTTGGAAAGTGAATACCAAATTGCTAGATGTGATACTAGAAGTTTTTAAGAATGGTGGAAATTCCAAATTAGAAGTTCCTGAGCCGCCCAGCTCGTTACCCCCGATTGAGAGACCGGCAACCACCGATCTTACTCCTAAAGATAAATTTCAGCTTTATCGTCAGAAATTGAATCACCGACGTAAACAAGCTGAAATGTATAGTTTATGGTGTGATGCCCTGTACCGATTATCACTGGCCAATCATGTAAGTAGTAATCTGGTATAATTCTAGGAATTTAATCTAGTTCATTCTTCTTTGTAGTATCGCGACAAAGTGTTTTGGTTACCCCATAATATGGATTTTCGAGGTCGTGTATATCCCATTCCACCACACTTAAATCATTTGGGCTCGGATTTAGCGCGATCCCTATTGATTTTTCATCAATCACAGAAATTGGGACCAGACGGTTTAAAATGGCTCAAGCTACATTGTATCAATTTAACGGGGCTAAAGAAACGGGACTCGGTCGCCCAGAGATTAATTTATGCCGAACAAATATTGGACGATATTCTAGATTCAGCAGATAACCCGTTGAGTGGTCGAATGTGGTGGGCGAAATCGGATGAACCGTGGCAAACTCTAGGATGTTGTATGGAAATTGCACAGGTTATACGATCTGGTGATCCGGAAAGTAAGTAGCACAAGGTACGGTTTATTAATCTTGAATTATTATTAACATTTCGTTATTTTAGACTACATGAGTTCATTTCCAATTCATCAAGACGGTTCGTGTAATGGGCTTCAACACTATGCAGCGTTAGGTCGTGATACGGCTGGTGCTATAAGTGTAAATTTGGCACCATCCAATGTGCCACAAGACGTGTACAGCTCAGTTGCAACCCTAGTGGAAGAAGCACGGCTAAAAGATGCTGCTAATGGGATAGAGATTGCAAAAATATTAAACGGATTTGTCAAGCGTAAAGTTATCAAACAAACTGTTATGACTACGGTGTATGGCGTAACGAGATATGGTGCCAGGCTTCAAATTGCGCGACAACTTAAAGACATAGATAATTTCCCAAAAGATTGGGTATGGACTGGTTCTACTTATCTGACCACCAAGACATTTGAGAGTTTACGGGAAATGTTCAAGTCAACCAAAGAAATTCAAGATTGGTTTACTGACTGTGCCCGCCAAATATCATCGGTCTGCGGCCAAAACGTCGAATGGGTAACACCACTCGGTCTACCGGTCGTGCAACCCTATAATCGACATGAGAAGAAAAGTTTACCAAAAGCGCATAACGGAAACGAACATATTTCTACGGATTTATATGAAAAGCCGAATGTTATGAAACAAAAAAATGCGTTTCCACCTAATTTTATCCATTCGCTAGACTCCAGTCACATGATGTTAACATCACTTTATTGCGAGAAGGCAGGCATAACATTTATTTCAGTGCACGACTGTTTTTGGACGCATGCATGCACTGTGGCCGATATGAATAAAATTTGTCGGGAACAGTTTGTTGCTTTGCATTCGCAGCCGATTTTAGACGATCTCTCATCGTTCTTAGTGCGCAAATATAGTTACGGTGATAAGTATGCTCGGTTTATTCCGATACCAAATTCAGATGATAATCAATTCTATTTTACAGGGATCTACTTACTGATGGAACGGTGAAAGATTTATCAAGACGAAAGTTGAATAAAATTCTATCACAGCTACCAGATACAGGAGATTTTGATTTGAATCAAATATTAAAGTCCGTATATTTCTTTAGTTAGTTCTGGTATAAAATGTTTCACGAAAAGCCGTAGTTCACTAGTCACAGCCCTTTTAAGTTCACAAACTAGGCGATGATATGGAATATCGATCTAATTGTTCAAACTTGAAAAGGTTCAATTTTTTTATTTATAAAATAAAATTTTAACGCCGGTATAACATTTTACTAGGCGTTTATACAAAAATTTAAGTGTTTTTAGTAGATCAATGTGTCACAGTCAAGGGATCAGAGTCATTTTTTGCAACCTTGATTATACGTGATTTGGCATAGATTTTCATCCAGTCAATGCGGTTAATAATGCTCTAGTAAATCTTTGGCCTTCGGCGAAATGAACATTTCGATTGAAATTTATAATTTACATAGGCGTTGATGTCGCCTCCTAAACGATAGTAAAAGCTTTTAATCTGCCTGTACAAATAGCAAATTTCAAACTTCTTTTTATGTGTAACTTTTCATATTTGGAATTTTTTGCAAAAAATAAAAGTTTATTTCGTCTAGTTAAACACAGATGTCACTAAATTTCATCGTGAAATATTTGTTCGTATGGCAGTACGAAATTTAAATGCCAACTGTAGCCCTAGTCAAATTAATGTCAATTTGATTTGAGACCATCACCATAGTGAGCGGAACGCATTTGAGTTGTTTTGTGTGTGAAAAAAATAAGATAAAACAAAATTATGGAAATTAATTTCAATAATGTCCCATCTGAATATCGTGAAGGTGTTGCAATTAAAGAGTCGCGTATGATGAGTCATCCGGCTTATGGAAAACCATATGAATGGTCCACGGATGACTTTGAACTTGGGGCACCGCTAGGTAGAGGAAAATTTGGTCGAGTGTATGTGGCACGGGAACGTCTATCTAAATTTATGGTTGCAATGAAAGTATTGTTCAAATCAGAATTGAAAAAAGGCCGGGTCGAGAGGCAACTTCTACGCGAAATTGAAATCCAGTCTCGGTTGAAACATCCGAATATAGTCAGACTTTTGACGTGGTTTCATGATGAGAAACGAATTTATTTGTCACTGGAAATATGCTTGGGTGGTGAGTTGTATAAACACTTAAAAAATTCACCTAATGGGCGATTCAATGAGCAACGGGCGGCTAAATATATTTACCAAGTAGCGGACGCCTTAAATTATTGTCATTTGAACAGTGTAATCCACCGAGATTTGAAACCAGAGAATATTCTGCTAACTGCGGACGATAATTGTAAATTGGCGGACTTTGGATGGTCTGCCCATACTCCATCGAATAAGTAAGTCTTGTTAATCGATATATTACGGTGTATAAGACCATATTATTTCAAATTATTTTATTTCAGGCGGAAAACTATGTGCGGAACCCTAGATTATTTGCCGCCCGAGATGGTTGATGGTAAATTATACGATGATTCGGTAGATCAATGGTGTCTCGGAGTTTTATGTTATGAATTTCTGGTTGGAGTTCCCCCATTCGAATCGGAAGAAACAGAAATGACATACGAAAAGATTCGACGACTAAATGTGCACTATCCGTCGTATTTGTCAGCTGGTGCTAAAGATTTAATCGCAAGATTGTTACGCAAAACGAGTGCAGGTCGGATTAACCTTATCGAAGTGATGCAGCACAAATGGATTAAAGCGAATATGGATTCGCATCCATTGAATAAACTTAATATATTAAAGGAGAAGAACATAAAATATTGAAAATACGCCAAATGTTCATATGTATTATAAATTAATAAATTTTTTAGATAATAGTTAAATTCTATGTTTTTTTGTAAATTGCGGTTTAAATTTTGGGTGGAAATTGAACACTGCATTATCAGCATCTTATTCAGCCCACTGTACAAATTTGACGGGTTTAACATGTGCTTTTGACAGAAATCCGAGTATCGAAACGAAAAAAATGAAAATATTCAATAAAAATCGGAAAAGTTTTGGAAATAATAATTACCGCAGTAATACGGGTTATCAAAGTGATCGAAACAATAAATTTGGTCGAAAAAATGGTGGTCGTAATAAAGTCGTGAAAAGTGAGCGTTTCCAGGGAGAGGAGGATGCCACTCCATGGCATGTAATGAAACAAAATCTAAAACCATCTGTAGCAGTTAAAAATCCTGAGATTGAAGATGATTGGAATACACAAGAGGAACAGAATGCAAAGGCAGCGAAAGAGGCTTTTATGCGGCAGAAGGATGAACGACATCGGAAATTTGTGATTGAAAGCGAACGTAAAACACTGTCGAAGTGGGATAGTTTCAGTGACGTTGAACAGAGTGCGGATGAAGGTGATGAAATAAAAAATACTAGCAGTGATGGCTCAGTTGAGAATCAAATTTTTGAAATGATAGGGTCAGTAGAGAAAAGTTCCAAGAAAAAGGACATCAAATCTAAATTCCAAGAAACAACTTCGGATGGCTCTCCTAATAAGAAGATTAAGGCAAACTACGTGAAGCCTACTCAACAAGCAACTATTGAATATGAATCCAATCAACCTGTTTTAGTAAAAGAGATTTCTAAGAAAATCGTACCAAGCCAAAATCTGCAAAAGAAGAAATTTAAAAAATTAGCAACTCGTGCAGAATCACCTAAATTAGAAGAAGCAATTATTGCAGATGCCACTGAGCATACAAAATTATCTAAAACTAAAACTATGAAAAAAGTCAAAAAACAAGATGAACTACGGTCATTTAAAGAAATAGTGCCTGACGACGATATTGACGATGAAGCTGAACTGGAGCCAGTTCCAGAGAAAGCGCACCAAAATAAAAAGAGTAAGAATCTGCTCGGCATCGAAGCGCACGAACAAACTTTCCTGGAAAGTTTAGCCTCACAAAAGCAAAATGAGCCGCTTTTATTCGAAAATGCAACCAAATTGACGAAGTCGGGTCCGAAATGTTTCTTTTGTCGCCAATATGGTCACAGCCTAAAGCAATGCCGGGAATTTGATAATACATCGACGAGAATATGTATAAAATGCGGAAGCTCCGAGCACGCATATCAAAAGTGTCCGATACATAAAGGACGCGTATTTAAATTTGCGGCGTGTTTCATTTGCAAACAAACGGGTCATATATCAAGCCAGTGCAAAGAGAAGACGAATGGCGTATATCCGGATGGTGGGAATTGTAGGTATTGCAGTTCTAAAGAGCATTTGGGACTTAACTGCCCCAAACGGCCGGGACGCAAGAAGAAGAAATTTTCGAAAAATCGTAATTCTACGCCGAATGTTAAAATTGATAAGGTTCAGAACGCGGAAGGAGAAGGTCATATCGGTCATCGTGGTATACATATCGGCCATCGTGAAGATGGTCGTGGCAGAGGTGGTCGTGGAGGAGTTAGTCGTGGCGGAGGTGGTCGCGGCAGAGGTGGTCGCGGCGGAGGTCGTCTCGGCGGAGGTGGTCGCGGCGGAGGTGGTCGCGGCGGTGGTGGTCGCGGCGGAGGTGGTCGCGGCGGAGGTGGTCGCGGACGTAGTGGTAATGGTCGTAGTCAAGGTGGCGGCCGCGGCCAGAGTGGTGGTCGCGGCCGAGATGGTGGCCTCGGTCGTGGTGATGGGCGTAGTCGAGGTAGTGGTGGCCGAGGTCGAGGTAATAGCCGTGGAAGAGGCGAGTCTGGACGGATACAAAAAGATTATAAAATAAAGAGGAAATTTTAAACGATAACTCATAGTTTTATTGGATTCGGTTTGGAATAAATCTAGTTTTAAATCCCGTAACCTCCTAGGTGATCCAATGTACTAACAATTTCAGCTCGCCGATCTTTCTCGTACATCGACATACTTTAACTCTTTTTAGATACAATAATACTTCTACATTCTATTGTTTACTATTTTAGTATTCGAGTAAATTCGGTAATAAACGTCGGGAACTATATAAATCAGAGATGAGTGAAAAATTTTTAGTCAATATATTCGAAACACTGCAGCAGTGCAAAACTAAGAAATAAATAAAATTAATGGAGAAAACTTGTATAATCAAATGCAACGACGAATTAGGCCGTTATGTAACTACGGCAAAACCTTTAAGGGCCGGTGAAATTCTTTTCGAAGAAAGACCATTTGCTTTTGGACCAAAGCAAGATAGTCCCGTTGTATGTTTAAATTGTTATTGTTTACTGGATGGAACAGAGGAAAATGGCCAAAGATGTACAAAATGTTCGTGGCCTTTATGTAACGCATGTGGCAAAATCGATCAGAATACTCATACCGAGTATGAATGTAACGTGTTTAAGCAATCAAATGCTAAATTCCAAAATTCAGCGAACATTACTGAACGTTGCACCCAAATGGATTGTGTTACGCCGTTGAGGTAAGTAGTATGTACCCAGAAAACATGATATAAAATTGTCCGCTAATCGCAAATTTATTTATTACACGATTAGAGTTTTGTTGCACAAAGAAAAAGATCCCGATCGTTGGGACCAAGAAGTGGCCGTAATGGAAGATCACGAGGAGACGCGGAAAAATTCTAAAACTTGGATTAACGACGATAACAATATTGTTAAATATCTTCATGGACCGTGCAAATTAAAGTCCCGTTTTTCAGAAGAATTAATACAAAAAGTTATCGGAATACTTGAAGTAAACGCATTCGAAGCGAAAACGTGTGAAGGATATGCTCTTCGATGTCTCTATCCAAAACTAGCAATCCTTGCGCATTCATGTTGCCCAAACACGATGCACAGTAGTTTTCCAAGCGACGGATTCAAACTTGTAGTTCGTACAACAGTAGATGTAGGCGCAGATAAAATACTGTACTCGTGTTATACACACACATTAGAAGGGACCAGCGCTCGACAATATCATTTAAGAGAGGGCAAATTTTTTATATGCCAATGCAAACGATGCCTTGATCCGACCGAATTGGGATCCCATTTCAGTTCGTTAAAATGTTCAAAGTGTGACCCTGGACTAATCATATCAACAAACCCATTAGACGACACAGCCGAATGGAAATGCACCCACTGTGAATTCAAAACATCAGGCGGGGCTGTGCAAAAAGTAACGAGTGTCATGCAAACAGACATAAATCGACTAAACGAGATTGAAGACATGGCTGAGAAATTACAACGTTGTGAGGAAACATTTAAAAAATATCGTAGCGTTTTGCATCCAAGACATTTTGTTCAAACCACGCTACGGTATATTCTAATTGAGTTATATGGCCGGGCCGATGGCTACAGCCACGATGAGCTTCCTGATATAATTTTGGAGCATAAAGCTGAATTGTGTCGAGACGTACTCAAAGTACTGGAAATTGTTGAGCCAGGTAAAACGAGATCACGTGCCATGATGCTATACGAGTTACATGTACCACTCATTATGCTTATGAAGTCAGCATTTAGTGAGGGAAATTTAAACTCGGATGCACTGAAGAAACGTATCCAGGAGATTATCGAGATATTGGAAGAGGCTATAGAGATTTTAGACTGGGAAGATAAGAGCACGCAGGAAGGAATGCTGGCTGAAATATCAAAAAATGCGGTAGCACAATTGAAAATGAGTTTATTATCAATCGAATAAGATCAAATAAAAATATAAAATTGAATGTACATAGTTCTTGTTAATGATTTCATACCGAAGTTTTAGCGAAATTGTTGCTCTTGAACGAATTAGTTTTAATAGATGATGACTTGCATATCGTCTTATTAATTTGTATGTTTCTTAAATTTCTCTATACCAGCTAAATGACCTTCGAAATATTTATAGCGAAGTGTAGTTCATTGTAATAGCGTATATATGGTAGTTAAATATAAATCTTTTTATTGTGATGACGTTATTTATTCTCTTCGCCAATAACCGCGATGTTTTGCATCAGCTCGTGCTATTAAATTTACTTGTTGCTATTATTTTATAATAGGTCAATTTTATTTAAATGTCGGTTCGTTCTAGATAGCGCAATTCAATCCCAACCCCAAAGAACATCTTCCTATCCGTCGTCTACCTAGTGGTCAATCCCATCTGAGATATTTACAAAGGAGTTTTAATTTTTATGGGAAAAAGATCGGAACTGCATTATCGATCGCACTGCAAATTAAAACTGTCCAAATTTCAAAATTAATACTACTATCACCAATGACTTTAGTAGCTGCGCCACGCGAACCCTTGTTTATATTGAGAGAAGTGGACCAAGATTTGTACAAACCTCTAGATTTGACAACAGACCTAAATTAACATTTATTTGTTTGAGAACCATTTGAAATCCCAGATTATGCCATCTGCGTTCGTAACACAATCAAGACTCGCACCGATTTTCTTCCTCTAGTTCATTAGGTATCAAGTTGATCCTCTGATATCCGGTAAATCATTGATTCAAACGAATAATATATTCGACTAGCACAATGTTGATTGGACCAAAAATATATCGAATTACCTTTCTTTCAAACGTAAATAGCCGTCTACAGTCAATAAAGGTCAGGGTCCAGCTCTCGCTTTCGAAAGCCAGTCCTATGATGAGTGATTTATTAAAGTGCGAGCTTGATTGGACGTTAAAAATTTAGTGTTCGGCAGCAATTTGTGCTTTTATTTCTGCTTGTGTATCAAACACTACCAAAGTTATGGTTGCCGATTCCGAGATTTGCCATGGAGATGCTCCTGGCCTGGGCGTTGATAAGAATATAGTGTTGCTACTATTCACTTCCATACGTCTTCTTGCGTAGCGATTGAGCGGGACGAAACTGTCCTTGATATTGCTAGGCCTGCGGCCAATTAGAACGATGTCATCTGCATATCCAAGAATTTTGTCTGTTTTATTACAGAGCGAAGATACAATGTTTCCTTACTATGTACTCGAGCGCCAAATTGAACAGCAAGGGGCGCGAGTACATCTCCCTGTCAAACACCAGATGTTATTTATTAATTTGCACAAAAAAACGAATTTCTTTGGTATTCCATGACATATGGGCGTGGCTCAGAGGTTCTCGCGGTTCCTTACCGTATGCCTGTCGGAAGTCTATATACAGTTGATGTATATAGTTATATTGTACTCTTAATATTTTTCTAAAATCGTTCTTATGGAGAAGTACTGCGGTTAGTGGTTGATCGATTGGTAATGAAAACCACATTGATAGTCGCCAATGATGTTTTCAGCGATCAACACACCTAGGGTACGATAGATTTCACATTTATTACGGGCACTTTTTTTGTACAACGGGCATATGAGCGCGGTCTTGTTCCAAATAGAGACCATTATTTAAATTGCCTCCCAGTTTAACCAATTATGTGGGGATACAGTTGAGACCAGTTGCTGTTTCATTTTGCAATCTAGTAATAACTGAGTTTACTTCCTCCACTGTTGGATATTCGATTTAAATCTTTTAACTTGGTAGAGCAATTGCTCTAATGGGGGTCACTTCGTTATTCGAATTTAGTAGATTTCGGAGTAAGTTTGCCAAACGGAGAGAACCTCAGCCATGTTTGTTCTCAGTTCTCCTTTCACGTTTTTGATGGCTGAACTTCTTGGGTAAGTCTTTAATGACATTAAAGATTCTTGAGGGCCTTTTATGAGAGCTTATTTTGATGCATTTTCTTATATGTTCGCGCTTATTTTGCCGCAGGTATTTAGTTGTAGCTTTCCTAGCACGGAAATATTCAGCTAGGGTGCAGTATTACAAGCAAACCATTTTTTACGAAGCTTTTGTTTATTTTCGACGATCAGGCGACACTGATCACCGAACCAATTATTGCGGTATTTTGGTGGTCCTCTTCGGATAGTATCTTGCGCCGCTGTAGTTATGACTGACTGTACAGCTAGCCAGTGACAGCTAACTGGTAAATTTGCAGTGATGCTATTTGCTCTTTTAAAACATCAACATTTCACCGAACGCGCTTTTGTGTTTGTCTACAATGAAGTCTATGAATGTAGATGACAGTTTGCACTTATATTTGATAATAACTAGCAAATGATCGCTGTCGATGTCGGTATCTCTGTAGGGTCTAACGTCGAATATGTTGGGAAGAATGTCTACTATCTTAGAGATCATGACGAAACCTATTTGGTTTTCCGTTCTTCCATCATTCGATCTCCACGTTACTTTGGAATTCTTTTATGTTGAAAAAACATACTTGATATATAACTAAGTTGTACATGATTTCCAGGTCGGTGACGCGTTGGCCGGCGTTGTTGCTATTGGTGAGACACAATTTGTTATAGAATGTGATGACCACTATGGTGAAGAGCGTAACCATTGGTGGTTTCATTGATCCCACTCCCAGTCTATCTAAGCTTTTGTATTACAAATATGTACGTCTAATGTGACTCTTTGCTTGGTTCGATAGGTTTTGGACATTTTCAGATCTTAATTAAGAGGCTAAGCACGTTCTCCATATCATATTCTTAAAGCGCTGTTCGTGGACAATTTCCGAGGTCGTGTTTGTGATGAATCCGATATGATAATCCGATTTATATGGCGAGACCTTTGTGTGGGGTTCATAACTTAATTGTTTTTATGAGAGAAAGTTGTTATAGACAGCCGTTTTGTTGAAGAATCATAAGGCATCCAATCCTACCTTGAACAGATTCAGCCGCCTCTAACTTGGAGAGCAGACGCTAATTTGGTGTATTGGTTTTAGGATGCCAATGACTCGCCGTGACATGTTATGACTAAAAACAGAATTTCCGACGAGGATGATTTTGTTATATTATTATAAATTAAGTTTGGTAAAATATCCAACTTAGAACTACGATAGCGAGAGAACATATATGGAACGCGATAGAATTTCAATTTCAACCCTACTAAATAAGTTTTAGAATTCTATGTGACAAATTTCACTACTAAATGAGATCTATCTATATTGTACAAAATCTCTTAAGAATCTTTATTGAACGCCCGAAAGTTCTACAATGTAATATAATAAACTTAGCAAATACGAGGAAGTTAAAGTAGTTGGAACCGCAAAGATAATTAGTAGTCTTTCCAAACTAGTGATAGCATGTTCATTCAAATAAGCATAAGGCGCGAGAAAGGTATGATTTGAATCCGCGAATGTTAAAGAAATGGATTTCGAAATTCATCTCCTCCCACAAAAAATACGATTCGGAAGAACGACAAAAATCAAAAAAAAAAATGTTTCAAACAATTTTACTAAAAGAATTTTTATTTAAGGTAACTTCAATCAAAATGCAATTTCATAAAACTTTTTGAACTCGGAAGAAGAAAATTGTGTCATTTTTAGAAACTGTATATGGTTTCTAGATGCTTCTCAAAGAATGTTGAAAGTTTTACCTGAAGATGTGTTGTATCTTTTGAATGCTTCTTGCCAATTGGAGAGTTTGTTTACTGTCACCAGGTAGTGTAACCCGTCAATTGTGCCTGCAAAATCTATTTGGATTTGTGAGTTTGTGACCATGTCCACTAGGAATTCGCCAGTTGAAGATGTCTCCTACTATTGTAGGAATCAGCTTCGTTTTCCTGGCCGGCACCATTGCTTAGTATACAATAAATTTTGTTGTGGTTGTTATCATTACAGGTTTGCATACGTTCGTAGGTGCTGGCTAGTATGATAAGGTTAAACTTGTATGCTAATGTATATAGCAACTTTAGTCCGGTCTTTGTTGTGTTCGGTAGCTGTTTGAATTCTACTTGAATAATACTTTGATATTTCGCATACGAAAAAGGTCGAACGTACCATTGTTAGGGATCGTACACAAATCATTTAATGTAATCCGATAAATCTTTAACCGCTAAAACTTTTGCGCATGCGCATTTAAACCCTAATTTCAGACGCATCCAATTTTTGATGATTAAAATTTGTGCAAAATCGGTCGTATACTTGTTTCAGTTAAGGTCTTATTACATTTCTGAAGATAATACTCATCAGGCAACGACCATATTTCTGAGTTTGTCAAATTCTATATAATAACAAGATGATTCATCAATCATTTTTAGGTTTGCTATTCAAACCTATGTTTCTAAAACATTTTGCGGAATTTCTTTTCATAATATCCGAAGTTATGTTGATCCATTACTACCTAATAAAACGTGTTAATTGTTAAGGTCAATGTTAAGATAAAATCCAAAATCATTCACAAAAATTATATAACTTTATTTATTTATGGTATATATCCGTATTTATTTATGTCTGGAGGTCAATTTTGGATTTATGAATTTCTTATTAAGTATGTAGTATTTTTAAAATTAATGCAAGTGCTGTCAGTTGCAAAACGATTTATTGCCAGTTGGGAAACGATTTTATAGGGAGTTATTTGGGATATTTGGAGTCGTCTGGGTTGAGCGAACAAAGTTCTTATGTGTTGAAGTTTCTTCTGATTTTTTGGATTGTGTAATTGTAATTTAGGTTTTTACTAACCAAGAGATGATTGCGCAAATTTACGTAAAGTACTTTGGTACCTTTTGAAATTGATTTTTCTTCTAATTTATTCAGGAATGTCCAGAAACAACTGGTTTTATCAATTTGGGTGATGGTTTATGTAATTATTAAGGTAGGAAACAATTCGTTATTTTTGAATATTTTTATTTCAAATAATCAATTATTTTTGTATTAGGTAGTTGCTTTCGTTTCGTATCTCAAAAATGACCCCGCAGATAATAATTAAATAGATATATAAGTTTTATGAATGATTTTTGATTTTTTCTTAACATTATTGACCTTAACAGTTAACACGTTTTATGGTAAAATATAACGTTTTCATAAAAATTTAGGAACATCGAAATCTACGTTATCGACATAAAACACGTACAAAAATTCGATGTATTTATTGTGCTTCGTGTAACTTCGTTGTCTAAAAACGCAAAAAACATTTTTTACTGTACATAATTTTGCCGGCCGTACAAAGTTAGTGTATTGTGGTTTTTTACTCGCGTATTTGCCGTAAATAACTGTGTTCCTCTTTTCAATTTTCAAACATTTTATTTTCAATAAATAAAACTAATTTTTTTTAAAATAAAAAAACTAAAAAGTAAGTATTTTAATTAATTTAAAAATATATAGTTCAAGTGCATTGATATCGACATTTTATGCTCTCATTTTGAACTTAATTTTTTTTTTTTAATATGGAGTAGCTAATACTTTTGTAGTTTACCAAAAAAAAAAAATAATTACATCACAAAAAATTTTCTACGCATTCCCTAATTTGATTAATATCAATTTATTTATTTAAGCGTGATAACAGTTCTAATTAACTATGATAAAAATTTGTGTGCAAAAAGATTTTTGTCGTCCGGCATAATAGCATGTTACGTAACACATAGTTTGCGGCCTTAGCACGATATCGATTTTTTTTTTTGCTAATATCTGATTTGAAAAATTTATAATCTATATTCAAGAAACATGTGTTTTCCGGAGTAATATACTAAATATACGTGATATTAAACGCGCTCGAAGTTAAGATAACTAAAGGAGAAAATAGTGCCCGGAGTCACGAGAGGTGGGGTCTCGCTCGAACCATATTTTTAGAAGAGCATTTTGCAAATATGTACATACGAGTAAAACAAATGGTGCCAACTTGATTGTTGTGAAAAATGTATTTCGAAATTATCACCTAATTTTTCTCGAAATCCAAAATTACATTTATTTTACTTTTAATCGATTGTGGTGGTGATTCGTGGGGAGGCGACCACAATATTGGCGACTACATATCGTCTGGGGGCGATATGTCACGCGACAGAAATAGTTACATTGTTGAAAACAAATTATGTGGGTGACGTCATCATGAAATAGTTTCGAAATGGGTCGTGAAAATTGTACTTCCTATTAGGTTATATCAGCGTGACAGCAAAATCAATACACGATTTAAATCACTAACCTTGACCCCTGAATTAGATATTGGATTTTATTTTTCTATGTGATGTAATAATCATCAACATGCGAAACGGTTATTACATAATTTTTACATGAAAAATTAATAATTGCGTTAGGTTATTGATCTTTCTTGTTTTTATTTAAATGTTATTTAAAGATGGCACCACCATCATATGCTGATCTTGGAAAACAAGCACGTGACGTTTTCGGTAAAGGCTATCATTTTGGTTTATGGAAGTTAGATGTTAAGACCAAAACAAATTCCGGTGTTGAATTTGCCACCAGTGGTACCTCAAACCAGGAGTCCGGCAAAGTAGCTGGCTCCCTTGAATCAAAATATAGACTTAAAGATTATGGTCTAACATTCTCCGAAAAATGGAACACAGATAATACATTGGTGTCGGAAGTTTCGGTCCAGGATCAACTTATTGAAGGTTTAAAGCTTTCGTTTGATGCCTCGTTCGCACCACAAACCGGCAGCAAAACTGGACGTGTTAAGACAGCATATTCGCATGAGAAAGTTCAATTTGATGCCGACTCAACAATTGATTTAGCTGGTCCATTAGTTAACGCATCGGCTGTTGTTGGTTACCAAGGATGGTTGGCCGGTTATAGAGTCCAATATGATTCATCAAAATCAAAAATTTCCGGTAACGACTTTGCATTGGGTTATACAGCAGCTGGTGATTTCGTAATTAACACTACTGTGTAAGTATATTTAATTAAAATTATAAAAATTGGCTTGTTACTAATAAAATTTTTGATTAACAGAAACAATGGTAATATCTTCGGTGGTTCGATTTATCAAAAAGTTAATAACAACCTTGAATCAGCCGTGGATTTAAAATGGACCTCTGGACAAAACACAACAAGCTTTGGTATTGCATGCAAATACAATTTGGATGAAGATGCCTGCATACGCGCTAAAGTAAACAATTCAAGTGAAATCGGTTTGGGATATCAACAAAAGTTACGCGACGGTATTGTCTTAAACTTATCAACACAAATCGATGGCAAGAATTTCAGCAATGGTGGGCACAAAATTGGCGTTGCTCTTGAGCTCGAAGCTTGAACAGACCAACATTTGGTTTAAAATAAAAATCAGTTAAATTATTTAGACGAAAAATAAAATGAAATTCTATAAAAATCACGTAAAAAGATCGTTTCACATTCAACTTTAAACAAGCAAAAGTATCTATCTAATAAATATAAGTATAAATCTATTGCATTATAACAATTTTTATTTTATAAAAATTGATTTAAAAAACAAAATATATAGAAAAATGAAAATATAAACTAAATATTTTTCGTCTTAATTTAATTTTTTTTTGTTCGCTTTTTCCAATGTTCCAATTTAAAATTTTACCTGTGAAAGTCGCGCGTGTTTAATAGTTTATGTAGTAAAAAATTATGTGAAAAATAAAAATTATACATAAAATCTGAATTTTTATTGATTTCATGTTTAAGAAAATTCTATGTCTATAAAAACGTATGTACATAATTGCAATGACCCATTTTCTCGTGATCAGTGATTGTGGGTTGCGCACGCCATTCTATCTTTATGTGGCAGTATTTCTTTTTATACAAGAAAATGGTTTGTGTGTTGACCTCTATTATACGATTACGTTTAAGATTCCGTATTACGAAGGATTTATAATTGTCATTTAAGAAAAACGTCTTTTCGCGTGGTGGGTTTGTTGCAGACAATGGGCCGCTTTAAGACGAGGGGACAATGTATTTCTCGTAACTGCAGGTTCGATTCTTGTTCCAGGAAAGTACTTTGAAAAGACTTTTCAGTAAAAAACTTTACTTTTCTGGCCGTGTCCCAAACACCGACTTATTTGCTTATACTGACTTATTTAAATAAGTCTGCTATCGAGGTGACTTATTTTGAAAGCAAAAAACTTATTTGATCATGTAAACAAGCAATATACATTTGATCATGTAAACATGAAAAATTCAACAAATTATCAAATATCAATAATTTTCAAACATTAATGATATTCCACTTAATTAATAACTATTAATACAATATTGTCTTAATAAATTATATAATTAATAGATTTTAGTGATATAAAAATATTTTAGAGTTATAGAGGATTAATAGAGGTGTTTGCATAAAAAAATTATAGCTTGCGCATTTCGCGCATCTCAGCTACAATAATAAATTTTCATCGTATTTTAATAACTCAAGACACATTTTTATATTTTTATTTATTAAATAATTCTTTAAAATAAATTATTTTTTATGCATTTTAATTTTTTTATTTTATTATTAAATAACAAATTCCTAAAACATTTGTTGTTTGCTATATCTGTCAAAATAAGTCAGCAAAATCGTTTGGGCGACTTGACCGACTTATTCAAGATGGCGTCAAATAAGTCAATAAGTTTGAAATAAGTCGGTGTTTGGGACACGGCCTCTGATTCATATTTCATGAGAATGAAAAAATTACGTCACAAACTTTTCATATGAAAAGAAATTTTTCATCGACGATTGTGGTCATGAAAAGCAAAATAATTGTTTAATTTTTCTTTTCTAGATATTAAATTTTACAATTTAAGTGGTTCAAATTAATTTGGTTTAAATTTAAAAAGAAAATTAAATTTTGAAATAATAAAATTTTGTAACAAAACGGTACCAAGCGCAATTAGTGACAGCTTTATGCACTACTTAGGTTCAGACAACAAGAACGTGTACAGTATCCCTTTCCAATGTTTACAAGTTCGCCAATCACCCTTCTGTCCACGGGCCGTTGTAATACATACACACGCGGTTGCACACGCGGGGCAACCTTTCTGTGAATTGGCAATCGCCACTAACCCCTTCCGATTACCCTTGTATAAAACTCGTGGACCATCCGCAATTCCCACTCGTCTTGGCTGGTCGGAGTTGTGTCACTTTTTCATATCATGTGCGATTTGTGATTAATGGTTTTTAAGTTATGAGTGAAATTCAAAGTGGCTAATTTTACAGTAGAATCATGATTATCTCTCTAACCGTTACAGATAGGATATGTACTGTCATATAATCTTTTGTTCAGATTGGTATCCCCCATCATCTCCAGACATAATTGTACTTACTTAAGAGTCGGACCCTGTGCTTATCACGAACTGATAAAAACGTTCGTGAGTTTTCGAATCGTGTTAGTTTCGACTAACGTTTCAATATGTTGGCTATTGTGAAAATTGTGGTGTAATTAATTATTAATGTAAAGCTATTTTCTTTTTATTGAAAAATTCAAACATGAAAACTAGAAATAAAAGTTATCTACCTTACTTAGGCCGAATTCATTGAAAAAATTGTATGAATGAACGATCGAACGAACGCAACCATAAAGGCGTCTTTAGAAAAACTATAACATTCCTAAAGTGGGAACCAGTCAGGAATAAAAACTTAATAAAAGAATAAGAATGCGATAAATCCGCCGTTCCACACTTTGATTCTTTCATCGTGATTCTTCCTCGTTTCCTTCCCCTTTTCCCATAAAATATCAACAGTTTGTGGGTGAAGGGGAGGAAAAGAGGAAAGAATCAACGTGTGTAATGGCGGATTGACATTTCAGTGCTACCCAGCCAAACTTAATTTTTAAGTAAGAAACCCAACGGAACCTTCGTTAAATTTTAGCTGTCATTCCGTGGTTCCACACTTTGATTCTTTGGTCATAAATTTTTCAAGGACACCTGGTTTTTTTGGCGTTTTTGGGTTAATTTTAGTTTAATTTGCACTTCGAGTGCAAAAAATATATTTATTCAACCAAGGAAGCAGTTTTCGCAGCAAATAATAAACATTTTGTACAATACGAATATATCAAAAAACATAATTTTACGCACATACATAAAAAAAAACGCGCAAAGCAAAATGTGAACGGCGATTGATTTTTTGAAATCATTGAATCACGACGAAAGAATTAAAGTGTGGCGAGGCTCATTTAAGAAAAAATAGTGCGCGTTATTTCAATAGAGGTAAATACTGTATATAGAATGATAAGTTTTTCCCATATACAATTTTCTATTTCAACTGTCACACGTCAGAGCAGGACGTTTATATAAAAAATTCATATTGCGGGCTCATATGTCAAACAAAAGGCCAACCAAATAACTTTTTGTTTTTGTAAAAAGTGACGCGCTAAATTTTGTGTTTTAAAAAAATCGAGATATTATTAATTAAAATAAATAAAATATTATAAAACAGTTGGTGAATCGTGTACTAGTGCATCGTTTGTTAATAAACATTGAAAACTTTGAACATTGAAATTAAGTGTCTTGTGAAATGTTGCCAAAATTCGCATCGAAAAATTCGAAAAGAATTTCTTACCATCTATAAGTGTTTACATATATAAAATAAAATGAAAATTATGCTAAAAGGAAAGTGATTTGTGATAAAATTGTCCATATTTTAATTTAGAAACATATGTTATATTACAGTGTCGAATTTTTCTTATTGCTACGTACATATTCTACGTGGTTTTCTTTTCACAATTAGTTTTTATTTTGGAATACTATAAGTACAATTTTTTACCAAAAATAAAAAAAATAAATCCTTACTATATTGGGATAAAAATAATTGTGATTTTGTGTAGTTTTTAATTTCGATCGAACAAATTCTAAATACGAGCCGTTGATTTATATGCTTTCTCTTTTACTCTCCGAATTTGACTCACTTGACAGCTGCTAACATTCACTCTTCAGTATCTACCTTTATGTATACATAACAGCGATCATAAACGAAACATCTCTATGACAAGTCTGCTATGTTTCTCATTCTATCGCATTGTGCGCTTTTTTAATATCGCTTTTTTAATATATGTTTAATAAAACGAGAACAACAAAAACCTCTGCATTAATTTCTTATTCACAGCGCATCCCCAATAGAATTTCTTTAACTTTTTCCTTACAGAAAAGTATGAAAAAAAAAAATTCTCTAGTTGCTTTTTTGTACTTTTCTGTAAGGAAAAAGTTGGAGATGCGCTGTCACTCGTTGTCGCTATCGCAATAATTTTTTTATTTATAATTTTTTTATAGTTTTAAAAATATTTTGTTTCTCGAATAAGTAAACATTTTGTAATTTTGATTTATTAGAAAGAAACATTTTCAAATAACTAACAAACAACAAACCAGCCAAAACTTTAACCACTATACCATTTGGTCGGTTTCCTGTGGGGTCGATTTGAATTTTGTGACATCAAATCACATTTTTTGTACCACAAAATTCAAATCGACCCTGCGGGAAACCGAACAAATGGCACAGTAGTTAAAGCTTTGGCGTTTGGATCGGGATGTACCGGGTTCGAACCCCAACAAGAGGCAGGAAGCAAAGTTCCTGCAGGGTCGATTTGAATTTTGTCACATAAAATCAAATTTCTTGTACCGCGAAGATCCATTGATAAAACGAACGGTCGTGTCTCCTATCACGCTTAACGTTTATAATGGCGCCGTTTTCATCAGGCAGCACTTATTAGTACGTATTCAACAGTTGTCATAAAAAACTGACAAAAAACATTTGTTTATCTGAAACGTCATAATATTTACCGAAATGTAAATATACAAAAAAATTATAAATTTACAATAAATAAGGCAAAAGTTATTATCTATAATTATCAGTAAATACAACAATCCTACCTATAATAATTCAAACGAACATAATATCACATACACATGACACACAATGAGTGTACAACAATTTTAATAATTCGCGCAAGTTTAGTTCAATTTTAGTTGCTTTTCAGCAAAAATACCGAGGTAGTAACATCAAATATGTTACGAATTCTCGTAATTTTATTTATTTTAACAATATTTACTATTGAAAAGACTCTCGAACGTGAGGATATTATCATAAAGAAACGTGTAAGTTTATACAAATTATAGCCAATTTGGGCAACCTACTTTTATGTAATTGAAGTGAAAGTTTTATGCCGTGATAGGGTAGCACTATAACCAATTAAAGGTCATAATAAAAATTGTAGATTTAATAAATTTTTTGCATCGTATGTGATAATTTTGTGCGATTTGCATGAGTGAATTTTATCTAAAAGATTATTAAAAATGTCGTGTATTCCAAATTAGTATTATACCAACAAATCGATTACTATTGCTTCAAATTATAATTACCAAGTTAAAATTATAGAACAATCATGCATCGCTTTCGATGGACGATAACCGAATGTCGCTCGTTACCCAATTGACGAGTTTGAAAAATTTCAATCAAATCCTCGACAATATTTTGGTACCGCGAGTGGTTGGCACCCCGGGCCATGACCAAGTGAGAGATTTTATCGTTAGATTTTTACGTGATTTAGAATGGACCACTGAATTAGATACGTTTACGGCGACTACACCATTATTCGGAAAACTACGATTCGATAACATTATTGCGACTCTGAATCCGAACGCAGAACGATTTCTAGTGCTTGCCTGCCATTACGACAGTAAACACTTCGATAACATGGTATTTTTAGGTACGTAACAATTTAGGAACTAGACTCCAAATAATTTGTATGTTATTTTTCAGGGGCTACCGACTCTGCAGTACCTTGTGCTATGCTTATGAATATGGCATACGTTCTAAACGATTATCTAGCCAACAACCGCCAAAACAATGAGTTTAGTATTAAATTTATATTCTTCGACGGCGAGGAAGCTTTCCTCGAATGGTCGAGCACCGATTCGATTTACGGTGCTAGAAATTTGGCCGCGAGATGGGAGCGTGAAGGATTTTTACCGAAAATCGATATGTTAGTGCTACTCGATTTGCTCGGTACGCCCGATCCGCAGATTTATAGTTTATATCAAAGTACCGAAAAATGGTATAGAGAGCTACTTTTAGCAGAAGAGCGACTAGCCAGTTTAGGCTATTTAGAACGATACCAGTATTCAAGTGTAATTCCACAACAATCATCAAATCGATATTTCCAACCGCGGTCAACCCAAGGTTTCATTGAAGACGATCACATCCCATTTTTGCAACGTAACGTTCCAATTCTACACGTCATCCCCATACCATTTCCAGATGTTTGGCACAAAGAGTCTGACAATCGTGATGCGATCGACCTTATCACAGTTGAAAATCTAATGAAAATTTTCCGAGTTTTTATTCTTGAGTATCTGCACATCCCAGTTTAAAATTCCGTCCACATACTTTTTTTTAAGATAATTATACTCCAGTTTATAGTTTTTATTGAAAGGTAATAAAATAATGTTAGAAAACAAAAAGTTTAAATTAAATAAAATTACTGACACATTTGTTCATCCATCGCCTTAGCGATCCACTCCGGTTCGGCGGCCGAAATTTTTTCGATAATTCCGTTCACCTGATAGCATAACGACTGGATTTGTTTATCCCACTGCGGCAAAATTTCTCGTGTTTCAAAATGCACAATCCCATCTATTTGATCGATGTAGCCGTTCATTCGTGCTTCACTAATCATCTGGCTGGCAATACGCTCTGCTTTACCTGGTGCAATTTCAAGAAGAGCGCCTAGTTCTTCAAAAGTAATGTTATTGTATAGTTTACTAGCTGAGAGCAAATTATGCTCGAATACAGCCCGGTCTAAAATTGTTGAGCCATCAAGTGTGGTAGCCTTCTGATGTTCTTGTAACAGAGCTTCGAATTCTTGAAGTTCTGATCGTCGAATAATACGATCCAAATACATTTTTTCCAGGATAGAATAAGCCGGTAATTGCTGACATCGCTCATCTTTAAACAGCGTTGCGAGCATTCGAGATCTCTGCTGCCCAGCCGATGCAAGTACTGTGCAAATAAGAGCTTTTTTCAATGCAGTCATCCGTTCAAATTCGTCGACAATCGTCCGATACGATAGCTCATTATAACGCTGTGCCGCCTCAATGAATTTTCGACGATAATCCAGCACACGGGCATAACACACCTTATACATGACCAACAACTCCTCATTTTTTGTTTCCGCCTGTAATAGAGACGCACGATTTATATACGCCTCGGCCTGTACTGGATCATCATTTTCCAAAAATAATCTAGCAATCTTCAAATATGTTTCTAATTTATAGTCGACGGAATACTGTTTTTGTCCCGTTTCGAGTGGTATACCAACCAATACATGGGCCGCTTCACGCCACTCCTGATTTCGCTCATATATTTGAGCTAAATGCTGCCGAATCGATGCGACTTGTTCTTCAAACGAAATGACACGGGGATGTACTTTTTCCAGTGTAAAATGAGACACAATTTTAGACACCTCATCCGACAAGTTTGTGAAATGATTACCAACTTCGGTTAGTATTTGTCGTGATATCACCAAGCTCACATGTTCATTAACAAGAGCCTCGATAAATAATTTTAGCATTTCAATCATTTCGTTACTGCTGGTGGCCAAAATTAATTCCAGGAGGCCCCGGTATCTATATAACAAAACAATATAGATATAACATAACCCCAAAATATGCTGGCGACAAAACAAATCATCATATATGCTTACTTATCAGCTTGTTCCTTGTGAGATCCATTGAAATTCGTTAAGGCGTGTAGTTGCGTCTTTAAACTGGAAGAATTTATCGACATTATAATAAACTACACAATTTTTTCAGTTTTTCCAACAAAAATTTGCAATTTTAGAAAATGAAAATGACAAATGATTTGATTTGACATCTGCAAGTATGATGTGAAGTTTGCGTTTGGCATTAAAGGGTGCGTTCCCTTCCCAAGTATTTTTACTTTCAATTTTTCTGGCGATATTCGTACTTAAGTACTAAACTTAGTCTAGTATTTTTCTAAGTTTGAGTTGCAATTTATTAAAATAAAACGTATGAAGCGTGTCGCGAAAATCCGAAACTGGACTAAACTCATTATAAACATTTTATTGCATGTGTATGCGTATTGAGAAATATTTGGCGGGAACAATTGTGCTTGTGTTTGTTTAAACGGCAATTTCAAATTTTGGTTGTAAAATTAAATGTTTTTAAAGAAATATTTTTGTTTTTGTAATATAAAATAATTTATTAAATTCATTATTGATTACTTTGGACATACATATATATACATTTCGATTAAATTATTCAGTTTTTTAATTTCTAATATTTACACTAGATTTTTTTTTAAAATAATTTTCCTTGTTTGTCTTTTATATAATAAAAGTAATTTGTGGATATTAAACCGCTTTCGATAGAGTTCGTAAATTTTTCCATAGTACAATCTAAAATGTTGAAAATAATATTACAATTATTAAATTTAACACGGAGTAACGTAAACCATACCTCACATTATCTTTATTGACCGTTAAACGTAAACTTGCAGCTAAGCTCTTTGGTGAACAGCTCTGTAAAGTTTGCAATAATACACTTTTTTAGTTCGTGGCCATCTTGCTTCATAAATAATGATTTCTAAATATAAAATAGGAAAACAAAATATAATAGATTGTACCAAATTATCTCGAATGAATCTTTACATTACCAATTGTTTTACAGCCTTCCTATCTTCAATTAAATTAATATCAAAGTTGACAAATGTATCCGCATCGTTAAAAGTTACTATGTATAAACTTAGCGTTCTCACAATAAACTAAATAACGCCATTTGTATACGCATATGTATATAATACGTATACGCTACAAACACTATCATTATAATGTGAAGTTTAACTTTCGTTAATTTTGGATGAAAACGAAGGAAAATACTGTGCTCAATTTTTACTTTCGTTTTGTTATACTTGGGATATTATTTTGTAGGGTAAAAGGAAAATATTGTAAAAGCGCATCCTCAATACAGTTCTGTTTTCCTTACAGAAAACTAAGAAAAAAAAATTTGAGATTTTTTTTTTCTCAAATTTTTTTTCATACTTTTCTGTAAGGAAAAAGGAATGCTATTGGGGTTGCGCTACAAATCCCGCAATAGAAAATCGGTTATACTTTACTATATAAGTGTCTATTGCTGCGTCTATTACACAGCTAAAATAGCAATGCTAAATGCAAATGACAGCTGTAGCAACGGTATAAACACGACATATTCATAGCTCTAGCTAGCTAAAATAGCACTGCTATTTAGCATTGCTACGTAGCTAGCAATGCTACGTAGCTACGGTATAAACAACCAACATTGCTACACATGTCAAAAGGGAAGTTTTTATTTTATTGTTTACAAAAAAGTTTGAATAATTACATATTTTGTAGCTGAAAATGATTTAAATTTTTGGTTCGTTAGGAAAATTTAGAAAAAAATAACAAAAACCTAAAATGAAAAAGGGCGAAAAATGTGCAACGTGAAATGACGAGAAATTTTCTGTTTTTGACGTTTATATCAATATACGGTATGAACGCAAGCTAAATAATATTGACATCTTTAGCATTACTATTTTAGCTTCGGTATAAACGCAGCATATGAAATACATTTTGACAAAAAAAAATATGTTTTTGAAAAAAACAGTTTGCAAACTTTTATACATAAAATATTGCTGACAAAGATAAGATCCATAAATTTACTTTAATGTGTGCATATACATATATGTACATTTAGGGTATATATTTACTTTATATGTGTGCGTATATATGTACATTTAGTAGTATGCCTTAACCAAAAATTCAATTTAATAGGCGTAAATCTAAATATTTTTTCAATTAATACCTAAATTTTTGCTCAATTTATACAATGCAAATGTTGTTGTAAATTTAGAAAAAGAAACAAAAGAAAAAATTGCATTTGTAGAATCTCTTTAAATGTTTTTGTGACTAACCAGCTCCTCATTAGTTACAAAAGTACGAAAAGTAAATTTTCAACTCTTCATTTTGCATTGGAAAATTGTTAAACGGGCTAATATGGAAAATGTTTGAAATTTCCTTTATACATATATAAATTATTTGTTTTCAAGTAAAACGATTTTTTTTGTTCTTTGCTTTGGGAAAATTTTCAACGTAGAATTAAATAGAGAAGGCAGTTGTGTGACAACAAATTTTTCGGTTATGTCAAACGTTGTAACGTTTTAAACGAATAAAATTTGAAAATGTTCCGTTTTTTCTATAGAATTTAAGATGTACATTTAAGATTGTTTGTTTAGTGATATCTCTTTTCGGCCTGCCATCACAATTGTGTGGGTGACGAAAGACAATCATGTCAAAAATTTATTTTTGTATGTTTTCAAATTTTAATGCTTTTTTCCAAAAAGAATTGCGATTAAACTAAGATCCGTTAAAATCCGAAAGACATCTCAACCTGTCATTTTCCCCGTAGAATTAGATTATATAAAATGAATATAAGCATCTGTCAAGCGTCACAAATTCGGAGGGTAAAAGAGAAAGCATATAAATCAACCGTATTTAGAATTTGTTCGATCGAACTTAAAAATTACACAAATTCAAAATTATTTTTATTCTAATATATTGTGTTTATTTTCGGTAAAAAATTGTACTTATAGTACTATTCCAAAATAAAAAGTAATTATGAAAAGAAAAGCGCGTAGTAAGCACGTAGTAATAAGAAAAATGCGACGCTAGTAATATATGTTTACAAAAAGAAAACACCCCACGCCAACAACCAAAATTGTTTTCTTAATTTTTTCTGATTTATAACTTAAATTTAGGATCATTTTACCAACAAATCACTTTCTTAACATAATTTACATTTTATTTCATAATAACACTTGGTAAACTTAATGAACGTAAGAAATGGATTTTTTTAGGTGTACTTTGGCAGATTTTCACAATACACTTTATTTTAATAAGAAGTTTCCAATTCTTATTACTAAATGATGCACTACTACACTATGCACTAAACATTTTATTAACATATTTAATCATTTTAATTAATAATTTTAAGATTTTTTAAGAGCTTCATACAACAACAAAAAGTAGTTTGGTGTGGGTGTTTTCTTTGCCATATGAGACCACCATATGAATTTTTTATATAACCATCCTGGTCTGACTCTCTTGAGATGAAATATTAAATTTTATATGGGAAAAAACTTTAGATTCAATCTATAGTATTTAGTTGTATGTTTATTACATACACATTTGTGCATGGTGGACGAGATTGAAGGGATAGAAGAAAAAAAATGTTCCTGAAAAGGGATATCCCTTTTGCTGCCCGGTAACACAATTGTGTAGGTACGGCAAAAGTACCATGTCAAAAATTTATTTTTGAATGTGTTTTCAACCAACTTACACATTTGTGCATTCCTTTCAAAGTTATTTTCGTTATAAAAAAACAATATATCTATACACACAATTGTGTTGGTCTTCAAATCAAGCTGGTTGTACTTCAAATCAAGCCAAATTTTTTATCAAAAACCCCATTACATACTATGATTTTTAACTCACACATTTGTGTGGTTTGGACTTTAATAGAGCCTTTTTTTTTTGGTTGAAAAAGGGATACAGAATCTCCTGTGAGGAGCTTCTAATGCGGGAAACAAATCGAAAATATTGATCATGCAACGTATTAGTCGAGCAAATATAATCAATTTAAATATTTTTAAAATTAAAGCGAAAACAAGAAAGAAAAGCATTATTTTTAAATAAATATCATAGAAAAATAAGTTTAACATAGATTTCTCATTTTTATAAAACGAATAAAATTCCATGTCTGGATTGTATTTGTGACTTTACATTGCGCATGACATTGGAATTTCACTTTTATCTTCCGTTTTATACAAATGAGAAATCTATGGTAAACTTTTTTTTCTATGTTAAATATTTTACGTTTTGTTGAACAATTGCATTGACGTTATGCTGTGCCGCGCACTTGCGCTCGTTTATCCATGTGATTGTGTGTTTCGACCGTAATAAACAACAAATATGGGATTTTGTCAATTTTGACATTTGCCGTGTCAAATAAACCATTACCACAAAAATATTTTTTTTCCAAAGTTATCGAGTTTTTTTATTTCAATTTATTTTTATTCGATAAAGTATACAAAATAATTAATTTTAATCTATTTTTATTGTGCATCTATTACTAGACGATATTTTAAATGTGAACATTACTGTAAATTTTGTCTGTTTGTGTTATTTATTGTAAAATATATAAAGTGAGCGCAGCGAGTGAAAAAATGGCATCAAGAAAAAAGGTAGATTGTATTGTTTATCGTTAGTTTTTTGCTCGAGTATCACGATGTTTATTGCAATTGTGTGTTTAGTTAGATAATTTCGATATTTTTGCGTGTTATTAAATTCAATTTAATTGATAAAATTTGTTTTGATTAAATATTATTGCGCGCATAGTTCACGGTTTATTCGATAGATATCTCTATTATATATGGTTTGTGTACTAACTAAGCAAATTTATTTTATTTTTTATGGCGGGAAATTACTACTACAACAGTCGACAAGTTCAACTGATTCAAGTTCAGGAACAACAAGCGATTCCTCATCAAATTCAAGTTCATCGTCTAGTGGATCCGATTCGGGATCGTCGAGTTCAGATTCAGATTCGTCGAGTTCACAAGATGGGCCGTCCCAACCATCAAATTCTAATAATAATGCAAGCGGTGGAGGACAAACAAGTGCATCCCAAACTGGTACCACAAATCGCGGTACGTCGGGAAATGTGAGTAATAACTCTGTTAATCATGCGGCTAACTCCAATCAATCAAAGCAAGCAGATAAGAATATTAGACGTAAGAGTTCTGAGGTGGTAACGGCAACGGCTAAACTTCAACAAACCGGATTACATGGGTCCGATAAAAATTTTACAGCTAAACAAAAAGAAAATCGGAAAGAAGCGCCTGCTGTTAAATCATCGTCAAAAGCGGTTCCTAATTATTCCAGTGATGATGATTTGGTTTCAAATAAATCGGCACCACACAAGTCTGTTCATGACAAGAAGAAACCCCAACACCCACCATACAAAACAAAACCAGTACATGTGCCGGCTAATAATGCGCCACCAGCTAGTACAGGCGGTAAAGCACCACCTGCAGTGGTAAAGCAAGCCAAGCTTTCAAATAATAAAATACCGGCCTTGCCGCAAGGTACTGGGGCTGTAAAAAAGCCGGTAGAAAAATCATCTAGCAACTCATCGAATTCATCGAAAAACCAAAACATCAACAATAAAAAGAAGAGTATATTTTCGCCGGAAAATTCTTCAGAATCGGATGACGATGATGATGATGAAGATGATGATGATGACGACGATGATGATGAAGATGATCGTAAACCGACACAAAAGGTGGTTAAAACGCAGAAAACGATTAGCGTTACAAAAGCGATTAGCGGTGGCAATAAAAATCTTCCTCGAGCTAAAGATAAAACCAGTATTAGCAACAGTAACAATCAAGCGGCGAATCGTCAAAAATCACAAAAACCGCCCGAAAAAGAAAAAATTATTATTAAAAGTTCTGAATCATCGGAGTCCACATCAAGTTCGGCCACCTCTACTAGTAGTGATTCTGAGTCGGAAAGTTCAGCAGACTCCCTCTCTCCGCCACCTAAGAAATCGGGCAGTAAAAAATCTTCACAAAAACCCACCGTCAAAACGACAGATACCTCAAAAAACAATTCCGATTCGGATATTGAGAATAGTACCAAACCATCGGTTGTTCGAAAACTTACTCGGTCTGCAAGCACTCGAAAATCTCGCCATCTAACTGGAAAAGCACCAACCGATTCCGATTCCGACGCAGACAGTATAAAACGATCGTTATCAAAGAGTCCTGTTAAAAAGGCGCCTATCGTTACAAAAGGTAAAACCAAAAATAAACGTGTCGAAGTAAAAAGTATCGAGAACAGCGTTAAACAATCGCCACCGATTCCCGAGGAACGAAAATGTCCGTTCGAAGGATGTGATTCAGCCGGACATCTTGGTGGCCAGTTCGAAAAACATTTTACCATAGACGCTTGTCCAATGTATCACAATATGACTCTCGACCAAACCAAAGAACTGTTGCATGAGCGTAAAAAACGGGAAGAAGATCGTAAAACTATGATGACACTGTTGAATGATCCAGCCAAGAAGCAATCGCAAATGCTCGAACAAAAAATGTACCTACAAAAGATCAAAGACATTCGAATGAAATTTAAGCCGAATCCGACCGAAAAGCAGATCGGTGCAAATAATCAATCGTCTTCTAATAATAACAATAATAATAACAATAACAATACAAGTAATAATAATGTGTCAATAGATGTGGAAAAGACGCGAGAGCCCGTGCTTAATGGGCTTGTCAGTGATTATGATTTGCAATTGTTTCGGGAGGCCCAGGCAATCTCCAGTGAACATATCGAGGACGAGTTTAGAAAGTTATCACCATCTAAAGGCACAAAATATATTTCGATGGGAAAATACTGCATGGAGGTTTGGTATCAATCACCATATCCGGCAGATGCAGCTCGCCTCCCCAAACTCTATATATGCGAGTTTTGTTTACGATATCAGAAATCGGAGGTCGGCATGAAAAGACATGCAGCAAAATGTGTTTGGCGCCATCCGCCGGGCGATGAAATTTATCGTAAAGGGAAGCTAGGCGTATGGCAGGTAGATGGAAAGCGGCACAAACAGTATTGCCAGCATTTATGTTTACTGGCTAAATTTTTTCTCGACCACAAAACGTTGTACTATGACGTGGAACCGTTTTTATTCTATGTGATGACACTGGCCGATTCAGAAGGATGTCATACCGTGGGTTACTTCAGCAAGGTAGGTGTTCGTTTTAATTTTATGTATATGTCAGCGACTTTATGAATTTCGATTTCTTAAATAGCCGAATTAAGATTTTTTCTGTTGTATGCGTTAATACTAAAGTTGTATAATAAAAATGCGAAAAAACATTTTTCTTTCAAGTTCATTATCCATTCTGTAAATTGACGTCAATCGACCTTAGTGCTAAGAAAATTACGAGTCTACGTATTTATGTTATGTTGTGCTTAAAATATTCGCATAGATAATCGTTGCATAGTGATGCCGAATACCGATTTACGATTAATCTGGATTAGGTTTTAACGTAGATTTTGTCGTTTTGCAAATGTCTCAAATCAATCTTCGTTATGCTCGGTTGTTGTATGTGCACATGAAGTTTTAATCATCACATAAATTGCCCGAAGCACAGTTTTTGATTTTTCATTTCCTGTTTCATTTTCCCAACATTTTTCATTATAAAAATAAAAAATCGGTTCGTCTGATTCAATTCCTATATCTTTGTGTTCTTTATAAATATAGAAAAAAGGTGGTTACATCCATTACCTCCTGCGCTTATGCCATTAAAATAACATAATGGAAAAATACTTGCTGGTAATAAAAAGTAAAATCTATGAACGGTAGCCCTGATCCTTGTAAGTTTTGTTGTTCAAATAACATAACAAATCAGTTACAAATCATACATGAAATACTATAAAAAATAATTAATTTTCCAATATTTTTTTTTACGATTTTTCTTTGACTCTAAAGTGTAAACATAAACGAACCACGGTCATAAATTCCATTACGAAGCCTTCAACTTTGTTTAAGTAAATATTATTATGTATTTTGTTTAAATTGTTTCTAATTTACAACTAGTGCTTATTTACGTTTTCCTGCACAAAGAATGTATACTTATATGAATTTTTATTTTATTACAATTAAAGAAAATGCTATGAAATTTGATTTTCCAACTGCTAAGACGTTGTTTATAATTTTAACCGACAATCGGTGTAAAAACTATCATAATATGAAACGAGCGACTAATAATTCGAATTTACGCTTTTAATTTGATTTTGCGCTTTTATCTGGAAATAAGTAAATTTAACATTTTTTGTCAATTTTAGAGAAGGTTCACGCTATCGCATTCTAGCGTTAGAGTTATCTATATTCCATTACGAAATTAATATTGTTGAAAGTGTTAAGGCCAGCTCAACATGTATATGTAATAATATAGTATAACAACAGAACATAATAACAATTATAAAACTACATTTTTAATTTATATTATTTATTGCAATGTATGCATTAATTTTTTCGTATAAAAAATGTAATTCTTAAAAAGTCTTATTGCAATGTATACAAAAATCATATACATATAAAAAGACTATTTCCAAATAAAATAAACCAGTAGCAAAAACTATTAAATCATTTATGCTGACCCCACCCGCGCTAATCTGAATAAATAATCATTTCACCAAATCAAAGCAGAGGCTTGATTTGTTTATGGTCTTTCGAGCCGGATCTCATCGTCAACGAGATCATCATACCAGTTAACAACATAGAGTAGCAGCTCTACCGACCACGTCACGAATCGGAAGCAGTTTCGGTGCATAAACAACATACATTTACTAAATCGTAACGCACCAATCTTCAATTTTAAGATGTCACCGCAGATAAAAAATCCGTCATGAGGCGGAACTATGGAAAGGACGGCGACCATCGCAAAGGTCGGAGTTATTTACAAGAATGTATTGAAAAACTGAAGGAGCTGTATTCGAAATTCATCTTAACCGACGACAAAATCATCGAGACGTCATCGATAAGCAGGTAGCAGAAAATTACGAAGTTCTGCTGGCTGAATTACAACAACGATTAAAGTCGCTATCTGATCAATCACAATCGTCCTTTTCTAATGCCAATAACAAATCTAATGCCAAAAAGTCGGAGCCACTTCGTACTGAATCGATCGAGTAGCATGACAACTCGCTGTTCGAAAACAAGATGTAGTCATGCGCCAATTATACTAACATATACATCAAATCGAGTAGAAATTGGATCACGGAATTCGTCCACCTACAGCTAAGCATCAAAAAGATGCAAAAACGGATGGACGAGATCGACCAGTTACATACGACGATTAAGACGAGAAAGATTGGAGTATTAACTACTTCATCAATTATTATGATGGTTAAGGTGGACGACACCATAGTGCGGTTTCAAAGAAATTACAAGCAAAATACGGTCCCGCAAGGGGTACGCAGCATCAAACTACCAAAAGTGGATATACCAACATTCACCGGAGATTATGAAACCTGGAGCACGTTCAACGATTTATTCACTTAGCTCATTCATAAAAACAACGAAATTTCCGATACAGTCAAAATGACTTATTTAAAATCACACGTCCAGAAAAGCGCGGCTCAAATTATCAGCCATCTCGAATGTAGGAGACAATTAAGACAAGGCGTGGGATCTACTACAAGTAAGGTACAGTTCGGAATATGCATGACAATGCAAAAGAAATGCTCCACAACATCGAAATCTTAAAATTAAATTCTACATTCAAATCATTCGTAGCGTTCATTCTGTCCAGAAAACTAGATGCAGAATCCATTCGGCTATATGAGTCAACCTTAGCCAATCCAAGGGAGCTACCAACTATAACCGAATATTTCAACTTCTTGGAAAGAAGATTCCAGTCTTTAGAAGCAATGGGCAGTGCTAAATCAACAGCATGGAAAACACAAGGCAGTTCATCGGTTGTACAACCTTTAAAGCGAGTCAACGCTGCTACTGTTAATCCTGCTTATTATCCTGCTCCAAACGACATCCGCTCGACCAATGGGTGCCTTCGAAAGCCAATTCGAAAAAACGACGACATTAGAGGGCTAGCTTGATGAACGCCTCGAACCTCTGTGTAAAATGCCTCGTACAACACAGTGGCTCATGCAAGGCAAACGTATGCATCGTATGTAAGAGACATCATTATACATTCCTGCATTGCCATAACGCGGCTTTTGCTTCTGCCAAACAATCTCTGCTGGTTAAACAACCAGCTCCAGTATTGTTGCCTACTGCAATAATTAAGGCGGTTTCGAGTAATGGTCGGCCTGTCACCTTAAGGGCTCTGATATACGTGGGATCGCATGCCACATTAATCATCTCCAAGGTGGCTAACAAGCTTAACCTCAAAAGAAGAAAGATCAATGTCAACATTTTGGGTATCGAAGGAAACGTAGTCGGCACTTGCAGTCACTTTATGAGTCTAAAATTAGCACCAAGGTTCGAAGGTGAATTCCTTCTAAACGTTGATGTGTGGATTTTCGAGAAACTCTTGGAAAATCTTCAATTCGTTCGAAGGTGAATTCCTTCTAAACGTTGATGTGTGGATTTTCGAGAAACTCTTGGAAAATCTTCAATTCGTCGGCCGACCCACTTTACAATCAATCGCAATCAATTGATATAGTGTTAGGCGCCGATTATTATCCTTTCATCGCCACCAATGGTCTAATAAAGGGTGATCAACATCAACCAATAGCTCAAAACACTGAGCTCGGATGGATTATCATCGGTAGTCTCAGGTTCATTGAGAATCAGAAAATTACAACTATGATAACAACCAAGGCGATAGAAGAACAACTCAAGTTACTCATCCAGAAGGATTCCAGAGGAAAGGATTCGTACGGAAGAAGAACTAAGAATAGAAGAACATTTCCAGATAAATTTACAACACAATCCTGATGGTAAATATACAGTAAAAATTCCTTTTAAACCGGATACTTCTACCTTGGGCGAATCTAAGAAAGCGGCGGTGGCCAGACATACAACTAGAAAGAAAATTTGAGATTGATCCACCGTTTAAACAAATGTATCATCAGTTCATCCAGGAATACATCAACCTCAATCATATGGAATTATTGCAACCAGAACAAAAACAACTGGCAGTCAATCAAAGCTATTATATTCCACATTACGAAGTGCTAAAACAAGATAGCAGCACAACTAACACCTCGCCGACATCTTACTTCGATGGTGGACGCACAAGTTTGTCGTAACCGCCGACATTGAAAAAATGTACTGACAAGTATACATAAAGATGATCGGTATTTTCAAAGAATTGTGTGGAGAGATGACCCTAGAAAACCTTTTGCAGTTTACAGATTGAACACTGTAACCTATGGTACTACGGTAGCTAGTTTTTTTAGCAGTAAGAGCTCTGTTAAAACTAGCACAAGAAAAACAAGACAACTATCCAACAGCTTCAAGAATTGTACATCGGAGCCGACACCTTAGAGGAAGCTGTAGCAGCTGTGAATGAAGTAAGAACAACTACCTAGCAAGGTGGTCTAAAGCTTCGGAAATGGGCATCCAACTCCAGGGACATCCTGGAATGTATCCCGAGCAAATTCCATCGGTCGGGCAACTTATAAATTAAGTTGACTGATTGCGTCAAAACCTTGGGTATAGTATATCATCCCCTGGCTCACTTATTTGAGTTTGATGTGTCAAATCTATATTTCTCAAATGGACAACAAACCAAGCGAGTTTTATTGTCGGAGTCGTCCAAATTGTTCGACCTCATCGGATGGTTTTCACCAATAACCATTACCGCAAAACTAATGATGGAAGAAGCTTGGTCTTTGGGCATTGGATGGCATGAAGAACTTAAGACACTACCTTGCGGTAGTACCACCTACATTGAGTTTTTAGTTCTAAAGGCAAGTTGGCATTTGGTTGAGCAAATGGTAAGTAGCTTCTGGAAACGTTGATCATCTGAATATATTCATCAACTTCAAACCAGAACTAAATGGCAACTAACAGGCAGCCGAACTTGCTGATCAACGACCTAGTATTATTGAAAGACGAACAATTGCCCGCCACACGCTGGAAGTTTTCACGTGTGATGGACACCTTTACCGCGGGGGACGGACTGGTTCGAGTAGCAACCAGTTCGAGTAATACTCGTTGAGGATGAATCTGTAACAACATTATTACCAACCGGTGCTCCAAAGTGCGATTCAAGTGATACCGTCCACTCCGCTCACAGGGTAAAACTGCTCAGGCGAGCAAAAAATCCTGGTGGAAAAACGTCGACAGTGTTGCCGATATCCATCGCCTTTTGCATTCTGGGTGTAGTTCAAGCCAATATTCACATTTCTCCATTCAATCCTTCATCGGGAATATATTTCGAAAAGTTAGGCTGGCTTGAAATAACTGCAATGAAATGGGAATTAATAATCCATTATAATTTAAGCACCTTTTGGGATGAATTAAGCAACTTCAAAATTGCCCACTAGGAATTGGAAACGGTTCAGCACAACTTTCTAGCTTAAACCCCATTCTTAAACAACTCTCATGGCAGTATAAGAACTTAATGTCGGACAATAAATCGCTATTTGATGGAAACAAAGAGCGAAGAAAAGTTAATCGTGGTTACCAAATTTTCCAGCCCATGCAATTTCTATGCGAAGTTTCGCTTAAAACGACGTCATATGCGGGGAGCCAATTGGTTTGGATTTAAAAATAACCTCTTCTTATAAATGTTGTTTTTGTTTTTATTAATTTTTATTAATCTTAGTGGTTCTACTTTTCTTCCCTTCTAGTCTGTCTCGGCTTGTTTTGTTTCTGCAGCTTTGTTGCTTTCAGATCGTTGAATTTTCTTTTTACCTTGCGAAATCCATTCCATTCGATTAACATTAGTTAACAACCGACAAATTCCGATTAACATTCGACAACTTTCTTAGTGTGCGATTAATCAATTTCCCCTTTTCGTTTCTTATTGCAGTCTCAACATCTGTTGTTTTAATTTCTCTGTCGAGCTTAGCATATTGCATTACACTAAAAGCATTTCTGTACTCTTTTTTACAATTGATAAATATGGACAGTGTTAAGTGTCCTAGCCTTACGCTAACGCATTCCTTCCTCAAATTTGTGTTGATCGTAGATGAAATTCTATAATTTAACATGGTCATTTTCTAGAACTACGGCTATTTGTCAAACAGCATCATTGATTCATATTGGACTTCTTTTTCATCAAACAACCCGAGTTGAATTAGAGATCCATTCCAATCCGTTGAAAACTTCCACACCGTTTTAGCAACTTTGCAGAACTGAAACCGGAATTCATTATGCATGTAATGCCATTTTCAAATATTCTATAAAAAATCCAGAAGACAGAAACTAAGAATAACACAATGCAACAACATAAATTGGAGAAAATTAGGAAAGGAAATTGGGCCTCCACATTACTTCCAAAATTTTTAGAGCTGAAGAAAATTTAAACAAACCGAGGAGTAAATAGTAAATTTTATTTTCTTTTACTTAGTAAAATAAAGCATACAGTAATCATGAAAAAAAAATTTCGACCTCGAAAATTCGCTATATATTGCAAATATTTTAAAAGTATGTAGCGTTTAGGAAAAAACGGTTAAAAACAAAAAGATTGTTAATTAAATTTCAAACAAAATTAATTCAGAGGATTTTTAAATTTTACCGGAAATGACGAGTTTTAATAAAATAAAACTTTGTTTCACCAAAATTCGGCATCTTACGATCCAGACAGATTGACTATTCAGAATAAAACTTCATACTTGAACTTTTTCCATTAATTGGAGATTTCGTTGCGAAGTTTGGTGCAAATCTGCATCGTTTAGCATCGAAAACGTCAAAAAATTAAAAGATTTAAATAAATTCAAAGTTTAAATTTTCATCCAACAAGGATTGACCTTGCTGTTTGTTTTGAAATTTAAGCAGGAATAATTTGATTGTAAAAATACAGTTTTACCAAAAGTCGCGCAAGTTTAATTTTTCGCTTTAGACACCAAAAGTGGTGTATTCTAAAATTATGTTTACATTCGTAGTAAAAGAAAGCCGGTTGTTGGCCACAACATACGAGGGCAAATTAATATATTCGTAGTATTGGTATGTAATTATGGAGTGAAATAGAAAACCATATTTTGTTTTTTTTTTTTATTTTTCATCTACAAGAAACATCTAGAAACAACTTTTGTTTTATTTTGTTTAATTTATTTCTGGGCGTCAATTTTCCAACACGTGCTTAGGCAAAAATAGAAAATGAATAAAATTGAATATCGTGCGGTAATTAAATTTTTTTGTAAAGATGAAAAAAACGCTAAATTTATTTTTGATTATATGACAAAAGTTTATGGTAAATGTGGAGCAAAATATTCTACAGTAACGAAGTGGGTTAAATTATTCAAAAGTGGTAGAGAATCGCTAGAAAGTGATGAGCACCAGGGCAGACCACAGGACGCCATCACGCATGAAAACGTTATTTTGGCAGAAAATTTTGTATTAGAGAACCGCCGTGTAAATATTGCAGAATTATCGAGAAATCTCCGGCTTTCTTTTGGTACCACATTTACAATTCTGCATGATCATCTTCATCTTTCAAAAGCTAGCGCAAGATGGGTTCTCCGTTTGCCAACCCCGGAACAGAAAAAAATTTGTGTCGAAAATTCAAGCAACATTTTAAATATGAAAGAAAATGATCCTGAAAGTTTCATAAATAGAATCGTGACGTGCGATGAAACATGGATTCATCATTGGGATCCGGAATCCGTGATGAACCTCCTCCTAAGAAGTTGAAGACTCAACAGCTGCTGGGAAGGTTATGGCCACAATTTTCTGGGACGCAGGAGGAATTTTGTTAATTGATTATATGCCACAAATCTCTATCACAGGCAATTATTATGCGGAAGTTTTATACAAATTGAAGGCTGCCATCCGGGAAAAACGGCATGGTAAAGTTAGAAGTAAGATTTTACTTCTCTACGACAACGCGCCTGTTCATAAGGCTAAAATTCCACAAAGTGCTCTGCGTCCCCCACCCACTCTATAGTCCAGATTTAGCCCCTAGTAATTTTTTTCTGTTTCCAAATTTAAAAAAAAACAATTAAAGGACCGAAAATTTTCAAATAATGATGAAGTTATGTCTGCTACTACTGAAGGTTATTTGAAGACCAAAACAAAACTTTTTTTTCGGCGGTTTAAATCAATTTTTTGAAAGATGTAATAAATACATTAATGTTGGAGGAGATTATGTTAAAAAATAAAAATAAAATTTCTCTAAATATATTGATTTGCCCTCCTATTCATCCCTACATTTTTTAATTTTTCGCAGTGTGTCGAACTGAATTGAATTTTATTTCTTAGAGTGTTTGACCGAATTTTGCAGAACCAGTTTATCTAATCTGCAGTCGGTCCACGTTATGATGTTCTAAGAACCTAAGACCGACAGAGACAAAAAGCCGACAGAACGGAAAGTTGATGTTGATGGCAAGCATAAACAAAAGGTCGACTATGAGAAATACTGAGAAAGCTAAAAGATCGATATGGTCGCTGACTAATGCTGACATGGAATATAACCTGTTTTCAGGATAGCCGGCAAATATTAAAATTATCAATTATATATTCGGTTTGTTCAATTATATTGTATGCTATACTTTTACTAATTGCTAAATTTGATTTGTATAACGGCTTTGGAACAGCAAAATGAATTTTATGAACGGACGCCATTGAAGATACACTTGAGAACAAGAAGATATGGTCCGGTATTTTCTCAGATATGGCTCAAGAATTTAACAAAGTTTGGCATCAATGATTAAAATTTAAACTGCACCGAGATTTGCCTAAGCAATTTTAATAATTCTTAAATCCTACATTGCAGGCCGTCACTTTTGAATGAATTTTAAAAACAAGTACTCTGAATTAAAGAGAATATCAGCAGATATATCACATGGTACTTGGACCCATACTGTCCATCCTACATGTGAGAGATTTGCCGAAAAGTCAAGGTACTACAGTAGCAATATTTGCAGACGATACGAGCGAGTAGTTTGAGCAGTTGTTAAAAATATTCTCAAGCAATAAGCAAAGTTCAAAATGCAGTTTAACAATTGGACTGTGGCACATTTTATTAAATGAAGCAATATCCGTACATGTTAACCTTGCTGGTTTACAAGGTTAACATCTACGAATTTCACTTCATACAAACTAGATTCACACCGATTTACATAGAACCTTCTGTGTGTTGCATATGTTCGTGCCAGCCTATAGTACTGACATAGAAGATGGGTCGGCCCATGAGCTCAGGGGGTCTATTATGAAATTTTCGGCGCGCATATTTTTTTCGACAACATCCGACAGTCGACTACGGCGAAAATCGCTATTATGATTTTTTTTTCGACGATGTCGACAATTCAGAAAAAAAAATATAATTTATTATTAAATTTAATATATATTGTTGGAAATTATCAAAAAATATTAAATTTAAATTAATTATTTTTTATTAAATTTAAATTAGTTAATTTTTATTAATTAAAATTTTATAAGTTTAAATTATTAATTTATTTTTACTAACAAACTTTTTTTATTTCTCAACACTTCGACACCTCAAGAGCTGTCGTAAAATAGTCGACGTTTTCTAAAAAAAAAACGCGCGAGTATTTCATAATACAAAAATTCGACAATGTCGAAAAAAACGCGGTCGAAAATATCATAATAGACCCCCAGCACTCCGATAGGGGGTCATACTTGTGTTCGTTTTCATTATCGATCGTAATCAGATGATGAAAAATCCCGTTTGCATCCTGCTCCTGGTACCTACCGATCCAAAAGCCAACGCTTTAACCACTCTGCCGTTTGATTGGTGATCTTGTACTTATGGTTTCAGGGACGCACATAATCGGTATATTAACTGAGTTGATGCATCAAGTTCTACGTATTGTGAAGGATTGGTGTTTCGAAAAAAGCCTTCATTTACTCGTAGATCCATCTAAAACTGATTTAGTAGTGTTTACTAGTCTTCTAAAAATTTAGATAATTATCTTGGATGTTATGCTATCATGGAAAGGTAACCTCGAATATAAACTGCATAAAGTTACCGCCATTTTCTGGCCATGTGGCAGAGCCTTTGGAAAATCATGGGGCCTATTCTCCAAAATTTTATATTGTACATACAAATCGCTTATTTTGCCGTTGCTAACTTACGCTTCTCCGGTCTGGAGGTTGGTAGTTTTCCTTAAAGGCACAATTACAAAACCCAATTGTTTGCAAAATTTTGTTTGTAGGGTATTTACTGATGCTGTAGAGTCCATAGCTGCAGTTCCGTATTTTAAGTTCCACGTGATCTGCGGCTTGTCGTTTAAAAAGTAACGAAGCCTAAACTAATCGCGATTCTCTTCTGGAGCATCGACAAATTCCTTACAAGTACGATTCATTTATACTCGAAGTCATGATTAACGATAGGCTCTCCCAGAATTCGTCTAATTCATTGAATTCCCTGATTCATTTTCCATAGTCTTTCCGCCTAGAGACTTGTGGATGGAACAGGACTCCAGGAATAACCTTTCCATATCGTTAGTTTCCTATTCTGACGGCTTGTGGTCGGGTCGTTGCGGGTATGGAATCTACGGTTCCACATTTGATCTCAGATGTTGTCACGGCTTTAACTCTTTGTGTACTTGAGGTTTGAAAACATGACGTCACATAGTCTAAGATCACTTTATCATTGACTATAAGGCCATGCTCAATTCGTTGATTAACTCTATGGTTGATTCGAAACTTATTAAGACGTGTAAACATTTCATAATTCTTCTCTGTTGATCTTCGTGACATTGAATGCGGAACTCTGTGGGTTCCAGCCAATTAAAAAAAGGGTTAACCAATGGGCTATTTTTCGTCAACTTATTTTCGACAGAAATCGTATTTTTCGATAGAAAAAACAGGTAGCGTTAGTTTGATCGTATTACGTTTTATACTAGCGACATCTATTGACATACTGATAAATTAACCATTTATACATGTTTTTGTTTTTTGTGAAATATTGAAGTGACATTTTTTTTATTATCGACATTCAGTGGTTCCACACTTTGATTCTTTCGTCGTGATTCTTTTCTCGTTTCCTTCCCCTTCACCAACAAACTAATTTTTTGGCGGGAAAATTTTTCAACATTTTTTTTTGATCCAATGATTCTCGCACTACTGCGAAGATAAATATTTCAAGGACACCTTTTTTATTTGTCGTGTTTGAAAAAAATATGTTTTTTTACTATACGAATAAATCAAAAAACATAATTTTACACAGATACATAAAAAATGAAATGCGCTAAGAAATCAAATGTGGACGGTGATTGATTTTTTGAAATCATTGAATCACGAGGAAAGAATCAAAGTGTGGCGAGGCTCCTTCAAAATAAAATCTCAAAAGTTTAAAACACTTTGGTTCTAGACAAATAATAATTATTGATTTTGACAATATAACATTAATCGATTGGGATTAATTAAACAAATAAAAATTATAACAAAAAAATAATACTTTATTTTTATAATAAAATTATTTTTTGCGAATTAAGGCCTTATTCCATGGGGAAAATCTACTATCAGTAAAAATAAAGGCGAAAAAAATATAGATTTTACTGGTTGTGCAGGAAACAAAAGATGTTGTCAATAAAATTTTACTGAGAGTTTAGTGGCGATGGTGTTAGTGTACTGCCATAATGTTGCTATAAACAATGTAAACTGAAGTATTTTTTATAGCATGTTCACACATCTACAAAAAATGTGTGTAACTTTTCTCACACTCATACAAAATAAGTCATTTGTCATTTTTATAGTCAAATGTCGATTTTTGAAAATTGCTGTTAGTAAATTTTTTCCATGGAATTAAAGCCTTAATTCCATGGAAAAAATTTACTGACAGCAATTGTTTTACTGATAAAACGCAAAACAAAGAAATTTTAAAATTCCATAAGAGTGACAAAGAACAGAAATGTTTTTTGTTCCATTTTTATAGTAAAATTTTATGGTTTTATATTTTGGCGTAACCTAAAAATTTCATAATAGTTTTAATTTGTACATTTTCTTACATTTCAATTTTTTTAAATATATTTTAATATTTTAATATGTACCACAAAAAACCACTAACGTTAACAAAAAAAGCAAATCGTCATTTGACTATAAAAATGGCAAACGACTAATTTTATATGAGTGTGAGAAACATTTCTTATCTTTACATACATTTTTGTAGATGTGTGAACAATGCTGCCATAAAAAATACTGCAGTTTACATTTTTTATAGCACATTATGGCAGTACACTAACACCATCACAACTATTCTGTCAGTAAAATTTTACTGACAACGTTTTTTGTTTCGTACACAACCAGTTAAATCTATATTTTTTTCTCACTTTTATTTTTACTGACAGCAGATTTTTCCCATGGATTATTGTATGTCATGCTCTCTCTCTCAGTCTCTCTGAGAAATAGAGAGAGAAAAATGGGTGTTATCGTTTAAAACTTTATTTCGCTAAACGTTAAATATATTCTTTTCACAAATATGGTTGGTGACTTTTTGTTACGCATCAGGTACACATATCACTCTTAATATGTAATTATTTTGTAGAACTTGAAATGAGGTTGGAAACGTATTTTGATTGCAGATACCGAAACTTTTCAAAAATGGATTAAAAATTTAGTCGAGTTGGCCATATTTCGACCCTATATAAAATCACAGTTGGTTATGGAATGGCTCGTCGTTCAACGTTTTGATTTTGCAAATCCATTTTGAAATCTCATCCTCTTTTGATCTTCATGCTTTTTAAAAAAATGTAATTCCAACTGTGATCCGGACTTCAATAATTTCTAAAAATAAAACTTAAGAAAGATGTTTGATATATATTTTGAAATCTGTGTAAATTTTTCTTTAAAGACGATTGCTTATTGCCGTTTTGAAGCCAAAACCGATGTAATTAACGGATTGTGAAAATTTAGCCTCCTTCCTCGTGTCAAAAATTAATTATCATCATTTTTATTTACTAATACATATTTGATGTCAATAGAAAGTTTGAAAATTGGCATTGTTTTAAGTTCAATAACCGATGAAAATATTTGGTTACATATTAGAAACTGCCGGCTTGGCTCTCGTTTATTCTTAATCAATATATTACGTGTGTGTCTGTGTGTGTTACATAACGTTTCGAGACGACACATTTCGTCTTGCTGTATACATTTTTTTATTTGTTATTTCCTTAAATAAGGAACGAGGAAAATTTCTCAGAATTTATTTGTGTAAATGTATTACCAGTCGGTAAACTCGTATGTTCTAGAGCTAGACAAATTTTCAAATCTCATTCTCGTAAATTTTCTATAAATCCTCTAAAAAAAAACCGCGACTAGACTACAACATATTATATATAGAGACGATATACGAGTATGCACATAGAATATTTCTTTTAATTTCATTCGGTATGTATCCAAACCGAGGAGATGAAAATCGAATTGGATTGTATGTGATAGAATGAATGGGGAACATTTTCCAGCTTTTCTGTATTACTATATACTATAAACGTATATAAAACAGGGAAAAAGGAGTTCCAGAATTTATTTTTCCCGAAAAATATATAAAATAAATAAAGTAAAAATTCCCGACATAAAAAGGATAAAAAAACAAAATAAAATAAACTTTTTTTTTTTAAATTGTTAAGTTCAATGACCGTAGCACAGCATCAACAGCAGCAACAACAGCAGCAGCATCAAGTATAAAATAACCAAAACCATTCAGAAATATAAAATGAGGATTTTTCGATATATCCCAAATGCGTCGACTCGAAAATCTTGTCTAGTCGAAAATTTACTCTTTGCTCCGTCGCGCGCTTCTGTGTTCTACCAGATACGTACGAATATGTATTGGTGCATTTGATAGGTAGTGCATACTACATACATATCTAAATATAGCTACACATGATGAATTTTACAATAAAAAGTTTTGGTGGAGATTTTATTGTCCTTAGGCCAGTCTTTCTCATCTTACTCATTTCGAAAAGTTTTGCTGTTGCTGTACTCTTTCCTTTATATACAGTGGATTAGACAAGTGCAATATTTTTTATTCATATTTTCTTAAAGTCAATAAATCATTTTCTAATAAGGAAGAAGACGTTTTCTGTTTTTTGTTGTGGTGTAATTTAGTGTAAAGGTGACATTGAACTTTAAAGTACTCATAGTGTGAAGGTTCGATTTTAAATATTTGCGTAAACTTGATTTAAATAAATTAGTTATTATCTGCAACGAAGATAAAATCGTGTGATAACCAATTTTTTAGGAATGGTGTGCATCCGACTGTTTTTTGTGCATAAAAAACGGTCAATGAACTTAAACGAGAAAAAAATGTGTCTGACTAAAAGTCTAGCAGCACTGCTGTATATACAATTTTTTACTACCTAGAATTTACTCATACACATTTAAAACTACTCGTATAGTAGTATCTGATAGTATTGGTATAGTAGTAATAGTAATCATATTATACATATAGTTTTTTGGGGAACAGAATAAAATTTGTAGTCTAGTGATGCTGTATATTTTAACAACAACCCAAAGTCTCCCCCATATTTTGCAGTTGCAACTTTACCTTTCCACAGAATCCTCCAACTATATGTATCCATATAGAGCTTATTTTTTGTGGATGTGTTTACTTCTGCCGCTGTGCGCTCTGCTCCATTCCTGCTACACCACATTATAAAAACATGTCTTGATATAGTGCTGTATAATTTGTTCTTCTGGGTGTGTTATGTTGATTTTTGCTTCCTTATATAGTTATTGAATTTTAAGTATGTGTATATAATAAAACAATTATTACTAAATATTCGTTGTATACTTCAAATGCGCTTCTATATAAATTGTCGTTGTTCGTCAGTTTGCTTCTTTAGTTAGGCGACGGTATATCTAGTTATTATTAGTAGATTCTATTAGACCACTATTTCAACAAATACAATACTTGATGAACTGAGACAAGTTGTACTTTAACGACTAGGTAGTTTACCCACTTCTATATTCGCCTAAATATAGAGGTTGCCTAATCTCATTAATAGATGAGAACCATTCAGAACTGATTCACAACGTAAGGAAATGTAATACCTCCTTCCATCCCTCAGGCAGTTAACACCTTCAGGATTCAGAACAGCTTCTCTGGCGCTTTTGACGTTATAATGAAACTAATTCTTAACCAATAAAAACTAACAGAATTTTGGATGTGCATTAGTAAATATAAACACAATGACATTTAGGCGAATGTGTAAATTTGTCGTTTTTTAACTTTTAAGGCTATGTAGTATGCAGCTAGTGGGTAACTGCAGCAGGGAAACTTTCGAATTTCAAAATGAAACTTTGCATGCAGATTAAGCCCAATTTGTGCTAATTAGTGCTCACGGGAAAAAATTAGTGCTAGTCCAGGAGCCGGGAAAACTGGAAAAGAAAATTTCAAATTTCGCCTGAAAGACGAAAAAGATAAAACCCAATTTCTAGAAAAAATCAGAAATAATTTAAGCCAAATTTTAAATTTTCAACAAAGCGACTACACTGACAAAAGGACCCCGCACAAATCTTATGGAAATCGGGTCCCGGTCAAATTCGCTGAATTTTTGATATGTGATAGAGTTCATCATACTGGTCAACTGTCTCAATGGCCACAAAGCTCAAAAATGGATAGTTTGGCCGGTATAGAGCTTTAAAGCTCCGAGTATCCACGGATTTATGTATATGCGCAGTATGTATAGACTTTTGAAATAGCCTATTTCATTTGTTTTATTATCTAGGTTTATATTTTTGAGGTTGCTGAATTCAGATCTGTTGTTAGATTTTCAAAATTGACAGTTGGCAGCTGTCAAATAGCTGTCAATGTGCTATAATAAAGCCAAGAACTTGTTTTTAATGTTTTATCTTTCTTTTTTTTAATTCGATAAGTTCAAAGATGATATCAAATCAATAACAATGACTATCGGCAGCTGTCATTTAGCTGTCAACAATTCTTTAAAGTCCGGTAATAAAGTCAAAAAATTATTTTTTGTTTATAACTTCAAGTTTTTTAGATAAGTGAATATAAATAAGATATAAAACTATGTAGTCATCAGCTTACAGCTGTCAACAAGCTGTCAGCTAACTGTCAAAATGCAATAATAGAGCAAGTAACTTATTTTTTGTGCTTAACTTTGTGGATAAGAAATCAAACATGATATAAGTTTATGACATCACTTTTCAACTAAGTGATCTAAGCAACTTAAAGTTTTTTTAAAAAGTAACTTTTAACATGGAACATGTTCATAAAGAGGGGGTACTTCGCGAAGGCCTCCACTTAGGAGGGGGTGAAAATTGTCAGTTTTAGGAGGGGGGGGGGATGAAACGGGACTTAGAAGAATTTCGATTTAGGGACTTAAAATAATTTCGTTAAAGGGACTTAGGATAATTTGGCTTTAGGGACTTAGAATAATACTTTTTATTAAACTTGGTTATTGGTTATCCGTAAACATGTGCTATGCCCGTCAATTGTGTTTACACAACTCGGTTTTGATAGTTAGTTGATTAATAGGTGACAGCTGTAAGCCGAGAATATCCTCGAATGTTGCCACATGCAAATAATAATATATAGGTAAAGGTCGGTTTATTATGTTATTAACTTGTTCATATTGAAAAATAGATTTACACTTTCTTTCTCATTAACCCTTTCCGGGGCACCGGTACATATTTGTACCGGCTAGATTTTTTGCTTGTTACCCCCGTATCTGCTACAATTCTGACTTTGGATGGTTGACTATGGGTATTTCATGTCGCTAAGAGGTTTCTGAAATTAGTCCTAGTGATTTTTTCACGTAATTGTTTATTGTTATTTAATTATAAACAATTGAAAGTGAAAAACTGTTTTTTTCGAAAAAATCGTCCACTCGAAATCTGGTACATTAGTATATGATTTTAGTGCGTTTTGAAAATTGCTAATCACGATGCTGGTGGCCAAAAGTGCATTTTGACAGTTGTCAGGTGTCAAATCGCGTGCCAAATGACTCAATATAATCCGAATGATCGAAAAAAACACATTTATTACACAATTTGGCACGTCTGACGACAAATTCCATATCAGAAGTCTATTTCGGCAATTTTTCCCAAAGGATTGTTGACAGCTAAATGACAGCTGCCGATAGTCATTGTTATTGATTTGATATCATCTTTGAACTTGTCGAAGTAAAAAAAAGAAAGATAAAACATAAAAAACAAGTTTTTGGCTTTATTATAGCACATTGACAGGTATTTGACAGCTGCCAACTGTCAATTTTGAAAATCTAACAACAGATCTGAATTCAGCAACCTCAAAAATATAAACCTAGATAATAAAAAAAATAACATAGGCTATTTCAAAAGTCTATACATACTGCGCATATACATAAATCCGTGGAGGATACTCGGAGCTTTAAAGCTCTGTACTGGCCAAATTATCCATTTTTGAGCTTTGTGGCCATTGAGACAATTGACCAGTATGATGAACTCTATCACATATCAAAAACTCAGCGAATTTGACCGGGACCCAATTTCCATAAGGTTTGTGCGGGGTCCTTTGTGCTTATCATAGAAATATGATTTTCATAAATTTTCATTCATTAATAGAGGAAAAACAAACTAGCCCCTAAAAGATACTATATTGAGCATGGAAAATACAGAGGTATACCGTTCAATAAAATTTTTGTTGAACAACAAATTAAAAAATAGAAATACCTTATTGTAAAACCAAAGACTGAGCAATTCCGATAGCATATTCATGTCACGCATGTTCATTGCCATCCGAAAAATATAGTGGCTGAATTTATGCTAATCCAGAATTGGCCCAATTCCGTTGAACAACAAAGACCGTTGAATGAACAATTTTCTGACAAAAAGTGTTCTACAAACCAATGAATTTGGCACTTCTGATTGCATATTCCTATCAGATATGATCATTGCCATCCGAAAAATATAGTGGATGAATTTGTGCTAATCCAGAATTGGCCCAATTCCCTTGAACAACAAAGACCGTTGAATGAACGATTTTCTGATAAAAAGACGACTTCATTGGTTTGTAGAACACTATGTCAGAATATCGTTCATTCAACCGTCTTTCTTGTTCAACGGAATTGGGCCAATTCTGGATTAGCACAAATTCATTCACTATAATTTTCGGATGGCAATGAACATGCGTGACAAGAATATGCTATCGGAATTGCTCAGTCTTTGGTTTTACCATAACGTATTTCTATTTTTTAATTTGTTGTTCAACAAAAATTTTATTGAACGGTATACCTCTGTATTTTCCATATTCAATATAGTATCTTTTAGGGGCTAGTTTGTTTTTCCTCTATTTATGAATGAAAATTTATGAAAATCATATTTCTATGATAAGCATAAATTTTGTCAGTGTACCCGCTTTTGTGAAAATTTAAAATTTGGCTTAAATTATTTCTGATTTTTTCTAGAAATTGGGTTTTATCTTTTTCGTCTTTCAGGCGAAATTTGAAATTTTCTTTTTCAGTTTTCCCGGCTCCTGGACTAGCACTAATTTTTTCCCGTGAGCACTAATTAGCACAAATTGGGCTTAATCTGTATGCAAAGTTTCATTTTGAAATTCGAAAGTTTCCCTGCTGCAGTTACCCACACGTATGCAGCTGACGTGAAATGAAATTTTTCATACAAAGATGACACAAGCGAAAACGAAAATGAAAATTTCGCTGCTAAATTTTATTTAAACTATTGAACTAATGAAATTGGTATGTTTCGTATTAAAATGTAGATGTCTCTGTTTGACTCTACACATGTTTCACTGCATTTTTAATTGCAGGCACGATAAAAGTAAGCTAAATTGTTGACATTTTGTTATAAGTTTTCATTTCGATATTTCGTTCACTGTATAATTTGGAATCTTGAGTTTAATAGTTTAATAAATAAACGTTAGCTGGTTTTAATGTACAGAAAAGCAAGCACGTTATGTATTTTATAGCACTACACACATTTCATCAGTTATTTTTATTTGTTATTAAACAAATACAATTAAAAATGACATGAAGTTATAAAAAAATAATAATTTAATCTATCTGCGTTAAGATTTTATGAAAATCGACTAACTAATTTTTTATGTAATAATTTGTCTGGTTTAATTTTGGAGACCAGCGAAAATTTCATTTCACAACCTAAACGAGAACCGATTAGTCGATATTCACATAGATCACGAAAGAAAAAGGCATTAGGAGCTTCAGAAACAAATGAGCCACGGGAATCAAGACTATGGAAACCACTCGAGCAAGCAATGCGTCGTCTGAAACAGTTGAGCAACGAAAAGCGAGACCTGAAATCGTTCCAGTGGGTGACGGTCTCTTTATCGCAAACAATTTATCGTGTTTCAATTTAACGTGAACATTTAATCGTAGAACAGTTTATCGTGGACACAATTTACCGTGGACACAATTTATCGTGGGACAATTTATCGTATAACAGTTTTTCGTGGACAATTTATCGTAGAAAGGTTTTATGCGTGGTATCAAAAAATTAGTGGGATTCTTTAATGATTTTTGGAAGAAGTTCTGGAATATTGCTATGTGGGACGGAACTCGGTAGTTTCTTAACCGATTATGATGGGATTGGGGATGTTGGATGGAAATGGGATTATTGAATGATTTTTGGAAGAAGTTCTGGAATATTGCCATGTGGGACGGAACTCGGTAGTTTCTTAACCGATTATGATGGGATTGGGTATGTTGGATGGAAATGGGATAATTGAATGATTTTTGGAAGAGGTTCTGGAATATGGCCATGTGGGACGGAACTCGGTAGTTTCTTAACCGATTAAAGATCCCGGCTCCTACGCCCCCCGAAATTAAAATCTAAAGAGCCCTGCAGGGCTACGGGGAGGAGCGTAGGTGTCATTAATAGATTCTATATAATCCGCTCCTACGTGCGGCACGCAGTGCGACATGTTTGAAGATCCCGGCTCCTACGCCCCGCGAAATTAAAATCTAAAGAGCCCCGCAGGGCTACGGGGAGGAGCGTAGGTGTCATTAATAGATTCTATATAATCCGCTCCTACGTGCGGCACGCAGTGCGACATGTTTGAAGATCCCGGCTCCTACGCCCCCCGAAATTAAAATCTAAAGAGCCCCGCTGGGCTACGGGGAGGAGCGTAGGTGTCATTAATAGATTCTATATAATCTGCTTCTACGTGCGGCACGCAGTGCGACTCCCACTCTCAATTTAATATATTCATAAAAAAATATTAAATTTAATTTTTAAATGAGATTCAATATTTTTTTAGCACGCCTTAACGTATTTTTTAAATTTTAGTTCGTTTTTATTCCAATAGATGGCGCTAGGTCCAAAATGCTAAGCAAAGGCACATTTTTAGTTAAAAACAATTCCGCTCTTGGTCAAAGTGGCGCTACCGTCGCCCAGACTGTCAAAAAAATTTGACTGCGATACTAAAGCTGTTCCAAACGGTTATACGATAAATTGTCCACGATAAACTGTTATACGATAAATTGCCCACGATAAACTGTTCTACGATAAATTGTTCCACGATAAATTGATTCCAAGATAAATTGTTTCGACGATAAATTGTTCTACGATAAATTGTTCTACGATAAATTGTTCTACGATAAATTGCCCACGATAAATTGTTCACGATAAACTGACAGTAAATCAGTATTAATTCATGAAATTTTTTGTTGTTGTTGTGTAGTCAACACTGCTGCTGCATGTCGATTCTGGCTACCATAGGAATTCGGAATTTTTTTCCTACATAAGATCGGTATTCAGCTCGCGCTAAGATAAATTTTACATACAAATTTGACGTAAAATTTAGCTAGCGAAATAACAAAAAAATATTTAGCTCGCGATTCCGCAGATGTGGTACGCAGCTGACGCGAAAAGTTTTTAGTTATCTCATTCGCATATAGACTGCGCTAGTGAAAACTCTACAAACGTTTTAGCAGCAATTTATCTACCTAGAACGTTAAAATTGAGATAAATTTTGACAGCACAACGTGAAAACTATTTTTTTTAATGGTTGAACTAAATAATTTTATAGATTATGAAAGATTCGAATATCAAGAATACTTGATTGACTACGAAGAAGTGGATACAAAAAATTTAGAAAATGGAAAAGGGAAGCCAAAACTAAAATTTTAACTTTTAATTTTAAATGTTTATAAAAATACTTTTATAAACCGAGAAATAAAACAAACGTCAATATCTTACGTAAACTTTACTAATTTATCCGTAATTTAGTGGAGACTTGTGAAGACCGCGTTAAAATTTACCTTAGCGCGAGCTGGATACCTAGCTGTAGGAATAAAAAAATATTGCAGTTTTTTCCTATATAATACTTCCTATAATTTATTCTGGCATACTAAGGAAAAAAAAATTAGGAATTTTTAGTTTTAGTACTCAACGACAAAGCGCTAACATCAGTTAAACGAACGTTTCGTATTATGTTTTTATTTGCGTTAAATAATATATAGTAACAACAAACGGCAAATAATATATTAGAGTTATACAACGAAGATGATTGAGAGCAAGCAAGACATTACGGATTTAGCCATAACGTTTACGTTACGGAATGGATAAACACTATTTTAAAAAATAATCTGATATGCTAGTAGTGCAAAGTTTTTCGAATGAAGGTGCATAATATGCAATTACATAACGTTTCAAGATAGAATTTCATACTGTTATGAATAACTTCGTAATTCTTAAGGCGTTTTTGCATTTTTTAATATAAAGGTTCTAGGTGTATCCTCGATCATTTAGATAAAATCTTAAGCGACGGCTGCATTTTCATGGGAGTTTACGAAACACTTGGTTCTTTAATAATATTTCAGTTAACTTTAAGTTTTTTATTTAAATTATTAATTTTTAAGTATCACGTAACAGTTATTTTAATTTATTAAATAATTTTAACAAAAATCACATTTTAACATTATTTAAATCTTAAAATTACTAATTCAAATATTATCTCGCTAGCTCCTGCAATAATTGAATAGTAATTGAATTCTGTACCTCAAATAGGTACGGAAATTTAAATGTCAAAACTGCTATAAATAGGAAAAATTAAATTCCTATTCCGTTTTGCCAGAATAAACGTTTAAGAAAAAACAGAAAACTCATCGAAAAATGTCAAATATTTATTCCTATTCCTAATGAAAGCCAGAATCGACCTGCTGCTGTGGTTCGTTGTTTTAGAAATAAAAAATGGCGATTTTCATCGAATGTAGATAGCGTTGATTTCCACCTCTATAAGGGGGACGAGAATTGTCAAATTCATTGTTATGACAGTTTTAATCCCCCTTGCTTCACAGCAAACTGATTTGCATTTTGTTCACCAGATGTCAGCTACTTTATTGAAAATCGCGAATAGAGACAACTTGTGATGTAATGCATGTGCTTTAGTTTTTATAAAGTAGTGGATCCTAAATTCTCCGCATGCGAAATTTCGCACGTCTGTTTCTAGCATAAATAATTTTTGTAAACTTTATGAAGTATATAATGTTTATTAAGTATATAACTTCGGTGAGACCAAATTATTAAAATCCTGATAAAAATTATGAAAAATGACCCTGGTTGGAAACCACTTTTCTTGACATTTTGACCGTCTGTCTGGATGTCTAGATATCTGGATAGATTATTTAAATGATATCTTGCACGGCTTATGTCATTGGATTTGTTTTCCCCAATCTTATTTTGTTTTTAATTCGGACAATTGATTAGCTTTGCAATCTCTACCTCGGGTAACGGGTACCTATCATAGGAAATCACCCAAAACACCACCCAATACCACGATTTTGCTTTACATTTTTCTCATGTGTAGTAATTGTTTTAAATGTCTTGGAACGTATGTGAAGTTATCCGTGGATTCTATCCCCGAAATTAAAAAAAAATAATCAGGCAACACTAAAATTATTATACCCCACTAACTCTTGTGTGAAGTTAGCTCCGCCCCGTTTTATATTATATTTTATTCCAAATACACTTCATATGTGAATCCCCGAATTTTATTATATGAAAAATAAAAATGTTTATTAAAATTATTTTAATTCGGAAAACACACAAAATAAATGTAATAATTAATACTTTTAATTAATACTTTTTACATGTCAAATTAAAATATTATTTTGGGTCAAAACGTATTACATGTAAATATTTTGTTTGGAGGTACGATTTTGTTTATATTTTGCGAAAAGTGACCTATTGGTCTGGCTATTCTAAAACCTATCAGGGGTCAATTCGCGCTCCGAGCGCGAAAAAATGAGAATTAAAAGTTTTTTTCATTGGCAATCTAGTAGTTTGAATTATTTGCACTTAATTTTAAATTTTACTGTGTGAAATCAAAATTTCTTATGGGGAATGCAAACCTACTCGATTGCTAATGAACAAAACTTTTTATTTTCATTTTTTCACAGAACGCGAATTAAATAAATGTGAAATGTGTGTTTTCCGTCTTATTATCATAATCTGACAAATTTATGAGCCAATTAAAAAATAATTTTATTTCATTTTATTAAATTATTACTATTATTTTGTGTGTTTTCCGAATTAAAATAATTTTAATAAACATTTTTATTTTTCATATAATAAAATTCGGGGATAACTTCACATATGAAGTGTATTTGGAATAAAATATAATATAAAATGTTAGTGTTGCCTGAATATTTTTTTAAATTTCGGGGATAGAATCCGGGGATAACTTCACATTCGTGGATATTATCATAAATGTATCGTTTTGGTGCTGATATCTACGTTTTTGTTTACTATAGAAATTTATTTCGCTTATTATATAAATACTAATTTTAAGTTTTTTTTGAACACATTAGTACTCAAAACTGGCGTTGTGGCGTTGGAAGCAATTACAGCTTTTATTATTGCCATATGATCATTTAGTATGATATACCACATGATCATATGGGAAGGTCTTGGAAAAAGCAAAGATTTTGTAATCAGTGCTTTGGTTCGCAAATCCGCCGTTTTGGCGCTGGTACCTAATTACTGATATATCATGTAACATATACGTGTCGTACATTGTCGTATATTATTCAAAAATTATTGAAGAATACCGTAAATTCTCTGAAGCATCATAGTATTCAAAAGTACCGTTGTAGGTGCTGAAAGCAGTTAATTGTTTTTCATTCCCATATAATAACATAGCATAGCATATATAAGTGTGACATGACAATGAAAAAGTTTTTGAAGAATGTCGGAAATTTTGCTGAAGCATATAGTACTCCAAACCAATGTGGCGCTAATTATATTACAATTTGTGTATCATCAATTTATTTCATCAATTAGCGTTTTGGCGTTCGTGGCAAATTATTCCTTTGATATTTCTATACAATATACCTATATATAAGTATTTCGTATTATTGTAAAGGCCTTGATGAATGTCACAAAATAAGTTGAATTACGTTAGTATTCAAAACTACCGTTGTGGCGCTGGAAGAAGTTACATTCAGAGACTCCAATAAATTCATGTGCCATATAAACCATTCATGGCATTACCAGCACTTTAGTTCACAAATTCACCGCTTTTTCGCTGGTGACAAATTAATCCATTGGTATAGTATAGACTATATAATAAAAACAAATTTTTACAAAATCACTGAAAAGTCAGAAAATTTTTCTGAGTGGTTTTGTGAACACTTTTTTAGTGAAAATTTTCGATTTTCGATTTAGCAAAGCTTCTTCATATACATATAATATTTCTTGCCAAGTTTTAAGCAAATCAGAACTGTTTTAATTTTTCAATTCATTGTGTATAAAAAATTGTTAAAACTGGCCTAATTTTCAAAAATAGTCGTATATTAAGAGCATGTTTTCCTGAGTCGCACTTATACATATACATAGTTGGTTTTTTCGTCTTATGCTAGTGGTTTATAGATTCTACATTAAGTACTTTAAAGTTTTATATTTTGTACATTCTTGATTAATTATGATTTTTAACATTAACATTTTGTTCGTTTCCTTTTATTTTCAGGTATGTAGTCATCCATATTTAAATAAGTTTCAAACTAACTTCAACATGTAAGTACCTACCTTCTTCGCTTACCTTATAATAATTGATATCGAACCAAACTTTATAAGAATGCCAATTCTGCATGCCCATAGATTACAGATATGATGAAATCTATGCTGATAAATAATTCAAACTGTTGTTCGGATTTTGTTCGAGCAAAGTTTTTTTGTTTATACACAAACATATTATGCAAACTATGGATTTCTAGAATCGGGATAACAATTTGTGGGAATATTTTTTGTTTCGCAACTTTATCCTGCTGTTACGGTGTTACAAAATTTTCAGGAATCCAAAAACTAAAAATGGTTTGTATGTGTTTGATTTGTTTTAAACTACATAGGAATAAAAAGGTTAGCCACTTTTTTTTTGTGGACTCAGATGTTGACGTTATTAGTTGTTTACGGTCTTAGATGCACATACTTGGATATACGAGTTCGTATATATTTTGTCAAGATGATGCAAGCTAAATAAGAAATGATTGTTTGAATTTTGCCAAGATTGAAATATTTATTTCACAAAGTTGCAATTTTTAGTATAATCTTTATGAAGATTATAACAAGAATAAAATGAAGTCGCATATTATACTTTTATTTATAAGGGGTCGATGACATTATTTTTCGGCAACACATTTTTTATGTGCATCTTTTTCATGATCATGATGATGACGACTGTCTTATTGTTAAGAAATAATATACATTTTTATTTTATTTTGTTATAACTTTTATTTTGTCTGCATCTACCCGAATCGTATTCATTTTTCTTAAGATTACAAGCGCGCGCTGGCATGAATTGCTTTTGACACAAAATATTAATAATAATAAACAACAAATTTGTGTGCAGGACAATAACCGAATATAATTTGTAAATAATTTATTTTCATTAAGTTGATCCGAGTTTCCTTTTTGAAATTGTGTTGCGCGAGACTTAAAAATTAAAATTATCCGCTCGTATGTTAATTAACCTTTTGAGATGATGGATGCCGTAATTCGGTATCAAATACACAAATCTTCCTACTTAACGTGTCGTGTTCTTTTATTAAAATTTACTGGTCGGTTTTTTTGGGTTTTGTTTTTAATGACCAATCTTTAGATCACAATAATTGTGATTCGTCATCAAAACGATTTTAAGAAAATCATAATCACAATCACAAAGAGTTGCAATAATATTTCAAGGTGACTCATAATCGTATACTAACTTAAATTTCCCTAAGTTAGTGGTGGCAGACACATGAGAGCATTTATTGTTTTTGAATATTAATTATTTGAAATTGAATTGGTTTTCTTCCCTTTTAAGATCAACTGTAATCAAAAACGCCCATTAATAGAAAAATATTATTAACAATGAATTTCGGGGTTAGCGTGGATTTTATTCTAACCATACAAGAACATTTTTCAGGTCAAATTTTTCTATACTGCTAGAAATAGTGAAAGTGGCCCTAAATTTTATGAACCGACTAAAGGAGCGTTAATAAGCCATAAATGTGGCCTAGCAGATACCACAACATATAAACCATTTTTTTGTTGGGTTTCTACAATCTGTTGAGAATATTTAGAAAAACTATATAGGTGTCTTTATCACTAATAATTTGTTGTAGCAAACACCCCAACATTTTTATTTAAGCAAACTTCAAGTATTTTTTAATAAAAAGAAAAGCAAATCCCTTACGTGGCCATCCCCTCCAATATCTAAGCACATAGATTAAACCAATCCTACAATTATTCAGAACGACGCCCCACATTCCCGATCAAAACTCTTTGCCGTTACATTAGTAATTGTTACAATATTTCAACAAAGAGCTCATGATAAACAATTTTCAAAGGGCAACAATGTCCAATCCCAAAATGTGCAAAAGCATTAAACAGATTAGGAAACAACCCAACGGCATTCACATGTCCATTGAAAGCATGGTAGAAAGCTCACTTTACTGGAACTCATTCAAATAATCTAGTGTAGCTTGACACAAAACGCTCTTCAGCCCTTTTATGAATTAATGTACCCATGTTTTATCCACGGGTATGAATTGAAGCACTCTGCTTTATCACTGTGAAATATCGCCGAATACTCGATTGAAACATCCTCACGATCTTGTTTTCTAACAAATTTCTCATATTCATTTTGTGGATTTTATTCAACATTTCAGCTATATTTTATTTTTGTAAAAGTAGGCGTAGACTTCCTCTCAGTAGAATCTATTGTGGCTTTGATATTGGTTGCACTGAGACCTTTCAATTTTTTTTCGTTTTGGTGTAAACACGTATCGATTTTGTTTCTTTCAACTTGTTGCGCCATTGAATCGTGCATACGTTTTTTTTTTAGGTTTCAGTGGTTTACACTTAGGCCATTTTTGGCCCATTGTGATACCACGCATTCATGCTACATCATTAACCCATTCACCTATTCACCTACTCACACAACTACAGTATACCACCTGCACATTGCAAGCTCCATGTCAACCTGTACATTGACATGGACCGTGGGTCGGCGCTGAATTCTGCACTCCATCAGAGGGTCTCAGTTGTGTTTATTAACATCACCGATTGTAGTTGATGATGAAAATTCGATTTGCATCTGGCCTCTGATGGGATTCGAACCCAGTACCTCCCGGTCCAAGTGCCGAAGCTTTAACCACTGCACCACTTGTCCGGTGTGCATACGTTAAGTTTATGGTGTCATCTTCTGATATGTTCGTCCTGTCGTCGGTAAATATGCCCATTGCTGTATTATCAGTTGGTGAAATATCACTTGTGAATAGAACGTACCATACTGGTCCTAAGACACTCACATGTTAGCACTCCAGTTTTGGCCTCTTTAATTTGTGAGTATGCTTGTTTCTGTTTAACACAAAATTGTCTGTCGATAATGTACAGCGTGCCATCTATTGGTTTGTTTTTAAATCATAGGCTATGGCAACACTTTTGAACTTGATTTGCTTGAAATTTTGAAAGCTCGTCAGTCAGATATTCATCCATCGACCTCAACTCTACGCCGATCGCAGCAACTGGCCATTAGTCGCACCAGTCTGAGGAGAATACTGCACAAAGACCTCGGGTTATTCGCCTACAAGGTCCAGTCCAGAGGACTCAGTAGTTGAAAGCAAATGGCCATCCGCTTCGATATCAGAACTCTGCGTGAGCCATAGACCAGCTTCAAAATGACGTCGGTTTTGGTCGAAAAATCATCTATTCAGACGAAGCGCATTTTCATCTTGGAGGCTATATATAATAAGCAGAACTGCTGGATTTTGGGTTTGGAACAGGCACACGTAATCGTAGTCGATTGCCATCGAGACCAATGCATTCACCAATAGTGACTATTTGGTGGGGATTTTGGAGTGGTGGCATAATTGGTCCATTTATTTCAAATAACGCTGCTGGAAACGCCGTTACCGTCAATGGCGACCGTTTCACGAGCCATGCTGACCAACAGCTGCTTTTATGGCCTCAAATCGACACTCTGAATGTGATCAATGTTTGATTTCAACAAGATGGTGCCACATACAATACAAATCGACCGATAATCGATCTCTGGCGTGCTAAATTTGACAACCGAATAGTCAGCCGTTTTAGAGATATCAAGTGGTTTGCGCGAGGGAAGAAAAAGGAGGGAGCCACACGGACGAAATTGTTTTTCATTCTTAAATCGGAGACTCCAAATTACACAATAAAAAAAAGTTTCCACAAAATAGCGTTTTTAAAAACAAACTTTTAAATGGCCCATCCTTTATGATTCAAGAAGGTGACAGAATTGTGGTGATAAAACTCCTAGCCACGTCAAGAAAAACTGTTTAAAGACTTTTTCTGTTATCAGGCCAAAGCTTGAAACTTTGTGTGGATTTCCTTCTTTCATTTCTATGATCACTTCCGCACACTTCTTTTCGCTTAATTAGCCTGAAATCTACTCTGTAGGTGATCAGTAAAGGCTTCTATTTTTTTCATTACTTTTTCTTGCCTAACTTCCATTGCTTGTTCTTAAGTGTAAAATATGAGTTATTGGGCTTTTTATCCTGTTTGTTCTCTTCCACAATGAATAGAGTATCTTTTTAATACGTTAGTGATAGTAGGTGTGAGTTCGTTGCCTCATTTTTCTTTTCTTATTCGCTGAGCTACATTTTTTAGTATATTTTTATCAGTGAGCATCCCTTAAATTTCAGAAAACTAACAAGATCAACCCTTGCGCGATCAATTGAAAAAGCTTCTACGGAAGCTGTTACTGGTTCGCAGATCTCCACCATATTTCGCATAGTTCTCCCAATTTATGGAAAAAGCTTTAGATGCCGAGTCTTGCTGAAATAAAGTTTATTTTATCCAAACTTGTAATTTCAAGCAACAATCTTTTTATTTTAATCGTTTTGTTCGTAAATGCTATATACTTTTTAAAATATTTGCAAAAAAAGAAAAAGCTCCTATAGAAGCTGCCAGTGATTTTTGACCGAAATCAATTCACCGAAAATGACAGCGTTCCATATCAGCTTTTACAATTTTTGTAAAATATTTTGAAAGGTACGTATAAAAATTAGGCCTCTATGTATCTAGACGGATTAATTGATCAGAATGAAACTTCATATTTTAACTTTTTCCATAAATTTCGAGATCCCAGTGACATGGCCGCCGCGGAGATCCCAGTGACATGGCCGCCTTTGTGACTGCACACTCCGGCTTCCTTTCTTCCCATTCCTGAGATTTTAGTTGTGACTTGTTTCTGATTCGCCTTAAGAAGATTTGCTGCGTTTGTGGAGATGAATGACGCCTGAAAGCCTAGATCAATTAATGCTTTGAAGAGCATGCAATTTCCCTCGATGTGCAGTCCTGTGTTATGTTTTCCATTGCATATGTTACATTGGTTCTTCTGCCTGCATACATATGTCCCATGTTCGGCTGATAAACAGTTTCTGCATAATTTTTGAAGCATTGCAATTTGCAATCGTTCACTGGAATTTAATTGCCTAAATCCTCCACATTCATTAATTTTATGTCCCCCTCGGCAGTTATAGACACAGATATTTGTTGTTGTTAAGAAGGTTCTTTTAACTATTTGACCGTTGTTTTCATGTGAGGCGGTTGTTGGTAGGATTATTGGCTTTTGGTTGCCATTGGCCTCTAATGATTTGAACCTTCCTTCCAAAAATTTTAAAAATTACGTTATTGTTTGGAATTCCCTTGGACCTTTTAAGGAGATCTCATAAAATCGCCTTGACTCATTGTCTAGGTTTTTAGTTAAGGTGAAGATTATTATTGAGTTCCACGATTCAATGTTTGCCCCTGCGTTACGTATTCCTTACAAACATTCAATTGTTTTATCGTAAAGATTTCTCAGTGCCACTGCAGACCCTATGTTTATATTCACTTGACTGAGTAACGTATTTAAATATGTTGAAATCAGTATAGATTTCTGTTGTTATACAGTGCTGGGAAAAAAATTGGGCAAAAATATTTTATTGCAAATTGGAGTCTTTTTTTGCTAAAATTACAAAACTTTTGAAAGCAATTGGCTTATTGTTTCATTTTAAATACATGTATGACGTAATTTTTTGAAAAAAAAAATTACCTGCAATTTAGGCGCAAAACCCCGAAAAATGCCAAAATATTCAAGATACGTTGATTGGAGTTAAAGTGATAGAATAAATTAAACACCTATTTTTTAATATTTTTTTCTGTTTCAATAAAATATATAGACGTTCTATCTTTAATATTAATATTTTGTTGGACCGCCTTTTGTTTTTATTACACCGGTACAACCCCGCAACTGATGTACAAAAAAATTGGTCAAGCAATTATTTTATTTTACGCCTACAGTTCTTGGCCGTCATTAGGGTGCAGATGTTTTATTGCCTGTAATTTTTTTTTTTGAGTACAAATAGTGTATATTTTGCAAGATTAAGTTATTCTGTTAGTAATCCTAGCCAAATAAAGAATAAAGTGCAATTTTAGCTAAAAAAATGGGGAAATTTAGTGAGCAGTGTAAAGGCAATATGTTGATTTTGGCGCGAGTAAATTTAACCACGCGTGAAATAGCAGAAAGATTAAACGTTCCTAAAAGTACTGCCGCGTGGAATATTAAAAAAATGCGAGAGATGGGCACTGCACAAAGACTCTGGAAGGCTCAGAAAGACAATGCAAGTGGAAGATCGTTTCATAATATTACAATGTCGTCGGAACTGTTTTAAAACTTCATCGGACATAAGACGGGATGTTGAGCGAGCAACGGGAAAACAAATTTCAGCCAGCTTAGTGAGAAAAAAACTTGTTAAGCTGGTTTGAGAGCGTTTTGAAAAAAAAAAAAACGTTGCTATGGGCCCAGGAGAATGTTTCTTGGACTCCAGAGATGTGTTATGATGTGATTTTCTCCGATGAATCAAAATTCAAGCTGCATGTTGGTGATGGAAGAATTCTCGTAAGAAAAAAACCGGGCGAAAGGCTTAGCAACGAATGTCTTTTAAGACTTTCACCGGAAAATGAAGGAGTTATTGTCTGGGGATGCTTTTTGGAAATGAACCCGGTAGATTGTGCTTCTTTAGTTCCAGCATTACAGCAGCTGTTTATCTGCAGGTCCTACACAACGAATTTGAGCCCTCTGTGTTAAAGCTTTTTGGCGAGACTTTTAAATTTATTTTTCAACAAGACAACGCTCCGTGCCATACCGCCAAAGTTGTGAGTTATTAATTTTGAATTGTAGATAGAAAAATTCCCTTTAGATAAACATAAATAATTTGTTAAAAACTTGTTTTTTTTTCTTATCTCTTCATTTAAAGGTAAAAAAGTACTTCGAAGAAACAAGTATCGATGTGTTGAACAGGGCCGCGTATAGTCCAGACTTAAATCCCTTTGAAAATATTTGGTCTATTGTGAAGCTACAAGTAGCAAGAAAGCGCCCAGAATCGATTCAAGCTTTAAAAAGTTTGTTGATGGCGATTTGGGAATCCATACCTCCTACGACTTTGAAAAATTTATCAAATTCAAGAAATCGGAGGTGTATCGCTGTAATAAAAACAAAAGGCGGTCCAACAAAATATTAATATTAAAGATAGAACTTCGGCAAAGCAATAAAAAACAAAAAAAAAAAAATTAAAAAATAGATGTTTAATTTATTCCATTACTTTAACTCCAATCAACGTATTTTGAATATTTTGCCATTTTTCGGGGTATTGCAACTAAATTGCAGGTAAACTTTTTTTCCAAAAAATTACGTCATACATGTATTTAAAATGAAACAATAAACCAATTGCTTTCAAAAGTGTTGTAATTTTAGGAAAAAAAGATTCCAATTTGCAATAAAATTTGTTTGCCCAATTTTTTTTCCCAGCACTATATAAATTTGTCATTGACGAACATTAATATAACGAAATTTCCTATATACAAATTGTCCATCGAAAATTTAGTTCTTTGATAAACCGTGCCACTTTGATAAAATCGCAAAATCAAAATTTGTAGAACGGTTAATTCTCACAAAACACTAAAATGGTTCCGGAAAGAATTTTGTAATTCTTGAGTTCGAAGATTTAAAATATTTGTGAACTAGTTTACCCTTTTTTCATATTTTTCATCCGTTAACTGAATAGATAATATTCTTAATTTTTTAAAACATTCATCTACGAAAAACAAAATTCATGTTTTTAGTTGTTCATGAGAAAATAGAAATCATAAAATCGTGAAGAAAAAAAAATCACAATATTTCGATTTTGTTTTTTTCGTGAATACTATAAATTCTTGTTCATTTGTTTTGCGACAAATGTAATGTGAAGTACGTTATACGGTGTTCTTCCTCATCAGTAATGAGCATGCAAATTTCCTCATGGAGTTGAGCTATTTGCTCCATGAGTTTTTGTATCCCTCCTAGTGACAGTTTCATTTCTGGTTTTGACGAAGGTCTGCGGCCTCATCAATCTTCCTGTAAACACTTCTCATCCGAATGGTCTGTCGTTTTATTAATTGGTGCAACTCGGATTCATTGTCTCTAAACATGCATCTTTATATACGCACACATCAAATAGATGTAAACACAAAACTAAAAACAATAACAAATAGAAGGAAAATGTAAAATAGAAGTGAAAGAGGAGGAGCCACATTTCATCATAAGTTAAAATTTGATTTTTTATTTTGTTTAGTATGGATATTGAAACGAAGGCGGCAGGTTATCAAATTTCTGTTTGGTGCTGTAATTTTTTTGAAATCAAGAAATAAGCCTTTTTTTATAATACACCATTTTTCACAGCAATCTTGAAATAAATGTGTTTTGTATTTATTAATGAATTAAACATATGAACTATTTTCCTTTTAAGTAACAATTTTATTTCTCACTAGCTGAGTTACCCGGCGTTGCACGGGAGGTATATATTTCAAATATCTTGATTGTTATGCAAGAATTCTCTCTTTACATCGCTGTAGTTGCAATCACATATGAAAAGAAAATTATAAGTAGCTGTTTTCAGTAACGGGTGCCTCCGTTAATGCATCCAGGCGAACTTTTGTAATGATATTATTGGATATCCTGTTTGTGGGGATAGTTAATTAATTTTGGTTTGGTATTTGTTACCAGTTGCCAAATAATTATACTCCATTTTTACAAACCTTCAACCAGATCAAAGTTTTTAATAAATATAAAGATATTTTAGTTAATAATTTTTATTATAAAGCCTTTTGATAAACAATATTTTTGGTTTTTCCATTTGGTGTGTAAATAAATAAATTTTTTGGCATTCCCACTCTGGAGCAAGCAACATACAGTTGGCCATGTGAAAAACATGAATTTTCCAAAATAACATCAGCTATTTTTAATGATTGCCCCTGAGCTTTGTTGATTTTCATTGCAAAAGCAAGGCGTAATGGGAATTGTAGTCGCTTGAATTCAAACGGCAAATCGGTGGGAATCATAGGAATGCGCGGAATTAGCACATCTTCTCCTTTACTTTTACCGGTAATAATCGTTGCTTCAATCACATTCGGCATCAATTTCTTCACACAAAGCCGTGTTCCGTTGCACAATTTCTTTGGATCTAAATTTGGGAGCAGTATTATTGGTGAACTCTCTTTTAAAAATAGTATGTGAGGTGGAATACCAGGTGGCTCCAAAGAATTAAGAAACTATTGGATAATTGACGGATTGATTCACATCAGTAACCGTGTCGGTAGATTTGTATTTCATTAGTGGCCCGGGTAGTTCCGATTGAATTTCATTATTTAATTTATTAACGCCGTCATTTTTGGGACCTAAAGATTGTCTTAAATTTAAATTAATAAAATTAATTTGAATAATTAAATCAATTATAGTAGAGGTATGATTTGTGTATAACAATCGCACGCTAGATTTCCTTTTTGGTGTCTAAATCTTTTCGACTAAGGCGCTAATTCGGAACATTTAAATAATTGTATCTATACATACATGTAAAAATGAATTCTTGATCCAGGGCAGACTTCCGGATTGGAGCATGCCACTAATTTCATATAACCCCTTTCCTAAAGTCATTCCCTTCAAAAAATCTTAAAAAAATTGAAATTTGAGAAAAAATTTGTACCACAGCCTCTTGACCCCGGGGTCCAGCCCCTTCCAAAATATCATAAGGTTGGTTCTGGATATGCAACATTTCAATGGTAAACATTTCATGGCGATCGGTTGAGCGACTGAGAAGTCATTTTGGAATAATCAAATATTTGTATCTATACATGTAAAAATTAATTTTTGATCCAGGGCTGGGCCCCTCGGATTCGAACATTTCAGTAATTTCATATAACCAGCCCCATAAACTCATTTTCGTGGAAAAATTTAAAGAAAATTAAAATTTTTGAAAAAATTGGTACCGCAGCCCCTTGACCCCGGGGTCCAGCCCCTTTCACAATATCGTAAGATTGGTCTTGAACATGCAACATTTACATGTATTTCATGGCGATCGGTTGAGCGACTGAGAAGTCATTTTGGAATAATCAAATATTTGTATCTATACATGTAAAAATTAATTTTTGATCCAGAGCTGGGCCCCTCGGATTCGAACATGTCAGTAATTTCATATAACTAGCCTCATAAACTCATTTTCGTAGAAAAATTTAAAGAAAATTAAAATTTTAGAAAAAAATTGTACCGCAGCCCCTAGACCCCGGGGTCCAGCCCCTTCCAAAATATCATAAGGTTGGTTCTGGATATGCAACTTGTACATGGTAAAAGTTTCATGGCGATCGGTTGAGCGGCTGAGACGCCCATTCGGAACAAACAAACAAACATTTTATATATGTATATAGATAAAACAAGAAACGATAGAAAACTGTATAAGGATAATAATTACGGACTTGTTACTGTAAAGCTTCTACAAATTTTTATTTTATTTTTCGTTTACACATTTTTTAGTTTACGAAATTTTTTCTTCTTTATTTATACACAATTCCATGATACAGTCGACCGAAAATTGTGTATGTGTTCCAACAATATGACTTGTAGAATTACATTCGTGTTGGTTTCGTGTGGAGTGGACGTGGTCCCTTTTAGTGTTGGTAGTAAATTATTATCTTATGTGTTGAAATATTCAGCCAGCCAAATACAATGGAAAGATCAGCTCAATTATATTTTTTGCTACCACGTGATCTTTATATACGTCACTTTTGAAATTAAGACAATTTAAGGATGAAAGAAGTACGAGGGATAATTTTGAAACAATTTCCAAGACATATGTATGTTGCAAAATGTTTCAAAATTACCACTCTCACTTCTTTTATCCTGGAATAGTTTCAATTCTAAAAACCACGTATCTAAGGACCAATTCTGTGAGCCCTAAAGATTATTTACAGCAATTTGTCATTATTATTGGTCCATGTATTGAAGAAGAGTAAACGAATTACCCCATCAAAGCAATTCGAACATTGCAATGCTTAGTAGACTACTCGTATGCTGCTGACTCTTTCTATTTAACTTATCAGAAACCGTCTGTGTGTGTCACTGTAATAAATCTGAACATATTGAGATATCTTCTAATATGCCATGGATAGCGTTGGCGTTAATTTTTTTCACTGCATATTTGCGTATCCAGTTTATCAATGTTGAGCTTTTTTGTTATTGTCTCGATCGTCGTATTAATTCCGTTAAGTAATTTTTGAATTAAAATTGTTGCGTTATATTCGAAATTATCCAATATACGATATGATATGTTGAAAGACACAAATCTGACATCATCAGTTTTTCCATTGCATAAATTGATTTCACGCAATCCTTCTAATTAATAAAGGCACATTTTTTACATAAAGTACCATATGACAGACCAATTAGCCACGAGCCAATGAGTTTTTGCCGCAAAAACTTTTTGATTTAATTTGAATAAACAAACTCAACCAAATCTGCACACAACCTTTATTTTATATTCTGAATTAAACAAAAAAAATATTCAAGGAGATGTAAACAACAACAAGAACGCCAAAGTAAGCAAGTTAAATCAAATATTGACTTAAAATTGACTAGACAGAACGTCTCAACCATCATAAAGCATCACAATTGAATGAATTCGTAGCATCGAGTCATGTATTTACTATACATACATTGTAATACATTATAAGTGAAACAGGCAGTGACCTTTGCTGTGTGTGTCGCAGCTATTTATATATTGAATGTGTGCTTTGCATGTCATTGGTCTTTAAAAAAATTTCTTTACCTTTCCGCTATATATACGAGTATATCCCCATACGTCGTATATGTCAACAGTATCTTGATCCGAATTATAACGTACATAAAAATAAAAATCTTATATAATTTATTTTGCTTAATTCATAACATTAGAATACTTCGTACCTTGCTTAAAGTATCGTACAACTGTAAAATTTGGTGGCCAACGTGTTAATTTTTTTTTCGCCACATATCAACAACCCATTCCCGTTTTCTCAACACATTTTGTTTTACAATATAAGATGCTATGATCACGATGATTGCAATGATGATAATGATGATGATGGGTTCAAAGAAATGTAATTTAACTTGAACTTTTCTTCGTTTTATTTCAATTTTTTTTTTAAGACACTATAAAAATGGTGTCTGTTTATCATTTTCTTCTACTTTTTTTTTGTTATACTGTTAGCTCTGTGCTTTTCAATTTTTATCAAATCGTATAATGAAAATAAAATGAAAGTCCAACAACAAATTTGTTCCTCTCTAAATAGGTTTGTTGACTTTATAATTTTTGGCTGGATGACTGTATATACATAATATAGAAACAAAAAAAGCTTTTAAAATGAGCTTTCTCGATTTTTATGGTTAGGTTATAATATGATGAGACGGGTAAATTGGATGCGAGCCCAATTTTTTGTTGTTGATATTTTTTTTATTGAATGTTGTCGACACACCCGGAAGTGTAAATAAAAGTTTATTACTGTCCTGTTTCGCACATATATAGAACGGCGGATCCAGACAATAGTGTCGGGTGGTGTACTCACAGAATATATAGATATAGATGGGGATTTGTAAAAAAAAAAAAGTTGTTGAAAAATAAATTAAAAAATTTGATTGGCTATTCGAATCGGGTCCCCCTTTATATAATAACCGTTATCGCAGCATACATCAACATAATTATAGACGTTGATTTATGCAAAAGAATTATTACCAATAAAATTATCTGTTTGTATTGTCTCGCAATTTTTGTTGGAGTTTTATCTTTTAATTTGAGGGTGAGGGGGAGATATCTAAATGATAAACATATCATTCATTGTGTTGCTGTTAGTTGCTTCTCCCTGCTATTAGTTGCTGTACTGGATTACTAATAAGTCATTTGAAGAAATATTCCCTGGTGCACCGAGCTTTCGTTGGTTAAAGTTGGTTGAGTTGGAAATTGTAAATAATTTTATGTACATTCCTAGTGTTCATTCGGGAAAAAATGATAAAAAAATATCATGATATTTTTTACTACGTTTGGCCATAAAACGCACTCATTTATCACAAAAAAATAATTTTTTTTTTGATTCGAGCTGTCAAAATCTGTTGAGTGATTTTGGTCGGACCGAACACGCACCGATCATATACATTGCGAACTGGCTGTTTACCCGATCCAAAGTTTCATTCTCGTTCACCTCAAATCTGTTTTGGTTTTTTTTACCGGCACTTGATTGGTTGTAGCACTTTGTTACAATTAGATTTGAATATTTCCATAGTACCATCCAAGTCAATATTTCTCAAATAATTAGGGGCTTTTATATGTTTTATTTTTATGTATTTAATTTTTGCCATATGTTCTGGGGCTGACATCCTTACCTTACGCAGCCTCTTGCAAAATAAAGGACGGCTATAGGTCCGATTTTTAAACCATCTGCACATTGTGTAGCTCTATATGCCAACCTATTACTGACGTGGAAGATGGGTCGGCCCATGAGTTCTGTACTCCGACAAGGGGTCATAGTAGTTTTCATTTTCATCACAGATCGTCGTACTCTGATCGATTATTTTTAAAAAAGGAAAACCGTTACAGGAGCATCTACGCATCATTACTTGACAAGCTGTGTTTAACGCAATTTGTTGAGAAATTGAAAAATTTTAAGTTTGGTTTGAATGGTTTAGTTGGTAAAACCTGAAGTCCATTTCATTGGGTTGAGAAACTTTCAAATTGGTCATTTTTCAAAAATACGAGTACATCCGAAACTAACATTAAATCTTATTTTTCTAAACCGAGGTTATTTTCAATCTATTAAGTGACTTAGTTTTTTTATTGTTATCATACAACTCGAGTTTTATCTCGATCTGTATATAAAAATGGATAGGTAACCCATTTTACCCAACGCAAAGTCCATACTAAATCCATGCTGTATAAGATAACGGAAATTTGACAGCGAAAAATAAGAGATTACGATACTCGCCGCAAGTGGCAGCACTATCACTATGAAATCTTGAAATTTAACAATATTCCGTCTTCGGAAATAATTTATGGGTTAGAATTGTCACTATAATTTTTTGATTTTCTGCGGCCATGTAAGCTATTTTCAGTTTTTGGCAATATCTCAAAAACTTCCAGTAGTAACCAATACTCTCGTTTGTTTTTATAATAACCATATAGCCTCAATATGGCTTAAGTTATTAGAAAAACAACCGAAAGTATCGGTTACTAGAGACAGTTGTTTAGATATTGGTCAAAACCTGAAAATAACATATATGGCCATAGAAAATCAAAAAATTGTAGTGATAATATAGTAATCCATAATTTTTTTCCGAATTGTCCCTGTATGCGATGCAAGTTTTACAAAATTTAATTAAGTAATAGCCGAGTTTCACCCAGTTTAAAATTTATTTTTTGTAAAATGTACAGATACCATTTTTCATAAGGTCTGGTCATGAAATGGCCAGTTTAGTCCAGCTCCAACAGCTAGAATTTTGTCCAAAACTTACTTTAAAATCCCTGGTCAATACTACTATCAAAATTACATCGTAATTCGTTAAAAAATGTCGGAAGACGGAATATTTTTAAATTTTAAGAATCCATTTACCGAGTTCCTTTACTTTGGAAATCAATCAATTTGCCATTTTGAGGATAACTTATTATTTTATTCCGCTGAGATTTAGTGAAAAAAAATACATAACGCATACAAATTTTCCGCTGGTAATAACATAAAAAAATAAATTCTCTTTAGTGATAGTGCTGCCACTTGCGGCGAGTAGCGTAATTTTATTTTACGCCGTCAAATTTCCGCTATCTTTTACAGCATACTAATTCCCCATTTTTCCGGAGCCAAATCTGCAATTAATTTTGTAATCACAGTTTCATCCAAATTGGTTTTCGAATAAGTTAGCTAAATAGTTTCAGTTTCCGGAACTCTGTCACAAAATTTAGAAAACAGGCAGTGACTAACTTAATACCACGCATCAACGATAAAATAAGAAAAACCGAAACCCTTGGCATCCATACGAATACAATTCTTTGGTGCTTAAATCTAACCTAGGTGCCGGAACTCACAGCAATCCCAGCTCACCAAAGAATCCAACGTTGTCCTATTTTTCCTGCAAAAAGTTTCATGGAAAATATTAAAAAATGACGTTCCGTGTCAGGTTACAATATTCTACAACTTACTCCAAAAATCATTTCAAAATCCAATTTTCATTCGCTATACCAATTTTTACTCTGATCGGCCATTAAATGACCTATTTCCATCCCAGTTGGCATTATTCTAGAATGTCTCCCAAAATTGGTATCGAGTTGGCCATGTTCCATAAAAATATTATTAGAATTCTTCCATCAATCTATTTTTAGCACACGAAATTGCAAGTGTTATAAAATGGCCTAGTTCAGTACTAGTTGGGAATGCCAAAACTTCCTCCAATATTAATTTTACAATCTCATTTCCAGCCACCGAACTCAATTTGGAGTGTTAGAAAGTAATAACAACCAACGCAACATCGTGCAACATGGCGCAACATTTCGTATTATAAGGCCCGTTGCAGACTTGAGCTATGTTTTTTGACTGAACTGAGCTATGTTTTCATTTTGCAGCTTCCCGTTTTGGTTTCCAAACCTCAAATAAGTGAAACATTGTAGATAAATCTCAAATCAACCCAATATGTAAGGAAATATATTTAGATGTTTTATTTTCATCTTGGAGATAATTAAATAGCTCACATTGTTCGGAAAATCAGTGTTGCGAGCTATGTTTCTACCGCACAGATTAAAATAAAGAAATTAAACAAATTAGCGCGTACGAGTGCCTTCAGCTAAGTTCGACAAATTCGGTTTCACCTATTTCGGCTTTGAAAAGTAAACCAAGAAACTGTGATCTCAAAACATAGCTCACTTCGCTTAAAAAACGCTTAAGTGTGCAACGGACCTAAAGCCAGACTTCTATGTAATTTGCCGTAACCCATTGCAACATTGTGCAATATGAAGCAAAATGGCGCAACATCAGGCAACATGGTGCAACATTATGCAAGATGACGGTCTCATTTGGGATTGGATCTCTCTTTAAAATGTTCAACCAAATCATTTAAGTCGAGAAAAATATTATAAAGAGGATGCCGTAAACCAATTCCGAATTCAGGGTCAACCACTTCCTGACATTCTAAACCTCCATCTCACCAATTTTAAAGTCCAGCGGAGGACATAAATGAATTTTCTCAAAACCGGACTGTTTTTTACTCTCTATCCGCAGCGGGCTATTAAGAGCTGAATATTGTTTATAGGCAACTGTATCTAGCTTCTCTTGATTATGTGACGTTTCGAATTGTCAACTAGATTTTTGTGTTGTCAACCTGATGTTCGAATCGTCAACAAAGGTTTCTGTCAATAAGAGTTGCGACCACCTTTTCATGTATAAAATGTCAACGACATAATTTGATATCATCTACAAATTTTCTGTACATAGATTGGGGAAAGCCCCAAAAACTTCCAATTTAATTCCAATTCCATTAAACGGGTTGTTAATGATCTGAAATATGTCAGTTGTCATTTAATTTGACATGACATGACGTTATAAACAACAATTCAGTTTGCTGAGTTTTCAATTTTTGAAATAAGAAGACCGATAATACATACTTTGATCGAACAAGCGACATTTTGAAAATTTTCCAAAGCTGAAGGAAAAGCTCATTAATTATTTAATTACAGTAAAAAAAAATATTTTTTTGGATTTTATGCGTTTTGGGTTTTTATATTGTCGCTTATACTTTTATTAAATTTTAATTATTGTCGTTTGGGGGAGACGATTGGATTTTATTCTAAACTAATTGAACAAATTAATGTATTTCCTTTAAAAATTGCACATTTTAAAAAATTATTAAATTCAGTTATTAATAAAATAAAAATAAATTAATGCATCTGAACTAAATAAAATAACAATAAAAAATATTTCTAATTCTATCGCAAGTCTTTCAGGTTTCATATTCTAAGCTGTTCTTTACTCTTCATCAGTACCATCTAATTCATCGCGTATAGATGAATTTGTAAGCAGATTTATAAAATCTTTGTGGTACATATTCAAATTTTTGTATTTTTTTTTTTCGTTAATAAGAAGTTCTGGACTATACACAATCTTTGGAATCTCATTTCTGAATGGCAATTCAACTTCAACGTTATTTTCAGTATAGGTATCTACCGCCATTTTGCAATTTGTAATTTTAATTCGTTAACGAATTTTAATTTTATCTCCTTATTCGATTTCCGAACTGTTTTATTTTTTCCGTTTTACCCATTCGTGAAAATTGTTAACTTTTAGGTTATGAACCTCATACGGTGTTGGATTTAATCTGGCGTTTCGAACCATAGTCGGATATTCCTTATAGGACCAAATAGTTTTGTTTTTTTAAATAATTCTCAATTACAGCATGCATCAAATCTACGGGCAACGTTACAGAAACTCTCTTCACATATTTGGCAACTGATACAAAATGTTGAACCATTGCCAACGTAAATCTGTTTTTATTTTGGCCAGCACAGTTGTCACAATATAGTGAAACAGTTTTCACTATTTACCGATTTTCTACTGCCATTAGAAAATTAAACAAGTTGCTGCAAATTTCATTGGCACCTCGCTTGCCTTGATGCCCTCCCCATAAATAACAGTTTCCAATTCTTGCCGATGATTCCTAAATAGTAAATTTATAGACCGAAAATTTTCTGTAGTATCCCAGCAACATACTATTTCCTTTCGGAACATTTAAAACTTTCTGTAAACCAAAATTCTTAAGGCCATTTTTTAATCTAATATGGTCTGCGGATTCAGCTTTATCCTGCACCGATTTAATAATTTTATTTTTATGCCATTCGCGTTTCTCACATTTGTCTTTTTGTGATTTATGAATCCCAATATTGTAGTTTTTTTTCAAATAGAATGCAAAACATGTCGTATAATAAACAGCTGCGCCGTGCTTCGATTTCCTTTTGCTTATTACATGTGATTCAAATGTGGAAGCGCTCCAATATCAGGTTACAAATACTTTTTAGTCGATGATCCTCTACAATAATGAGCCGGATGGCAGGTAAGCTGGATATGTATTGACCGAAGCGCAATTCCTTTTCCTGTGTAAATATGTCTAACACTTTTTGGATTCTGTATAATTACTTCAACATCTTTGAAGTTTTTTATAACACTTCTAATACGCTATGATGTAATATTGTACTAGTTAAAAATTGTTTGCACACTGGTATTTTAACTTTTTCAACTGGACATGTTACAGTATACACGTGACTGAAATTCCGGAGATTCGAATCTTTATATCTCTTACGCTTATGTATCTTTGTTCAATATAGTTGCTCAGATACTTATCCTTTTCTGTTTGGTTCGAAATTTTCCAATACTCGTCAAATAAAAGTGGTCTTTTTTCATTCGTGATATTCTTACACTCATTATAGCAACTGACTCGTAGTCCGCAAGGATTTCGTTTAATCCTTTTTTTAGTACCAAGTTTCCCTTTTTGCTAAAGTAATTTTCACCTGAAATACATTTGGTAGTGATTGGTTTTTGATTTTTTTTGTTTCTTACATATTGTTGTATTGTAAAGTTCATAGCCGTTGGAATTACACTGATAGGTTCTTCTTGGGCTGAGCTGTGGCGGATCAAGTTTCAGAAACTTGATATTTTTAAATTTTGCAACATAAAAATACTACTTATTACAATGTTTAGAGGTACATATATTAATTTCTTTATTTCACATATTTTTTTTTTTTTTAATTTTATTTTAATTCATCTTCTATTTCTAATCAAATCATAAATTCCGAACCATGCTTGCATGGGTCGTACGGGTTGCTAGTTTAATATAATACATTTAAATCAATTATTTTAACAATTTAAACTTCCCAAAAATCGTGAGCAAAAATGATGCTTGTACGATTTTATTTCTTTCCGTCACGACACAAACGACTACCATTTTCGTGAATTTTAAACTAATTTATTACTTCCGTGATTTTTGGTAATTTTCTTGCACAATTACATTTATAAAAACACTACACATTTATAATCATTCAAAATACTTACCGTTCACGAAAGTTAATCTAATATTATTTAAAAACAAATATAGCACCATCACTTCAAACTTTTACACTGATGGCTGGTCTCCACTTGCATATTTTTCTCGTGACAAAAAATAAATGACTTCGGCTCATGACATTAGTATATTAGTACTTTTCAAAACTAGACATATTTTCTCTATTTTGATTACGTAGGAAAAAAATGATTTGCTTTGTCATTTTAGATAGTGTGCTGTGCTGTTATTCTAACAAACAAAAACATCCACGATTTTTTAATTAAAAATGTCAAAGTAATGTAATATGCGCTCAAAATTGAGCATAAAAACACAAATTATGCTCAATTGGCACAACATCATGATAAAAATATTGAATATTTTGATCTTTTCCTCTCTTGACAAAATTTCAATGCGCATGCTCAAAACCATTTTTGCGTATGTATTTTGGAAAATGTAATAAAAAATGTCACACTAGATTTGTCAGACTAGATTCTTTTTCCGTTACCAGAAAAATATGCAAGTGGAGACCGGCCATGAGAGTCGTCGCTTACACTCACAAAAAAAATATGATAAATGCATGATTGCATTTACCATATTATGATAACACTAAATTATTGTGATATTGCCTATCATACGATGATTAGAAATACTATCAAACTTAGTTTATATGATTAATTTCATAATGAAAATGTCGATAATGTAGATTCGGCTATAACAACAGAAATGTATCAGCCGAAAATGTCGACAATGCATATGCAAATCAACTTGTCGTTGCCAAAGTCGGTAAGGTAGATTCATAACATAGTCAGTCGAAAAATGTCTATAAAGCATGCTACTGAAGTTAGCCGAAAATTTCAGCCGAAAAAACACTGCAATATCGACATATTTTGTATCAGGTGGCAGTAAAAAATTTTGTTGGTATGAGCCGAAAATTACATGTAATTGAAGTTATAGCAGTAAATTTTCGCCGAAAAAATTTCAAAAATCAATGTCAAATAATTCGAATGTTTAAAGGTAGTATGAATTGGGTGAATTTAGACCAATTCGTAAATAGTTGGATAAAATATTTATAATTTGTCGTGTTAGGGAATAATGATTTTAAGTTGTGGCCTAACAGTGAACACCTGTGCCAAAAATCAGGCTATATTTTATGTATCATCATAGTGAAATAAATTAAAAGGTAGTCGCATGTTTAGTGGAAATTTGGAGTGGGTGAAGTTTGTCCAGTTCGTAAATAGCTGGATCCCGTATTTATAATTTGTCGTGTTAGTGGGCAACGAATTTAACTTGTGGCATTAACAGTGAACCCCTGTGTCAAAAATCTGGCCATATTTTATGTAGCATCATATTGAAACAAATTAAAAGCTGGAGTGGGTAAAGTTTGTCCAGTTCGTAAATAACTGGATCCCGTATTTATAATTTGTAGTGTTAGCGGGCAATGAATTTGAGTTGTGGCACTAACCAAAAATCAGGTCATTTTTTATGTAGCATCATAGTGAAATAAATCAAAAGCGGGCCGCATGTTTAGTGGAAATTTATTTCACTATGATACTACATAAAATATGACCTGATTTTTGGCACAGATGTTCACTGTTACTGCCACAACTCAAATTCATTGCCCACTAACACGACAAATTATAAATACGGGATCCAGCTACTTACGAACTCGACAAACTTCACCCACTCCAAATTTCTACTAAACATGCGACCAGGGGTGGGATGTTGTAACATCACTTTTTTCGATATTTATCGAATATTATATCTCTTGTTCCTAAAACAAAATTGCTTGTCGTTTCACTTTTCAATTTTGCTTTCTATATTGCGATCGCACACTACTAGAATAAATTGTTTATTTATCTCTTTTTTGTTTTTCGATAAAGTATCACTCTTAAAATAAGTAGGTGATATAAAAAGAGTAGAACGACATAATGTTTTATTCGAATAGGTAGAGATCGCAGTAGAAGCAATGTAATTCGATAAATTTTATTTGTGATGAAAAAGATGTAATTTTCGATAGTATCGAAAAAAGTGATGTTACAACATCCCACCCCAGCTTTTAATTTATTTCACTATGATGATACATAAAATATGGTCTGATTTTTGGCACAGGTGTTCACTGTTAGTGTCACAACTTAAAATCATTATTCCCTAACACGATAAATTATAAATATTTTATCCAACTATTTACGAATTGGTCTAAATTCACCCAATTCATACTACCTTTTAACATTCGAATTATTTGACATTGATTTTTGAAATTTTTTCGGCGAAAATTTACTGCTATAACTTCAATTACATGTAATTTTCGGCTCATATCAACAGAATTTTTTACTGCCACCTGATACAAAATATGTCGATATTGCAGTTTTTTCGGCTGAAATTTTCAGCTAACTTCAGTAGCATCTATAAAGCTGATAAATAATTTTGGGTTAAACAATAATTTCATTTTAAATCAAAAATGTTTATTTCGATTCATTAACGTATATTACTCAAAATTCATCTTTTTACTAAATGCATTAAAACTATAATAAAAACTATTTTATTACTGAGAAAACTCGATGGCACGTCATATCAAGCAAAACTTCAAGAATTTCAGCTCGATTTCCAAGTAAATAGTCCGGGAAAACTCGATTGAATATAACGCACACGCAAAATGTGAAATTTTCTAAAAATTGACCGTTTAAAGTGTCATGGCTGGAAATAGATTCAAATGAAAGGTCTTATTGATGCTCACACCTGGAATTTCAGGTCGATTTCTTTTCCAGTGCGACGTATTTGCTGATCCCGGCTCCTACGTCCCCCGAAGCTCAAATCTAAAACCCCTCGGAGGGCTAAGCGGGGGGGGGGGGAGCGCAGCGACCGCCCGCGTGCACGTGAGAGTTGTCGAAGCCGTTAGCCTCTACAATTGTTGCATTTGTCTAGTTAGTGTTTCGGTTGTTATAGCAGAGACACTATCTGCATTATCTTTCAGCTGGAAACTTTCGGCTAACTTTGACAGTATAAAATTGGCCGTTTAAAGTGTCATGGCTGCAAGACAGATTCAAATGAAAGGTCTTAATGATGCTCACACCTGGGAAAAATTTCAACAAAATTTCTTTCAATCCAGAGAAATACCCAGCCGAATAATGCCGGTAATGCAGAGTAAATATTAAAAACATTAAATGACGGCCGAATAATGTCGACAATGCAGATACAAATTTTATGTCGGAAATTAATATTTTATTATAAATTATGATTTAGTTACTTCTTAAAATCATCTAAAACCATTAAAATATAAATTTTATACGAAACTATTAGAACTAATATAACAAACCAAATTTTTGTAAGTTCTGTATTAGATGTGTACGAAGGTAAGATGTCAAACGCATCTAATGTGTTATATTCGGAAAATATTTTAAATGAAGTGTATTAATGCAATAATTTAAAATACGTCAGGGTAATTTTCATGTTCAGAGTTTGGGAAAACTCGAATGTTTTCCCGAACTTCCAACGTAGAAATCGACCTGAAATTTTTTCCAGGTGTGAGCATCAATAAGACTTTTCCTTTGAATCTATTTCCAGCCATGGACACTTTAAACGGTAAATTTCTAGAAATTTTCATATTTTGTGTGTGCGATATATTCAATCGAGTTTTCCCAGACTTCCAACATAGAAATCGACCTGTAGTTTTTTCCAGGTGTGATCATCAATAAGACCTTTCATTTGAATCTATTTCCAGCCATAACACTTAAAACGGTAATGTTTTAGAAATTTTCAAATGTTGCGTGTGCGTTATATTCAATCGAGTTTTTCCGTACTCGCCACATGGAAATTAACCTGAAGTTTTTAAATGATAATTATTAGATGAAATTCCATTTAAAATATTCTCCAAACATGTAACTATAGATGCATTTCACGCCTTACCTCCCCAAACATCTAATACGGCACTTAGAGAAATTTGGTTTGGTATATTAGTTTTAATAGTTTCGAATGAAAATTTCATATTTAAAATTTTCTTGTTGGTTTTTATGAATAACAAAATAAAAATTTGTAATATAAATTATTACATTCCGGCTTAAATTTCGTATCTGCATTATCGACATTTTTCAGCTGGAATGTTATCGACAGAAATCGGCTGTCATTTTCGCTTGATTTGTTTGAAGCTGCATTATCGACATTTTTCGGCTGGAGTCGGCTAACTTTAATAGGGTCATTGTTATGATGAAAAAGATGAAGAAGAATAATCAAGAATATTAAATTATGATACAATCAATCATTTAAATAATTGTACTTAATACACAATTATGATATTAATCATATAAACTAAGTTTGATAGTATTTCTAATCATTGTATGATAGGCAATATCACAATAATTTACTGTTACCATAATATGGTAAATGCAATCATGCATTTATCATATTTTTTTTGAATTTCATAAAAAAAACTAATTAGGTTTTCAAACAGTCGTATAGACCAAAATCAGCGCTTTCCAATGATGTAAAAAACAGATTTTTGAAAAATTGGCGCTTGTGCTGTTCGATTCAAGTATCGTCGCATTTTTGAATGTTCCCTGTTTAATTTTTAAATAAAAATTACATATAAAAACTTTCCCCAATCCCCTATTCAAGGACAAGAAATGGAAACGAGCTCCCGACGGCGGCTCCGTATAAATATGTGGAGCGGAATTAATTTCTACCTTTTCTATGTTTTGGATACACTGTTGAATTAAAAATGCGGTTTAGTGTTAAAAACACTGATTGCACCAGTAAGTAGCGAGTGGCTTTAAAGTTTTGTTAAAGAAAAATCACTGCCCCGCATACATCTATGGGGCGCTAATAAAATAACACGGCAACCGTCATCAACTCCTAAGCGAAGAAAACTCATTCTGACCAACTTCGTGCGAGTAGAAAAATGAGCAAGAGCCCAACCGAAGTACCCACTGAACGTATTTACTCGAAACCAAAACCCATCGCAATCGATTCCTTATTTCGACTACTCCGTGCCACCCCGGAGGAGAGGTTAGCCATGGGGATGCTGCTGGGTGTTGATAAAAAATTTGTTTTGCTACTGCTTCACTTCCAAACCAAGTCATCTTTCATGTAGCGATCGAGCTTATAAAAATATCCTTGACATCGCTAAGTCTTCGACCAAGAAGCATGATATGATCTGCATATCCAAAACTTTGGCCTGATATATTAAATATACAGCGGGAAGTTCAATGTTGCTTTTCTTTGCTACGTAGTTGAATGCCAAAATGAACGGCACAGGCACGAGTGCATCTCGCTTTTGAGAATGCAAAGCAGTTATGAGAACTGACGAATATTTCTATAAAAATGTTTCAATTAAAAAATTTCTTCGAAAAATATCATTAGAGCATACAAACATTACACAAAATAGCTAAAATAGTTTGAAATTGGCGTAGGGACTGAAAACACGATTTGTATAAAATTCGTACTTTGAGGGTTCTAAGCAGCTATGAAAGCTCGGGAAAATTTCTCAAGACGTTTCAATTAAAAAATTTGAAACATTTCGTGAACATCTAACGTTTTACTAGATTCTTTATTTTGAGTATTCTTTGATGAGGCGGTCTCTGTTTCCTGTCTCATCTGTTGATTGATATTGATATGCTGTAAAAAATACGCGCAATCGATGGAAACTATAAGAATATGGCCGTTTTGCGAGCATTTATATGCTTCAGCTTTCGATGGCAAAGAGTACCAAGCGTAAAGTTAAACGGTGCATGATCTACAGGATCGAATTGCATTCGTCATACAACACTAAGCAATAATTAACCCACTTGCTCTCGTGTGAGGCAGCCCAGCCCGAAAATCTATTGAAAATACTTAAAATATAATAATAAAAGTCGTATCTTTCCAATTGAACGACATTTTGCCCGGAGTCCGTATATTGGCCTGTTAAAAGTATAATTTATCGGATTAAGGGTATGTGGTTTTGAAATGATCACATACATGCATTCATTTTAGGATAATTAGCAAAATAACGTCCCCTATGAATGACATCTTCAAATTAATGTTAAAATATGCGACATATATGTCTCGGAAGTAATTGATAAACATGCAACCAATTAATCCACCTTCAACAAACCGGCTTCAATCCATTCAAATGTATGTAGTCGCAATTAAACATCACCCATGATATTTTCAATGTCTCGTTCGCAATTTATTTATTTTATAATTTAATCTTTCAAGTACTCCCAACCTACACACTTTAAGGTTAACTTTCACTTAACATTCTGCCACATATCCATACATTATTTGTACTCGTCTTGTATGATATGTACTGTGCTTAAAATAAACCAAAAGTTGCGTTTTGCAAGTAACAAACATGAAAATGAAATTGAAATTTATTACAACCAACCGACCGAAATAAAATAAAGAAACAGGAAAATCCAAAAAAAAAAAAAAAAAAAAATTCGCGCAGTTTCACATCCATGACCCAAATAATATTTCGCGAATTTTTTTTTTGTTGCTGTACGGCGTATCCGAGTTAATCTGTATTGATTTGAAATAATTTTCAAATTGGTTTGAGTACCACCTCCTAAACTAATCGACTATCGTTGCTCTAATTTCTATGTCGCTATATATATATATATATAAAAAATGACGTAACGACAAACGATTTCGTTGGGGTTATAAAATATATTGCACACAAATACACAGACAGGCTGGCATTAATTGAATTAAATTAATAAAAAAAAAAATTGGGTTAAATTGAAAAATATTTTTGACATGAATTCATTCTGCGCGGTTGATAAATGCTAAAAATTAAAATAGAATTTAACACAATTTGATTATTTGTGAATGGCATAAATTATTGTCAAACTTAATTGTTGAATTCTTAAATTATACTTAAATTGTTTGCGTTTTTGGAACTGGAATTTTATGTCATAAATCACACACTCGTATCTAATCTGATGGGGTTAATAACAAATTTATCAATTAAATGCGACCGCGCCAGTTATTTGTGTAAGGTTAGTTATTTCTTTGGTACCTGTTTTGGCTTAAATAGTTCAGCAGACAAACCGCCTTCATTAATTGAACGTCTTATTCTAAAAATAGAACTTTCTAATGTAACCTTCGTTCACGATGATAGTATACGAAAAAAACAATTATCCAAGACTTTCATCCCAGAAAACCGGAAAGATGCTTTAGCTGATGACATCATGACAACCAAACACAAATTTTAAACTAATAAGGAACGCAAGTGGATCGATATCATCTTACTTGGTTAGTTTACGAAATTTCTATGCATCGAAGCCCTAAGTGAGTTCAATAAAAATGTCAGCTTAGCACAAATGTTATTTAGTTGTGATATATCAGCATCTTTATAAAAGGTTGGACCTCGTCCCATGATATGTTTTGGCGAAATTGGGGCCAATTTCGAGATGGCCCAGAGCGCCCAATTAGCGAATACACGGCGTTCTCTTTGATTGTTTACCTTAAGTTCCTGTGTCAGTTTGATTTTATACCGGCTCAGATCCAAGCCCCGACGCAAAATTCTTCAAGTTAAAGTCGCAGAAAAGCCAAGTTCTTGTGAACGACGAGAAATTGACTGCCTCTGTTGAAATAGTGAAACGTATAATATATTGTTATGTGCCTGGGTCCTTTTTCTTTGGATTCGCTCAATATGCAACACGCGTTTTCTTTTGTCGTCTCTTAAATAATTACATTTCATCAGGGTATGGGCCCAGATCTAAAAAAAAATTAAATAATAATAATATAGGGCTTTCCAATAAGAGTGATATGATTTCTTAAAAAAAACACACTAATTGTCAAGGAAATTGAAACGTTTTTTATTTAATGTGAAGTACAAACCGATACAATTAAGTTCTGAATAAAACGTCATGGCCTCCACGACTTCTTCTGCAGGAACGAATTCGATGAACCCAAGAAGCCGGAGAAGAGAAAAAAAAGGATTTGAAAACCAAATCGAAAATTATTTTGCTAATAGAACCAATCAACTACATACATATGTTAATATAAAAACTGCGACTTCGGCAAAAGAAGTTTGGGATGAGTTGGAAACCGCGTTTGAAGACTCAGGTTTAACGAAAAGAGTTGGCCTGTTGCGCTCGTTAATTTCGACAAAACTGGAAAATTGCAAAAATATGGAAGAGTATGTGACAACCATAATCAACACAGCTCACAAATTAAATTCCATTCAATTAAATGTATCAGAGGAATGAATCGGTATAATTCTTTTGGCAGGCTTACCGGAAGAATACAAGCCTATGATTATGGGAATTGAAAATTCGGGAATCAAAATTAGTGGAGACTATAAAAACAAAATTATTGCAAGATGTGAAAACAACTTTGCCTAATATGTCAAATGAGATTGGCCTATATGGAAAAGGTTCATTGAATGGCACCAATAAGAAGCGAAACAATTTTAAAAATAAACAGATTCAATTTGCTCGTCCACGTTGCTTCAATTGTAACAATTATGGGCATATTGCAAAAAATTGTTAAAGGAATTTCCAAAATGGATTTATGGCACCGAAGACTTGGTTCCAGCGGCATGAACATCTTAAATGGTATTGCAACTAAGGTCAAACTTAATCATTCTGACTGCAACTGTATGACGTGCATAAAAGGTAAGCAGACACGACAACAAGCTAAACAATCCGAAACACAAACCAAAGAAGTTCTGTAACTTGTTCATTCAGATTTGTGTGGTCCTATGGAGGTAGACTCTATAGGAGGAAACCGTTATTTTCTAACATTTATTGACAATTTTTCTCACAAATCGTTCATTTTTTTTTGTTATAATCAAAATCCGAAGCTGCAGGAAAGTTCGAGAAATTCAAGAATTTTGTGGAGAACCAAACCGGGAAGCCTATGGAGACGAGTACATTAACCAAGTGTTTGTCAACATTTTGCTAAAACCTGGAATATGTCACCAGACCATAGGACCATAGTGAAAACGCGGGAAACAAAATGGGATCGCCAAAAGAATTAATCGGACAATTGTTGAGAAAGTGAGATGTATGCTTATTGATGCCGGATTAGCATCAACATCGATAGAAGAAATATCTGTGGAAACAGTATCGAGAAAATCGTCGTGACAGCTTAAACCGAAGGAAATGGAAGATTTTGTTTCTTACATGTCTCACCACAATGAATTATATGATCCCACAACCATCGAAGAAGCTTTGTCAAGGGCTGATGCACTAATGTGGGAAAATGCAATGCAAGAAGAAAATGAGTCTCTTATTGAAAATGACACGTGGGAACTCACAGATGTGCCACCTAACAAACAACTTATCGACTGCAAATGGATTTTTAAAACGAAACGTAACGCGTAACGCGTAACGAAATTTGAAGAAAAGTGCTGCTGAAGCACATCGATTGGTCTCCGAGGCTTATCTGAGTCATGTTCCATCGGTTTCAACGTGCGAGAGATGGTTTGTGCGGTTTAGAAGTGGTGATTTTGACGTTGAGGACAAAAAGCGGCCGGGCCAAGTGAAAAAGTTTGAGAATGCTGAATTGGAGGCAATACTCAATGAAGACTCGTGTCAAACTCAACAAGAGCTCGCAGATTCATTGGGAGTGACACAACAAGCCATTTCCCATCGTATAAAAGCCCTCGGAATGATCCAAAAGCAAGGACATTGGGTGCCGTATGAGCTGAAGCCGAGAGACGTCGAGCGCCGTTTTTTTGCATGCGAACTGCTGCTCGAACGGCAAAAACGGAAGGGTTTTTTGCATCGCATTGTCACTGGTGATGAAAAGTGGATCCATTACGATAACCCGAAGCGCAAAAAATCATATGGTTACCCCGGCCATGCATCATCATCGACGGCCAAACCAAATATTCACGGCGCCAAGCTTATGCTCTGTATTTGGTGGGACCAGCTGGGTGTGGTGTATTATGAGCTATTGAAATCGAACGAAACCATCACAGGAGCACTATACCGAACTCAATTGATGCGTTTGAGCCGCGCACTCAAAGAAAAACGGCCACAATACGAGCAAAGACACGACAAAGTAATTTTGCAACATGACAACGCTCGGCCACATGTTGCAGCGCCGGTCAAAACATACCTACAAACGCCGAAATGGGAAGTCTTACCCCACCCGCCGTATAGCCCAGATATTGCTCCTTCCGATTACCACCTTTTCCGATCGATGACACATGACCTAGCTGACCAGCGCTTCCATTCTTACGAAGAAGCCCAAAAATGGGTCGATGACTGGATAGCAGCCAAGCCGGCCGAATTTTTTCGCGACGGTATCCGTAAATTGCCAGAAAGATGGGAAAAAGTTGTGGCTAGCGATGGACAATATTTTGAATAATTCATTTGTTACCATTTTTTCAGAATAAACGTTCAAAAATAGAAAAAAATCCCGCATTTTCAATTTGTACCCCCAATAGGAAGTCACTTTATGGACTCAATAGACTGCTTGATGTGTATATTAAATCAACAACTTGATAAAGTAATCTAAGGTTGATCCTTGACTATACGATTTCTTATTATTTTGAAATGACCAACAACTCAAGTCATCGGTCAAAACCAAATTAATGGAACACTTGAAGATGAAAGATATTGGAGAAGCAAGGTATTGCCTTGGAATACAGATAACACGGGACCGTGCAGAAGGAAAAATATGGTTTGATCAGGAGCAGTATATAAATGAAATATTGCAGCGATTCAATATGAGTGAATGTAATCCTTGTGGAACGCCAATGGATCCAAATGTGAAACTCTCCAGATCGATGTGTCCTAAAACAAATTTCGAACGTGAAGAAATGAAGAACGTGCCATATCAGCAAGCAGTGGGAAGCATTCTCTTCGCGTCTCAAGTTTCTCGACCAGACATTAACTATGCAGCCAGCAATGTCAGCAGATTCAATAATGATCCCGGAAGAGCGCATTGGCTGGCAGTGAAGAGAATTCTGCGATATTTAAAGGGTACTGATGCTAGTGCAAAATTAGAATTCTGTAAACTAACAACTTGAAGTATCACTGGTTACTGCAATGCTGATTGGGGTAGTGATGAAGACGAACGCAAATCCATCACCGGTTATGATTTTATGCATCAAAATGGAGCGATATGTTAGAATTCTAAAAAACAACCAACAGTCGTGTTATCTACAATGGAAGCATAATACATGACGGCGTAATCTGCAATTCAGGAAGCTCCCTGGCTTAAATCTCTCGAAATTGAACTTTTGACGAGGCCGGATCCCGTAACTGTCATGTATTGCGACAACAAAAGTGCAATCGATCTGGCATCAATAAACGTTGCCAGAGCAAAACATATAGATATCAGGCACCATTTTGTACGAGCAAATGTGGAGTCTGGTAGGATAAAGATGAAGCATATCTCAACGAATGAAATGAGGGCAGACGTTCTGACGAAGGCCCTTAATGGACCACATCATTTCACTTGTACTACCGGGATGGGAATGAAATTTAAATAGATTAAGTAAAATATTAGTTTTTAGTGGGAATGTTGAAATAGGAAAACCTAATATGTATTTTTTGTACATCAACGATGTTTTCAACAGACCTTGCGTTTCGGCGAGGTACAGATATTGACTAATTATTTATCGAACCGGTTGACTCGAATTTGGTCACCATCGGCCGGACGGTTGTAGCGAGGATAAAAATCATGTAATACGTGGAACGGTTTTTGAACGGAACACTAGTTTTGAAAATAAAATTTGATGATTTGCACACGTTGTTCAATGATATAACAAATTTGACAGATGCTGCTTTAACAACATGACACCTAACAAATTTCGAGCGTCCTTATTGCTAGACCCTTTATAGCATTCGCTATCTCTGTGTTTGTGTCGATGTGTGCGTGTTTGGTGTCGTGCAGATTAAATGTTGTGTTCTCTCAACAGCCCAGTCGGTTTGTCCAATCGGGATGAAACTTCAACTTAAGCTTTCATTAATTCGAAGATTCCAGTGAGTTTTGGCCGAAACCGCAAGTTATTGTAAATATTTTGAAAAGTATAGCATTTACGAGAAAAGCGATTACGAACTAATTAAACGTGCAATAATATCGGCCCGGATCATTTTTTCAAAATTTAACCGGAAATGGCGATTTGCGACAAAAAACTATTTTTCAACAAAAATTAGTCCCTGTACAGCTCAGATAGGTTGGTTGAATGGGATTAAAATTCATACCTAAGCCATAAATTGAACAATCCCAGTGAATTTTTGCCAAAATCGGTCCACCGGAAGTGACAGCTTCCATAGGAGGTTTTTCGTGTTTTGCAAATTCATATTTTGAAACGTATGACATTTATGCGAAAAATGACTATGAACTGAAAGATTTTAAATAAAATTTGCAACAATACCGTTCCAAAACAGTTTTTGTAAAATTGGAGCGGGAATGACAATTTTGGAAAAAGAAAACAGTTTTCCACAAAAATTCGGCCCCTGTATGCAGTGTATGCAGTGTGGCCCCTGCCTTATCGTTTGTTGCATTTACATATTTTTAAAATTATATCATTTACGTGAAAAATGATTATGAACTAACAGATTCTAAATTAATTTTGCAACAGTCCAGATCAGTTTTCCGAAATTTAAGCAAAAATGACACTTTTTGCCAAAACACTATTTTCAGTAAAAATTGTGTCCGTGAAATACGGATTGATTAATCCGGGACGAAACTTCATACTTAAGTTTTTTTTGTTGATAAATTAGGAGATCTCAGTGATTTTTGCCCTTTATCGGTTCACGGGAAGTGTTAATGTCCATAGTAGCTTTTTGTTTTTTGCAATGAAAATTAAATTTTCAACAATAGTTAACACGGTCAACTCTTAATGAGTTTGATTATATAAAACACAATTTTTATTAACAACCCGGTATAGCTTAAATTTTTCGCTTCAGAAATTATGTGTGGAGTATTTGAGATCATTGAGTAGTTGTCGTAAAAGAAAGTCGGGTGTTGGCCACAGCAACCTCTCAATTTTTAGCATTGAATTTTTTTTGGTTTTTTGGTGGAATTTACTAGGTACCTTATACATTATTAACCAATTAACTCTGGGTGATTTCTACAGGGATGTTAGGTTCCGAATGGATTAATATCGTTCCGGTAGGCCTATTATTTTAAAAATTATTAAAGCAAATGAAACCAAAGCAGGTTCCGCACTCAATGCCACACTCAGCCCTGCCACGCTCATACAATTGAAATACATTCAAAAATTTATATTAAAGAAACCTGGACCGAGTTACTTCGAGTTCAAATGTTGCCGTTTAAAATGGCGACCAAAACTCATAACTGTTTTTTTTTCCGAAGGTGCAGTGTAAGCACTTTGTTCGGCAAGTAGAGGAAGCAATTCAACTTCGCCTAGCCTGGTATTGAGTGCAGTTCTTAATAGCTTTTCTGCAGTCATGTTGTTTCAAGACGTAGAGGCAATATGCAATATTTCGGGTGGTTCCCATGAACTTTAAAGGCTGAATCCAGCTGGAAGGTTGTATTTTGCACAAACCGTTCAACATGTAGGTTAGCGGCAATAATAAGCTAAGTGAAATGCGTGATTTAAATGTATCGACACAATTTGCATTTCTAATGGCAAATGGGGGTTCAATCACTACATACGGTCAGTCTAAGATGGCATTGTCTGGCCTCTGCTGGTTCCGGGTGGCTTTATTGTGGTTACAGCCGACTTTGTTATGGTTCAAAATGATAATTCCGACTAATGAAAATTTTGTTCTGGCTGACGTTTTTTGGATCCGATTTTTTTGGTACACTTTTTTGCTACTGCACATGTTGACCGCGAAAGAGTCATTGTTGGAAAAGCAAAGCTTAATAGTCTAGACTGGGTGCGTTTTGTTCGCAAAATAGGTACAAATATTTGATTCTTTTTAAAGTGACGACTGCAAAATTAAAAATATTTAGGGAAAGGTTTGGCCATTCTTAGAACAACTTTTCACTTCAGCAGCCCTTCCAGTTGTTTAGATGGGATTTTGACCAACGAAATAGAAGGCTTTCTGTATGTATGGCGTTGTGGAAAACCGCAATGTTGCTCCCGAGATCTCATACCATCTCTGTTATAATTTTCCGAAAGATCTGCAAAATACTGTTCCACGGCTTCATTCGACGAAAAACGTTTTCCACGAAGGAATTCTTTCATGTTTCTGAAGAGATAGTAATCGCTTGGCGAAAAATCTGGTAAATACGGTGGGTGTTCAAGCAATTCGTATTTTAATTCGCTCAATTTAGCCATCGTCAAAAGACTCGTGTGACAATGCACGTTGTCGTAATGAAAAATTATTTTTTTCTTCTGTAAAGCGGGTCTTTTTTCACGGATATTTTTATCCAACTGGTCCAAAAGGTTGCAATAATATTCAGAATAAACAGTTATGTTTCCCTTTTTTTAAGATAATCAATCAACAAAATCACTTTTGCATCCCAAAAAACTGTTGTCATGACCTTTTTAGTCGATCGTTCTGACTTTACCTGTTTTGGACCTGAACAACCAGCTTCAGTCCACTGTAAATGCTCTTGTTTCAAGAAGAATTTTATAATCGTCCGTGAATTCAATTTGTTCAAGAATTTTTTCGACTTTTCGGACAAAATATTATTTTCATGGACACCCATACAATGTTTACGATTATTTTAGTCGCAGAAAACAAATAGGACATTTACTAACAATATTTCTATCACAAAAGTAGAAAAAATGCACTCCCCTCCCCCAAATCTTTAACCCCAGGGCACTTGTGTACACAAAAATACACAAACCCTTACAAAAATGAGAACTCCCTTAGGTAGCTTCTTGGCAGCTTGGTTTCGTACTGATAAAAAGTTGGTCTACTCATCAGGTTGCAACGACCAAACTGTAAAAATCCAACTCTTGCTTTGTACCGATAATACAAAACAAGAACATATCGATTTAGCGAATTATAATCACTAAATCAGAAACCACAGGAAATTCTCACTATATGTATGTGTAACAAGCCAACACATATAATTAAGAAGAATTCGATATGTTCTTGTTTTGTATTATCGGTACAAAGCAAGAGTTGGATTTTTGCAGTTTGGTCGTTGCATCCTGATGAGTAGCGCCAGGCAGTCCTGCGAAATTTCCTTTTATGGTTCCGACTGCGATGTGCAATTACCCAAATTAAATCCATCTGTTTTCATGTATTTCCAGTGGCAAGCCCGTTTTTCTTCAGTAATGGTTTCTAATTTGTGACCCAACAATCCGTAGGTTTTATGAGAATCTCAATTAATTTTTCGGCTGTGTTAAATATATACCGTTATTATGTTGAGGAACTCGGGCCTCTCTTTCTCTCTTCCTCTTGTCATGGGAACCAGTACCAGCCTTTGCCTGTTCCATTTGTAGTGATATAATTCTACATTGCGTCTTTCAAGTTCTTAGACGCTTTCAGCAAAACCAGAGGACAGATTTAATGAAACATTTCAAGCGTCTTATTCGGAACGCCAACTGTTTCCGATGTTTCACTGTTATTTATTGAGATACGACCTTCAGGAGCTCCTCTGAGCAACTTCATCTACCGATTGGTATGCAAGCGTTAATGCATCAGAAGCTTTGCGTTTCGGCTCCATCGTAGCAACGATTATTGAGTCAGTGTTCCCATTCCTTTTCACGAGTTCGTGGTTCCTATTTTCACGGTGGCTTAAAAGATTTTTTATCGATGTTCGGTTTTGGTGCCATTTAAATCACTCGTGAATATAAGGTGCCTTCTGTCAAGAACAGAACAACATCTTTCAAAGTGTCCACTTTCTGTTGAAATTTCTCATTAAGATTAATTTGGGTGTACTACGAAGTCCCGATTTTCAAAAGTTCTAAAGTCTTGATTTTGAAAAAAATATTTTTTACTAATTCGGACCTGCCGGACTAATAATATTTTAACATAAAAATATGATATCTTGCCCAAAAATTTACTAGAAAAAACCAAGGCTGTGAAGTCAGAGGCGGCAGTCGGTTTCGTAAAGTCGGTGCTATTTTATCGGAGTCAGAAAAAACTGAACTCCCACTTTTTTGGCAAATTACAACAGTGCCATATATTGACACCCGCTCTGTCCGAATGTCAAAATTCCACGTATCCAGTAAATGATACATTTTGGTGAAGGAAATTTTATCAAGCAAATTCATTAATATTTGATAAAAACAAAATTACGAAATAATCCTGAAAACAAATTAAAAAAAATATATTTCCAAAAACGAAAAGTAACCCCTTTGACACATTTGGCCCTTCGACACATTCGGCCGCTTTATCGAAAAATCAGTTTAGAATCCCATTTCCATCGCAAGTATCGAATTTCAACAAAATCTTTAAGGAATGGCCAAATTCCATTCCTATTAGCCATTTTCTAGAACTTTATCTCAATCTCATTTTTGAATTTTGTCAAAAAATCATTTAAGAGTTCCATTTTCTCACATATGACATTTTAAAAATTCAAACCGGGATTTTCTAAAAATCGGAATTTTTTATACAAAACCGGGATTTTAAAAACCTGGATTGAGAAAACCATGATTTTGAAAACCGGGATTTGGAAAACCGGGATTTCGTTACACTCCCGATTAATTTATCAGTTGGGGTACATTACCAACTGATTAATTGAACCTAATTGCCTTATTGTAGTTCCGCAATCCAAATATGTTACTTAAAGCGCTGCCGATTTTTGGCATTAAAGAGCGGTTGTGTAGGGTCAGGGAGTAGAAAATGTAGGATATTCAGTTCGGTACCGTTTATGTTGTCTATCATCTACAGTTTAATTAGTTGGTTTGGTTCAATTGGGGTGGGGTATTTGAAGTGCTCTGGTGTTGACTTTAAGCATGCTGGGTTTTTGCTCTTGCGACATCCTTTATCTCCTCTGAAACTGTGTAGTAGCATTCCAGATTCCTGATTTTGAGCGTGATTTTGGGTTTCAGCTTATGCTACTTTGTTCTTCAAGATAGTTGTTCTTCACCCTCAAGGTGGCGCTAGAGGCGTCTACTCTCGCTGTTACGGCCCACTTCCAGGAATATATGACCAGGTTCTGTAGGTCGCAAAGCGTTGATTTCAAAATGGTTCTCTTTTCTGGTTACGCTTTTGAAGTTAAACCTAAATTAGTCTTAACCCAACAAAAACAAACGAAAGTGTGTTTGTATTGGTAAAAATTAAATAAATATGACATTTAGGCGAAATATTGAAATACTTGTTATTCTTTATAAAAAAATAAAGTTCGGTGGGATTGGCGAAGCTAAATAAACACTTTACTAACCTTTTCTAAACTAGGTTAGGTTTCAGTGGTTGACACTTAGGCCATTTTTGGCCCATTGTGGTACCACGCATTCACGCCACATCATTAACCCATTCACCTATTTTCACCTACTCACACAACTACAGTATACCACCTGCACATTGCAAGCTCCATGTCAACCTGTACATTGACATGGACGGTGGGTCGGCGTTGAATTCTGCACTCCATCAGAGGGTCTAAGTTGTGTTTATTAACATCGCCGATTGTAATCGATGATGAAAATTCGATTTGCATCCTGCCTCTGATGGGATTCGAACCCAGTACCTCCCGGTCCAAGTGCCGAAGCTTTAACCACTGCACCACTTGTCCGGTTTTTCTAAACTAAGATAATATATAATTTTCTTAAGAAATTTAATATCTTAAGATTTAATATGTGTGTCAGCTGTTAGTAAAGCATTCATTTGATCACGCGAATTCAATAAAATCTCAAGATATTTAATTTGGTAAGAAAATCCTAAATTCTTAGGCTGGAAATGGCTAGTAAAGTATTTATTTGACCATGTGAATCCTATTAGTTTTGTTACGGAATGGTTCAACACGATTTCGCAGATTTAAAAACACGTAGAGGACTCTGACGGTGATTTTGCCGACTAGATCTCAGGGTTTTTAGGTTGTGGGGAAGTTGAGGCTTGCGTGTTCTTGGCCTACACCGTGGAACAGAATAAAAATAAAAATAATTTAAAATAAACTGAAATTAAATTAGACACACCAGAATTCGTCGACCAAAACTTGAGAAACCGTAATAAATTTAATTATAATTGGGTATGCCCACCCAGAAACGACCGGTACTCCTCCTCCCCCAGAATGACCCATCGAGACCAACGTGTACTCCGGTCGCGCGCACCACCGTCTTTTTTCTGTGCTCGATTACAGATATATTTTTTTTAAAATAACCGAAAATTGTAATATTGAATAATAATAATTTGAATAAAATTTTATCGAGGAAAAAAAAATTAAATTGACCATAGAATTTAAATTTAAAAAAAAACCTCTGCGTCGGACCAGACGGTGGAAGTTATACTTCTTTGGCCATTTGCACACGCCCACTCACACACAGACAGATAGGATATGTAGGATAATCACCCATTGGATTTGGTAACTGAACGATTAATATCTCCTCGTATTCCGTTTATGCAAATAAGACGCCTTCGACATAACAATGGCCAGTATGGAATTTATGGACAACTTATAAACGTCCCAGTAGAGGTTGATAATATGGTTAAGAAGTTACCCCGTGATGTGGATGATGATTATTGAATTAATGTACATATCAAAAGAAAAAAAAATCATAAATCGAGTTTCGTACAGGGATTAGTCAATAAGAGGGTGATAAAAATATATGGCTAATGCTCCAACCAGTCAGACTTAAGAGCTTAAGTTACACGCAGATTGCACCACATCGGTTAGTGCTACAATCACCAAAATTGCCCAGCAAACAAACGCTGATAGCAGAATGAAATAGATGGAAACATTTGCACACGTCGAAGCGAGAAAACAAATAAATTTACTTCGTTTTTTTCTATGTACTGCAGTTTTACCCCCACCTAATCTCTTGTTTATCAATTTCATTTCAAAAATTGTTATTTCATTTCTATCAGTCTCCAGATTTCAGCTGAAGGTAATAGACGTTTGTAAATGTTTTTCAGGTGGAAATACATGGATAACATATAAAGTAAGTACATATACAAAATTAAAAAAAACTGTGTTGTTGTATCTGAATGACAATACACATTTGGTACATACAACCAAAACCAAACACAATCAATAATACATGATTGTGTGTTTAGTTTTGATACAACAAAATACATTAAAAAATAATATTTTCTGGTAACGGTTAACAACAGTTAGATATTATACTCAAATCAAAGTGAAAGAGAGATAAATTAATTTGTAGGGGAAATAAAGCCGAGTTTTCGGTCGACAACAATACGAATAGCATGGAATTAGGTGCATTAGTTTGAAGTAAAAATTGAGCGCACCAATTATATGCTGTTTATGCGCTCTTTGTGCGCTGATTTGTACTACTGGGTGTATAGGCTTCTCGTCACAAATAAACAACTGACCTCTAAAATTTTGGTGGTCGTACCGCTCTCCTAAGTGGTCCAAAACGGAGCACAACTTAAAAACTGAAGTCTGACTGGTTGAGGCATAAGACATTTAATACAGACGCCGTTATATACCACGTACCAAATTACAATTGATGATAGTTTTTTAAACTGTGACGAAGATAATGACTGTTACAACGAACAATTTCTTCACTTTCACGATGTTCAATTGAACTTAACTTAACTTAACTTAACTTAAACGTACAATCATAGAATTGTCTTACTTTTTAGCGTGACGCGGTTTCTCAACTTTCTTAACTTAACTTAACTTAACTTAACTTAACTTAACTTAACTTAACTTAACTTAAACGTACAATCATCGAATTGTCTTACTTTTTAGCGTGACGCGGTTTCTCGACCAGCACTCCATCCTAAAAGTCTCAAACGGGCGCAAAGAAGTATAACTTCAAAAAAAAAAAGAAACTGTACCTTTGCACCTCATTGAGGTCGGCCTTGTGGGTTGCGGCGTCCTTGATTGCCAAATGTGTCTCCTCTTCGTTAATAAATTCGACCAAGATAAGCCGCCGTAAATGTTGGGCGTCCTCTCGCCTTAGACCGTAAATATTTTCGTTGGTCGTCTTCCCGCTGTAAACCGTAAATTGGAATGGCCACCCGTAAACCGTAGATATCGTTGGGCGTTGTGTCGCCAAAACCGTAAAAATTTGTTGGGCGTTGTCTCGCCCAAAAATCGTAGGAGTTGAGGTCATTAACTGACCATCTATAAGTTACGATGCCTTTCACCTATACCAAATAATTTTTTTTAAACTGGCCGCTGTATATTGTGGCCTTTGAATGTAGTACTTGCCGAAATCGCAGTAACCGACGCAAATGCGGTACTCGTTAATTTAATGCGATATCAGTTGATAATTCGGTACTCGTGGAAAAATTTGTATCCGGCCGCCCGTAAATAAAAAAATGTGACACCTTCGTACAAAACCAGGCCACATCTAGAAATAGTCTAGAAGAATATTTTTCCATTGTGCCTCTCTCTCGTTTTTTTTTGTGTGCGTGTCACTTGCTCACCCTTTCGTACCGCGCATCAATCGCACGTACCAAAACAAGAAAGCAAAACAAAAATATTCCTCTATATCTCCGTTGTTGCACACTCGCACAGGGTGTACACATTGGTCTCGTTCTACAATTATTCGACGTTTGCGCAAGACATTAAATGCCAATACACAATCACAAAACAAACCTTTAGTATCAACGCGCAGACAACAGATGGCAATGCCACCAATAAAAGGCATCACACATTCCATTACCATAGAACTAAAATTCAAAACGAAACAAGGAAATTAAATAATGTTATGATCATGGAGTCGTAGTTTAGAAGGTTTACAGTGCTAATCTAGACTTCTCAGAAAATCATACACAGGTAGGTGATAAACATATAAAATCTCAAGATATTAATTTTTTTAATAAAAGCGTTCCTTTTAAGGTTAGTCATGTGTACGGCCCTAATGAACTCCTTCAAAATTAGTTCAACACTAAACAAATTGATTCAAACATTTAAAAAATTCGTCTAAATGACATTGCTATTTTATTTATACCAATACATTCTCATATCTTTTTATTATTTTTGGTTTAGGATCAGTTTAGTTCCAACTTCAAGAGCATGCACAGGCGTGTGAAATTTACGGTAAACTATTCCTAAAATTAGTTCTACTCTACTTACGTTTAAAAGCACTTGCATTTTCTGGTGCAGCTTTGCCTTTTATTTTTTTGATCGTTTCAGCATAGGTGTGTCTTTCTTTCTGTCTTATGACTAATCGTTTGTGGGCTTCATGATTTGCTTGGGCTTCATGTTTTCTTACTCGTATTTCCTCTCTTGGTTCGGACATTTAATTCAAACTTCTCCTTTGCTGGTGCTGTTTGCCGAAGTAGGTAGATCTTTTTCGGTTACCATTGGTATCAGGGTCTCAGCATGGCTGTTTTTTCGTAAAGCTCTCTCTCGTTTTTACCATATCGTATATCTATCACTTCTTCTGGCGTACATATGCCGTATTTGACGTCTTATGTCTCTCTGGCTTGTCGTTTTCACTATTTCTGTTTTGCTTGTTACATCACTGCTAGGTTATATTTAAAAATCTGCCACTGCTGATCCCTAACATCAGCGTACAGTACTCTGAGTACTCAATTAGCCACCAATACTTTCGCGACTGTTTTGTCCAACAATTCGTATCACTATGCTAAAATTGAAATCGCACAATTGCACATTGTCCAAAGTGAAATATTTTGTTCTGGCCATTCCTACTCGAAGTTAATCCTGATGACCATCACGAGACATGATGTTTTCTTGTGAAATTGGTAAACTGGCCCTTCCAAATTAGTGTCAAATACGAAATTTTACTTTCAACAATGTCCGAATATTTATAATGGAGTATAAGTTCTAACATTCTGTAAAAAGTTCCGGACTTGGATTGAAATCAATACCTTTTGTTTAACAAACCAATATTGAATGTCGCACCAACGCATTGAAACAGAACCGATATTTTCGGAACGGTTCGTGATAATTTCATCAATAGTTAATAATACTCTGGTCAGTGAATCTCAATTCCATCTCCATCATCTCGATACTGTATAAGATAGCGGAAATTTGACAGCGAAAAATATGAGATTACGCTACTCGCCGCAAGTGGCAGCACTATCACTAAAGATAATTTGTTTTGTTATGTAATTACCTGCGGAAATTTTTTATTCATTTTGTATCTCTCACCAAATAAAACATCTCGGCGGAATAAAATATTAAAAGTGATCTTTAAATGGCAAATTGATTCTTCCCCGAGGTAAGGAACTCGATAAATGAAATTTTGAAATTTAAAAATATTCCGTGTTTCCGCCATTTCTTAACGAGTTACGATGACGTTTGGAAATAAATCGACTTACGCCCTTTTAATTATAGAATCTAGATTTTATTCCGCAAAATGAATAAAACATTTCCGCTGGTAATTACATAACAAAACAAATTCTCTTTAGTGATAGTGCTGTCACTTGCGGCGAGTAGCATAATCTCTCACTTTCCGCTGTCAAATTTCCGCTATCTTATACAGCTTATCATATAGTATATTAAAATAATATCATAGTGTTACGGTGACACCTGGATTAGAATAGAATAACTTAATTTCATTAATAGTTCAATTGCATTTATGATTTATACTCAACATTTAGGCGTCATTTCTTTGCTAACATATTTGCTCGATGCGCATTTAGGATTATTCTAGAAACAAATATTTTGGTATATAAAGGCGTGCGTTGACGTGGAATGCTGAGTTTTATTTTAAACGTGATACAGTGAAGGTTAAATAGAAAGATTATTAAAGTGATTATTAAAGCGATTATTAAAGTGATAATTAAAAAGTGTGTTAGAATTATAATAATTAATTGTGAATTTTGTGTTGTATAATAAATTGTGTGAGTTCAAATTTGAAGCAGTTGTATTTATTCACAATCCAGTGATTCGAACCTTGAGTGACAAAGCAAAATCGTAACAATTGGTGACAGCGGTGGGATTGTGAATAATAAAGAAAATGATACTCTACGAATTAAAGCTTGCGCTATTAAAGGAGCAGCTGAAACAGCGAGGTTTGGCCAGTGAAGGCACAAAAGCTAGTTTGGTGGAGCGCCACGTGAGGCCATGGAGAAGGACGGTTTAAATCCAGACGTATATGATTTCGAGGGGGAAAAAACGGATGAGACCGGTGTGGACAAGAAAGAAGGCGACGTACAAATGGTGGTCGGAACAACACAAAACCCATCCGTAAGTTTTGATTTATCGCAGTTGATGGCTGCTATGAATATGATGGGACAACAGCTGACGCAACAAGGGGTGGACATGAAACATCAAATGAAACAGCAGATGTTACAAATGGAGCAACAAGGGGCGGACATTAAACAATCGAACGCGGATATTAAACATCAAATAGAAGACGGTCAAAAGAAAATGGACGAGAAGTTTCTGGAGTTATGTTCTACATTACACGGCGAAGTGGAAAAGCTGCTAACCGAGTTACACACAGAAATTCGAAATGTTAAAGGGAACGTTCAACAAAAATTTGAAACTGTTAACCAAAATATACAAACGGTTAAACAAGATCTACAAACCGAAGTGCAACGTCTCGAGAAAGAGCTTGAAGATGTCAAGGCGAATGGAACGACACATCAAATGATCCAGATGGTTAATGCAGTTAAGATAAAACCACCAACATTTGATGGAACAACATCCTTCAGCATTTTTAAGTTCCAATTCGAAACGGCGATTAAGCAAAATCAGTGGACTGAAGAACAATGTGTTGCAGCGTTAATTGTGGCTCTTAAAGGCGAAGCGGCAGAAACACTACAAATCATTCCCGAGCAGGAAAGGAACGTTTACATGGGAATTATGAAGGCGTTAGATCGAAAATACGGAAGTGACCACAAACGAGAAATCTATCGCATGGAATTGAAGGGTCGATACCAAAGAGGAGGAGAATCGCTACAGGAATTTTCATCGGCAATTGAGCGGCTCGCGCATTTAGCACATTCAAATAAGTCGGCCGATTACATGGAGCGAATTAAAATAGATGCATTCATTGACGGTATTCGAGATCCTGAGACGCGCAGAGCGGTGATGTTGTCACCTAAAGCAACTTTTACGGAAACCATCGCTTGTGCGTTAACAAACGAAACTGCTCAGGCAATCGTCAAACCAGCAATGAAAATTCGCCGAGTAGAGATTGATTCCAGAATAGACACCGAGCGGGCTACGCCAAGGTTCAGATATGGAAGTGGCAAGATTAAATGCTGAGTGTGTGATAGGACGGGTCACATCTCACGGGACTGCTGGGAGATTAGGAAGAAACGAGGAAGGTCGCCATCTCCTATGAAGCGTAGACCAAACGAAGAGCAGATAGAATCCAGAAAGGAGAGTTAGACGACAGCGGAGTCGTTAAACTAAAAAGAGTCAGTTTGCAGGGGCATAAGCTGACTCCCACAACCGATTGCCCCATAACCTCCATCCATGTTTCGAGAATAGCAAGGAGCGGTGATAGCTTAACAATTGAAGCCGATATTGATGGGAAGAAATGCATGATCACGCTGGATACGGGAGCAACTCATACGATTGTTCGTGAGGATATTATCGATGGAATTATGGAACCAGCTAATGGAATGAAGTTACGAACGGCGACTGGAGAAAATTCAGCAATAAAAGGGAAAAAGGTCGTAAAAATAAGGATTGGGCGAAATCACTTTCAACACGAGGTGCTGGTTGCAGATATTGTAGACGAAGTCATCTTGGGGATGGACTTTATGAGAACGAATGGCTTCGTGGTGGATGTTGGACGGGGTGTATTAACCTACGATAATATCGAGTTGCCACTTCACGTTAGCGCCGCTATAGGAGAAATGAGCAGGCAAATTATAATGGATCATCGGGAGAAGCTGCCACCGAACTCGGAAACAATAGTATGGGCAAGATTGGAGGGAGATTCTGGGTCACCCAGGTTGTGGGTTGTGGAAGCCAATGAAGCGGAGAGCGGAGCCAGAGAAACTATGATCGGGAAAGTCCTGGTGAAACCAGACAGCGACAATAGAGTACCAATTAGGACTCTAAATCTCTCGGATAAAACGAAAACCATCAAGAAAGGGACAATAATCGGAAAATGCGAAGAAATATCTGCGATTGTGACGTGCGAGCAGAAAAATCCGATTAATACGACTAACTTGCAAGGGCAGAAAGAGGTTGTAGAACAACTCATGGAGAAATGGACCGAAGATCTTACCATGGAACAGAAAAATTTGGCAAAACAATTGCTTGAGCGGTACATGCCAATATTCTGCAGTACATCGGACAATAATGGGAGAACCACAATGGTAAAACATCGAATAGATACAGGAGCAGAAACGCCGATTCGCCAACCACCCAGGAGATTACCATTGGCAAAGCAAGGAGAAGTGGATCGAATGGTAAAAGATATGCAAGCAGCAGGGGTAATCGAAACATCAAGCAGTCCATGGAGTTCGCCAGTCGTGCTAGTCGAGAAAAAGGATGGTAGCATGAGATTCTGCGTGGATTACCGAAAATTAAATGCTGTGACGAAAAAGGATAGTTACCCCTTGCCAAGGATCGATGACACGTTAGACACATTATCGGATGCTCGAATATTTTCTACGTTAGATTTGCAAAGTGGCTATTGGCAAGTGGAAGTCCAGGAGGAAGATCGCGAGAAAACAGCATTCAGTGTGGGTAACGGATTATGGCAATTTAATGTTATGCCATTCGGATTATGTAACGCCCCTGCGACTTTTGAACGGCTAATGGAGCGTGTATTAAAGGGATTACATTGGAGGACGTGCCTCGTATATTTAGACGACATCATCGTTATGGGCAAGGATTTCGACGAGCATTTAAGGAATTTGGCAGAGGTTTTGGATCGGATACAGGCCGCCGGATTGAAGCTAAGCCCGAAGAAATGCAAACTATTTAGAACGGAAGTAAAATATTTGGGTCATAAGGTAACAACCAATGGAATCCATACCGATGAAGACAAGATCGCAGCAGTGAAGAAATGGCCACGACCTAAAAACTTACATGAATTACGGAGCTTCCTTGGATTGTGCACCTATTATAGACGATTCGTGCCAGGATTCGCCAGTATCGCCAAGAGTTTACATGAGTTAACCAGGAAGAACAAGGCATTCGAATGGAAGGATGATCAGGAAGAGGCATTTGTGGAACTAAGACGACGATTATGCGAAGCACCAATCCTCGCATACCCTATACCCAACGTTAAATTCATTTTGGACACCGATGCAAGTAATGATGGTATAGGAGGAGTATTATCACAGGCAGCAAATGGTGAGGAGCGAGTTATTGCATATTACTCCAAGATGTTATCAAAACCGGAACGGAATTATTGTGTAACACGGAAAGAGTTGTTGGCTATAGTCGAATGTGTTAAGCACTTTCATAAGTACTTCTATGGCCAAAAATTTCTTCTACGGACGGATCATGGAGCTTTGCGCTGGTTGTTACAATTCAAAAATCCAGAGGGACAAGTAGCACGTTGGATCGAACGTTTGCAAAGCTACGATTTCCAAATTGAACATCGGAAGGGAAGCGCACATGGAAATGCCGACGCATTATCAAGAAGGCCATGTCCCGTGGAATGCAAGCATTGTGGGCGTGTGGAGAGTAAGGAAAACATCATCGATATTCGGCTTATGCAAGTGCTACCTGATGAGGAATGGACTGATGAAATGATGAAGAAGGAGCAATTACGGGATGCTGACCTATCATTCATCATGGAACATAAGGAAAAGGAACACCGGCCCACATGGAGTGAGATAGCTGACAAAACTCCCATTTTAAAAGCATATTGGGCTCAATGGGATAGCCTCCACATAGAAAATGGATGTTTAAAACGAAAGTGGGAAAGCACGGATGGCAAAGTAAAACAATTGTTGGTAGTGGTGCCAAAAGATCGGATAGCGGAAATCCTCAAGGAGTATCATGGAGGAGCAAGTGTAGGTCACCTAGGGATTAATAAAACATTAGCCAAAATTCGCCAACGTTTCTACTGGTCCGGATGTAGACAGTCAGTAGTAGAGTGGTGTCGAAGATGTGACCAATGTGCGGCAGTAAATGTGCGACCAATGTGCGGGCCAGCACGAAAAAGCCGTGGAACCATGAAACAATATAATGTCGGGGCACCATTTGAGAGAATTGCAATGGATGTGGCGGGGCCATTTCCGACTACCGAGAGCGGAAATAAATATGTGCTAGTAATAATGGATTATTTCAGCAAATGGCCGGAAGTGTACCCGATACCCAATCAGGAGACAACAACAATAGCTGATGCCGTGGTCAACAACTGGATTAGCAGATTTGGTGTACCGATGGAAATTCACACGGATCAAGGAAGGAATTTCGAATCGGTGGTATTTCAGGAGATATGTCAGATGCTTGGAATCAATAAAACAAGAACGACGCCTTTACATCCACAGTCGGACGGTATGGTGGAAAGATTCAATGGCACATTGGAGGAATATCTAGCAAAGGTTGTTGAAAGGAACCAACGCAACTGGGATCGACATATACCGATGTTCCTGATGGCCTACCGATCAGCGGTACATGACACAACAGGAGTGACACCAGCTAAAACCGTATTTGGGAACAATCTGCGATTACCAGGAGATTTAAAGTTTGGGGCTGTTCCATCAGCAGCTGTATGCGGACAGGATTACGTCGACCGGATGAAAGAGGAACTTAATGAAATACATCAATTTGTACGGGAGAAAATTCGAATATCAAGTGATCGAATGAAAGCTCGATATGACATACGAGCAAATAATCAAGGCTTCGAGGAAGGGCAATTGGTATGGCTTCACAACCCGCAACGGCAGAAGGGATTATCACCGAAATTGCAACCCACATGGGAAGGACCTTACACTGTCATTAAAAAGTTGAACGACGTGGTTTATCGCATACAGAAATGACGGAAAGGTAAACCAAAGGTGGTGCATTTAGAACGTTTGGCGCTCTACAGAGGAGGTGATCTGGATCCTGTTCGGGACGAACAGGCTTAGGTGGGGGGTAGTGTTACGGTGACACCTGGATTAGAATAGAATAACTTAATTTCATTAATAGTTCAATTGCATTTATGATTTATACTCAACATTTAGGCGTCATTTCTATGCTAACATATTTGCTCGATGCGCATTTAGGATTATTCTAGAAACAAATATTTTGGTATATAAAGGCGCTCGTTGACGTGGAATGCTGAGTTTTATTTTAAACGTGATACAGTGAAGGTTAAATAGAAAGATTATTAAAGTGATTATTAAAGCGATTATTAAAGTGATAATTAAAAAGTGTGTTAGAATTATAATAATTAATTGTGAATTTTGTGTTGTATAATAAATTGTGTTGTGTAAATAAATTGTGTGAGTTCAAATTTGAAGCAGTTGTATTTATTCACAATCCAGTGATTCGAACCTTGAGTGACAAAGCAAAATCGTAACAATAGAAATAAGAAAATTGACCGCCTGGTGCCAATTGATGTTACTTTGAAATAATCAGAAATCTGCTCCAATTTGAAGATATTTAGTCCTGTTCAGAATGTGCGTGAAATGTAATTGCTGTAATTAAACTGCAAAGTTGTGCTCTTTAACATGAAGTGCATTCATTTTTGTAGTCTTCCTTACTGACGAGCGCCTTAATATTGTACTTATGATCTTAGTAGTCTTTGATGCAGGATTTCTCTAGTGTCGACGGTTTTCGTAGACCGAAATGAGTTTTCATCGAAAAGTGTAGCTAAATTAAGAAAATTTGTTAAAAAGTGTAGCATTGAAAAGGGTAAATCAGATAATTAGTCCATACAAGTTGTTTGACCCCTTAACTGTGAATGTGAAAACAATAAACCTCACCTTGTTAAATTCTCATATAACGTTTATAATACAAACGCATCTGATAATCTTCGCGTAAAAGATTTATGTTGTGTTCCTACATTTTGTTGTTGGTTTGATGCACCGCGCATAAAAAAGTTACGATCAACATGATTCTTGTTTTGTGTTGAAAAACCGCAAATTTATTAAATTTTTAATTAAACCTGAATTAAAAGTCAAGAGAGTATTTTTCTTTGTGATCCACGGACAGCATGTTCTTCAATTAATTAAGTTTATTGATGACACAAGACATCGCTCGCTGACTACAAAAAGGAATTCAAATCAGTCATGTCATGGATTTTGTTGTTGTATGCCGTAAGATCACAAATCTACTTAATTATTTATGATAAATTTTATTGCGTCGATCGAGGTGAAGCCGATGGCTGAAATTTATTTTAAATACTTTGATTCGTGTCCGTCACACCGCAATTTCCCCATATGGTGTCCGATGGCGACGACACATAGTGAAAATTCAAATTGAAAATAATTTTTTTTTGAGTTTCTCGTATGTGTACACAGACATGCCATTTTCAGTTTCCCTATTATTTATTTCAAAAGGTAATTGCATATGAATGTATGTTGTAGTCATGTATATACCATGTACATTATATATATGTACTCGTATTGGTTTTATATATCAAAAGGTATGATAACCAGAAATAATCAAAATGCATACATAAAACGTTAAAATTAAAATTCAGTAACATAATTTTCACTTTACATGTAAAAATTTATTGAAAAGTTAAAATGAAAATGTACAAACGTCTGTTATAGGAGCATGTATATATCGAGTATTTTAATTGAATGAAAGTGGTCGGTCGGTTTTTGGACGGTAAGAGAAATAACTAAATATACATACATATACGAGTATATTATACTCGTATAAGAAAAAACCGGGGGAGTCTTTGTTATATTCAGGATACACGAATTATTGTTTTGCATTTATTCCTGTACACAGACACTGTCTGGACACTATTTTTTCTGTTAATAAATTATGGTCATTCTCTTGGACGGGGAGGTTTGAATGCCAGCACATTACCCCTACTTAAATGTCCGTGTACTGTGTGTTTCTGCCAGTTAACGGTAATTAAATCAAATTCTAATTATAAATCACAGCCTAATTGTAATTTTCACATTAATTAACAAATAAATAGCCTTATTTAATCTTCGTTATTCAAATTGGGCAAGAGAATACACTAGAATATTGTTACGAATTTGCCCTGTCAAAATTGTAATTATAGTTTGTTACGGATAGCTCTCATTCAACCCGCAGTTTTCACCTAAGCACGCAAAGGCTTCTCTCACGGGGATGTTTTACCGACTAGATCTCAGGATAATTGCATGGATCATGGGGAAAATAGAGACTTGCGTGCTCCTGGCCTAAACCCTGGAACAGAAAAAATCAAAGTCAAAAGCAAATTAAAACAGAACTGAAATTAAATTTCACCAGAATTCGTTGAACGTTGAGCAACGTAATAAAATTAATGATAACCGAGTGTGTCTATTCGGCAGCGACTGAATCTGTTGAAGAATGACCCATCAACCCCGAAAGGCCGATGCACAGCCACAACGAAGCAGCATACAAGAGTAGGTACGTCTCCTCAAGAGACCAGGCCTCTCTTCACCTGGGCCCTCCAACGAATCTCCCACAATACACACTCCGACAGCTCGAAACTACCGGATGGTCACGGGGAGACCGAGCGGATTTTTCGGCCGAATAGATGACACATACGCTGGACTCACCCCTCCGATCCTGTGGATGTCCTGCCAAGGGGATGAAGGAGAGTGGCAAGCCCAGCCTGTAAATAGGGCACCGGCACGAAATGCGAATCCCCTCCCAACATACCGACCCATGTAATATTTAGTAATTCATCTTATTCTTGAACAAACCCAAAAAAATAAAAATAAAATAAAATAACCAGGCGAAATACCTAACAAAAAAATGTAAAAATAAAAATGAAGCCGCATGTCAAAATACATCCGCCGTGCGTCAATTTATTCAAAAATCAAAAACCAACAATCGTCCAAAGGAAAAAAAATAAAAATATTCGCGGAAACCAAAGATGAAATAAGTCGAATACACAGTGGGGCCGCCGAACGTACAACAATTTTGAACATGAAACCCAATGTGACACTGTGTTGTGCACAACGGACGTTAACCGGCGCTCGATTACAAGGTAAAATCGAAACAATAAAATTTGAAAAAAATTGAACAAAAAAATTTAAATAAACAAAAATTTGTACCTTGAGTCCCGGTTGGGCTCCCAGTGGAATGTTAGGCGTACTCCCGCCTTTGGTAAATGAAAACGACTGGCCTCTCGTTGGCCCCCGTATATTTTCCATTGTTGGGCGTCTTCCCGCCTTAACCGTGGAAAAATTCCAAATTTTTTACAAATGGCCGGTTGGCGACCTGTGTCGTTGAGCGTTGGCTCGACGAAAAATTCCAAAAAAATTACAAATGGCTTCGGCTGGCCTCCTGTACGTTGCGGTTTCCACCGATATCCACCAGGTATTTGATTGGGATAACTTGCGGTGCTCGCTTTATAAAAATGCGACACGTTGTTAATGTATTCCTTTTGGTTTTGGGACTTTCGCTTTTCTTTCTTATATTTATGTACATAGAGATTTGCCCTCACCTTATCTTTGTATTTTTGGAAACTTGATTATTTTCTCAAAATATACAGCATTTTCTTCTCATTAGAAAATGAACGAACCACGGAAAATTAACACTTGAACTCTTTTCTATTCTCCTCTTTCTTCATAAAAACAATTTTTTATTTTGTATTAACAAATAACAGAATTCTGTTATGTATTTTCCGATACTATCAATTTTGTCATGAATTATCCAATAAAATAGAAATTTACAAATTAAACTTCAAACTTTTAAGATTTTATATCTTTTTAAATATGTTATTTTTCGTCGACTTTATTTTATCATCTTACCAACTCGACTTTTTTTTATTATACAACCAAAACGAGACTATCGAACAAAAAAACATTCTCGCACCACATCAAAAAATATAGAAGAATATTTTTGTTGTTTTCGCGCGCGTCACTTGCACGCTCCCTGCACACACAAAAATAAGAAAATACAACGAAAATACTCCTCTATATCTCAGTAGCTCGCACACACGCATAGGGATACACATTGGTCTCGCTCTCAAAATCATTCGACGTTTACATATTACAAAATATTAATGCTGAATTAATACAGAGCATTAATGCCCCCAACGTAATACCAATGACATAACACAGATGGCAATGCCATCAGTAAAAGGTATTTTTCAAACAATCACGAAGAAGGCCCATTGTGATACCACAAAATCCTATCTCCCCTTTACTGCGAGTTCATACGACGGATAAAAATCTCGGATTTTACTATCCCATCGTTTTAACCAATTACATCACATAAATTATACAACGGGCACGCCTCTTTTCATATAAAAAATCCGAGATTTTTATCCGTCGTATGAACTCGCAGTTACTCCCGCTGAAACCATCCAGAGCTACTTATGTAGCGTAATATATCTTGCAGTCCACAGTCCGTGAGTTCCGAAAGGCTGTCCATACCGTACACACCTAAGTACTTATGCCTTCTGTATGATAGTGTCGGACACGAGCATATGAAAGACTCTTCGCTCCTCTTCGTCCATACAACTTCTACAAAAGTCATTCAACTGTAGACCCAGCTTTCTCGCATGTTCTCCAAAAAGGCAGTGTCCTTTCAGTATTCCTACGAGCAATCTTACCTCTCGTTTTCCCAGGGATACTAGTCCTTTGGAGCACCGCAAGTCCAGTTTTGGCCAAACTTGTTTCGCTACCCTGCATGTGAGAGTGTTGGTCAACCTCTCGTTTGTCAAGACGATTGCCTTTTTACTGAGTGCCAATTTAAACGCTGCTATAGGCCTCCCAAGAAGTGCTCTTTCCGGCTGCATATGGAGAGTCGTACCGTACCTAGCTAGTTCGTCTGACCTGCAGTTTCCCGTGACATCCGAGAGACCAGGGACCCAGATTATCTGGATGCTGAAATACTCGCTCATCTCATTAAGAGATGATCGGTAATCCAGCTCCAACTGCGACTTCAGACAAACCGCCTCCAGGGACCTGACAGCTGACTGATTGTCCACATAGATTGCGATATCCCTCACGGGTACCACGTTATGCTTCAACCATGTCACGACTTCGCTTATCGCCACCACTTCAGCCTGGTACTCACAGAAAACTTCGGCTCCTACCTTGCCGTCTTGCTTAGAACCGCCCGTGAAAATTGCACTGCTCGTTTTCCAGTATTGATCCGTTCCTCCAGGATTCCCTAGAAGGACAGATGATCCGGAAACCTATATCGAAGCACAACGTTGGTTTAATATAATCTAGATTCACTAGTTTTTCATTTAGCGATCTAACTATCGCCGAGTGTCCCGTCTGAAGACACTTCCACTGAGAGACAGCCGAGAGTCTCGTAGCCACATTGGCTGCTATCTGCTTACTAAAAAATTCGATTAGAATAAGGTGGAACATAACCTCTAAAGCGCGTGTAGGTGTTGTCCTAAGCGCCTCTTCTCCATCACCCTTATATATGTTACCTTCTCCAGAGCTGGCTACCATACGCCATCCCCTACATCAGCACAGGTCTTACCACTGCCATATAGAGCTGTATAAGATGGCGGAAATTTGACAACGGAAAATAAGAGATTACGCTACTCGCCGCAATCCTTCGGCATGGAGGGCCCATATAGTGACATCACTAAGATAAACGACCTAGTTTACAGAATAAATCACTTGGACTGGTTAATTCAAATGCTGCATAAGATAGCGGAAATTTGACAGCTACTCGCCGCAAGTGGCAGCACTATCACTAAAGAGAATTTATTTTGTTATGTAATTACCAGCGGCTTTTTTTATTCATTATGTGTCACTTTTTTCACTAAATAAAACATGTCAGCGGCTTTAAAACATTAAAAGTGGAACTAGCTATATGAAATTTTGAAATTTAACAATATTCTGTCTTTGATAGAAAATATTTCTTTCTTCAATATTCTTGTGTTTCATAGCTATTGAAAGCAGACAACCTTGTGAATTTTATAACGAAAATGGAAAAAAGTGGATTTCGTGTGCTGTATTTTTTGCGTAAAAAAACCATCATCGAAACCAAGTGAAGGCCTGATAAATGCTATGGGGACTCTGCACCATCAATTTCAAGTAAAGAAGTGGTTTACTGAGTTCCGTTGTGGTCGTACCAGCACAAGTGACGCCGAAAGTTCAGGTCGCCCAAAAGGGGTCGTCACGCCGGAAATAGTCGATAAAATCCGTGGAATGATGTTGGACGACGGGAGAGCTAAGTGCGTAAGGTGGCTGAGGCTTTACTCAACTGAGAGGGTTGATTACATTTTACATAAATATTTGGAAATGAAAACGCTATCCACGCGATGGGTGCCGCGATTGCTCACACTCGACCAAGAGCGCAACCGTATGACTACTTTAAAGGAGTGCGATCCCCAGCCACAATCCGAAAGAGTTTTTGCGCCGTTTCGTAACATGGTCACAGTTTGGATGCACGCGGTGTCGTTTACATCGATTACCTTGAAGAGGATAAAACGATCATCGGCGAATATTATTCAGAGCTTTTGGACAGGTTCGATATTGATTTGAAGCAAAAACGATCATATTTAGCAAAGAAAAATGCTGTTCCGTTAAGACAATGCACGGAAGCACACGTGTGCAGTTACCATGACAAAATCCATAAATTGGGCTATGAACGGCTACCCCATCCAGCATATTCTTCAGATTTTCCTGTTTCCAAACTTGAAGAAATGGCTGATCTGTAAGAAATTTGGATCTGACGAAGAGGTCATCATTGAAACAAGCGCCTATTTGGGGGCCTTGAGAAAACCTGTTATTTGGAAGAAATAAAGAAATGGGAAAACGCTGAACTAAATGTATCGAGCTAAAAGTAGACTATTCGAGAAATAAAACGTTTTTTTTTGCCGAGAAAATATCTTCTATTCAAAAAGTCACTGACTTATCACACTCACTCTTTCACTTAAGTCTAAAGTCTTAAATTCGATTTAGGTCCTGCATCTTCGAAGTAGGAACTCCGTACCCAATTCAAATTAGTCTCCATAAAAACACGGAAAACCTTCATTAACACTTTCAAAGAAAATTTGAGTGGTGTAATTATTGTAATTGCCCCGAATTTCACCCGTTTCGCGAAATTAGATTTTGCATACACCACATTTCATTTCTAAAGCGAAAAATTTCAAAATTCAAAATAATCAATTCTTGATAATAATTTAATCAACATTGCAAAAATTGAGAAAGCCCCTATGGCTGCCACTTCTAGTACGCAGATGTCCACAAAATTTCGCATACTCCTCCCAATTTCTGCAAAAAGCTTTAGTAAGAAGTTTTTTTTCCGAATATTCAATCCGTCTGGTATGGCCGTATATATGCCAAATTTCGGTGAAATAAATTTTTTTTATCAAAACTTGTCGTTTCTCGTAAAATTTAAAATATGGTCTGAACTAATTTTGTTTGGAATTTAATTTACAATCTTTTCATTTTAAACGTTTTTTCGTAAATGCTATATATTTTTGAATCTGTTTCCATAAAACGAAAAATTTCCTGTGGAAGCTGCCACTTCCGGTAGGCCGATGTTGGCCAAAAATCATCGGAATTTTCCGATTTATGGAAAAAGCTTAAGCAGCCAATCCGTCGTAGCTTAACAGTCAATCCGCTGTAGAGAGGTCACATAAATTTAGTCAAAAAAGTTGAGTAAAAAACGGAAAAGCTTCTATGGATGGTGACCGATTTTGGCCAAATATCACTGGGATCTCCATATTTGTAGAAAAAGCTTAAGTATGAAGTTTCATTCCGTCCAATCAATCCACATGGGATGTATAGGGCCGCATTATTTATTAAAAATCCGTTTTTTGTCAAAACCGCCTTTTCTGTTTAAATTTTTGAATAATGATATGTACCGATATTGTTACAATTTAATTTTAGAATCTTTTGCGTCATACTCGTTTTTTCGTAAATGCTATACTTTTAAAAATACTTACAAAACAAAAAACCTTTTATGGTAGCTTTCACATCCGGTTTACCGATTTTGACCAAAATCACTGGATCCTCCGAATTAATGAAAAAAGCTTAAGTGTGAAGTTTTATTCCGATCGAACAAACCATCTAGACTGTAGAGGGCACATACATATATTTACTCTGCACTTTTTTGACTTGGGCGACATAATGTAAGGTAAATCAGCAAAAATCACGAAGTCGAAAATTTTCATGATTACCTATACTTTATTTTACTACGTAAAAAAAGTAAAACTCAGTTTTATTGTCAAAAATCGACCTGCATAAATTTTGAAAAATTGATTTGAACCGAAGTTGTTGTAAACTTAATTCAGAATTAAAGTTAGTTCATAGACGATTTATTCATAGTTTATATACTTTTAAAAATATTTGCAAAATACGAAGAAGTTTTTATGGAAGCTTCCACTTCAATTAGACCGATCTGGGTCAAAAATCACTGGGATTTCGCAATTTATGGAAAAAGTTTAGTACGCAGTTTTATCCCTATCAATCAATCCGTATGGGCTTAACCAAATTTTTGTTGAAAAACACTTGTTTGGCAAAAGTCGTTATTTCCGCTTAAGTTTTAGAAACCTGGGGTGGGATGTTGTAACACCACTTTTTTCGATATTTATCGAATATTATATCTCTTTTTCCTAAAATAAAATTGCTTGTCGTTTCACTTTTCAATTTTGCTTTCTATATTGCGATCGCACACTACTAGAATAAATTGTCTATTTATCTCGTTTTTGTTTTTCGATAAAATATCACTCTCAATAAAAGTAGGTGATACAAAAAGAGTAGAACGACATAATGTTTTATTCGAATAGGTAGAGATCGCAACAGACGCAACGTAATTGAAAAAAGGAAAAACGATAAATTTAGTTTGTGATGAAAGAGATGTAAATTTCGGTAGTATCGAAAAAAGTGATGTTGCAACATCCCACCCCAGATCTGGAATGATTTTGTTGCAAAATTAAGTTAGTTCGTAACCGTTTTTATTGTAGATGATAGAATTTTTAAAACACATGTAGAAAAACGAAAAAGCTCTTATTGAAGCTGTCACTTCCGGTGGAAAAAGGAAAAAACTCCGATGGACCAATTTTGACCGAAATTGACTGCGATCTCCGAATTTATGAAAAAAGGTTAGGTATGAAGTTTCATCCCAATCACTTAGTCGATCTGAGCTGTACGGGGGTCGAATTTTTTTTGAAAACCTGTTTTTGACAAAAATCGTCATTTTCGCTTAAATTTTGGAAAGCTGATCAACATTTTATTGTTGTAAAATTAATTTAGAATTTTTTAGTTCATAATCGTTTTTCATTACAGTACAGGAAACCCTCCAAAAACACGATTAATTCGTTCCGAGTTGTTTAAAACCGTGTTGTTCGAAACTACAAAAAAGAAAATAAAAAAGATGTTACGTTTTACTTTTTATTTTTTGTTATGATATAAAAAAATTAAAAGAGAATAACGAAAATCGTGTTGTCCGAAACCGTGTTCTTCGAATGCCGTATTCTTGGAGGGTTACCTGTATATAATTTACAAGATATACTTTTCAAAATATGTGCAAAAAACGAAAAACCTCCTGTGAAACCTGTAACTTCCGGAGGACCGATTTCGGCCAAAACTCACTAAAATCTCTTAATTGAGGAAAAGCTTAAGTTGAACTTTCATTCCGATCAACCAATCTTTCTGGGCTGCGCAGGGCCGCATTTTTGTTGAACAGCAGTTTTTTGACAAAATTAGTAATTTCCGCTTAAATTTTGGAAAATAAGTCTGGACCGGTATGGTTGAAAAAAAAATTTAGAATCTTCTAGTTCATAATCATATCACTTGTAAAAGATATACTTTTCAAAATATTGAAGGAAGCTGCCACGTCCGGAGGGCCGAAAAAATCGGCCGAAAATCAATATTTATAAGCTTTATTTTTGAATTTTCAACCCGATCAGACAAACCGTCTGGGTTGAAGGGAGAATACAGACTTAGACTGCAAGTACACACACACATGCACACACGCAGACATTTTTTAAAAGTACTTTTTTTGATTTCGGTGAGATAGTGAACAGTAAATCTTCAAAAGTCTCGAAGTCTGAACTTTATTTTGTAGAACCACGTCAGTCGGAACTGAGCCAAACTATGGCACATTTGGCACGCTCAATTATGCATCATTCTGCATGAATTTTGTGTCAGAACCATACCAACCGCACTCAAACCAACTATGGTAGAAAAATAGCACTACATGCAATCGCATTGCAATGCATTTGGCATAATTGTGCTTTATCCAGCCAAAATCTATACCGCCAGCCAGAATCACATAAAAGCAGCGGAAATAAAGCCAACTATGGGTCAAATAGCACAATGCCTTTTGCATCATTGTTCACTATCAAATTTTTCAGCCGTAAACAATCTTATACTAGGCGAAACCATACAAAACCAGCCGGAACCGTTTGTAGGTTCAAAATGACCACATTTTGCTAAGAATATTCTTAGTTCTACAACAAATAAGATTTCCGCTACCGACCAAATGGCACAGTGGTTAAAGCTTTGGCATTTGGATCGGGAGGTACCGGGTTCAAATCCCGATAAGGCCAGGATGCAAAGTGAAATTTCATCAACAGATTTCGATCTGTGGTGCATGTCGGTGTGCAAAACCCATGGGTCAACCCATCTTCCATGTCAGTATAGACTGGCATGGGGCTTGCAATGCGCAGATGGTCTTAAATCGGTCCTATACTCGTACGTCCTCGAGTTGGCCGGGAGGCGTAAAGTAAGGACATAAAAAGCATAACCGCGGAAGAGCAGGGTGAGCCTTGAGGCCTAAAACAGATCGCATATAGTTAACAATAAAAAAAAAATTGAATCATTTCAACCATATCAACCGGAACCAAAATTTTACCATCCGGGACCATTTTTGAAGTTGCACGTTAAGCTTTCAGCCGGGACAGAAAAATTCCTTGTGACAAATTTGGTTTGATTCCGGCTGGCTTCGCATGGTGCCGGCTTGCTTCATGCTTCTGGCTGAAAGAAAATATGTCGCAGAACCATCTAAAAAAAATTGTGTATCGAACACTTTTCACTTCTGATTACCTCCTAGAATCCAACATTTTGTTTTCAAGTGACAATTTGGGCGTCGTAGGGGTTTATTTTTCTTATCTTTAAGGTGGTATTTCAAATTTTCGTTTACTTTTTTTCGAATCTTGATCTGGTACTAATTTTTCCCTGTGAACTTTCATTTTTGAATCCAAAGTTTTTCGGTTGCAGTCATCCACGTATTAACGTTGGCATTTTAGTTGTGGTTGTTTTTTCTCCCTTTACTACTCTGCGTCCATCATATTGTAAGGAATCATCGTCATTGAATTTACCAGACAAATTCTGGGTGCTGTTGCATGACTTTTGCTCTACGTTAGATATTTTAGAAAAGGAAAATGTGGATTCAATCGAACAACGAACAGCCATTAATGCAATAGAGTTGTATATTCGAAGTCTAAGGAATTGTGTGTGGTAACTAAGTCCTGTTAGACACACTTGTTCGTTACGCGATTTTTCTTTATGTAGATTAGATTATTTTCTAAAAATGACTCGCCCCTTGCTATTGTAAAGTTTCTGAAAGCAGGGTTGCAACAATATAAAATGATGTATTTTAAAAATATCTAAAATGTGTTAGTAATGTTAATAAACTTTTAAGATACCTTAATCTGAACTTGATTTTCGATCCAAGGTACAACAAATGTTGCATCAAAAGTTTGAGCAGAACTGATAAAATCTAATCACAGCTGATGGCTCCCTTCACAGTCTGAAAATTGATCTGGAACAAATGATGCGGCGACCTCTAAACATTGAACCAGAACACGTTTCCAAAATAATTAAATTACAATTTTAATAATTAGACTCTTGGTATTATTTTCCACACTACAGAAAATTAATTTCCCATTCTCCGCCCGCTTATAAATCGAATAGTAGAAAGAACACTCATCAAATAAAATTATCATCATTACTGTTTTTACAAGTAATTTCCTTATATTCATTTTTCACTGTATATATATTCACATTGTCGAGGATCTTATCCATATATAGTCGTCTTCTCATTTTCTTTAGAATTTTTCCAAAACAAAGGCATCACAAAGAGCAACAAAAACATTACGAAATCAAATTTAAATTCTGTAATATAAAACAACAATAATAATAAAATAATAATAAAATCCCAAAGTGTTTATCGAGGAAGCCCACCGTTTTCCCATCTTCAAACTGTTTTCCTTAAACAATATTCTTTCCCTGCTCTCAGTTATGTATACATTTATATATAAAATGTTGCCAGACAGTCAAATACATATGCATTATGTACAAATACATGCATCCGTATACATTTCTGTGTGATTCCATCTCTCGAGTACGCGCACATGAATCAGATGTTGTTAGGACGAGTCGGAACAATTCCAAAATTTAACAAAAAAAAAAAAAAAAGTTTTTTTTTTTATTCTGTGAATGCACAATGTTCAACCCTTTGCAGAAAATTGTACAAAATAATTCATATACAAGAGACATAATATACCAAAAAACCAGACAGCTACACATCCCTTCCAGATATTGTCTCGACTCGATCATATAATATATATACGTACATGCCTCTCTATACTCACACACTAACTACACACGTAATGGTTGGCTAGGTACACACATAGACATCATTTCTTGTTAATTGTATGTTATTTTTTGGAAAAATTAAATTTTATTTTGTCAATCGGAATGAAAAACGAAATAATCATAATAATAAATTGACAACAACAACAAATCTACTCTATAATATCACATTTTTTAGGGGTTACACAAAAATCACAATTAAACAGCAACGACTATATATGAACTTTGTCACAGCACAAAAAAAAAAGTTTTTAATTTATACACGCAAAGCGTGCAACATGCCTTGCGACGATGATGTGAGAAGATGCGGCTGCTGCTGATGCTCCTGTTGCTGCTATGGTGAGAGACTACTTCTCGTGTATTCCGAATTCAAAAAGTTTTCCGAAATTATTTTGTCTGGGTAGATTTATTTCAATATTGATTTGAAGAAATTTTATATTTTAAAACAGGGGACGACGATTTTATGTTTTATGAACCGACAGGAAATATAGACATGTTTTTTGTTACTAAATCAGCTGTGGAGGTTAGAGGTGGGATTAAAATGGGTGCATGTCTGCTTTTTTCCTTTTAATATATGATGAAGGTGTATTCGATCTACTACTACTCATCTTGTTTTTATTTCATTACGTTGGTGACATTCTCGAATTTCGTTCAATCGGAGCCATTATATGGGATTATGCTCTTACCATACCATTCGAGGTGGGCTAGTGATCACCGAGAGCCTTATCCCAAAAAAGTTCATATACGTGGTATAAAATTGACTCCTGTAGGTGAATATTTTGTCTAAAAATGGAATTCCGCTATTTAGGATTTTTGAAATTGGGTTTGGAAAATTATTTATGGAATACCATGCTCAACCAGGTGATCACCTATATCATATTTATCTCAATTATTAGATTTTGGATTAATATTTTAGTTTATCAAATGTTTGAGATCCTCTCGATTTCTCAATTTTTTTTTGAAACCAAATTTAAATTTTTTTTTTTGTAGTCGCCATAGTCAAAATATTATTTTTGGTCGCGTTAATAAAATGGCAAACAAATTTCCAAAACATGAAATACTGGAAATCATAAATAGTTAAAATAAGTATTCCCAAAATCGAAATAGTCAAATAAAATCATTGTGTTTGGTTATTTGATTTTGGCAACATTTTCCAGTATTCGAAAAATTCTACATCACCCAGTTCCGTTTGATCCTACACTTCTTGGATACCTTCTATGTACTTGTAATGCAAAATTTCCTTGTTTCGATTGAGTTTCGAAGTTAGCCGGTGTATTGTATGCCGAGCGAGGTTGTGCAGACCCAAATAATCCAATGTGCATAGAGTATTAAACAGTTTAGTACTCTGCACACTCTTCTTACGCTGACATTTGTTTCAGAGTACAATTTTAAGAACACAGGTGTCAGCACAGTTCATAAAAAACGCAGTGTGCAGAGTAAAATTACCCAGGTTGAATAAAATAATACAAAGGAGTTTTTGACAGCCCACTATTTGTTCAGGTTGAATTATAAAACAATCGCATTATCGTTGTTAATACCCCCGACAGACACAAATTAGTTATTTTTTCAGTCTGCCAATACTCGATTTTGGCAAAGGATTACTGCGTTTGGTGAAATTTATAAATCGTGTTTACGGTATGTCACTAATATTTGAAGATCGCGATCGCAAAAATTAAAATTAGGCAAGCTTTCCGACGATCTACTATAACCTCAACCGATTATGTGCCTCTATCAACTCTGATGTCGCTGCCTGTATCTGTTGCTTAACCGGCACTACCGATCTCTGCCAAAACCGACGCATTATCTATTTTTATCACAACTTTAGCGGAATTCGATCAAAATATGAAATATACTTATCGGTATTGGGAAATGTATTACGGAAACATAGCTGACAAGCCGCACAGTTCTGAAGAGTATGTACCCCCCACCCCCCCCCCCCCCCCCCCCCCTCGCATTGCTATGTTTTCAGATGCGATCGGTTTTCGGATCTTGAATTGATGGCGAAAGTGGCCCGACTTCTGCTAGCTGTCTCGAAAGATATACGTGCGGATATTATTGACCTGGAGAGTAGCGAGGTGGGGATCTCGGCTGTTACACTTATTTTAAATTTAAAGCTGATTTTGATAGTTGCGGCTGCTGAGGTCGATTACCATGATTTTGGGAGATCTTAACCCAAAGCCCCGTCTAAGGTAAAATGGCTCACTGTTAAAGATGATCTTCTGCCATTGAACCTCAAACCTCATGATGGACTCAATCTGTTCACTCGAACTAAAACAGATTAACAAAATCGACAACCAGAGCGAAGCAATATCGGCAATCTGGTGTTCATTTCAATTATTGAAAATTTTATTAATGTTAACGTAAATTTTAATTCTAAAGAGTGTTTCAACATTGGCTATGGTGCTTTAAACGAGTAACTGGACAAATATTAATTGAGATCGAAAACTCAATGAAACTTCGTGCTACTTCTTACCACTCCACAATATTTTCGATGGTGATAATAATCCTGGGCCACCAACAAATTGTTTGGGGTTCGGACCTTCATTTCAAACAGACTCATACGGTATTTAACGATTTTTTTCTTACCTGATGAGGAGCACGCGACTACCAGTCCTGTGACAAAATTGAAGGCCAACCTTTGAATGAGTTGAAGTTCCCTAACCATATGTTGATCTCTTTTCATCTCACGATCAGAGTTAATTGGAAAATCGATAATCTCATTTGAAAATCTCTATTTTATCGAAATCTGTATCTAGCCGTCTTGGTAAACGAGACAACGTGTTTGCTGGTATCATTCTTGGTTAATCTCTTTGTGCAAATGTTTTTGGTCTCTCCTGTTTATTGTTGGATCAATTTCTTATTTTACGGTTATCATTTGTGAAAATGAAACCGGGAAACACTTAGGAATCGTAATATTTTTTAACATTAACAGAGATCTCTAGTTTATTTTCGAATAATTACTCAAAGTAAGGGACATACTTGATGGAAATTTACATTCAACTTTTCTGACGGTAACGGTAACGGGTTGTGTACGTCAAAGGTATCCTCAAGAAGTCTTGCTATAGGTTACATGACTTGAAAAAAACTACTTAGTCCTATTTTGCATCCCAGTTCATCTGTCACGTAAAGTGAATACATTTTGAGTACTACGTCTGGATGTCCGATGTTGTAATTAATAAGCTTCTTAGTTTGTCTCATCCCGAGTGTTTTTTTACCTAGTACTTAATATGTACTTGTATTTAATTTGCTCTTGCATTGAGCAATGCTGGGTGCGGGGTTAACAGCCTCGTTTCCTGAATGAACGAATCACTGGGAGACCACATAATGGATATAAGACCGGGCAGGCTAGGCAATATTGCAATAATGCAATACTAGCAACACTGCTTGGTTGTTCGTGATTATGAAGATTATCGGGAGCTTATCGATTCTTTGGCAAACATTTTTCCAACAATTTTTCCTGCATCTTAACGCTGTGTTTAACCTGGTGAGAGATGGGTAATTATTAAATAACAATTTTTAAACAATAATACCTAGTTTGCCTCCACTGTATCTTCTATTGCTTCTCCTGAAGCTCCTTGTTATAGAAGTTCGCAAACATCAGCTTATTTTCTCATTTACCTCGTTTTTGAACTGTGGCAAGATTATTAGGAATTTTTGGGGCTTAGAATTTCGGACTCCCTGATAATTTTTAAGTAAGCAGTGGTGGGCCATGATGGCGTATATTCATCAGCGCAGTTGACGTTTAGCCAATCAGCTCACATTCTGCAACCCAACAACTTGGACTGCTATAGCTTTTGTATCGTTTCAATGTGTCACTGTAACAAGGTTGTTGTAGAATCCTGGGTCCTCCGGTGATCTCCAATGCAGGATATAATTTGTTATCTCAAGCCATCCGATTGGCTTCGTTTGTCATTTGTTTAACAATTCTGATTAAGGATTTTGTTGAGGATTTCTCTTATAGATCCGTTAAATTCCGCTAGGTTGATCTAGCACAGGTTGGGGGTTATTCCTCCTTTTAAACGGGTTATCGTTTCCTCTTTCTTGAGGAGCCTATGAGAATACCCATGCGCTTCCAGGTTTCTTAATCCTACCTTAGCGAGTTTAGAAGGCAGTACACCAAGGTTGGGTGTTGATAAGGAACATACTTTATGATCTTATACTCAAAAGATTATTATTATTTTTTATGCTTCTCAAATCGAAAAATATCACATACATCAAGACAGACAAAGGCAACGCGCTAATCATCTAGAATAAATTGGATTTTGAAGAAAGACAAAAATGCCAACATTAAAATTCCACAAAAATGTAGTAAAGTGCGGAACCCTCGAATCCAATTTTAATTCGGTTTGCATTAACAAATATCTCAAATGAAGCCTTTTGTTTCCAAGATGTACACTCCAACCGAAAAACTCTCTGCAAACCTCATAAACGAGTAAAGCAGAATGTCTCAAGAATCAGGCTTGTGCGTAAAAAATTAAGTGAATTGGCACCGTATCCATCCTTATAAGCCAATTGAAAAACCTGCTAACGGCATTCAACGTTGAGAGTTTGCTATCAAGAGCAATAAAATGGGTATGAACCAGATCTTCTATACCGGATAAAATTCTTTGTAGAAAATGCCTGTTGAAGTACGTAGGTAAAAAAACGCCAATGTCTTCGGTAAATGACACGAACAATATCTACTAGCGTTTAAAAATAAAGAAGCACATAAATTGCGCGTCACGGAACATAATGTTAAATAACCGAGGATGCAGTATCTACTTTGATAATTCGAAAATTATAAAGACGATTCGCGAAACCACTATTTACCATTTACAAATATGTTTAAATGGCACCACTATTTACACTTGACACCACTCACTGCGCGTACTGAATATCCCATATAAGTCATTCTTTCTGTGTATTGTATAGCGCGTGATTTTACGCGGATTTTCGATTTTGTTTTACAGTAATTCTGCTATAAGCTGCAATACCACAAAATAACTATCTATAATTTTACTATTTAAACCTAGATGCCACTAATCTCATAACAAAAATATCATACATTTTCCAAATAGTAAATGAGCAATTTTTGTTGAATAAATGTATCGCCCATGCTGAATTAATTTGCCATTAAACCAATATCAACCGTAGCGACATATGGTCGAGCCCGTTCTACCAAGCAATGTTGATCGTTCATGAAAAATGTGCAGGAACATTTTCGGATGTTTGCAACTTCTGCGTAAATCTCTTTCGTCTACGGGCCTGCAATACACACACTCCTCGCCATCTGCAAGCTCAACTCGCCTGACCGGCTTCTCCTCCAATCACATTCCAATGTTCTATCCATTGGAACTTCATCCGATCCTAAGATGGTCGCTCCAATAATCCCATATCGAAGTGGCCAGCATTAGCTGCCATAATTGCCTTTCGGCATCACTCGCGCCTGCAATGAGTTTCTCGTTTTGATTTCCACGTTAATCGCAACACGCATCGGTATCATCACTTTCATTAAGTTTTCTGTACAATCCTGGGTTATTATCCTTCCCTGTTTCATAAATATTCGCCGTACAAAAATTGTCGAAACCATCCCCAACTGGCAATCCGTCATCATCACTCACCACGAATACCGCCTCCTGATTCTCCTCATTTTCTCTTGCCGCACCAACACTCGATTCCACAAAACCCATTGGTTCTTCTCGACCAATGGAACCCACTCCATGATCTTTATCATCCGATTCCACTTTATTACTAACAGTCATTTCCAACATCTGCTCCCCACAGTTTTCTGTATGCTCGACTTTCAGCCCCGTATCGCCTATATCATCATTTCGATTGCCAAATATTATGTCTACCATTTGTACCAGATTCTTCTCGATGTCTTCGTTGTCTATTTTGGAGTCGGTATGAAATCCCGAATTACAAAAGGCTGAATTATCATAATCCTGACAAAAAAATCCAGACTTTCAAAATCCCGATGAATTGTTACAAGGCGGCTCAGCAGCAGACCCGCAGATTTCACTAAACATCGTAGAGGCCTTACACGGTGATTTTTGCAGGCTACTTTCTCAGGGAGAAGTGCGAAAGGTCGTGGGGTGGGGATGGAGGCTTACGATGTTCCTGGCCTACACCGTGACTACAGAAACTTAAAAAAAAAAAAACAAACACATTGAGCTACTTTTCCCGACGTTCAAAATCCCGACTTTTAAAATCCCGACTTTCAAAATCCGGACTTCCAAATTTGAACGACTTTGTTATTTTTACATGTCCAAAAGAAAGAATTTATAGATGTGGCCAAATTATTATCACCTCATACGAAATTCATGGTAATGTGATTTTCGAAACCCGAACTGCAACCTTTTGTATAGTTGACACGTCATTATGGTGGATATCGACCAATCCAAGGAATTGTTGCAATAGAAATTTAATATGACTTTCGGTTTTTTTTTTTGATTTTATGACAACTACGTAGTATTTAAGAATAAGTATTATACTAAAGAATTTCGGCCTCGTTTGTGACTTTGAAAAGTGAAAGTGGTTTTTGTAATATTAGTGAAATTCACTATGGGTAAAGCAAAGGACATCAGTGCTGTAACCAGAGCCAAAATTTCGACGTATTTGGAAATAGGCCAGAATACGCATGCGCAAATAGCCCAGAAAACAGGAATGAGCCGATCATTCGTCAGTAAATTTTCGCATTAATTAACATCTCAGTCTCTGGGGGTGTCCAGTAAGTCTCTGGGGGGGTACAATGCGTAACGTTGGTGTGGAAATATCGGAGAGAACTGTGAGACGTAGACTTTTTCAATATGGGCTATGTGCAAGACGACGTCGCAAGAAGTAAAGGTTAAACGCTAGGATGATGCAACAAAGAAAAACATGGGCAAATGGTCATTTTACCTAATCTAGAGAGGACTGGAAAAGGGTACATTTAATAAAAGTCCTTCTTTTAACAATTTTTAAAGTTACACTTTCCAATAAATGTCTCTTTCAAGTTTATCTTTTTCTATTTCTTGATGAGGTTGTATTCAGTGACGAGACTATGATGACTTTGACACTACTAATGTCCAGGACGGTTCTTAGATCAAAAGGAAAATAATATTTACCTTCCTGTGTAAAACAGCAGGTCAAACATCCAGTTAGAGTCATGGTTTAGTCAGTAATATCATCAAAAGGACTCTTCTCACTTTATGTAGTAAACGGGATAATGAAGTCACCGTATATTTAAGGACCCCTGGCATCCAAATCCTTGATTGGCTAGCGAATAGCCCAGATATGAATCTCATCGACTATTTGTAAAGAAAAAGTAGCAGAAAAGTTCCCGTGCACCAAATTAGAATTGATCAAAGCGATGAAGGATAGGAAAATGACGCAGATCTACTCACCAAGCCAAAAATGCAGTAAGTGGAATGCCCCGTAGGATACAATTATTAAAAAAATGCTAAAGGAATGTTCACCAAGTATTAATAAATGAATCTGGCGTTCGGAAATGCGAAAAATGTAAAAAAAATAAAAAAAAAAAAAAAATTCGTCAAAAAAGAAAAAAAATCCTAGAACCCGATTGCATTGCCGAGTCGAATTGTTAATCTAAACCATCCTGGAACCCACTCAAACACAAAAAATTTCATTAAAGTTAGTCCAGCCGTTTATTTAGGAGTTCATTTGGAATTTCTTTCAGTGGATGGGCACACATTTCTTCTAAATTGATAGCGCAAGAGGATCAGAAAAAACATAAATTTAGTTTTAAAAGGAGATATGGGTTTTTGTAAGTGTTTATTTAGAAGAGAATCTAGATGATAATTATTGTTATGAAAAATGCCGTTTTGTACCTATTTCGTTTCGAAATTTATATCCTTTTTAACCATTTAGAAAAAAGTTAAAAATTTATTTGTTTTCATATTTTAAGTCGTTGCCTTGCCACATTGTACTCATTAGAAAAAGATTTTCAAAAGCCCGATTTTTTAAATTTTTTTATAAATTCGGGCGCTCGCTGGCCCGAATTTATGAATTTATGAATTCAGGGCTTTTGAAAATCAGGATTTTGAAAATCGGTCTTTTGAAAGTCGGGATTAAGAAATTTGGGATTTTGAAAGTCAGGATTTTGAAAGTCGGGATTTTGAAAGTCGTGATTTTGAAAGTCGGGTGAACGACCCCAACCCGTCTATTTTGATTTCCTAAATTTCTTGTTTCAATTCTCACGCCAAATCTTTACTTTGTTGATCAAATTTTTGATTTATTTGTTGCGCCATCTAGTTTTTCTCTATTACCTCTTCTCATAATTATCTGATCTCCTTCCTTCTCCATAGCCTCCTCTTCAGATTCCGCTCCTTTATGGAATTTTAACTCAGTAACCGTTAACTCATTAATACCCGTCTTCTAATAGTCACAATTCCACCTCCTCTATTACCAATTGTTATGAATTTGCACTCTTATTACCACATAGCACCATTTATTATTTTTCCGCTACTCACTTAGTACAAAACACCCAGTTCATTGCTCTCGTATTTAGATTCCGCGAAGATATTCGATATCTTTCGCGAACTTTCGATTTTATTCCATTCTAATTCTGCTATAATCTGCAATACTACAAAACTGTTATACAACTAACTCTATCGTGGAACTACTGAAACCTAGATGTCACTAACCGCAACGAAAATAAATATTAATTTTTACAATAGTAAATGAGCAATTTTCGTTGAATAAATATCTCGTCCTTGCAGAATTAATTGGCTATCAAACTAATAGGGGAGATCGTAACAATATATATTGGGGTTTTTAAGCTTGGTCTACGAGTAACAAAACTAAACTTGACTATTTGTTATTTGGAAAATTATTTTAAAATGTGGTTTGTGATTTTCCTTATTTTGTGTTGTCAGACGCCTTAGCGGTATTAGAATCTGCACGTCACGGTTTGCGATTTTCAACCCTGAATACGAGTGACAATAGAAGATGGCGGGCGTATATGACGTACTGAAAGGAGCACGAATGATCCCAACCACCTTGATAGGTCTAAAAACATTATTAAAGCTTCTACTTTCAATTTCCTTTTCGTTATGTGGTGGACCATCAACTTCCAACAAAAAATTCAACATTCACAATCATATCCAGAAATTTCTTTATAATAAATTTCGATAAGATAAAAATAAAAAATTAAAGCAACATTCTTAAAAAATTGGCGCCAAACCCGGACCGTTGATATTCAATTCTGAGAATTTAGCATTTTAAAACAAATCTTATTCTTTATCGTTTATGTATTATGGACATTCCGTAGCATAGTTGATGAATCATCCAAGCGAATGGTCGATACCAATTATCGGTTTTCGTTTGCGTTTACAATTTGTTGATCCGCACAACGGAAATGCCTTACAAAATATTGGCGTGTGATGCTGTTTCATGTTGAATGATTCATACCCGCCGTATCGTGTTATTCCGTATTTACTGTATGTGCACAGACAGACGTATAGAATTTTCTTAATATTTTTGTTGATTTTTTAACGTCTACAAAATTCTTAAGATTTATATACGAAAATATAATATTATTTTGTTATAGCAGAAATAGAAATGGAAGTTGATTATTTTATATATACGAGTACAGCGCATAGCAAAAGTAAACATTATTTTTGAGGGTGCATTTAGAGCTCGTGCATACAGAAGATGGTAAACGGGGTACAATCTTAATTTAAAAACATTTACTTTACAATGTTTTATAATATCACCCTGTTTGCATGCATAAAGATCTTGTGTATAAGGTATAAATAAAATGTATAGTGGGTACGGGAAAATTCTTTATTCAACAAGTTTATCAAAAGAGTCGAAGAAAATATAAAACTTTGGAAACGAACAACTTTTCATTTTCTTATAATATTGATTTCATTTTTTCATTATTTCCTTATACGTCAGACTGAGGGTTCCCGTACTTCTCTATGCACGGCTCAAATATACAAAAATATATTTGTTGGGGGTCGTCTTAACAACTCATACTTTATAGTATTGAGGTTGGAAACAGCTTAATATATTTTTATCATTATCAACATCATCGTCGTTATTGTCTTTTTGTATTTAAGAAGATTTATTTATTAAGTTCGTCTGGGCCTAATTTTTTCCCATTCTCTGATAAATCGTGATTTAACGTCATAACAATAAACTAGACTACCGGCCGATGATAGCACTACAGAAATTTGTATTGGTCATTGTAACATTAAATCAAGGCATAGATAACATTACAAAGCCCTTTTTGACCTAACAACAAATAAGTCCTCGATTTGGCTATTGCGCAAAGCTGGATCGTGAAAGGCGAAATGCGAAAGAGTTGGGAGTACTTCGCTCCTAGGCCACAATGTGACGATTAAAAGCAAACAAACAAAACTCTTTTGCCATCTCCTGTTGAATGGTGAAAGTTTCGGAAAAGTGCCTTTTTGGAACACCGTTTCATTGGAATTGACATTAAGATACGTTTATCTGGTGAAATCTAACTTCTTATATGCATTGGAACGGTCTAAAGTATAGGCAATTATATTTACATTTCACTAAACACATTTCACTTAACACTTGTTTTTTTATTTAGCAAAAAATTGAATTTTTGAATATTTTAGTTAAAAACTTTGTCCAAAAGTTTAAAAAATCATTCGATCGATTTCGACTTGTTTGGTCACCATCAGAAGTATCTACTGATTTGTAAAAGTTAAAATTTAGCTATATATAGTAGAAAAACGGCAAATGAAATAAAAGAAGGAGAGATAAAAAATAGACAAAAAAAATTAATATATTGATCGTCCCATCTGTTGTTTATACGGAAAAATTAATAATAAAAAAGAGACCGAGGATAGCACGTACGCGTTTAGTCATCGACTGAGTAACAAAATTGAAGTTATATTGAAGTACAGGTATCCCTCCTATAACACTGTAGATAGGTTCCTATAATATGGCGTGTTGTTAAGAAAGGTTAGGTTCTAAAATCTACTAAAACAAGACTTTCGATTTTAATTTTCGACTTCTTTCAGTGGAAGGGTCTGCATTTAAGAAAACTGATTCCAACTTTTCGGCTAAGTTTAAACCTTGCAGACTTTAGTGTCGAATTATTAATACCATTATCTTCTTCAGAGCTAAAATCGATTTGATTTACATGGGTTTGGGAGATCATTTCTACCAAATCTGCTACTTCGTATTCTTTTCCACTAATAAATCATGAACGTCCTTATTAGCCATATCCACAAAACCTTCTCCTCCGATTGATCTAGCTGCCGATTCTTGCACGTTTTATATTTCAACTGATGCTGGCCATATTTTTTCCAACATGCATTTAAAGTTGTAGTTTTCAGGTGATCTTCCGATGCAATTTCTCCTTGAATTTTTATGCTATGAAGTGAAAAACAGTTTTTGAACTTCTCGAACTTGCTGGGTTCACGATGATATTACATTTTCTTTAAGGTAGTGAATACAATGGAATCCATATTTGAAAGATATTTTCAATCCAAATGCTGAGTGTTTTTTCATTTTTTCAATAATCAGCGCACGGGGACGACCCGCATATTTTGCGGATATCGAAGATTCTGCAACAACAACACTTCTAATTTCATTTTTATGAATGATTCACTTAATTGTATTTTACGAGTATTATGTTTGTATGTACAGTATGCGAAATAGATATATGGGACAAATGCGTTTTTAAAAGTGTTTTATTGTTAATTTTAATTTTGTGTAGTAAAAAGAAAAAATAATATTCAGTAGCATTAAAAAAAGGAGTTGTTTATTTTTTATATTAAAAGTATCATTTTTTTATATTTTACTTTGTTATTTCACGAAACATGAACGTTTAATACGAAAAGTTAATTGGGAGAATGAAATATAGAGGAACAATTTGAAAGAATCGAATTTCGTAGGCTAAGCAGTAATTCGCTAGTACTACAACTACGTGGTATTGTTCTATATATATAGACAATATTCCAATGTAAATATATAACATCAGTCGTCGCGAATTCGTTCGAAACTGACTGTTGAGATTCTTACAAAGTTTCCATGTATGAGTCAAAATTTCAAATAAAATTTTTTTTTACTCAAAAGTAATTTTTAAAGAATTATGCCGCGTGGAACGCAACTATCAACCGATGAACGAGCAAGGATCGAATACTTTGGAGAATCTGGCACTACCATTTGTCAGTTAGCCACAAAACTACGGAGAAATAAAAATACAATCTAAAATTGTTTAAAAAATCTCTAAATATATGGTTAAAAGGCAAATAAGGTGTCTTGTAGTTAAGATAAATATGAGTCCATTCCAAATAAAGCGCGACTTGCGTCTGAACGTCACTAAACGAAGAATTCAATTAATTTTAAAAGAGTATATTCATTGAAAGTATCAGAAAAGGGTACGTAAACCTAAGCTTCTGCCGGGGCATAATCCAGCGGGAATGGAGTTTGCTGAGAAATTAAAATTTTGTTATGATGTAGGCGATCAATAATGAAAACAAGTTGGATTTTGACGGACCAAATGGATGCCAGAATTATTGGCGAGATATTCGTGAGTCACATCAAATACGTCATTTGTTTCCCAAGTTAAATGCACCAAGGATTTTTTTATATCCCAAAATATAGTATACCCAGTATTGTAGAGGCCTGCTATTAGGCCGCAGTAGGGAGTCTACAAAAATGGAGATCAGTTTACTACTTTAGCGGAGCTTAAGACAGTCATTCAAGAGAAATGGGTAAAAATGGATATTTCTGTTCTCAAAACGTTAATAAATTAATGGATGTTATTAACAATAATGGAATTCATACAAAGTACTAGAATACATACACTTTTTGTTAATATTTTTATTCATCGTATTAGAGCGAAACCAGGGTTGCCTGTACATTTAATTACCCGACGTATTAAATATACTAATTTTTATTGCCTATTTTTGTGTCTTTATTTTATTACTTTTTTACCTTTTTTTCTACTATATATAACTAAATTTTAACCATTAAAAATCAAAAGATACTCCTGACGATAACAAATTTTTTAATTAAAATATTCAAAAATTCATTTTTTGAAAAAAAAAAAAAAAACAAGAGTTAAGTGAAATGTGTTTATTAAGTGTTAGTGTATTTCCCCAAGTCCCTACAATTATATTTATTTAACATTTTTGTTTTATTGTCTCATTTCAGGAGAAAAATTCATTCCTTAATTATAATGTGTCCTGCATTTTAACGTTACCGCCATATCAACGCAAAGGGTACGGCCGCCTACTAATAGATTTCAGTAAGTACCAACATTATATTTAATATTTATGGAGAAAATTCGACACCTATTTCTAGGGATAGACAATACAATGCACAATGTAACATATAATATTAGTGTGCCTTTTTTAACAAATCAAACTGTTAAAATATGAATTTTGATTTTATAGATGGAAAATGTGACGATTAAAATACTTCGTTTAAGAATTTTGAGCGAAAAATTAAATTTATGTGTTTTTTTTAGAGGTTCACAATTTTAAATTAAAATAGAACATAGAAAAACATTTTGAATATCAATGAAACTAGCTTTATTGGATAGATAATTTTATGCCATTAATGCTTGAATATGATTTCGGCCATGTGGCCGCCGCGGCTAGATGGCGCAATCTGGATGTCCAATTTTCACACACTTTTTATAGCAATTGCGACCGTATCTCGCTAAAAACACGCCGAATGTGATGTTCCAAGTGTCCAATCATCTCTGATTCACCTCTGTCGCTCCTTCTCTCGCTTGTCATCCCATGAAGGGATTTTGCCGCCCGCATTATGGTCGTCCATATCCGTCTCGGTCCATCGCTCTCGTCCTCCGGTTTCGTCATCCTTATACGAGTAGATCTTGTTCGACGTCGTCACGCCAGCGCAGTCGTTTTCTTCCTCTACGACGCACACCGGCTAGTTGTTGATGGAACACTTTATTGGTCATCCGTTGTTGTGGGGATCTTGTAACGTGGGTGTGTCTGGTTTATCGGCGTATACTATTCTAATGGAATTTTAATTAACAGGACCAATTTGTGAAATTAGTCTTTCATCAAATGTTTCTTAGAGTAAAGTAATTGTATCCTGCGTTGTGTGCCATGTGGGACCGTCTTGTTGAGGCACAAAAAATTTAGAAATCATGTCTCTATACCGTTCATCGTTGATTGTAACGTTCCGCCCATCATCGTTTTTGAAGATATATGGACCAATGATTCCGCCAGCCCATAACGCACACCAAACAGTGATTTTCTCTGGATGTAATGGTGTTTCGGCAAAGGCTTGTGCATTATCTTCACTCCAAATCCGATAATTCTGTTTATTAACGTACCCATTCAACCATTCAACCGAAAGTGAGCTGCATCGCTGGACTCTGAGCAATAAAGCCCGATTGATGTAGTTTAACAAGTAAGTCATCAATCATCAAGAGCCACAAAAGAGGTTACAAAACATCTTCCTGGGGACACTCTTTGGAGACCTTAACGGTGACTCCACCTCAGCCATGCTTGACCTGTGGGAAACGAGGTGTTATCGAAGGCCCCTGCATTATTAAGCACGTGATCACGAGAAACTCTTTAATGTTAAGCGATCTTTCGTTCCTTGTAACAAGCTCATGGAGATAAATGGCGATCTCTGACAAATCGGTCGACAATTCTTTAATGAGATTTTAGAAAGTTTGAGGAGAGATTATTAGTCCCAATGCTTTAAAATCAATGATATCCGACCTGTCAGCTTTTGGGATAAAATTACTTTGCTCCTGTTCCAAGATTGCAGGATCATAAGAACTGCCCCCAGCGTAATACTTCGAGAGTGACTAGCCTGTGAGTTGAGTTGCTGTCAGATGGGTTATCAGTACCATTTGGTTCTCCGGAATGAATATAGACTCAGAGTTAATAACGTTGCAAGCGGAAAAGTGAGCAGTCAGTAGTAATTCCGCAATTTACCTGTTAGAGGAGCTAAGCATGCCATCTGGGAGCCGCAGAAAATTCAGTCTGCTCGAAATCATTTTTAGACAGCAACCATAAGTCTGGCGATGTCGGAAAGACTTAATTTCTTGAAATAAACTAATCCAAGAAGGCCTGCGAGCAGATCTTAAACTTTTTTTATATTCTCTTTGTGCTGCTAAGAATAAATCCCAATCATTCTGAAGGGGTTGAACTTTTGACTATATCCTCAAATTTCCTGGTAGTTTTCCTTAGTTTTACTGTCTTTTACGCACCTTCAATCTACGTCAAAACCTTGCTTTGGGTGCTAACAATCGAGACCACGAGATTGAAATTGCAACTCGATTCCGATTGTCGAACAAACATTCCGTGCCGATTGTAAGAAATATATTCGAACCTGAGTCAATGCTGGGTGTTTAGAAAAATCTCCTTTCCGACGCCTTCTTCCAGATTGAAACGTCGAATGTTGTTGATGAATTAAAAAAACTTATGACGATCAACACTCATTGTGGTTTATTTCGAGCAAACCGCCTGCAACTGGGTGTGAAAACAGCACTAGGAATTTTTTAACAATTAAAACACAATGATAAACGGCACTGAAGATACTTTTCCTTTCATTGACGATTTTATTGTTGGAGAAAATTGTGTGAAGGATCATTTTGACATTCTTTTCATGGCATTGAAGCACCCAAGAGTACGATTTTCTGCTTAAGTTTTAAAAGTGTTCGTTAGAGTTTCTGGACCACATCGTTGATGAAAATGGCTTACGACAAAATCCCCGGCAAACCCAGATACCAAGACTAATTCCCGCACCGAAAGACGTGCAACAATTGCATGTACGACAAATTCGTAAACACCTTCGTGGTCCATTGGACCAACTGTTGCGCAACGACGTACAATCTGAGTGGCAACTGGCAAACCATAAGCTGATTTTGAGAAGCTTAAAAAAGTGCTTATATCGAACTGGCATCGAAGAGTGCACATCGATTTTGCAGGACCCGTAAATTATTTTTGGTAACTGGTGATCATTGACGCGTTTACCAAATAGCCAAAAGGGCTGAAAAGACGATATACCGTTTATAAAACTTTAATTCGTTGGCTTGTTGATAACCGGATTAAAAAAGCTAGACGGAGAAGCTAATGCCGACCAAAATTTTCTAAAATTCTTGTTGAGCTATCGTTATACATCGTTTCCTTCTGGTATGAAATTCTGAAAGGGCGATGATGGGACGATCGATGACAGCGAAATTGGACTTGTGTAAACCAAGAGCCAAACATCCAATATAATGCGATGAACATAGAGCAACAATTCAGTCTGCACCAAGGCGCAAAGTGTAATAGTTCGAGGCTGGTGAGGATGTGTTGGTCAAAATTTTCAGCAATAATAAGTGGAAATGGTTAGCCTGAGTTATTATGAAGAGATGTGGGTTGGTAAGCTATCTTGTGCCAATCGAAACACAATTGGGCAGTAGAGAAATTAAAATCCAGTTGGTTTTGGGGTTTTACATTTAAATACGTATAACGGAACTTATATCGGAAACAAGCATTTAGAAATCGAATGTCTTGTGAATAATTAAAGGCTCTGATCGGAGTGAAGTTCATGCCAAAATAACAAAATATACACTGTGTCCTATAAGTACTTAGAATTGAAAAAACACTCAAAAACTGAACTTTCATAATAATATTTGAGAAATATTAAGCCACTTCGATCACCTCTGTGCAATCTTTAGGGGTTGAGTTAAATAATTGAAAATGTTTAAAATTTTCGTATTACACTCAAAGATGTTTTCTCTCGAAAAACAAAAATCTCAGAGATTTCCGAGCATGTCGATATATAAGATTGGTTTCTTGCATCAAATACTAGTTCAGAATCACTTCGATCACCTCTATGCTATTTGGAGTTAAGTTTTGTTTTAAAAAAATTCATTTTATAAAATTTACTTAAAACTATTCACAAAAATTCATGTTTTCTACTGATAGGGTAAATATTTGTGTTTATTAAAAAATTTCAAATATTATGAAAGTTCAGTTTTTGAGTGATTTTTCAATTCTAAGTACTTAGAGGACACAGTGTATATTTAGTTATTTTGGCATAAACTTCGCTCCGATAAGGCTCTGTATAGGTGTATTAAATTGCTCATTAATCGTTTTGGGCTACACACGTGGTTTTGATAAAGTATAGGGTTTCTACTTAAAACCTAGCAGAACCCAAATCTACAGTCAAAACCAAATTTGGAACGCAAACCATGATTAAGTCATTTATCGAAAGTATATTGTTTGGGTTCGCCATCTACTGGCGAATATAATATAGTGGAAATTTTCCAGAGAAGTTGCGCTATCCACCACAAGAGACCGCACTGTTACAAAAGAGAATATCTTTTATTATGGAACAATTTTAATTCATTTTGTACCTCATTTTACAATTAAAAAATCATTTCGGTGGAATAAAATCTTAAGAGTGTTTCTTAAATGGTCTTCCGATGTCAAAAACTTACGGTTTTGAGATTTTTGAAATCTTAAAATGATGACGGAACTTGACAATTTCTTAAACAATTACGATGAAATTTGATTTGTAAAGTTTTTCTGGTTCTAACCTGTACTTTGGATGAAGTAGTGAAATTTGTCCATGCTTGACTAAAACTTAGTCATTTCGTAACTTCTGAGATTTGTCCATTTTGGATAAACTCGGCTATTTCTTAACTGGGAATGGTGAAATATGGGTCATAGGATGCTGTATAAGATAGCAGAAAATTTCCAACAGAAAAAATTGTTTTGCTATTCACCCCTAGAGGCATCACGATCACAAAAATGAACTTTTTCTGATGATATTTTTGAAAGCAGCACAAATTTTTTGAAATTTTGATGCAAATTATTAATTCTCAGCAGAAAGTTTAATGAAAAATCAAAGAATTTATGAATAAGAAGAGAAATTATAATATGTTTAAACGTCTTGAAGCGAAGAAAGTTAATTTTCTTTAAAAACGATTTGCATATGTATAGTGTAAGGACTCTCAAAATATACAAAAATTACCATAATCATCATTATGCAAATACAGGGTAACATTAAAATAAAACCGCCATCGTTGATAGCACTCCTTACATTTCTGAAGTCATTTTAATGTGAAATGTTTTGAGTTTTTTTTACAAAATTTAGAAAAACTCACCCGTAACTACTCCCGTCAGTAGCCGACGCCAGTTATGAATCTTTTGTTGCTCATTTATATAGATTATGATCTCAGCTAACCATAAAAACATACACCCAGGGTAGTTACAGGGGGTTTTTCTAACACTTTTGTTATAAACTGATAACATTTCACATTAAAATGACTTTAGAGATAAATGTAAGGAGTGCTATCAACGATAGCGATTTTTTGATGTAGCCCTGTATTTGCATAATGATGATTTTGGTAATAAATTCTGTGATTTTTCATAAAACTTTCTGCTTAGAATTATTAATTTGCATCAAAATTTCAAAATTGTTCTGCTGCTTTAAAAAAATATCAGAAAAAATTTCATTTTTGTGGTCATGATGCCTCTAGCGGTGAATAGCAAAACACATTTTGTCTGCTGGACATTTTTTGCTTATACAGCATGGTCATAGGTTGATATTGTAATTCTAAAATGTATTTTGAACGAAGTTGTGGAATCGATCTGTGTTGACTGTGAATTTAGACCTGGAACTTGCAATTTGAAAATCGATTACTAGGCCACAAATTTTCAGCACTATTGGTTTCGGAATGGCGCGATTGGTTCACGAGGGGCAGATCGTAGAAATTGATCTAAACTATATGAGTTGGCTTCAAATCATGCTGTATAAGATAGCGGACATTTGACAGCGGAAATAAGAGATTACGCTACTTGCCGCAAGTGGCGACACTATCACTAAAGAGACATTCTTTTGTTATGTAATTACCAGCGGACATTTTTTATGCATTAAGTATCACTTTTTTCACTAAATAAAACATCTTAGCGGAATAAAATATTAAAAGTGATCCTTAAAATGACAAATTGATCGATCTCCGAAGTAAAGAAGCTATTTCTTAATTAAATTTTGTAAAATTTGTATCGCTTACAGGGACAATTCGGAAAAAAATTATGAATTAGAATTCTCACTAGTATTTTTTGATTTTCTGCGGCCATATATGTTATTACAGTTTATGGCCAATATCTCAAAAATTTCCACTAGTGGGAGGAGGAGGTCATACTGAGATTATATTTTGAATTTGGGGTTTCTATCTAATTTTAATTTGCTTTTATATTCATTTGTTTACTTACATGTCTGGTAGTTTTCTTTACAACATATCTGTATGTGTAGTTGACGGTTTAGATATTTGCTGCGAAAACATTTTTGCTGAATGTGTTCGGCACAAATTTTTTTAATTGTGGACCCACCTTAAAATTTATTTTGAGAAATTCGAATATCCTGAAACTGTAATGTACTTACGGTAGTGGAATCCAATATTAATTTATTTTATTTATATCCTAGCAATTAGAAAAACAACCGAAAGTATTGGTTACTAGTGGAAGTTTTTGAGATAGTGGCCAAAAACCTGTAATAACTTATATGGCCGCAGAAAATCAAAAAAAAATCTAGTGAAAATTCTAGTCCATAAATTTTTCCAAATTGTCCTTGTATGCGATGCAAATTTTACAAAATTTAATTAAGAAATAGACGAGTTCCCTCCAGTTAAAAATTTATATCGTGTAAAATGCACAGATATCAATTTCCATAAGGACTGGTTATGAAATGGCCAGTTTAGTCCAGCATAAACAGATCCTAGAATTTTGTTCAAAACTTACTTTAAAATCCCTGATCAATACTACTATCAAAATTTCATCGTAATCCGTTAAGAAATGGCGGAAAAACGAAATATTGTTAAATTTCAAGATTTATATATCGAGTTCCTTTACTTTGGAGATCGATCGATTTGCCATTTTAAGGATCATTTTTAATATTTTATTCCACTGAGGTGTTTTAAGTATTTAGTGAAAAAAGAGATACACAATGAATAAAAAATTTCCGCTGGTTTAAAATTATTTGTCTTTAGTGATAGTGCTGTCACTTGTGGCGAGTAGCGTAATCTCTTATTTTCCGCTGCATTATCCGCTATGTTATACAGCATCTTCAAATCAGGGGTAAAGTCGATCAAGTGCCAATTTAAATTTAAAAAATATTTAATCACTGGCTCAAGGTTGTCTTGTATACGGTGCTGCAATGACTAAATAAATTTGGTAAAATTTGGACTTTTGTAAAAAAAAAAAAAAAAAAAATCAAATAAACCTTAATAATTATTATTAAGTATGTGTGGAGACAACTTCTTTATGCTTCTTATAGATACAACGAACCAATAATAATAAAAAAAAACGTCTTAATTCGCAGAAATTGTTAATATTTTTTTTGTTCGTCTTGCTTATATTTTGTGTGTTGTTTCTGTGCGCGTTCTGTGCTGTTCAAGTAATCGCAAATTTTTTTTGCAAATATAGACGAGGTCATGTTTTATGACTTGTTGGTTGAATGGACAGAACAAGCACTAAAATAAAGTTGTTGCAAAATGCAACCTATATTATAAAGTTAACAATACGTGTCACTTTGAAACAGTTCTTCTGATATATATATATACACCGTGTTTAAAATGTGTGTAGGTCGTGATGATGTATGTAGAGTTGCATTTAGCCTGTTTAAAATTTTACCGATTAAAAAACAAACCATCAATACAGTTCCGGAATGTGTTTGTTAGCAACGAGAAAAAATTACGTTCCCTTGTTTTAATTATGACTCATGGCCAACAAATGTTAATTTATATAAAAATAAAATTCCAAATTAAGGTTAATGGCCAATATTCTAATGTATATAAAGAAAATTAATAACTCAATGCAACCAACAACAGCAGTTAACAAAACAAAAACAAAATTGAAATATTCGGCATTCCATTTGAAATTCCATTATGGCGATCGAGCTCGACGCGCTTAGCAAAGAAAGAACACAATGAATATTTCGTATTAGCTGGTAGTAGTAGAGTGATATGTATAGCACAAAAATCTACTAAAATATACTAATGTATATGTTCTACATGAATACTCAAGAAGATAAAATGAATTTCCGGTGGAAGTGAAAATATTTTAATAAAAAACTAAAAACAACGAAACCAATTAGTTAACTCCTTTGCAAAAAACTGAACAGCAAAATATTATTTTTAATAATTCCGAAACTATTAAATTTTATAAAAATTCCATTCATTCATTATTTTATGAATATGTACATGATTATTGAATATTAGTCATTTAGATTTGTATTTTTGTCCGTCTCGTATAAAAAAATATAATATCAATATCCGGTGTTGATCGTAAACAACAAAAAAAAAAATAAAAAAAGGTTACCCAAAATTATAAGTAGTTTTTGCAAGATGGCATTTTAATTTTTTGTGTTGGGTAGATTGAGGCGATTTTATCACTTTACATATTGACTTGATTATGTCAGCACAGTATTTGGTTTCTGTATGATAATGCGATCGCTTTTATCGTAGTGATCGTGATATTAGAATTTTAAATTTTTCGCGTACCTATCTATACCTACCAATACTAAAGACGTGGGAATTTAGTTTTGGGTAATAATAGCGCTAATATATTGTCTATTATTCAGAAATTTAGATAACCACTTCCTGGTGATCATAAATTTAAAATTTCGCGATCGTACTTATTTCCGCTGATTTAAATAAAAAATTAATTTTTAAAATCGTTGTTCCCAAGCTTTAGGCCTTAATACGCACAATAAATCACTGGTTAATTGTTTATAATTTAGATTAGTGAAAAAATGATCAAACGTTTTAAGCTTTGGCGATCGTGCCCTACCGAAAAAAAAAATGTTCCATCAAAATTTTTACAATAGTCGCGTTTTATTATTCGCCACCGATAGTTGCGCTCGATAGCGTTACAATTAAAAAAATTTTAAAGTTAAAATATAGCGCTATTTATAGGTAAAATACATTTATTTAACTGCAAACTATGATTTTTATTTCAATTTCTTATCTCTATTTGATTAAAAAAAATGTTTAGCTCCACATATTTTTCAGGAGCTGCTTTCGAAAATATTTTTTTTGTTCACCCCTGGTAACGACGCAAACTTCATTTTAATGTGTCAAACTGTCAAATTAGATAAGTCAAATTCAAAAATAGCACAAAAATCCCAATTTAGTATTCGCAATAAAAAATCCAGCGATGAATCTCTATTGTGGAAGACAACGGTGCGAATAGCCTGAGTTAAAATAGACACCGTGTTTTTTAAACAATGCAGGCACATTTGGAAGTCATGAACGACAGCGAGAATCAAATCAATTTTTAAAAAATCTATCCCGTTCCAGAAAGCCCGCAATAGTATGAGCGCTTCTTCTTTGCTTAATCAAATGGAATCGATCGTACTGTCGATCTCAGAAAATTACAGACAGTAAAGATGAATTTAACGAGTGCTGTATATGTCTCGACCGGAAGCCGGAAATTTTACTACTTGTACCCTTGCATCGAACAATGGAATTTGATTAACAAAACTTGCCCAATATGCCCAGAGAAATTGAATAATATACAGATGAGACATGGGTATTATCGAAATTACCTTGATATGCAAGAGGAGATCAATGAAGAAATTTATACAAAATTAATATCTAAGGATTAGAGTTCGTTTTCCATTTGTAAAAATTTCATCAAATTACCTTAAACATTTTCCTCAATAATACATACAAATTTTATGTAAGTTCTTAATTTTTAAATATTTAAAACTATTCTTTTAAATAAATGGGTGTACAGTGAAATTCCGGTTTTCTCTTCTTCTAGTTCTAAAATCTTGATTTTGAAAAAAATATTTTTAATTAATTCCCCATTTCCATCACACGTGACGCAATTTCGATATACTCGATTAAGAAATGGCCTAGTTTCATCCCTAATGACAATTTTCCAAAACTTTATGAAACATCATTTTAAATCTCATTTAGATCCCACATGTCAATTTTCGACATAATCGGTTAAGAAATGGCCAGGTTTCATCCTTATCCGCCGTATTCCAGAACTTTATCAAAGACGCATTTTTTGAATCCCATTTAGAACCCACATGTCGGATTTCAACTAAATCGGTTAAAAAGTGGCCTAGTTCCACAGCGACGGCCATATGTCAGAACTTTATCAAAAAATCACTTTAGAAATCCACTTGCATCGCACATGTAGAATTTCAACAAACTCGGTTTAGAAAAGGCCTAGTTCCATCTCTATTGACCACTTTATCGAAAAATCATTTTAGAATCCAATATCCATCGCACGTATCGACTTTCAACAAAGTCTGTTAAGAAATAGCCAAATTCCATCCCTATAGGCCATTTTCTAGAACTTTATCGTAAACTCATTTTTGAATTTTGTCAAAATATCATTTGCGTCCCATTTTCCATATTACATACAAATTTTATGTTCGTTCTTAATTTTTAAATATTTCAAACTATTCTTTTAAATAAATGATCGTTTTGGTGTACTACAAAATCCCGGTTTTCAAATTCCTGGTTTCAGAATCCCGGTTTTCACAATCCCGGTTTCAGAATCCCGGTTTTCAAAATCCCGGTTTTCTTTTCTTCTAGTTCTAAAGTCGTGATTTTTATAAACATATTTTTTATTATTTCCCCATTTCCATCACACGTGACTAATTTTGACATAATCGATTAAGTAATGGCCTGGTTTCATCCCTATCCGCCTTATTCCAGAACTTTATCAAAAACACATTTTTTGAATCCCATTTAGGACCCACATGTCGAATTTCAACTAAAGTTTTCAACTAAAATCGGTTAAAAGTGGCCTAGTTCCATAGCGATGGCCATATTTCAGAACTTTATAAAAAAATGTTTTTAGAAATCCATTTGCATCGCACGTGTAGAATTTCAACAAAATCGGTTTAGAAATATCCTAGTTCCATCTCTATTGGCCACTTTCTAGAACTTTATCACAGTCATTTTTCAATTTTGTCAAAAAATCATTTGGGTACCATTTTCCCTCATGTCAAATTTTATAAATTACAAACCGTGATTTCCTAAAAAACGGTATTTTTTTTGATACAAAACCGGGATTTAAAAAACCGGGTTTTTAAAAACCGGGATTTTAAAAACCGGGATTTTGAAACCCAGGATTTTGAAAACCGTGATTTTGAAAACCTGGATTTTTAGAAAAACCGGGATTTTGACAAACCGAATTTTCGTTACACACCCTGACAGATGGTCTAAAAAGTTTCAGTAATTTTTTAATCAAATTTCAAGCATACTTGAACGCCTTGCGATTTGTCTTTTTAAACCTTTATTCATACTATAAACTTTCTGTGACTTTTGAGTGAAAACTTAAATCATTTTCACTTGTCTCTTTAGAATACAATTTTACGAGAGTTCTGCAGTGACTAAAACAAATATTAGTCTGACGATGCATGTTCAGAACTAAACGGTGGATGCACAACACTTCTGTTCGTTTCGTTTTAATTTTGTTTTGTGGAAGGTTAACTGTGGACAGGGCGTACAGCAACGCTTTGCGGTGGATGTAACACTTCTGATACACAATTTGTCCTCAATCGTCGAGACCAGTTAGTAATACCACTCTTCGACATTATTTTCGGCCGGAAAAGGTTTCTTGGAAGCTGATAAGGAATATAGCCCAAATGTTGTAAATACAATTAGTCAGTCCTCATTGTGTAACATGCATTCGTTGGTGTACTACTATTTCGTTCCTGTAGAAGCAAGAGGAGAGAGGATTGCCTGATCAGGAGCCTGATGATTTTGAATCCAATGTGGTGCTCATCTGTACTATATTCTACATAAGAGCAATCCTCTCTCCTCTTGCTTCTATCGAATTTAGTTTGAGTAAAACACAAATTGGTTTTGAGAATCTTAAAAACATGGTGGTGACTTTCCCAACTCTTGTACATGGTCTCTATAAGAAGTATATGCCTAATTCCCTGAACAGCAACATTATCGTCTCTCTACTTCAATATTTCGTAGTGTGTATACATAATGGCTTTGCTTTGACGCCCAATTTTGCACGCAATTTTTTAGTGTAGTAACGATGGAATCCAATTTTTTTTTGATAACTTTTTCTAGAAATTGCCTCATTCAGTTTGTTTATATGAGGAACATTTTCATACTTATAAATACTTATTGTATATTAAGTCGAGTTCAACCTACATCGAACCTCCACAGAGCAGCATCATTTTGAAATTATCTCGTCTAAAATGGAATTAGTTCAAAAATTCAATATTTCACCTGAATGTCATACACAACAATAGCAGCTTTTACCAATACAAACAAAATTGTGTTTGTTTTCGTTCATTTAGAATTATAGTCAAAAGCGTGTCATCGATGTATTCTTAAACTGTCCTAACCACTTTCTGATATATCATCGTCCCGACATGTATAATTTGATGTGTTGTGTTTATACGAAGTCCCTAAAATTAAAAAGAGGAAAATCAAATGTGGAAGACAGGTTGCTCCAAATTAAAATCTCATACTTTAAATTAAAAGCGGTCACTGATATTTTCCTAAGCTATCCTAACCACTTTCTAAGAATTTTTCATTGGTGCGACAAGAACCATTTGATGCGAGCGCGGCTTAGACGAGTCCTTATAATTAATTAGAAGAAAATCTAATGTGGCTGATAGGATGCTCCAAATTAAAATCCCATGAAATAAATTAAAAGAGGTATAGATGTTAATAATATAATTGCGCTAGCCACTTTCTAGGAATTTATCATCATTCCGACAGGTATCAGTTTACACGTTGTGTTTATACGAACCCCCAGAATTAATTAGAAGAAAATCTAATGTGGCTGAAAGGATGAATTTTATTGAAAAAACTAAACCAAAAGTAAAATTAAAAATTCAACAATCAAACAAAAATCTCAAGGTACTTGGACCAACCCAGAGAGAGACTCATCATAATTGGTTCCTATGGCGCTCAAAAAACCTCACTTTTGAGATTGTTTTCTTTGAACCCACTTGCTCATTGATCCTACTGGATCCATCAGATAGGTCAAAAATACTAGGTAATTCAGACGGAGATTCGGACAAGTCTGAAAGCGTTAGGGGGTGTAATGTGGTGTAATTTACTAGAAATTCAGAAATTTTCGAAACTAAATTAATAAAATGTTCTGTAACTTTTGAATTACTCACTTGCTCATCGATCCTATTATGTCTAATATTTCTAGGTAAAGTCATGTAGAGTTTGGTCCACGCCTGAAGGTGAGGGGGGGGGGTGTAATGTGGTGTAATTTTATTTATATTATTCAGATACGTCGTAATCGTATAGGTATACTCAGACATTCAGGGAGGTAAAGTTTGGGGCAAGTCGGAATGGGATAGGGGTATATATAATTCTTCTGTACGTGTGTATGTGACTGAACTCCTCCTAAATGACTGGACCGATTTTAATAAAATATTTTATGTGTATTTGAGTAGGTCCCTAGATGGTTTAAATTCACAATCGGACCCGTCAGGTGGCGCTGCGTTTTGGTTATAGGAATTATTATTTTTATTTGTTGACGAAATTTTTTTTTTTTTTAAGATTTTTCCCGTATTAGAACATAACCCCAAACTGTCAACCACCGCTCCCCCTTCCCCTGCCCCCACCACCCCAAATATTTTATAAAATGAAAAAAATTATAAGTTCAAGAATAATTGACCGTTAAAACCTTCTGAGAAGTTCGGCATTTTTCAAAACGACATTTTTCTAAACTGCATTTTTCGAAACGACATAGGTTAAAAAATTTTGGTGAAGGAGAATATTATATGCATACTAAATCTTCAAATAATTTCTAATTTCCATGAAGGTAAATACCTTTCTTATAACATACCTATGCTAAACCTAAACATGTGAAATTTAATCTTAATCGACTAAGAAATAGTTAAGTTCCTTTTCATTTGACTTTATCCTAGAATTTAATCCAGTTCACAAATGTTCAAAAAATTTTCATTCATCTTAAATTTCATCGTGTAATAAATAACCGTACCTGTTGGTCATATTCCAGAAATTAATGAAAAGATAATTCTAGATTCATAGTCGATTAAAATATTTCTTTCTGTCTTGTGCAGTTTTAAAAATGTCGTTTTGAAAAATGCAGTTTTAAAAAATGCCATTCTGAAAAATGTTTTGAAATATGTCGTTTAGAAAAATGCCGTTTTGAAAAATGCAATTTTGTACCTTATGCCGTTTTGAAATATGCCGTTTTGAGAAATGCAATTTTAAAATATGCAGTTATGAACGGATCCCGTTATGTTTGTATACCATAAGTAGCCTCATGTCAAATTCTGTTGTATTTGACGTACGCATCAATACATGCGCAAGTCACTTGCGTTGTAGCTTGACGTTATTCTGCTAATCATATCAATTACGCATGTCAAATGGTGGAACAGTTAACATTGACAACCGCTGGGTGGTTCCATTTTCGCCATTGCTGTGCAAAACCGGCAAAGCACACGTACACGTTGCGTTCTGCTTGACTTTACCACGACGGGTGTCGCGAATTGCATTTGCTGGAAGATGACAATCTTTGGGATCTCACCATTGCAGATGCTATACTGAGTTCCTCTCCTCATCAAATTCGCCACATTTGTCAAATTGTTGACGACAACTTTTCCGTCGCAAGCTTCTGTTCTCTACACTCTGCATCGCATTCAGACGCGTTAATAAAGATTCAGGATATTTGCATTTTCATTTCGAATATGCCACTCATTCATTTCGGTACGCCATTGCCTACCTAACCTAACTCATTTTTTGATTTTGTTTCGGGCAACAACAAATCACACAATGACGAAACGAAAACATAGAAATGTCAAATCCAATGTCAAATGTCACTATATAGTTAATCGATAATTCGAATATTGAGAAAACGTTTGCTGAACCTGCTAATGGCAGGCAAGCCAACGTTCGGGCAGGACAACGTTTGTTGGGTCCGCGCTGTGGTGTAATTTAGTAAAAAATTCGAAATTTTTGAAACTAAATTAATAAAAACTTCCCAACCGATTTGATTGACGCTAAATGAAGTTTATATTTCTACGATTGTGTAATGCGCAAGGTTGTACGATTGTGCAAGGTTGTATTGTAAAAGTAAAACTAGAAAAATAATAATATTTTACACGCGAGCTTGGTGTGCAAATTTAAATATAGATGGAAATGCTGAAAGGCTCGATTTCGCAGGCTAGAAAATAATTCGCTAGTGTTACAAGTACAAGGTATTTTGTCCTATGTAGATAAATATTCCGCGTGTAACATAACGTGAGTCGCCATTGCTTGATGTTTCAAATAAATAATCTTATCAGATCGAAACTGATAGATGTGTCCTTTCAGATTTTCCATCTATACAGTAGGGTCATAGGAAATTTATTATTGATATGATCTTTAAGTTTCTCGTTTGTATTATGGTTCCTTGATGACTGATTTTTTTATAATAAATTAAAGACGCGCAATCGTTCTCGACGAAACATAATTTTTAGCAAACAAATTTCGATAAGAATCCTGTTTTTGTTGTTTCTCTTTTCGGGTGAATTGGAGGTTTTTCGTGATAAGCTTTTCTTGTATGGTCGTAGAATAGTTTGGTCTCTTGGAAGCTTTTTATTTTTATCAAATTTTGTGAAACCGCGGCTTAAGCACAGTTATCGAACACATGTCGATCGCATGCAAAATTATTAAGCCTAAAAACTTTAAGTCGTAAATAACTTTTGTTTAATAAAATTATACGATTTACCAAACATGAATGACTCATTTGATCGCGGTGGTAAAGAGTTTTCAAAATTTGTCATATTTTTTCACTGATAAACAACTTTTATCACCTTAAAAAGCTTTCGTAGTGTGTTCCATTGTTTGATATAAATAGTTATTAAAGCTTAAAGCTTTCATAACTATCAGCAGTATTCATCATGACATACGAGTATCTAAATGTAAGAAAGTGTTGATCATAAATAAAAAATGCAGAATACCAGGAAAAATAATTCAGTACAGTATTTGATCCCAAGCTGTCGATTAGCAGTACTTAATTTTATTCTCATAATATCGTGGGAATTTCTGGACGCTTTTTGCCCATACATTATTAGATTTGCTATCAATTTATTTCCGCTTTAAATATATTTTTAATTTACATGTCATTATTTAAATTAACTTGCTGGCTGATAAAGCGATTATGTAAACTTTCATGATCGAGCTTGTAACGCTACACAAAAATTACTTTTTAAATAAATAATAGATTGCGATCTTATTTGATGGAACATGATCTAAATTTTAAATTTTTGATCAGTTTTGATTCAAACTTGCGGTTAAGTTCGAATCCATCCGGTCAATACCATTTGTTGAATTTGACTTTCATTTCTCGCGGCTTAGTGCTAAGTTAAAATGCTGACAATTTGAGATTGTTATTTCTAAGCTGATTAAAATTTAAAATTCATGATGTAGTTTCGTTCGACGATCTTAAACCTAGAATTTTAATTTCATTTTGGTAAAACAAAATTTGTGTGGTTTAACTGGTAAGTCTAAGATTGATTAAACTTGACGTATTTCGTCGTTCGATATCGGCTGAAAAATTGAAAAAAATTAAAAATATTTTCACCTCGAGACAAAAAAAACATTTTAAGCTCAGATTTTTTACAAATTTACCATTTAGTGTTTTTGGGGCAGCAGCTGGTCTGTTATATTTTCGACTATCTCACATATTTCATATTTCTTTATTATTTTTTGAATGCCAATATTTGACTCAACAAAATTAAAACTTCAAATCACAAAACAAAATGCAGTGTCATTTTAAATTTACGCTTACTACAATTCAGTAAAAAATACGGGCTACTTCGACACAGTTATAATATTATTAAAGAGCAAGTATTTTCCTTGTCAAATTAATTTTCTTATCAACAAGGAACCGTAATGGCTCGGGCTATAATAGCATACTTGTCAACCTTGGTGTATAATATACTATTATTTTGTATTGGAAAAACTAAAATTCAAATGGAGGAATTTGACGGATAAATTCCAAAAAAAAACTCAGTAAATTAAATAAAAGTGCTTCGGGAGATAGCGCATCCAGCCAGCCCTAAGAAAAAATGGAAGTGGTATGATGATATGCTATTTTTGATCGATGTGGATACGTTAAATAAAAGGTAAACGTTAGAATTTCTCAAACGAAATGCTCTGTTCGCCAATATTTTTTATTTTTAGAACTACCGGCAATTATACCAAGAATAAAATTGACGAATACTCCGAATTAACGTTGATCATTGATTTGAGCAATGCGTCAAATTCTGTGTACGAAGTATAGAGTAGAGTAGCAGTTACGAAGTTTGACTGGACCACGATTTGAGTACGCAATTGCCAACTAAATTGAAGCCATAACTGTTCGTTTTGAATTTTGAGAGCCATCTAGGTTCTGATACTCCATCGCCAATGCCGAATACAGCTAAAAACAAAAAAAGCAAATCGAATGGAATAGTCGGTTCGGTAAAAAACGAAATGCAGGATTTAATAAAAATTGCTCTGCAATCGTTTGCTCGTCCAGAAGAAATCGCGAGGACCCTGGTCACTTTATTTTTTGACACAATGGTAAATGGCACCTGTGCCGACATTGTACATTGATACCTGTGTATCCGCAAGCGTTTTTCCGCAAACGCGCACAAAATGCCATCCACTAAAAATACATTTACCAAAAAAAAAATTGCTCTAACACAAAATCTCAAGAAAATAAAAATATCGAATTAAAATTCCCAAAATTTTAATTCGATAATTACCATTTTCGGTAATAAAACCAAATGAATCGAAACTTGCGCGCGCAGATTCCGACTCATTCTAAGTATTTTCGGAAGACTCGTAAAAATGAAACCATGAAAAAAATTTCTGAAGATATTTTTTTAAAATATAAAATATATATTACTATTATGTAGACTTATATTTCATTTTCATATTTTCATTTAATAGACTGAAATAAATATAAAATTAAATGCAAAATTTAGATATTTTTTTGAGATTAATTTTTTCGCCCAAACAATCAAAAATTTACAAAAGGTGATTTGGGATATTTTTCGGAATATTTATTTTTGGCAATTTGGAATTTGACAAATAGCCTACGTGTGCGGCCGTATAAGTTATTTTCAGTTTTTGGCCAATATCTCAAAAACTTACACTAGTAACCAATAGTTTCGGGAGTTTTTCTAAGCGGGGCCTTCGTGTAATTATTACAACAACATTTAATGGTTTATAAAAAAATCGCATATAATGCAGATTCATGATAGTATTTACTTTATTTAGCTTCTACATTTAATTGAACACAAATGGTGCTTTGCGAATAATAATTCAGTAACTGCTCTGAATTTTACGGAGAATTTTAGACCTAGTCCTGCCTTGTTATAATTAAGAAAACCTGTCCGATGCATATGCATTAGTTTTAAGTGGAAACTATCATAGTTCATGGCTCTTAAATGTTACAAGAGAGATATAGAGCTATGATATTCAATTTGCAGAAAATTAAAAAGTTCTAGTGAAAATTCTAGTGCATGAATTTTCCCCAAATTTCCCATATAGTCTCAGTATGACCTAAGCTATTAGAAAAACAACCGAAAATATTGGTTACTAGTGGAAAAAAGGACGGGAAAGTATAAGCATTTTTGTTGCCTATAAAATATAAGAAAATAGCTTTTCCACAAAAAATAAACACAAACCACCACACCTAAACATTATTACCACACACACCCACTATCCAATTCAAACCCTTAAAACCCATCTCACCCACACCACCCTATACCTCACCACCCATATCATCATCCTTTAACACCTCCATACCCACTCCCACACAAACACACAAACCCTCATCCATAATCCCAAATTCCCACACCAAACCCAAAACACCTCATCCCACCCCTCCACCTCCCATACCACCACTCCCACCACCCTCATAACCACACCACCCACACAAACCCACATCCAAACGAGATGTATTTTTATTCCACATTTACATTCTTTATGAAACCAAAATAGAATAGAAAATAAAAAAAAATCTATCAATTTTAAGGAGGGGGTTAACAAAACCCTCCATATCTCCGAACACCCTAATCATCAATCAATAGGGATCATTCCCATGAATTGCTTAAACTTTTAGTGAAGAAATTAAGTTGATATCTCCATCCGTTCTCAAGTTATCGTACACACAGACGGCAGACGGCAAATCGAAACCATATAGCATTTTTTTAACAAAAATGCTTAAAAATGCCGGAAAGACGGAATATTGTTAAATTTCAACATTTCATATTCCGAGTTCCTCTACTTCGGAGATCAATCAATTTGCCATTTTAAGGATCACTTTTAATTTTTTATTCCGCTGAGATGTTTTATTTAGTGAAAAATTATATACAAAATGAATTAAAAATTTCCGCTGGTAATTACATAACAAAATTAATTCTCTTTAGTGATAGTGCTGCCACTTGCGGCGAGTAGCGTAATCTCTTATTTTCCGCTGTCAAAATTCCGCTATCTTATACAGCATTAGCGCTACATGATTTTCAGATTCTTACACCAGAAGCTAATATTAGGCCAAATTGAAATTGAATAGTTCCTTGGTAAGTTCCCGAAAATGGACTCTGGTCTAGGAATTTTATTGATTTTTAATTAAATTTTCGTCCCGCTTGAAAAATCTAAAATTATTTCGCCGTAATTAAAAATGTTTCGGATCAGGGCTACATGATCTTGAGATGTATTAGTAGCGAAATTCAGACCAAATTAAACACAAATCGTTGTGTGGTAAGTTACCGGAATTTCCCGACAAAAACAGTTATATACCAACAAATTCTAAATTAATTTTTGCAATGACGATTATTGTCATAAAACTGTTTTTAAGTATAAATTTGGTCCCTGGGCGGACGGATTGATTGATCGGGGTAACACTATACTTAGGGTTTCCATATAGGAGCTTATTTTGAAAATTATCCCAATTATGAGAAAATCGACTAGGCACTAAAACATTCAAAATTAAATTTGCAACAATATCAATTCAGATTATTTTTCAAAAATTTAAGCGGAAAGGTCGATTTTTGACAAATATTTTTTTATTAAAACGAAACGATTGTATGTAAATTAATTTTCAAACAAATTTAGTTCAGATCATATTTTAAATTTTACCGGAAATGACTTGTTTTTATAAAAAAAAAACTTTATTTCACTAAAATTCAGCATCTCGACAGACCAGGCGAACTGACTAGTCATAATGAAATTTCATACTAAATCTTTTTCCATAAATTGGAAGTCGCAGCTTCGTGGTATTCTGACTAAAATTAATACTATTTTCTTCATTCAGGCTCCTTCTGTCAGAGATTATTATTTGAGTTTATTATCAACCGATCCCACTCGGAACCCTAGTAGACTTGCAGATTTAGATACCAGAACTGTAAAAGGTCTAAATTAGGTTTTTAAATTGTTAAACTCTATCAAATTGTTGTCTAAATAATTTCCGTTCGTCTTTGTGTGAACTTGCTGTTAATCAAACAAAAAATGACTAAGGATTAGCAATTTATATATTACGTGATCTTGTCGCTTCAAGCTCTGTTAATGCCTTTGAAATTCGCACCCGAGACACGTGGTGGTATCTTAAACACGTTTCATTTATTTTTCATGGTTAATTTATCACCATTGAATGAATTGATGACTTGGGATTCTTATTTTTGTCTTTCCTTTAATATACAAGAAGACGCATCGCGATCGATAAAATCGTATATGCCATACAATTTAAATCAGCGTACACTGACTGGAGTGCATATTGCATAACTCTTTTTCACATTTTGATGTGTACGTCGTACCAATGAAAATGTATAAACAATTACCCACCGAAACAATACACGTATTATTCGTATATGCAGCAGGGCCTAGGACAATAAAGTAGTTCTTGTGCTAGTGCATGCATAGTAGTAGTTTACAATTATTATTGTAGATTTTTTGCCTTTTTTTTGTTGTTGATTTTTCATAAAAATATATATGGAATAGAAGCAAACTAAATGATTTTTGTTTGGTTGATGGCGTAATCGTAAAGCACTACAAAATGCAACACACACACAGAACAAGAAACTTTGAATATAATGAATCGTACATCGTACATAAGGACAAACAACTTGTACAACAAATAAAGGAAAATTGTCGACGAGACATGGTTAACATTTTTTAAGAATGACAAATTATGTACTATGATGTATGGTGTTTTCCTGATGCACGTAAGGTGGACGGGAAATGGGAAAATAATCCGAAACGTTTTGAGTTTTTGTTAAATCGATGGTTTTAGTGTGCTTAATGAATGTGTATTTAGTTGTAGTAAGGTAGGTCATGTTAAAATTACCATAACGAGTTCTGCGATGCCGTTAACGAAAATCTCCCTAATGTTCTTCAGAGTTGCGTTTAGATGTGAAAATTGACGTGTTCATAAAGATTTTTGAGTTAAATTGTGACATCTTCGTCAACCACCCCTAAATGTTTGTGTTTCCCATCCATAAATTTGTTATGTCCACCATACCAGCTATACCATAATACGTACCTTAATATTCTAAGAATGTATTTAAAAAGGATGGCAAAACTAATGGATTTACAAACGTGATAAACATGTAAACCCCATTTAATTTAATCGACATTGAGGAGATATGAAAATTAATCAACATATAACCAAAAGTTAGGAAAAATTTATTTAATTATATTGTCATTTAGATATTTCACAATTTAACTCAAAAATCTTTACTATAAGCTGAATGTTAATTCTATCCTTAATTAAGAAATAGATAATTTAATTAAGAAAACATTTAGGTGCGATTTATCAGTACTTTAATATTCGGTTTTTCTATAATCTTCAGGTTTCAAAGGCTTTTTGGTATTTAAATAGCAAAAATATTAATTTTTCTATTTCAATACTTATAATTTGATTAATTTTCAACAAAATTCAAATATTTTCATATTAAATAAAATTACCGTAAACATTATTAATAACATTAGAACAAAAGATACTACTATTTCATCGTTACCGATGACCGAATATTAAGGTTAAAATCAAAAAATCCGTTTTTAAAGTAAATTTTTTTAATTAAGGTGAGGTTACCAAGACATTGGGGAGGTTTAGTTTCGAACTAATGAAACATTGAATTTTTTGTATTTAAAAAATTCGGTCGTCTCATCAGACTGCAGTGACCAAACTACAAAAATTTTGAAAATACTTTGAACTAATCAAAGTATAATCACAATGCCTTAGCGAATTTTAATGATTCGCTACGCAATTCCCAACCCCTTCGTAACCTCGAATTTTATTGTATTTAACGCATACATGCGATTTCTATATGAAATTTTGGATTATTCTGGATAATAGCCAGATAGTGTTTTTAACCTCCCCAATGTCTTGGTAACCTCACCTTGATTAAATTATTGGTAAAAATTATTTTTGAATCTGACATTTCAACATAACCTAAAATTATTGAAAGCCATCTATTGGATTTTAAGAATTAAACTCCATCTGGCGGAAATTTTTTGCGTAACTGCTTTCAACATCTACACCACCAGAGTATGAGTAGATGTGAGTGGAAACAAGTACTTGTGAGTAGTTTGCTCACGCCAATGGAACACGAAAATTGTTACTAATGATGGATGTTTTTTGCTCCTGACTACGCAGATCTCCCTAAACCTCTCTTCTGGTCTCTTTCTGATGAACTGGGCCGATTCTGTAACGGACTCTTAGCCCCCTGCATTCGTCTCTAAATATAACCTATAAATTTAAAAAAACTTTAATTTCGGAGTTTTTTTTATTTTATTAGCCTGTAAAACATATAATGAGTGTTTAAAATTCGTTTTACCTTCTTCCAGTCGTTTATTGTCCAGTGCTTATAAAGTTTAGTCCAAATAAGACGTTTTTCCCGCATTTGTTCAGTGAGTCTGGGTTTCTTTGCTGGACTCCTGTATTTCAAAATATTTTCATATAGCCTTCATCGCAATGCCATCTTTGATATCTCGATCCCTTCTTCACTAATGTGCTTTTGTAGCTCGTTTGTCGTTACTTTGCGCTTTTCTAAGGCCGATTGATTAATTCTCTGGTCTGTTCTGGGCGTTGTCTTTCTGATCCCCTTACAGTTTCTTCTCTTGGTCTCATAAAATGTACCCCCAGATTGAAGAATCTTTGTCATATTACTTACTAAAGAGGAAGAAACTTTTTCTACTTTTGCGATCTCGGGGTATGATAGCATGTTTTTTCACTTATGTCCTTTTTTCGACCCATTTTTGAAAATAAATGTCTCAGTCTAGGCTTTCTAAACAAACATACACTTTAACTTAAACACAAGTTTTTTAGCTAAATGATAAAAATCGCTTTACGTAGATTATTTCTTACTTACAGTTCAGCCACAAAATTTCTTAAAACATCTTGTCAAACCGAGCGTCAAACATAAAATGAGACGATAAACTAAAAGAAAAATTTGCATGCTATTGAATATTGATCTTTTTAGTCCTTTTTCAGGTAATAATTTTATTGCGACCTTTTAAGAATGTCGTAAAATAATCTTAAAACAATAACAGATGTGATCCTAAATGCATGCAACAGAAATTAGGAATTTCCAAAATACTAATAGTCTTCATAATTTAATGAACAGGGACTGTACATGTTTACCACCATTTTTTAAAGTTAGAGTAAAATTATGTAGATGGTTTGAGATCCTCATTACACCGGCACCACACCATATTTCGTCCATCTGATCCAAATATGTTATATTTGCTCTCGTCAACAAATATTACGTCGTTCCAGCAACTGGAATCTTTCCCAATATATTCCTTGGCGAAATGGATTCGATTTTTTCTGTTTCGCTGATTTATAAATGGATTTTTCCCAGATGCAATTTCCGGCGTACTTAAACGCGGATTTTTTTTTAATGTTTCTTAATATCCAACGTTCATCACTTTCTGTTAATTCCTTAGGTTGGCCCTTTTGCTGCTTCAAAATAATTCTCCTTTCATTTATATATCGCCGTACGATATCGCCAACTGTACTTTTTTATATTCAGCCATTCTGCAATCTATACGCATGACCTTGAGCATAATGGCAAACTATTAACTTTCGTTGCTGCATTGTTAAATTTTTTCCTGTACGGCCCATTTTGAATTTTAAAATAAAAAATTTACTTTACAATATAACGGGCAACCTTCAAAATATCGAAGTACCGTTATTTCATAAATAAATGCATATACAATCAAACCTGTTTTTGTGCGTTAATTGGGATCGCATAAAAATAATCTTTCAAAACTTCACAAGTAGGTATAAAACATAGTTTTCGCAGCGCATTTAAAACGTTTTTCTTATTTGGCGAATGGCTGATGACACACGGAGTATTACAGAAACCGTATTTTTCTTCGTTTCTTGCCCCGTTTACCTATGATATAGGTTGTAATTGCGACTTAAACAAATTTTCGGTGCACCCACACTAACACAAACATAAATGGAATAAAAAATATTTCAAGGCCATTTTTGACTTATGCCAGCGTTTCCCAAAGTGGGTTCCGTGGCAATTGTTTCTTGGTTCCACGAGCTAGTACCAGATAAAATCCGTGCTATAAGGTTTCATTTTATACATATACACAAACATACACACTACTTTTCATAAATACATACCAAAATTAAATAATAACGATAATTATTGGGTACAATATCTTTTCAAAAGCAATGAAAAACCAGCGGGACTACTAGCAGTAGAATACGAGAATTTAATTGAAATTAGTTCGGATATTCGCTAACTTCGAAGAGGTGCCGTTAGCAACTTTCTGCTGTAATATATTTGATGAAAATAAAAATTGAGCCAAAAAGGCTATTAGAGTTATATTGCCGTTCTTAAACAACACATTTATGCGAAACAGGATTTTCAATGTATAGGTTTCGGTCAAATTTTCTGAATTTTTGATATGTTGTATAAAGTCTCCATGGGCACAAAGCCCCAAATTCAATATTTTGACAGCTACGGAGCTTCAGAGCTCCACAGATCCGTTACAAAACTATTCATTTTTAATACTATTTATAGATGTCAAAAGCATATTTTAATTATTTAAATATATAAGTTTATGCTTTTGAGGTCGCTGAATTCAAATCTGATGTCAGATTTGAAAAATTGACAGTTGACAGTTTACAATTCAGAAAATTTGACCGAAACCCAATTTCCATAAGATTACTGTGGGGTCCTTTGAAGAATCGGCAAAGGGTTCCGTGGCAAAATAAGTTTGGGAACCGCTGACTTATACATTTTAGTTTAAATTTTATTTTCGAGAGAGCAGAATAAAAAAAAAATAAAAAAAATTTGGAGTTATGTTATGCACGGATTTGCATATCCACACTAGGGTAACTTTTTCGTTTCTTTCCCCTTTACCAATAAAATCGGTTTTATCTGCGCCGAAATTTTTTGATTTTATTGGTAAAGGGGAAGCAAACGAAGAAGTTACCGTATACCAGTTACCCTAGTGTGGCATCAGCCGATGAGATGCAAAGAGATTTCAATAATTGTTTTTTTTATAAATTTTGTTATACATACATATACATTATCTATTACGACTAGTTGGCCTTGAAAAAAATACCAGATACCAAAAACCGTGAGTGGAATTAAGCAATAGGGACCGCATAAAAAAATTTTCACGTAGTAAATAACTCAAAACATTACGCAACCTGACGCAATACTTACACAATGTGAAGAAATATCAAAAATCGGAAAAAACAAAATGGCTGACGACAATTAACTAATTAGATTAATCACTAGGGTGATCCTTGTTTGTATGGGGTGAAAAAAATGTTGACATCCTACGGAACACCCCCTAGAATTATGAGTTTATGCTAAAAACTTAATAGAAAAAATATTGGGTCAATCGAAGATAGTTAGGTTTCGACTTCAGAGCGAAGTTCGATAAAAACGGTATTTTTTCAATTTTTCACTTTCAAACGAGGGAGAGATGTTAGGTGTGTAAAATGTGCTGGCAGACACAACGCGAAAGACTGTTCTCTTAGTCGAACCGAACCTGCAAGGTGTATAAACTGTAAAGGACAACACCCAGCCAACTATAGAGGATGCGAAGTAGCGGTACAACTGTAAAGGTTAAGAAATAAAACACGCCAATCGACTCAAAACAGTAATGTTAGAAGAGAAAGGATTCCAACTACAACTAGAGCGCCGACACAACCAGAGCCCATAGGACCAGAGAGGAGATCCTACTCTCAGATAACGCAACAGAATACTATTGAAGAAAATCCACTAGAAAGGATATTTCGAAGTATAGAAACGATAAATGCACGCCTAGCAAAACAAGAACGTGGTCTAGAAGCTATATATAAGCGGCTAGATAGACAAGAAGCTACCAATGAGCTTACATCAATGCTATACTAATCAAATGAATAGATCATTTAGAATTGTTATTTGGAACGCGAATGGACTACCACAGCATGTTCCAGAACTAGAAATTTTTCTAAACTTAGAAAAAATAGATATATGTCTTGTCTCGGAAACTCATTTAACAGAAACTTCATTTATTAAAATACGTAACTATCAATGCTACCATGCTATTCATCCAGGAGGAAACGCTAGAGGCGGGTCTACCGTAATTGTTAAAAATAATATTAAACATTACGAAGTGCCCGGCATTGAGGAAGAAATTATGCAGGTTAAAACCATAATAGTTGAATCAATATATAATAGGGAACTCAGTATTTCCTCTATTTACTGTCCCCCACGCCATCAATTAAAAAAAGAAGACTACAGTCGACTTTTTAAATCACTAGGATCAAATTTTATCATAGGCGGTGATTTTAATGCAAAGAACACCTATTGGGGATCTAGACTTACAACCTCTAAAGGGAAAGAGTTATTTAATGCAGCTCGCGAGAACAACTGTGAATTCCTCTCTGGCGATAAACCAACATATTGGCCTGCTGACATACAAAAAATTCCAGATCTTCTTGACTTCTTTGTAACAAAAGGAGTTTTAGAGGACTACACATGCATTGAAAATAGTGAAGGTCTATCATCTGACCACTCACCTGTGATCATGACACTGAGTACAATGATAATAAAAAAAGATAATTCACCTAAGTTAACAAACAATAAAACCAATTGGGATCTATTCAAGAAATTAGTAGAAGATCGAACAAATCTCGGCGAACCAATTAGAACGAAGGTGCAGTTGGAAGATGAACTAGAAATATTTAATAACAACATCCAACAAGCGGCTTGGGAAAGTTCACCGATTTCTCATACCAACGCTATAATGAAACATAACTATCCTCTTGAAGTCAGAGAGCTACTTAGGGAGAAACGGAAAGCTCGCAAAATCTGGCAGCTCTCTCGTGCACCGCAACACAAAACTATTCTAAATTTTTTGTGCAACAAATTAAAACAACTAATAAAAGAAATAAAGAACGAAAGCATAACTAAGCGACTACGAGGTCTTTCTGAATTAAAGGATGACGATTACTCGCTTTGGAAAGCAACGAAGGGACTAAAAAGATCCAAAATACATGTGCCGCCTATCAAATGCGATGACGGTTCATGGGCTAAAAGTGAAAAACAGAAAGTCTCTCTATTTGCTGCTTATTTAGAAGAGACTTTTCAACCGTTGCCGAGGCAAACAGCAAATGAAAATACAACAGTCGTAAACAAAGCAGATGATCTTGACATAAGGCATGTGACTTTATTGGAGCTTAAAACTGAAATCAATAGTAACTTAAGTATTAGAAAAGCTCCAGGTTATGATTTAATAACTGGGCAAATTGTGAAAACCATTCCCGAGAAAGGTTTGCGTAAATTAAATCAAATAATTAATGCAGCTTTCAGATTGAAATATGTTCCACGACAATGGAAGGTGGCCGAAGTAATAATGATTCCTAAACCAGGCAAACCAGGAAACGATAAAAAATCATATAGACCGATATCACTACTTCCAATCATATCAAAAATATTTGAAAAACTGTTGCTGAAAAGACTCAAACCTATAATAGAAGAGAGATGCCTAATTCCACCACACCAATTTGGGTTTAGAGAAAATCACTCTACAGTTGAACAAGTTCACAGAATAACGGATGTCATTGAGGATGCACTCGAGAATAAGAAAATATGCTCCAGTATTTTCTTAGATGTAGCTCAAGCTTTCGACAAAGTTTGGCAACAAGGGCTTGAATTTAAACTGCATCGAGACCTGCCTCAGCAATTTTATCAAATTCTTAAATCGTACATAGCTGATCGACACTTTAAGCAACAAGCAAACTTCAAAGTGCAGTTAACACGGTGAGCAACTGGACTAAAAAATGGCGCATCTCATTAAATGAAGCCAAATCAGTACACGTCAACTTTACAAATCAAAATGTAAACTGTATTCCCGTAGTTCTCAACTCAAACCAAATTCCATATACAAATACAGCTAAATACCTTGGCATGACCCTCGATGCTAAGCTAAGATGGAAAGAACACATCAAGAAGAAAAAAGAAGAGTTAAACATCAAATATAGAAAAATGTACTGGCTCATGGGTAGAAACTCTGAGCTCTCAATACACAACAAATTGCTTCTATACAGGCAAATGCTAAAACCAGTATGGACCTATGGTATCCAGCTTTGGGGTTGTGCCAAGAAAACCAATGTACAAATGATACAATGCTTCCAAAATAAAGTGCTACGAGGGATTGTGAACGCCCCATGGTACATTAGGAATGACAACATCCATAGAGACTTGAAGATGGAATACGTCACCGATGAAATAAAGAATCATGCAACGAAACACGTACAGCGCTTATCTCTACACGAAAATGCAGATATCCGTCGTATGTTGGACACCACTAACGGCGTGAGGAGACTCCAAAGGCAGAAACCTCTGGAGCTGGGCAGTTTGTTTTAGAAGAAAGTATTATAAAATGAGTAACCAATAGGTTACTCATCTTAACCCGAGAACTTAATTTAAGAAAGATAAATTACTAGATGATCTCTGAATCAGTTGTAATATTGTATAAATAAATAAATACATTTATTAAATAAAAAAAAAAAAAAAAAAAAAAAAAAAAAAAACTTTCAAACGAACAGAAAAATTATTTAAAATTTTTTCTCAGCCTAAATAAAAATTATTTAATTATTTTGATTAATTACTTTTCCAAAACATTAAATATAATATGTATCAAAAATCGTGTGTGTTCTTACAGTGTTATTAACGTTTTTAAAAAAGTGCTGCTAAAGTTGACAAAGTGACAGTTAATTTACGGTCCACTATACAGAAATATATCTTCTTGGCCATGAGTACCGTCAAATTATTGGTGATAAGTTACCCTCACAAAGGCAAGTGATGTGTTTTTTTACAGTCATCGTACTGTAAAATTAACTATTCGCCAAAGTGCACCTCAGCAATTCAGCAAGTGTCTATTTTCTGGCCAAAATCATTCTAGAGGAAACACATCCCATTCCCGGAAAAAGGAATAACATTCCATTGAAAAATTGAAACAATTGCATGATGAGTGGAATAATCTTCTAAAGAATAAAAATTAACCTTCAAAAGTTTACCGTGAAAGAGAATTTGCCTTTAATAGTAAACTGGATGATATTGTCGATATATATACCAGTACCTTGCCATGATGACCGGTGAAGACGACAAGTGATTCCTCTTGTCACAGCGCGAGAAAAGCCGTTCCGAATATTTAACTGGAGCCAAACATTTTTTCCGCATAAAAAAAATTGCACAAAAAAAGACCACACAAAAACAGGTTTAACTGTATTTTGAAGGGGTATGTTTGTTTTCATCTTTTAACAGTGTTCTTTTCTAAAGTAATGATGGTTAGTTGTAGGTACTAATTAAAAAAAATTCTACTCAACATAACAGCGACTGGATTGCAAATTGCAAATGTTAAAAAATCAATTTCCGTTGTAGAAAGGTTTGATGGTTTTAGCCAATGCAGTATCGATTTTCTAAAATCCCTGCTCTAAAACACATGCTCAAGAAAAGGCCATAAACCTGAATGTTTTCTATTCGACGCGAAGTCGTATTAACTATCTCGAATATTAATTTTAAACCAATTTGCATGTTGTGAGCAGAGTTATCATAGTTCGGATCAGTGCGGTTACTCAGTTTCGCAACGTGAAAGGCCAGGCGACCTTAAACAAGCATTCCATCGAGCAAGGCGCACACAATACAACACTCGATATCATACTGATAGCTGCTCTGTTCACAACATGCAGATCGGTTTAAAATGAGTACTAGAGCTGGTCAATGCTAGCTCGTGTCGAGTAAAATAAATTTCGTTACTGGCCTCCGATACACAAATTTCGTAACTAGCCGATTCTATTTCCGATTCTAAATCCGCGAAGTGTTCAAAAGTTATCAAACTATAAGTGAAACATTTAAATTTTATGTCCATGTATGACATAACAAGAGGAATTACACTAAAACATATCTACACCATATTCGCACATTCTTGAAAGAATCCAGACAAATTTAATACGGAAGTTGGCAAAAATAAAAAATAAAATTGCAACTAGAAAAAAAAACAAAAAGATTCCGCCGATATTTTCACGTTGCACACGATTTTATACATAACACATAGAAATAAAATAAACAAAAATTGAGCCCCGGGAACGTCAATGGAGCTACATCATAGAAATTATATTAGTGTATGCATGTATAGTAGTTTTTATTATTACTATTATTCTTTTTTATTTTATGTTATACTTTTATAGTTTTTTTAATGCAACAACAAAAATCGTATATAACTCCGCCCTGAGAAAAGTACATTGCACTCACTTTTGCACAAAAAACATATCTTTTAGTTTTCTTTTGGTTGTGTGTATTTTTCATGGTATTTTAGTTTTTCCCAGCCCTCCTCATCATCATCATCATCATCATCATCACCAGCCACACTATATCACCACCACCACTATAAATTTACCGCCTTGTGCACCTCGTTCCATTGTCTCGTCCCCAAAAAAAAAAAAAAAATTTAAACATAAAAATTAGCAACAACAATTCATATGCACTCACTGTACTGTGTTAAGAGTTGAAGACTCAAACAGCACATAGCGAATATTGCAATATGTAGTTGTGTGTAATTTATAGTTTTTGTGTATTAAAATAAGAGTGATGATGTCTCTCGATTCTCTGTGTCTCTTATGTATGTATTACATGTGTACATATATAAGTCTGGATGATAGTATGGTGATACTATATCATAAAATTGATTATGACACGACACAAACAACAACACACCTGATATGAGACACAAAAAAAAAAATAAGAAATAGTTTTTCGGCCAGCATCGAATTCTAATTTTTTAACTATATCGGTCGATGAATTTGAGGGGACATTAAAATCGTACCGTTAAGGAAATGAGTAATACATGTACAAGTATGTGTAATAGTTTCTTAAAATTGTGTTTTTGATCTGTCGTACATAACGTACTATTACGGGCTTTATGTACTTTGTGGTAAGTTTGTATGATACAAAAATATTGATTCATAGTTTTCTTGTTGTTTTGGTAAATAAAAACAAAATACATATTATATAAAATTCTTAGAATTTATGACTTATCGATGTGGTTTCGATGATGGTTATCACTTTAATTGAAATGCTAGTGTGAAATTGTGTGTCCAACCCAAACTGTGTGGTTTCGTAATTTTTTGAAAATATTTTTTTTTAAGTACATATGTGGTCGACTGATAACATATTTGGTGTACCACGACAATTCATTAAAAAAAAATTCAACATAATTTAAAAAAAAGCTTTTGCGATGATTAAATTGATTAGCTTTTAAAACTATCTGAACTGGGAAGCATCTTGTGCAGTTTGAAATTAGCTGCTACAAAGTTGGTGTCATTATTTGACCACGCAGTTTTGCAATGTTTTTTGCAGTTTCTAAACCGACGATATGCACCAATAAAAGGGTCAGATATCACGTCCAAGGCGTACTCCAACTGAACTACAAGGGTTGTAAGTACAAGGAGTATATTTTGAGTAAGTGATATTGATAAAATCAAATTTACAACACGTTGTAAACATTTCAATACAATTTCAATACTTTTTATAGATTGTAATAAAAAATACGTCAGAACTTGGGACGACATCTCTAGCCCTGCAATCGATGATGACATGTGTGAGTCCTCTCCAGAGAAAAATCACCCAAACGGCAACCAAAATGAAGCAGAGCCAAAGGTAAAAGCCCCACCACCGATTGTTATAGTAGAGGTAACCAACTACTCAGAAATCCAAAGTGTAATGAGTACTGTTACGGAACAAGAGTGTAAAATTACTGTTCTGAACAATAATGTATGGAAGATTAACACTTCAAATCCAAACGCATACAGAAACGTGTCAATGAAGCTGAATACGGAAAAATATCTGTGGTACACATACAAAAATAAAACCGATCGTCCCATCAAGGCTGTAAAAATAATTCTATAATGGATGATTTAGAAAATAAAGGATTTAAACTCCTTGATGCCGTAAACATTATTAAAAAGACAGACGTAGCGCAGAGAACTGACTAGAAGCCATTTCAAAAAGTGGGCTTTCCCTGTTCATGCTTACGTTTGATAAATCCCAGCAAATAAAACAAATATACAATATAACTGGTATACTCAACATGCGAGTAAACATTGAAGCTGTTAAAAGAGGCAGTACAAGAATAGTACAATGTAAAAACTGTCCAGGCTATAACGGCTATAAGATGTGTGAAATGTGCTGGAAAGCACCCAACACAAACTTGCAAACTATCTAAAGAAGAACCAGCAAAATGTATAAATTGTAATGAGCAGCATCTAGCCAGCTAGTGAGAGGATGTGAGGTTGCCAAGCAGCTACGGAAAATGAAGGATCAGGCACGAAAACCCGCTGTAAGTCATCCAAACAAAGATAGAGCAAGAAATGAAGCGTAGGGAGAATTCAAATTTAAATAGCCTTGATGAACTGAATAAACTTAATAAGTTAATTCTGGATCGACTTAATCTGCTGGAAATACCAAGTTAAAAATAATTGTTTTATGCAATACATAGTTAAATTCATAATTTCGAAGCAGAAACCAGACATCAAAACTACTGATTAAGAATAGCCATATGGAATGCAAACGGATTAAGACAACATCTAGAAGAATTACAACTATTTTTAAATATCGAGAAAATTGATATATGCTTAATATCAGAAACACATTTTACCAGCAGCTCCTATGTATCAATCCGGAGATATACTTGTTACCATACCACACATCCTGCAGAACGAGCAAAAATAGAAAAAGAAACCGTGACGGTTAAATTTGATCATCACAACACCTCTAATATATCTGCAATATATTGTCCCCCACGGTATAACCTAAAAAAAGAAGACTACATTAACTTGTGTCAGAAATTAGGAAGTAATTTCATTATCGGAGGTGACTTTAATGCAAAAAAATTACCTTTTGGGGTTCAAGAATAATCTCTCCAAAAGGCAAAGAATTACTTGCAGCTGGCCAATACTCAAACTGTGAATTTTACTCAAGAGGGAAATCAACGTACTGGCCAACTGATCCTATAACAAAATCCCAGACCTTATAGATTTCTATATCACTAAAGGTATATCGGAACGCTACATCTTCTTAGAAAATGATGAAAGTCTAATATCTGATCATTCCCCTGTTATTATAACGGTTAGTAAAAATGCAATATAAAACCTTTTTTCCTCTACTACCTGCTTAAACAAAAGTGAAAATGAAGTAGAAGAGGAACTAGGCAGGTTCGTTGATGTCATACCATGGTCAGCTTGGGAATGCACCCTCAAATTATCCCCCAGGAAAGGAAACTCCGTTATTTACCCAATAGAAATAAGAACACTAGTGCAGGAAAAACGAAAAGCCTGAAAGAAAGGGCAGACTGCGTGCGTCGCAAGATAAAACCATTTTAAAAAACTTAAGGCACTCATAAAAGCAGTGAAAAAAGAAACAAATAAAACAATTGATCTTAAAAGGTTAAACCGACCAAAAACGCAGATCCCCCCAATCAAATCACACGATGGGAAATGGGTTAGAAGTGCGAAAGATAACGCTGACTTGTTTGCTGAACATCTTGAAGAAACATTTCAACCTCTAGGTCGGCAGACCAGTTACGAAAACACTGCTGATACGCCCAGAATATCTGATTTCGAAGATATCAGGCCTGTAACATTGAAAGAACTAAAAGCTGAAATTAAGAACATAAAAGCACAGAAAGCTCCTGGTTACTATCTGATAACAGGGCAAATAATAAAGGAGCTGCCTAAAAAAGGCACCCGGAAATTACTGCACATAAGCAATGCTATGCTCAGGAAAAAAACATATGCCAATGCAGTGGAAAGTAGCAGAAGTAATGATTTCGAAACCGGGCAACCCACCGAATGATAGAGAATTTTACCAGCCTATTTCACTTCTACCAACACTAGTGAAATTGTTTGAGAGACTGTTGCTCAAAAGATTAAAAAAAAACATAGAACAAAGAAACCTTATCCAAGAATATCAGCTTGGCTTCAGAGAGAAACACTCAACTATTGAGGTCATAGGCTTACAGATGTTATTGAGAATACATTAGAGAGGAAAACGGTTTGCTCTAGTTTCTTCGTAGGGCGCAAACCGTCGATAAGGTATGGCACAGAGGTTTACTCTTCAAACTACATAGAGATTTACCAAAAAAAAAAAAATTATATGATTTTAAAATCATACATAGAGAATCGCCACTTTTGGGTAAAATATGAAGATGAATATTCCGAGTTAAAAAAAAATCCGGCAGGAGTCCGGCAGAGTAGTGTTTTAGGACCTATTCTTTAAACAATGTTACCGTTGCAACGTTTGCTCATGATACTGCAGTTCTTTAAGTAGGAGACACTATCGATAAATCGACGACGAAACTTCAAGAAACATGTGACAATATCATAAAATGGACAAAAATGTATCATATCGGGCTCAATGAATCGAAATCCACGCATGTGAATTTTACTAATCTAAAAGTCAGTTACAAACCTGTAATCATTAACGGTCAGCAGATTCCGTATGCAAATAAGGCTAAATATCTAGGGATGACCGTAGATATTAGGCTCAGATGGAAAGAGCACTTTAAATAGAAAAAAGATGAACTTCACATGCAGTAAAACGATTACAGAGAACGAAACCAATTGATTTAATGAATTTAAGATACCAGAGCAAAGACTACTTTAGTAAACACCCTAGAGGCCTCTTCTTGGCAAATTCTTGATTAAAAAAAAATCAGTCATTTGCGATTTTCGGATGCCAATGAACATATTTTACTGGAATATGTAATACGAAGCACCAATTCCGTTGGTTTCTAGATCGGTTTATATCAGAAAAGCATTCATTCAACCCTTTTTGTGACATTTAATGGTATTGTGCCAATTCTGGATTATCAAAGCGTTGTTTTCTAGCCATCACCAGACTTTCTTTTTTGACAAATGTACATAGATCTCGATTACACCACACATAATTTCTAAAGCGAAAAATTGTTCCTACCGGATTTGTGGTAAAAATGGTCTTGTACAATCAAAAATCATTATTCCTGCTTAAATTTCAGAAAACCAACTAGTGAACCCTTGTTAAAAACTTAATTTTAATTGCAATCATTTAGAAAGCTCCTACGGAAGCTGCCACTTCTGGTACGCAGATGTTTATCAAATTTCGCGTAGCTCTCCCAATTTACGGAAACAGCTTTAGTTTTTTTCCGAATAGTCAATCCGGCTGGTCTGTATAGAGATGCCGAATTGTGAAGCGATGGTGAATTTTTTTTTTTATCAAAACTCATTTCCGGTAAAATTTAAAACTAATTTTGTTTGTCTTTATAAAGTAGTCTAATTCCCAAATAACGGAACTTGAAGCCTGCGGAGAGTAGTATAATTCGGGATTACGACGAACCAGAGTAAGAGATACTTTTTAGGGTTATTTGGACAGCAGTGTTTGTATATGAGAAGGAAATTTACGAACGTGTGGTAGTCAATTCTAGTACAAGATTGTGCAACGATCATGCCGTAGTACAAAGTAGCCTCATCATTCATAAAATAAATACATAAGAGAAAATTTCAATCTGCTGGATCAACTCGCGTGGCGAAAAAGTTCATAGGAAGTTGTCAGCAAGGATGTCACAAGGATGTAACAAGCATTAAAATGCACTCACTCTAATTGCCTAAATATGAAACACTATTACTAGCCCATATAGCTAAATCAATCATCGGGCTTCGGTGTTTTTTATCATGAGCTTGGTTCTCAATCTGCTTTATTCAATCAGAGGAGACCTAGCACAGAAGTCACCGAAAACTGCTTCCTGATTTTCGGGAATTCTATTCAGATCCCCGGTCGGAAAAATAAATAAACATATAAGGTTTCAATTTTAATAGTGGCGCTTCTCATATAATGCCTGATTAAAGTGACCTCCAACCGACTATGTTTTCCTTGGTGATAATGGAGCTCAAATATTTGAACCTCTTTACCTCTCCAATTATTTAATGGCCATCTCTTAAGTTAAAAATATCCCAGTCTATTTAATCTGTGACTTATATAATCTTATTACGGGAGATTTTCTCCAACATCTAGTTTAAACATAGTTTAAATAGTATCGGGGCCGGAGCATCTATCTCCGTAGCAGTTATCTCCTCTACATATACATAGGCCATTCTGAAAGAATAGGTAATTTCTTAACACCTCAATGCATCCACTTGAAGACCATGATTAGAGAATATACATAGGAAAGAAGCAATTCAGATCCTCCTTCAGCTGCGAGAATTGTTTTGTCCTTGTGTGGTGTTGCTAAACGGCATTCTACCTACTGTTTATACTGCGTTTCTGGAGTTTAATAGGATACATAGGTTTCAGAAGGTTTTAGAAACCATCATTCGGTAGAACTTTCCATCTTGCACACATTTTTATCATATTGTTACGGTGACACCTAGATTAGAATAGAATAAGTTAATTTCATTAATAGTTCAATTGCATTTATGATTTATACTCAACATTTAGGCGTCATTTCTATGCTAACATATTTGCTCGATGCGCATGTAGGATTATTCTGGAAACAAATATTTTGGTATATAAAGGCGCGCGTTGACGTGGAATGCTGAGTCTTATTTTAAACGTGATACAGTGAAGGTTAAATAGAAAGATTATTAAAGTGATTATTAAAGCGATTATTAAAGTGATAATTAAAAAGTGTGTTATAATTATAATAATTAATTGGGAATTTTGTGTTGTATAATAAATTGTGTTGTGTAAATAAATTGTGTGAGTTCAAATTTGAAGCAGTTGTATTTATTCACAATCCAGTGATTCGAACCTTGAGTGACAAGGCAAAATCGTAACAATTGGTGACAGCGGTGGGATTGTGAATAATAAGGAAAATTATACTCTACGAATTAAAGCTTGCGCAATTAAAGGAGCAGCTGAAACAGCGAGGTTTCGCCAGTGAAGGCACAAAAGCTAGTTTGGTGGAGCGACTACGCGAGGCAATGGAGAAGGACGGTTTAAATCCAGACGTATATGATTTCGAGGAGGAAAAAACGGATGAGACCGGTGTGGACAAGAAAGAAGGCGACGTACAAATGGTGGTCGGAACAACACAAAACCCATCCGGAAATTTTGATTTATCGCAGTTGATGGCTGCTATGAATATGATGGGACAACAGCTGACGCAGCAAGGGGCGGACATTAAACAGCAAATGAAACAACAGATCTTTCAAGTGGAGCAACAAGGAGCGGACATTAAACAGAAGATGGTACAAATGGAGCAACAAGGAGCGGACATTAAAAACCAAATAGAAGTTGTTCAAAAGAAAATGGACGAGAAATTTCTGGAGTTATCTTCCACACTACACGGTAAAGTGGAAAAACTGCAAACAGAAGTACACGCAGAAATTCAAAATGTTAAAGAGACGGTTCAACAAAAATTTGAAGTTATTAAACAAGATTTTCAAACGGAAGTTAAACGTCTCGAGAAAGAGCTCCAAGATGTCAAGGCGAATGGAACGACACAACAAGTGATCCAGACGGTTAATGCAGTTAAGATAAAACCACCAACATTTGATGGAACAACATCCTTCAACATTTTTAAGTTCCAATTCGAAACGGCGATTAAGCAAAATCAGTGGACTGAAGAACAATGTGTTGCAGCGTTAATTGTGGCTCTTAAAGGCGAAGCGGCAGAAACACTACAAATCATTCCCGAGCAGGAAAGGAACGTTTACATGGGAATTATGAAGGCGTTAGATCGAAAATACGGAAGTGACCACAAGCGAGAAATCTATCGCATGGAATTGAAGGGTCGATACCAAAGAGGAGGAGAATCGCTACAGGAATTTTCATCGGCAATTGAGCGGCTCGCGCATTTAGCACATTCAAATATGTCGGCCGATTGCATGGAGCGAATTAAAATAGATGCATTCATTGACGGTATTCAAGATCCTGAGACGCGCAGAGCGGTGATGTTGTCACCTAAGACAACTTTCACGGAAACCATCGCTTGTGCGTTAACAAACGAAACTGCGCAAACCATCATCAAACCAGCAATGAAAATTCGTAGAGTGGAGATTGATTCCAGAATAGACACCGCGCGGGCTATGCCAAGGTTCAGAGATGGAAGTGGCAGGATTAAATGCTGGGTATGTGATAGGATGGGTCACATCTCACGGGACTGTTGCGAGATTAAGAAGAAACGAGCACGGTCGCCATCTCCTATGAAGTGTAGATCAAACGAGGAGCAGATAGAATCCAGAAGGGCTGGTCAGACTACAGCGGAGTCGTTAAACTAAAAAGAGTCAGTTTGCAGGGGCAGAAGCTGACTCCCACAACCGATTGCCCCATAACCTCCATCCATGTTTCGAGAATAGCAAGGAGCGGCGACAGCTTAACAATTGAAGCTGATATTGATGGGAAGAAATGCATGATCACGCTGGATACGGGAGCAACTCATACGATTGTTCGTGAGGATATTATCGATGGAATTATGGAACCAGCTAATGGAATAAAATTACGAACGGCGACTGGAGAAAATTCAGCAATAAAAGGGAAAAAGGTCGTAAAAATAAGGATTGGGCGAAATCACTTTCAACACGAGGTGCTGGTTGCAAATATTGTAGACGAAGTCATCTTGAGGATGGACTTTATGAGAACGAATGGCTTCGTGGTGGATGTTGGACGGGGTGTATTAACCTACGATAATATCGAGTTGCCACTTCACGTTAGCGCCGCTATAGGAGAAACGAGCAGGCAAATTATAATGGATCATCGGTAGAAGCTGCCACCGAACTCGGAAACAATAGTATGGGCAAGATTGGAGGGAGATTCTGGGTCACCCAGGTTGTGGGTTGTGGAAGCCAATGAAGCGGAGAGCGGAGCCAGAGAAATTATGATCGGGAAAGTCCTGGTGAAACCAGACAGCGATAATAGAGTACCAATTAGGACTCTAAATCTCTCGGATAAGACGAAAACCATCAAGAAAGGGACAATAATCGGAAAATGCGAAGAAATATCTGCGATTGTGAAGTGCGAGTAGAAAAATCCGATTAATACGACTAACTTGCAAGGGCAGAAAGAGGTTGTAGAACAACTCATGGAGAAATGGACCGAAGATCTTACCATTGAACAGAAAATTTTGGCAAAACAATTGCTCGAGCGGTACATGCCAATATTCTGCAGTACATCGGACAATAATGGGAGAACCACAATGGTAAAACATCGAATAGATACAGGAGCAGAAACCAACCACCCAGGAGATTACCATTGGCAAAGCAAGGAGAAGTGGATTGAATGGTAAAAGATATGCAAGCAGCAGGGGTAATCGAAACATCAAGCAGTCCATGGAGTTCACCAGTGGTTTTAGTCGAGAAAAAGGATGGTAGCATGAGATTCTGCGTGGATTACCGAAAATTAAATGCTGTGACGAAAAAGGATAGTTACCCCTTGCCAAGGATCGATGACACGTTAGACACATTATCGGGTGCTCGAATATTTTCTACGTTAGATTTGCAAAGCGGCTATTGGCAAGTGGAAGTCCAGGAGGAAGATCGCGAGAAAACGGCATTCAGTGTGGGTAACGGATTATGGCAATTTAATGTTATGCCATTCGGATTATGTAACGCCCCTGCGACTTTTGAACGGCTATTGGAGCGTGTATTAAAGGGATTACATTGGAGGACGTGCCTCGTATATTTAGACGACATCATCGTTATGGGCAAGGATTTCGACGAGCATTTAAGGAATTTGGCAGAGGTTTTGGATCGGATACAGGCCGCCGGATTGAAGCTAAGCCCGAAGAAATGCAAACTATTTAGAACGGAAGTAAAATATTTGGGTCATAAGGTAACAACCAATGGAATCCATACCGATGAAGACAAGATCGCAGCAGTGAAGGAATGGCCACGACCTAAAAACTTACATGAATTACGGAGCTTCCTTGGATTGTGCACCTATTATAGACGATTCGTGCCAGGATTCGCCAGTATCGCGAAGAGTTTACACGAGTTAACCAGGAAGAACAAGGCATTCGAATGGAAGGATGATCACTAAGAGGCATTTGTGGAACTAAGACGACGATTATGCGAAGCACCAATCCTCGCATACCCTATACCCAACGTTAAATTCATTTTGGACACCGATGCAAGTAATGATGGTATAGGAGGAGTATTATCACAGGCAACAAATGGTGAGGAGCGAGTTATTGCATATTACTCCAAGATGTTATCAAAACCGGAACGGAATTATTGTGTAACACGGAAAGAGTTGTTGGCTATAGTCGAATGTGTTAAGCACTTCCATAAGTATCTCTATGGCCAAAAATTTCTTCTACGGACGGATCATGGAGCTTTGCGCTGGTTGTTACAATTCAAAAATCCAGAGGGACAAGTAGCACGTTGGATCGAACGTTTGCAAAGCTACGATTTCCAAATTGAACATCGGAAGGGAAGCGCACATGGAAATGCCGACGCATTATCAAGAAGGCCATGTCCCGTGGAATGCAAGCATTGTGGGCGTGTGGAGGGTAAGGAAAACATCATCGATATTCGGCTTATGCAAGTGCTACCTAATGAGGAATGGACTGATGAAATGATCAAGAAGGAGAAATTACGGGATGCTGACCTATCATTCATCATGGAACATAAGGAAAAGGAACACCGGCCCACATGGAGTGAGATAGCTGACAAAACTCCCATTGTAAAAGCATATTGGGCTCAATGGGATAGCCTCCACATAGAAAATGGATGTTTAAAACGAAAGTGGGAAAGCACGGATGGCAAAGTAAAACAATTGTTGGTAGTGGTGCCAAAAGATCGGATAGCGGAAATCCTCAAGGAGTATCATGGAGGAGCAAGTGGAGGTCACCTAGGGATTAATAAAACATTAGCCAAAATTCGCCAACGTTTCTACTGGTCCGGATGTAGACAGTCAGTAGTAGAGTGGTGTCGAAGATGTGACCAATGTGCGGCAGTAAAGGGACCAGCACGAAAAAGCCGTGGAACCATGAAACAATATAATGTCGAGAATTGCAAAAGATGTGGCGGGGCCATTTCCGACTACCGAGAGCGGAAATAAATATGTGCTAGTAATAATGGATTATTTCAGCAAATGGCCGGAAGTGTACCCCATACCCAATCAGGAGACAACAACAATAGCTGATGCCGTGGTTAACAATTGGATCAGCAGATTTGGTGTACATGGAAATTCACACGGATCAAGGAAGGAATTTCGAATCGGTGGTATTTCAGGAGATATGTCAGATGCTTGGAATCAATAAAACAAGAACGACGCCTTTACACCCACAGTCGGACGGTATGGTGGAAAGATTCAATGGCATATTAGAGGAATATCTAGCAAAGGTTGTGGAAAGGAACCAACGTAACTGGGATCGACATATACCAATGTTCCTGATGGCCTACCGATCAGCGGTACATGACACAACAGGAGTGACACCAGCTAAAACCATATTTGGGAACAATCTGCGATTACCAGGAGATTTAAAGTTTGGGGCTGTTCCATCAGCAGCTCTATGCGGACAGGATTACGTCGACCGGATGAAAGAGGAACTTAATGAAATACATCAATTTGTACGGGAGAAAATTCGAATATCAAGTGATCGAATGAAACCTCGATATGACATACGAGCAAATAATCAAGGCTTCGAGGAAGGGCAATTGGTATGGCTTCACAACCCGCAACGGCAGAAGGGATTATCACCGAAGTTGCAACCCACATGGGAAGGACCTTACACTGTCATTAAAAAGTTGAACGACGTGGTTTATCGCATACAGAAAGGACGGAAAGGTAAACCGAAGGTGGTGCATTTAGAACGTTTGGCGCTCTACAGAGGAGGTGATCTGGATCCTGTTCGGGACGAACAGGCTTAGATGGGGGGTAGTGCTACGGTGACACCTGGATTAGAATAGAATAACTTAATTTCATTAATTGTTCAATTGCATTTATGATTTATACTCAACATTTAGGCGTCATTTCTATACTAACATATTTGCTCGATGCGCATTTAGGATTATTCTAGAAACAAATATTTTGGTATATAAAGGCGCGCGTTGACGTGGAATGCTGAGTCTTATTTTAAACGTGATACAGTGAAGGTTAAATAGAAAGATTATTAAAGTGATTATTAAAGCGATTATTAAAGTGATAATTAAAAAGTGTGTTATAATTATAATAATTAATTGTGATTTTTGTGTTGTGTAATAAATTGTGCTGTGTAAATAAATTGTGTGAGTTCAAATTTGAAGCAGTTGTATTTATTCACAATCCAGTGATTCGAACCTTGAGTGACAAGGCAAAATCGTAACAATATTAAGTTCTTCAACTAAAACTTAATGAACCCTGTCGCTCCCTCGACGCCCACCTTCATTCGTTGGTTCGTCAATGCCATTTTATGAACTTTTTGAATGATTTCTGGAGTGGGTACTGCTTTTGGACGACCACTCCCGATAACATCATTTGTGTTACTTCTACCCCATTAAAAATTAGCTATCATTAGCTGTGCTGAATATGTTGGTTGATCATGTCTTATTTCCAAACTAGTTAGCGACTGTAAACATTGGGTTAAATATGATTTCTGAGTCGGTGGAGCCAAATTTAGGCAAATTTTGGTTAAGCATGGACGCTTTATCTTTGAAAAAGGACCAGCTACGAGTTCTGGTCCCTATTTTTACAGGTCACAAGAGAATCCACTTTATTTAGAATGATCCTGCCTTTGAGGCACTGAGATCCTGGTTTTTTATCACAGATTTTTGAATATAGATCATTCAAGGCGGCATAGTGGGATGAGAATTAAGATAGAATCCAATTTGGGCTTGAGTATGGGACCTTATTAAACAAGTTCTTAAAAAAATATTTTGATCCTCTTAGAATTTTAATTTTTTCTATTTTCTTAAAAGTTGTGATTGTGCTATCAATTTAATGCTTCTGAAATATAGAACAGGAGGTTCAATTAATTTCAACAGTTCATAACACAATAAAGGCTGTAATTAATTGACACAAACATAATTAAATTCTAAAGGCGTGTTCGTTGCAAGACTCGGAAGTTTTTCGAAAAGCCGTCGTACTCCCTCGGTTGATTGATTTATATGCTCGTTGGAAAATCAGATAAACCTGCATCATCACATGCATCACAGACAGTGTTCGGTGCTTTTCAAGCAAGTTTCAAATAACGAGACTGGTAATTAGATTTTTGGCAGCAGGTTATTGTCACTCCGTGTCCCGGTTTTTTATAAGCAGACTAAAAAACGACCATGTCACTAGATATATATATAGTGTCCAGTGCCGTCGGGAGCATGCACGCACGTTATTGACAACTAGACCAACGTTTGGTGCAAGTGGTTCTTAAAAAATTTCTGCGGATGTCGTCTTCTTTTTTAGGCCGGCGCGTTTTTAGGTGATCCGATAATTCCTTCAGATATGTGTGGAACGACTGCACTTTCCACATACCGGTTCTAAACCTCGAATTATTAAGTAGGAGTGGTATGTTGTTTAAACGTTACCTATTTTTAGACCACTGGGTCTGTCCAGTTTTACAAGTGAGGCTGCTTCAAAAACACAGCTTAAAAATAAATTGCAAAACTAAAGTAGTTTCAAGCTGATGTTGATATGCTACGTTAAACAAAACCTTTAGCCAAATCTGAAGATTTTATATAGATCGGGCTAAAGGGGGACGCTCAATCTTCTTTACCTCTTGCGTATTAGCCAATCACTAAAGTTTAAATTGTGGAAGTTTTTGAAGCCGCATGACAATGATTTGTGAAAATACTACGAAAGTTTAATAATTCCAAATAAATTTGAATTTGCCTCTATATACAAACATTGTCATTTACATAACACGCAATACAAAAACATAAAATTGGCAACCGCCTCTAATAGACTCTGTACCCGCAAAACATATTACATCGCACACGAGTTTATTTTCGATTTCTAAATCAACATTACGCGCGAGTTATGCCAAGAAACAGGAAGTGTATTTTACAAATATTTTAAAATTTAGACAAAAACCAACATTTTTTTTTTGCGTCTGTCTAGTCAAAATCTATTTTCAAACGAATTTTCTAATCGCTTTGGTCGCGTTTTACTTTTGTTATTTACTTAACGGCCAAGAATAGTTTTTGTTTATTTTGATATAAAAATAGTACACACTTGAGATTTCATTTGCGTATACCTACCGATATTCATCGACCGCACACCACTGGCGGCGGCATTACAGATGGCATCCATACCGCCAGACCATATAATACTAAAATAATTTTATTGCAGTTCAACATCCTTTATACTTCCTGGTTTGTTTTTCTATATATATATATATATATGCGCTAGTGTATATAGATTTTCATCCCGATTCTCCTCATCCCATCTCGTCTCGATTTTTCCCAATTTTTCTCTTTTATTACGTATATCAGACATTTTTTTTTATTTTCCTTCCCGAATCGGATTTTACTTGTTATTTTCGAGTTTCATGTTTTTGTTGCCGTTATATAAAACGGGATATAAGAATTTTCGGTGGTTGGTGTGTGCGGTGTTAAATCTTATAGCTTTATCTCGCAAAAAAAAATTATAAAATAACAATTTTTTTTTTTGCCATTCAGGTGTGTTTGGTGCGGTTTACATAGAACGGAAAATTTATGTTTGAAAAATTTTATGCATTTTCTTATTTTATGTATATATTTTCTTATATAATCAAAGCGTCACCATCTCATTTGGGTATTTTGTTTCGAGAAGAGAAACGGATTTTTTTTCCCTAGAATTCTCGAAGCTACTACCTTCCCGCGCCATTAAAACGAAAAACACAAATCTTTTGTAAATTTCCTTATTTTCTTACAATGCGATAAAATGCATAAAAAAAGTTTTGTGTATACCGCGCGCAATAAGCCGGCAAAACACCAATGGTCATGATTCATTATCACAACATTAAGTACGAGAGAGGCGCACATAAAAAACATAATTTATGTAAATAATGTGTATAACATAAAAATTACATAAATTTTAGATTAGCCGATGGCTTACAAAATGTTGCAACACTACAACGCATAAATTGGATCAATCAGTTATGTGTGCGGTGTGATATATCTCGACCCCATCGCAAATTTTTTTTTTTATGATGTGTACCTTTAAGCAATACGTGACTACAATACAACATCTCTGTTACATTTCGGCTTGACGCAATATACCAAAAATTATATAAATTTTCCTTCCTTGTACCAATAATGCAAATTTTATTTTGTATTAAGAATACATTTTATGTGCAAGAACGTTGTACCCGGGTAGTTTTTGGGAACGATGAGATGCACATACTCTCTAATCCATCTATAAAACGTATAAAAATTTAATTTGATTGCGTATTTTTGATGGAATTTTTGGCGCTGTATACATTTATTTTGGGGTTGAGAAGGTTGTAAAATCCAGTCCGTTGAATATTTAAACGGAAATAGTCGTCTAGTTACTTATTCTATTATTTAGGGAAAAATGATACTGTATCGCGTCAAATGAAATGGGCGCTACTCATCCGATAACGAGATTAACGACATCGAGAGTTTGTAATTTGTGAGTAATAATGCCTCAAACCAATCCACCTCCCGCCCTTATATATCCCTTTCTTGCAAGCCTCAGTAACAAAGTTCATTTTCCCACAGAACCGTCTCCCCTAAATTTTTATTTTACGATTTTGGAGTTATCGGTTGCAACTTTTATTGTTTGTAGTGTTAAATATAACCTGTGTTAAACGGAATAACTTAATTCCGAATTAGTTAAATGATAACGTTTTATGTCCTTCCACCTTTCCAGAATTGTTCGTAAATTATATCAAATGTGGTGTCGACCCTGTGCAAGACGAAATTATGATCTATTATCTTTTAATTAGTACATATTTGTTTATATTTGTTAGTTTAATTTAATAACGTGGAATCTTGAATGAACCAGTACAACGACTGAAACATCTGTAAACTAATCTAATTTGATTTGTCGCATAACCAGAAAAAAATGAAACCAAATCTGAGCAAATAAACCAATTCGTCACTTGCATTGTGTAATAATTAATTAAATCCAGGGGTATTTTTCGAAATTTGATAATTTTAATCAGAATCATCATAGTCGTTGTCACACAGATTTGACGCCAAATGGAAGAATTTCCTACGATTGTGTATTTAATTCGAGATATACTGAAATAGACCAATGTACGGAACAATCACAACAAAAAAAAAAAAAAAAAAAACCATTACAATAAATACAACAACAACGTAAAATTTTAATCAATTGAAAAACAATGTAAATGGCTAGTTTGCAATATATCTAGGATTCGTCCCACAGTTTTACCATTTGTCGACTAGTTAGAATTATCAGTTTTCTGAAATTTACATCTATTTACAGATGTTCCGTCTAATTCAAGTAATACAATTAATACGTAAACAATAAAAAGAAGTAAAAGTTATACATAAACTTTCAACGTTTTTTAATTTATTTTTTACCAAGATGTTTGTTCTAACGATATGAAATTGTTGTTGATTTTTCTAAAGATTTTTACAAAATCACCTGTGTTAGGCGGAAACCTGTATTACCGGGAACAAATCGGGGTTTTCAAAAAAGTTTTAGAGCTTTGCATATAACTTTTATTGCAGCCACGACGGTTTGGTGGTAATATTGAAAATACAGTATATATTTTTTACAATTCTCCTGGGAGGATAGTTCTCTTGGTAGTATTTTGACAGATTAAAAAATAGTACCAATACACGTACGGATAAATTTATTTAATCGTGTCTAGATAATGTCGCGAAGCATTATGTCTGAAGATGGAAAGAGTAATAATCAGCAGCTTAATTTTTGCACTAGGAAACATTATTTAGGTGATCTAAAACGCATGCAAATTGATTGTTAGCTCAATTTTTTGTTTAATTTGTGCTGAAAATAAATTTCCGTCTTACAGGGTTTATCCTGTATTTTTAATTAATGAGGTTTCTAACAAAAAAATCTCTTCAAGGAGTAAATTTTTTGATCCATCGTGGAATCACTTTATTCTGTTAAATGATACAAGAATGGTTTTGAAATCGCCAAACATCAAATAACCAGTCATTTTAGTTAAGGCTTTGAATTTGTTCGAATTTAAGTGTGACAAACTTTTCAAAAACGCCTTACCAATTTCTAGAGTCTGTATCCCTTTATTTTCTTGTTAGCAAGGTCAGTATCACTTTATTTTCTTGTTCTTAACTCGATAAGTTATTTAAATTAGTTTTTGGAACATTTCAGGTGAAAAATTTACTGTTCTCGGATATTTTCTCGCTAGTGTCTTAGGAATAGAAATCGAAAAACCTGATTTGTAGAACTATCGAGAGTTTTGACATTTCTTTCTTAAAAGAAAAAAATTAATAAAATGGTTTTAAGATTTCGAAAAGTACGCAAAATCCTTGCCTTTCGGTTTAACCGTTTGAGTCCCAAGTAGATCGCGCTTTTGAGGTTTTATATCGATAAAACCCAGCTAGTACATCACACAGCTCCTTAAATGTAAATAGTACATTTTACAATAGGTTTGTCTGAATAGATTGCCTTTTCATCGCATTCATTTTCTTCTCTCATTTAGAGAAAGTGGGTTTGCGCTATTTGAGATACTTCGACAGAGTTTTTTCAATACCCCCTGTGACTCAAACGGTTAAATATTTTTGGGTTGGTTCGAAAATCTATAAAATAAAGAAAATTTTTACCTGACATGATACTTTTAAAATCAGAAGTAAGCAATATAGGAAATTTTGGTTTCAGTGAGTTTATGAAACACATATTACGGTTGCGGGTTACGAGAGGCGCCTTATTCGGCTTCTTTAAACTCTTAGAATACGACAGTCAAAATAAAATATGTAATTAAATTGGTTTCAGAATTAATGGGCTCTTCATAGCAAGTAATACTTCCGCCATTAAAAAATATAGCTTTTGCTCTAGATAATCGGAATGTTAATAAATTTATGTTTATATCGTTATTTAGGCGAAATTAGTAGACTAGTAATACTAAATTTCGTTTACCACTTTTATAGTGACACTCACGTTTGTAACATGTATGTACATTAGAAAAATACCATTCGCCTTTGTACGTGTGAATCCATTTCTGCAATTTTAAGCTCTTGATGTCTTAACAGAGTTTTCCGCTGTCTCGCTTCAGGCACATGTTTAACTAGACTCGATTAGTAAAATCCTCAAATTAACCCTGCCTAAGACGGACCAAATGCCCTCACTTCCATTTTTCAGAAGCGTTGAACAGAATTTCTTTTGAACTGTCAACTGCTAACCTACAAGCTGATCCAAAAATTTTCGCTTTAGTAATTTTCGCTTTTTAATTTTAGTTCATTCAAAAGTGTAAATAGTGCTTAAACTCTAAAAATCAGCACCTGTATAGGACGAAACATTTAATTTATTTTTCAAACTTTCGCCAAGAATAATTATATGAGATAATTATATGAGACAATAGTTTCTAAATAATCTATATTATAGACTCAGAAAAATGAATGAAAATTGTTCTTAAGAGCCCTGAATCTTTCGTCTGGTATACTTGAACGAATATATAATGCCATTTATTTCTCCAATATTACCTCAATTGTATTTGAGAATTCAATTTTTATTTATTTGAAGGTCAATGACGAGAATAATATTTGAACTCCATTTTAACGAATCCTATGACGTAAAGAGGAGCCTTCGCTAAGTGACATAATCAAGATAAACGAGTTCAAAAAACGGTTTAAGCAAAGTGGTTATTCAGGTTTGAGTTTATCCGATGCTTAAAAAGCGAATTGTTCGTCTTATAAGGATCATATTTCCTTATTTAAATATCGAGTAATGTATCTTAAAATATTACCTGTATAAGACGGAACATGATTTTAAACTTATAATTTTGCGTGTGATGCTCATGCTCCAACTCGTAGAAAGGCGTGGCATGTCAGAGTTCAATACTATTTGTTCTGCACAGAGTAAAGATAATAAATTTTCGTTTATCGTGAAACCATTATAGTACCGAAAGAAAGTTAGGTTATGCAACTGAGTATTCTGTTTAAAATTAACAAATACAGCGACTATTTGCTATAAGGACATACCGAAGGTTTATGCAGGGTGACCTAAGTTAAACGAGTTGATTAGGAGGGAAATTTTGCTCTAAATAAGATGATAGTAATTCTGCAGAGTTAATTAATTATTTAATTAACTAATTTAATTAATTATTTAATTTAATTAATCCTTTATGTAATTAATAAAAATTTAGCTATAAATTACACACATTTTAACAGAGGTTCATAGAAATTGTAAACAATGCTTTGGAGATGGAATAGGGTTTGGGTATGTTTGCAAAGGACCGCAAAAAATTATAACATAAACTGTAACTTATGTTCGGTCAAAGCTACGAATTCATCAGAGGCTATCCAAGTTATATGGGACTACCTAGGTCTTATCACTAAATTCACACAAAGGCAGAACTGTTCCTGAACGATTTACTTGCAAACATTTAGGCAGGAAGATGAGATAAGATACTCATTAAATAAGCACGTGATTATCCAAATGAGCATTGGTTTTTCTCCGAGGCGTAGCAAGCGAATATTTCGGCTTAAAGACTCGAAGGAAACATCGCTCAAACGGAAAATAGCTTAGAAAGCATAACATATTTGTCACGCAACTGTGAAATTATGGATTCATGTTATTTATCATGATTGCATTATAGCAACACAATCTGAAATTTGTTTTCTGAGTATCATACAACCGTAATATTTGAATTTCTGTATTACCTGTATAAGACGGAAACATGATTTAGACATTTCAAATTTGCAGACGATTAGTTTGAAACAAAAATCACGTGTTCTCAAGGAGATAAAATGAAGTATACGGAATAAAAGTTTTCGAAACAGATTTTTTTATTTACCAAATGGATCATTTTGAGCACGCTTACAATCGCCACCAAAAGGTATTTTTATAGGCGTTCAAGTTATATAGACATTCTTTGTGTTAGAAAGTTGTCGAGTGCAGAGGAAGTCGGTGATTATTCATTTCATTATTAATAAGTGTGAAGATTATGACAATTTATTGTTCTTGGACGACTTTCACGGAGAAACATTCAAAATCTTTTGATTGTGAGATGAAGCATCCTTTGCAGTAAAGAAGCATCTTTACTAAATGGCATTGAAATGATAAACGTTTAAGGAAAATAAGTAAGACGATGTTAGGTGATTTTGAAATTAGGATGGGCATAAGCGATTTATCTAAAACGTTATAGGGTAAGATGATCATTAAGTAACGCAAGTGGTTGTAAAGGGGGTTTTGAACTCCGAGGCGGAGGAAGTGAAGTGTTAGGCTTATAAGATTGAATGAAATATTCCACATTGTTATTGGAAACGTTATTTTGACATAGATCAAAATTGTTTTCTTAGGATTAACTGACCTTAATATTTGAATTTTGAAACAGTAGCCTGTATAAAACGGACTTATGTTTAAAAACAAAACGAAGTAAAAAATGTTCACAAATATTTAAATTTTCGAATTTCATTAGCAGTTTTCGATTTGGCCACCCGTAGCCGCGAGTATGGCCTCAAACGGCCGACAAAGCTTATTTTGACCCATTTCCGGCGAAGCGCTTGCTTGAGATGATCGTCACTTTGGTATTTGTTTGTTCCAACCTTGCTCTTTAAAATACCCCAAACCGAGAAATCTAGCGGATTTTCATCCGGTGAATTTGGTAACCATTGGGCGGTGGAAATGAACCGCAGAACGTTGTTTCTCAGCCAACCTTGATTGACGCGTGTTTTATGACTCGGCGCCGAGTCCTGTTGAAATGTTCAGGCTCTGCGGCCGAAATGTTTTTGTGCCCAAGGCTTCAACGGCCGTTACAGTGGCCTAAACCATCACCATCGGCGGCGCTTTGTTTCGAGTGACAATCCGTTGGTCCAAATTTTTAGTAGAACGGCTGGGCAAGTAAATCCGGCGTTTTGCTTGTTCACATATTGCTCAATAACGAACAGTGACTCATCGGTGAAAACCAAATTCGGCAAATCGCCCCTTTCATGCAAGCGTAACAACTCGTTTGCTCTTTCCATTCTAACTTTTCCTTCCAAATGATATCCGGTGATATTGCAGTGCGTTTCGGTCCACCACCATGGCGTTTTGCAATGCTGCCAGTATCGTTATAACGATTTATGGTACGATACACAAACATTTTATTCACATGCAGATGTTTTAACTGGTTAACAATCTACAGCTGTGGTTTTCCAGCCAAATATAGAGCAATCACACTATTACGCTTAAATTCCATTGCGGATAACTTTTTTCTGAATATTTCAACTAAAATGCTTTTGTACGCTTGCAATCAATGGAATGCACTATCATTAGTGTAAATTTGAGCACTGGTTTGACAGCAATGACAGTCTGACATCAAACATCCGGATTTCAGGTGCACATGACACCATTTCATGAAATCTGAAATAATAATTAACTTGCCACAAAACTTCAAGATTAACCTCTCCAAAAGGCAAGGAATTACTTGCAGCTGGCCAATACTCAAACTGTGAATTTTACTCAGGAGGAAAACCAACGTACTGGCCAACAGATCCTAACAAAATCCCAGACCTAATAGATTTCTACATCACTAAAGGCATATCGGAACGCTACATCTTCTTAGAAAATGATGAAAGTCTAATATCTGATCATTCTCCTGTTATTATGACGGTTAGTGAAAATGTAATAGAAAAAACAAATTCACCACAACTAACAAACAACAAAACAAATTGGGAATTGTTTAAGCAGTTAGTGGAGGAAAAAATAGAACTTCAAGTGCCAATCAAAAGTGAATATGAAATAGAAGAGGAACTAGACCGGCTCCTTGATGTCATACAATGGTCTGCTTGGGAATGCACCCCCAAATTATCATCCAGGAAAGAAAACGCCATTATTTACCCAATAGAAGTAAGAGAATTAGTGCAGGAAAAACGAAAAGCCCGAAAGAAATGGCAGAATACACGTGCGCCGCAAGATAAAACCACCTTAAACAACTTGTGCATCAAACTTAAGGTACTCATAAAAGCAGTGAAAAATGAAACAATTGGAAAATATCTCTGTTCTCTAGCCCCAACTAAAGATACCGACTATTCCCTCTGGAAAGCAACAAAAGGGTTAAAACGACCAAAAACGCAGATCCCCCCAATCAAAACAAACGATGGGAACTGGGCTAGAAGTGCGAAAGATAAAGCTGACCTGTTTGCTGAACATCTTGAAGAAACATTTCAACCTCTAGGTCGGCAGACCAGTTACGAAAACACTACTGATACGCCCAGAATATCTGATTTCGAAGATATCAGGCCTGTAACATTGAAAGAACTAAAAGCTGAAATTAAGAACATAAAAACAAAGAAAGCTCCTGGTTACGATCTGATAACAGGGCAAATAATAAAGGAGCTGCCTGAAAAAGGGACCCGTAAATTACTGCACATAATCAATGCGATCATCAGGAAAAAACATGTGCCAATGCAGTGGAAAGTAGCAGAAGTAATAATGATTCCGAAACCGGGCAAGCCACCGAATGATAGAAAATCTTATCGGCCAATTTCACTTCTACCAACACTAGCGAAATTGTTTGAGAGGCTGTTGCTCAAAAGATTGAAAATAACCATAGAACAACGAAACCTTATCCCAGAATATCAGTTTGGTTTCAGAGAGAAACACTCAACTATTGAGCAGGTTCACAGGCTTACAGATGTCATTGAGAATACATTAGAAAGGAAAAAGGTTTGCTCTGGTATCTTCTTAGATGTGGCACAGGCCTTCGATAAGGTATGGCACAGAGGTTTACTCTTTAAACTACATAGAGATTTACCAAAACAATATTACATGATTTTAAAATCATATATAGAGAATCGCCACTTTCGGGTGAAATATGAAGATGAATACTCCGAGCTAAAAAAGATCTCGGCAGGAGTCCCTCAGGGTAGTGTTTTGGGACCAATTCTTTACGTACTCTACACCAGAGATTTACCTCATTTAAACGATGTTACCGTTGCAACATTTGCTGATGACACTGCAGTTCTCTCAGTAGGAGACACTATCGAGGAATCGACAACGAAACTTCAAGAAGCATGTGACAAAATCATAAAATGGACAAAAAAGTGGCGAATCGGGCTCAATGAATCGAAATCCACGCATGTGAATTTTACTAATCTAAAAGTCAGTTACAAACCTGTAATCATTAACGGTCAGCAGATTCCGTATGCAAATAAGGCTAAATATCTAGGGATGACCTTAGATACCAGGCTCAGATGGAAAGAGCACGTTAAAAAGAAAAAAGAAGAACTTAATATCAAATATCGAAAAATGTATTGGCTGCTCGGGAAAAACTCGGAATTGTCAACCGAAAATAAATTGCTATTATATCAACAGGTGCTAAAGCCTGTATGGACTTACGGAATACAGCTCTGGGGCTGTACAAAGAAAACCAACACTAAAATAATACAAACTTTTCAAAACAAAGTGCTACGTGGTATAGTTAACGCTCCGTGGTACATTAGGAATGATGACCTTCATCGGGATCTAAATATCCCGACGGTCCAAGAAGAAATAAAAAAACTTGCAGTAATACATGGACAACGTATTTATCAACACGTAAATGAAGAGCTTCGTGGTATGTTGGACACCTCCCATGCAGTAAGACGATTGCAGAGAACGAAACCAATTGATTTAATGGATTAAGGACACCAAAGCAAAGACTACTACTACAGTAAATAACCTATAAATGGAGCCGGCCAATGGGCGTCTTCTCATTCACAAGTGACTAAATTAAGAAAGAAAAATTACTAGATGAATTGTATTCAGTTGTAATAATTTAAATAAAAAAAAAAAAAAAAAAAAAAAAAAAAAAAAAAACAAAACTAACAACGCACATCGCCCGAGTATTTGGCCTACACCCACCTTAATAGATCAGTGACAATCCGTCGAATTTACAACAAAATATTTAAATTGTAATTTAATTAAGAATTTATTAGGTTAGCTTAAGAATTGACATTCGTTCACATCTCAGTCGTATCGTTTCGTCATGCAGGCACTGTAATAAAATTATAACTTATAATTATATTAAGTTTATGATATGGGTAGGATGCAAAACGGATTTTTCATCATCACATTACGATCTGTGATGAAAATGAACAAAACAACAGGGGTGATTCCGGAGTGCAGAACTCATGGGCCGGTCCATCTTCCATGCCAGTACTATTATAGGCTGACATGGAGCTATGCTATCTGCTTCGTCCCCAGAACAGAATTTAACGATAATAAAATAAAACAAAAACAAATCATTAATATTAAAATGGGCTTTAAGTTTAAAAGATTACCTCTATAAGACGGAAACCAGTTGTATAATTATAAAAATTATAAAAAACTTGTAACTTTAATAATTGTATAACTTTGCATGAGATATGAGAATGCGAATATCTCATTCTCATTTAAAAAAACGTTACGGTGGCCGAATATGGAGTTGGTGGTATCCTGCATCATGCTTGTGACGCTACTGCAAAAATTAACGTGTTCATGATATTTATCATGTTCACATTATTTAAATAGCTATACAAACTAAACTTTGGTGTTTTAGTATCACACAGCCTCAATATTTGTGACCGTAAGTATTACCTGTATAAGACGGAAATATTAAATTTCCATAAATATTAAATTTCCAAACAATTGCTTTGTATCAATTTCGAAAACAACAAAAAAAATACTTGTTTCCAATCTTGGGCTGACAATTAGTTAGGAACATCTGACGGAATTATAAAACCTAACATATGTTTCACACTATATCATCCACTCCAGAATCTCAACACACACGATTACGCGACACATACTAGGCAAATCCGGCTTTTATTAAATTTACATACGTATTTTTGTTGCAAATTTCCCAAAAAAACGAAGACCAAGGGGATATTTTTGTAGAATCACAGAAACAATAAAATATCCATTATTATTTAGGGATATACACAGGGAAAGAGGCAGAGAGCGGCAAGGAGGAAAATTTTCTACAAACCAGACAAAAACTTTTTGTGTTTTTTTTATTTGTAATTTTCAAATTTCCAGACACAAAACAGAAAGATGCAAATATAATCGCACACAAAACAAAAAGGGTTGAAAAGTATAATTCAATGCTGTCTGTATATAGTTTAGTTACCCAAAAAAATGGGTGGGTTTGGTGTATGCTGTATACATATAAACGCGAATTTAGATTGTGATGCTAATTTAGTTGCTGTGTTTCGAAATTAAATAATCGGTTGAATAAAAAAAAAGATTGCAGCTTGTTTTTTTTTTGGTTTGAAAATCTGCGTACCCATATCGCGGGTGCATTGCGCTCTCTAGCCAAAATAGACGCACAGATGATTCACCTCTTCGAGTCGAAATTTCGCTTAATTTACCGTATATCAACATATTGCGACCAAACGTTAAACTCATGAAGCACAAAAAAAAAAAATGTGAAACAGAAAACGATTGCGAAAAGTCATTTACAAAAGAATTAGTGAGTCAATAAATCATTCCTAAAATTACTGTCATTCTGTCTCCTCGTGTATAAATAGTATTGTTGTTGTTTGTGTGTATATGTATTATGGTGAGCCCCATCTTAATGCCAAACTTGAGACAAAATAAATATTTTCGTTATATATTTTCACATCGCGTTTTGTCTCGCAATTTAAATGAAATGAGTTTGCGAGAACAACACAAGAAATAATTTATTAAGACGACAATGATTACTACAAGAATTGTCTTACATATGAACTGTCGTCGCAATTCCTTTAATTTCGAAAAATGTGTAACAGACGCATTCAAGCAGGTCATCGTAAAATATATTATGCGATTTGAGATTAATGGCCGTGTCTAGGCCGCGCGTACTATTAAAAAATTTCCACTTCTATGCACTCGTCATCGTTGAGTAAAGTTTATTGATAAATCAAATGACGTAAATCATTCATAAGAAATATATGGAACAAGCAACAACATCTTGAGTATTTCATTCATAAACAAATCCCGACAAAAATACATTCACACATTCCCAGAAAAGATTATAGAATGTTGTGGTTGGTGCGGTGAAGTGTGATGTGTCTATGGCGTTGCAGTCCAGAAATAGCACATATCGCGTTTAATTACAAGGAACTGCGTATGACGCGATCCACTGAGAGACTACAAAGCTAATTAGGTAATAAGAAATCAATAAATTTTTTCACGTTCATATGGCGCCAATTATAACGGTATGAGTAATGAAAATATATATATTATTGTTTGTCAAGTATAATACAAATAGAAAAATTCTTGGAAATTTATTTTATGGACTGTGTCGCATTAAATTTTAATGTAATTGACTTTGGAGCAGACGAAAATCTATATGGACTTGTCTAAGATTACATTTTCGTAAATTACATAATTTTTCTTTTGGCGTACCGAAAAACTACGTATACGTCTATATATACGGGAGTAAAAAAGGTCAAGTAAGTTCAAGAGCAGGGCGTCGCCCTCAGGGCCATGAGAATCGATCAATAATATTGTCTCGACGCTTACAAATACGTTTGCAAAAAATACGTTTTTCATGTAGAAAAATCTCTTCATCCAAAAAAAAAAAAAAAAAAAAAACATCAACCTTGTTTTTGTAAAACAGCAGCACAAATTACAAAAAATAAAAAAAAAGCCTGAAACACAAAATAGTATTGGGTATATATGCTGTCTCACTATTCGACGTGTGTGTGTGTGTGTATATGTGTATCATTTTCTCCAGAATTGTTGTGGTGTGTGTATGCGAGTGCGGAAATTTTTTTTGTGCAAACTAATTTTCCACAAGAAAAACCAAGACAACAGAATTCAACCGGCTGCAAATGAAAAATCGGAGTTTGTACTTGTTCCCGTAATCTCTTGGGGAGAGTAATTCGAGAAGAGAAAAGTTTTGTGTATTGCGTATAATTTATGTTGGAAAAACACTCATTGTATAATTGTGTGGAAAATTTAACAAACACATGTACGATGTATCTGGATGGAAAATCGAGGTTAGAACTTTTTTTTTTATTTGTTTGTCTATATAAATTTTCTTTTGTTGTTTGATAGAAAATTTTCTGATTAAGTTTATTTTATTATTTTTTGGAAAATTTATATTAATTTTCCTCCTCTTCGCTAGAGCATTCTTCGGTCATTGGTTTTGTTAAGACTATTCCACTCATACTTCTGTGGTTATCGTCGTTTTAGGAAAATTCATCACCGAGAGATCATAGACGGAAAATTTTATTTATATGTATGTATGTATAAAAAAAAGTCGAGGTGTGGAGGGGAAAATAGAATTATTTTTTATTACTGTATATAATTTATATTGTTCTATATGTGTGCTGTGAACATTTTATTTATACAAAGTGTTTTTGAACTTTAGAAAAGAAACAAAAAAATTTAGGATGATGACACACCTGTAGGAGTGAAACAATAATAGTAGCAGTGTCATGTAAAATCAGATTATGTAATAAAAAAATAATTTTACCGCCGCCTTACCTCCCGCCTCAATATCTTTCTTCTTGCCACTTACATTTTTCAAGAGATTTCCGCACTTTAGGGGTGCGTTGATTTTAAATCAATTTGAGACTGATAATAATAAAACAAACGATGTAATAGGAGTGTTCCGTATATTTTTTAATGTATAAGAAGTTGGTCCAAAAATTCCATCACGAAAAAGTTTTTTTTCTAAATTGTACAACGTATTCTAAACCGAATGATGCAACGAATATTGTTTTACGGGATTGCCAAAATTTTGCCATTGATGTCGTCGTGTTGATTGATAGATCTAAATACACAGTTAATGTCGGAGATATTCGTTAATGATCGTTTTTTAAGCCAAATGATCCTAAATTTTTTTTACGGGATCACAAATATTTACCATTGATCGTTGTGATTTTTGAAGGGGTTCTGCACTTACACTAGTACTAATTGGCACACCTAAAGTTTTATGCTATGCCACGGAGACATTTCTGACATCGCCACAAAATCATTGTTTGTGAGCTTTCGAGCTAATTGATAATAATTGATTGATTCAGATATTCATTCTATATTGGGTTTGGAATTCCGTTATATAGAGTGCCATATTAAGACCGCTTATTTTGAAATTTCGTTCGCTGTGTTGCAGGTTGTGCCGTCTCGAAGAAGAGCGGTCCTCTCACTCCGCCAGTCCAGACTTGTGGTGGATACATGGGACGTTGAAAGATCACTGTTGGATTCTCAGCTCCCCAAATGTGACATGACTGTTCGTTGACATAGCCGGAGAGGCGCACTTTGAACTTGATGGCTATGTCAATGTCTTGCGACATTCCCTAGTTCCATCTTCGTCTGAATTGCAATACCTGCCGAAATCCGAAAATGATCGTAATCGTTATAATATTGCCGGATTTTGATGAGAATAGAATTGTACTTTAATTTATTTTAGATTCCAAATTTTATCATCTAATCTAAATTTGGTCATAACTTGTTAACATAACTAGTGTCATAACTAGTTTAGAAATGGACGAATTCTGTGCAATCCAATGGCAATCCAGATTCCAGACATTAATTTATTTCTAATTTTTATTTTTATTGTGCATTAAATTTAGACGAAAGAATATCCTGAATGGGTCAACTAAATCGGATAACTATTATTTAAAATTCAGGTAATTGGCAAACCAAATGCACTCGTAATCTGATAGGAATGGGTTTAGTTAGATCCAATTTAGTTCCTTTTCGAGCTTTGGTCACATTTTAACCGAATTTGACTGTAATTTATAAACGAATGTGCCACTCAGTTACCTCGATTTTGAGCACTTTGCCCAAAATAAATGTCAGAACTTCGAATTCTTTAGTTAGAACTAGGCTTAACTTTGCCGAGCAACAAACCTTTCTGCGAATTATATTTTACCATAATCACATTCAAGTTCTCTGTATTATTATTTAGTTTTGTAGGATTTTATCATGTTCTTCATTTGGATTTTAGATTGACATTACGAAATACGAATCCACTTTAACCAATTTATTATAAAAGAACTGACAATGTTGAGAATTCCCTGGAAATTCGACACGTTTTTATGAAATTATGTTATTTTAGAAAAAAGAAGCTTAAACCTGATTGGGTTTCCGATTTTTTATGAAATTAAGTAATTTCCATGCTTTTTTACGATTTTCGCATATATCTAGAGAGGTTGGCATGTTTGAGCTTATGCCACATTCTCATTTCTGCCCTTCAAAGCTTATGGCCAGTTTACGGCGATCTTCTAAAATTTTCGGACCCTCGAGACCATTATGTTATATATTACTATCGAAGTGTCGTTGAGTTGTTTAGTTTTTGACTTTAGAAAGCGGGGTTGGTGGGACACGATAAGTGTATATTATTCCGATTAAGAAGCTAACTATTGCTAGAGTAACGTATTTTGAACACAAGCATGTGGTCCGTTTCATTGACACCATGTTTTGATATCCATTTAGCTTTATGAATGTATTTCTGTGCGAGTTCTAGTAATCATCAAATTTCGAAGCATTCCGATCTTAGTGCGTCACTCTTTGTCATTTGTAGTAAACTCTATGGGGTCAGGTAGGACAAAGAAGCGGTTCATTTTTTAATCACTACCAATTAACTTAGGCCTGTTAGACCAAGTTATTGGAATCCTGTTAAAAATGACCCTGATCCAAAATCGACGTTTTGAAGGTCCATAAATGAAAAAAAAAATTGTCCGTCCGTCTGGTTATCTGAATGAATGATATTGTTAATGTTAGCCTAAAGATGGTAATGCAGATAGTCTATTTGTTATCACAACCGAAAAATGGCAATGCAGATATCAATTAAAATATTTTAAAATGTCGATAATGCAGATTTTATCGATAAAGAAGATTAACTTCAATATTCGAACCGAGAAATGTCGGCAATACAGATTTAAAAATTACAAATGAATCATCAATTTTCTAACAATAACAGACATCTATACAATAGCCATGAGACGCAGTCACGTTTCTATTTCAAGATTTTGACAGATGAACGACGATCTGGCTGTGCCAATTTGATGAACCATGACCCTAAGTAGAATTTGATTGTATGTTTGGATTGGGTTTTATTAGATTATATTGATGAAATGTTCCATTTTTCGTTGTTCCGACGGTATAATTGTCCATCGTTCGAGATTTTGCCAGATGGACACCAATCTGACTGCCGCTCATAGGTAGATTTTTATTATATTTATGGAAGTATAGAGTCTGATGAGGTTATAGGGGTGAAATGCCATAGTTGCTTCATACAACCGAAGCTCGTCGATAAGGAAGATTAAAAATTATCAAGCATTAAATGGTTTCTAATTGTCGTTAAAATTGTTTGCAACTCAAGATTATGCCAGTCAGTCACCGATCTGGCTATCCCTATTCAATAGCCCATGACCATAGGTAGATTTTGATTATAGGTTAGGTCTGATGAGGTTATAGGGATGAAATTTTGGTTTTCCCCATTTCTCATCGATAAAACCGTTTGTCATTCAAGATTTTGCCAGATGGTCAAAAATCTGAATATACTGATTCGATACCCCATGAATAGAGGAAGATTTTGATTATAGGTTTGGGCTGAGTCTTATATATGCCATTTCATCCCCATAACCCCATCAGACCCACTCCAAACCTAAACTCAGAATCTAACTATGGTCATGGGCTATCGAACCGGCATAGTCAGATTGGTGTCCATCTGGAGAAATCTCGAATGAGTAACGATTTTATTGTCAGAAGAAGGGAAAATCAAAATTTCACCCCTATAACCTCATCCACCCAACCTATATTAAAATTTTGCCTATGATCACAGCCCATCGAACCGGCATATTCAGATCTGTGTATGTCTGGCATAGTTTTAAATTCCAAACGACCTTAACGATAATTACAAACCATTTAAAACTTGAAAATTTTTAAACTTCTTTATTGGTATTTTTCGATTGTATGAAACAGATATTACCACTTACAAACCTCTTCAAATGGGACCTTTTTCAAACATAACACTTTTAACGTTAAGTTTAATAAATTAAATATGAATGATATGAAACAATAAATTAATATCGGCTAAATTGAAGTTTTTATTTATTGTTTGTTATAATACATATGTTTTCAGCTGATTTTGTAGGTTAGTCACTTTCGGCTAGGATATTTCAATTTAATATATAATTTGTTTATCTTCGGGCTGAAATAGTCAAGACACTATCTGCATTATCGATTTTTTCACTTTCGGGTAGCAACTTTCGGCTAACTTTAACAAGGTGTACCGATGACATTTCAAGAACGACCAATGCGATTCAATTTTTTTCACCATTTTTTTTTATTTTCAGTTCAGAGGAGTGAGAAGCTTTGGGGATCTCTACCTCAAGAGGGTTGGATACCTGTCTTAGGAAATCATCCAAAATATCGCCCAATAGCATAATATTGCTTTACCTTTTTCCCATATACTCGTATAGTATATCGTTTGAAAGCTTTTTTTATTTTTTTAATTTATTTTATTATTGAATTCTATTCTGGGGCCGGAGCACTCCCAACTCTTTCGCGGTGCCCTTTTCACGTCCTACTTTTACGTGGCTATAGGTCCAATTTTCGTAGAATCATCTGCACATTGCATAGCTCTATGCCAGTCTATAGGTACTGGCATGGAAAATGAACCGGTCTATGAGTTCTGCACTTCGACAGGGGGTCATAGCTATGTGCATTTTCACTGCAGATCGTAATATGACGCCATATTAGCAATAATATGGCAATTTCAATAATCTGGTTCAGACAACAATTTCGATACAACTTTAGTTCATAAATTTATCGTTTTGGCGCTGGTAGCTAATTTCTTGAAAAATGCAGTAAATTTTTCTGAACACCTTAGCAGTCAATACTACCGTTGAGGCGCTGGAAGCAGTTACAACTTTTACTATTCCCATATAATCTTGCAACATATCATTTCAAAGGTCTTGGGAAGAACAACAATTTTGTATCCAGGTTTCATTTTGAATAGCCTGCTATTTGGGCAGCTGTCAATTCTGAAGCTGTCATCTTTTGACATAATTTCATTTTGACAAATTTCACAGCTGGGTTAGGATCAATGAATTAATCACTCATTATCCGAAATGAAAATATGATTATGAAACCTCATTTGAGGCGGCCAAATCTCTTGATGGGATATAGTGCCAGAGAGAGAGAGAGAGAGAGAGAAAATCTTTTGACATTTGGCAAGCAAAAACTACGCCATTACTTAAAATGGTACGATACATGCTTCAACAACGCATTGTTAAAATTCACTAAGCACTGTTGGGAGCTGTTGGAACAAGTTAGTGATGTGAAGAATCGAAACCGTGTGCGTCGTTCAAGAACAACTGAGAATATTGCTGCTGTAGCCCGTAGTATTGACGAAAACCCAGGTTTCTCGATTCCTCGTCAATCTTTGGAATTAGACATTCCACAAACGACATTACACAGTATTTTGCATAAAGACTTAGGCCTTACGGCTTTTAAAGTTCCGTTAACACAAGAATTCAAGCTGGTCGATCACCATAAACGTCGTATTTTCGCAGAGTGGGTCCGTCAAACACATCAAAATGAAACGGATTTTCATCGAAAAATCATCTGCAGTGATGAGGCCCATTTTCACTTCGGAGGCTACGTTAATAAGCAGAATTGTCGCATTTGTGACTCAGAAAATCGAAGAATGATTGTTGAAAAGCCTCTCCATCCTCAACGTGTCACTGTTTGATGCGGTTTTTGGGCTGGTGGTGTGATTGAACCTTACTTATTCGAAAACGAGGCTGGTGCAACTGTTGCGGTGAATGGATTGCTCTATCGAGCTATGATTAATGATTTTTTATGGCCGGAATTGGAAGATATTGATGTGGACGACGTTTATTTTCGGCAAGATGGCCCTACGTGTCACACAAGCAACGAAAGCATCGCAATTTTGCAAGAAAAGTTTTCTGGCCGTGTTATTTCTCGAAAAGGTGATCACAATTGGCCACCGAAGTTGTGTAATTTAACACCTTTAGACTTTTTTCTTTGGGGCCACGTGAAAGATAAGAACTAAGCCACTGGTCCACAATCGATTCAAGACCTTAAAGATGGAATCGTGAAGTTCGAGGTCGTGAGAGGACATACAACCGCAAATGTGCGAATTGGTCATAGAAAATTTCATGTAAAGGATATGGTGCTGCAAGCGTAACCATGGCGGCCATTTGGCTGGTATCGTTTTCAAATGTTAATGGCATAGATTTCTCTTTACAATGAACTAAACATTCATTGATTGCTCTTATAAAATACTCGTGTTTTTTAATATCAAAATTAAACCTCTTATTGGAAACCTCTTTATAAGTGGGACATGTCAATGAAAGATCTTAAAGAATGTTACAAATTTAGCTAAAGCTTATTAGTACTCCAAATTATCATTGTGGCGCTGATTAGAAATATATTTTTTCGTATTCTGATATGATCATGTGGCATACGTTTTTAGGATATTGGGCGATAAAAGATTTTGCATTACCTGCCAAGGCCGTCAGAATTACCTTACCCTTTTTCTTGTTGTGGTAGTTTTGAATTAGCTACCAAAACCAGAGTTTGGCAGGTCCCGTAAACACACTGTTTGGTTGGTCAATAGCTCACCACAAACATTTTCGAAAATAATGTAGAGCGAGTTGTTTTTTGGCTGCAAATGTTCAGCTATACGATATCTTTCACAATGCCATAAGTTGGATGTACCTATGGGCACAAATGGCCGAAATTGAAAGGGCTGAATATCGAAGGGCCGAATGTCGAAGAGCCGAATGTGTCGAAGGGCCGAATGTGTCGAAGGGCCGAATGTGTCGAAGGGTCGAATGTCGAAGGGCCGAATGTATCGAAGGTCCGAATAAGTCAAAGGGCCGAATGGGTCGAAAGACCGATTGTTTTTTGTTTATTTTTTTAAGAAAAAAATATAATTTTTTAAATTTGTTGTTTTATGGAATATTTCGTAAATTTTTTTATCATTAATTATAGCTTCAAACATTTTCAGAAAGTGTAAAGTGAAATTTTTCACACTAAATCTAGCTACATAAATTCTCAGAAATTGTAATGATTTTAAAATGTGTATTTGAAACTATATACTATCACATGTTATTAGTGACACTTCTGGCCCAGTTGTACATGGCCCAATGAAACACACAATACCAAACAATTTCATCTCAACTTTTAAATGTTTACACTTTCTAAGAATTGAACTTAGTGTAAAAAAATTTCACTTATACACTTTCTTATTTTGTGTGTAACCACATTTTGTGTATTTTACTCCGGTCCAATGCATTTCACCTCACGAGAGGCTTGAAACAACACTGGCAGACTAACACATCAAGTCATGGACTAATCTTTCTTTTCTGATGGAGAAGCACTGCTCCTACTGAACGAACGGTTATTTATGTAGCTAGACTCTAATGGCTTTTACGAAAGCAGTACTACTCATCTAAAATGCTTAGGTTTGCTCAAAAAACCTTTAATGCTTTCAAAATATCGATAGTTTTGGTGTCTCCAATGTTGGAATTCTTGTTCGTTGAGATACATCCACGGCTGCTGGTCTCTTACTGGCTGGGGTATATATCGCATTAGTCGAGTACCGCATTAGTATTCCTCGTCAGCTCAACTATTCGGTTCTATTATTGCAGATAGTCCAAGCCTCTCACGAGTGACCGTCCACCTCTAAGCACCAGAACTCGAAAAACTGCGGTTCTCAGCATATATTTATTTTTTACGCTTAATTTGTGTGAATCGGAAATGTGGCGGCTTATCACTAATATTCTAACTTTGATCTTGATTTTATAAGACAAGATCTTCGGGCTCGCGGACGTTGGTTCTCGCGTTGGTTCATTCGAAAATCATTCCCTTAGAAGTCCCTTTAGGTTACAAGGGCCGGGCAAGACGCTCAGGGATCTTGCCGACCATGCTTTCAAAAAGTGCCGTTCTTACTTCCCTTGAAGAACCTACTATTTCTTCCGAAAGAATTCAAACTCTATTCAGATACTCTAGGAAAAGATTTGGGAGTTCCTTCTTTGCTGCGAACCAACTCATGGTGTTCCTATTGTGGTAAATTGAAAAACATTGGCGGTAACCGTGATCTTCAAACCGATCTAAGCAGCCTCGCTCCTGGAACTATTAACTTTTACTGCTTTTCTCGCAGTTGATTCAACAAAATAACATCCCCATCTCTTCATTCCGGTCTAGGCACCTCTAGCATTATTATTTCCACCGCATAATGTCGTTTTTTCAGTTTGAAAATTTTGTCTGCCCTGTCCAAGGTGTATGGACTCCTTTTTAAGGGCCAGATGGTGCCGTTCATGGAAAACGGCACATACCTACATTGGAATCAGAGTGGCTCTAAGAAATGTAATCGCCATTTGGTAAATGTCTTGCTCTTCCTTGAGAGCTATCGACAGCATTAATTAAGAACCCCTATATGCCAAACTAACAAATGATTTCCATCTGAGGGGTTTTCCCCAAAGTACAATTCTGTTTTTATTGTTAAACATCTTCATCAACTATCTTCGGTAAAAATAATTATTTAGCTCACCTATTCCGTGATAATCTCCAGTTTGCCCAATCTGTGAAAATCACTGATTTGGTCAACCGACTAATGAAGATTTGTTTGGTGAATCTGGGACCAGCTTTACTAACTGGCTTAGACTTCGCACCAACGGAGAAATCAGTCCAAATATCAACATTTTGATTAGCTCAGTTCAGTTATTACGATGTCTCAAACATTATAGTTCGAGAACTATACTTTGTTTTGTTTAACTGTGACGTCAGAACTAAAAGACTGATTCCCACAAGGAAATTTTAAAATTCCACGCTTTGCTCGGACATTTATTTCAACAAAATTTTTTAATAGCAAATGGTCTAGAAGGCATTTACCAGTTTACGCTTTGAAATCACAAGTAAGGGATTTGATACAGCTGGCACGATAAGGTAAGCATTCTGATAAATTAGGTAAATAAAATAATGTCTAGAAGCATTTCTCATTCAATTATTGCGGCAGTGCAGAACATAAAAAGGGATATCTAACACTGGAACAAATCTAATTGAATAACCTAACCCACTTGCAGTTCACCGGTTATCCACAGAATGTGTCACAAAGCCAATTGATTATTCACCTTTGAACCAAACATACGACAAACCATGTTCAACCTATCCGTTGAACTCTAATCTATTAAAACTGAATTTTTCTAGCAGACATACATATAGAGAGAGAAAGAGTAAAATATAAGTAACCAAACATCACTTCGAGTCGTGAGTTCATCAAAGATTTTTATAAAAAAAATTTCATTCCACACACCACCTGGCCTTTATATCATTATCATCCAAACCAAACCAAACCAAATAAAAAAAAAATGAAGAAAAATTTCTTGTCTAGCCAAAAAAAAACACAAATGATAATTTCTGCTTTTTAGCAAGTACAAAAACAACATAAAAATGAAAAATGGGGTGAAAAATCTAAACTCTCTTAGCAAAATGTGAATGAACTAGCAGGAATCATTGTTCTATTTATTGATTTTCCAGTACCCGTATACTTGCCACATATACAAGTGTCTATCCCCCCAATTACAGCTCCCCTAATTTTTATTTTGTGTCTACACTCTGTCTTTGTGTGCCTGTGTGTGTGTGTGTGGGTGTCCTTTCGACTATTGTGCGTTCTTTTCTCGGCAAAACAATAAATATAAACAAAAATCAGCTGATCAAAATTTATGAATTTTCCAGAACAGCAACAAAATGTATTGTCTAGCTTTTCTTTTGTGTGTGCGTGTGTGTTTGTGTCTTTTAAACTAAACACATCATTATATTGACTTAAAGAACAGCAAATATAATTTTCACCGTACAAAATAATCAATACGAAATAAAATGAAAATATTTTGTGAAGGGGTGGTGCGCGGATTGATTTATATATGTACATTTGAGACGCAAAAAAATTGGACGTCGTGTCGTCAGAGAAAATTACAAATGACGCGCAATTGATTTTTCCACCATAGGTTTTCTATTATGACAAATTAATAAAAGTGGATTTAAATACGCGAGACGTATGTAGGACACAATAACGGAACAGTCATTTAGTCTATTCTCGATTTGGTGAGTCATGTCACATACACAAAATACGTAAATCGGCCACTAAAGGTCGAAATTAAAATTGACGGTGATAAATATGAGTAATAGATTATGGTTTGTGTGTGGCGCGATGCTGTCGTATCCACGTAAAATCCTACGCATTGGATTTTCCATTTTAATAAAATAGAAACATAAAATTTTCCAATTCATATCACCTGTATCGTTTCTTCGGCCGTGTAAAATGTTGAATAGAATTATTTGAATAAACAGGTTGAGCTTAAAATGTGAACTGTCGCCAAGAAAAACTGGTAGAAATAATAATTTTGAGGAAAATATCTAGCCTGATGCAACTCAAATTTAAGAATCGAGTGGTCACACAAAATGTGTATGTGTTAAAAAAGTGTAGCATTGAAAAAATGTAAATACTATAATAATTCTTAAAAGGTCGTCTTAAATTTATAATATGCGCTTGGGGTTAAATATTACAAACACAAATTTATTCCTCTTAACAATAAGAGTTTTTTTTTTCAAAAGGAACTTAAGCATTACATAATCCCTTATTTACTGTAAAATATTTTCAAAGAGGCAAATATCTAACCTGGTATAGCGTAACATCAGCGTAATAACGAAAGTGTAGCTATACAAACCAATGAAAAGTGTAGCTACAATAATGAACGAAAGTTAGTGCAGTCACAAAAATGAACGAAAAAGAGTAGTTATAAATCAATGAAAAGTGTGGATACCGAAAAAGTGTAGTATTGAAAAATTCTAAATACTATAATATTATAAGCGTTGCATGCATTTTTAAGATGTGTAGATTTGTTTATGTAAAAAAACATCTCAAAGCTACGTCTATAATATTAAAGTATGTATTAAGACTTTTTCAATCTATCTCTCTCTCTTTCGACATTTACACTTTTCATTGATATGTAGCTACACTTTTTCATTAGTTTTTGGAGCTACACTTATTGGTTAATTTTTGTTGCTAAACTTTTTGTTAATTTATGTAGCTACACTTTTCCATAATTTATGTAGCTACACTTTTCCATAATTTGTGTAGCTACACTTTTCATTAGTTTGTATTTAGCATTAATTGCTTCAAATGTCTTATGCTACACTATTGTAATCATCGAACACCTGAAAGATGTTACCAAGTGTAAGCTTACTTCCTCTAAAAGTGGAAGGTATGTCATTCAAAATAAAATGGTTGGAGATGTTTCACAACATTCCTTAATTTATAAAATTATTCAAAATTAGATAACTATCACTAATTCGGAGAATTTAAAAATTATTTTTAAAAGTTTTAATTAACCTAATTCATCTTTTACAAAACATATGCCTACACTTAATAACATCTCTGAGATTTTAGAGTGATTCAATAGTGTAGCACCATTTTAAGCATTTAATGATTAAATCTTTGGGAATCTGGGACCCAACGATCTTTTAATTTAAATTTGTGTAATGAACTTTATAATACGAAATTACACTTTTTAACACTTACAACTTTTCGTTAATTCTTATTACTACACAGGTCAAAATTACCTTTATATATACTATGAGTGAAAACAACCAACGAGTATGGTACGTAGCTCTGGAGTACCAAGTATTGAAATCAGTGTAGATGGTGCCAAGTTTCAGTTTTGTTTTTTAAAAGCAAACGTATTCAATGAATTATAATTAGATGGTTCGGTCAACAATACTTCCTGAGTAGTAAAATTTTTTTTTCTCTCTCTAGCTTCACATCCCATGAAGGGATTTTGCCGCCCGCACTATGGTCCTCCAGCCGTCTCGGTCCATCGCTCTCGACCTCCAGTTTCGACATCCTAGTGCCTGTAGATCTTGTTCGACGTCGTCACGCCAGCGCAGTCGGGGTCTTCCTCTACGACGCACACCGGCTGGTTGTTGATGGAACACTTTATTGGTCATGCGTTGTTGTGGGGACCTTGCAACGTGGCCGAGCCATCTTACTCGATTGGATTTGATGAATCCGATAATATCGCAACCTCCAAGAATTTGCTTTATCTCGTGGTTCATGCGAATCCGATATTCATTGTTCGCGACTTTAATTGGACCAAAGATGCAGCGAATGACCTTCCTTTCGAAAGTTGATAACAATCTACAATCATTAGTGGTCATGGTCCAGCTCTCGCTTCCGAAAGCCAGCACAGGTCTTATGAGTGCTTTGTAAAGTGCGAGCTTGCACGACTGCGATAGATGTCTAGATCGCAATAATTTTGATTGGGCGTAGAAAACTCGATGTGCGGCAGCTATTCGGGCTTTTATTTCTGCCTGCATGTCATTGGATGATGTTATAACTGACCCGAGGTATTTGAAATTTTCAACGCGATCAAAGTTGTGGTCGCCAATTCCGAGATTTGCCATGGGGATGTTCCTGGGTGTTGATAAAAATTTGGTTTTGCTACTGTTCACCTTCAAACCAAGTCTTCTTGCGCAGCGATCGAGCGGCACGAAACTGTCTTTGATATCGCTAGGTCTTCGGCCAAGAAGCACGATATCATCTGCATATCCAAGAATTTGTCCTGATTTATTAAATATACAGCGCGAAGTTTCGATGTTGCTTAGCAGTTGCTTGTGTAGTAAAATACAAAGCCAAATATTTTTTAAGGATTTAAGCATTATTGCACTTTCATATATTCCATACTTGGTAAGATCCAAGTTTGTTATAATTTCATTATTTAAGAATTATTTTCGGAGCCAACCCTTTTCAATTTAATGGAGCTAACCGTATTGAATAATCTAATTCATCCGCATTTAGAAGACAGTCGCCTACGTTTTTTAATAAGGAAATTAAAATTTTTTTAAAGTATTCATATAGTGTTCATTAATTTGCGGATTCGTTAAAACGGGTAACTGTGAAATGAGAATAAGTGTATACATATATTCCCAAAAAGTGTACGCATCTTAAAAAGTGTAAAAGAAATTATGTGGTTTCGCGAGCAAATATGTGTCCCTACATTTCTATTCTAATAGGCGTACTAAAATTTGGAATACTACCTCCCGCCTGGTGTTATCGACACTTCCGACTCAATCGTAAATTTGGTTGTGCTTAACACCACACTTTTTTATCAGATACACTTTTCTAAATTTGTGTGCGTTCACTTTTGTTTTAAATTACACTTTTACAATTTAAAACAAAATGTAATCACACAAATTTAAAAAAGTGTATCTGATATAAAAGTGTGGCCTAGCTTGGTTTTATTGAAAAAATTTTCGCGATAATTCTTAAATGAAAGTATACAAAAAGTTTAAAACTTGCCACACTACAAATATTTTCAAGGATTTAAAAATTATTTTGGAGACACCCGAACTATGGTTATTTTGAGAGCATTAAAGATTTTGTATTGCCTAACCCATTTACTTGGATCTTTCCTTTGTTTGTGAGATGTGCCCTCCCAAAGCTGGCATCGTCTTTTTTAATTTTACATTCAACTTCTTGCTTGACTTTCAATTCTCGGTCGTCCCATCGGTTTTCAACTTTTTGTACTTTCGTAGCAAAAGAGTTCTATTGTTTATCCAGCTCGACAAACTGATCGTCTTGTTGCTTTATTTCCTGCTTGGAATATAGCTTGTGTAATTTATTCTCTCCACCTGAAGCAGAAGCGTATTCATCATGTTTCCTAAATCGAATGATTATTTTTGTTGCTTGGCAGTCAGCGATTATACAAAAATTGTCCCTTTTGTTTCGATAGGCTGGAAGTTTTGGTCTTTTGGTTCAACAAGCGTTATTCCTTGCATCTCTGCAATGCTCGAGCTTCCTCCTCCTATCTTAAGTTTTTCAACCTCGACAGTAGCTTTTTAACTTGGATATCATGGGCATGCCGAATTTGGTTACCTTCAGATCTAACTCGGCAAACTGCTCACCTTGTTCCGCTCGTAGTTCCAGTTGATCGTGTTTTGAATCTATCTGTTCTAATTTAGCAGTGAATTTAGCGTTCATTCCTCTTAATTAAAGTAAAAGTGTCTGCATCATATCGCCCATGTCCAAGAAGGTTTTCTGTTGTTCGGGAGTACGTGGCTTTACTGATATGGTTATTCCTTTTTGCTCCATCGTTTCGGCTGCCTCATTTTTAATTTCTTCTTCGCAAGGCTGGAGTTTCTGTTCATCGTTTGGGGTAGCTGCCATAATTCTTGATGATCCTGGCGTTGATGGTTGTTCAAAATTATAGTCTGCAATTGGGTTCGAACTCGCGACTGTTGGGTTGATAACAGTGGGTGGTGTATAAATTTACAACTCGACCACCAAGTGATGCATTTACTTACCTTACAATGAATAAATGATACAAATGATATGGCTTAAATGGCTTAACCGATTTTCGTAAAACAAATTTTTTTGACATTTAGTATTTTATCTTTACAAGGACTTTTCAAATTAAAGCAATCGTAGCAAAATGTGTTGTTTCGGTGAAAACAATTGACGTGTTGAAATCTCCTGTATAATACCACGTTTACAGATATTTGCCATCAATCACTTATCAGACGTTGACAGAGCTAAGACAAGTTTAAGATGGAGCCGTTTGTCAATGGACAGTAAGAAGACGCTTGAATGAAGCCAACCTCACTCCGAGACGGCCTGCTAGAGGCCTAAAATTTACTGTACGCCACCACAAAGAGCTACGCGAATTTGCTCGCAAACACAATCAATTGGAGCATCGAGCAATTGAGATCCGTTCTATTCACTGACTAGTGCAGAATATGTCGCCATCGTAATGACAGAAAAGGCCGGGTCTATCGGAGTCCAGGAGAGTAATTTTCATGAAAATAGTGTCATTTTAAAGTAAAAATAATATCTTGTGAAAATCAGTTATGCCATTTTAAAAAAATCGCCTTTCTGTGAGCTCAGAAGGATTGAGTCGATTTAGTTGGTCGCGAGACTAATTTTTAAAAAATACCAGAAAACATCAACCAAAGCTTTATATATCGTTTTTACAAACAATTTTGAGTGATATTTTCAAATCGCTTTACTGAAAAATTACAAAATTTTGAGTTGTGTCACTGTTGCAGCAAATGAGCGATATGTATTATATATCGTCGGTTTGCTAAAAGAGTGACACAACTAAAAAAGTTAGTACATATTGCAGAAATTCGATTTGAAGATTATTTTCTGAAACGAGAGACGACCAAAACGACCAACGTCACAAGTGCACACTAGTAGAGTTTATGTATAATTTAGAAACGATGGTATTTCAGATAAAAGTAGAGCACTTTTTAAGTATTTTTTTTACAGTAAACTCAAAATTTGCATTTTTTGAGATGTGTCACTCTTCTAGCAAGCCGACGATATGTAATGGGCAATAAACAATAGTTTTATTTTAAACGTGGTAGGAGTTTTGACATTTAATTTACGGGAAATATCAAGACCATTCATGGGAAACGGGATTTCCGAAAACATTCGAAAATTACCGAGACGGGAGAAACCCCCCCCCCCCCCCCCGCAGCGGAATAATTGGTTTGAAAATAAACCATAATCCATCCCACCACGTGAACGTTAGGATTACTACTCTCGACTTTCTCTGTAACATTGTATGTAAACCAAGTATAATCTGGAATCTCAATTGCAAATTACAACATTTACAAAATAATTTCTCCATTCGCCCTATACATCATATTAAGCTAATCAACCAACTTTAACCTCTAAGCATTTTATTTTTATACGGGTACGAGTACGAGATTCAATATTATAATGACTAAATAATCCAAGCTAATTTGTGTAAAATTCTCGCTGATCAAAAAGGCAAAGCCCAACCCAACCTTATCTCTCTCCTACATAACACTTAAATTCTTCACATATAATTTAAAACATTTATAATATTGGAGTTGCCATAAGGCATCCCAACATGATTTATTACCATCCAATCGACTTAATGCGATTACATTTTGTTTTATGTGTATTATGCTTTTGTTGTGTGTGCCCGGCAAAATGCAAAAAAAAAAAAAAAAAAAAAAATGTGCAAGTGAATTTTGACCCCGGAGGTTAACAGCGATGGTAATGAAATTATCTCTCCATTCTAATATTCATATACAAATATATTATGTATACCAACCATATATCCACAACATGTAAAAGATTCTAAGTTCATTACCATTTCGTGTATTGACATTTTACCTTTTTTTTTTTGCCATCATCTTTTCGGTTTAAGAGAAATCTTTTCTTACGTACGTATATGTAATGTACAAGTTGAATCAACTTTTTCAACTTTTCAACACACGAAAATATTCTTACCGAGTACGTCGTACATAAGAAACAAAAAAATTATCGCCGCATTAAATTTTATGTTTGTGTTGGCTGTTTAAAAAAATTTGTTCGGGTTCATTGCATCGTAATCCTTTTATTTTTCCCCTCTGGAGTATCAAGAATTTCGGTTAACTTATATCCAGACCTATACACCACAAGCCATTGTTCTCCCAACCTACTTCAAAGTTGTTTATATTCGTATATAGACGAGGTTCATTATCCACTGTACTTTTTTTTTTTGTATAGATGTGTGTCGGTGCACCCCTCCGAAAAAAAATTTAATTTTACTATTTTCTTTTCGTCTATTGACACCATCTTACATTTTGAATTTCTCTACAATAAAATGCGATATTTTCATCTTAAACATTTTTTCTTGAAGCAAAATGAAAGGAAAATAAAAATCTTCAGCCAAAAAGTTGATTAAACTTTTCGTCGATTTTTCTTCGGCTACGCTCCCCAGCGTTCTCAAAACTAGATAAGATTCGCTTAAAGAGCGTGTTTCGAGGAATCATCGATATAATATTATATATATATTTACAAATGGAAATACTAAAAATAAAAAATATAAAACGTTTGGATTTTTTTTTGCCATTCCAAAAAGGTGTGAGGTAATTTGAAAAAGGTTGAGAACTGAGTGATGATATCATTTTCTTTTCCAAGACATTGACTCTCGTTAAATATGTATAGAGGAGGGAGTTTATAAGATGCGGGTGGTTTAATGTGTAGTTTGAGACAATAGACTAAATATATTCTCATATAATACAAATTAGGCTGTTTCGTTTTATTCTTTCTAGTTAAATTGAGTTTTTCAATAGCAGATACCAGATTACAAGGATTGAACACTGTATTATATGTCTAGACATTGTCTTATGCATAGGGATATATAATGTATGATCTATCCAATTTCACGAGAATTTTATTAAAACGCTACTTAAGCTAGAAAAAGGAGGCCTATCTCACGGCTGATAAACGTGGTTTATACCAAGTTACAGGAAAATGTGCTCTTGCATTTTCGCGATATTTTCTCCCGTTGGTGTAAAAGGCCATATTCTGAAAACGTATATCTTCATGTCAATGAAGAGTTTTCAGTGTGCTAAAAGTGCCGAAACAGTATATTTGTGAACTAAAATGCTGACAAGAAAATTGTTGCAGAAAAATTTACGGCATGCTCAAGATGTTCAAACCTTTCATACGATATACCAGACGATTGTTTGTTTAAATCAGATAAAGTGTAGCTGGTTCCAGCGCCACAACGGCAGTTTTGAGTACTAAGGCGCTTCAGCCAAATTTATGACAACCTTCAAGACCTTTTCAATGATATGCAACACGTATTCATTTTATAATAAACGAATAATTGGCCACCACTGCCAACACGGTGGATTTATGAACTTAAATCGTAATAACAAAATTTTTACTTGTAGTTGATATGTCACTTGAGTAAACGAGTTAAATTTAAGGTTATACATCGAATAAATAAAAAATGCATTAATTTCTTGTTCAGTTGGTTCGAAGATGGCTTTAACTAATATTAATACAAACTCAATTCAAATGATGGGCCACCCTTTATTAATATTAAATTAACCTTATATCAGAACCTCCTGGAAAGCCAGCAATTGGAAGACTGCGGTTTCTTAGTTAAAAATCATAATATTTGTTTGGTGACCCTTGCTGTAGATGGGGTCACCATATTTATTTTTTAATGGATATTATATATTGCGACGACCATTCGAGCCACCTAAGAGTAATGCTAATAGTGGTGGTTTTTATACAATATTCATGGTTCATATTAGGAACCTACCTATCGGCTGGGTCACATTATTGATTCCGCGATATATAACCTGAATAAATAATTAATTTTATAGTAATTTGGTTATTTAAGATGGAGTTCAATTGAACTCAAATAACGCTAATCTTTTGTAAACCCGGCATATTTGACAACATTGACCTTAACCCTTGTTGCGCATTATTGCATAATCTATTTCGATATGACTTCTTCTATACTTTTGAAGCAGCTCACTTAAGTAACACGTCCTTGTGCTCACTTAGCACATATATAAACAAATTTCCTTAGTTGCCGGCTATGACGCGATCGTTAATTATTATTTGTGGAGCAGTTTTGACATTAATTTTCGAGGTTCCTTTCTTAACTATCTAACCTCTTTAGAAACTGAAGTTCTCAATGACAATAGTTTACGCTGTACGTCTATCATAAACTTATTCTGAAGTGAGAGAGCGACTGAAGGCATTTTTTCATTTGATCACTGTTGTACCTCTTTTAATATCTTCAATAAACGAGCGACACATAAACATTTCTTAATAGGAAATTAACCGACTCGGAATTACTCTATCTTGAATTGGATCCTCGATCGAGCCCACTATAGGAGGTTTGTGTGCTTGTCGCTGTCTAAAGAAGATTTATCTGCCATTGGATCTAAAAGCTAACGATAAATGCTACATGATTTAAGAATGTGTATATTCAAAAGCTCTCATCTTCAGCCTGATTAGGATAATTTGTTTCCGCTCATAAAAATTATAAGAAAGTCGAAGGTCTGCGTACTGAACTTCATGGATAATGTTCTGTGATGAAATCAACATAATATATCTGGCATAGCCAAACTTACAAGAATCTGACCAAAAATAGTGTCTTTCGACTTGTTGCCTTCCTGAAGGCATGCTAAATACCTCCAATTAAATAGTGAGATATTGCTTATCTGTTCACTTTTCTGGCTGTAATTCTTGCTTTACAAACCATTTTGTAGCTATCTTCTTTCGGCAGAGCTTGTTCCTGTGTTTTCTATGGAGTTGAATTAAACGGAGGAACACGTTTTGTGTAGCTGTACCTTGACAAATTTGTGTTTACCTCGATTCACCGAAAAAATTGCCATAATTAATAGCGAATTAGCGCCTGAGTTTAGTTTTAGTAGTCTAGTAGTCAAGCGATTATTGTACTGTAGTTAGGGTGGAATTGATAGCACTCATACATTGTGTGATTGATATATCAAAACTGGCTAATACTTTTTCAAATTTGTCCAAAATTGTAAACATTTTATTAACATTCGTTTTAATAATAGAGTCACGTATATTTCGGTTCTTTCACATTGTGGTGTTAAAGGTACTGGGGCTACAGACTTCTTGGTCAGGGCTAGTTCACATTTGTTCGAAGCCAATCTGACTTGTGCTCTTTATCGCTTCTGCTTGTCCTGTTTTCAAATGCATAGTATCGAGTTGATCAGATTTATTACTCTTCCTTGCGTCAAGCTGATTTAGTTTGTTAATTCTGCTCATCTCATTTGCTCTTTATGATAAAATATTCGATTTTCTTGGATCATTTTAACCTTCCAAGCGTCACAAGCAATGCACTTGTAAGCCCGAGTACAATGTCCAGGAAGGAGTAACTTAGGTAAAGGAAACAATCAGAAAAAGCTTACGCATCAGCGTACTCGACTCGACAAATTAGTCTTGTTTATTAACAAAAATGCAATAAATTAATAGTTTAATGCTCCAGATTTAGTACAACCGGAGAAAAATAATTATTTGCAGTTTTTAAACCTTCCTGCATAATTGTTTATTTTTGGTGACCCTACATGCCCTTAGGGTCACCATTCTTAGTTTTAATGATTGTGTTTACATTTAATACGTTTCTCAATCAAATATCATGCATTCAGACTAGCACTGCATCTAATAAAATGTAGATTTTCCAGCAACTGCTTTAAAATGTAAGGCCATGTGGTTTTTTTAGTGTAGTGCTCATACATAATCTTTATGTAGATATTTCACAGCGTAATTAATACATGGCAAACATCATGTTCTCATATTTCATCACAAGCTCTATAAATAGTAAGCAATTATTTTACGACAAAACATAATCGGTGGTCTGCACCTGGTATATCCTCCTCTTCTGTTAGAGAACATTGTGCACCCATAAAATAATTCCAAAACATTAAAAAACCATTTATATTCGTCTTCTGCGGGAAATTTATTTTTTATTTTTTACTGTGTAATATAAATTGAATTTCCCAGTTGACGAGACAACAAACACGCATCCATACACACACGTATACATACTTGCATATATACAACAAGTACTTATTTGGCAATAAAAGTCATCACCAAACGATCATCATCACACAAAAATCATGATGATGTTTTAAGTTTTTCCTTTTATGTCTGTCTCAGTAGTAATAATAATCATTAAAATAGAAAATAAATAAAAAATTTCTACTATAAAATTTACTATAAAAACTCATGATAAATGAAATATATATTTTAAACTACGTAGACGTTTATGGTATGAGGAAAGCATTCAACCAAAACCAAAAAATTTTCTTTTAAATACACAGTAAAAAAGAACAACAACAACCACTTTACTTTACCGCCTGGAAGAATTGATTATAAAACGGAAAAACAACATACAATAAAACGCTACGAATATTTTTTGTTGTTGTTGTATTACAGAAAAACCCTAACCTACACTAACGATGCGCAACGTCGGTATGGCGCCGTAATGCGTCGCGACGATTTTCCCGGAACCATCTATTGCGATACAAATAAAATAAAAAATATGAAAAATTAAAAACAAGGAAAATGAGAGAAAATCCACAAACAACAAGTTGATTTTTTCATTTTGCAATAATAATTTTTTTCCACTCCTAACTTTTTTATATGTTTGTGTGAGTGACTGTACGCTATATAGTATATGGAAGTGGAAAATTCTGTGTATAGTTTGTATATACGGCTGAATTTTCCGATATTTACTTGTATGCATTATTCCCGTATTATATACGTCCGTATGTATGTGTGTGTATGTCTGTGCTTTATGTGCAAAATGCAGGAAATAATATTTTCAGATGTGTTATTGAACTTCAGTGATAACAACAACCATGTATGTCTGTCTATATACGTATATAGGGAATTCAAAAAAGGGAAAAACTAAAAATAATAAGTTTCCATTTTGTCTGGAAAATTTTCTCGTTATGTTTATATCTATATATAATTATGATGTATTTGTGTACGAAAAGTGGGAAAATTAGTTGTTTTCCTGTTTTGATTATGCAAATATTATGTAGACGGGGGGTCCTCATTAACTCGATTTCCTGTGTCTAGATATGTATACCTATTAAAATTTTGAGAATTTTGCTACAATGATAGATATGAGTATGTGTGTGTGATAAGACATTTTTATTGGTTGCAAGGGCGTTGTTATTGTTAGATATCGAAGATTTTAAACGGTCGTAAAGCCTTCATCTTTTTATGACATGGTTAAGTATTGTTTTGGCTCATAGAGTAAAATCTTCATTTTTGTCTAGTTTTAACACTATCAAGCTTCGGAAATGCAAAAGAACATACTAATTTTTGATTGGATTCTGCTTTGGAAATCATAAATCGCATTAGTAAGCGGAATTAAACTAAACCACTGAAATAGTTTGGTGTCTTAGTTACGTTTTTGTCGATAATGGACACCAACATGGTTTTAGAATTGGGTTCTCATTCTCACAACTGATTTTAATAACGACAGCTTTAATTTTCATATCGAATAGGAATTATTATTTGTTTACCCCTGAATGACGTTATAAACATGGCCATCCCTTGCATTGCACGGTAGTATCGTTCCACAATATCGTTTCAACAATGAGTTAGAGAAAGTCAAACCACATAAATTAAACATAAAATATTTAATTTATTTCAATAAATTTACAGTGGCATTTGTCTTGCTAAGTTTCAGTTTCATATCTATTGTAAGTTTAGAATAAATTCATAGTTTGCAAAATAAAATTATAAAAAATATAAATCGATAAGTTATAATGTGAAAAAATTAGTTATTTTTGTATTTTCATCGCATGATGATTTAATGAATTGCCCTAATTTTGTTTTTTTTTGTTTCCTTTTGCTTAAGTTAAAAAAATCCCTCATTCTGAACCTGGATCCATATCTAATGCATCTTCTCTTAATAGATTACACTGTGCTTGATTAGCAAACTTTTTTTTTGAGAAGAATTTGGTACCCAGGGGTAAACGTTATTCAAGTATGCTGAATTTAATGGTGCTAGTCACATTTCAAAGTTAGTCATACTGTTAAAGTTAGCCGACTCGCTCCAGCCGAATAATGTCGATAATACAGATTCGGCTGTAACGAGTAAAACATAGCAGCCGAAAAATGTCGATAATGCAGATTCGGTTGTAACGATTAAAATATACCAACCGGAAAATGTCGGCAATGCAGATTCTGTTGTAACGATTTAAACACTAGCCAAAAATGCCGATAATGCAGATTTTGCTATGATAACATAGTTGTATCAGCCGCAAATGTCGACAATGCAGATGTAAAACAACTTGTCTGCCAAAGTCGGTAAGGCAGATTCATATACTTAAGCTGTATTTTGTTGAGAAATAAAACTTTTTTGCTTTAGCTGAATCAGCGCGATTCAGCTATTTCAACCAATGCAAATCTGCATTATCATTCAGCCAAAGCAAAATTCTAAAATGCTTTAGTTTTTGCTTTAGCCATAATTGTCATTGTCTCAACAAAATACGCCGATAGTCAGCCGAAAAATGTCGATAAAGCAGATAAATAATTTGGGTGTTAAACAGTAATTTCATTTAAAGTCAAAAATATTTATTTCGATTTATAACGTATATTACTCAAAATTAATTTTTTTTATTAAATGCATTAAAACTATAACGAAAAACTATTTTGTTACTGAAAAAACTAGATGGCACATATCAACCGAAACTAACTTCCAAAAATTTCAGGTCGATTTCCATGTGAAGAGTCCGGGAAAAGTCGGTTGAATATATCGCACACACAAAATTTGAAAATTTCTAAAAATTGGCCGTTTAAAGTGTCATGGCTGGAAATAGATTAAAAAGAAAGGCCTTATTGATGATCATACCTAGTAAAAATTTCAGGTCGATTTCTATGTTGGAAGTCCGGGAAAACTCGGTTGAATATATCGCACACACAAAATTTGAAAATTTCTAAAAATTGACCGTTTAAAGTGTCATGGCTGGAAATAGATTCAAATGAAAGGTCTTATTGATGATCATACTTGGAAAAAATTTCAGGTCGATTTCTATGTTGGAAGTCCGGGAAAACTCGGTTGAATATATCGCACACACAAAATTTGAAAATTTCTAAAAATTGACCGTTTAAAGTGTCATAGCTGAAAACAGATTTAAATAAAAGGTCTTATTGATAATCACACCTAGAAAAATTTCAAGACGATTTCTATGTTGGAAGTCCGGGAAAACTCGGTTGAATATATCGCACACACAAAATTTGAAAATTTCTAAAAATTGACCGTTTACAGTGTCATGGCTGGAAATAAATTCAAATGAAAGGTCTTATTGATGATCATACCTGGAAAAATTTTCAGGTCGATTTCTATGTTGGAAGTCCGGGAAAACTCGGTTGAATATATTGCACACACAAAATTTGAAAATTTCTAAAAATTAACCGTTTAAAGTGTTATGGCTAATCATTTAAATGACGTACGTGCAATCCCCACGATGTCTTGTTATTTTGAGATTATTAAAATATAAGATTGAACAATATTTGCCATATCGCTTTCCCACCTGCCAGCACTATTGTATGGGTAACGCAAAAATATCATGTCAATAATTTATTTTTGTATGTATTTTTCACCAACATACACAATGTAGCGTACCACTTTCGTCGGAAAAAATACACTATAACTGTCATAATAGTAAGATAATTAATATTGTGTTATCAAAAACAAATAATTATTATGTGATGTAATTTATATCTTATCAAATTATTTGTTTTTTTTTCAAAAACAATTCCGATTTAACTAAGATTCGTTAAAATCCGGAAGACATTACATCTTGTCATTTTTTACACACACATTTGTGTGGGTTGAACTTAAATTGATGTAAAAAAAAATTGTCTGACAGAAAAAGGGATGTACATACATAAATTTAATAAGAATAAACATGGCGTCCTGCTTGTCTCTTTCTAACGTTGACTATTTGTCTCGCTCAATTTTATACTTAACAGTGTAAAAACTAACACATACTTAGCTTTCAAGAATTCCTATTGGATTCGTATACGTATTGTTGTTATTTTTTTGTTAAAAACTTCACACTCATAATTTTTAATATTATTTCTTTGATAAATACAACATTTAGAGTTGTGAGTTTCAATATTTGAATTGTGAAACTAATGATAATGTCGAAAAGTATAGACAATATGTCGAAAATAGCGAAAATTCTAGTTTCTTGTAGCAACGAACCCAATTCAATGCATTTATTGTGAATTACTATCTTTTTGATGTAAACCTGTAAGAACCGTCAATATTACTATTTTCGAAACTTAATAGTTTAATACAATATTTTAACAGTGAAACTTTATACATTATTTCGAAAATGTGGAACATTATCGTTTCTTGATACTATCAACAGAATTCAATAAATCATAAAATACTAAACTAAACTTAATTGAAACAGTAATCTTCAATTTTCGAATTTTTTAAAATTTAAGGAAGATTTCTGTTTTTTTATTTAATTAAAAATAATTGATTCATTTGTTTTTGGCAAACTGCAAATATTTATAAGGAAAATGGCGGAGAGAGTGTGATAGCCAAAGTAAAACCAATTTAAGATTAAATAATTGGTAGTAGTGGTACGGGTCAAAAATATATGCGTCATCTCAATCCATATAGCTCTGACCTGATCTGACAAACTATCATTTTTTACATGACGAATTCGTCAATTACATGACGAATCATATTTTTGGTCGAAACTAAATTATTTGTAAATGTTTTGCACAGAGCCTAATTTTTCAAAAGATTCGTGTAGGTACAGTGATTGTTGAAAAGTCCGGTATAAATCGCCTGTGCCATCCTGAAAGTCTGATGAGTCGTCTGGTGTCCTTTATCTCGTCCGTAGTGCTACTCGTAGGCCGTACTCATCTAGGATGTACCCAAGCTACTTGATTTCTTCAGACAACAGTGTGATTTAGCAAGACTGACCTTCAAGCCAGCCTCCCTCAATCGTTGTGCTACTTCGTCTAGTAGGCGTAGAGGCTCCTCAAAAGTTCGCGACATACATCCAATTCCAAATATGGCCGCCTTTCGCCCGTGATGCTTATTATCGATTCTATAACGAAAAGCAAAAATTTTCTCTAGAGCCATATTTAAATCCATTTAAATAATTCGGGTTGTAGTTTCTTACATGTATCTTCAATTTTATTTTTTATTATTGTAATTTGAGTCGCCATCTTAACCCGTGGAGAACCTAGAACTATTCGGACCCCTATGGTTCCTTGGACACCCATCAGCCTTAACAACAAGTTTACCTCAACACCAACCACTCTTTATGATGGCTCTTTGATTACGGTCGTTGTTGAGGCTGGTTGCCATGTCCGGCTCGTGAGTCTACCTCATCATTAACCTCGACACATTCAAATGGTTTGTATGAAAATGGTTGGTGTAGTGGCTCGTCGTTGACTCAATGATACTTTCGTTACGATTGAAACAGCGTAGTGCAGCAACATATTTCTCTAAAGACTGTATATAATTTCTCGGAGGCACTAATTCGTGGATAAACACATTGAAACAACAATTCCATATTCACCAAATACGTTGCAGATGGTTCGCTCGAGCCAGATAATCATATTCTAATGGCAAAAACTAATTGTGCCTGCTATAAATTCTAATAGATGAATATCGAACTAAAAAGGTGCCGTGATGTTTCACCTTCTGCTCGTGAACACATTTCCACCAGTTATAAAAACTCCCTTAGTGTCAAACCGAATCCAAGTTGTCTCTTGCGGTGCAACTCGACGATGAATTTATGAATTCTAAATCAACAAAATACAATTTTCATCTAGTTAAATTTAGCTGAATAGTGTCGGCCAAAATGTAAATAGTCGATAATGTAGATTGTACCTTTGAAATTTTTTTTATATATTGAGCCGAAATAAAATTTGTGATTATTGAAAATTATCATTAATGATTTTTTTCCAGTTGGTTATCGATTTAATGATGACTATACGATGTTGCAATCAAAATAATTTAGTCTTGTGGGAAAGGAGAAAATCTCTTATTTTTCTCCTTTCCCACGAAAAAGCGGTTTTAAATATTAATAAATAGCTTAAAATTAGTTTCCTTTTGCTTCGGTAGTCTCTTAAATTTCGCTGATTCGTCATCGGCTCCAAGTATAAATCTTCTTTATCGACTATTCTGATTTACTAGAACTTTTAGTTATATTTGTGGCTGGTTAATTAAAACCATCTTTTTAACGACTATTTTCGATTGACAACATTCGGCTACCTTTAACAGTATCATAACCTCAACAAAATTATACTTACTTACAAACTAATAAACGAATTTTATCGAAATGTCACCTTTACCGACATTTTTATGTTTTTGGATTGTTGGTTCTTTATTTCAAATATGCATTATCGATCTTTTTCGGTCGTTTCCACTCCTCATATTTTATAATAATAATTGAGACTGCATTATCGAGATTTTCGGTTAACTACTTTCGGTTGTTGCAGTTGAACCTAAATTACTTACATGTGTATTATTGGAGCACTTGTTTGAAAAACGATCTAACCAAACGTTTAACCAAAGCAGTTAGGGATTCCGAATTTCAAGGAATTAAAACCTTTTATATAAATTCAAAATGTCTTAGATCAATTCCATGCGAAGGCCAATTTATAGAAGGGTGTAGTTAGATGAAAGTATAATACGCATCAGCAAACCAAAATTGAGGACATTCGGGTAATTCCAATCAATCAAGCAATCTTTACTTTCACCACAACTGAGGCCCAATATACGACCATTTCTACAGTCTGGCAAGAAGCATTGTAGTTTCAAAAATTCAGTGGTGGTGTCAGAATGGTGAGCCATCAAAAATTAAGATGGTTGGTACTACTGCAAATTATTTAACGACAACACTATAATATGAAAATAACTAAGTGTATTTTTGTTTAACTTATTATAACCAACGGACGTGCTTTATTTCTGCGACAAAAAACTGTTTTCACTATCAGTTGCTGTAAACGGCACAAGAAATAGATTTTACTGCTGCCTTCATTTTGTTGTACAACCCCGCAGTGAATCTATGAACATCGATGGGAATTTTTGCTCGATTTTCTCGCTCAATTCTTTAGCTACCTTTCTTTTGCACGTATAAACTCTTTCCTGTTCCATTGAAAATTTATTAAACTGATATTGACACACAGTAACCCACCTTGAGACCCATCTGCTGCAATAGAGTTGGAAACCTGAGTACAATGTCCATGAAAGAGTAACTTAGGTAAAGGAAATATTCGGAAAAGTTTACGGATCAGCTTACTTGGTGGCACATTTTCCGCCTTCTTAATGTTTTTGTGAAATTCCAACTAATGTAAGAGAATTTATAAGCCAAGAGCCTAAGATCGGGGTTCAAATTTATCATAGTTCCACATATAAGGCTAGAGTAGTTGGTTCCAAGTGTAGTAAATTAGTCTTGTTTATTAAAAAAAAATGCAATTAATTATGAATAGTTTAATGCTGCAGATTTAGTACAAATGGAGAAAAATAATTATTTGCAGTTTTTAAACCATACTGCATAATTGTTTATTTTTGGTGACCCTACATGCTCCTAGGGTCACCATTCTTAGTTTTAATGAATGTGCTTACATTTAATACGTTTTCAATCAGATATCGTGCACTCAGATTATCACTGCATCTAATAAAAACGTAAATTTTCCACCAATTCCTCTAAAATGACAGGCCATGTGGTTATTTAATGTAGTGATCATACATCATATTTGTGTAGATATTTCACAGCGGAATTAACGCATGGTAAACATCATATTCTCATATTTCATCACAAGCTATATAAATAGTAAGCAATTATTTAACGACAAAACATATGTTCCACTGGAAGTTTATTAAACTGATATCGACGCACAGTAACCCACCTTGAGACCCATCTGCTGCAATCGAAACATTCCTTTTCACAGAATGGACAATTTTGTCCATTAGTGTTGTCCCACTGCAGTTTCCGAAGCCTTACAATAATACTTAAATAAGGTAGTAAAACAATTCACCGAAAACGACGATTCATCGAAAACGACAATTGCTCATGATTTTGTGAAATGAGTGTTACTCAGAGTTTGCCTTTTGTATTTTATTTCTGTTGAACGAAAAAATTTAAGGGGGAGCCTTAGGTTCAGTTTTTTCTTGGCCCAGCGTTTTTTTAACGTATGGTTTGTGGTCAAAGTCGGTTTATATAATGAAAATTGAATTCTAGTTTTAGTTGTAAAACTAAGCCATTTCACAACCAATTATGATGAAAATCGGTATGTAGGATTTCTAAAATTTTTTTGGAAAAAGATTAGGAAAACCCATATGAGAGGGATCGAGTTATAAGCTTGGTGTAGTCGATTAGATAATTTAAGTTGGCTATATTCACGAAGTTCTTCCACAAATCATTTTAGAACCTAAATTGGCATTTTACGTATTTTCGATGAATTATCCTTTTCGGCGAATTTCTGTTTTCGATGAACTGTCGGTTTAGTATGAACCCTCTTTTTTGGTGAACTGCCATTTTCGGGGAAATTGTAATTTTTGTTGAATTATCGTTTTCTGCAAATTTTCTTATAGAACCATTCGCTGAAAACGATAATTTTCTGGTTAGGCCAGTGGATCTGTGTAGATAGCAAATGAAAAATTTCAATTTTGATAACGGAAGTTGGTTGTTTTTACGTGATGATTTACCTTTCGCTATATCGCCGAAGTAAAACAAAAGTGGTTTTTAAAAAGATCTCTGTATGTATGTGTGTGTGTACATGATTCCGTGCGGACTAAATGTCTGTGTCCCCTCTTCAGCCCAGACGGTTTGTTCGATCTGGATGAAATTTCAACTTAAGCTTTTTTAATTAATTCGCAAATTTCAGTGATTTTTGGTCGATGGTCCCTCCGAACTGGCAGCTTCCATTGAAGTGTTTTCGGTTGTTTGTAAATATTTTGGAAAGTATAACATTTGTAGATTAATTTTCCAAAATTTAAGCTTATTTCACAAATTGGAAGATTTCAGTGATTTTTGGTCGAAATCGGTCGACCGGATGTGAAAGCTTCCATAGGAGCTTTTTCATTTTTTTGCAAAATTTTTGGATAGCATATCATTTACGTGAATATTTATTATGAATTAAAAGATTCTAAATAAAATTTGCATCAATATCATTCTAGATCTGTTTCGAAAGTTTGAGCGGAATTGACGCATTTTGACAAGAAAACGTTTTTCAACAAAAAATTCGACCTCTGTATACAGCCAGTGGATTGATTGATCGGGAGGAATCTTCATACCAAAATTTTTCCACAAATAAGAGATGTCAGTGAATTTTGGACGAAATGACGATTTTTGTCATAAACTGATTGAATTTGATCCTATACGGATCGATTGATCGAGATGAAACTTCATACCTTAGCCTTTTCCATAAATTTGGAGATACCAAATTTTGGCCGCCATCGGTCCACCGGAAGTTGCAGCCTCCATAGGAGCTTTTTCGATTTTTGCAAAAATTTTGAAAAGTATATAAATCCAGGCTCAAATAAATTTTTTAAAATTTAAGCGGAATGGTAGAATTTTGACAAAAACTCTTTTTTGTATTGTAATCATGAAAAATTTCGACCTTGAGTTTTGATCAAAATCGGTTTCCATAAGTGCTTTTTCGTTTTTTTTGCAATTATTTTGAAAATTTTATATCATTTTCGAAAAACGATTAAAATAAAATAATTGTAAATTAAATTTCAAACAAAATTTGTTCAGATCATATTTTAATATTTACCGGAAATGGCGAGTTCTGATAGAAAAACTTTATTTTACCAAAATTCGGATTGACTATTCGGATTAAAACTTGATAATAAAGCTCTTTCCATTGGGAGAGCTATGCAAGATGTGGTGTGCATCTGCGTACCAGAAGTGGTAGCTTCCTTAGACACTTTTTTGCAATAAATATTAAATTTTAAAAAGGGAAGGAATAATGATTTTTTACTATACAAGACAGTTTTTATTAAAAATCCGGTAGGTTCAATTTTTCGCTTTTGGAATTATGTGTGGTGTATTCGAGATCTAAGTACTTTTCTCGTAACGGGTGAAAGTCGGGTGTTGGCCACAACAATTACACCACTCCATTTTTTATAAGGCGGTTGCGAGGAGAACTATCATGACGAGTATTCCAAATTTTGATGATTTTTAATAATAAATATAATGTGTGATGCGTTTGAAATATGTTTTAAGTGTAATGTTGTAATGAAACTATCGCTTTCTCTAATTTTAGGTTGTTAAAAAATGCGATCGCCTCGGGGCCACCACCTCTGCGTCGTGTTGTAGATTTTCCAGTATGTTCTAGTCTGAACATCTTGCGGTTTGTTAAGACTTAAGGCCATCAATTCTCGTCCCATGAAAAAATGGAATTAAAATAATCTTTTCATTCCCGAAAAATTTATTCTGCATTAAGTTTTTTTCAACAAAGAATATAATGCAGAATAATTTTTTTTCATTGATGAATTTATTTTTTTAATTTTTTGTTTATTGGGTCCATTTGTTTTGTTCATTTAGCAACGAATATTTAAAATATTCTATCGGTGAGAAGCAAATATGGTTATTGGGAAGTAGTGGGTACACACTACAGCATGGCTATTCACCCCCATACTAACCCCACTTTCGGAAGGAGAAAAAACGTACAATGTAACACAAAAAAAACAAGATGTCTCTTGAAAATGTCTCTTTAAAAATTATAAAAGCCTGTGTAGTAATACATAATATTTCATAAGGGCGAAGATTCCATTGCCAGATAATATAGATATAGAAGAAGAAGAAGATGATGATTTAATTCCTCGATGGATAAATGAAGCGAATCGATTAAATGAAGCAAGAAGGATTGAATCAAACCTAATTACCGAATTTTTTGAATAATTTTTAGATTTTGTAAATAAATTAAATATAATTTGTTTTTTATTTCATTTAACGTATTTGGCCCTTTTCCAATTACCGACTTATTGACTTATTTGACGCCATCTTGAATAACTCAGTTAATTTGTTCCAATTCATTGTACCGACTTATTTGTGACGTAATAACAAAAAAACAAAACGCAATTTCTATTATATGGAAGAAAATTTTTTCTTAACATATTGGTCGTTGCTACTAGATTTGAAAAAAAAACTGCATGTATTACATTTAGTCAAGATAACTTTTTGGAGACATTTCTCTGTAGACATACTTATTCAAAAAGTCACCTCGCGAGGAGACTTATTTGAATAAGTATGTCTACACAGAAATGCCTCCAAAAATGTGTCTTGACTAAATTTATACATTCAGTTTTTTTAAATCTAGTGGCCACGGCTAACAACATGTCAAGCAAATTTTTTCTTCCATATAATAGAAATTGCGTTTTGTTTTTTTGTTATTACGTCACAAATAAGTCGGTACAATGAATTGGAACAAATTAACTGAGTTATTCAAGATGGCGTCAAATAAGTCAATAAGTCTGAAATAAGTCGGTAATTGGAGAAAAGGGCCTTAGAAATACATTGTAAGATTTAAATTTTTTTCACATTCAACTTTTTCAGTCTCCAACTCAATTTTAGTTTCTTCGATCTTGATCAATTTTTCGATGTTTCCTTCATCATGTTGTGTTGAAACTCGCTTTCGTTTTCTGGCTGATGGCCGAGTGGGTGGTGTATCACCATAAGTAGGCCGAATAAGTGAGGATGGCCGAGTGTTGGCCGGTGTTGTTTGTCGGGACGAATCTTGTGGGTCGTCTGTAACTACTACTAAAGGCGAAGGAGGTGAAGAATTCGGTACATTTCAGTCGGTTTCTAACTCGACCTAAACAGAAATAAGTGTATGGGTTATTATTATATTTATTTTTGTTGGGGATTCATAATCCTACCTCTCTCTCTCTCTCTCTAGCTTCACATCCCATGAAGGGATTTTGCCGCCCGCACTATGGTCCGCCAGCCGTCTCGGTCCATCGCTCTCGACCTCCAGTTTCGACATCCTAGTGCCTGTAGATCTTGTTCGACGTCGTCACGCCAGCGCAGTCGGGGTCTTCCTCTACGACGCACACCGGCTGGTTGTTGATGGAACACTTTATTGGTCATCCGTTGTTGTGGGGACCTTGCAACGTGGCCAAGCCATCTCACTCGATTGGATTTGATGAATCCGATAATATCGCAATCTCCAAGTATTTGCTTTATCTCGTGGTTCATGCGAATCCGATATTCATTGTTCGCGACTTTAATTGGACCAAAGATGGAGCGAATGACCTTCCTTTCGAAAGTTGATAACAATCTACAATCATTAGTGGTCATGGTCCAGCTCTCGCTTCCGAAAGCCAGCACAGGTCTTATTAGTGCTTTATAAAGTGCGAGCTTGCACGACTGCGATAGATTTGTAGATCGCAATAATTTTGATTGGGCGTAGAAAACTCGATGTGCGGCAGCTATTCGGGCTTTTATTTCTGCCTGCATGTCATTTGATGATGTTATAACTGACCCGAGGTATTTGAAATTTTCAACGCGATCAAAATTGTGGTCGCCAATTCCGAGATTTGCCATGGGGATGTTCCTGGGTGTTGATACAAATTTGGTTTTGCTACTGTTCACCTTCAAACCAAGTCTTCTTGCGCAGCGATCGAGCGGCACGAAACTGTCTTTGATATCGCTAGGTCTTCGGCCAAGAAGCACGATATCATCTGCATATCTAAGAATTTGGCCTGATTTATTAAATATACAGCGCGAAGTTTCGATGTTGCTTTTCCTCACTACGTACTCAAGCGCCAAATTGAACAGCACAGGCGCGAGTGCATCTCCCTGTCGAACACCAGATGTTATTTCAAAGGAGTCTGACACAGTTCCTTCGATTACAATTCTACATACAGACCCAGACGTTGTTAATTTGCACAGAGAAACGAGTTTCTCTGGAATTCCTAGGCATATGAGCGCGGCCCAAAGGTTATCGCGGTTTATACTGTCATATGCCTGACGGAAGTCTATATATAATTGATGTATGGTTATGTTGTACTCCCAACATTTTTCCAGGATCATCCTCATGGTGAAACTCTGGTCAGTGGTCGATCGGTTGGGACGGAAACCACACTGATAATCGCCAATGATGTTTTCGGCGAAAGGGATGAGTCTGGCAAGTACAACATTAGCCAACACTTTGTAAGCAGTGTTCAATAGAGCTATACCACGATAGTTTTCACATTTAAGACGGTCGCCTTTTTTATGCAACGGACATATGAGCGCAGTCTTCCAATTCTCCGGCAGCTCTTCTTGGTCCCAAATACAGACGATGAGATCGTGTAGACTTGTTGCAAGAGTAGCGCCTCCGAGTTTTATTAATTCTGCGGGGATTCCATCGAGACCGGGTGCCTTGCCGTTTTTCAATCGACTAATAGCTGCGTCTACTTCCTCTACTGTGGGATATTCGACGAAAACCTCATCACCTGGAGGAGCTATTGCTCTAATGGGGGTCACGTCGTCATTCCGATTTAGTAGATTTTGAAAGTAGGTTTGCCATACTGAGAGAACATCAGCCACGTTTGTTCTCAATTCTCCATTCCCGTCTTTGATGGCTGTACTTCTTGGGTGGAAGTCTTTAGTGAGATTCCTGGCATTAGCAAAACAGTCCCTTGAATTTCCCACTTCCGCTTGGAAGCTGATGTTTTCGATGCATAATCTCATATGATCGCGTTTCTTTTGACGAAGGTATTTAGTCGTGGCTTTCCTGGCGCGGAGATATTCTGCATGTGTGCTTCTAGTATTGCGAGCCAACCATTTTTCTCGAAGCTTTTGTTTATTTGCGACGATCAGGCGACATTGATCATCGAACCAATCATTGCGGGGTCTCGGAGGTCTTCTTCCGATAGTGTTTTGCGCCGCGGTGGTAATGGCTGACTGTATTGTGTGCCACTGCTCCTGGATGTTAGAAGGAGCTTCTTCGTTGTTGCTAGGCCGCTCTAGATAGTTAGTGACAGCTGATTGGTAACTCTGCAGTGACGCTTGGTCTTTTAGAGCATCCACATTCCATCGAACGGTTTTTTGTGCTTGTCTGTTGAACGTTGATGACAGTTTGCACTTATATTTAAATATGACAAGCATATGATCGCTGTCCATATCTGCACCCCTGTAGGATCTAACGTCAGATATACTGGTCGAGTGTCTCTTAGACACCATGACGTGATCAATTTGGTTTTCCGTTCTTCCATCATTCGATCTCCACGTTACTTTGTGGATTCTCTTATGCGGGAAAAACGTACTTGATACAACTAAGTTGTACATTAATGCCAGGTCGGTGACGCGTTGGCCGTTGTTGTTACTAGTTAGATGCAGACTGTTAGGACCGATGTGCGATGTATTTTCTGCACTCCTACCGATTTTTGCATTAAAGTCGCCCACGATGATTTTAATGTCGTGGTGCGGTATGTTATTGATAACTTCCTCCAGCTCGACAAAGAATAAATCTTTGATGTCATCCGATTTATCTTCGGTGGGTGCATGCACATTAACGATCGTGATGTTAAATTTCTTAGTGCGAAGTCTGACCGTGCACATCCGCATGTTGATCGGGCGGAAATCGATGATATGGTGCTTCACGCGCCGATGGATGAGGAAACCAACTCCAAATTCTCCTCCGTTCTGATGGCCACTGTAATGAAGAGTGTAACCATTGGTGGTGTCATGGATCCCACTCCCCGACCATCTAAGCTCTTGTAGTGCAAGTACGTCTAATGTGTAACTCTTTGCTTGGTTCGAAAGGTTCTGGAGATCTCCAGGTCTTAAGAGGCTAAGCACGTTCCATGTTCCCATTTTTAAAGAGTTGTCCGTGTACAATTTCCGAGGTCGAGTTTGTAATGAATCCGATATGGTAATCCGAGGCCTTTGTTTAGGGTTCATAACTTAAATGGTTTTTATGAGGGAAGGTTGTTGGCCTGCCGCTCAACCCGCTTGTTACGTGTGTGGGTCACGTACTGGTGAGAATCTTAAGGCATCCAGTCCTACCATGAACACATTTATATAGCGAGCCGCTTGATACAAGACAGACGCCCGCTTCAGCCGCTCCTAACATGGAGAACAGACGCTGGTTTGGTATTGGTTTTAGGGCGCCAATAACCCGCCCTGACATGTAGTGTCCATGACTATAAACAGGATTTAGTCTGCTCGTCTCCACTACACCGCCTGATTCATTTAGCGTTGCCCAGGGAACACCGGCGACGAGGTATGAATCTCGGACTTCGCCCCCCAATCCTACCATTTCACCCAATTCGAGCACCCCATTGTCTCCATCCACAGCTTGTGGAGTCATTATTGCTAGAATTCACACTTCAATATCTGTTAGAGGCTTCAACATTTTTGTTCCGTTAACTCCACTTTTACTCATTGTATAATCTACATATGAAAAAGTAAAAAAATAATCAAAATGTAAAAAATTTTCAATTAATGTAACTGACTTTTGGTGCATCCAAAAGTTTCACCATTTGGTGCCATCTTGGTTCGCGCCCTCCAAAACATTTAATTGTTGCTTATCTAATGCATTCCAAGAATTGTCTCAGGTACATGCCCCTTCAACCGACGTTAACCTACAATTATGAACAATAACAACGTTATTGTTACAAAATATATAAAATAAATTATATTTTACAAAAATTTAGTGTTTTCCTATCGTGTGCCATATCAATATTTCCTTCAAGGAAATCAGTAAGGTAAGATTTCTGTTGCTCGCTAGCTCTCTTTCCTTTAATTTTTTTTTACATTTTTTAAAATCAATTATTACATAAAATAAAACTTTACATATTTAATTTCAAACTCTTAGTCATTTTTTTCCTTTCATAGGACGCGAATCGGAAATGTGGATTTTTCTCTGAAAATGTTTTTCATTACACTTTTCATAGAATAAATAACCCACAGTACCTTGCAATAGTCAAATGTAAGGCTTTTTGCATTTCAAATTCGCCCGTGCAAAATATTTGGAAACTTCTTCGTTACTTTACTTTTCTTTCTTAACTGTGATATAAAAATAAAACACAACTTCGAATGCTGCAGCCGTCGGCAAAATACTGGGTTAAGATTAAGAATCTAGCATAGTTCAACGATCTCTAACGTTATTATTTGTTTTTTCTATTTTCAGGTTACTTACTAACCCGCGTTGAAGGTAAAATTGGATCACCGGAAAAACCATTATCCGACCTCGGCCTAATATCATACCGTTCCTATTGGAAAGACGTGCTGCTGGACTATTTATGTTCACGGTCTGGCACGGCGCTTAGTATAAAAGATGTATCACAGGTAAGTGCCGTCGCCTCGATAACAATTTTTCGATTTTTTTTTTGTATGCAAATTTTTTAATAAACCGTAATTTCGGTGAACGCGCTGCGTACTTGAAACCTATAATTATGTTTTGTGGAGTACCACATATATATTTTGGTTTATCTCATATAACCAAAATTATAATGCAAAATGCAATATAAACATGTACGAGTATTATAAATATGTTATGTTGTTCGCGGATATTGACGTCACTGTAATTATATTCGCGATCAAAACAAAATATAAGATAATTATGAAAAGGATATCATTATATAAAGAAATGTGTGTGTGTGTGTTCCAAACATCCAAATACCGTTTGCGGTGTACAGAGTTCATTGATTCCCCCAAAATGTATATACAATGAAAATTCTAAAATATTTCGTTTCACTTTCTAATTTGTTTCCAAAACCCAAAATGGTTTAATGTGTACCATATCGAATCTCGCATCTAACCATGCGTGCTAGATTTAAGATTTTCGTTTTCCGCATAGTACTACATACTTTCTAAAACGGTTTTGTTAAAAATTCCAGTTGCATTTCTCCAAATACATAAAATGTATACGAGAGTTTGGTTTAAAACGCGCGCGAAAACATCATGTACGCGATCATCTTGTGCGCGCACGTTCTTCATCTCAATTACAACAGTAAATGTATAAAATATTTGTAATTACAGTGCATTATCTTGGTTATGTTTGACGTCTTTTTCTTGTGTTGCGTATTTCGTTATATATGCAAAACATCTTATATGCATTCGCGTCAAAACCAATTCATGATACGCGAGTATAACAAATAAATGTTGTTGTAATGCAGGTGAATAAGTTAAAAGCTTTTATTAGTTTTCTTACCTCACAATCTTTATAAATTTATTTATTTGTATATTGATTGGTTTTGGGGTTATCATTTAATTTAAAATATTTTTTGTCGATCATGTTTTTACTGTTGTTGTTTTAATGTCGACTTGACGTTATAATTCGATTGATCAACGATGTTTACGAAATTTCTATAATTTCAGCATTACTGGCTCATCCTTAACTTAGTTGAAGTTATTTAATTCGGAGTGAAGTTTAAACCATAACAACAAAACATATGACATTGAAGTTTATGCTAAAAAATATGTTAAACAATTACACTGTTAAATTTGGTTTTTTCCAATTGGAATTTATTTTATCTACAGATCCTAGCTGACATTTTTGTGAAGGTAAAGCAAACACATTTCTACGTTTTAAGTAAAGTATATTTCTCAGATTCGCTAATTCTGGAGATATCCACGCGGATTATGGTTTCAATAATACTTTCAAAGATTGCACAAATTTCTATCGGTAAGGTGATTCTAATGTACTTTGCCATGTCTATAATAGAAACCATGTTTTAATTTGTACTATCATTATACCAGGGATGTCCACGGAATCTCGTCTACATTTAACGCCAGCTTATAATATTTTCTATTGCGGTGAATATGAGTCCATTGTTATGACATTCCCAAACAAGCGACGAACTCGTTTTAATAGATTTATTTCGGGCCCAGATACAAATCTAATTTGAATTCTGTCAATTCCAATTGGAATTTTAAAGCCTTTCTATGGAGTTGTGTAGAGTACACTGTGATGATTTTTATTTTGCGAAAATCTCAATGAAAAGTAAAATATTATGTTTTATTTATTTTGTTTTAATTAGTTTAGAAAGCATAGAAAACATTTTTAATTAAATTACAAAATTGGTACATAGTTTTAATTCAAATCATTGAAGTAAAATAAAGACGTATATCAAATTGTCTTAATTAGAATGGCAGAAAAATATTATATCTCAAAGTAAAAATTAAAATTTTAATTGATAAATTACGAAGAAAAAATATTACTATAACATAACCATAAATGTTTAACAAAAAATTGTACTAAAACAGTCGGGACGCAAACCAAATATACTGAACTCTAACCATTTATGAATTTCTCATTGATTTCTAATAAGAAAATGCCAGAGATTTTCCAGAAATTAAAAAACTATCGAATCAACTTAAGAATTTTTTACTTTTATAAGCAAACTAGCTGAGTTACCCGGCGTTGCACGGGAGGTATATATTTCAAATATCTTTACAAACCTTCAACCAGATCAAAGTTAATAATAAATATAAAGATACTTTAGTTCATAATTTTTATTATAAAGCCTTTTGATAAACAATATTTTTGGTTTTTCCATTTGGTGTGTAAATAAATAAATTTTTTGGCATTACCACTCTGGAGCAAGCAACATACAGTTGGCCATGTGAAAAGCATGAATTTTCCAAAATAACACCAGCTATTTTCAAAGATTGCCCCTGGGCTTTGTTGATTGTCATTGCAAAAGCAAGGCGTAATGGGAATTGTAGTCGCTTGAATTCAAACGGCAAATCGGTGGGAATCATAGGAATGCGCGGAATTAGCATATCTTCTCCTTTACTTTTACCGGTAATAATCGTTGCTTCAATCACATTCGGCATCAATTTCTTCACACAAAGCCGTGTTCCGTTGCACAATTTCATTGGATCTACATTTGGGAGCAGTATTATTGGTGAACTCTCTTTTAAAAATAATATGTGTGGTGGAATACCAAGTGGCTCCAAAGAATTAAGAAACTATTTGATAATTGAACTATTAGATTTGTATTTCATTAGTGGCCCGGGTAGTTCCGATTGAATTTCATTATTTAATTTATTAACGCCGTCATTTTTGGGACCTAAAGATTGTCTTAAATTTAAATTAATAAAATTAATTTGAATAATTAAATCAATTATAGTAGAGGTATGATTTGTATATAACAATCGCACGCTAGATTTCCTTTTTGGTGTCTAAATTTTTTCGACTAAGGCGCTATTTCGGAACATTTAAATAATTGTATCTATACAAACATGTAAAAATGAATTCTTTATCCAGGGCAGACTTCCGGATTGGAGCATGTCACTAATTTCATATAACCCCTTTCCTAAAGTCATTCCCTTCAAAAAATCTTAAAAAAATTGAAATTTGTACCACAGCCCCTTGACCCCGGGGTCCAGCCTCTTCAAAAGTATCGTGGTCTTGGTCCTGAACATGCAACATATACTAAGGCGTTATTCCAGAAAAATCAAATAATTGTATCTTTACATGTAAAAATGAATTTTTGATCCAGGGGCGGACCCCCCGAATTCGAACATGTCTCTTATTTCATATAACCCCTTTCCAAAACTCATTCTCGTAAAAAAATTTAATTTTTTGAAAAAATTTGTACCATGGCCCCTAGACCCCTGGGTCCAGCTCATTTCACAATATCGTAAGATTGGTCCTGAACATGCAACATTTCCATGGTAAACATTTCATGGCGATCGGTTGAGCGACTGAGAAGTCATTTTGGAATAATCAAATATTTGTATCTATAGGTACATGTAAAAAATAATTTTTGATCCAGGGCTGGGCCCCTCGGATTCGAACATGTCAGTAATTTCATATAACCAGCCCCATAAACTCATTTTCGTGGGAAAATTTAAAGAAAATTAAAATTTTATAAAAATTTGTACCGCAGTCCCTAGACCCCGGGGTCCAGCCCCTTCCAAAATATAATAACGTTGGTTCTGGATATGCAACATTTCTATGGTAAACATTTCATGGTGATAGGTTGAGCGACTAAGAAGTCATTTTGGAATAATCAAATATTTGTATCTATAGGTACATGTAAAAAATAATTTTTGATCCAGGGCTGGGCCCCTCGGGTTCGAACATGTCAGTAATTTCATATTTCACCAGCCCCATAAACTCATTTTCGTGGAAAAATTTAAAGAAAATTAAAATTTTTGAAAAAATTTGGACCATGGTCCCTAGACCCCGGGGTCCAGCCTCTTTCACAATATCGTAAGATTGGTCCTGAACATGCAACATTTCCATGGTAAACATTCCATGGCGATCGGTTGAGCGACTGAGAAGTCATTTTGAAATAATCAAATATTCGTATCTATAGGTACATGTAAAAATTAATTTTTGATCCAGGGCTGGGCCCCTCGGATTCGAACATCTCAGTAATTTCATATAACCAGCCCCAGTAAACTCATTTCCGTGGAAAAATTTAAAGAAAATTAAAATTTTTGAAAAAATTTGTACCGCAGCCCCTAGACCCCGGAGTCCAGCCCCTTCCAAAATATCATAAGGTTAGTTCTGGATATGCAACATTTCCATGGTAAACATTTCATGGCGATCGGTTGAGCGACTGAGAAGTCATTTTGGAATAATCAAATATTTGTATCTATATACATGTAAAAATTAATTTTTGAACAGGGCTGGGCCGTTCGGATTCGAACATGTCAGTAATTTCATATAACCAGCCTCATAAACTCATTTTCGTGGAAAAATTTAAAGAAAATTAAAATTTTCGAAAAAATTTGTACCGCAGCCCCTAGACCCCGGGGTCCAGCCCCTTCCAAAATATCATAAGGTTGGTTCTGGATATGCAACATTTCCATGGTAAACATTTCATGGCGATCGGTTGAGCGACTGAGAAGTCATTTTGGAATAATCAAATATTTGTATCTATACATGTAAAAATTAATTTTTGATCCAGGGCTGGGCCCTCGGATTCGAACATGTTAGTAATTTCATATAACCAGCCCCATAAACTCATTTTCGTGGAAAAATTTAAAGAAAATATAAATTTTTGAAAAAATTGTACCACAGCCCCTAAACCCCCGGGTCCAGCCCCTTCCAAAATATCATAAGGTTAGTTCTGGATATGCAACTTGTACATGGTAAAAATTTCATGGCGATCGGTTGAGCGGCTGAGACGCCCATTCGGAACAAACAAACAAACAGGAATTCATTTTTATATCCCTTTTTCAACCAAAAAAACAAAAAAAAATGGCTTAATTAAAGTCCAAACCACACAAATGTGTAAGTAGAAAATCAAAGTATGTAATGGCGTTTTTAATAAAAAATTTCGCTTGATTCGAAGTACAACCAACACAATTGTATGTATAGTAATAGTGTTTTTTTTTCGGACGAAATAAGTTTGAAAGGAATGCGCAAATGTGTAAGTTGGTTCAAAACACATACAAAAATAAATTTTTGACATGGTACTTTTGCCGTACTCGCACAATTGTGTTAGTAAATAACAAAAGGGATAAATATATAAGAATGCCCTTTTAAAGCAGTAAAACTTAACAAAAAACTGGTACCAATCAACCAGAAGCAGTACATTATTAAAACACGATGGGTTTAGGTAGGTGCTTAATCAACTACTTCACGAATTAACGAGAACTGAATCACAATCTCCAGATATGATCGTCAATAGTCATCAAAATTTAGTAAAAAAAAAACAAAAAAAAAAAAACTTCCTGACTACTGATAGGTGACTCTGACCTGAATCACAAACATCAAAAAAGGCTAATATTGGCCATCTAAATTTGAGTAAAAATGAAATTAGTACACCGAGAATATCAAAATTCGTAGCAATATATCCGAAGTTGTGCATTATTAGCACTAGGTGGTTTTGGTTAGGTAACTCGATGACAAACATCGTGTACTAGCCAGACCTGAATCACGATTTTTGGGAATGGCCGATAATGGCCATCCAAATTTGGGTAAAAATGACATCTTAAAGTCTAGAACACAAAATTCGTAGCAATAAACCCGAGGTCGAGCATTATTAGCAGTAGGTGGTTTTGGTTAGGTGACTCAATGACAAACATCGTGTACTAGCCAGATCTGGATAACGATCTCTGGAAATGGCCATCCAAATTTGAGTAAAAACGATCTCGTGTTTATTGCTACGAATTTTGATAACCACGGTGTACCGATGTCATTTTTGCTCAAATTTGGATGGCCATTATCGGCCATTCCCAGAGATCGTGATTCAGATATGGCTAGTACACGATGTTTGTCATTGAGCCATCTAACCAAAATCACCTGCTAATAATGCACAACCTTGGATCTATTGTTACGAATTTTGATATTCTAGATATCCAGATGTCATTTTAACTCAAATTTGGCTGGCCATTATTGGTCATTCCGGTCGATAGTACATGAAGTTTGTCATTGAGTCTCCTAAATAAACCATTTGGTGCTTACAATGCTTGACTTCGGGTTTTTTTGACTCAAAGTTTTATTTTCTATGATTTATTCTAATCGTTTTAAAGTTAAAATATATTTTAATAAAAATCTCAATAATTTCTACACAATACGTGGCTGAGATTGTTTATACATTTTTTTTTAGAAAATATTATATATTTTGAGTCATTTTTTAAAAAAGACTCATACTTATATGATTGTACTAAAATTTCCAATAAGATTAATTTTTTTCCTATTTGAATTTGAATTAACATTGTGATACTCATACATACATAACATCTATGGAAAGTTTGGAATACTTCACACCCGTTTTATTTCGATATCTGGAAAACTCTAAATGTCCTAGGTAATCCGACCAATTTTATTGATTGGTTAGGTAAATTGTGATCTGACTGCGGTTTTGCAATTTTTACAGAATTTAGAAATTTTTAGAAAATTCTATGTGTTTTGATGTATTTTACAAATGTTTACGTGAACTTGTGCAAATGATTTAAGGCAGGCTTCTTTTGTGTGACGAATGGGTTAGATTTTTGACGATCACTAGATAAAAGAATTTTTCGATTAGTTTCGAAATTTTATACCGTCAGTCATGTATAAGAAATTGGCCCGAAATTTCCATCCCGAAAAGGTTTTTTTTCATAAAGTGTGTGTCTGCTAAATCACATACAAATAATTCCATCCCGAAGATTTTATCGTTAAATTAAAGACAAAAAAATAAACAGCCCGAGGAAATTATAGAATTATCTTACTGTTTGCAGTAAAAAAGCTCCACGATTTATTAATAAATTAAATCTACTTTATTGATCAGCCCTAAAACCACTTTCTATACATTCTTCAGCTGAAAATATGTTCATTACCATATTTCCTAGTGGTGAACTCAGAGATGACCCCCTGCCTTGGCATATGGAGTTAGGTGTGCCAATGTGAAGAATAGAACTTATTCAGGCTTTTCTTATATTCAGGCGCCCTTTTGAAAATCACAAGGATAGATGATGAATATTGATCATCCCGAAAACCAATTCATATACAGTCTTCAGTTGAAAATACGTTCATTCACCAAATTTCCTAGTGGTGTACTCAGAGATGACGCCTGCCTTGGCATATGAAGCTAGGTGTGCCAATGTGCATAGAGCTTATATTCAGGCGCCCTTTTGAAAATCACGAGGATTGATGGTGAATATTGATCATCCCGAAAACTACTCTCTATACATTCTTCAGTTGAAGATATGTTCGTTACCAAATCTCCTAGTGGCGAACACAGAGATGACCCCTACCTGGGTGGGCATATGTAGCTAGGTGTGCCAATGTGCATAGAACTAATATTCAGGTGTTTGTTCAAAAATCACGAGGATTGATGGTGAATATTGACCATTTAAAAATCAACAAGGGCTTATGTTAAATATTGATGATCCCGAAAAGCACTTTTTATCGATTTTTAAGTTGAAAATATGTTCATTACCCAATTTCCTAGTGGCGAACTAAACTCACCGTCAATCCTGGTGATTTTCGAACGGGCGCCTGAAAATAAGTTTTATGCACATTGGCACACCTAACTACATATGCCAAGGCAAGGGGTCATCTCTTTGTTCGCCACTAGGAAATTTGGTAATGAACATATTTTCAACTGAAGGAACGTATAGAAAATGGGTTTCGGGATGATCGATAATGTAGATTTAATTTATTAAACCGTCACAACTTTTTTACTGCAAATAGTAATATAATTTTATAATTTTCTCGGGCTGTTTATTTTTTTTTTCTTTAATTTAACAATAAATTTTTCGGGTTTTAATTATTTTTATGTGATTTAGCACACATACACTTTTATGAAAAAAACTTTTTCGGGATGGAGATTTTGGGCCAACTTCTTATACATCCGTCAATCCTGGAAACGTCAACGAGTTCTAGCTGGTCAACCAGTACACTAAAACTGTAGTGAACGTTACTCAGTTGTATTAAACCTTGCATTGGTTAATAAAATTTTAAAATTTTGAACAAATTTATTTTTTTTTATACTGCCGATCCCACAAGTTTTCACCCTTTCGTATAGATTACATAATATTCTACCATTATAGTGATTGGCATCCGAGTCTAAATCATAAAATCCGATTCTAAAATCACGAAACTTCAAAATTCCAGAAATCATTTTAAATTTTTTAATTTTTAAAATTTTAAATTTTTATTAACCAAGCTAAGGGTTCATCAGAATCAAAATATGTTCACTATAATTTTATTTTATCCGTTGAGCTATTGGAAATAGTAGGTCACAACCAGTGAAGATCTCCAGAATTGACGGTTCAAATTTTCGAGTCGAAACTACCACAAGATTTTTCGATTAACTGTCAAGTTTCAATTGAAAATATACTTTACTGAGGTCAATCGACTGAATTGCATTGTTTGAAGAACACCAAGTGGTGTCTCGTCCATCTATTCAAACGATAATGAACGTGTCTAGAGACATTTCGGTTTAGCATCTGGTTTCAAGATTAAGAGGGCTTTGAATTGATTACAGTGACCCAAACCACTTTCAAAAATGCTCCAAGTATTTTTTACACAGATCATCGACTTTGGTTTCCCAATCGCACGAAATAGAAAACAAATTCTCTTTCTCCACTTCAATACGCTGAATTTGATGATCGAATTCCAATTCACTTACAAAACATTTGCTCCATCGACTACGGAGTCACAAGTAGTAGCAATTCTGTCTGAACGTTCAAAAGTTTCTGGCGGCTTAATTCACGTTAACCATTATTACCAATTATGGTTATAGTTAGTCCAGTGTCATCTAAAAATTTTAGAGGTTTTCCGTTACTTTCGATCATGATTTTTTTTTACCACAACGCTCCATCCAATTTGAGTGCTGAACTTATTGTTTTGGTTTGGATTTCAACCTTACAATTTCATACAACACCAATGGTTCCTGGTCAAACATTGATACTCGAACGGATTTCCAGAAACGAAGGCTTCCTGTTGGTTCGTACTTTTACTAGAAAATTCGTCATCGGCATTTTCAAAACTCGATGATATTCACCGAATTGGCATTGTTGTTAGATTGACATCAATCCCGCCCTTTTGAGATCGACTTGAGTGATCGCTATTTCTCGATGCACATCCCGATGCAATATGAGCACCTTTACCATAAAACACTTCATTCGGCATTCAAAAACCAGCATTTGATTGGGTAGATTGGATACTTTCGTGATCTTGGGCAACTTCAATGATGTCATCCATGCTCGGATTATCTTTTTGTAAGATTGTAAGATTGCCATTGGTACTGACTCGTGTGAGGGCACGGAATAAGATTTCTTGCAACTTGTGTATTGGAACTCTCAGTTTACAGACACTCCTTTTAAATTAGCGATCCAGCTTGCATACGTATCTGAAAGAACTTGTGCCGGGATGACAGCACATAGACAGATTTGGTGAAATATTCTGTCATTGTTTTCTCGATTTCGCCATTTATTGTCCACAGATTCTTCGGTATACAATTTCATGATGGTATTACGTACCGATTCCGACCCAGGCTAAAATACTGTTTTAACTTAGCTATGTACTCATCAAAGCATCATCATTTCTTTCTCTCGTGTTCGTACGTACGAAACGGCGCAGGCGCTTGACAATTCCGTGTTCTCCGGTTCATAAAACCGGCTGTACAACCAAATCTTTCATATCTTCAGTCGTTTTGACAAAAAACGAAAACATTTATCTTCACACGACGCTAATAGTTCCGGTTAATTGAATGCCGGATAATTGGGCTTTTACTGTAATATGAAAATTAATACCATTCAAAATTTTCAACTAATGCTTTCATTATTGAAAATCTACAAAAAAATTGCAAATTTCAAAATGAATTAAAAAATGCATATTTTAATTCATTGTTAATACGCAAAATAATAATTCACAAATGAAATTTATGAAATGCATGTTTTTTATCTTTCTCTACAATACAACAAAAAAACTGTAAGAAGAAAAACAAGAAATTGTTTTGTTAAAAACATGAGGCATTTCTATGTGTATTAAAAACAAATGTAAATTTTATGTTGATAATATGAAATAAAATATACCTTTTTTAAGTCATTTTGAAAATGAATTAAAAATATATTTGCAAAATGACATAAAATATGCCTTTCTTGTGTCATTTTGAAATTAAATTTGTTTTTGTAAAACACCTCTTTGTTAAGTCAGAAAATTTGTTAAAAATATGACATAAAGAAGGTCCCATTTTTTCATATAAAAACACCATTTTTAAGTCAACCTTTTTAATTCATGGAGCCAGTGGAAAGTATGTTTGCTATGGCAAGGAATGTATATGCGCACGGCCTTTTTCTCATTTTGAATTTTCGAATACGTTTGATCCACTGGGCTGGCTATCACCAACAGTTATTCAACCAAAATTATTAATGCAAGAATTATGGGGCGAAGAATTACCAAAAAAAACAGAAGAAAAATAGACTAAGTATACCACGTTGGATTAAGCGCAACAGTCACAAAATTGGAAGAATTCATGGATTTTGTGATTCTTCAGAAAAGGCCTACGCAGCCTTAGTTTATTATGTAACTATAGATGAAAATAGCAATAACAGCTCCACGTTACTAATATCAGCTAAAACAAAGGTAGCCCCAATAAAAATGAAGATATCGCTACCAAAACTAGAATCATGCGGAGCTTTGCTACTCTCCAAACTTTTACATTGAATTAAAGAAAACTTGGGTTTCAAGAAGATACCTACGTACGGTTGGAGAGATACAATGATAACACTAAACTGGATCAAAGGCAATCCTAACAAGTACAAAACCTTCGTGGCAAATAGAGTGGCACAGATCCAGACAATTGCACAGCCGGCGCAATGGTAATACGTCAAATCAACTGAGAATCCAGCAGAGTTTGTGGGTAGAGGAGTGAGCCCCGAACAACTACAAAAATATCCATTATGGTGGCATGGACCAAACTGGCTACAACGATCTGCAATTCCAAACTCAGAACAACCTCTCTTGTTAAATGATCCTCCAGAACAAAAAACATATTCAATAAAAGCATTAACCATTAATGGTGATCCATCCATCATCCAAAAAACGTACAAACAACAAAATACAAGGAAGAAATAATATGTCTCAGAAAAGGCGACAAAATATCTTCAAAAAGTAAGATACTCTCACTCAACCCATTCATAGACAAAACAGGAATATTAAGAGTAGGAGGCAGGCTACAAAATTCCAATAGCTCGTTTGAAAAAAAACATCCTGTAATAATACCTCTAGAACATCAAGGAACAAAACTGATAATACAAGAAGCACACAATTCGTATATCCGTAAGATAAATCTCTTGGATATCAAATGGGCGCAGATGCATTCAACAACAAATCAAATCATCTACTAGATGTCATCGGTTTAACAATGTAGGAAAACATCAACTAATGGAAAATTTACCCGGAGCTAGAGTCATACCAACGAGACCATTTTCAAAAACTGGTGTAGATTATGAAGGTCCCTTCCAAATTCGAACATCGCCAGGAAGGGGCCACAAATCATATAGGATAGCGATATTTATATGCATGGTAACGAAGGCAATACATATCGAAATATCATCAGATTTCATCAGAACAACACAGGCGTTTATGGCAGCTTATAAGCGGTTCACTGCCAGGCGAGGCCTATATGTACAGATATTTACTACAGTGATAACGGAACAACCTTCATAGGCGCAAATCATGAGCTGCAAACTGAAAAAATAGGGAACTAAATGAAGCAAATGATCTAATTAAGGAATAATTATCTAGACAGAGTACAAGCGGGCACGTAATCCCACCAGCAGCAAAAAATCATTTAAAAAAAATAGTTGGAGAACAAACTCTTTGAACAATTTGAACAATTATCAACTGTAGTTGCACAAATCGATGACAAAATCATCCTCAACATTATCAATTAATCTTAATACGATTACACCTCCAACAAGAATATTAGGAATATTAAAAAGCTGAAGAAACCTCGCCAACATCAAAAGACCAAAAATACACCCTGGATGAAAGTCATGCTATATACAACTACTATACTTTGTTTCCTTCCCTCAACATCAACCACAGCGATTAACGTCACTCATTTCAATTCCAACCAGGGATCTTTTTTGACGAAATTGGAATAGCCAATATACTAAGAAGCGAATGAAAGGTAATCATGTATTATGATTTAGCGAACTATTGGCTGGAGTTCAACGAATTACAAGAAGCAAAAAATCAACTGTCGGCCAAGTGCAAACAAAATTAGGCGTTCCTGAAAAACAACGATATCTGCTTCATAATCTCCAACCAAGTGAGTTATCATCTGTTTAGTGAAGTGGAAGATGGAAACCAAATATTGGGCACCAGTAAACCGCGAAGTAATCCAACTATACAAGCTTTTAAGCATTAAAGCAAGTATTCTGCAAGGAAAGGCCATTTTAGAAATAAAAATCCCACTGATCGGTAGAGAGGAATTTCAAATTCTGCATGTAATATCGGTACCAACACTTCATAATGAACAATATATCTATATAAAACCATCCGCAAATTACATGCTAGTATCATGACAACGGCACTTCATATGTGATCTAAATAAACCATTACAAAACGATAAGTCTAAGAGTGGTCGTTGCGAAATAGAATTATTACATCATGAACCTCTGAATCCAAAAAGCTGTACCATCCATTCAACACCACCAAGTATGGTCTGGTTACAACTTCATGCGTCAAACAGCTGGATATTTGTAGCAAACAGAGACTACATTTTCGACAGCATATACAACACTACCATAAATCCAATAAGAATTTCAGGATCTGGGATACTTCAACTATCTATACATTATACACTCAAGGGAGATTCAATCACATTGTATAGCAAAACAACTTACACTGCCTATCAGAATAAGGCATTCGTACCCACTTAGCATTTAACAAGGCAAGTTAACCGGCTAAAAATGCCCATCATCATCGATGATACCGACATGAATAATTTAGAAACCTCAATAAGGGACCTTAAAAAGAACCCCAAGGAACTTATAATGAGTTAAACAACCACGATATTCATCACTACACCACTACATCACTACATCAATACACCACTACATCAATACACCACTACACCACTACTACTACTCGCCGCCATAATTGGAATAACTACCATCAGTTTAATCATATTATATCGTCGCTCAACAGCCGTAACAACAGATTCGGATGTATAAATTGGTCGGATAACCACGGTCGGGCAGTATGTTCAGACCATGAACATGACCACCAACCGGTTAACCCATAAACATGACCACCAATCGGGTAAACATAATTTAGTAGTATAATGTATTGAACATAAAATAAATATATGCTTAAAGAAGTTGTTTAAATAAGACTAAGACTACTTGTTGTTTCAGTGGTTGACACTTAGGCCATTTTTGGCCCATTGTGATACCACGCATTCACGCCACATCATTAACCCATTCACCTATTCACCTACTCACACAATTACAGTATACCACCTGCACATTGCAAGCTCCATGTCAACCTGTACATTGACATGGACGGTGGGTCGGCGTTGAATTCTGCACTCCATCAGAGGGTCATAGTTGTGTTTATTAACATCACCGATTGTAATCGATGATGAAAATTTGATTTGCATCTAGCCTCTGATGGGATTCGAACCCAGTACCTCCCGGTCCAAGTGCCGAAGCTTTAACCACTGCACCACTTGTCCGGTACTAAGACTACTAAGACTACTAAAATATGTTTATCCGATTGGTGGTCATGTTCATGGGTTAACCGGTTGGTGGTCATGTTCATGGCCTGAACACTATATAGAAAACCAAGGGGATGATCACTGTAAACAAAATTGTCCAAATCTCAAAGATGTCTCAGAGAAACGGTATATGTGGTTAGTTGGTTTAAGATAAGAGCTATCAGAAAACACCACCCTTATATCAATACGATGGCCAGAACCCATTGACGATGAATAGGAAAATTTATATAATTAAGGGAATGATCACTGTAAAATAAATTGGCCAAATCTCAGAGATGTCTCAGAGAAACGGTATATGTGGCTAGTTGGTTTAAGATAAGAGCTATCAGAAAACACCACCCTTATATCAATACGATGAACAGAACCCATTGACGATGAATAGGAAAATTTAATTATCTAGGGGATGATCACTGCAAAAAAAAATCCCCAAATCTCAGAGATGTCTAAGAGAAACGGTATATGTGGCTAGTTGGCTTAAGAAAAGAGCTATCAAACGACACCACCCTTATATCAATACGATGAGCAGAACCCATTGACGATGAATAGGAAAATTTAATTAACTAGGGGATGATCACTTTAGAAAAAATTACGCAAATCTCAGAGATGTCTAAGAGAAACGGTTATGTTGCTAGTTGGCTTAAGATAAGAGCTATCAGAAAACACCACCCTTATATCAATACGATGAACAGAACCCATTGGCGATGAATAGGAAAATTTAATTAACTAGGGGATGATCACTTTAAAAAAAATTGGCCAAATCTCAGAGATGTGTAAGAGAACGGTATATGTGGCTAGTTGGCTTAATATAAGAGCTATCAAAAAACACCACCCTTATATCAATACGATGAGCAGAACCCATTGACGATGAATAGGACAATTTAATTAACTAGGGGATGATCGCTTTAGAAAAAATTACGCAAATCTCAGAGATGTCTAAGAGAAACGGTTATGTTGCTAGTTGGCTTAAGATAAGAGCTATCAGAAAACACCACCCTTATATCAATACGATGAACAGAACCCATTGACGATGAATAGGAAAATTTAATTATCTAAGGGGATGATCACTGCAAAAAAAAATCCCCAAATCTCAGAGATGTCTAAGAGAAACGGTATATGTGGCTAGTTGGCTTAAGAAAAGAGCTATCAAACGACACCACCCTTATATCAATACGATGAGCAGAACCCATTGACGATGAATAGGAAAATTTAATTAACTAGGGGATGATCACTACGCAAATCTCAGAGATGTCTAAGAGAAACGGTATATGTGGCTAGTTGGCTTTAGATAAGAGCTATCAGAAAACACCACCCTTATATCAATACGATAAGCAGAACCCATTGGCGATGAATAGGAAAATTTAATTAACTAGGGGATGATCACTTTAAAAAAAATTGGCCAAATCTCAGAGATGTGTAAGAGAACGGTATATGTGGCTAGTTGGCTTAAGATAAGAGCTATCAAAAACACCACCCTTATATCAATACGATGAGCAGAACCCATTGACGATGAATAGGACAATTTAATTAACTAGGGGATGATCGCTTTAGAAAAAATTACGCAAATCTCAGAGATGTCTAAGAGAAACGGTTATGTTGCTAGTTGGCTTAAGATAAGAGCTATCAGAAAACACCACCCTTATATCAATACGATGAACAGAACCCATTGACGATGAATAGGAAAATTTAATTATCTAAGGGGATGATCACTGCAAAAAAAAATCCCCAAATCTCAGAGATGTCTAAGAGAAACGGTATATGTGGCTAGTTGGCTTAAGAAAAGAGCTATCAAACGACACCACCCTTATATCAATACGATGAGCAGAACCCATTGACGATGAATAGGAAAATTTAATTAACTAGGGGATGATCACTTTAGAAAAAATTACGCAAATCTCAGAGATGTCTAAGAGAAACGGTATATGTGGCTAGTTGGCTTTAGATAAGAGCTATCAGAAAACACCATCCTTATATCAATACGATGAGCAGAACCCATTGGCGATGAATAGGAAAATTTAATTAACTAGGGGATGATCACTTTAAAAAAAATTGGCCAAATCTCAGAGATGTGTAAGAGAAACGGTATATGTGGCTAGTTGGCTTAAGATAAGAGCTATCAAAAAACACCACCCTTATATCAATACGATGAGCAGAACCCATTGACGATGAATAGGAAAATTTAATTAACTAGGGGATGATCACTTTAAAAAAAATTACGCAAATCTCAGAGATGTCTAAGAGAAACGGTTATGTTGCTAGTTGGCTTAAGATAAGAGCTATCAGAAAACACCACCCTTATATCAATACGATGGCCAGAACCCATTGACGATGAATAGGAAAATTTAATTATCTAAGGGGATGATCACTGTAAAAAAAATTGCCCAATTCTCAGAGATGTGTAAGAGAAACGGTATATGTGACTAGTTGGCTTTAGATAAGAGCTATCAAAAAACACCACCCTTATATCAATACGATGAGCAGAACCCATTGACGATGAATAGGAAAATTTAGTTATCTAAGGGGATAATCACTGCAAAAAAAATCCCCAAATCTCAGAGATATCTAAGAGAAACGGTATATGTGGCTAGTTGGCTTAAGAAAAGAGCTATCAAACGACATCACCCTTATATCAATACGATGAGCAGAACCCATTGACGATGAATAGGAAAATTTAATTAACTAGGGGATGATCACTGTAAAAAAAATTGCCCAAATCTCAGAGATGTCTCAGAGAAACGGTATATGTGGCTAGTTGGCTTAAGATAAAAACTATCAGAAAACACCACCCTTATATCAATACGATGAGCAAAACCCATTGACGATGAATAGGAAAATTTAATTAACTAGGGGATGATCACTTTAGAAAAAATTACGCAAATCTCAGAGATGTGTAAGAGAAACGATATATGTGGCTAGTTGGCTTAAGATAAGAGCTATCAAAAAACACCACCCTTATATCAATACGATGAGCAGAACCCATTGACGATGAATAGGAAAATTTAATTAACTAGGGGATGATCAGAAATGTCTAAGAGAAACGGTATATTCATATTCATTCAATCGTTAATGACAAAAGAGTTCTGGCCATTGTTTTAATATAAGGGTGGTGTCGTTTGATAGCTCTTATCTTAAGCCAACTAGCCTCATATACCGTTTCTTGTAGACGCTCTGAGATAAGGGCAAATTTTTTAGACAGTACGCGTTTTTTGATTTTTATAAACTGGCGTATAATCTTTTAAAACCAGTGAATACTGAACGAAATTTGAACATTTATTTTGATTTGTTGGTGAGTTTTACGATGCTTAATTATCTTTTTCGAAATCTATTGCCAAATATATTTCAATGGTATAAGAAGTTAGATGTGCTCTTGAGTAATTTTTGGTTTTAAGAACCTTTAGGTTTCGTAATAAAATATTTTTACAATTTATAATAAAATGTAAATATGTCGAAAACATTCCAAATTCCGTATTAATCTATTTTTATTTGTCATTTATTTCCAAAGTCGCTAATTTGGTAATTGCGTTATTAGCTGTTCATAAAATGATGAGTTTAGATAAAAAAACAACTTATTTCATCAAAATTTGGCATCTCTATAGGACTTTACAAAATAAAACTTCATTCTTAAACTTTTTCGATTAATTGGGAGATCATTGCGAAATTTGGTGCAAATTCGTGTACCGGAAGTGGCAGCTTCAATGGGAGCTTTTTCAATTTTTGCAATGAGATTGAAAAGTTTAGCATTTACAAAAAAACAGCAAAGAATTAAAAAATTTAAGTTAATTTAAAAATAAATTTTCAACCAACAAGGATTGACCTTTTCTTAATCGAAGGCTCTTCAACGCAACAACGAAGCTTTTATCAAGAGATTACCGTTGACAGATTACCTCTGAAATTTATACGCGCAAGCCATGCTCATTGCTGATACACTTGACCTCGTTACCGACTTTACAGATGTTTTTATATTTTTTTGTTGTTAAAATGATGTAACATCACATTTAGCGAAGGTTGGAAAATAATTAAAAAAAAAAAATCTAAGCCAAGGTTCAAAGATTTGCAATCACTATATTAATGTACGTGTAACTAGCTTATAAAAAAAATATTTCGAAAGGAAATCGATTGAAATCCCAATGTTAAATAAACTAAACGTAAGCGTGCTGAATCCGACGATACTAAAATCAAATTTTATTAACTTTAAAAATGTCATTTTATTGATTTTATTCGTCATCGCCTGGTGTGGCCACGGTTCCGTGTTGTAGTTTTATATTTTCTTGTAATTTAATTTAATTAACGTAATAATACTTAATAAATTTAAAAAAATGTTTTAATTTCGTTCAAAATGTTAAGTGCACACAAATAAAAATAATTTACAAGATGATCGCATCACCTCGCGAGCGCGCGTGCCATGTCATGTTATAAATTGATAATTTATGATCTTATGAGATGAACGCGTGCTCGGCACGGAATATAATAATTTTCATATATGTATCTAAATCGTTTTTTTTTTGTTGTTGTTGTATTTTTTCAGGAAATGGCCATTAACTCGTACGATATCGTTAGTACGCTGCAAGCTCTTGGCATGATGAAATACTGGAAGGGCAAACACATAATACTAAAGAAACAGGTGCGTACACAAACAATAAAATATTATTATGCTCAGTCCTCTAAGTATGTTACGAATTTGAATCAATTATATTATTATATTTGTAAATGTCGTCCATTTGAAGATGATTTGTGTGTTTATATAGAATTTTTAATGTTCGCCTCTAATCTGCCATGTTCGTCGCGTAATTATGTTAATTTGGCAGTTCTCTGTTAACATTAGCAAATTACGGTTTTTGTGGTTCATTTATATGTTTCTCTAATTCATTTGTGTGTCTCAAGGACAGCGCGATTTTTGTGTACTTATATATAATAGGTTTGAGTGATGGGCAGATGCCAATTTATATGGGTAGGTACACTTTTATGTATATATAAAATTAGTAGTGGAATAACCTATAACCTCTTCGCATGTACACCTCATAATCGTAACCGCCTTAATCGCATATGAAATCCAATAACTTCGCGCGCAATGTGCAACATTTTAATTAAGAGAATTACAAACGTGTTTCTTATATTCGACATTTAATTAAAAACCAACACTATACGTATAACTGCACAGCTAAAAAGGAAACCCCGGCAACAACACAGTATACACAGTCCAAAAAAATATAATTACATTTCATGTACGATGATCTTATAAATATATATATAAAAAAGATCATTATCGGTAAGTTATAATAATTTATATAATAAAATGTACAAAAATTGAGTTTTAATTAAATTTTTTTTTGTTTGTTATTTGTCTTAAAGCATTCGTTCGCGCAAATTGAGATAATCTTGCAAAGTGTTTTGTTTTTTGCTTCTTTTAATCTACCCTTCTTATCCACGTTTTTTGTTGTGTATTCTGTTTACAACATTTTTGCGTTTTTTTTTTTTTTTTGATTTCGAAATTATCAAAATACCGCAATTGTGCTTGCTCGATTAATGAAAATGTTTTCGTGTGTACGATACGATCGGATTTCGTGTGAGCACGTGATTGTTTGGTTTGGATGAATATATAATTGATCTCTAATCTATATCAATTGTTCGTTACAATTTCATCGGGTAATACTAAAATTGCAATGATATTCCAGCCCAGAATTTAATACAGTAATTTTTTTTCAAATTTTAAATATTAAAGTCAAAATTAAAAATAACGAAGAGCCATTTATTGTGCTATAAAAACATGATCAATAAAAGGCAATTGACTGAATGTATTCTATACGACGTTAAATCGTATAAGCTCCAGTACAGAAAGGGGATCGAAAAGGTTAGCCAGATCTGTCTAGATATACCGGTGACTAGTAACGAAAAGTATTATATTCTGAACAAGGTTTCACAGTTAGTTCTTAGTTCTTGTTTCAATTTCAACCCGATTTGCATATTGTGAACAAAGCTATGATAGTTTGGGCCAGTATATGTTGTCGAGTTAATATAATATTCAAAGGGATTCGGCCTGTCTTAGTGTATCAGAGGCCAGTAATGGAATGTATTTTATACGAAACAGGTGGCGGTATGTTGTACCATCACTTCGAATCGAAATTCGAAAAAAGTCGAATGGCAGTATGTTGTATCATTTTTGCTTTTCGACTTTTTCGATTCGATTCGAAAACTTTCACTTTTTCGATTCGACTTTTTTCAGATTTCGACTTTTTTGGATTCGAAGTGATGGTACAAAATACCGCCCATGGTCGTATTTACCATCTCAAGTTTCAATTTCAAACCGATTTGCATGTTGTGAACAGAGCTATGATGATTTGGGTCAGTTTGGTACGGAGTTCATATAATGTCCAAATGGATTCGACCTGGTATGTCTTACTGTATCAGAGGCCAGTAATGTGATGGACAGGTACGGATGGATTGAATTCAAAATGGCGAAAGAGTAAAGTTGTATTAATTTGCTCGTCCGGATTATTTCTCTAAATTTTTCTTTTTTTTCTGTTTAAATCTCAAATAAAAGTTTATATACCATATGTGACAAAAATTGAACAAACAATTGAAAAAAAAAAGTTTTATTAAAATAACAATCAGTGCTGAATAATTGGTTTTTTTGTTTCTAAAAAAAATATACATGTGAATGTCATTTTGGTGGTCTCAAATAATATCCACCATATTTGCAAGTGATAAAGTATTTTTAGTATACAATAAACGAGTTAAAATTTTTGAACGGTTACTGTGTAAAATAAAGTGGTGAAGGCTGCATTTCATAAACAATCTAAAAGTTTAAGTTTACTAGATATTGTCAAAAATGAGCCCCGAAAATTTGTTAAAAGTTCCTAAACCGACAAATTCCGATATCATGTCCGCTATTGGTTTTCTATTGCAATCAAATAAGCGAGACCACACTGAGTTAAAAGCTGATATAAATGATATCAAAACTGAGATTCAACAAATCAATACTCGAGTTCAGAAAGTGGAGGCAGATACTACAAGTAGAGAAGTGATATCATTGTCTGCTGAAGTTAATTATCTAAAACAACAACAACTTGAACAAGAAATACTTGTAACGGGAATCTCAATTGAGGAAAAAAACAAAGATCACGTTATTGGTAAGCTTGCCGAAATATACAACTTTGTGCCAAACAATATTTTATGGTCATACATCAAACAAATTGTTGCGAAAAGGCCCAGTCGAAATCGAAACTATTTCAGTCAATTAATTTTAAAATTCGACAGTTTGGAGTCAAAAAATAATGTCATGATTCAAATTCGTACAAATGGACCCTTGCATGTCAAACAGATTTTTCCTGATGCTAGAAATGGAGACGATGAAATTATTATACGCGATAGGTTAACAGCATTGAATAACAACATCATCAAAACATTAGTTCAGTTAAGAAAAAAAAAATAAAATCAAATATTGCTGGTTTCGTCACAACGTAATCTATTGCAAAATCAAAGAAGACTCGAAACCTGAAATCATACGGACTATGGATGATGTCATCGATCTTGCTGTATAATATCTTCATTTACGAGTGCGAGAGCAAGAGAAAAAATATTTATGTTATATATCTTATCATTTTATTTTTGCATATGTATCATCGCATTACGGCAACTAAAACGTTAGCTATCAATATTTTCAATGAATCATATGATCATATTTGTTGTATATTTTTTCAATGTATTTTTTTTTCTTTTATATTATGTGATAACAACTACCAAAATTGTTAGTACCTACAGTCTCACAATTTTTTTATTATTATTATTATTTTTTTTTCTCGTTCACGATACGATGTACTTATAAATTTTGTTTAGTTGTTTGAACATATACTATAAATTACATTTTAGCTTACTTTATTTCTAGAAATCAAAATTATGTCAAATATTATTTCATATATCAATTTTCTGATTATAGTTATGTAATTATTTTGCTACACATATTAACTAGTTGATTATTGGAAACTGTAGATGTTATTATCTCACAGAAACCTTTCTAAGTAATCTTGAAACAAAATATTTTAATTTAAAAAATTATAATTCGTTCCATAGTATTAGAGAAAATAGAACCGGTGGGGGCGTAACAGTTTTCATCGAAAGAAACTTAGACTTTACGTTCTTAAGCGAGAAAGCTTTTGAAGAAAATCAATGAATAACACTTTTTTCTCGAAAATTAAATTTATACTTATTAGGGATTTATAAGCCACCACACACTACTCATAGATCGTTTTTAACCTATCTTGACCAGATTACTAGTACAAATAAAAACCAAATCATAGTTGGTGACTTTAACATCAATCTATTGGAAAACTCAAATCCACAGGTGCTTAACTACAAATCCACCTTACAACTCAATAATCATACTATAGTTAATGAAATTGATGAATTATTTGCAACCCGCTTAACATCCAGCTCAAAGAGTATTTTGGACCATATCTTGACGAACACATCTAGCCAATTTGCAATATACTATGGAGATTCGGCGTTAAGCGATCATCGTTTTTTGTATTTTAAATACCACATTATTAAAAATTCAGTGTCAACTATTTTAAATGTGGTAAAAACCAACTATACCAACGTATTATCTTCTATGATACAACTAATAGCTTCAAAAAATGATCCCTCGTTTGAAACTGTCTACAATGAACTTGTTAATTTAATTAGTTTGAACACTGTGACATATACAAAAACAATTAAAACCTCTTCTTACAAAAAACCGTGATTCACCGATAAACTCTATAAACAACTTAAAGTACGAGACAAATATTATAAACTTACTAAAAGATACCCAAATAACAGATATTTTTCTGAAACTTTTAAATTACTCAATGTCAAATTTAGATATCAGATAGATAAATCTAAAAAGAATTATTACAGTAAAAAATTCAAATCAGTTATGCCAAATGCTAAACGAATGTATCAGCTGGTTAATGAAATTCTCTCCAAAAATCCTACAACTAAATCGTCGACATTAAATCAAATAAAAGTAAACGGTAACATTATACGCGATCAACAAGAAATTGTAAATACATTCAACCAATTCTTCGTAAATGTTGGAGCTGATATAGGTAGCAGTACAACGCCTCTTGCGTTGCAGTTGTCACCAAAAGAATATCGTGAACTGTCTGTGTTATTCGTAGTAGAACAAGAAGAAGTGACCACCATTATCAAAAATTTTAAGCTCACATCGGCAAAAGGGGTCGATAATATTACGGTAGGAATAATTAAAGAACTTTCGCACTTGTTGTGTCCCTTGCTGACTCGCACTCTAAATTTGTGGATTGAACAATGCATTTTCCCTGAGTTTATGAAATCAGCTCGTATTACTCCAATTTTCAAATCTGGAGATTCCTTAAATTTAAGCAATTATCGGCCAATATCGGTTCTGCCAGTTTTCAGTAAAGTGTTTGAGCGTATTATTTATAACCGGCTCTTAGAGCATATTGAATCAAATCAAATCATCCATAAAAATCAATTTGGTTTTATGAAATCAAGTAGTACACTCTCAGCTAGTATTAATTTGATTGAAAATATTTACAGTTCCATAGAACAAAAAAAAACAACTTCTTGTTTGTTTCTTGATATAATGAAAGCGTTTGATTGTGTAGACACGCTGCAGTAGTCAGGGAGACGAACAGAAATATTAACATTAAGCTTCTCACAGAAGACTCCGGCTCCTACTTTGCCGTCTAGCTTAGAGCCGTCCGTGAAAAATTGTAGTGCCTCGTTTTCCAGTATTGATCCGTTAATCCAGGATTCCCTAGAAGGACAGATGATCCGGAAACCTATATCGAAGCACAACGTTGGTTTAATATAATCTAGATTCACCAGTTCTTCCCTTAGTGGTCTAACTATCGTCGAGTGTCCCGCCTGAAGACACTTCCACTGAGAGACAGCCGAGAGCCTTGTAGCCACATTGGCTGCCATCTGCTTACCAAAAAATTCGATTGGAATAAGATGGAACATAACCTCTAAAGCGCGTGTAGGTGTTGTCCTAAGCGCCCCGCTTATAAGCATACAGGCCGTTCTTTGCACCTTCTCCAACATCCTTATATAGGTTACCTTTTCCAGAGCCACCACACTCCCACCCCGTACATCAGCACAGGCCTTACCACTGCGGTATAGAGCCAGTGTACCAGCTCTGGTTTCAAACCCCATTTCTTCCCTATGGCGTTTCTACACGAGTAAATGGCTACATTAGCCTTATTCACCCTTTCTACAATGTTAGGCTTCCAGCTGAGCTTACTGTCCAAGATTATGCCCAAAAATCTCGCTCTGTCAGCAAAAGCCAGTCTAATGCCGTTCACGGTACGAGGGCTAACTACCGGAATTTTATATTTCTTAGTAAATAGTACCAGCTCTGTCTTGGAGGGGTTGATCCCTAATCCACATTTGCTGGCCCATTTCGTAACGATCAGGAGTGCATTCTGCATAACATCCCTAATCGTATCCAGATATTTGCCTGAGACAGCTATTGCTACATCATCTGCATACGCTACAACCCCTATACCCTCTTTCTCCAGTTCCAACAGCAATCCATTCACCACAGCACTCCAAAGAAAGGGGGACATTACTCCTCCCTGCGGAGTTCCTCTAACCACTCGCCTTCTAATAGTGGACTCTGCCTGTTCCGAGATAATAATCCTGCTTACCAGCATCTGATTTATCAACCTACTTATAGGATAATCCACATTCAGAAATGACAATCCTTCCATGATCGCCTGCGTTTTTACATTATTAAAGGCACCCTCAATGTCGAGAAATGCTAGCATATAATACTCTTGCGAGTAAATTGACTTCTCAATCATGCGTACTAGATCGTGCAGAGCTGTGTGCACCGACTTTCCCTTACAGTACGCATGCTGCGACATTGCCCAATTCCTTGGCTCAACTTTTGTTCGAATAAGTACGTCTATCAATCTTTCCAAGGTTTTCAACATAAAGGATGATAGAGTTATAGGCCTCAGGTCCTTTGGATAAGCCTGTGAGCTTTTTCCCGATTTCGGGATAAAAACCACTCTGACCTCCGTCCATTTCCTGGGAATATAGACCAATTGCAGACATCCTCTGAAGATACCCTCCAGCCAGGGGAGGATAACTGCAGAGTTTCTTTGGATCTCTGCTGGTATAATCCGATCCGGGCCCGCCGATTTATAAGGCTTAAAACCGTTCAGCGCCCCCCACAGGATTCGTTTCCTGTCCACGATGCCATCCACATCTGTTAAAGGTGTTCCTCGATGAGCTTCAGGCTCCATCGAGTCATCAATGCTTCCCGGAAAATGGGTCTCAATGAGAAGCTCTAATGATTCCGCACTTGAAGCTGTCCATAACCCGTCCGGCCTAATTAAGTAACTAGGACTGGTTGGGTTGGTAGATAGAATTTTCCTAAGGCGAGAAGTCTCAGAGACTTCCTCCATTCTACAACAGAAGAGTCTCCAAGACCCCCTTTGTGCCTTCCTCAACTCTTTTTTGTATTTTCTCAGGTCTTCCTTATAGGAATCCCAATCCCGATTTTCCCTGGTGTTCTTAGCCTTATTAAAGGCTGTCCTACACACTCTCCGATAGGTTCCCAACTCCGTGGTCCACCATGTCGGTTTCTGCCTGCCCCTAGGTTTTATCAGGGGACACGCAGTGTTAAATGACAGATTGCATGCTTTTGTGACAATATCAACCATGCCATCTAATTCTTCTACTGTCGCCGGAAGTCCAGGAACCTCCAGCGGCAATAGTTCCTTCAACACCTCCCCATATTTGTTCCAGTTTGTCCTTCTGGGATTCCTAAAGGCTTTCCGGGCAACAGGTTTGATGTTGAGGTTATATGTAATATATCGGTGATCAGAGAATGAGTGCTCCTTCGCCACTCTCCACCCACTGATCATATCAAAAATTGTTTCTGACGCACAGGTTACATCTAGAACCTCCTGTCGATTTCTAACAATGAATGTTGGTTCACACCCAATATTGCAAACTACGAGGTTAGTATTTAATAAGTAATCAAAAAATAACTCACCTCTTTCGTTAATGTCTGTGCTTCCCCAGATTGTGTGATGCGCGTTTGCATCACATCCAAGTATCACACCTACCTTTTTCAGACCTGCTTCCCGGATCAGTTCCCCCAGATTACCCGGTGGAACCTCCTTTTCACGATCCATATAGGCTGAAGCTAGCCATAGTTTTTCACAGCCTACCTCAGCGCTCACCGCTGTAACGTCTCCGCTACTAAATTGTGGAAGCAGAAAAATATTCAAATTATTTTTCGCTAAAATACACGATCTGATCTTCTCAGAGTTGCTTGAGTATAGTAATTTATACCCTTTCATTCTGAGGCCACAGATCCTGTTATTGTTAATCCAAGGTTCTTGAATTAACACCAAGTCCTCATCTGACTTAGTCAATCTAAGCACGAGAGCTGCCGAGGCAGCCTTCGTGTGATGTAGGTTTATTTGTACAATGCTAATCATTGTAATGGACCTTACTCACCTCTTCCTGCACTCGCTGCATCAGGATAGTGCAATTTACCTCATTGTTCCGGACGCTGTCTTCCTCTCGTCGAGAGCCTGACAGGATGTCCCCATCAGGCTCCAGAGAGAGGAGGCTGCCTCCCATCACCAACTTCTCTTCGTCCTAAATATTGGAACGGCTACCCTGGTCGTCCTCAGTCCGCTTGACCATTTCCTGCCGGGTCCGTTCGCCGTCGCCTCCAGGCTGGTCTTCCGCGCCCTTATCGACCTCGTCTTTCTTATAAACTTTAAGAGTGATCGACCCGAAACCGAAGTTGATCACTCCCTTAGATCTAGCAAGGGAAGCCAAGGATTCCTTATTGATCAACATGATTGCCACTCTAAAGCCCCCTCTGGCCTCCTGCTTCACAATCCTCCATCCTTCCGTTGGAAGATCGGGATTACTGGCCCGGATAATCTCAATGATCTCCTCTGGCTTATCCGGCTCAGTTGGTAACCAGACGCGTGCCCTCGGTCTGCTCGGGATTTCCCCTCTGCTGACTGCTTCAAGCCTCGCGCCCGGCCACACCTCGCCTACCTCGGCCACTGCCCTTTTATAGAGATCGACCGATCTCTGGTCCGAGCACGCAGTTAGCTTAACGCACCCTTGGTGCCATCCCGCATCTCTGCAGGACGGGGGGGATCCCGGATTTTCTCTCAGGATCATCAAGAAAATGGAATTTAGTGCATTATACACTATCCTCCACTTTTCCGATGTGATGCTCCCATCTTCCTGACCTTTGTCAATGACGGCTAGCACCAGCACGTGCTCCTTCAGGATTTCACTGAATAATTTCAGTTTCTGCTCCTTAGGAGCCCCCGACGTCATGTCTGCTTGCACTTTGGCCCGCTTACTGCCTTCTGCTTCAAGCTCATCCTGGGAGCTCTGTCTTTTAGACACAAGGACTCTCTCCGAGCTATTGCAGCCGACAGTTTTCTTAGCCCATGCTACAGATTCCTTCTGCGCAACTGTAAGCTGCCCCTCAGGGGTCGCAGCCAGTTTCTCCAGAATTCTAAACGCCAACCGTCTCTCTCTGTACCGTCGCTTTGCTGGGGGGATCTCTTTCGGTCCCCCGCTCTTCTGTTTGGCGGTTCCGCTTTCACCTGGCTTCGATGCCATGGTGTTGCTTGCCCCTGCCTCAGATGAGGGAACCCCAACTTTCTGGTTAGAGTTACTCCCCTCTATAGTACTTTCCGGTTTTTGGTGGGTACCGGTCCCCTTGTTTTTATTATTTTTTTTTAAATCTTCCATTTATTCCCACGAGTATCGGAGAAATACGTCCACCTGCGCAGAGATCCGTATACGCAGGTAAGGCTAAATACAACTGGAGGTCGCCAGGTATCCAGAGGGCTCCGTTCACGACTGGGCTTTGTTAAATGGGCCCCCAGTCTAGTCGATCATCAGCACGGGTCGCGTAACACCTTAATCCAGCCCATTGGCTTACCGAGCACCCCGTCCGCCGCGCCCCGACCTCCTCCCACATTCACTCACTCATTCACCATTCATATGGATATCCCAAACAAATGGGACCCACGTCATTCATGGGATACCCGTTTATAGGGTTCCCCATTCACTACCTGGAAGCCCGGAAGCGCAAGGAGGCGTGACGCTCAGTTCACCGTGGTTGTGGTCGATGGTTTTATGGCGCCATCAGTTCGCCTTTCCCTACTGGGTATCATAGGCACTCAGAATTTAGTGAACAGAGGTTAACCACTCCCCCGTTCTCTGAGACTCTCCTTCCAGCAGAGCTGCGGTTGGGGACGGCTTATTTAATTCACCGCTAACCTACCTATCGATAGGCCGTTCACGATCCACCACCTGTGACCCCCCCGATAGCTGCAGCTCGCCACGGGAAAGTATTGGTTACTAGTGGAAGTGTTTGAGATATTGGCAAAAAACTGAAACTAACTTATATGGCCGCAGAAAATCAAAAAATTCTAGTGAAAATTCTAGTCCATAAATTTTCCCCAAATTTTCCATATAGTCTCAGTATGACCTAAGCTACTAGAAAACAACCGAAAGTATTGGTTACTAGTGGAAGTTTTTGAGATATTGGCCAAAAACTGAAAATGATTTATATGGCGGCAGAAAATCAAAAAATTCTAGTGAAAATTCTAGTTCATGAATTTTTCCCAAATTTTTCGTATAGTCTCAGTATGACCTAAGCTACTAGAAAAACAACCGAAAGTATTGATTACTAGTGGAAGTTTCTTTGATATTGGTCATAAACTGAAAATAAGTTATATGGCGGTCGAAAATCAAAAAATTCTAGTGAAAATTTTAGTCCATGAATTTTCCCCAAATTTTCGTATAATCTCAGTATGAGCTAAGCTATTAGAAAACCAACCGAAAATATTGGTTACTAGTGGAAAAAATGCCGGAAAGACGGATTATTGTTAAATTTCAACATTTCATATTCCGAGTTCCTTTACTTCGGAGATCAATCTATTTGCCATCACTTCTAATATTTTATTCCGCTGAGATGTTTTATTTAGTGAAAAAATATATACATAATGAATAAAAAATTTCCGCTGATAATTACATTACAAAAAAATTCTCTTTAGTGATAGTGCCGCCATTTGCGGCGAGTAGCGTAATCTCTTATTTTCCGCTGTCAAAATTCCGCTATCTTATACAGCATACATTTCAACCAATTAAAGTTACTTAACCTAGAATCTGATTTCCTATTTCAATTCAAACCTAAATCTAATTATGTTGACTAATAAGAATTTACATCATCTTGTCTTTTTATTTCACAATTTTCAGTCGGATTGTGATTATCCCTTAATATCTTGGATTAGGTACCTATCGTTACCTATTGATTTCACGACTTCATACGGACCTCTATACATAGTCATCAACTTCCTACTTTCTCCACTTGCGGGTGGTTCATTATACAAACCATAACAATACCTGTTCTCTGAAGAGCAGCAACCCAGTCAGTATTGATCGAAATACCTAAACAGATTCTTGTCTCGTCATCATTTTCAAAAGGTGTATCATCGACTGGATTTCTTCTCAGTGCATTTGCAACCTGATTAACTCGCCCTTGAACATACTCTATTTTAAAATCAAATTCCGAAATCCGCATAAACCATCTCGCTATTCTAGGATTTAAATCCCTTTGGTTTGGTATTAACTTTAAGCTGTTGCAATCTGTTCTTATGATAAATGGTTTCCCAATCAAATAAATCCTGAATTTTTCTAGCCCGACAACAATAGCTAATGTCTCAACCTCTATTGATGAATATTTCCATTCCTCTTTTGAGCACTTGCGACCATAAAAAAAGATTGGCTTATATACTTTATTGAATTGTTCCTGATATAAAATCCGCGCTCATACACCATCATGAATCATTTCACCTAACTTATCTCTTTCGGTCTGAGCTAATCTATACGGCCTATAGTATATTGGTACCTCGTCGTTTAAAATTATCTTCATACTGGTTTTATTGGTGCACCCAACCTGAAAAATATTTAAAGCAATAACATTTCTAAATTTATTCAGTAATAACAATAACTTATTTAAATTTTCACCAACTAATTTGGTATTGATCATCTCTTTGGTGATAACCTCCGGGTACTTCGTTGGTGCAACTTTATTTATTCTGTGTTCCCTACAGACTTCGCCTCTTGTGATTTTAGCTTTATCCTTGATTAGCAGATCTCTTTCGGATAAATTTAAAACGGGTGTAACTGTCTCTTTTTTCATATCCGTTTTGATTATACAGCGTGGAATCATTTCACCGTTCTCCCTAATTCCTTCTTCGACACATAACTCCTTGTCTAATAAGTCTGTAAAAACTTTGACATGTCCAACGTAGTTGGCTCGCAACACAGCTTTTTCCTCGAATAAATTCTCAAGATTTTCACTTTCACTAGAGAGCACTCTTAATCCTCTCGAATCACTTACTATTCTTAGATGTTTTTTTTTTCTGTGAACTTATATCCGACTAGTAATGGAATATTCTGCGCATAATCTGGCACTATGAAATTTTTAACTTCGGGTTCGATCGCATCTATCGTCAACATTGACGTTAATAATCCAAGCGGGCATATTTTCCCCCCGCCATAACCGGTCGCACTTGGTAATTTTTTCTAGAGATATGTCAGTTGCAATCTTTCAGCATCGGACTTTCTCAACAACGTCACTCCACTTCCCATATCCACATAACAATCAATTTGTTTATCACCAATGAAACCTTTTTAATATATTTTGCATGTTAATCAATCTGCAAATGATTTACTTTCTTTTTATCATCTAATTGAGCATTGCCACTCTTTGTCTCGTTCCCTGGACCGTTATTGACGAAATGTCCTTCCTTTTGACATTTGATATATTTGGACTTTTTATTTTTATTTAGACACTCTGCCACACTATGTCCTTTCGCACGACAATTAAAACAACGAAAATTACTGCTTCCTCCCAGATTTTGTTCAGGTTTTCGATTTTCACTCTTTACGGTTGAATTTTTATTAATTTGAAATTTCTTAATCACTTGCCCTTACCAACTCACACAACAGCTCCGATGTTTTGCTGTACCGACTCAACGGACCCAAATATTCTCTAAATCGATCGTTCTTTAACCCACGCACAGTCCACTCTATAATATCTTCCTCGTACATTCTAGCCTTGTTACATAAACTTAACTTTTTATAAAAATAGTCAACTACATTTTGATTATATTGACGGCTATACATTTGGGCATCCAACGTTAATTTAATTTACGACTGCAACACAGGAAAATTGTCCATCAACAATAATTTCCACTCATTCCATGACGTAGGTGGTTTCTGAAGACTATCCTTCCACAATTTAGCGTTTCCTTTGAGGCGCGCCAATGTGTAATGTACAATCGCCACCTCGTCCCAATTGTACAGAATCCCCAATTCTTATTCTTCAATTTTCTCCAAACATTAGATTATGTCTATATTACCCTCAACTGGGCAGGGTCTCCACCATATTCATACAGTACCTCGGTGTATGATCCACCATGTGGTCATAACCAAACTTTCTGTTTAAATCCTGTCATTATTTTTGGACCAAAATAGGCGTACAGGTAAGCGATAATAAGGATTCCGATGCACACTGATCCCACGTGTTTTTTTTTTAATCGCACGTATTTTCTGATCCCACTTTTGATTAAATGTTGTACTTTCTCGAATCAACTCCAACTTTAAACCCCTTCTTTTACTCCAGAACAATATTTAACGCTTCACAATTTCGACTCGTTTTTCTTGTACTGTGTGTTCTCGAATGTCCGCTTACTGTTCGTCATTTTTCCCTTCTAACCTCTCGTTTTACAGCCTCTTAACCATAACATCATTTTTATTGTAGAACAGTTAGCACACTTCGAGATTATAATAATTTAATATTTCAACATCTATTACAAATTAAGAAGACAACAATATTTAAAATTTGAAAAAAAAAATTCTGGGCTAGAATAAATTTTCGACATTGAACGAAATTACTATATTAAATTCTGGGCTGGAATATCATTGCAGTTTTAGTGTTACCTGATTTTTTTTACTTTTCTGGGATTAAATTCTGCGCTAATTTCACAAGGGTTGTATTTCCAATATGTTGGAAGGATATTTAAGCCAACACAAATATTAAGCTGTACAAACTGTCAAATTATAGATTATAAGACCGTCTTCTTTAAGAAACCGCTATGGTACGTTCGTAGCGCCCAGTTCTCAGGCAACCACAATCTAATTTTGGAGTTTTGAAAGTTCAGCCACCCTCTGACGACGTCATTTAATTTTATATTTTTTTATTAGTTGCCGAATTGTATAAATCAAAGTGTAAATATGGAGGCCGGTCCAACAGTGTCGCAAATGTGATGCACTTTTTAACAAACAGTTAATTTTTAGAGGACGTACGGCTATGAGTTCTGCACTCCGACATGGGGTCATAGTTGGGTTCATTTTCATCACAGATCGTAATCTGATAATGGAAAATCCCTTTTGCATCCTGCCCCTATTGGGGCATTTCATTTTTTTTTGCTTTTTTCTCTTTCTTTTCACTTGCATGTGCATTTTGTAATTCATTTTTAAATGTTCAATTGTTTTTTGCACATACATATTTATTAATGAAAGCATTAGTTGAAAATTTTAAATGGCTTTAATTTTCATATTACAGTAAAAACCCAATTATCCGGCATCCTATTAACCGGAACACTCAGTTAACCGAAATTTAAATTTTTTGGATTTTCTTTTTGCTTTTTTTCTCTGCAGCTCGATTCTGGTTGTTACTATAAGAAAAGGAATTAGGAAAAATATTTTCATAGTATTTTTGTCAAAAATATCAATTTCTGGCCTACTGAGAAATCATGTTTGATCTAAAATTTTATAATTTAGGAAATATTTTTTCCGTATCGAAATAGGATAGGAAAAATATTCCCAATTTAATTTTGTTTTTGAAGAAATTTACACTAACTGTTTACCATAGTATGCCAGAAAAAACATTTTTGTGACAAAAATAGTATGAAATTTTTTTTCCTAATTCCTTTTCCTATAGGAAAAACCAGAATCGAGCTGCAGAAGGGAAATTACTTTTTTTATTATTCGGGGATTCATGGGAAATACATATTCAGGGAATATGTATTATGTATTCGTATACATAATATGTATGTATTTATTATTTGCAATAAATTCGATTAACTGATGTATAAAAAAATTGTTTTCTGGTACATAATTTGAAAATAAATAAATGAAATCAAGCGAAATTTTTGTAAAGTTTCTAGTTTTAATAAAACATTCAATTATCCAGAATTTTTCATTATCCAGAATGCTCTCATCCCCAAGCAATCCGAATAACAGGAATTTTACTTTAATATACATACAGTAAAATCCCTGTTATCTGGAATGCTTGGGGATGAGAGCATTCCGGATTATGTTTCATTAAAACTAGAAATTTTACAATAATTTCGCTTGATTTCATTATTTTTTAGGATTCTGGTTTATTTATTTTCAAATTCAAACCAGATTTCAAACCAGAAAACAATTTTTTTATACATTTGTTTTTTGAATTTATTGTAAATAATAAATACATACATATTATGTATATGAGTACACTCAGACGAGTACTCAAAATTTAATTACACATATATTCAATATTTCACTAACCTAACTATGTATAAGGACTTTACACATTCAACTCAAATAGAATAATGCATGTGAAAAAGAAAAAAGTAAAAAAAATCCTAAAAGCTAAGATTCCGGTTAACTGGGTGTTCCGGTTAATTGGATGCTGGATAATCGGACTTTTACTTTCCGAAAATTAAAACCATTCAAAATTTTCAACTATTGGTTTTATTAATGAAAATGTGGAAAAACAATTGAAAATTTCAAATGAATTAAACAATTCTTATAGAAGAGAAAAAAGTAGAACAAAGCAAAACAAATCCAAAAAACTAAAATTCCGGATAACTGACTTTTCCGGTTAATTGGATGCCGGATAATCGGGCTTTTACTGTAATAGGAAAATTAAAGCCATTCAAAATTTTCAACTAATGAATTCATTAATGAGAATGTGGAAAAAACAATTGAAAATTTCAAATGAATTAAAAAACCCCTATGAAAGAGAAAAGAAAGAGAAAAAAGCAAAAAAAAATCCAAAAAATTAAAATTCCGGTTAACTGAGTGTTCCGCTTAGTTGGATGCCGGATCATCGGGCTTTTACTTTCCGAAAATTAGAGCCATTCAAAATTTTCAACTATTAATGAAAATGTGGAAAAAACAATTGAAAATTTCAAATGAATTAAAAAATGCTTATAGAAGAGAAAAAAAGAGAAAAAAGCAAAAAAAAATCAAAAAACTAAAATTTCGGTTAACTGACTGTTCCGGTTAACTGACTGTTCCGGTTAATTGGATGCCGGATAATTTTGCTTTTACTGTAATAGGAAAATTAAAGCCATTCAAAATTTTCAACTAATGCTTTCATTAATGTAAATGTGGTAAAACAATTGAAAATTTCGAAATGAATTAAAAAATTCTTATAGAAGAGAAAAAAATAGAAAAAGCAAAAAAAAATCCAAAAAACTAAAATTCCGGTTAACTGACTGTTCCGGTTAATTGGATGCAGGATAATCGGGCTTTTACTGTAATAGGAACATTAAAGCCATTCAAAATTTTCAACTAATGCTTTCATTAATGAGAATGTGGAAAAAACAATTGAAAATTTCAAATGAATTAAAAAACCCCTATGAAAGAGAAAAGAAAGAGAAAAAAGCAAAAAAAAATCCTAAAAATTAAATTTCCGGTTAACTGAGTGTTCCGCTTAGTGGATGCCGGATAATCGGGCTTTTACTTTCTGAAAATTAGAGCCATTCAAAATTTTCAACTATTAATGAAAATGTGGAAAAAACAATTGAAAATTTCAAATGAATTAAAAAATGCTTATAGAAGAGAAAAAAATAGAAAAAAGCAAAAAAAAATCCAAAAAACTAAAATTCCGGTTAACTGACTGTTCCGGTTAATTGGGTGCCGGATAATCGGGCTTTTACTGTAATAGGAAAATTAAAGCCATTCAAAATTTTCAACTAATGCTTTCATTAATGTAAATGTGGTAAAACAATTGAAAATTTCAAATGAATTAAAAAATGCTTATAGAAGAAAAAAAAGAGAAAAATGCAAAAAAAAATCCAATAAATTAAAATTCCGGTTGACTGATTGTTCCGGTTAATTGGATGTCGATAATCAGGTTCTTACTGTAATAGGAAAATTTAAGCCATTCAAAATTTTCAACTAATGCTTTCATTAATGAAAATGTGCAAGAAACAATTGAAAATTTCAAAATGAATTACAAAATGCATATGAAAAAGGAAAGAAAGAAAAAAGCCAAAAGAAATTCCTAAAAATTAAATTTCCGGTTAATTGGATGCCGGAAAATGGCTTATGATATGCATTAATAAAGTCAGCTTTTTTTTATTTCATTTTCATTACAAATTTTAAGTCAATTTTAAAATGAAATAAAAACGCTGGTTTTAAGTCCGAAAAAACACCATTTTTAAGTCAACCTGTTTTAATTCAAGGGAACCTAAAAATACATGATTTTACATTTCTAAATATTTAAGTATATATAGTGAGTATCGATTACAACACTCAGTTAATCTACCCATGTTTTCTTGAGGTTTCTGCGTTTGAAGAATTCCTGATCCGTATCCTTAGGCAATTTGTAAGTGAATTTGAATTTACGATTAATAATAGTAATTTTTATATTGGCACAATTCCTTGAATATTTTTCCGAAGTACACTTGAATGTGGTCATGTAACAGCCGGAATTCGCCCCAACCACCATCACACAAAAAAAAAATTAAAAATTCAATTTACTTCTGTTGCAAACTGCACCAACCATATAGCTCCAATAATTAATTTACTGGCAGTCAGCATGGAACATTCTAAATACTTGTCTTTAACACAGCAGGTTATAAAATTTTAGTGTGTATAAATACTCCTGCTCGCCAATATACAGCTAGGTATTTTTGACTTATATCTCTTTCCACATTTACTTCGATACAAGAATTTTTCACTTTTATTTTCATTGTTGCCTGTGAATGCTTTATTCACAATTTTCTATTTGCGAATAATTCTTTACAAATTGTTCTTACAATTTTACCAGCTGGAGACAAATCATGTAGAATTAGAAAGTAATTGTTACTTCTTAGCTTCCAAATGCTTAATTTGAATTCAAATAATGCTGTCTCCTCTAGATTACTCCACTTCTTAAATTCGTTACTTGCTTTAATTAAATTTTTCTGTGGGTTCAGCTTGATGTTGAAAAGGTTTTCTTTTACCTTTCACCCAATGGTGTAGTGGTTTAATTTAAACCTATACCAGCAATATTCTAGCAATAATTTCCCAAATACCTTTTAACCAAAACACAACATAAAATATTTCCACAATTATTCAATAATTCACATTACACCATTTACACTTACTTTAAATCACACAACTATAATTTCACTTTGTTCGCAACTAATAATTTTCCCCACAATTAACTTACACTTTTATTCCATCGCTTAGTCTTCACTAGGACTTCTAATTGCGAGAGAGAATGTTCTTAATTCCCCTACATGATTTTGGGTTCATTTATCTAACCAGAGATGTCAGCTCAAGTGACCCCATAAACATTGGCATTACTCCAAGGGAACAGCCACGTTCACATTTACTAGTAAGCGAAATTTTAACAACGAAAGAATTCAATTGATGATGATGGTGATGATTGGTTTACCGCCTATACAATTTTAAAAGAGCTTGGAGCTAATTGATGGGTTCGCTTAAAAAGTTGTTACATACTCGCACAAAATTAATCATATGGTTGTTCATCCACATGTGGGTTGTGAGTCCACTTATCAAGGTTGTTGAAAAATACGCCATTTTGATCCACAAATAACACCGACATAAAATAATTCGAAATTACTGAATGATGAACACCATAAAGAAAACATTTAGGAGTAAATATATTTTTAAAAATAATTGTGTCACTGTTCCTTGTCACGTGTGATATGTGATCAAAATAAACTTAAAGTCGTCATCAATCTCACCATGCTTCAATGCTAGATCTATCAAATGTGCATGCTCATTATGATTTTCAGAATATTGTTATAGTGCCATGCCAGGGCAAATATCGAACAAAAAAACGATGAGTAGTAATTTAAAATATTTTTGTAATTCAAATGATTACTAATCAAGATTTTACCCTGTCCTCATTAATGCGGTCATGTATTTCGGTTGGATGTAAGAAACCTCAATGTTTTTGGTGGATTTTAGAATTTTGTGATAGTGGGCAAGGGCAAATATGCCCCCGAAACATATGAGTTGCGATTTAAAATCAATTCGTAATTCGGTTTTAGTATTTCGTTTAACGATTTGGACTTAATGAGGATAAGTTTTAATGCGTCAAATTTCATAAAAATTTAAAAATTCTTGATATACTATAGCTGATTCCAGTAATCTTAAAGATATTAACAAGACGTAGGCATAAATTGTCTAAGACTAAAGTAATTGAGCTGTTTAAAACCACTTTAAAATAAAAAGATTTAGGGAGGCAAGTTTTAACTCGTTAAAATTTTGAAAATTAAAATATTCGTCAAAATATTGGCTGTCGATCCCAGGAATTTCGATTCCAGGACTGCCAACGAGAATCTGCCTCAAAATAGCCAAAGACTGTTCCTTCGGTTGGGAACGTGATAGCGACTGTTTCTATGTTTCTGAATAATATGAGGTGAAGATATTCCTTTTTTGCGATGCTGGAAGCTATTTCGAGTAGCATTTCTTGATCCTAGGTATGTGTATTACTCGAGTAGGCATTGATAGTTCATGTTTAAGTCCTGATGAAGCTGTCAAGGAGTTAGTTGATTGTTGTCGTTCATGCGTTGTTTTTGATTTCCGACTCAAAGAATCAAATTTGCTGTTAGTCGTCTCATTCAAAATTACACCGAACTTGTCGTAAAGTTTGATAATTTTTTTAAGGTATTTTTAGTTTTCCAAAATTAGTTAGCGCAAACGAGTTAAACCTACTGGTGATATTGCCTTCAACACGGTCCGAGAATCACGAAATATCGTTAATGTTCGAATATACCAAATTAAATTTTTTTATTCAAAAATTATCACTAAAATTTTGTTAAAAATCCTACGGAAAATGCATTAAGATGTGATCTTCATTTTAGAAGCTAAATTATTTACTAATTACACGCGGTTTGCAGATCATAATTCACCACACCTTTGATTTCGAGAGGTAGAAACTGACCTACCATCTTTATAAAATTCCGTCCAAAATGGCGGAAGTATTTTTTACAACTCTGTTGTGATTTGTTCTTTTCCATAAAGAAAAACTAAATTATTAGAGTATTAGAGAAATTATGAGTAATATGATTCTATACAGTTTTTAAAAATTAACCTAAAAATGTTAGAACACTATAATGCAGTGTTAATTTTTCTCAGAAACAGCATGCAAATCAAATTCGTCTACTTCCCAACGATTAATTCAAAATGAACAGATCCCAATTTATGTGAAAGCTTAAACATAAATTTTCCTCTCGACCATTAAAGCTGACAATTTATCAATTCAGGGTCAATTTTCACCATTGAGCTTTATTTGTTATTTTAAAATTTCAGTTAAAATTTAGCTCCAATCCATTTAATGTTAATTTGGTATTCAAAATATCAGCTTGAATAAAAAAAACTATATTCGGTGTGCTGGAATCTAAGCTCTCCGAATAGTTTTGTAAACTGCATAATTATGAATTTTGATCGCAATCTATTAAGTTAAATACTTGTAAGTAACAATCGATGAATCACCTTAGTAAATTGCCTCGTCTTCCGCATAATAAGCAGCTTGTCAATATTTTCCATGAATTTTTGCCGTAGTTCGAGTTGGATAAATCATTTCTAACGTTAATTTCGGCCTAGAAGTGATTTTAGAATCGTCTTGAGCTTTTTGGTATAGACCATGCTAGTGAAATGTATCCCCACTAATCCAAAACATACAACGACAACTAGCATATTGTAATAGTATTGGTGTAAGTAAACATTCAGGCGAATTTATATTTATTGTCTAAGCATTTACTGAGGACACTCGTTTGGGTTTAAACAGTCTACTAAGTTCATGCTAAATGCTTAAAAAATGCTTAGAATGACTTTGGAATGCACCTAAGGCTTATTAAAAATCACATTTTTAAATCTCATGGAACACCCTGGCAGACCCATTAGAAAATCATATAATTTACTAAGGATACTCGTTTCAATTTAAACAGTCTATCAATGTTACTGAAGTTAGCCTAAAGTGCACAAGATCTCCAAGTTAGAGAATTAAGAGGAGAAATAAAGTCTCTAGAGGTGAAAGAAGACGGTTAGCTCAATGAATTTGAGGGATAAATAAGGCAAGAACTTGCAAATAAAATTAAGCAAGTGAATACCCGCCTCGAAGCACATACATCGCAAGCTATTCAAGATGGCTAAATAAAACGTTTTCGACAAAACCAGTTGCTTCAATCCGAAAAGGAAATTTAAAGCCTCCGACATTCTGCGGCGAAATTTTGACTCTTCGTGGGAAAGCAGCAGATGCCTTGCAAACCGTATCCGCAGAAAGGAACTATGAGCGGGTCATGACTGAGCTAACTATGAGCGGGTCATGACTGAGTTGGAACTGAGATAGGGACAGTCACACGCCAGAGAAGTATGCAAGATTCAACTCCAATAATTTGGAGTTCCAGTGAAAATGGTAATCGGCCATTATCACACCTTTCCAGAAATTTAGACACAGGTTTCAGGAGTGTCTCTAGCAGGTTGCTAAATTACTGTCTGATTGGGACTTCCTACCCAGGACAGCAACTTTGTTAAGAATTTTTGAATATCTATTTTGAGTGAAAATGGTAATCGGCGATTAACACGCCTTCCCAGAGATTTGAACTCAGGTAGCGTGAGTGTCTCTAACAGGTTTCTAAATTGCCCATCCAGTCAGTCTGATTGGAACTTCCTAACCAGGACAGCAAATTTGGTTAGAATTTTTGAATTTCTATTTTGAGTGAAAATGGTAATCTGCCATTATCACGCCTTCCCAGAGGTTTGGACTCAGGTTCCGTGAGTGTATCCATATAGATTGCTAAATTGCCTATTAAGTCAGCTTCTCTTCGAACTTCTTAACCAAGACAGCAAATCTGTTAAGAATTTTTGAATTTCTATTTTAAGTGAAAATGGTAATCGGCCATTATCACGGCTTCCCAGAAATTTGGACGTAGGTTCGATAAGTGTCTCTAACAGGTTGCTAAATTACTCGTCTAGTCATTCTGATTGGAACTTCCTAACCAGGACAGCGAATTTGTTAGGGATTTTTGAATTCCAATTTTGAGTGAAAATGGTAATCGGTCATTAACACGCCTTTCCAGAGATTTGGACTCAGTTTCCGTGAGTGTCTCTAAAAGGTTGCTAAATTGCCCATATAGCCAGCCTAATTGGAACTTCCTAACCAGGACAGCAAATTTGGTTAGAATTATTGAATTTCTATTTTGAGTGAAAATGGTAATCGGCCATTAACATGCCTTCCCAGAGATTTGAACTCAGCGTGAGTGTCTCTAACATGTTTCTAAATTGCCCATCCAGTCAGTCTGATTGGAACTTCCTAACCAGGACAGCAAATTTGTCAAGAATTTTTGAATTTCAATTTTGAGTGAAAATCGTAATCGTCCATTATCACGCCTTCCCAGAGATTTGGACTCAGTTTCTGTGAGTGTTTAATAGGTTGCTAAATTGCCCATCTAGCCAGCCTAATTGGAACCTCCTAACCAGGACAGCAAATTTGGTTAGAATTTTTGAATTTCTATTTTGAGTGAAAATGGTAATCGGCCATTAAGACGCCTTCCCAGAGGTTTGGACTCAGGTTCCGTGAGTGTATCCATATAGATTGCTAAATTGCCTATTAAGCCAGCTTAATTCGAACTTCTTAACCAGGACAGCAAATTTGTTAAGAATTTTTGAATTTCTATTTTGAGTGAAAATTGTAATCGGCCATTAACACGGCTTCCCAGAAATTTGGACGTAGGTTCGATAAGTGTCTCTAACAGGTTGCTAAATTACTCGTCTAGTCATTCTGATTGGAACCTCCTAACCAGGACAGCGAATTAGTTAGGGATTTTTGAATTCCAATTTTGAGTTAAAATGGTAATCGGTCATTAACACGCCTTTCCAGAGATTTGGACTCAGTTTCCGTGAGTGTGTCTAATAGGTTGCTAAATTGCCCATCTAGCCAGCCTAATTGGAACTTCCTAATCAGGACAGCAAACGTGTTAACATTTTTTGAACTTTTATTTTGAGTTTTAGTGAAAATGGTAAACTTCCATCATCACGCCTTCCCAGAGATTTGAACTCAGGTAGCGTGAGTGTCTCTAATAGTTTTCTAAATTGCCCATCCAGCCAGCCTGATTGGAACTTCCGGACCAGGACAGCAAATTTGTTAAGAATTTTTGAACTTTTTTTTTGAGTGAAAATGGTAATCGGCCATTATCAGGGCTTCCCAGAAATTTGGACATAGGTTTCATGAGTGTCCTTAATAGGTTGCTAAATTGCCCATCCAGCCAGCCTGATTGGAACTTCCTAACCAGGACAACAAATTTGTTAAGAATTTTTGAATTTCAATTTTGAGTGAAAATTGTAATTTATTGTGTTTTAGATCACAAAATGATCTGCGACAAGGTGATTATCTTGTCTGACAGTTTACATCATCCTGAAAGGTGTTGTATACTTTGTGTATGTAAATATTCCCTAAAAACAAAAATTTACCAACCACGCCAGAGCGAAGCTTTCAAATAATTTACTGCACGATTTATTTGGAACGATAAAATACCCTGCAGAGTACTGTTGTGCTGGTCTGCAGTCATTGCATGAATGGGCCTCGGCCCATTTTATGTAAGTCCCAAAAAAGTGTCAGTTCAACAACTTTTGATATCTAGGTCCCCAAGAGTTACTCAATTCTCTGAAGTGAATCGCAGGGTTTTAATAAAAATGAAATAAAACCACTTTGCACAGTACTGGAGACAACATAAAGATAACGAAACCGCAATTTGACACGAGTCTTAAGATTTCTCCGAAATTTTTGAGGCCTTACAAAATTATGAAAGTTAGACCGAATGAGAGTTACAAAGTAGGGAAAATAAGAAATCACGCGGGGCTGTTAATTTCCATTAAAAGTTCGGACCACATAAAGTTATGGAGCACTATTTATGCTGAAAGGATAAAATGGTAAAAGCCGAGTATTGTCTCAAGTGATCACCACTAGAAAGACGAAGCGTGGTAGAATAAATATAAAGACGGCGAACACGAGGAAGCCGTTTATGTTCTAAAGTAATTGTGGTTTAATTATACGAAAATCTAAAAATATCTAACGAGATGCAACAGTTATGAAATACTATGTATGTTGCCTGGTGTCACAGCCCGTAGCGATTTAGCGGCATCATTTAATGATTGATTAGTGAGGACTACTAAAAGGTGCACACTGCTGCTGAATGAGGCATACTTGCAAGTCGGGGAACTATCGACCTTGACCTACATAGGTTTGACCTAGCGTTTCACATTTGTATTTAAAATGTTTGCATTTTCCATTCAATTGTGCGAATGCCCACCACCAAATTTCCGACCACCTGTCAAATGAATCGGTATACAGTTATAAATACATCTTAATTAATTATATTTAGACTTAAGTACAAATGACATCGCACTTTGGTTCAAAATACTTAAAAAGAATTACAAATTGAAAGCTCGCGATAAAACATTATAATCCCTAAGGGGTTTTTTTTTTAATAGGCGGCTATCAATTAAATTGCAGGACAAATATTTCGTTTCAATACAAATTGTATTACAAAAATGTGCTTGAGGCGGCGGCGCCCATCCTCCTCTTCATGTGCAAAAATTTACAATTTATTTTTTAAATACACGCCGCACCACATGAACGCACCGCACCACACATACGGGCAGAGTATTTTGTACTTTCGATGATGGTACACGGTGGATACGAAATTATATAGATTGTGGTGCTGCGGATATAATTGGCCTCTCTTCCTCTTGTACAACAACGAGCATATGATCTGTATCGTAATCCAAACCACTGTTTAATAATATCATGGATCGCGCAAGTACCGCATAATTATGCAAATTATGTAATGGCAAAATTATGCAAACGATTTAATTGAATCGAAACATGACAATAATAACAAACAATAGGTTTTCTTCATTCGCCCCATCATCATCATCATCATCATTCGATTGAACCGCAGCAATCATTTTATTTAAGAACAAACAAAAGATAATTACATGTCGTTAAACGGTTTGGCTGCAATTTAAGCTGCGCGCATTCCAACATAAAAAAAAAAAATTAAAACGAAATTTATCGCAACGCGTCTTAAATTTTACGTTTTGACATGCCATTATCTATATAGAAAAACGAGAAATCATGTAAAAAAATTTTAATTCAAAAAATTGTGAGAGGAAGGATACACGTTAATTGAATGACAGAAACTGATCAGGTGAATGCGGTTGGTGCAAAAATGTCGGTCGAACCGCAATCCGTCATGCGGTGTGCTGCAACCAAATATAATTTTGCGAAATTCAATTTTTACAATTAAATAATTTGTTAGCGTGCTTTTCGGCAATTTGTTATAACATTTTTTTTTTTTACTTTATTTTAAATTAATTAAATACTTTTGTAAACCGAAATTTTTTGTGTAATGTTGAGTAATTTTAAAATTTCGTTTGGCACTAAATTTATTGAGTTTTCTCGATTATTTCATTTAAATTGTTCCATTAAACGAATTTGAAAAAAGTTTTCGATATATCAAAATGTTTTTCAACATTAAAAACCAAAGTAGTACTTTTCTGGAGGTATTCTCAAAACGTTCCGAAATTTGTAAACTGGTCAATGTCTTTGTTGATGCGACATTCAGTATTATTTTAGTGAACAAACAAATTTGTTTGCAATCATAATTTATTTCTGAAACTTAACCACGATATTGCCCCTCGTATTACCTATAAAGGCAGATAGACATCGGCGTGTTAATGGCAGTTTACCATTTTCACTCAAACTCAAAATTGAAATTTTAAATTCTTATCAAATTTACTGTCCTAATAAAGAAATAACAATCAGGCTGGCAGAATGAGCAATTCAGCAAACTATTTGAGACACTCAAGGAACCTGAGTACAAATCTCTAGGAAGGCATGGGCTATCATGTTTAATTTTAGTTTGAAACTGGAGAACAGCTGATGAGATCAGTTACAATGATTTGTGTGTTAATTTTGTGTAATAAAGTTTGTGCCAGAATTCAAGGTGTTTTATGTTTTTATTCTCCCAACATTCTTCCGCACCTTAAGGATTTTATTACTTAAGATTAACAGGTAATTTTATTAATTTATTAACTGGACGTTTCAGTTCAGTTTTCGATGTTTTTAGTGTTAACTACGCGGGTGATGTCGTCACTGCCTGGATGAATCGTGATAACTCTACCAAATATCCATTGTCTTATTGATCAGTCGTAGATTTCTATTTGATACGTTGTTGTAATGACGTTAGGTAGTCCTGATGCCAGTCCTGTTTCCAAAATCCTTGGAGTCGCTTCTGAATATTTTACCATCTCGATAGTTTATTTTGTAGTATCTCATTCAACATTGGCTCAGAAATACATGTCAGAGGTTCTCCAACCAAGAAATGGGGTGTTAATGTTTGTATATCAGTTGAATCGTCGTTAAGTCTGAATAATGGTCTCGATTTCAACAGTGCCTCAATTTGAATTATGAGCGTAGTCATTTCCTCAAATGTCAGGTTTATGTTGGCTAATCTTCTCAAATGATACTTAAATGACTTAACTGTAGCTTCCCATAATCCTCTAAAATGTGGCGCGCTAGGAGGATTGAAGAGAGATGTGATTCCTTTCTGCAAGAAAAAATCATAAATTAATTGGTTGTTCGACTGATTTATTATGTGAAGTTTTAGTTTCTGGAGTTCTTTGTTAGCCCCAACAAACTTAGATCCGTTGTGACACCAAATTTTCTCTGGACTTCCCTATACGTTTTGAAATGAACCGTGTTAGGGCATCTAAAAACGATTCGGTATCTAAGCTACCCACTACCTCTAAGTGCACAGCTTTCATTGCCAAGCTCATCTGGCACATACACCTTTTCCACCGGAGAATTATTGCGTTTCCACCTTTGGATATATAGTGGCCCAGCATAGTAAACTCCAGTGTGTAAAAACGGCCGACTTTGGTAACATCGTGCTGCTGGGAGATCCACCATTTTTTTGTTCATTCTTGTAAAAGCGGTAACGAATACACACCGTGCAGGGTTTTATGCAGCGTTTAATGATGTTTCGTGCTCCAATCGTGTAATACTTGTTTCTCACAATAATTAAAACTAATGCGAATTTCCAGCATGCATGTGCTTGAAGTAAATATCTCGAACAATTTTATCGCACACTAGGATGCATCGTTGAATAAGGTAAGGAGGATTTTCTTAGGCGGCTACTCACTCGTAGTAACCCATTAGAATCTATAAATGGGTCAAGTGACGCTAATTGATGTTTCGATGATAATATAACATTGTTTTCTAAGAATCGTGAATTCGCTATTGAATGCAATTTGCTGTACGTTCCGAAGAATTACGTTCTCAGCGTCAATTATTGTATCGGCCGGATTTTGTTTTGAATCGATATGATGCCAATTATGTCGAGGAATAATTTCCAGAATTGCTGCACACAAAAGGACCGCTCCACAGAGTTCCAATCGGGATAACGAAATTTGCTTTAGCGGAGCTACTTTACTATTTGCAGTTATAATATTCAAGCTGATTTTGCCGGACTCGTCTATGCTTCGTAAATACACCACACTCCCATAAGCGGCTTCTGAGGCATCACAAAATGCATGTATTTGAAGATGGGAGGTAGTTGTTGTTGGTGTGGACACCGAGGAATCTGATTTTTTTGTAATTCGGGTAACGTTCCGTATATAGCCTTGTATGAATTGAGGATATTTCTAGGTAACTCAGTATCCCATTGTAACTTCAGCAGCCATAACTTCTGTAGCAACATTTTGAATAAAATTACTGTCGGTGCAAGCCAGCCCAACGGGTATGACAGCTTCTTGAACACTATCGCATCCGGTTAACAAATCATCAACGTTAAAGTCATTGTTAATTGTATGTGCAGCTTTTGGATAAAGTTTAGTAGAGCGTTCGGTGCATCTTTTCAACGTCTTTACTGCTAAATATGACGCAAAAGCAGTTCCGCAAGTCACCGTATTTAATTTGTAAATTTTAATCCGTTCCGTTGAGTTTTCACGCCACAATTGCGTGTTTGCGAAATCTTAATTGAATTGTAGACAGATCAGTTTGCAGATTTGGACTAATTTGCAAAACATCATTAAGTTATACTACCGTACTAGAGACTTGCATAATGCGTCAAAAACCACTCTTAGTTTAGTGGTACTGCTGCTTGGTTTTACTACTGCGTGAAGTGGTAAATAATACCTGGTTTCGTCTTGTTCTGGAATTCGATCTGGTGGTATATAAATCATGTGTCCTAAATCAGTATATTCATTCATAAATGTCTGTCTTATATAAATCAAAGAATTCGGGTGCTTTCTGAAATTTCCGTTCCATTGCTAATAGTCGTTGCTGCGCTGCTTTATATGACCTCCCTGGTAAAGGTTTTGGTTCCTTAAATGGAAGTTTCACCATGAATTGACCACTTTCAGTTCTGGTGGTAGTTTGCCAACTCCCCAAACAGGTCTTCATTTGTAACTGGAAATTTTGGCTCAGAGATTACGTGGAGATTAGTTACATCTGTTGATGAATTGTGACACGATCCTGCTACCAACCATCCGATTTTTGACGACTGAAGTACGGAGAGCGCATTGATTATTTGTTTGTGGGGATTTAAAACTTCAAAAAACACGTCAGCTCCGAGTAGTACATCAATTTTGTTCGGTGTATGAAACTGTGGATCTGCTAATTCTAGCTGCAAGTCAGATTGATTGAAGTTTATTGGTTTGTGGTTGCTAGGGTGGCCTTTCTTTAAACAGTTGCAGTAGACTTTTTTCGGATACTATATTTTTGATCTAGCATCGAACTCCATATTTTTACATTCGGGACATTTGAAAGTTGGATGTTGCTGTTTACATACCACACACACTCCCGAAGATGTTACGAAGGTTTTTGAGGTTGATCTAGTTGTAATCTTTTTTGTTGCTGCTTCACATATTTCAAGGGCGTCACATCTTTTATTCAGAAATGTTAATAAATTTTCAAATGTGGGGAGATTACCACTGACTGCTCCACTTGCCCACAATTGCCTAGGTTCCTCATCGATTTTTCCAAGAATAATATGGATGAGCCAAGAGTCACGTGTTTCAGCGTCTGGCCCTACTATTAACCCGCGAATTATCTCATCAAAAGTTTGGCTGATCCGGCGTAATTCTCTTCCGTTACTATTATTCTGGGTACACTGTTTCTGGTCAATGAACGTTTGTATCAAAGATGCCACTATTGGTGTTAAGTTATTGTAACGGTTTCACAATTTTTCCCACGCTTGCGCGTAATTAGTTTCGGTAATCGATATATGCTGGCCAACGGATTGCTCGAGAGTGTTATTAAAATCGGATTTCGTATCAAGGCCACTTCATCCATGTGTACCACTCGAGTTAACAATCCCCGTGCCTTATAGTACAAATTATCAACTTCTTGATAATTTGTACTTGAGTTCCATCTCGTTAAAGGTTTCGTATCTAACTTCCAATACCTATAGTCGTATTTTAATTGCGTCGAGACTGGTTTCCGTCGTTATTTTTTTTTTCTCTCTCTCTCTGTTTCTGGCACTATATCCCATCAAGAGATTTGGCCGCCTCAAATGAGGTTTCATAATCATATTTTCATTACGGATAATGAGTGATTAATTCATTGATCCTGAACCAGCCGTGAAATTGTTTCCTTGTCACCAGCGGGAATTGAACCCGGGACCTCCGGTTATGAACGCGACCACGCAAGCGTTCGCGAATTTCTAAATCCAATTCCTTCTGTTCTAAACATTTTTATTAAATTTAATTAGTATTTATATTGCGGGTAGGTCCATGAACCCCAAGTTCTATTTTATTAAAATGGCCATGTATTCTACTCATATTATCATAAAATTGTACTGCCATTTGGAAATTTCAGCTCCATTTGAAAATCCTTCAAAGTATTCTAACTACTACAGACTAAGGAGCTCCGCTGAGACTCCAGAATCAGAACTTCGGTCCGACACACCTCCTCTGGGAGTCTGAAGCACCCGTGATCCGAACTGGTTTACTTAGTCGACGGGGGTGTAGTTGGTTTCAAGCTGCTGCGATTTAGGATTAAAATAAATATCTGCCTTCAGCGCCATTGCGGTAATTTTGAGTACTTAACTGTTTTAACTAAATTTTTGACATCGTTCATTACGTGAGCGCCAAAATAGTGGATTATTGAACTAAAGTGGTGATAACAAAATTGTTGCTTCATCCAAAAGCTTCTAAACGATGTGCCACATCACATGATTATCAGAATGAGAATTTTTTTTCTGTCACTAGCGCCGTGGTGGGGGTTTTGAGTACTAAGAGGAATTTGCTATATTTCTGACATTCTTGAAGAACTTTTTAGTGGTATGCGACACGGACATATTCTATAATAATCGAATATTTTGCTAGCAGTGCCAAAACGGTGGACTTCTGAACTTAAGTATTGGTACCAAAATTTCTGCTTATATCTAATTGTAATCAAGGCCTTCAAGATTCTTAGCCAAAACGGTAGTTCATAATTAACAAAACAAATAATAAACAAAATTATTTTTCTGAGTCAATTTTCTGTTTTTTGGGGGATTCTCAGTATTCGAACAAAGGTTCTGATACCTTGTAAGGTTTCCCACTAGGGCTGCTACAAGATTTTCATGAAGTCCTCTCAGATGTCATTTTAAATAAAATGGTTGTCTTAGAATTGTCGATACGAGGGTGAATTTTGTCCACCAATAATTTTGCCAACCCTCCTTTGGTAATATGCATGGAACATTAAAATTTTCGTTTCAATATTTAAAATAAATCAAATCATGTTCGTAGAGTATTCTTAATATTTAATTTCAATAAATTAGATTTTTTTATTAGATTTGTCTAGATAATAATGTATTTTGTCCACCCAATAATTCGTCCAATCGTCCACCTAAAGTGCGGAATATAAATATTCAAGTTTTTGTGAAACTTTTGAGATAAATTATCAGAACGTTCGTAAAGCACTCTAAACTGTCAATTTAGATTCCCGCACTAAACAAACCCAATAACAAAAGTGGGAAAAGTGGGGAAAACGAAATTGTAACATAAATTAAAATTAAAAAAAAGTTATGGCCACTTTTATATCTCACTCCTAAGCATGTGGGTAACTGGAGCAGGAAAATTTTCGAATTCAAAATGAAACTTTGCATATCGATTAAGCCCAATTTTTGCTAATTAGTGCTCACGGGAAAAAATAAGCCTGGACCCGAAAAAACGGGACAATAAAATTTCACATTTCGCGTAAAAGACGAAACAAGTTAAACCTGATTTCTAGCAAAAACCCCGAAATAATTTAAGCACAATTTTAACACTTTCCAAAGGCGGCTAATCTGACAAAATTTGTGATATCATAGAAATATAATTTTCACAAATTTTCATTCATAAATTAAGGAAAAATAAACTTGCCCCTAAAAGATACTATATTAAAAAATCAAAATACAGAGGTATAGCCGTTCAATAATATTTGTGTTAAACAGGAAATTACACAATAGAAGTAAAATGTTCTAAAATCCAAGAATAAGCAATTCAGATAACATATTCCTATCAGGTTTGTTCATTGCCACCCGAAAATATAGTGACTGATTTTTTGCCAATCTAGAATTGGCCCAATTCCATTGAACAATAAAAACCGTTGGATGAACGGTTTTCTGACATAAAGTGTTCTAGGAACTAGTAAAGTTGGCACTTCTTATTGCATATTCCTATCAGGGTGTTCATTGCCACCTGAAAAATATAGTGGCTGAATTTGTGTTAATCCAGAATTGGCCCAATTCCATTGAACAACAAAAACCGTTGAATGAACGGTTTTCTGACATAAAGTGTTCTAGAAACTAGTAAAGTTGGGACTTCTTATTGCATATTCCTATCAGGGTGTTCATTGCCACCCGAAAAATATAGTGGCTTAATTTGTGCTAATCCAGAATTGGCCCAATTCCATTGAACAACAAAATCCGTTGAATGAACGGTTTTCTGACATAAAGTGTTCTAGAAACTAGTAAAGTTGGCATTTCTTATTGCATATTCCTATCGGGTTTGTTCATTGCCACCCGAAAAATATAGTGGCTGAATTTGTGTTAATCCAGAATTGGCCCAATTCCATTGAACAACAAAAACCGTTGAATGAACGGTTTTCTGACATAAAGTGTTCTAGAAACTAGTAAAGTTGGCACTTTTAATTGCATATTCCTATCAGGGTGTTCATTGCCACCCGAAAAATATAGTGGCTTAATTTGTGCTAATCCAGAATTGGCCCAATTCCATTGAACAACAAAAACCGTTGAATGAACGGTTTTCTGACATAAAGTGTTCTAGAAACCAATAGTAAAGTTGGCACTTCTTATTGCATATTCCTATCAGAGTGTTCATTGCCACCTGAAAAATATAGTGGCTGAAGTTGTGCTACTCCAGATTTGGCCCAATTTCATTGAACAACAAAATCCGTTGAATGGACGGTTTTCTGACATAAAGTATTCTTGGAACTAGTAAAGTTGGCACTTCTTATTGCATATTCCTATCAGGGTGTTCATTGCCACCCGAAAAATATAGTGGCTTAATTTGTGCTAATCCAGAATTGGCCCAATTCCATTGAACAACAAAAACCGTTGAATGAACGGTTTTCTGACATAAAGTGTTCTAGAAACTAGTAAAGTTGGCACTTCTTATTGCATATTCCTATCAGGGTGTTCATTGCCACCCGAAAAATATAGTGGCTGAATTTGTGCTAATCCAGAATTGGCCCAATTCCATTGAACAACAAAAACCGTTGAATGAACGGTTTTCTGACATAAAGTGTTCTAGAAACTAGTAAAGTTGGCACTTTTAATTGCATATTCCTATCAGGGTGTTCATTGCCACCCGAAAAATATAGTGGCTTAATTTGTGCTAATCCAGAATTGGCCCAATTCCATTGAACAACAAAAACCGTTGAATGAACGGTTTTCTGACATAAAGTGTTCTAGAAACCAATAGTAAAGTTGGCACTTCTTATTGCATATTCCTATCAGAGTGTTCATTGCCACCCGAAAAATATAATGGCTGAATTTGTGTTAATCCAGAATTGGCCCAATTCCGTTGAACAACAAAAACCGTTGAATGAACGGTTTTCTGACATAAAGTGTTCTAGAAACTAGTAAAGTTGGCATTTCTTATTGCATATTCCTATCAGGGTGTTCATTGCCACCCGAAAAATATAGTGGCTTAATTTGTGCTAATCCAGAATTGGCCCAATTCCATTGAACAACAAAACCGTTGAATGAACGGTTTTCTGACATAAAGTGTTCTAGAAACTAGTAAAGTTGGCATTTCTTATTGCATATTCCTATCAGGTTTGTTCATTGCCACCCGAAAAATATAATGGCTGAATTTGTGTTAATCCAGAATTGGCCCAATTCCGTTGAACAACAAAAACCGTTGAATGAACGGTTTTCTGACATAAAGTGTTCTAGAAACTAGTAAAGTTGGCACTTCTTATTGCATATTCCTATCAGGTTTGTTCATTGCCACCCGAAAAATATAGTGGCTGAAGTTGTGCTACTCCAGATTTGGCCCAATTCCATTGAACAATAAAAACCGTTGAATGAACTGTTTTCTGACATAAAGTGATCTAGGAACTAGTAAAGTTTGCACTTCTTATTGCATATTCCTATCAGGGTGTTCATTGCCACCCGAAAAATATAGTGGCTGAATTTTTGTTAATCCAGAATTGGCCCAATTCCATTGAACAACAAAAACCGTTGAATGAACGGTTTTCTGACATAAAGTGTTCTAGAAACTAGTAAAGTTGGGACTTCTTATTGCATATTCCTATCAGGGTGTTCATTGCCACCCGAAAAATATAGTGGCTTAATTTGTGCTAATCCAGAATTGGCCCAATTCCATTGAACAACAAAATCCGTTGAATGAACGGTTTTCTGACATAAAGTGTTCTAGAAACTAGTAAAGTTGGCATTTCTTATTGCATATTCCTATCGGGTTTGTTCATTGCCACCCGAAAAATATAGTGGCTGAATTTGTGTTAATCCAGAATTGGCCCAATTCCATTGAACAACAAAAACCGTTGAATGAACGGTTTTCTGACATAAAGTGTTCTAGAAACTAGTAAAGTTGGCACTTTTAATTGCATATTCCTATCAGGGTGTTCATTGCCACCCGAAAAATATAGTGGCTTAATTTGTGCTAATCCAGAATTGGCCCAATTCCATTGAACAACAAAAACCGTTGAATGAACGGTTTTCTGACATAAAGTGTTCTAGAAACCAATAGTAAAGTTGGCACTTCTTATTGCATATTCCTATCAGAGTGTTCATTGCCACCTGAAAAATATAGTGGCTGAAGTTGTGCTACTCCAGATTTGGCCCAATTTCATTGAACAACAAAATCCGTTGAATGGACGGTTTTCTGACATAAAGTATTCTTGGAACTAGTAAAGTTGGCACTTCTTATTGCATATTCCTATCAGGGTGTTCATTGCCACCCGAAAAATATAGTGGCTTAATTTGTGCTAATCCAGAATTGGCCCAATTCCATTGAACAACAAAAACCGTTGAATGAACGGTTTTCTGACATAAAGTGTTCTAGAAACTAGTAAAGTTGGCACTTCTTATTGCATATTCCTATCAGGGTGTTCATTGCCACCCGAAAAATATAGTGGCTGAATTTGTGCTAATCCAGAATTGGCCCAATTTCATTGAACAACAAAAACCGTTGAATGGACGGTTTTCAGACATAAAGTGATCTAGAAACTAGTAAAGTTGGCACTTCTTATTGCATATTCCTATCAGGTTTGTTCATTGCCACCCGAAAAATATAGTGGCTGAAGTTGTGCTACTCCAGATTTGGCCCAATTCCATTGAACAATAAAAACCGTTGAATGAACTGTTTTCTGACATAAAGTGATCTAGGAACTAGTAAAGTTTGCACTTCTTATTGCATATTCCTATCAGGGTGTTCATTGCCACCCGAAAAATATAGTGGCTGAATTTTTGTTAATCCAGAATTGGCCCAATTCCATTGAACAACAAAATCCGTTGAATGAACTGTTTTCTGACATAAAGTGTTCTAGAAACTAGTAAAGTTGGCATTTTTTATTGCATATTCCTATCGGGTTTGTTCATTGCCACCCGAAAAATATAGTGGCTGATTTTTTGCCAATTCAGAATTGGCCCAATTCCATTGAAGAACAAAAACCGTTGAATGAACGGTTTTCTGACATAAAGTGTTCTAGAAACTAGTAAAGTTGGCATTTCTTATTGCATATTCCTATCAGGTTTGTTCATTGCCACCCGAAAAATATAGTGGCTGAATTTGTGTTAATCCAGAATTGGCCCAATTCCATTGAACAACAAAAACCGTTGAATGAACGGTTTTCTGACATAAAGTGTTCTTGGAACTAGTAAAGTTGGCACTTCTTATTGCATATTCCTATCAGGGTGTTCATTGCCACCCGAAAAATATAGTGGCTTAATTTGTGCTAATCCAGAATTGGCCCAATTCCATTGAACAACAAAAACCGTTGAATGAACGGTTTTCTGACATAAAGTGTTCTAGAAACCAATAGTAAAGTTGGCACTTCTTATTGCATATTCCTATCAGAGTGTTCATTGCCACCTGAAAAATATAGTGGCTGAAGTTGTGCTACTCCAGATTTGGCCCAATTTCATTGAACAACAAAATCCGTTGAATGGACGGTTTTCTGACATAAAGTATTCTTGGAACTAGTAAAGTTGGCACTTCTTATTGCATATTCCTATCAGGGTGTTCATTGCCACCCGAAAAATATAGTGGCTTAATTTGTGCTAATCCAGAATTGGCCCAATTCCATTGAACAACAAAAACCGTTGAATGAACGGTTTTCTGACATAAAGTGTTCTAGAAACTAGTAAAGTTGGCACTTCTTATTGCATATTCCTATCAGGGTGTTCATTGCCACCCGAAAAATATAGTGGCTGAATTTGTGCTAATCCAGAATTGGCCCAATTTCATTGAACAACAAAAACCGTTGAATGGACGGTTTTCAGACATAAAGTGATCTAGAAACTAGTAAAGTTGGCATTTCTTATTGCATATTCCTATCGGGTTTGTTCATTGCCACCCGAAAAATATAGTGGCTGATTTTTTGCCAATTCAGAATTGGCCCAATTCCATTGAAGAACAAAAACCGTTGAATGAACGGTTTTCTGACATAAAGTGTTCTAGAAACTAGTAAAGTTGGCATTTCTTATTGCATATTCCTATCAGGTTTGTTCATTGCCACCCGAAAAATATAGTGGCTGAATTTGTGTTAATCCAGAATAGGCCCAATTCCATTGAACAAAATTTTGTTTTCAGAAAACCGTTTATTCAATGGTTTTTGTTGTTCAATGGAATAAGGCCGATTCTGGATTAGCACAAATAAAGCCACTACAACATGTCACAGGAATGTGCAATCAGAATTCCTTATTCTTGGATTTTAGAACATTTTAATTCTATTGTTTAATTTGTTGTTCAACTCAAGTATTATTGAAAGGCATCTTTTACGGGCAAGTTTGTTTTTCTTCAATTTATGAATGAAAATTTATGAAACACGTATTTCTATGATAAACACAAATTTTGTCAGATTAACCGCCTTTAGAAAGTTTTAAAATTAGGCTATTATTATTTTTTTTTTTTTTTTTTTGTAGAAATCAGGTTTTATTTGTTTCGTCTTTCAGGCGAAATTTGAAATTGCGTGTGATTAAGCTAAAATTGGTTCATCAGTGGTATTCAACTTAGTTCGCGAATAACACCTATGAGAGCGATCGCTAACAGCCGGCACGATAGTGGTGTAAGTTTGAAATGACAGGCGCTAAATCCAGGTTGTCGTTAAATCTCAATGGAATTACAATTGTCCGAGGCTCCTAACCCTTTCAGAATCCATTTAATTTTTCCTGATTTTCCCGATTACCGATTCATAGTTTCTCGTTTAGCTTTAACGGTTTTATAGTTTTATTCAACTTGATCGATGATTTGGTTTTTATAAGCTCCCTTACACTTTTTATTTGCTTAGTGGTGACATTGTGCATTTTTAAAAACCTCTTCTCTTATTTTAACCCACTCATCATTAACAATTTAACGTCCATTAACAAGTGCCGTCTCATCAAATTGGTCGTTGCCATACCACAACATTAAAAAATAAAAATTAAAAATTCCATCCATCATGTGATCTCATCATGTGATCTCAAATCAAAATAAAACTCGAAACATTTTTAACCGGAAAACATAAAAATATTTTCGCAGTCGCCGAGTCGAGCATTTTATTGTTACCTCCCCATCTCAGTATTATGTTCTTATATTTGCAATGTGCAACAACATATGGTTAGTTGATGATCGCGAGGGTGATGATATAATCATTGCGTATTTGTTGTCAGTCGGATAGAGTACTTGAACCATACATTGGAAATCTAATTAGCACGTTTGTTTCCTTAAGCCGCAATCCGTAACCGATTAATTATGCAAACAAACAGAATACGGTACGCGAGTGGCTTAACACAATAAGCGCAATGGATAATGGCGGTAATGAGCGAATCCCTAAAATAGTGGGAGGAGTTGTTAGTAATATTCATGTATATAATAATCTCGTGTAAAGAATATTTAACAACAATAGTAGTAAACAATAACAATAATAATTAATAATAATGTATAAGACAAACTTATGGGTGGGATTTGGTTGTTTATTCTTTCGTGCGCTTTTTTTTTTGTATTTTTGTTTGGTTTGGTTTTGGTGTGTGCTCGCGGATTATAATACACAAAAAATTGCAAATTTGTTGTTTTATTGCCTGCATTTTGCTTGTGTATATGCAATTAAATTGCATGAATAATCAATTTACAGATACAGAGTGCTTTGTTGTTGGTATACGTGTTTGCTGTATAAAGGTATAAATCGAAGAATGAACTCTACACCTCGAAAATGGATTTCGTTTTAGATCCTACTCATATCGCTGGATGGGGGCTTTTATACTTTTGTGACCTAGTTTCTCATGCTTTTGCTTTATATGGATCTGGTTTGAGTGGTTTTAGTGGGACATAATTTATTTTCGATAGTGTACCTTATTTTTGTATTGTGTCGCTTGGATAATTGGTTTTAATTACACACATTAGTCAAAACTAATGGACGTTATGATGGGATGGTACTCTGATGACGGTTTTAATTATTTACAGTTAATTTACGATATACTTTGTGTAAATTAGTGCGATATCCAGTTTCTGGGATAATCAATGTGATTCGACTGAACGTGCAAAACAAAGCTGCTGAAGACAAATAGTATACATCTATCCCTCGGTTTACACGGTATTCGATTTACGCGATTTCACCAAAGAAGTTTTAATATTTAAAAAGTACTAGTATTTCGATGATCAATGTGCTTTAAACGCTGCCATTTCAGTTTTGTATTTTAATCCATAAGACGCACTCACGAAATGTCAAAATCGAAAATGGTTGGAATGAAGAACTGAACGTTTGAAAATGAAATTTCTTTATTTCTTACTACAACGTTTCATAACAGAAGCTGAGAAAATTTTGTAATTTATATTCGTAAATTTTACAATAAGTAAATTTCTTTTTAACTTACAATTAACATCCAATTTTTATTGACCCACCATGTCGACAACGGGAAAGAAAACGAATCAAACCAAATGGCATGTAATTTCGTTAGAAACCGACATTAAGATTTTGGATAGTTTAAAATCGATTTGAATGAGTCGACTGTAAGAACAATAAAGTGGATGGAAGATTACATTCGTAAAAGTGTGATGTACCACTCGTGGTACAATGATTGTAAAATTTTCAACCTATAACGGGATCATAGCGGTTGAAAAAGTTTTAATTATTTGGATAGAGGATAACGGTAAAAAGAGAATACCGCAGTAGATAGAAATTCTATTAAAGACAAAGCGTTTCAAGTTTTCAACCAATTAAAAGAAATTACACCCACTACCTCGACAAACGAATTTTCCGCCAGTAATGGATGGCGACCGGTGTAATAAACAAATCTTAATTAAAAAATTAATTTGAGGTTACATTTTGGTTTTTATTAATTTAACAGCTGAATTTTTTTTTTATTATTGGAATGAAATATTTTAATAATAAATTTAGCTCTTAAATTAAAAAAAAACACTGATTGGTATCCTCAAAGATTTTAAAATTGCGGCAGCTGCTCTCTACGTTTTTTTGCAGAAGGATCCTATCAATTACTAAAATGTTGTTAATTTATTTATTAAATCACTTTTCACTATATTTTGATGAAACGTCAAAACACAAAATACGTCAACTAAATAGCAGTCGAGTTTTTTCTAGTGTATTTGGAAAAATCCGATTCAATTTTACTTTTTTTTTGCTCTAAATCCGAGAAAATGTTTTACTTTGCACTTTATTTGAAGGTTGGTTTCACCAGTGCTTCGTTCCCTAAGTGAAAAGCTAATTGAAAAAAGAATCTTGAGTTTAAAGTGATTTTATTATTATCACCAAATTATCCAAAAAATTTACAGCATCCAAATGTTAAAATTGAGTTTTTACCGCCCAACCTAAAGGCCAAGGCATAATTTCTAGTTTTAAGGCATATTATATTATATAAGAACTTTTGCCGATATTTTAGGAAAATTATATGATAATGCACTCCTTACTGTTCATGTGGTGTGAACAAATGCATGTTAAATCAATCTTAATGCATGTTAAAAGATCCTCTGGCCAGATATAGTGGATCAGAGAAACATTGGGCCGTCAACCGAAATGTTCTATTCATACATCATCGATCAGGCTCATTCTCTCGGGGAAGACGGATTCGAAGATTTTGGTATTCCCAATGTAGAGAAATTGTTTGAAGCTAAGGAAATGTCGAATGCCGAGCTGCTAGAGTTAGTAGAGGACGTAGTAGATCTGACGACGTAGTAGAAATTAAGTCCGACAGCGAAAAAACTAGACTAATTTTCAAAGAATTTTTAAGAGAAACTGTATTATTGCCAGTCTAACATATGACCAATATTTGACCGATTGGTTCCAACGTAATAACGCAACCTACCGGGACCAGAACTTACGGAAATCCGCTTATAGCCAGGAGAAACATAATATATCCAAAATCTGAACATAATATATCCAAAAACGTTTATATATATCGCTCTTTGCTGCAATAGTGACACAACTCAAAATTCACTCATTTCTAGCAAATTAGGTAAAATTCCATATAAAAAATGACTCAATTTGCGAAAGAAACTAATTTAATTATTTAAGAATTATAAAAATTAAGATCCGATTGAAGATGTAGAAGTAGAGAAAACTGTATTTTACTAATCAAAATGCATTTTTATTTACTTTTGAAAAACGCCGCTTTTACAAACAATTTTGAGTGATATTTTTTTTTGAGTGAATTAAAAATGTTGGATTGTGTCACTCTTGCAGCAAATGAGCGATATTACGATGTATAAAATTTAGATTATTTTTGAATAAAATCAAATTTAGACTTTTCTACAGAAATTTAGTCTTTCTAAATAATCAAATTAGCTTACTTTTTTCGAGATGGTTCGAGAGAACACATTTATGCATTAATTGGGTGTGTGAATATGACACTGCTCCTTTTTATTATAATAAAACATATTTCGCTCATTTGCTACAACAGTGACAACTCAAAATTTTTAATTTTTCAGTAGAGCGGTTTGAAAATATCACTCAAAATTGTGTGTAAAAACGGCGTTTTTCTAAAGTAAATAAAAATACATTCTGATTAGTAAAATAAATATGTTTCGTTCAATCGAATCTTAATTTTTATAATTCTTTAATATTTTGCAAATTTTCTTAGGATAGTTTCCAATACCTTAGACAAAATAATTCCAATAGACAAAATAATAAAAATATGAACTATTGGGAATCGTTTAAGTCGAATATCTTAGAAATGAGTGAATTTGGGGTTGTGTCACTATTGCAGCAAATGTGCGATTTACTTATTTAGAAAATGAAAGAATTATTTATTGAAAGTATGCTCCATCGGCAGCTACAACTTTCCCCACCTTTCAGTCAATTTACAAATTCCCTCTCTGAAGAAATCCTGGCCTTTGGAGGCGGTCCAATCAATAAGCCTATTTTCGATCTCTGCGCGATAATTGAACCGTTGTTCAGAAAAAGACGACTGCAGGGACGTTTAGTGAATATGGCGGGTGAGGTAGAACTACCGAAATACAAAGGGCCGAATTTCAAAAGGTCGAAGGGCCGAATGTGTCGAAGGGCCTCCCAAAACCTGTAAGAAATTCGAGCACAACTTGTGGAAAGCTTTTTTCTCGAAAGTCCCTATTGCCTTGTCCATTATAACGCTACACAAGACATCGTAGAAAATTTGAGCACAAATTGTGAAAAGTTTAATTCTCGAAAGTCCCGTTAGGCCTGTTTACTATATACACATGCATTCGTTGCGACGTTTTTTAGTATTGAAGTGTTTGAACAAGTAGCAGTAAGAGAAAAAACTTTGTGCGATAAACTAGTGTGTTTTATAAAAGTTTTATTTATATATTTTAAAAAATAACATTTTTAACATTAAATGAAAAAAATGAAATTATTGAACAATTTCGTAAAGGAGCAAGTGTTACAAATTTCTCCAAACAATATAATGTTGCTAAGTCTACTATTGCAATTAACAAAAAAAGTGATGAAATTTTAAACGCGATGAACAACACCTTTATGGGTCCTCGTAAGAGAAGCTCCCTTAAAATGTCAGGATACCCTAAAAAGGAGAAGAAATTATATCGTTAGTTTATTGAGCAGCGCGATGAAAATGTCCCTGTAAGAAGCGATTTTCTTAAAGAAAAGGCTAAAGTTTTACATGGACAAATAAAAGAAAATAAAAGATACATTGGTGGCTACAACGTTTTAAAATTCGTTTTAGTGTACGCATGGTTAAAATTACTGGAGAGAAGTTGTCCTCTCAACCTGAACTTGTGGAGCCATTTAAAAGAAAATTGCAATCCCAGATAATTGAACTTGGTCTATCTGGAAACTAAATTTATAATGCAGATAAAACAAGCTTGTACTGGAAACTTTTACCAGAAAAGACTTTTGTTTCGTCATTTGAAGAGCACGCGCCTGGAAAGAAAAACTAAAAACAGCGCATTACATTTCTAGCATGTACTAATGCAAATGGACTCCATAAATTACACCATAAGCATTCAAAAACTGCGTGGATGACAGCTGCAATATTTAAAGACTGGTTTAAACCTGAATTAAACAAGAGTATAATCTTTCATTTATATATAATTAGTGGTATACGAGAGCTGCCTTTTATATTTCGGGATTAGAGAACAAAAACAAATATTAATCATCGAAAATCGCTTTGTTTTTCAAAATATTCCCCATGAAGGTCTATACACTTTTGCATGCATTTGAACCAATTGTCGAAGCACTTTTTCCACTCTGATTAAGGTATCTCCAAAACATGCATTCTGAACGCAGCAACCGCTTCTTCAGGTGTCGAAAAACGTTGACCTCTCAGTTTGTTTTTTACGTACGGGAATAAAAAGAAGTCATTTGGTGACAAGTCAGGACTATACGGCGGATGACTCATCAAATCGATGTTTTGAGTGCTCAAAAATGCAGTTGTTTGAGTCGATGTGTGAGAGCTCGCATTGTCGTGATGAAGAGTGATCCGTCTTCAGCAGTTGGTTTTCCTGATTTCTTGGAAGACAACTGGCAAACAAATGGTTGTGTACCACTCAGAATTGACTGTGCTGCGTTGTTCTAGTGGTACGGTTGCGACATGTCCATTTTTTCCGAAAAAACAGGCGATCATTTGCTTGCAAGTGCTTCGTGCGCGAACAACTTTTGTTGGATTCGGCTCATCTTGAAACACCCATACAGTCGACTGCTGTTTACTTTCGGGCTCATACGCGTAAATCCACGATTCATCACCTGTCACTATGTCATAGACGTGTTTTGAAGCACCGCGATCGTATTTTTTGAGCTTTTCTTTCGACCAATCGACACAGCCTTTTTGTGAGCGATTGACGAATTTTTTTGACATTCAAATGTTTATGCAAATTGAATGTATACTGGTCCCACTAATGCCTAAGGTTGTCTCAATCTCACAATAGGTCACATGACGATCTTGCAGTATCAGTTCGCGCACAGCATCAATGGTTTCCGGAACAACAACTGATTCTGGACGACCTTCACGAAATTCGTCTTGGAGTAAACTACGACCTCGATTGAATTCACCATACTATCGATAAACACTAGTCCTTGATGGAGCTTCATCGATGTTGAGATGTTGAGTTAATGAGTACTGTAAACAACACAAATAGCGCTCGAATGTCAAAACGTTCTGAGTACGTATAATCTCAAAAATGTCAAACTTTACGATAGAGCTGTCAGCAACAGGGTTGTCCAATCCCGAAATATAAAAGATAACCCTCGTATTTCAATATAGCTGGCTATGTGTACATATTATCAAAACAAATCACTATAAACTTGTGAAAATCCAAATTGCATATGGAAAAATCAACTCCCGCAAACATAAACAATCTCGTAAACATGAACTTGCTTGGGTTTTCTTTTATCTTGTTCACGTTATCGCGAGTCTACTGTATCTGTAAAAACAAAAAAAAACGGATTTTCGACCCATTCTGCCTTTCGACATTCTGCCCTTCGACATTCGGCCCTTTGACATCCGGACCTTTGATATCATACCAAACTACCCAGTATTGTCAATATAAATAATTTTACACAACGGTTGCAACATGTGGTTTTGCATTGTTGTGCTTAAAAATTAATTTGTTATATCCATTCACCCATTCTGGTTGGTTTTTCTCTATAGCTTGCTTCAAAACGTATTAGATTAGGGGTCGGTAGATTGTTGATAGTTTCACCTGTTTCCAGCAGTTCGTAATATACCACACCTTTCTGATCCCACCAAATACAGAGCAATGAATATCTCTCTTGGATTGAGATGAACTAGTTTCACCAGGCTTTGTCCTAGATTTTTTGCATTTAGGATCCTCTGACTTCCTCATTTTGATTGTGTTCGGGAAGAATCTTTAGCCAATAAAGTTTCCAATTCCACTTCAAATTTTTTGAAAAATCACATTTTTAAACCGGCGAAACCATTTTTTGGACGTTGTACTCGAAAGAGCATGCTCACGTAAATTTCCACTGCACTTTTCTTTGCAATAAACTAACGTAACAAAATTTTCGCAAATGATGTTTATTTGGAATAAAATTCGACATTTTCAAGGAGTTAAAAATACTAGTTGTTTACATTTCAACGAAATGACGCATACACGTAAGCAGTACTAGTAACACCACCTATTGGGGAAGGGCGGAGTCATATTCACAAATCTAATATTTTCTTTCGGTCATTTAATTCAATTTACATGGTTGTAAGTGTAATGCTACCTATATACATTTTTAATATGAATCCTTTATGTCATTTTGCATGATATCGATTTAAACGATTATTCGTGGAACGTATCTACCGTGTAAATCGAGGGATGAGTGTATTAGACTATTCATGAGTTCTTATCCTTAACCCTAATATAGATCCGTCCATGTGATCCTCCAACTTCTTTTTTCAAATCTACATCACAAAGTTGTGCGGGCTGTTCAAAATGAATCAGGTTCGCTATATATTTGGGAATGTCAAATGGGTAATACATCAATTTGCCTAAGTTGTTGTGAATGACGAACGTCGTGCATGTTCACTAATGAAGTTGATGCCCTCAGATTTCATTCGAATTAACAATTTCAGTGGCTTCGAGTTGGGTTGCGAGCATCGATTGAGCAAATCGGATGATGCGATCGAAGTTTATTTTATCACTAAAATTAAATTGTGACTAAAATTAAACTGTGTGTGCTAGATGCCCTGTATCCTATTAACGTGACTGTTTCTCCTTTCAGCAAACAGATTGTTGTTTCGATTGTTCCGCTGTCAATTTCGTAATTTACGTGATAAAGAACCTTTCTGCTCTGCTGGAAATGTTTAATCTCACAGCTGGTTTTATTTGAGTGATTCGGATTCAGTGGTTAGTGTATATCACAAATGTACTCGTCATTTGAGGTTGGTACAAGTATGTTGTTCCTCCGAAGAGAGCAGCATATATTGATTTTCTTGTATTGAAAACAATAAATAATTTGAAGATGACTTTGTGTATTATAGCGGTTTGGTGGCTGGTTTATAGATGGCGGCTATAATCTCTCATCTGTATGGCATGACCTGTTTTAGTTTCAAGTAATGATCAATGGGTTGAGGATGGTTTTGTGGACGTCTGCGATGGTAATTGGAAAGTTTCGTAGTATCATCATTTCCAGCATAGTGTGTATAGCAAGATCTGTAAGTTCTACATTCAACAGGATGGTTGTTGGAACTTGATTATATGCCTCAAATTTTTGGGTCAGTTCCTCATCGGTATTTCATGACGTTGATAGTTGTCTCTAATATAGACATCTAGATTTGTAATAATTATTTATGGCGCGGCTGGTTCACATTTCATCTTTCTATAATTTTCCTGTAACTTTTTCTTTTTCTTTGATCCAGCAACCCGAATAGTTCATTGGCAATTGTACTTGATCCGAAAAATAATAGCTTCACAGTATTTAAACGCATCAGTGTGTTATAAGTGTTCTATTTGAACATAAGCAGTCTAGTTGACGAACAGCTTACCCAAGGTGGTTTAGCTCTGCTCAATACGAAATGAGATTGTAGTAGGTTATACTTCTCTATTCTCCATTGATTAGACCTGATTGCCCAATTTTATCAACGAAGATATCGGGTTGGGAGGTGAATCTCGATATATTGCATCTTGTTGGTGGCCTTGGAGCTAGTAACCATAACGCGCAGATTATTTCGAGAAAAGGAAGTAGCAGCTTGGATTTGGTTATTGCTCTTGTCACCCGCTTCTTTTGTTTTGCGCTATCGTTGGCTAGAGCTGCCAGTAATTAGGCTTTTGAGTAATCCTCCCTTACTGTTCTTGACTGTTACCGTTCTTTAATGAGTACCAGGTTTCCCTTTGCTATATTTGGTCCCATAGTCTGTGTTGTCGGGCTTTTCTTGTAGTCGCGGGGATACAATTTTGCATGGTGGTGCGTAATTGGTCGATAACTGTGTCGGTTGATGGTAGAGGAAAATGAAGATCTTCTATAAAGAGTTCACTGGGTGGGTAGCTTGATGGTCTGTCCAGAAAGATGATTGGAATTTCTGAGTTTCAGCGTATTTGACGTAATCTTTCAACCATGCTATTCGCTGGAGGATAATATGATGTCTTGCGTATTCGATTTGAGCCAAGAAGTATCGTTAATTCGGTGAAGAGTTTGGAAGCAAATTGCAACTCTTGATCAGTTGTAATATTGTTTGGAATGCTGAATCGTGATAAGTAATCGTTGACGAATGTTGTGGTAATGGGCTGTGCTGACATATCGGTCCTGCAGTATGCTTCGAGCTATCGAGTAAATCAGTCGATACAGGTTATGAGATAAGTATATCCATTAGATTCGATACTGAAGTGAAGTGGGGTTGGTATTGACCCAAACCGTCGTGGAATTGCCACTGAGTCGCTGAATCAATCAGCCATTTTCGTTTAAAAGAGCCGATGATCGGGCGATTCACATCAGATAAAATGAAAGCGTGAGTTTTAGACCAAAATTAACTTGCAGCAATTTCTTGTTGTAGGGACTAATTTTCGTGTCATTGGTGGCCGATACTGCCGATCTTCTGTTTTCAAATTCAAGAAAATTGACGTATACAAAAACGTCTGACAGGGAGGCCAGCCCAAAACGCCAGCCCCGTGTCTATTAAAAATCTCAAGTAATTTATGTTGTCGTATATGTGAAGTCGGTGGCTTGAATTAGCTTGGCTTGAAGAATTTGGGAGGTGGATTATGCACTATATTTATAAGAACTACGATATCTTCGCATTTTCGGCCCTGGTGGCAAAGTGGTCAGCATGCTCGCTCCAGCGACCGGAGGTCCCTGGGTTCGATTCCCGGTGGTGACAAGGAAAAAGATTTCACGGCTGTTTTAGGATCAATGAATTAATCACTCATTATCCGAAATGAAAATATGATTATCAAACCTCATTTGAGCCAAATCCTTTGATGGGATACAGTGCCAGAGAGAGAGAGCATTTTCCTGGCATCTCAATAGCCTTTTGGTTTATGCGATTTTAACATCAACTTTCGTTGAACCCTTTATTGTTATATAAATTAGACGGTGACTCCCTACGTTCGCGTCGGTGATCACCATGCGATTGAGAATATGTGTGTTTTTGTTAATAAGTATTCGTATGTTCACCGCAAGCACCGGGCGTCGCACGATCAAAGTTGGTTAAATTGGAAGTTTTTGTGCCACTAAGAATTAATATTTCAAATTATTCTAATTGTAATACAGTGAAAAATGTAAACTACATTAAACATTTTACAAAGTCGAAACAAACGTAAAAGTTCTCATGAAAAAATAATTTTGTTAAAAAGAAGTCATCGAATTACTTTTTATCTAAATTTAATTTACAATATTTTCCCAAAATAAGCACCCATCACAATCGATTTTTGGTACTCGAAAATGGTCCTCCAGCAATTTTTATAAAAATTCTGCTAGCCGAAAAAAATTAAAGAAAGGGATCTGGGCCTCTCCGGACGACCCTCTGAACGCATTTTCTTGAAATTTGGACGTATTGCAATCGACTCCTGGCACTCGAATTCCCTTACTCATCGATTTTTAAAAAAATCATACGAGCCGAAGAAGAATTAATAAAGGGATTGGGTCTTACCGTAGCACCCCCCCCCCCCCCAACGATCTGTCAGTAAGGACGACGATCGCAATTAATTCCTGTCGGTCTAATACCTTCTTACACCAATTTTTATCAAAATTATGCGAGCCGAAAAAATTAATTAAAGAAAACCCGGACCCTCCATACGACGTCAAAATCGTTTGTGACAGAAAAAAATGTTAAAATGAGACGAATGTCAAAATATAATTTAGATAGCAAGTGCTATAAATTATTATCATAACAAAGAATATTTTCAAAAAGGCGCTACTAGTGTCACACTATGTCACCGTAACGCAATCAATATAACATTCTGCAATATGATGGAATATAACGCAAGATATTTAATTAAAAAGAACGCACGACCTAACACGAAACAATATAACATAGTGGAACACCATTCAACGTGGTACGCATGACGGGACATCTAGTGCAACATCTAGCAACATTCCATAGCATGATGCAACATTACGCAACATAGTAGAACATCACACAACATCCCTCAAAAAGATACAACAGTATGCGACGCAACATCACCCAACATTATGCAACTGAATTGTCCAGAAATCAGAACTTGTAATCGATTTCTGGCACTCGAAAACCCTCTACGAATATTTATCAAAATCGGTCGAGCCAGCCTTTTTAAAATTATTCCTGGCCCCAGCAAAGGATCACCAGCAAGGTAGTGAATACTGCATTTTTCGAAAACGCTCCTCCAGCAATTATTATAAAAATCGTACAATCCGAAAATATTTAAAGAGGGGACTCAAGCCCTACCAGCGACTCAGAAAGGGCGCCCTCTGAACGAGTTTTCCCGAAACTTGCACCCATCGCAATCGAGTCCTGATACTCGAAAACCCCCTCTCACCAATTTTTATAAAATGCGTGAGATTTTTGGAACCCGGAGCCACCGGACGACCCGCAGAATTGTTTTCCCTAATTTGTATCAATCCCAAGCGATTCCTGGCAATTGAAAACCACCATGACTAATTTTGGTCAAAACCGTGCGAGTCAACAAAATAATGATTAAAAATTAAAAAACAATAATCTCAGCAATATTCATCAAAATTGTATGAGCTGAGAAAAACAAAATAAAAAACAAACCCGGGCCCTATTGAGGACCCCCTAAACAAATATTGCTGAAAAGAAGGTGGTCACAGTGGCCCTATTGTAGTAAGTCCCTGGGAATAGGGAATTGAGGAAAGAATTTACAAAGATTTTGTCTATAAATCTGTTTTTGGGCATAATATTACCAAAGGAGACTGGCAAGGAAAATTGTTCCCAATTTTATTTAGTTTTTCATAAAAAAATTACCACTAACTTTTTAATTTAGTATGCTAGAAAAAAATTAATTTAAATAGAATTTGCCCGGGGCCTTCACTATGCAAAATCGCTGAGATTTTCTATCATGAGACTAAATTTATGAATGTATGTGTAAGTGAGAAAATCATCAAACTACTTTTTATCTAAAATTAATTTAAAATTAATATTTTTGGTGGTACTCGAAAACGGTCCTCCAGCAATTTCTATAAAAATCGTGCTAGTCAATAAAAATTAAAGAAAGGGATCCGGGCCCCTCCGTACGACCATCTGAACACATTTTCTTGAAATTGGGATGCATCGCAATCCTGTCCTGACACTCGAATTCACTTCCTCACTAATTTTTACAAAAACCGTACGAGCCGAAGAAAAATTAATTAAGGGATCGGGTCTTACCGTAGGACCCCCAAACGACGCAATGACATAATGCAACATTTTAAATGAACTATCCAGAAATCACAACTCCTTGTAATCGATTCCTGGTACTCGAAAACCCTCCTCACCAATATTTATCAAAATCAGTCGAGCCAGCCTTTTTAAAATTGGGCCAGATCCCCACCAAAGCACGACCACCAGGAAGGTGGTGAATATTGGATTTCGAAAACGCTCCTCCAGCAATTATGTAAACCGAAAAAAAACCGTGCAAACCGAAAAAAATTAAACAGGAGACCCGGAGCCACCGGACCACCCCCTTCGAATTTTCTCAAGTACCAATCACAATCGATTCCTGACAATTGAAAAGTCAATAAATGATTAAAAATTAAAAAGCAGTAACAAAAAAAAACGAAAATACAATCCGGGCCTCATTGGAGGACCCCCAAACGAATATTACAGAAAAAGCGGGAGAGGCACTGTGGCCCTATTGTAGTAAGTCCTTGTGAATAGCGAATTGGGAAAAGAATTTATCACAGTGAAACAATTTTTTTCAGTTAAAAATACTGGGAAACCAAAAAGAGAAGAGTATGTATATTTAAATTACGTTAGAGCGACAAAGAACAGCAACTCTTGTATGTTTTTGTTATAGCAAAATTTATAGTCAAAATAGTAACAGATTGGGGACAATATAACCTTAAAAATTTGAATATAAATGATTTTAACGAAACAAAATTTTTCAAAATTTTATTTTGCCCTACAATGAACGTAACGGCACATAAAAAATTATTTCGCGTTTCATTTTTCTCTTAACATTTGACTATAAAATTTTTTCAACCATAAAATTGTCGTAGTGTGCGAGAAATATTTTTCATCGCATTCTTTTTTTTGAAGGTATGTTAAAAAAGTTCCCATAAAAAGTATCGAGTTTCATACTTTTTACGGCAACATTTTTTCCCCACTTAAGCCTTTATTGTCACTTAGAGTGACGAAAACAAAAACAAAATTTATGGAAACATTTTATAGTTAAATTTTGACATCTTGAAGATAATAACCAACAAAACTTCACAAGATAAATTTATTTCAGCAATTAGGTATTTAAGTTTAATTGGTATTACAATTCATCAATATCAAATAAAAAATATTATGGTTTACCATAATATTTTCCCAACCATATAACGATCTTAGTGTGCGAGAAATATTCCTCGTCATATACTTTTTTTATGTAAATGTATTAAAATTTTGCTATAAAAAATACTCTGGTTAGTATTTTTTCCATTTTATTATGGCAACACACCACTACACCACTACTACTTTCTAGCCAGTAAATTTTACTGAATTTTTTTTTTTGTTCCTCTTTAACAGGTAAAGGATTTATATTTTTATCTCGTGTAAATTTTACTGAAAAAAATGTTTCACTGTGGAGTTCACGCATAATTCCATGGAAAAAACAGAAATTTTTTTCTGAACATCACAAAGACAAGTACTAAAATTTACATTAGAGCGACTGCAATACAACATTTTTATTTTATGGTAGAAAAAATTGGAGAAATTTTGATATCAACGAAATGTAACCTATAAATTATAAAAAAAACATGAGATTTTCATTTTGAATGTATAAGAAAGAATTTTATATCCCAAAATTTACTAAAAAATTTAATATTAGTTTTGAGACGAACAGAATCATGTGATATTTAATTTTCGAAAATATATAAAAAAATGCTCTTATTATTTTAAAGTAAAATGAAAAATCTTTATTTTTAATGTTTGACAATAAATAATATCCTTAAAATTACTAATAAATTAAATAATATTTTCGGGACAGGCAGAATCATGTTATTTCATTTCTATATTCAATTCTCGAAAATAAACAAACAGTGCTCTGCTATAAAATACATAACCTATAAAATGACACGTGCAATCGCGCATTAAATTATTTTTAATAAAAAAAAATTTCTTCTCATACACAAGAATTTAACAAATTTCTTTATCTAAAATAATTTTTTTGACTTGAACCAATTTTTACACGTATATACGAGACGATAATATACGAGAGCTCCAATATTTTATCCATAAAAATATTTTAGAAATAAAAAAATTATTCCCAATTTTTTGTTTTTCAAAAAAAATTACCACTGACTTTTTACCTTAGGATGCCAGAAAAAAAAATATTTAAAATAATTGTGCGAGAACCAACAAAATGGTCGAACAATAAAACTGTTCGAACCAATATATGTATTTGTTATTTCGGAACAGAGATGTCGCACGACTGAACATTGAATAATAATTTATGTGTCGAGTTGTGTCTTAGGTATTGCGCCTTGAATATCGCACAGCTGTTTAATTTTGTTTTTGTCGAATTGTCGGAATGCAGTTTAAATTGGTATTTTAAATAATTGAGCTGCTAACAATATTTGAGATTATTGTTTCCCGGTTTTTGTGATTAGAGATTTGAACACAGGGGTGGGATGTTGTAACATCACTTTTTTCGATATTTATCGAATATTATATCTCTTTTTCCTAAAACAAAATTGCGTGTCGTTTCACTTTTCAATTTTGTTTTCTATATTGCGATCGCACACTACTAGAATAAATTGTTTATTTATTTCTTTTTTTTTCTTTTTCGATAAAATATCACTCTTAAAATAAGTAGGTGATACAAAAAGAGTAGAATGACATAATGTTTTATTCGAATAGGTAGAGATCGCAATAGAAGCAATGTAATTGAAAAATGGGAAAACGATAAACTTTATGTGTGATGAAAGAGATGTAAATTTCGATAGTATCGAAAAAAGTGATGTTACAACATCCCACCCAAGGACACATCGATTTTCGGTGACAATTTGTGCTCTAATGTTTCCTTTTACAGTAGTAAAATGAAATCGTGATCATAGTAGTCGCCCGATTCAGTCCTTCCCAAGGCTGGGAATCTTTTAACATTAATCAACCCCATATAATATTTTTTATTTTCAGAATAGTCTAGGGAGTCCCCTCCCTTTATCAGAATCTTATAGGCTTACACTAATTTAACATTTTTTCTTTTTCCAGGTAAGTTGGACACACCAATTCAATACTGTAATCGTGGGGCAATCATCATTTACTGTAAGTTGATTTATGATTCGAAACCTAAACATGTCCGTAAATTCTTTGTTAAATATACTCTGTTTCATGTTAGTGATGTACCTTCAAACATTTTCAGCTAAACATTTTTTTCTAATTCCAAAAATTTTTTCAAAATTTTAAATGAACTTGTGAAAATGCGGTGTAAATGATTAGTAAAATATTTAAAATATCCACTACTTCCGGGTACTTGGTACCCACCTCATCAACGAGTGCATAAACATAAATAATCTGACCTACCTGGAACATAATACGTATACATAACACAGAACGTATCATAATAAAGGTGTCGTAACAACTTTATATAAGAACATAAATTACAAAGATGATGATGAATAATATGTTGAAGAAGTGAAATAAGAAGCCGGGCCCAATTATCATAAATTCTCGAAAAACGAAAAACACAAAATAAAAATATATAATTGCAGAACGAGGCATGTCAATTAATCCGTCAACCGAATAAAAATTGACAGCATTACACGTACACACGAAAACATGTCATGCAGCAGACATTGTCTCATGTAAATTTGATAGTGCAGCGCATGCACATGGATTGCCAAATTATATATTGGATTTAGAAAACCTTCTTGCAGTTCAAAGACATTGAGTGTCGCGTCATTAAAAACTGCATATTGCATACAAAAATTTGGGTCATGCATCGAAGTGTCATTTACCCCGGTATCGTTAAGATTTCGGTATATTATTGTAGGTGAGGAGGCGAGAGAATGTAAAATTTTCCGAATGTAGGTTGCCAAAAATCGATTTGATTGCAGAAGAATTTTTTGTTGTCGTGTCTTTTTTGTTGTGATTTTTTTTTTTTATACTACATACAAAATATTTTGGGTCAGTTGAAAATTTACTATTTATGCAGACTAATTTTCTGTAGATTTGCGCGATACATGCACTAATAAATTAATCTATATTATATATATATTTATGTGTACCTGTTAAATGAGATGACCTATATACATACAGTGTTTTTTTTATATAATATATACTCGTATATGTAAGATTTATATAATCAAATCCTGTTATTTTTGGATAGACGACCCAATGCAAATATTTTATTTTTATTATGTTTCTAGGATGTGCTCGAGGAATATGCTGAGCGTGTTAAAAATCGTGGCCAAGTACTCAAAATTGATCCTGAATGTTTGCGGTGGACACCGTTTGTACCGCCCGCACCAACGACGGGGCCATCCTAGCGCCAGCCCTTTTACAATAATCCGCTCAGTTCATTGCTACCGACGACGTATGGGGTTCGACCGCCACCAAACGGGACCAGTTGTAATCTATACAACATAATTGGAACACAATCAACATCGACCTCGTCAATATTCTCGTTGCAGTACTATTACTGCTCGGGACAGTCGTCATTGAATCCCGGCGATAATGGTAAAACTTAGACAAAATACGCGATTTATTTTATTTTTTCTACTAAACCAATTTTTTTTTTATAAATAAATTTATTTAATTATATTTAATTATAAGGAGTACGATATAATGTCTTAAATTAAAATTTTATAATTATCTGTATTATTATTGTTATTTTTATTTGTGAGTAGCGCGCGCGAGAAAGATTTCATTTTGTCGTTTGTTGTTGTTCTTCTTACTAACGTAAATCTTAGGAACTCATTATTGTGTAGAAAGGTATATGTGACATCATCAACTTGTAATTTGTTTTCTTATTTAGTAAAATTTAAATTATATAATAAATAAATTTTAAGATATAATCTGTGTCTGGCTTAATTATTACTGCGCGCGGCTAATCGGGGATCGGTCGTTATGAACAAACGGTGAGTGACAATATTTTTTGGTATACGATACCATATAGTGTGTACGAACTAATCGATTTCGGGATCAAAAGGATATATGTATACTAAATGCCATGATACCCACACGAAACACTCCCACAGCCAAATAAAATTTTTCCCTTGATAATTTATTTTGGGAAAAATACGAGACAAATGACAAATTTTCGTTTTTCATTAAAAATATTCCTGGAATGGTTTATTGTTTATCCTTTTTATGTACAACACAAGATTGTTATCGTGTTGTATATCGTACATGTATGCCCGTCTGTTCATCTATACATATGTACTTATGTACACGTACATACATTATTGTTGACGAAAAACGTTAAGGTTGATATGGCAATGGCAATAAATTTTGTTTAAATTACAGATGAGTAGAGATATTCTGGTATGGAATATGTATGAGTTATACAGTGGATGAGATAACTAAGAAATATTCGAGTTAACTTAAAGTTTAACATTAATTTAAAATTAAAAAAAAAATAGAAAATTACTTACTCTTACGGTATTCAGTTATCTTAAAAATGCCAGTTCTGTCAGAATCTGAACCACACGATCTGTTGCAGATAATTTAAATCTATAATAACGCCATCTATGTGTGACTAGTAACAACTTCTTTCGTTTTCGTGAAATATGTTATTTTAAATGACAGCTGTCCAATTTTTATGACATTTGATGAATAGTTTCTTGTTAGAGTCGTTTTTGTAAAGTGTCCCGCACTGATGAAATACTTTCATTTAAAAGGTTTTAAACCAAACAAACGTTTATGAAATCATTATGAATGGCCATTGTATAAAGTTACGCGGGACGGCTGACATTATAAACAACTCATATGAACGTGTAACAAAACATAACGGTTGATGTAACGGTAGAACCATCACTACACGCCAGAATCATAACAAATGGGTAGAAGTCAGTTCAAGTGCTCCAAAGAAAGTAAAAATTGTTGGTTCATCTGGTAAGGTTATGGCAATTTATTTTGGGATGCATAAGGCATAATAATCATCGACTGTCTTGAGAAAGGTAAAACCATCGTGGGTGAATATGCATCATTATTAAGCACTTTCAATGAAATTTTTTATCAAAAACGGCCACATTTGAAGAAGAAAAAGATCTCTTCCATCATGACAATGCACCAGCACTTTCTAGCCCCTTGGTCTAGCCCCTAGTGATTTTTTCCTACTTCCAAACACTTGGGTCAACTGATAGACGTTTATTTTGAAGAGTTTGATAAATCATATTTTAGAGAAAGTTTAATGAAATTAGAAAAACGTTGGAATAAGCGTATCGAGCTAAAATGAGACTGTCTGAAAGTGAATTTTACTTAAAAAAAATTATGTTTACTGTTTCATTCTAAAGACTTATCAATCCACCCTCGTATTAACAGATTAATCAGGGATTCTTAAATTATAAAAAACATTAATGTTAACCAAAATTTAAATCAATTTAACGAAATATTTTTTAACTACTTAGTGCTAAACAAATGTAATTTGATTACAAGTACAATCTGCAGCCATTATTGCATCCAACTGAAAATAAATTTTTCGAGAATTAATTTCAAATGCAAATTGAAATTAATTCGAACGGAATTTAAATTTTAACTTTAATAATTATGAAGATGAATTTTTTTCTCACCGTACTAACTTACTTGACCAAACACAAAATTCGTACAGTAGTCACTCCGAACGTGCATTTTTTTCGACTATTAAAAATTCTTTTTAAACAAGCTATGAAGGCGTCCGTGCTTGCGTCTTCGGGATTTTTCGTAATATATTCGATTTCTTTTTTTCTTTTCTTCGCCAAGACTTCTTGTTGTACTTATTTTGATTAACCACTTTTGTGCGATTCGATTATCATCAACAGTCATCGATACGAACTATACTTTTCGAGTCTAAATACATCCCTACAGCTGTTGAACTGCGTGAACGCAACTACCTGATGATTCAATTCTGACACCTTAATTTCGATGTTCACTTTTTTGCCCTGTTTGATTTTTTGCCTATGAGAAATTTCAGACCAAATGCAAATTGGATTTCAGTGCATCTTGCTCAGTTCGGAGGTAATCGAGCCACATTTTCATGGAATGATAAGTGTGGTCGTAATCCCAGTCACTTTTTTTTAACAAGCAAATCAGAAACTTCTTGTGAATGCTTTCAATTCTTTTAATATACACAGCATAGTCTGGATTCCAGACCGTTACAGCGTATTCGAGTTGATATCCACTATAACACGATTGTAAGGTCTGGCCAACAAGTAATCCTTGAGCTTTAATATTTTTGCCGCTTTGACTATAATTCGTATCAATAATACAGCTGCATTTAGTTCCAATTGTTCAATTGACTGAGTTGCCAATGGTGCAACCTTTGACTTTCATCCGCACAACGGTTTAATATTAACGTTATCTTTTTTATACACTCAACGAAATATTTATAATGCCACTTTTCAAGGTTCTATTTTGAATGTAGTTGAAGAATAACGGATTTTGTTTCCATTGTTTTAAACATGAATTGACAACATATTTAGTTCATTGTCTAGTCTTCTCTACAACACATATCAGAGTGTTGTTAGTAAAATTAGGAAATCAATTATTTGCTTGTGAGTTAGTTATAATAATCATAAAAGTAAAACCATAAATATTGATAATCATAATGTACGTTTTATTGGTAATATAAAATATAAATTAAACTGATTTTGGGTTTTTCAGGTAGAATTTTCCGCACGGGAAATTGGAAGAAAGTTAAAACGAATTTTATGAAATTGAAAAAGTCCAATTATGGTTCTAAAAAAAATCTGGTTGACGTTCAATTGTGTCCCCCCGGCAGAAAAGGGAGATATTTAGATGTGCAGTTGATTCTTCAATGAGCGTCGGGAAATTCGTGATTTGAACATTAATCGTCATCGCATACAACAAATTTTACATCAAAATAATCACTAGGGCGTTTCAGAAAAGGAACAAGTTTCCTAGTCTTTCGTCACGTCGCAATCGAGCTCCTCTAAATTTTGCAGAAAACCGTTGTGTTTAGCGATGGCTGTCTATATCATTATTCGGCAGGATATTTGACGAAATTTAGAAACACGAAAGTCCTGAAATTTTAGAGTCGTGCTTCATTTATTGTAAAATGAATGTTGAAAAGTTCACAGAGATTTTAGATGATGCACTGATAAATTATGCAGACGATATGGCTGGTGCAAATTGGACTTTCCAACAAGACAATGCCCACTATCAAAAAGACAAAAGACTTTCTTGAGTCTCGAAATTTACCACAATCAGCATGTAGTCCCAATCTTTATCCTTTAGAAAATGTATGGGCATATATTTCGCAACGGGTTTACAGTAATGGCCGTCAATTTCACTCACCCAAAGAGCACAAAGATGCAATCCAGGAAGGATGGATTAACATTACTCAGGAATACTTACAAATTAATTTGATGATTCGAGAAAATACAAAATATTAAAATACCTAATTTGTTGAACAATGTAAGCATTTGCTCCAAGAGAAGAATTTTTGGTTTTGGCATTATACATATTTCCTATCTAGTAATATTATTTTATTAAATATTTTGTGTAAGGCAACTTAAATTTATAAATTGAATTACATATTGCGTTTATTATAGCTTTTTTATATAATTTAATGAAGTAAAAACGGGTTTCTTCTAACCTGATATTTGGTTGTTATTCAAGAAAAGAAAATGGCATTATAAATATTTCGTTGAGTGTATATACACAACAAATAAATGCAAGCACTTTGCTTGTTTGCATCTGCAAAATCAAGCAACTTCGTCCTAACTGTATACTAGGGTGGACCTCATTTTCGAAAGTTCCAATATCTAACGGAACACCCCTTAGAAATGTGAGGTTATGTGAATAGAAATTTCCAAAATACAACAACAAGACAAATTATGACTATTTTTTTAGTATAAATGTATAATGTTTCTTCTGTACAATGATATTATGAATTAATTTTTTTGATGAAAATAATCAATCTAAGATGATCTGCTACCCATGAAGGATGTTTTGGTATATGTTGAAAGTTTCTGTGTTGGAATGGGTACAAATGGCCGAATGTCGAAGGGCCGAATGTGTCGAAGAGGTGAATGGGTCGAAGGGCCGAATGGGTCGAAAGGCCGATTTTTTTTTGTTTTTAGGAATAAAATTTTTTAAATTTGTTGTTTTATTGAATATTTTGTAATTTTTTTTTTTATTAAACATAAATAAATTTTTTATGAATTTATGTATTTTACTATTTTTCATCACGTATCCAGCGGAACATTTTGGTGAAGAAAAATTTTGTCATGCGCCACCAATAGGTATATCCCTTTTCATGCCCGTTAATACAATTGTGTGCGGGTACTGTAAAAGTACCATGTCAAAAATTTATTTTTGTATGTGTTTTGACCCAACTTACGCATTTGTGCATTCCTTTTAAAATTATTTTCGTCCGAAAAAAAACAATGCAACTATATACACAATTGTGTTGGTTGTACTTCCTCACAAGCGAAATTTTTGGCGTAAGTGTAGATCACATAAACATCGACGAAATCGGGTAAGATGAAATTTTTTTAAAAATAATTCTTTATAGGATTGTATACCTATCATTTTTAGGAGGTGCAAGCTAAAAATTTCGGAAAAATCACCATATTTTCCTGGAAAATTTTCAGTTTTTCCAAAAATATTTTTTTGATTTTTTTCATCCAAAAATTAAAAATCTGCCGTTTTTATTTATCAAATCTTAATTTTAATTATAAAAATTCGAATTACGCTGTCATGAAAGGGGTAACAAATTACATTTTTGCGTTATTTTAATAAAACTTTTTGATTTTCCGGAAAATTTTCCCCCTTTTTTATTTTTTCAATATTTTTTTTAGTTTTATTTATTTTTATTAATAATAATTGCTTCGTCAACCTTGCAGACACAGATCAAAGAGTTTTCATCGCTCTTATCGCTTCTTCTGATAGTGCCACAAATGTTAAAAAATCAACTTTTGTAAATATAAAACTTTATTTTAATGTAATTTTAATTCGTTATATACCTTAGAGGATGGGGGCCCCTCAAACCCCCGCTTTTCCAGAATTTATACAATTCTTCAAGTGGCAATTTTTATTTATAATTTACTAAAACTAAGTAAAAAAAATAATAAAATTTTCCTAGAAAATTTGCAAAATTTTCCCGGAAAAATTACTTGTACTGTCGAAAAACTGTTAAAATACAATGTTAATATCAAAATTTAAAAAACAAAATTTTGAATAAAATAATATTCAATTTGTCACCAAAAAAATGATTAGGTCAAAATTTTCCCGGAAAATGTGATAATTTTCTCGAAAGTTTTGGCTTGCACTTCCTAAAAACGATAGATGCACAATCCTACAAAGAATATTTTTTAAAAAAATTTCATCTTACCCAAATATTTTATCAAAAGCGCCATTACATACTATAATTTTTTACACACACATTTGTGTGGTTTGGACTTAAATTTTTTTTGTTTGAAAAAGGGATATGTAAAAAAAAAATAAAAAAATAATTAAATTAAATAAAAAAAATATATTTCTAAAAACAAAAAAAAAATAAAAAAAAAAATTGGGCCCTTCGACCCATTCGGCCCTTCGACACATTCGGCCTTTTGACATTCGGCCCTTCGACACATTCGGCCCTTCGACATTCGGCCCTTTGATATCATACCTCTGTGTTCAGTTCTTTACGACTTGTATAGTAAATATTGCATGTCACCTCATTTCTTGTTAATTTTTTACTATAACATAATCTTGTATTAACTTAACACTACGTTCTGCGATATCATTTATGATTTTTATTTGATTAATAACCTTCATTCAGTTATGTTGAAATTATCATCCTGAGGCCACATATCTTCCAGTATTTGTATATGTTGTATCGAAGCAAACAACCCGACATCGTCAGCTACTCTACAATCGATTAAGCTGTGTAAAATAGCCACCACCATTTCCAAACCAGTTGATCTTGATATTTTGGGAATGCCCAACAATTGTTCTTTATCTTCCGGGAAATAAGCACCGGCAAACGATCCACGGTCTCCGTTCCAGATAATTCCGGAAGTAATTTTCCATCCCAATGTACTACGCCTGTTGTAAACTTGAAAGTCGATTTAACTGATGATGCTATTTCTGCTATATTTGCTTCATGAAGACGCCTCTATCAAAAGCTGACAATATTCTAGGAGAAATGAAACATTTGCTTACCCTAAATATTTTTGGGGCTGATGGCAAATATTTTTGGGGCTGAGAGTAAAAATCTCGAGATTTTTTGGGGTGAGAGTAAAAAATGTCATAATAGCAATAATTAGTGTTGCCATCGCATTTTTCGGAATTTGGGCTATCTTCACATACATGGTGTAGGCGATGTGGCTTGTCGGCGATCTGGTTGTGTCGGCGATGTGGGCTTATCGGCCAAAATTCATGTCGGCGATGTGGTTGTCGGCGATATGGGCGGATTACAAAAAAAACTGTGTTTTCTATTTAATTCAAATCTTGCGTAAATTTGGGGACACCCTTAGACCCTACTAAAGTTAGCCGCCTCCAGCCGAAAAATGTCGATAATGCATATTCAAACGAATTAATCGAAAATGACAACCGATTTTTGTCGGTAACAACTCAACCGAAAAATGTCGATAATGTAGATACAAATTCTATGCCGGAAAGTAATAATTTAAATTAAAAAATTTTATTTTGTTGTTCCTAAAAACCAACTAAAAAAATGTAAAATAAGAAATTTTCATTCGAAACAATTAAATGTAATATACCAAACCAAACTTCTCTTAGTGCTGTATTAGGTGTTTGGGGGAGGTAAGACGTGAAATGCAATTATACTTGCATGTTTGGAGAATATTTTAAATGAAGTGCCATTTAATAATTATCATTTAAAAACGTCAGGTCATTTTTCATGTGGAGAGTACGGGAAAACTCGATTGAATATATCGCAAACACAAAATTTGGAAATTTCTAAAAATTGACCGTTTAAAGTGTCATGGATGGAAATAGATTCAAGTAAAAGGTAAATTACTATTTTTCGACATACAATGGACAAATTATTTTTCGCCATAAAATTTGTATCTGCATTATCGACATTATTCGACTGCCATTTAATCTTTTTTGTATTTAATCTGCAGTATCGGCATTTTTCGGCTGGGTATTTCTGAGCATTTTTTAACCGTTTTGTATGTTTTATTCAACCGAATTTTTGCGAACTCTACATGAAAATTGATCTAAAATTTTATTCAGGCGTGAGCATCATGAAGACCTTTCATTTGAATCTATTTCCAGCCGTGACACTTCAAACGGTCAATTTTTAAAAATTTTCATGTTTTGTGTGTGCGATGTTTTTATATAAATTTTCGGACTCTTCACATGGAAATTGATCTGAAATTTTTGAAGTTTTGCTTGATATATGCCATTCAGTTTTCTTAGTAGTAAAATATTTTTTTTATTATAGTTTTCATTCATTTATTAAACACGTTTAATTTTGAATAATGTACGTTGATGAACCGAAATAAACATTGTTGATTTAAAAAGAAATTACTGTTTAACACGAATCTGCCTTATCGGCTATTGCAGGCGAATAATATAAGTTGTTTTTGCATCCGCGTTATCGACATTTTTCGTCTGACACATCTTAGTTGTTACAATCTAATCTGCATTATCGACATTTTTCGGCTGGAGCGAGACGGCTAACTTTAACCGTATCACCCTCTGCAGTTTACGAATTAGACCAGTGATTTAAATAAAGAGGGATTTTCAAAAATCATTCATACAAAAATTCTCGAGAAATGAAATGAGGTTCGGTATATTCGCATTGAGTCTGAGTGTTAGATAAGTGTATCAAACTTAAAGATTACTGGTGTGCTAATCACGTCAGAAATCCCACATTATTTAAAGAAATACGACATGCACCAAACTACTGTTAGACACCAAAAATTGCACAATCAAATACTCGCAAAAAAAAGAAAACAGAGGAATTTTCTACGATACATGAGTCAGTCAGTATCTATGGAATTCCTGGTATTTCCGATCGAGCTTCTTATGTTCTTCAAATTTATTTTTATTTTATTATCGAAACGTGATAGGCTAACGCTATGTTTATGGCTTAAACTCTTAAAATCATTCTTCTTCCACTGATTTTCTACTCATATTTTTTTTTACTGTGTTTTTGCGGTTGATTGCACTCTGTTTGCAATGCTGCGTGTATCTCGTATACAGATCATGATGTCTCAACTCCGTTGATTTATATACTTATGTATGTCTTAGAGATTATATTATTTGAAACATCTGCCCTTAATATGGCGCGCGCGTGAACTAAGAATTGCACAAAATTTCAAATCCTATTTATGGAAATGTTTTAATGAAATCATCATCTGATCTGAAATCAAATTGCTGCGGTGCGTCATCATATTATCAACGGTGGTAAGCTTATTGGTACAAAATGCAGCCTTTTTCTTAAATTATAATGATGTTTGAGACAAACACACATACACATATTTTCACTTTGTCCAATATTCAAATTTGATATATAATGAAAAATTAAATTGCCCGATTTCCATAAAAGGGAGCGACGCACAAAATTCGCCGAAATTTTATATAAATCGAAACAAATTAAATTGACGTCTTACTTTGTAAGAAATGCGCGCACACCGAACTTCCTTAAATGAACTTGCGTTTGGTAAATTATTTTTTGTTCTCTTAACTCTGTTTTTGAATCATATATATGTGCAGCATGCGGATTGCATACTAATGAGTTGGGTTTATAGCCTGCAACCAAAACACAAATTGATTTAATTTTGCAGTGCACGGTCGGTCGGTCGATGACAACAGAGATTATGCGTCGCAATTTTTCCAACAAGCGCATCTATACTGTTAGTGGATTGTAATATGGATAGACGACACGTGTGCCCTAAATGCAATTTTCCAAACCGCAAATAAAAATAACATTTATCTCAATGAATTTTCCATTTATGTTTTGTTTTTTTCCAAAAACAAAAAAAATCTTATTTTTTAATAGAGAAAAATATTTTTCCGATTTTCCACATTTCAACAACAGAACATCGGCATGAAGTGCATATTGGATGGAATTTTTACCTGACTCTTTCCATATAGGGACGCATCGGGGAGTACATAAATCGTATAAAACTACCTCACCCCTTTTCATCGCACACCATATCCACCCCCAAAATAATGTCATGGAAAATTTTCTTTTCTCAATTCTATGCTAAAAACAAACAACAACAAAAAACGTAGATTTTTAAATTAAATTTCCATTTCCCACAATTGTGAATTTCGAATGATATACGATGCACATGTGCTAGAACGATCCGATCGATTCTGCATCTCTATAATGCTGTAGTTTTTGGTATTTTATATTGAAGCGCGTGCGATTTATGTTCCAAAAGGAAAAGTCTGGAGTGGGAAATGCAATCTCATCCTTGAATTTTCATGTATTTTCATTTTGGTTAGAAATCGATTTTATTGAAATCAAATCACCCTGGTTGCAATCTCTGTCTGTCTGTGTACTCGTCGTGTATTTTGGTATATTAAGGTACAGTGGTATAGATTACGGAATTTTGGCTTGTGTGAAGGCCACATACATATATTTGTTTGTTCTCGATACACGCGCCTGTTTAGTTTACTCGATTTGTTATTATGGAAAATTTTATATGCAGCGTAGGTGTGTTGTTGGCATCTAAAAAGAGCTTAACTTGTTTGCGTGGTTGTCGAAATGTATATTTATTGATTTTTCTATAATTTTACCACGGTGATGTTAGTTTTCATGATCCTACAACTGGCGTGTTCATACAAATATGTTCTTATTTAACTAAAAAATTTGCGGGAGATTCTACTCTTTGATTAATACGCGGTACCATTTAAATTCCTATTAAAACCACGCTTTCTCTCTCCCTCGAATTGAGGATTCACTACAATCACTTTTTGGCTTCACTCAAAAACCGTCTCGCCATTTTTATCGAGATCGTTGGGGCCGGCAAAAAACTGTAAAAAGAAACTCAGAGAATCCTCTAAACTACTTTCTCATTTTAGAACCTCTTAAATTTTCTTGACAATTGATTCTGCTACTCGAAAACCCCTTATTGGAGGACCACCACAAGCAAAGTTTCCCTAAATTAAGACTCATCGTAATTTAATTCTTTCCGTACCAATTTCTTTATGAAGAATCTCCGAGCCGAAGTTTCTTAAAGTGGCCCATTCGGTTGAGAAATGGCTTAGTTTTATTCAAAACAGCCATGTTATTTCGGCAACCCCTTCAGTAATTTTCGTAAATTACAAATCGTTAAACAAATTCCAAAAACATTTTCCAAACAATTTTAAAGTAATACAAACACAAATAACAAAAAATAAATTAAAACAAAAAATTTAAAAATAGTAATAAAACGCAACATGCTGGCCCCCGGAACGACCCCTAAATGAGATTCCCGAAAATCAGGATTTTTTGCAATGTCTTCCTAACACTTACAACCCCAGTCTCACCAATTTTGACTATAATTGGAAATTTTTAGCGTTTTTTTTTTAAAGTTACTCTGGCCCAACCCCCGTAGGGCATTTGGGAAGCTCTGATATGACCCCTAATATGCTGATTTTATTTGCAAATTTCTAGGCTTAAATATGTTATCTTACGTTTCTGTTGTTTGGTGGCCTGTGGTTAAATCAGCAATACTTGTATGGCAGACAATTTTGTTTCTGCCGCCACAGCAGTCTTTCTGTGGTGCATGTGCGCGACGAACCCCCTCGGTTTGATTGCAGGGTTAAAATCATTATAGTTAATGACAAGTTGCTACCAATATTATTCTGGGTACTTCCTAACTAGTCAAGAACTGCAAATATGTTTTAGCAATAAAGTCTCAAGGCTATGTATGATTGACAAATTCCGTAATTTCTATCGCTTGAAAATTTGAAAGGAACGAAAACATAACATATGACACTGTAAAACAACCAGTCGTAACCTTTTACTGGTCACCGCGATTAATTACTACTTTCAATAACAAGCGTAATTTGCTTGCTTCCCTTACTTGCCGAAAGACGAGGTTCTTCAATTGTGAAGCCTAGCCTGAGGTTAACAAAATACGCTTTATCTTTGAAGAAACACCAGCTAAGAATTTTGGTCGCTTTTGTGACAGATCACGGCCGTTTTGAACTCCATTTAAAACGGATTGGGCTTGATCAAGATTCATTGTGTGACGTCTGCCTTGACCAGGACGATGACAGCATTCATATTCAGCAGTTTTCTAGATCTTTGAATGCAAGTCAGTTTGACAGATCAGAGGTACGCATTTGTGAATTCTGATAGAATCCTCGGTTTGCACAATGGGCCCTGTATGACTGAGTGCTTAACCTGTTTTCGTCCCAGCCATTTTTAATAATAACAATATTATGCGAAACATTTTTTTTTTGCATTTGTCCGGGTATAAAACAGTCCATTTCAATCGACGATTACAAGAAAACTGGTCGTTGTTTCGGCCCAATTTAAACGGATTCTTGTTCAAAATTAAGCAACCTTTCATAATTGGTTTCATAATTGTCTTCAGAATGTGTGCCGTTACTTAAATAAGGATATGTGTATGGGCGCAATTATGGTTGATAAGGCGAGAGCCTTCGAATCTGTGTGGCTCGACAGACTAATATTTAATTTGTTACCTCACCGAACACATTAACATACAATTTGGAAAAGCCAAAAAAGCTATTTCGATGAACAAAAAGCTTTTCTATTCCAAATATTTGGATTCGAAAGTGAAGAGAATTTGTTACCAAACACTCATACGACAATCTGGTATAATTGTTCCGCCAGCTATATGGAACGAATAAGAAAATTTGAAAGATGTTCGATACGGAGATGTCAAGGTGAATGGCTAAATGCTAGATTTGGTTACATAAAGTATATTTCAAATCAAACGCACAATACAATAATTTTGGCATAGAAAGAATCGACTTATACAATATAAAATTAATCAGAAATTATTTGGCACGAACCACGATTATCGGCATAAACTCTTTAATTTATGGACTACATCACACAGCAGAGATAATATTATGAGACAGTATCCAAAATAATAAAGTTCCCGGTCCAGAGGCATTTATGTATCTGGCTAAGATTGGGTATATACAGAACGATGATCACATACCAATAACTTACCACTAAACGAGATATAGTACTGCATTTAAAAAATTAGACGATCAAAAGTTCATCGAATAAAAACAAAAATACTCGTGGTTGCAACTTCATTAATATTAAATTAGGTTAACGCGGCTTTTACATCAAGTAAACTTTTTGTTTGATGACATTTTTGTTATCTAAAAACAATATTTGTAGTTGTTTTTAATATGAATAAAGATTATTTTTAAAAACTTTGATCGTATTTAAGCTTTTAAAAATAAAAATAAAAAAAAAAATTAAAGCCATCCGATTTATGAACTTTTTAGCGAATTTAATATTCTATAAAAACTTCGATAAAGAATTAACTTATCGAACTCAAAAGTTTATTAAACAAGCGCTAAATCAGTAAAAAGAATGTGAGTGTTGAAGAAACTAAAGTTATTACAGCAGGCAATTTCACTTATAATACGAGCGCATCTTATAATTCGAGTTTTCAATCATGTCAAAATATTCAAATAATTGTGACAGATAAATAATAACATGCACATATTTGTTCAATTTTATTATTTTATGAGAATATATTTACCAATATATAGAATATCATTAGATTTATGCAATTACGGACTTAACAACCTTAACCTTTTCATGCGATAAAATTTCTATTCGAAGTTAAAAGGGCCATAATTTTTTAATTTAGAGAATATTGTAAAATACATGATACTCGTAACTTTTATTAGGTTTGACATTGTCAGACAGACGTGTTTCGATTTTTCGTTCAGACATTATAATAAATTTATTATTTCTATTAAAAGTTAATAAATAGAAGTTTTAGTAGACATAACTGTATTGCAATGCTTTAATGATTTTATTTTCAATTTAAAATTCTGACATTTATGCTGAAAACAGATGTGCAGATTTTCTGCATGCAGCACCGCATGCAGATCTGCACGTAAAACACATGAGCATAATTATTTGACGCTTGTGTGCGGCAGTTTTGATTTAGAGTTAAAGCAAGCTATCAACTTTTTGTCAACCACAGATAAATAGTTTTGCAATTGAAATGTCTTGTATCGTATAAAAATTGTTTTTTTTTATAAATTCTGTAATTTTCTCCTCCATCTTGACAAAATTTACTGTGAAAAGGGGAAAATATCAAACAATCGCATGAAGTTGCCGACGATTTTTAGTTTTATTTTTTTTTCATGTTGTCAACACCGACGGATGCGCAGTCAAATTAGAAATAGAGACGACGTGCAGAATTCTGCATGGCATGCGTCGTACATGTATTTTAACCCATATACACTAGTGTATTCTAATTTTGATGCATGCAGAATTCCGCACATGTGTTTCTACAGACTATTTTTGTATGTTAATTTTTATTTTCATAAAGTATGCCGTGCTAAAATTTCATATAATAAAACACCCAATCAGCTTATTTTTAATGCGCTAGATGTCACTACCCCGGACATTTATAGTTCTCAATATTTGATAAACTTTTTATGATTCTTACGACATCTAGTAGGCATTGTGAATACTCTAATGCTAGAAACACATGTGCAGAATCAGGTTAATTTTTTTGCCGTCAGATCTACAAACAGTTCTCTATATTTAATGCATGTTCGTTTGATGTAAAACCCGCGTAAGTTGTAAAAATGATTGTATACAGTATGAAAAAACGAAATTTATTTGGCAATGTTTTAAATGCTAATTTTATACCAACCAAAATATTGATTTATGTTAATTTGGTAATAGAACACTCAAAGAAAAAATCTGTAAATATACAGCACACAAAATAATTTGTAAATTATAAAAATAAATTGTAAAAATAACAATTTTTTTTAATAAATTCAATAAAATTTTCATAAAATTGAAAATATTGAAAAAAATACAATAAAATTTGTAAATTTAATAAAAATTTCGTCATATATACAAAATATTAACAATAAAATTGAAAGGGACGTTGTTAAATTTACAAATTATTTTGTGTGCTGTATATTTAGAAAAATTTTGTAAATTTTTTTTTGAGTGAAGGTTAGAACCGTAAAAAAAAATTGAAAACAAATTGTGCCCTGAGAATCTATTATAGGATCAGTGGATCTAAAAATTTATAAAATACTAGCTGACCCGGCGAACCTGGTTCCGCCCCCAATTACTTCGTTCCGAGCAAATACTTTTGTCCTTCACGAAAATTGATTCTGATGAGAGAAAATGTCAAACAACTTAACTCTATTCTCAATATAGAAAAAAATCGCCATTTTTTAGCAATATGATTGGCCGAAAAAATTGTCAAAACGAACGAACGCAACCATAAAGGCGCCATAATGTATTGAAAAGTGAATGAAATGTCAATTCAAACTCAGGCATCTATCGAAAATTTAGTTGTTTTTTGGATTTTTTCTCTCAGCGTAGAAATGAATTGGTTTCAGTTGGAATTCAAAAGAATTCAATGTATTTTATTCGAGTGCAATTAAATGGAATCAATACAATGTACTGTGGTAAACAATATTTTTCATTTTTTGTCCGGCGCACTGACCATGAGAAAAATACGGAAATTTCAGATTTATTCCGCACACTTCCAGCGATTGACCTTGCGATTTGTTAATCGTCATAGCAAACGCCAAACGAACGGGGAACTGAATGCGGTTGAAGTCTAACGGAATGTCAGTTGGAATCAGAGGAATACTCGGAATTAGAACATCCTCTCCTTTGAATTTGCCCTTGATGCTCGTCGCTTGAATCACGTTATTCATCAGTTTCGTCACAGCTAATCGCGTTCCGTTACACAATCTCGGATGGTTCAGATTACGCAGCATGATTATCACAGATCCTACCTTCGGCATCAAGTTATGCGGTGGTATACCCGGCAAATAAAGCGCATTCAAAAACTCGGCCTTATAGTTGGTTGCCTCGTCTTGATTGGTCATACAGTCAACGGATTTGTAACAATGCATTTCCCCAGCGATTTGGTTTTTGAATCAAGTTATTCAGACTGTCAACATCCTTGGATTCGATTTTGCTCAACATGTTCCTAACTGTTGAGTGCCCTGAAAGCGCTTAATGCGAAAACGACTCCTGCAAAATTGCACAACGCCTGTGTAAACGTACAACGCCAACTACTGGGTTGTGGCATTAATGATCAAACCTCAGCACCATCTCTTATTTATCTCAATAACTTTCTGCTTTTATCAATTTACTTCACGATTTTCTGAGATTTTTCAAAAATCATCAAAACATTGAAAAGGAAAAATCCCTAGGTTACGCTGAGAAGGCCAATCTGTTTCATAGAATTGCCAGCTATCTGGCATGCGTCCCTTGCGGCAATTGCTCCCGCAGCTCAGTCTTTAAGAAGGAACAGCGTGGGTGTTGGGGTGCTCAGAAAGTAGTTTTGTTAACCGAGATTAAAAAAAGGAAAAAGGAGGGAAGTTTCGTGGGGAACCGGACCCCCAAGTTGTGGTGGCATAATTAACACATTATGTGAATCGAAGTAACCGATGTTGTTTATTGAGGGTTTAAATTTTCATTTAAAAAAAAGGAATATATTGGCCTCAAGTCCATAAATATTTTTAGTAAGAATTTTTTTTGACTGGTAAAGTGCAACCAGCAGAATGAAACCCACGTGTTTCCGCTCCTAGTGGAGCAGCCGATATGCTCTTTACCAATTGGGTGGTTTACGTTAGTATGATAATTATATTTTTTTTAAATTACTAAACGACAATAAAAATAGATTGAGACAAATTGGTTCAGCCGTTCTCAACTGATCCGAAATTCAATTTTCTTCGGGTTATTCCGGAAGTTTCCGAGTTTTCCACTCAGGTTTTCCAATTTTTCTCTTCGAAAAGACCATCTGGATCGGATATGTGCGAAATCCCGTACAAAAACATCATTTTCAGATTTTCCGATTGGTCCGGTGGAATTTCCCAAAATTTTAGTTCGTAACAACAAAAACAAAATTGAGAGAAATTGGTTCAGCTGTTCTCAACTGGTGCGCCGTTTATACATTTTTTACACTATTTTTATATATCTGTACCTCGGAGGCATACAACGCTATGTGAAAATAAAATTTTCAGAGGTATATGAATTTAGGTCAAGATACATCTAACAAAAACTGCACATGGTGTTAATCCAAGCATGTGAACCGTAAGGAATTTAAGGAGTACATAGTTTCATATTTCTTTAGAAAGAGAATTAAACATAATGAAACACAACAGTTCAGGACAGTTCATTTTGTGAAAAAATTGGACATAGTGTTGTATTCTTCCGGGGTACAGATATATAGATAATTTTTGATCCTGCTTTGATGGTTGATGCAAGAAGAGTTTCTATTTTATTTTTTTTTTACAATTATTTGACAGCATATATTTTTAGACAATCATGATTTTAATTTTGTACATAGATTGCCAAAATTCCACACAACTTATATTTATAGTAGTCCGCCACCAACGCCATTTATTGAAAATAATCCGAAGTGGCTAATGATCATTGTCGAAATGACAGTGGAAAAATTGCATACTGGGAAAGTGTAAATTGTACAAAACGTGATCAAACACCCCTCTCCTTCCCCGCCATAACAGTGTGTGTCATCCAGCAGCACCATGCACTTCCCAGCAGCCATGGGAGTCGTTTCTACACACGGGTGTGCACTGGAGCCTTTGGTTCTTCGGGACACTTTCTACACGTTCGCACAGTTCTCTCGAAGTCAGCGTCAAGTTTGGGCCTCCAGACGTAAGCTATCGCTAGCGCTTTCATTCTCACAATGGCCGGGAGATTAGTGTGTAGAGCGTACACAATCTGGCAATGGTGACATTGTGAAATAACCAGTCGGTATCCTTAAAGCAAACATCGTTGATGGTGCTTATTTCAATATGATGAATCCAAAAAGGTTTGTACGGTCTAGTCACTTACTCAAAGTCCACTGAAGGACTTGTGAGAGAGATATGGGCCTTTTACTGTCGAAGCGGCTGTGTCTTTGGATGTATATGTACCCGTTGGTTTGTGAATATAGCTCCAATCAGCAGCACTTTTTCTTCCTCTGTGACGATTGTAATACCTAGAACGGAAAGTCTGCTACTATCTCTTGCATTTTCTACCACTTTCCTAACACGGTAAATGAGTTTCAAATTGTAGACGTTGAGGAAATTACTCCGTCGGATTATTCTCAGTGGAATGATTTGTGGAGTTGGGTCTTGTATGGTAGAACGACAAATCATCAGATAAGCGCGACACCAAGCTACAAGACTGTTCAATCGATGTGTTTGGATTCACAAAAACGTCGCCTGGAACACAAAATTAACGGTCAACAGCAGGCTATTAAACGATGGTCCCAACCTAGTTAAAGTTGTATACTTATCTGATAATCACAGCTAATCCGCGTACGCACTGGAAACTGTTGCTGTACCTAAAGGAAATATTCATTTGATTTTGTTAAACACATTAAACTTGCATCATACAACTAATTTGTGACAGCAAGATTTCTATTTCTGTCAAAATTTGACAAGTCTAAAAATAAAAAAAAATTATTGTAGTAGATAAATGACACTAACCATGAACAAATTTTGTACCAAATATTATAGTAAATTAATTAGTTAAAATGTTCAAAGTTAGAGGTCTCTATAATAAAATTATATTTTAATTGAACACTAAAACCTAATTGTGAAGCAAGCCATCAGGAACGATAGAAAAACATAACAGATTTCCTGCGAGATTTGGTTATCAAAGTAGTACTGTCTCGTACATTGGTCCTCCGAGCGGGATAGGGTTACAATATTGGATGGTGATTAGGGTTACAATATTGGATGGTGATTACCTTTTGTAGGTACATACAAAGGATACCACGTGTGGCGACCAAACAAAATTTGGTGATGTATAAACTGTATCATAATTAATTGCTAGTATTGAGCGGCGCCATTATAAAACGAAATTTTTCGCGAGTGTTTATTAAACGCAAAGTGACTCCGTGGGTGGGGAAAATAGTTTCTCAAATAATCGTAACGTGAAGCAACGAAGTGCCTGTAAGGGTAGTATGACAAAGATTTTGAGCATTGCAAACGCTCTAACCGATAAATCTGGAGAATCGATAGATGATATTAAAGAACGTTTGTCTTATGCCCACAAATTGCTCGATCGGTTTCATACAATAGAAGACAGACTTTTGGCATATCCAGAAAAGGAGTCGCAAATCGATGTTTTTGAAAATTTGTACTACCCTGCGGTCTCAAAGCTGAACACTTGGGTGAGAAAAAGACAATTCGGGCTAGAAAGTATAAATTTAAATGATATCGCTAATCAAAGTGTTTGCCAGAACGTGTCGAGTGTTGTGAAATATTGTAAAGTCAAATTTTCGGTATTTTCTGAAGCATACACGCCATCGCAAAAATTTCAATTGTTAGTGCGTTATCTCCGTGGTGAAGCACTTGATCGCATTCGGCATCTGAATATCACAGATGCTAACCTTGTTAAAGTTAGCAGAAAGTTGCCAGCCGAAAGATAATGCAGATAGTGTCTTGACTATTTTTAAACTCTCGTTATACTCTCGCTCCTAACGATTTTTAAATTCCTATAAACTGAAATAATTTCTCCTTCAGCCGAATGATGTAACCCGATCCTAAATTCGAGTTCATGACTGATTTTTGCTGTATTCAAGACACTATCTGCATTATCTTTCGGCTGGAAACTTTCGGCTAACTTTAACAGTATCAGATGCTAAGCATATATAGGCGATCAAGACTGAGTGAAAGATATGATCGGAAAAAATATTTTACTAATCCGTTTATGCGTGACTTTCTAAACATCTGTAACATTTCTAGTGCGAACGCGAATAACATCCGAAATACTCATGACTCCGCAGATACAGTGATTCGAGGGTTTTACATGCGCTCGATATTGAAAGTGAATTCACAGATCCTTGGTCTTCTTCAGAACCTTCTTCTGGAGAAATTAGACGAGGGCACGAAGGCTTTATGGGCAAAAGAGTTTGCAGATATCGACATTCCAACTATATATGAATTCCTGAAATTTCTGAATAAACGAGCAGACACTTTCGAGTCAACGAGAACATTTTCATCAGCGCCTGGTCCTGCGAAAATAAATCAAGAAGTTTCGGCTAAAACAAAAAATTTTGTGTTGATTCCTGAGTATGGTCCATGTTTGCTTTGCAAACTTGTGAGTCATCGGTTGTCGGAATGCCCTAAATTCAAGGAAATGGCATTAGAAGAAAAATGAGCCTACATCAGCAAAACCAACCGCTGCTTCAATTGTTTGAGCATTGGACATCTGGTTATCGAATGCCGAATAGTAGGTGTCAGAATTGTCATCGCCGTCATCACACAATCATTCACGAAAACGAGAGCAAGGCAGCAAACCAAGCACAGAACAAAGACGATACAGTGGTGTCAGCATTAGGCAATCGAGGATTAGTAGCAGCGCAGCGTTATTCGATGATAGTAGTACAAGAACCTTACCTACAGCCATAGTTCATATTACGGGGGGGATCACCATATGTATAAGATCGCGCCATGACATATATCCACAAGCCGATAAAATCATTGTACAAGCGTTGTCTTGCCAACAATTTCATCCAGTTTACCAGATTTAACCACCAAGCGGGGGGGGGGGGGGGGGGGATCAACAATGGCTAGAAGACATAACATTGGCAGATCCGCATTTCAATATCTCGGGTAACATCGATCTATTACTAAGAGTCGATGTGTTCTTCCATATTCTAGAGGATGGCCAGATGGTAATCTCGTAGCTCAGAAAACCAAGTTTGGATGGGTTGTTGGAGGAAGCTCGCTAATAGGGTCAAGTGATACCGTCTCAACATACACAGAAACAGTTGATATTGATGAAGCCTTAAAGAAGTTTTGGGAGATAGAGGAAGTCACTGGTGTGTTAGAAAGTCGTATGTCTTCTGAAGAGCAAACTTGTGTTCGAACTACCAAGAAACCACAACTCGAGCACAACATGGAAGATTCGTTACTCAGCTTCTATTCAAAGCATCTACTTCTAAGTTAGCAAGTACAATCAATTTAGCCCTACGCTGTCTGGAGAGCATGGAAAGGCGATTTAAACAAGATCCAAATCTACGTCGTCTGTATATCGAATTTTTGGACGAATACCAGTTATTGGGACACATGAGCAAAGTGAACGGGGTAATAGATCAGAGCGGGTATTTCATGCTACACAACGGTGTTATGAAACAATCGAGTTCGACCACGAAGCTACGAGTCGTTTACAATGAGTCAGCTAAAGTTGGTGGGAAAAACACGTTGAATCGAAAAATAATATTGAAATTCCGCATTTTTCAATACGTTTTGACCGGAGATATCGACAAAATGTTCCGGCAGGTACTCGTACACAAGCATGATCAAAAGTACCAGTTGATACTATGGCGAAGATCACCTGAGAAAAAAATTGCCGCAATTAGAGCTTCCGAGGGAGATTTTTTATGGACAGATTCAAATATCGTTCTTGATTGGCTTTCAAGTCATCCAGAAAGGTGGAAAACATTCGTTGCTAATCGGGTTTCGGTGATGTTGGAGAACTAAAGTAGAGATATGTGGGGGCACGTTCCAACCAAACACAATCCTGCCGATTGTGCAACGAGAGGGTTATCAATGGTAGAGTTGTTGGATTTTTCTTTATGGTAGAGAGGACCAAGTTTTTTACGTAAATCAAAAGAAAACTGGTCGCAACAGAAGAACATCGATGTGTGAAAGAAAATCTCAAATCATTTCACAAGTCACGTACAAGGCAAGTGATTTTCTGATCTATGGGTGGCATGTGGGAATCAGCCGTTCGATCAACCAAAACCCCACTGAAACGAACGGTAGGAGAGCAAATATTGACCCTAGAAGGATTCACAACGCTGAACTGCCAAATAGAGTCTGCATTGAATTGGCGGTCCATTTCTATTACAACCACTGATAACCTCGATATGCTCACTCTGGCACATTTTCTGATACACCGACCAATGAGTCAAGTTCCCGAAGTGGTGCCAGAAGAAAGGTTTTCAATCAACAATCGATGGGATATCGTCCGTCGCAAAGTGATACACTTTTGGAGACGATGGCATGTGGAATTTCTACCCATTTTACAAAATAAAGTCAAATAATTAAATAATTAAGTAAATAATTTACCACCTTGGGAATGCAACTGGGTGTGGCTCAAACTCACACAGGAGCTGATGGACGAGTTCGAGTGGTAACTGTAAAAACATTGCATGGAAAATTTCGTTGACCAATAACCAAAATTTGCATTCTTCCAATCAATGAATCGGGTGATTCATGCTCGGCGGGATGTTTGAATTCCACAAAAACGTCGCCTGGAACACAAAATTAACGATCAACAGCAGACACCATTAAACGATGAAGTCCCAACCTGAAAGTAAAAGAAACACAAAGAATCATCGAAATAAATAAGTTAAAGTTGTATACTTATCTGATAATCACGGAAACTGTTGCTGTACTTAAAGGAAATATTCATTTGATTTTGTTAAATACATTAAACTTGCATTATACAACTAATTTGTGACAGCAAGATTTCTATTTGACAAGTCTAAAAATAAAAAAAAATATTGTAGTAGATTAATGACACTACCATGAACAAATTTCGTACCAAATATTATAGTAAATTAATTAGTTAAAATGTTCAAAGTTAGAGGTCTCTATAGCATTAATCGATGAATCATTTGACTTTGTTTATTTGATTTATGAATTATGCCCCAATTTGCCTTTGAAGGCACTTTTCTTTATATTTTAGAACTATTCGCCATTTTCGTTTCTAACCAACCAGGCTAGCCATGTTTGCATAATATGCATAATAATAATTCTTTTACAGCAAATGAAAATTACACGAAGACCCCAATTTTCATGGTTGATGAATTTTCTTATATCAACAACAAGAACTACGATACAAAGCAGCATACGAGTATATATTGCCAAACCACCTAGAAAGGAAATATAAAAATGCGAAAAATATGTATCCGCCTCTCATTAAACTATAAAATGTGCATTAAAACAGCAAAAAAAAGGGAAATGAAATTATGCTGCGATCAACATGATGATCATCGAAACCCATCTCATTATTATTACGACGATCACGTATTTACTGCATCGTTAAAATAGTGCAACAAGCCATTGCATTGCATTGGATTGCGCGTCCATCTAAATCCACAATTAAAAAAAAAAAAAGAAACAAAAATGTCTACGTAATAAAATTATGATTGCTCCATCACTAATTAAATGTAATACCGTGAACAATGTGACCAAGGCGAGGAAATATAATGAGCTGCAATTGGATATATTAAATGTGTGTGTGTGTAGACGGATCTGCTTGTACCTGCGGCGTACCGAACAATTCAGTTAATTATACGTTACGTCGATTGCGATAAACTCTTACACTTTTTGCAGGTAGTAATTAGCCCTGCATTTATATTCTTTTATTAAATCATCTCGTATAAATTGGTGCCCAATGTGATTAAGTGATTGTTGTTGTTGTTGTTACTGCTGCTGTTAAAATCGCGTTAAGCTGTGTGTGTGTGTGTTCATATACGAGTATATATGTATGTGATTAAGTATCCATCAAATCCGCAATCTCAATTGCATAATGAGATCGTTAAAACTGCATTGTCTGTGGGAAACGTAATGATGCTGCTACTGCCTTTTATTATGTGTGGAGTTGTTAATTTATTTAATTTTTTATGGATTTTGAATTTTAAGTATTTTTTCTTATGCCTGGGAAATTAATTAGGGGGGAGCGTAAGGAAAATGTTTCTAATTGAAATTAATCGGTCATATAGGGACTTCCAATAATATCGCCATACAAACTCCCAGACTTCAAATGCGTGAAGCGAATGTTTATGATGGCTAACCCAGCTCCCGCTGATGTGGAGGAAAGCTTCTTGCCAGAACAGAAAATAACGTTCCATCGGACTAAGATAATTTTCCAGCGAATCAGAGCTCTTATAAAACTGGATTTTTGAATTTTTATAACGAATGGAACGAGAAATCTGCCGATGAAATGTGATTTTTTTTTACTAAAAAAATATGTAATATTCGGAAGAATGATAAAATGTGTTTTATTCAAAGTATGCTCCATCACTTGTTCTCATCTTTCGGACAATTTGTACATAATACCACGCCAATAAAAATCTTCCTTCCTGTTGTTGGTAACGTTTAGAATTAACCGTTTCCCCAGGTTTTAACATTATGCTCACTGTAGACCATGCCCCTCTGATCCCACCAAACACAGAGAACCGTCTTTGTGCCAAAGCGATTCGGTGTTGCGGTCATGTATGCATGGTTTTTTTGCTCTTGGGTTTCTCAAAATAAATCCAATTTTCATCACTTGTAACTATACGATGCAAAAACAATTTCCTTTTGTACCGAGCGAACAAAATGTCACATGTGTTTTTTCGCTTTTTCCTTTGCCAAATCATGTAGTACCCATTTACCGGTCTTCTGAATCTTCGCCATCTCTCATAGCCGCTTGGAAACAGCTTCTCGACTAATGCCCAATTAATCGGCGAGTTGTTTTTGTGTTTGCGAATCATCTTCGTCCAAAAATGCTTGCATTGTTTTTCACGTTCCACGGAGCATGCTCTTTGAATGAACGAATGCTCATGGTAGCCACGTCCGGTTGTTCAGAGGGGCGTAGATGGCGAATCATTGATGATTAATGACGCCAGGGTCATCAGCGATTCCGCCAGTTATCCCAAACGATAAACAGAAAGTCCAGCCTAGCGTGGAAGAAGATAAAAATGGGACAACTGGAGTGACGAAAGAAAAAGAAACAACGTTATCAGTACAGCCGCCTACAACAGAAAATGTTCTTGAATGTGGGAGACTTTCAGTTTGGCTTCAACTCAATGGAATGGTTGCCAAATTGAAACAGGAAAGCGCAAAATTCGATTAACTCAGCACAGAGCGTCAAACTAGACCAGCAAGGTGCAACAATCGACTAGCAAGGCCATCGGGAAAGTGCACAGTTCAGGAAAGTGCACAGTTTGGAGAACAGCGAGCAGAGCAAGGTGGTCAGCTTGCAGATCTACGTGAACAGTAGAACGTGCAAAATGAAAAACTCGAGGAAATCCAGCGTGCCCAAGGTCTCCAAGTTAGGTAACTAAGAGGAGAAATACACAATCATGGACAATCATTGTTCGGTGTAAATTTCGACATATTAAACACAACAATACAACACGATGCACACACTCTTCCAATTTCTGACACCTTCTTGATGACACAAGAAAATGGCGCAGCCTCAAATTTTTATAACACAAACTGCATTGGTGCACCATCTGTTGTCTGAAATCCGCATTTCATACTTGTACACTTGGTATTAGTTCTTATTCAACTGATTTACAGAAATACCAGGAACAGGACCATAGACACGCCGGTTTCGATCAGTTGGCATGTACAGATTGTTACTTATTTTTAATCGAGATGACAAAGTATCTACGGGACCGGTGCATAACTTTATAGGGGGCTTAGTATGTGGGTTGTAATACGGTGCGAACCTTATCAACTCTTACAAAAACGAAATCGCAATAAACATAAATATCGTTTTGTAGTAAGGTTGTGGCGATCAAAATTTGCGTGGTGGCGCGTAATTGGTCGCTGACTGTGGCGTTTGATGATGGATAAGAAAGACGATTTTCGGTAAAGAACTCACCGGGCGCTTGATTGAGTGATTGGCCATAGACCATCTTGGCTGGTGAACACTTAAGATCTTATTTAACCGTAACTCGAATTTCGAGTAAAACGATTTGAATTTCTAAACGCCTATATTGTATCATCTCAAGCCCTGAGCACAATTTTAAGCTGTCGAGGAAATCGTTCGATCATGCCATTGCTTGTGGACTCAAACTGCATTCCTTGATCGGTTGTAATATTAAATGGAACTCCGAATCGTGATACGTAATTATTGACGAATGTTGTAGCAACGGTTTGGGCTAACATATCGATCATGCAATATGCTTCGGGTATCTCCTCGGGTACACCCATTGGATGGTGGAAGTGGACATATCTAAATGGATATGTTCGAATTGATCAGGTGGAATTTAGAATCGTGTAATCTGCGCCATTGAATTTTCGCTCGTTCACAAAATAACAAAATTTTTCCACATGGTTCACGTTTTTTTTATACTAGGCCTAAAATATTGAGCAGCAATAAATTTACGCCAGTTGCGCGGATTTTGAGATGTGAAAGGTTGTGTAAAAAATCGAAAAAATTTCGTCGTAACGGCTCGGCAATGTATGCGAGCGGTTCGTGCCCATTGACGTTTCGCGGTAGATTTGAAAGTCATGCATTTTAAAAAGCTTTAGTTAGTAGTTCGAACGAGCGCGACATTCGGAATCAGAAAGTAAATTCTGAAGTTCGAGGTCTGAGGTTTGTATCCTGTATTCTTGTGTGATACTCGAAATTAGCTTCGATATATTCGATTGTTGTTTGCTCGACTGCAGTTTCATCAATATTGGTCGTGCGTACAGTTCACAAGTCGTGTATCCATGGTAAATTTATTGATTAATCGAATTGCTTTGTTTGCCTCGGAATACGTCCAGTTTTAGACTGAATTGCACTGGTCAAAGGCTTGTGGTCGGTATAAACGGTGAAATCCCGTTACAATGTTGTGCAGATAGATAAATCGCAAGATAAGTTATTCTCGGTCCAATGCAGAATAATTTCGTTCGGCATTCGAGAGCTTTTTCAAAAAGAATCCCAGAGGCACCCAACAGTTGTTATTATATTGCTGTAAAGCAGCTCTTACAGCGGTATTCGATTCGCCGGTTGTGATACTGAACTATGCGCCGTCCATGTTTTAAAATTTGTTTTGACTAAAAAAAAAAAAAAAATTATGATAATGTCAAATCATATCATCACATCAAATCATAACATATCATATCAAACCATACAAAATCATATCATCATATCAAGCCATATCAAATCATATCAAATCATATCAAATCATAACAAATTATATCAAATCATATCAAACCATATAAAAACATATCAAGCCAGATCAAATTTTATCAAATATCAAATCAGATCAAATCATATCAAATCATACCATATCATATCATCATATCAAATCGTATCAAATCATATCAAATCATCAAATCATCAAATCATATCAAATCATAAACAATCACATCAAGCCATATCAAATCGTGTAAAATCTTATCAAATTATATCAAGTCAGATCAGACCATATCAAATCATATCAAACCATATAAAATCATATCATCATATCAAATCATATCAAGCCATATCAAATCATATCAAATCATATCAAATCATATCAAGCCAGATCAAACCTTTTCAAATCATATCAAATTATATCAAGTCAGATCAAATCATATCAAATCATAACAAATTATATCAAATCATATCAAACCATATAAAAACATATCAATCCAGATCAAATTTTATCAAATCATATCAAATAATAACAAATCATATTAAATCATATTAAATCTTATCAAATCATATAAAAACATATCAAATCTTATCAAATCATATCAAATCGTTTCAAATCATATAAAATCATATTAAATCATATCAAATCATATCAAATCATTTCAAATTGTTTCAATTCATATCAAACCATATCAAATCATATCAAGCCAGATCTAATCATATCAAATGACATCAAATCATATCAAATCATACCAAATCATATCAAATCATATCAAGCAATACTGAATCTTATCAAATCATATCAAATCGTTTCAAATCATATAAAAACATATCAAACCATATCAAATGACATTAAATCATATCAAATTATATCAAGTAAGATCAAATCATATCAAATCATAACAAATCATATCAAACCATGCAAAATCATATCATCATATCAAGCCATATCAAATGTTATCAAATCATATCAAATCATATCTAGCCATATCAAATGTTATCAAATCATATCAAGCCAGATCAAATCTTTTCAAACCATATCAAACTATATCAAGTCAGATCAAATCATATCAAATCATAACAAATTATATCAAATCATATCAAACCATATAAAAAACTATCAAGCCAGATCAAATTTTATCAAATATCAAATCATATAAAATCATATCAAATCATATTAAATCATGTCAAATCATATCAAATAATAACAAATCATATCAAATCTTATCAGATCATAGCAAAACATATCAAATCTTATCAAATCATACCAAATCATATCCAATCGTGTCACATCATCAAGTCAGATTGAATCATAACAAATCATAACAAATCATATCAAATCATATCAAATCATTTCAAATTGTTTCAATTCACATCAAACCATATCAAATCATATCAAGCCAGATCAAATTTTATCAAATCATATCAATCAGGTCATATCAAATCATACCAAATCATATCAAATCATATCAAGCAATATTGAATCTTATCAAATCATATCAAATCGTTTAAAATCATATAAAAACATATCAAGCCATATCAAATGACATTAAATCATATCAAATTTGATAAGTCAGATCAAATCATATCAAATTATAACAAATCATATCAAACCATGCAAAATCATATCATCATATCAAATCATATCAAGCCATATCAAATGTTATCAAATCATATCAAATCATATCAAGCCAGATCAAATCTTTTCAAACCATATCAAATCATATCAAACCATATAAAATCATATCAAGCCAGCCAGATCAAATCTTATCAAATCATATAAAATCATACCAAATCATATTATATTATATCAAACCATACAAAATCATATCATCATATCAAGCCATATTAAATCTTATCAAATCATACCAAGCCATATCAAATCTTATCAAATCATAACAAATCATATTAAATCATATCAAATGATATCAAGTCAGATCAAATCATTTCAAATCATAACAAATCATATCAAATCATTTCAAATTGTTTCAATTCATATCAAACCATATCAAGCCAGATCAAATTTTATCAAATCATATCAAATCAGGTCAAATCATATCAAATCATACCAAATCATATCAAGCAATATTGAATCTTATCAAATCATATCAAATCGTTTCAAATCATATAAAAACATATCAAACCATATCAAATGACATTAAATCATATCAAATTATATCAAGTCTGACCAAATCATATCACATCATAACATATCATATCAAACCATACAAAATCATATCATCATATCAAATCATATCAAGCCATATCAACTCATATCAAATCATATCAAGCCAGATCAAATCTTTTCAAATCATATCAAATTATATCAAATCATAACAAATCATATCAAATCATATTAATTCATATCAAATGTTATCAAATCATATCAAGCCAGATCAGATCTTTTCAAACCATATCAAATCATATCAAATCATAACAAATCATATCAAATCATATCAAACCATATAAAATCATATCAAGCCAGATCAAATCTTATCAAATCATATCAAATCGTGTCAAATCATATCAATTAAGATCAAATCATATTAAATCATAACAAATCATATCATATGATAATCAAACGATATCAAATGATATCAAGTCAGATCAAACATATCAAATCAATTCAAATCATATCAAATCATATAAAATTATATCAAATAATATCAAACATATCAAATCATATCAAGTCAGATCAAATGACATCAAATCATATTAAATCATATCAAATCTTATTAAATCATATCAAATCGTTTCAAATCAGGTTAACCTGATAAGCCATGTAAAATACAGAAAGCGGTTTTTCTGAGTTTATTGTCCTTATCTCACGGTTTCGGAACCAGCAGTATTCGTAATTGAAGTAATTACCACGAATGACCTCCTCCGGCATTATCAGAACTAATAAAACAGTCGAGAACTTCCTTTTAAAATGCTGTAGGTGGTGAACATTATCTTGAAAACAGCATAGGTTCTACCTGAGTTTTTCACCATTTAAAGGAATACTCAGAATGCGTATTGTTGGGCGGAAGTTGCGTCGTATGTATAAAATGTGCTGCGCAGGGAAAAAGATTATGGAGATGCAGAGTTATAAAAGTCTTTTCACAACGAAAGAAGAAAGATAAAGAATTCCGCCTGGTACAGGTTGGGGTTTTAGTGGGCCTCGATAATATCTACTAGAGAAGTTGTGATTTTTCCTTGACATTATTCCTAAATGTCTTTTAATTCGCAGTTCCAGGCTATGCGCTTCTAAAGTGAATAGCAGTCGTAAAATTAATCCAGAAGCCCTATTTCACTGACGATAATTTTGACCGTGCAAACAAACATTAAATGCATATTAAAAAATTAACCAAGTCATTCAACCGGCACCAGTAATTAAGACAGCGATTGAATAAATCGATCGTATGCAATTAAACCAATCCAAATTTTATTGTGATGCTTAACGTTTGATTATCGCGGTAATTAAATTTCCCAAAAATAATAAAAATTCGTCCAGTGTTCCAAAAACATTTTTACGAGCAAAACCAACAGACAAGAGAGGGCGAGAGGGAGAGACTCAATGACTAACTATATAAAAACTTAATTACCTGTATCGATCAAAATGAGATCATTATCGCATAATCACCTAACGATATCGCATAAAGACGAACATAATTTTTGTTGTTGCTTTTTTGACAAGAACGTGAGGATATTGCTGTATGCTAACATAATTAATTGAGCAACTTTACAACGAACTTCTTCTTCGTTGTCTTCTTCGTTTTCAGGCCATCAAGCATATATGGATCAGTTTCTTTTCATTTATCCATTCATATAATATGATGTGTGTGTGTGTATACATAATTCTTCGAGTTGTTGTTGTACAAGAATTTTGATTTAACCATGGCACGCAATGCTTTACAGTCTGCTTAATAATTTTAATCAGTTGCGATCGCGTACAACCGAGAGTACTTTCGTATATGTGCATACATGAGATGCTTACCCGTACCCAACACTAATTAATTGCAATGATAAATTGAAAATGTATATGATGACGCACTCGATCGTACCTGCATATAGATTTTGGTTGGACACAAAGGTGCATCTATCCCTATTATTGAAAAATACTGGAGCAAAATGTTTCCGCCACATTACATTGTATGTTGCTATAGGTTTCAGATCGGTGATCACATTTCTGAGTGCCGCATACGGATTCTTATTTGTCATTGATTTATTGCGCGGGATCTGTTACAATGCAAGCGTGTCATTAAACGCGGCATCCAATCAAAAGCCATTCTGTTTATACCTGTTTATGACTAGATAGGTATCGTTTTTCAATTTGAATTTTATTGTTATGGAGGTGTGAACTTAGAAATTTAATTGGTTTCGGCAACATCGGCGGTTTGCTATGTGGAAAAGTAATGAATAATTCAAATTATGTCCATTGCAGGTAGCTTTCAATACAAAAATAAGCGACCACATCGGCATTTAATTATATTCTGGAGTTTGTCCAGGCGAGAATCATATAAAATCTCCAAAAATATTTGTGAACTTGACTTTCGGATATAAATCAATTTACCAAGTGAGATAGATATTTTTACGGAATTACGTTTAGGAGGTCCTTCGATGGGACCAAAAGATTTTGACGAGAATTGCCGCCGAGATGGATTGGTCGAGTTCCATCAAGAAATTGCGAGGAACACTGATTTTTGAAAGAAAAAAAAATCAATTGAGCGCTTCGACGGAACCCTTATGTTACACAACATTGTGTAATGTTGCAATACCATGCTTCATCATATTGCGTTGTGTTGCGTCATGTGTTTTGTGTAAACTAGTTATCTGGCTACACATTGGATCGCACTGCACCATTTTCCACTGATTACCTGTACCACTCCGAATTGGTAAGGCCGATATAAATGGGGTTCTAAACCTATTTTTGTAGAAAGTTCTGAAATACAGTTGAATAGGACTTAAACTAGGTTAATTGTCATACTATAACGATGAAATTTGGGGGTGACGGTCTCTTTATCGTAAACAATTTATCGTGTTTCAATTTAACGTGAACATTTAATCGTAGAACAGTTTATCGTAGACACAATTTACCGTGGACACAATTTATCGTGTGGACAATTTATCGTATGCCTGTTTATCGTAGTTTGTAACTTTAACCGTATAAAAAGGTAATTTCTTAACCGATTATGATGGGATTGGGTATGTTGGATGGAAATGGGGTTCTTAAAGGATTTTTGGAAAAAGTTCTGGAATATGGCCACCTGGGACGGAATTCGGCAATTTATTAACCGATTATGATGGGAGTGGCTACGTTGGATGTGAATGGGATTTTTCAAGGATTTTTGGAAGAAGTTCTGGAATATGGCCACCTGGGACGGAACTCAGTAATTAACTAACCGATTATGATGGGAGTGGCTACGTTGGATGTGAATGGGATTTTTCAAGGATTTTTGGAAGAAGTTCTGGAATATGGCCACCTGGGACGGAACTCGGTAGTTTCTTAACCGATTATGATGGGATTGGGTACGTTGGATGAAAATGCAATTCTTAAAGGATTTTTGGATTTTTGGATTATGATGGGTTTGGGTATGTTGTATGGAAATGGGATACTTAAATGATTTCTGAAAGAAATTCTGGAAAAGTTGCCATCTGGAACGGATCTCGACCATTGCTTATCAGCATCTTGATTGGACGAAAGTCGATGATAAATTGCTGAACTCGCTATTTGATGAAAAACCAAATTCTATTTTTTATTTTTTGTAATAAATTTTCTAGTAAAATTGATAGATAATTTTCTGTCCTATATCGTCAATCTTTTTATATCATATGTGACGATAACATTTGGGATCACTGATCTAGGTATTTACCTCTTTGCGGTGCTGGCTGGTTACTTCTAAACGAATACGGAAGTCGAGAGAAAATGAACAGGATGAATTTTGCTTATGTTCTTTGACACCACATGTCAGGGCGAGTTATGGGTGCCACCAATTAAATACCACATCAGCGTATATTCTCCAGGCTAGGAGTGGTATATCACTATAGTCCTTATCTCACATATTTGTCAAATAAGAAAGTCAAGCGGAAATTTGCACTCTTGACGTAGTTATACTACAAGAGATTAGATGGTCTAAGAGTTAGATAAGTAACTCCACCGATGGTTAAACATTTTACTAGAAAATTTATTAGAAAAAATAAAAAATATAATTTTGCTTTTTCATTCAACAGCGAGTACAGCAATTAATCATCGCCTTTCGACCAATCAATCAAGTGACAACTTTTCCAGAACTTCTTTCAAAAATGAATTAAGAATTTTATTTCCATCCAACATACTCAATCTCATCATAATCGGTTAAGAAACTACCGAATTCCGTCCCAGGTGGCCATATTCCAGAACTTCTTCCAAAAATTATTTAAGAATCCCATTTCCATCCAAAATACCCAATCCCATCATAATCGGTTAAGAAACAAAACTGTTCTACGATAAATTGTTCCACGATAAATTGTGCCACGGTCAAATTGTTATACGATAAATTGTTCTACGATAAACTGCTCACGATAAATTGTTCACGGTAAACTGACAGTAAATCAAGCCCCCTATCTCCAGTAGAACTCATACATTCTCCAACATTAAAGAAAAGACACCGTATGCTGGCAATGAAATGACATCAAAATTAGCCTCGATTGAGCGCCAGAATAATGAAGTAAGGACAAAATGCCAGCAATATGAGTTACATTGTAATAAATACCAAGATATTTTGGTAAACTTACAAAAAAGAATCCTTCTAGATCTTTTAATGGTAGAAGTCAGAGCCTACAAAGTCTCGGAAATGGAGGTGCTACTTACTTTACGGATGAAGAGGAACTTGAGAAAGAAAAACCCAACCTAGATAAAATAAAGTAAATGAGAATAAAAAGAGGAGGCTCTCCAAAACGCCATCACCAAAAGTATCTCCGCCTCAAGCTGATGAAACACCAAAACAACCACAACATGCACCCCAAAAGAGAAACCTGCTCAGTTTAAAGCAATATCCAATAACGATATCAAAATAACCACGCAGTCTGAAAATGACTACCGTAAGATTAAAAAACTACTTATCAATATAAACGAAACTGAATTAAATAACAAGGATAGTACACTATATGAGATTTTATAGAGTCGTAATACGAGGTTTACCGTCATCTACCGATCGCGAAGAGATCAAAGCGGCAATCGAGGACCATGGTCATAAAGTAACCAACATTATTAACATTTATAAAGAGTCGACAAATTATAATGAGAAAATTATTAGACATTGTTGTATGTAGACCTGTTGCAAGGGGAAAACAATAAGGACATATACGAAATTAAGAACCTGCTATATTGCAAGGTGTCTATTGAACCACCTAAAAAGGTAATAGGTATACCTCAGTGTACAAATTGCCAACAGTTAGGAGACACAAAGAACTTCTGCAATAGGCGCAAGCCAAATGTGTCAAATGCGCAGAGAGTCATCAAACAAAACAATGTTAAAAGCCGCGAAATGCTACACCAACTTATGCACTGTGCGGAGAAAAAGGTCATCCGGCTAGCTACAAAGAATGCCTGGTGTATCAGAAAAAACTAGATTCTCAAATACCGAGAAAAATAACAGTAGCCAAACAATATACTATTAGAGAGGGGGGTTTCGTACGCCCAGGTGACCAAAACCTTAAATAACAATCTAAATCAAAACAGCAGGCAGAAACCTGTGTTCAACGAGCCAACCATGTGTAATATAATGAAAATGCTCACCGAATTTCAGGAAGAAATGAGACAATATTTCAGCCAGCTTACTAACAAGGTGAATAAACTGGAAGATAATTCCAAGCCACCAAACAAACCGCTAAAACATAAAAAGCAAATGATTGTAACGTTCCTACGTATAATTGCCTGGAATGCTAACGGGCTTAATGCAAGAGCTCAAGAACTAGAAGCATTTCTAAGGACCAATAACATAGATGTAGCTCTAATATCAGAGACTCGCACTTTACGGAGAAAAACTTTATCAAAATTACAGGATATAGAGCCTATTGGACATTGCATCACAGTGGTCGTGCTCGAGGAGGGACATCAATCTTAATCAAACAAAGGTTTATTAAAGGAGGTGATACAACGTCAAACATACTACGTGGGGATCTCGACTCATAACACCAGGAAAAGGAAAAGAACTCCTAAGTGCTATAGAAATGTCAGCTTGTGAATATCACTCATCGCGTAAACATACCTATTGGCCTACGGACATCAACAAAGTTCCTGATTTGATTGACTTTTATATCTCGAAAGGAATAGCCTCAAATTACATTGAAGTCGAAGGCATTGACGACCTTACTTCCGATCACACACCGGTCTTAATCACTCTGAGTACATTAGTCATAAAAAAGAAAACCAAACTTAACCTTACTAATAAATTTACTAATTGGGAATAATTTAAAGAGAAACTGGACAATCTAATCGAGTTAAAAGTTAGTCTTAAAACTAAACAAGAACTTCAATTACAAACTAAATATTTTATTAACTTCATGCGTGAAGCAGCTAAAGAGATTACACCCGTATTAGGTGAGAGAGTCGTACAAGAGATCAACTACCTCCTGGCGTTTCACTTTACATTGTTCTTTGCTTTCATATGTCCTATTTTTTACATCTTTCACATGTCCGTTTCTTTTTTGGTTGAGTACAATTGATTTTGGTTTTGATTTTGGAATTGGCTATATGTCCTTGTTGAAAACAATTATAACACTGCTTACTTTTCATCCAATTCAGCTTATTCTTGGGTTTCTTCTGATAATTTTCACAAATTTTTGTTCTTTCTATATGACCACTCTGATTATACAATGTTCTTCCGCTGTCTCCTTCACTCTTTTCTATATGACCACTCTGATTATACAATCTCCTTCCGCTGCCCCCTCACTCCCGTGCATCTTCACATGCCACTCTATATGTTCCTTCAAATCTCTCAGAGTGTTAACTCTAATAGACATGTCGTAATAATATTCCACTAATGTTTGTTTCCCTCTAATTCGTTTTCTTAGGCTGCAGGCCAATAGTCGGGTAAATTATTTACTGTGGTAAAAATCGGATTTAGAGCAGATTTTTCGATCAGTTTGCCATAGAGTTTTTGAAAAATAAATGAAGTTACCGAAAAATTGACTTTTACCCGACTATTGGCCCGTAGCCTTACTCGCTCTTGAATTTCCGCTTGTGAACAGTTACTTGGGAAATTTGAACGAAATTCCAATGAGAATGTACGCTACGTTCTCACCCTGTCCACAACTGACTCTTACCACTTTTGCGCGTACTTCAGCATTTTATTTCTTGCAGCTAACAGCACCAACCTTTCATCAAGCGCATGGACATCCATCATAACTACCACATTCCTTACTCATTGATCGGAACTCAATTCGGTTTCATCGGTAGGATCAAAATTTGGCAGCATTTCCATAATGTCCCGAATCGTAAATCTCGTGTAATTATTGTTAGTGAAGCGTTTCTTTTCGTCATTCAGAGTATCCATGTGCATCCGAAAATTCTGTATTAATACCCGAATACACGTGTTCTGAACTAGGGCCTTCATCACTTATTTCGCTAACAGTATCTCGATGATTATCGCCTGCAGATTCTTCATTACTTTTCTTTAACGTATTCACCAACAACCACTGAACCAAAATTCCGTTATTTCCGGTTGTTTCTAAACCACGTGCACCCAACTCATCCTTCATTTCTTTCACGCTGACGCTTTCCATTTTTTTTATATATATTTATTATCAATGTATTTAATAATCCATATATCCCACTTCTGAACTTTAAGTTTCAAACTTAATAATTTAGAATAATTAAAAACAATAGAATTCCTTCTTTCTTTCTAGAACTCTTTATTATAACTAAAAACATAATTCATTCCTGGGCAGACATGTTCCGTGTGTCTATCACTTTTTTCGTTTCGACTAAAAAACCAAGCTACTTTGATGAAAATGTAAAAATTTACATGAAACAAAAACATTTTTACTTCCGTTATTCTATCGAGTACACGAAAAATAGCGTTAAAATACCGTTATTCTATCGAAAATATATCAAAGCGAAAAATGTGATAGTTACAACATGTCGGCACTGGTTGCTACGATAAAAATGACCATGATCAAAATTAAATCATTCTGGAGGGGAAATACATTAATGCTAAAATTAGGACCCCCGCCCCTGTTTGTAAGGGGGGTGGGGACAACTTGGAAATTAAGATAGGAACCCCTATTTTTTATTGCAGATTCGGATTCTACGGCTAAAAGTACGTAGGATTTCCTTGAAACGTTTTTTTCGATTCATGATAGATGGCGCTGTAATAAGCGATATTAAATTTTATTCGATTTCTCCTACTGAGAACATTATGCATACGATTCTGCAATATGTTTGCATTAAAATTAACACATTTTCAATATAAATACTTGAAATTAGTTTTAAACAAATTGTATTTCTTAAATTAAAAAAAAAACTATTGTACTTTTAGCGTAACACAGGAACCACGACGGCGATGATTTTGCATAGGAACATAAGATAAGATATATACAACGCAGGTCAGCTGTTAGGCTGATTACCTATAACGTACTTCATGCTAAGTATGCCCATGTCAAGATGAACACAAATTTGTTCGAACAACGCAGCAACTGAATTACTTGAGCACATGCAAATACTGCTGCTTCATTCGAATATCACCTAATTATTCGACGTAAACTGTTACATAAGACACGATTCGGTGACCGAACTGACTAGGAATCCTGAACCTGCGAGGGTCTCTAATACTACTGGAAAAGGATTTGTTAAATGTTCTAACTTATAAAAGAACCTACTTGAGCAAACTGTCGTTTTTCCACAATACAGTTCGGTGTTTTGTTCTCACAAGTGCACCATAACCATTTCTAAATTCCCTTGTTAGTAAAAAATTATTACAATATTAAGGTTAGTTTGTTAGTTGGGACACTTCTATTAACTATCTTCCTTCCACTCAGCATAAAGATGAGGAGGGTACATCACCCAAATAATTGTTTATGATTTGTTACATCCTTCTTTTGATTTTCGTTTTTGGAATTAAAGAAGTTCACGAACATTCCTGTGACCCCGAACAATTACCTCATGATCATCATCCTGAAACAATATGTTTGAACTACAATACGTAAAGTAGAGTAAAAATCAAATAAACTGCAACACATACAGTTATTTTCGAAACGATCCCAATAGACGGCTCAAATCCTCTCTGTGAAATCTCTACTGTCCCCAAGCGATCCCCCGCCAACATCACCAATCAGCAAAACCCATGCTTTGCACGGCCGTGACGAATCCATGTCATATTACAAACGTATCGTGCAATCCTACAGCTCAAAAATTTCAGCGTATGACCAATTATTCTAAAATTCAAAGATGATTCCGGCCCCGCGAAATTGACGGCAAACTTCAACAAAAACATCCACATAATTCAGCAAAGAAACCAATTTTAACATCCAAATCTAAACTTCAGGCAACATTGCAAATTTGACTTCTTATATTAGTAATTAACAGCTACACCAACCCCGCCGCCACTGTGTAAATTGATCACACATATTGCATCACTCGACAAAACACGATTCAAGTCTCCACATTATAGAAAAAAATTGTACCTCCTTCCCAATCACTAAAACTGTAAATACAATAAAGATGCCCATCGCAATTCCATCATCACCCAATATTCTCAAAAACAAGCCTATGAAACTGAACAAATTCAAATAAAACGTAAAAACTATCAAAAACAGAAACACTTTCAAAATCATCAGTCGCTATTTCTCCTACGTAAAACATTCATATGTACAAAAAGATAGAATATCGTCTTCGCGCTCGCAGTCGAAAAGTGTGCGTTAATTTTCCATTAAAACAACAAATAACCGAGCTCATAGAACTTCACACGTGTATCGTAAAACATCTGCCAACACAAGCACAAAAAGTAAATATGCGAATATTTAATTACTATCTTTGTACGTTGTTCCTGCACACACTCATCAGATTCTGCATCCATACACACCCACACACAAAACTATATTATATATAAGCTATATCAAAACAAAACACAATCACATTCTATATAGAATATGATTGCGTTTTACATCGCAAAACCACGTTTTCGATGGTTATGTTATATCAGTGCCTTCTATAGTACTGGCCTGTGACAACATTCATTTTTTTTCGATGACGTCAACGTAAGTCGACAACCAGATGTCAGCACAATCAATGCCTTCTAAACTACTGGCCGCTTACACCAACTGATGACGACACGCTAAGTCGACGGTTCAACTAGATGGCAGATAAATATTAAAAAGGAAAATTACATTACAAAATATATTTAGTTGTAATTATTACATCGAAGTAGACGGTTATTCGTTTTTTATTTTGGTTTTCCAGTTTTTTCTAGTTTTTGTCTACACCTCGTTCTCATAAAACCAAAACAGCCATGCTACACTATAATTTGGTTTTCTGGATTCAAACTATTGCGCAATAGATTTTAATTCTGTTCTCTCGAAAATAAAATTTAAACAAAAATCTACATATCAAAAATGTCCGTAAATTTTTTTATTTTCATTTCAATTTTTTTCATTTCGGATTCACGGTCAAAATTTTTACGTCGCAGCTACGTAATAAAATTTTTGTCCGTGAATCCGAAATGAAAAAAATTGAAATGAAAATAAAAAAATTTAAGGACATTTTTGAGATGTAGATTTTTGTTTTCGAGAGAAAAGAATAAAACAAGACAAAAAAATTTAATGATTTAATTTAAAATAACGGTTTAAAATTAAAAATTAAAATCTATTGCGCAATAGTTTGAATCCAGAAACCAAAATTGTGTGTAGCATAGCTGAAATAAATTTCGTCATTCGTCCGTCATACAAAATTATAAAACAATACAAAAATATATTATTTCTCTCTCCAGTTGTTTTGTAATTTTGTTGTTTGTTAGTTTCGAACAAACTGTTGAAGCCGAAGGATATGCTTTTTTGATTTTTATAGTAATGCATAGGGAATCCAAGTCGGTTCTATCCGACTTCGTGTAGTCGGGCATTGCCGCAAACAACCGAAACCGACAACCCTCCTATGCGTCTGAACGAAAATGGAAAAAACATAAACGTATGTACTACGGAATCCAATTACCCTACTAGGGAGTCCAATTACCCGAATTTCGGGTACCCGACTTTCGGTTCCGTTTTTTTACCATTACCCCACCGGTTTCTACAAACATACATTTCTATTTTTTTTCCATTTTCGTTAAGATGCATAGGAGGGTTGTCGGTTTCGGTTGTTTGCAGCATTTCAATAAAAAAGATTCAATAAAAAATAGCAAGAAAATTACGGATATTATGTACAACACAGAAAAAATGCATCGTAAGTCTTTACACTAAATAAAATAGAAATACAGAAATGAAATCGAAATGACAAAATATAAACAAAATGATCACAAATTATTCTCTTCTCTCACGGTTGTATTTATATTTTTATAGTGGAATACACTAAAACTTCGTATTGCGTTATCTAATTAGACGCAATTTCTTTAAATGCTCACTAAACTTCTTGAATATGGATAGGAAAAATTCAATTAATGAATTAAGAAAATCAATTACACTAAAATTGTTCATAATTTATTAATTTATTTTATAATAATTTAGGTTTTTATCTGTTAAGTTTGTGAAATTTATTGCCGTAGTAATAAGGAGGCAAGGTGTATTATTTTTACTTAATTGTGCTGACATCTGGTTGTCGACTTACGTTGACGTCATCGACAAAAAATGAATGTTGTCACAGGCCAGTACTATAGAAGGCACTGGCACAATTAAGTAAAAATAATACACCTTGCCTCCTTATTACTACGGCAATAAATATCGTATTTTTATCCGTAGAATCCGAATCTACAATAAAAAATAGGGGTCCCTATCTTAGTTTCCAAGTTGGCCCCGCCCTCCCCCTTACAGACAGGGGCGGGGGTCCTAATTTTAGCACTAATGTATTTCCCCTCCAGAATGATTTAATTTTGATCATGATCATTTTTATCGTAGAGTGATTATTTTCCGAGATATTTGAAAATTTCATCTTAAAAACTCACCCGGTATATAACCTTACAATATATTGAATGAAATGGAATTTATATTATATTTATGAATTTTTTTATTTTATTACGAATATCTTAAACTAAAAATAGCATAACATCAAAACCGAAAAATCGGGTTTCAAAATGTGGACCAATTTTGCAGTCACTACACTCCACCATCAACGGGAATGATACTCTACGCCCTCTCAGAGAACTAGATCCCGTTATGTTCCGTTTTTATAACCCCATCACTCCCATCACCCCCTTGATCACGCCATTAGTCTTGGCCAGTGCAACCAGCGACTGCTTATGTAGAATAATTGTAATCGGAATTTAACTCTTTTAAAATGACAATTTTTTGTTGGAAATTACCTAGGGCTGAATTGTTCATCTGTAGTATTTCTAGTATCCCCTTTGGGTTGCTAGTTCCTCTAGGAACAAGTCCGTACCCTGGATTTACAAAGAACATTTTCTCTTTAGTGAGAATCACTTATCTGGCCCGGAACAAGTTACGTCACGACCTCCTTACTTGGTTGGGTTTCGATAACATCCTCCTGGTTCTCAGGAACGTAGCTGTTATAACCTTTCACACTTTACTCTAGTTTTCGTGCATTATCGTAATTCCGTCTTTCAAAGCCCGCCAAAAAATCGCACTGTAGAGGTTCCGTTATTTTTTTAGATCATACTCGTATTTCATTACCCTTGACCGCTCTTTGTGCATCAGAATCTTGTTGAGTTTTTCTACCAATTTTAGGGCCTTCCTCCTCGATTGGTATATAGTTGGGCACCTGTGGACTACCTTTAATCATACTTGTAATGATAGTATAGTGTTTTAAAGAGCATTAATTCTGCTTGTGTTTAGTTTTTTCTGCGCCGTAGAGACGAGGTCTAAAGGCCAAAGTTTCATTAGCGGGATTTCTCAGATCTGTTAGAGAATCATACTCCTCCTCTTTTTTTTATTTTTTTTAAGATTCATATACGAGTACGGAGAAAAATTATGTCAAAAATTTACTGGAATATACGACTCACACAGGTAAGGCTACTTGTTCTGAAAAGCACTGGGTATGCGTTTGAGACTGATCTAGTTTTCATACTGGGCCTCAGCCTGACTGGTTATCAGTACGGTACGAATAATATGACAATCCAGTCTGCTTGATTATGCTTACGTTACTCAAAGAGCACTGCTGTGCAATACAATCCTAACTAGCTTAAGATCGTACATACACCTAGCAATTTACTTTGTCCAAATCATCTCTAACTCTAAATCTAACTAATGTCGTAATCGTAACTTAAGCAATGTATCACCAACAAAGCATTATGTTCATGAAATGTGCAATACTTAACAACATCTATATTCGTATTCAAGATAACATAAATGTTTATTGATTAAAAATATCTTTATATGTCGCGTTCCAGTTATGCAATCCCTCCCTATTTCGACTAAATCGTCGATCAATCATTTAATTAAAAACCAACCAAAACACGCAGAACGTACACTCGTATTTATATACACCGAATGAATAATGATGCGCCTTTCATACACTTGATCTTTCCACCACAATTTTTTAACCAAATAATTAAAGTTTTCATGTTTTGTTGTTGTTGCTGTGTGAATTTTAATAATTTAATTCAATTTGACGATCAACCGGAGGCCCGCGCTATTGCCCCGCGCGCGATCATTCTTCCTTCAAACCAATTAAATAAATATAATTTTTTTTTTTTGCAATATACGAGTATTTTATTTAACAACCATATTTTTTATGATTAATTACATTTTATTTATTTACCGACATATTTTTTTTTAATACGATCGCGATCGTAAAAAAATGTGTACATTGTGCAATGATCACGATTACTTATGTACACAATATTAAAATATATGATATGATTATTATTATTATTATTATGTATTATTGCGATCATCATAATAATTCGATGATGATCGCGTATAGAGATCACTATACATACGTACATAACATTGAAGATCATGTAAATATGATAAATTAAATCATATACATATTACCATACATATTAGCACATACACATTAAAATATAAAGTCATTTCCTTTTTCGATTTGATCTCAGTTGATCTTTTAAATTAAAATAAAAACTTAATATCGATCATAAGTTTTTTAATGAGGTTCGCTTTTAAACAGTGTTACGTGCCATCTGGCAATACATACATATATTTTCATTTTAATAATGAAAAATTATTATTTATGATACATAATATATAGGTGTTTAATAAAACGATCTGATTAGATTGCACGATCGCCTTAAAATGTTAATTTTATGAAAAACATTTGTTTGCGATTTTTTTTTTATAATTTTTTAAACTTTAATAAACTTAATTCAGTTGTGTTTCAGCAAAGACACCAACCTGAGTTTGATAGCTGACCCGGGTTCTCTACCGTTAATTACAGGGCCAGTTAAAGCTGGTTCAATTCTTCGTCACAAGAATCGCTTAGAACTGCAAATTGAAAATCGTGCACAAAATGGTCATGGTAAAATCCGCAATGTTGAACCTTACTGAAGTTAACAAACAGCAGAAACAAGCAGCTATAAAATTAACCCGACATTGACAGCGTAAAATATGAGATTACACTACTCGCCGCAAGTGGCAGTACTATCACAAAAGATAATTATTTTTGTTACGTACAGTATGTTCAACAAGAGCCTGTACGGCAAAAACCTAAGCAAAAATAAAACTACGATTTTTTTTTTGTTTTTATTATGAAAGTTTGTTGTATTTTCTAGGGCGCTATCAACTAAAACATAGTAAAGTCGCCATTACTGTTAATAATTACCTGGCTCCTTTTGTCCATACTATCAACCAATTTTTCTGCATACTTTGGTGATTCATTTTGCTATATCTTCTGGACTACTCGCGCTAGAGCGCTCAAATTTTTTGTGTGGTACATTTTCAGCTTAATCTTCATGAGTGCCTATAAATTTTGATCGGATTGGAGTTAGGTGCCTGAGATGGCGAATCCAATGTTGTGATGTCCTTTTTGAGTTTAAATTTCGAACAGAGTAGGCTATGGTGCTTTGGGTCGTTGTCTTCTTGCAAGATCCAATTAGAGCTCCCCGCTCCAAACCATTTCAGGATAGATGGTAACAAACCTCGTGAGTAAATTTTATTCATGAAAAGAGCGTTTAGGTTCCGTGTGGAAACGATTAAATTACAAAAACCTTGCTTGGTGGAGCTAGGGCGAGTGCTCCATAGTTCGGACAATCATTTTTTTGCTTAGCTCGCCAAACACGCCCTTTAACATTAAAACCCCAAAAGGATGACTCATCGGTAAACACAATATTCGTAAAATCTTTGTTTTTATGATCATTCGCCCACTGTATTCGCTTTTCTATGTATTTTTGTGTTGCTAGTGGTTTGACCAAAGTATTTCCATATTCGTCGCCATGTTATTTCGTATGGTTGCTTTTGGTAAAATAGTATTCTTTTTCGCTACAGCTGCATCCAGCGTAAGCGAAGAATTTTCATCAAATAACTGTATGATGCCCTCATCCTCCTTTTTTGTAGTGGTTCGGATTTTGCTCTATCTTCCAAATCGTCAGCATTTTTATATACATTGAAGAAAGTGTAATTCTCTTCTGTACAAATGTTTTCGACTTTTTTATATAATTAGCTGCACTTGCAACCGTCATTTTCAGATGTACACTTAAAAACACCGCTTCAAATCGTTTTTATAAATCGCACTCATTTCTTTGATAAATGTTATCCGCTAACCAGTTGCAGTTAAACTAATGTTTGTTTTAGAGCGTCTAAGAGGAATCAATAGAAAACCGATTTAAGCCCCGCCCATATTTTTTCCTATAGTTTTAAGTATAGTTATGCCGTACACGCTCTTGTTGAACATACTGTAATTACCAACGGAAACTTTTTATTCATTTTCAGTAATAAAACATCTCATCGGAATAAAATATTAAAAGTGATCCTTAAAACGGCAAATTGATTGATCTCCGAAGTAAAGAAACTCGGTAAATGAAATCTGGAAATTTAACAATATTCCGTCTTTCCGCCATTTCTTAACGAATTACGATGCAATTTGGATAGTCGTATTGATCGGGGATTTTAAAGTAAGTTTGGGACAAAATTCTAGGTTCTGAGCTGAACTGACCATTTCAAAGCCAGTCTTTATGAAAAATGGTGTCTGTACATTTTACACGATATAAATAAATTTTAAACTGGAGAGAACTCGGCTTTCATTCGGACAATTCGGAAAAAATTTATGAATTAAAATTTTCAATATTTTCAGTTTTTGACCAATATCTCAAAAACTTTCACTACTAACCAATACTTTCGGTAGGACCGCAGAAAATCAAAAATTTATAGTGAAAATTCTAGTCCATAAATTTTTCCCCGGGGTGCTAGTTGACAGCCTCCATGTGGCGTATCCTGGGCAATGTACTGTAGATTCGACGGTTGCGGTATCCAATCCCTACGTAGTAGAGAAACAGTATAGCAGATAGTCAACAAAAAGATGAGATGTCGGGTATAAACAAGAACATACTCCAGGTGGGTCAGAACTTAGATTCTAAATCCCACCCCGATTTATCGGGCTGCTCCACGGATTCTGGAGGGAGCAACGCGACATTGCAAAGGAAATTGTCGGTAGGCACCCAGGCTGATCCTTTTCCTAGTACTGGCACTTCCTAGAACACAACTGTTTGGGCCCTATATAAAATATGTATGTACTTGTAAACAAAACAAACGTAAACGTAAACACAAAGATGTAATAGATTTGGGTGCGCGCAGTCTATACGTAATATCGTTTAGTGCCTTTTTCGTGTATTTTTTTATCAGTACTTTTTTTTTGTTGCGTAGGTGACATGAGCCGAGAAAAAGAAAAAGACAAAGAGTCGTGTGAAAACCATCCATTGTGAAACATAAAAATAAAATAAAAAGTAGAAATTTAATAAATTCGGTGTTTCATTCAAAAAACCAAGTTGGGTCTTAAGTTTATTAATTGTGGTGTCTTGAGCAAATAAAAGAACGAGTACACACGCCCCATCAATTGGTCCTTCGAGCCGGATAACGGGCCACAGTCAGAAAATCCAACCTCTTCGAGAAATTTCTACACGTGGTAACGATATTGGTACATTACAATACCGTTACTTTTACATTGTGCAGTTAGTCGAAACAAGAGTCACATTTAACTCAGTGGTACCGGAGTGCAGTTTAGTGGTTAATTAAAATACATAGTGCAGCCAAGATATAGTCCGATGGATTGTTTAAAAAGACAACGCTCTGCTTGCAAAGGTGGTTTAACGAAAATCATGAAATTTGTCAATGACCTAACAGATGGTTCAAAGGTGCCGGTGGACGAGATCAATACTAAAATGGTGTATGCAAGAGATTTGCTCGATCGGTTTCTCAAGATAGAAGCAACAATACTAGAAGACGCTGCTGAAGAATCACAACTCGGTGACTTCGAAGATGAATATCTATCAGCAATATCTAAGTTAAGTGCTGAATTACGCAAACGTCAAGCGCTACCACGTAAAGAATCACTCGCAGGCAACAACGATGACACCCTCAACCTCTCCATGCAACAACCATCAATATCGTCAAGTATGCGAAAGTCGATATTCCTACGTTTTCGGGCGATCCAACTGAGTTCCAGAGCTTTATGGACCTATTCAACGCTGCTGTTCACAATATGGAAACGTATACGCAGTCACAAAAATTTCAATTGCTGAAGCGATATTTGTCTGGTGAAGCCGCTGCACTGGTACGTCATCTCCCTATCACGGACACAAACTATGCAGCAGCCATGAAACGTTTAAATCATCGCTATGATCGTAAAAAAACAATAATTTACGCATTCATTCGGAAGTTCCTCAGCATACCAAAACTGTCAAGGGCAACTGCTTCAAACGTAAGATCAGCACATGATACAGCAGATGAAGTATTGCGGGGTCTGAATGCATTAGGTGACAACGCTGATGCGCGAGATTGGTGGTTAATATACCTGTTAACTGAAAGGATGGATGATGAAACGAAGTCGTTATGGGCGCAGGAAACAGTCAACAAAGATACACTCGAATTTGGCGATTTTCTGAAATTTCTGGACGCACGAGGAGAAGCTCTTGATGCAGTTCAAGTCCCAAACAAATCCACAGCTGCTGTTACGAAAAAAGCTATATATCCCACTTTAAAATCAACTGCGCTTACCACATCTGCAGAGCCAGTTGAGGCAAAACCCAGTTCGTGCCCACTTTGCTTGAAGGAAGCTCACCGGTTGATCGATTGCTCAAAATACAACGCCATGGAAGTCAAAGAACGGCAAGAACACCTTATTTCACAAAACCGATGCTTCAACTGTCTCAACGCTGGGCATCGGGTTAAGTTTTGCAACTGGAAGAGCAGATGTGCTATTTGCCACCGGAGACACCATAAGACGTTACATATTGAGGAAAACCACACCGCCGCTGATTCAAAACCAGAAACCGTCACTTCAGCTTTGACTCCTTTGAGTACACAATTTCTGCAAACAGCCTCAAAAGTTATGGCAGTTCTACCGACCGCTATGGTTTGGGTAGTCGACAATCATGGAATCGAGCGAGAATTCAGAGCATTACTCGATTCCAGATCGCAAGCGTCGTTTATAACAGAGTCATGTTCACAACAACTCGGACTAAAGCGATCCAACGGTCGAATCAATATTGCGGGTATTGGAAATACATCAGCTGGCACCTCTCGAGGCATCGTCACAATTTGCATAAAACCTAGACTACAAAATAAGTCTGAGGAAATGACCATAAACGCTCTAGTAATTCCGAAAATAGCAGCTAAACTGCCTGAATTGATGAACCGTGACTACGTGAAGTGGTTATCTACCGCGCAGCTTGCAGATCCGAGGTGCTATCAGACGAGAAGCCTCGACATACTGCTGGGGGAGATGTATTCTTTGACATCTTAGAAGACGGGCGGATCAAATCGCCCAATAGTAATCTGGTCGCGCAAAATACCAAATTTGGGTGGATAATTGGAGGAAGTGCAGTCACCAAAGCCCAAGAGATCCAAACGTACTGTACTCTCTTCGACGTAGACAGAACGTTGCGGCGATTCTGGGAGATAGAGGATGCAGGGGACAGCAAGCAAGAGGTATTGACCATAGAAGAAGAAACGTGTATCAAACACTACAAGGAAACTGCAACGCGCTCCGAAGATGGACGCTTCATCACGAAATTGCCGTTTAAATCTGATATAACCATAAGATTCCAACCAATTACCAGATAGCCGTTTCTCAACTAAATGCATTATACAGACGATTCAAACGCGATCCAGAACTTCATCGTCTCTATAATGAGTTTCTGGATGAATACAGCAAGCTAGGTCATATGAGAAAGGTTGATGGTCCGGTTGATCCCAACGCTTACTTTATGCCGCATCATGGAGTTTTAAAACAGCAAAATATTACCACCAAACTAAGGGTAGTATTCAACGCCTCATCTAAAACTGGTCAGAACCCGTCGCTCAACGATATGCTTATGACTGGCCCAACCGTCCAATCTACACTGTGGGCCATTCTTCTACGTTTTCGCCTGTATAAATACGTCTTCTCCGCAGACATCGAGAAGATGTACCGGCAGGTATCTTCTGTACACGAGTTGGATCAGCCATACCAGTTAATCCTTTGGCGAGACGATGAGAATAGCTTATGTACCTATAAACTCACGATCGTTACCTACGGAACATCATCGGCTCCCTTTGTCGCTACAAACACGTTGAACGAGTTGGCCTCCTATTTTTCGCGAGTATATCCATAGGCCGCCAAAGCGATACAAGAAGATGTTTACGTAGATGATGTTCTCAAGGGCGCAAATACAATCGAAGAGCTGATTACGTTGAGAAGGGACATATGTGCTATCTTGCAAAGTGGTAAATTTCATTTAAGGAAATTTGTAAGCAATCATCCAGAAATCCATGATCCGTCACAAACCAACAATGTAAAATTGTTAGATGAGCATAAGGATACAATCAAAGTGCTTGGAATCCAGTGGGATCCAATTCAAGACGAGTTTCGCTTAACGATACACCTTCCATTCAGAAAGCTACACACCAAACGATCGATCCTCTCTGAAGCGAGTCAAGTATTCGACCCGTTTGGCTGGCTGTCTCCGCTGCTAATAAGGTCATACTCAACGAGTGGCTCAAATTACGAGGAGAAATTGAAAATTCAAACTCCATTCAGCTGAACAGATGGTTGGGTAGTACATTTAACGAAGATGAGGAACTCGAACTACATGGCTTCAGCGATGCGAGTGAGATGGCTTACTCAGCAGTGGTTTTTCTGCGTGTCATCCGAACCAACCAAGTTACTTGTCGCATAATCAGTTCCAAAACAAAGGTCGCACCGCTGAAACCTGTGAGCTTACCAAGGCTAGAACTTTTGGGTTCGGAACTCCTTGCTAGTCATGTACAGTCGGTGATCAACGAAAGCAAGCTGAAACTATCACGTATCATCCTTTGGACTGACTCCAAAATAGTGTTGAACTGGCTGTCCAGCCCAACCAAGAAGATGGGCTACGTTTGTCGCCAATAGAGTAGGAAAAATCACAAGCCTGTTCAAAAGAAGTTGTTGGCGCCACATTCCTTCGCAATTCAATCCAGCAGATTGCGCGAGTCGTGGTATATCTTTAAAGGAATTAAAGAATCATCCGTTATGGTGGACTGGACCAAGCTTCTTAAGCGAACCAGAACACTATTGGCCGGTACAGGCAAGCCTTGATGTATCCCAACACATTGAAGAGAAATCATCGAAGGTTGCCAGCAACATAGTAACCCATGGTAAGCAAGATACAGGGGAACATGGCAGGGAAAACAAAACTCTACACTATCTCTTCGCAAAATTTTCAAGCTATAAGAAAATTCTTCGCGTCAGTTCATATGTTCGTCGGGTTTGTAGTCCTGTCAAACCTAATACAACCGTCCTAAGTGTTGATGAAATTAACCAAACAGAAGCCATATTATGTAGAGAGATGCAACGCATAGAGTTTTCGAACGAGTATAAACTGTTGTAGCATCACAAGCCGTTAGTCAACAAAAGTCATCTACTACAATATGCACCCTTCCTAGATGATGACTTGGTTATGAGAGTGGGTGGTCGAATTAAGAATAGTTTGGCACCATACAACACGAAGCACCCTATCATATTGTCGTCGAAATGGACAATAAGTCAACGTATCGTATATCAAGTCCACAAGGATCATTGTCATCCCGGACCTGCACTGTTAATGGCCATGATTCAAGAAAGGTATTGCATCATAGGAGCACGAAATTTAGTACGCCAAACATTCCAAAGGTGTATTGGATGCATAAAACAACGCCCACGCTTGGAGACACAAATCATGGGAGACTTGCCAAGGGAACGTGTGAATATATCTGCTCCGTTTGCTTGTGTTGGTATAGATTTCGCAGGCCGATTCAAAGTTCACACCATCCGCACAAGAGGATCCAATCCGCAGAGCAAAGCATATTTGTGTGTTTTTGTTTGTATGGCAACTCGAGCCATTGACTTGGAACTATGCCTACAACTGACTACCAAGTCCTTTCTGGCGGCATTGAAACGCTTTGTTGGCAGACGTGAATTCTGTCACACCATCTTCTGTGACAATGGGACCAATTTCGTTGGAGCTGCCAATTTTCTGAAGGAAATGCAAAATTTCTTTAAACTTAATCAAAACGCAATCACCAATAATTTGATGGACGAGAGAATTCAGTTCAAGTTCATCCCACCGGGTGCTCCTTATATGGACGGCCTATGGGAATCAGCTGTCCGACTGGCAAAAGTTCATCTTCACCGTACCATTGGAGAACAAATTCTCACAATCGAAGAATTCAGCACATTACTAGTCGAAATTGAATCAGCTTTGAACAGTCGTCCTCTGTGTTCTTCATTATCACCGACTGAATTGATACTTACATCTTCGCATTTTATTTTACATCGTCCAGCACAACAAGTACCTGATATAGTTAATGAGAATGTCACCAAATGATCGATGGGATTTGGTTCGCAAAATCACTCTAAACTTTTGGCATCGGTGGCAACGGGAATATCTTATATCTTTACGAACACGGTCAAAGTGGAAGCACCCGCAACAAAACCTGAAAGGACATGATATCGTTATGATTTGTGAACCATATTTACCACCCAGGAAGTGTATGACAGGACGAGTTACTGAAGTGTATCCTGGTAAGGATGGCAAGGTACGTGTAATCCAAATGAAAACGTCAAATGGAACGACCCTGGAACGTCCAATATCCAAGGTTTGCAAATTACCAGTTAATGAATCAATTGATTCATGGCCGGCGGGATGTTCGGGCCCTATATAAAATATGTATGTACTTGTAAACAAAACAAAACAAAAATTGTAAACAAAAATTGTTGATCGACTAATGTCATAACTGCGTTTAACGCAAACACAAAGATGTAATAGATTTGGGTGCGCGCAGTCTATACGTAATATCGTTTAGTACCTTTTTTGTGTATTTTTTATCAGTATTTTTTTTTGTTGCGTAGGTGACATGAGCCGAGAAAAAGAAAAAGACAAAGAGTCGTGTGAAAACCATCCATTGTGAAACATAAAAATAAAATAAAAAGTAGAAATTTAATAAAATCGGTGTTTCATTCAAAAAACCAAGTTGGGTTTTAAGTTTATTAATTGTGGTGCCTTGAGCAAATAAAAGAACGAGTACACACGCCCCATCAACCACCAACCACTCCACCGCCAGAGATCACCACACTGGGTGAACTTAACAATGAGAAGGAAAATACCTCTTCTATGAAGCATAAGCCAATAGCTATCAAACCAACTTTTGAAGCCATGCACAGTGCACAAACAGAGTTATAATAAACAACGCGGAGTTAATAAATAAGTTTGAAAAAATGGAGAAATTAATTGCGCCGCTGAACAATGAAGTTGCCGTGCTAAAAAAAGAAAACCGTATTTTAAGTACTCACAGATCAAGTCGAATATCATACTGATGAAGATGAGCTTGAAAGGGAAACCAATTGGATACTACAGAAATCCAAGAGAGCAAACAAGATACCAAGAAAAGAAACCAACCTAAGCAAGAGGAAAGCTGAATCATCACCAGAAGTTGAGCCAATTCACACTCACACTAAAACTGTCAATGCAACTAATGCATTAAAAATGCACGAGCCAGAAAAGAAGAAACAGACTCCACCCCCGATCAATATTCTAGGATTTACAAATCACGGTAGTATTCAGAAACTGATGAAAGAAGTAGTACGAAATGACTACAAGATAAATAAAATAAACACAACAGAGCCTGAAGATTATAAAGCTCTAGCTAACAAATTAAATTCTGATGGTCAACAGTGGTATACCTACGAGGATAAAAATGATCGACCAATTAAAGTAATGGCAAGAGGTCTTCATCCAACTTGTTCAAAAGATGAAATTATTGAGAACGTGCAAAACAAAGGCCTCAAAATAATCGATGCAGTCAACATAATCAGAAAAGAGAGACAAAATGTTGGAATCATGAGTCTTCCGCTATTCACGCTGACCTTTGACAACCAAGAAAAAATTGAAAATATTTATAATATTAAGGCTATCCTCAACCTCAGAGTTAAAATAGAAACACCGAGAAAGATCACTCGACTAATACCTCAATGTAAAAACTGCCAAGATTATTATAATACACAAAAGTACTGCCATCGTGAAGCAAAATGTGTTAAATGTGCAGGAAAACACGCAGGAAACGACTGCACAGCTCCCCGAATTACAACACCGAAGTGTATCAACTGTAATGGTCAGCATCCAGCCAACTACAGACGATGTGAAATAGCAGTAGAACTACAAAAAATGAGAGATAAATCACGCAAACCATATATACAACAAGAAATGTACAATCTATAAAAAGAATTTTAACATACAAAGAGAGCGAGTAAATGAAAACGTTACTTATATGCACAAATAGTTCGGTAATCAGAGCAGAAATAGTTAAAAGTGGATCTAGTTTTACATCACATACTGAGAAATTTATAGAACCTCAACAAAAGATTTATTTCACAGGAAATGAGTCTGCAGAGCACAGTAAAAGAAATGAAATCACAAACTAGTTTCAATAAAAGAGTAGAAGAAAACCTTGGTCGAGTGAATCATAATATAAAGTATATAAAATCGAATTATAAACAAAAGTAATGAATAAAACATTACGAATTGTAACCTGGAACGCAAATGGGCTATTGCACCACATTCAAGAACTAGATATATTTTTAAACGTGCTAGATATATGTCTTATATCAGAAATCCATTTCACCAAAACTTCATTCTGTAAAATAAAAGGATATAATTGCTACCATGCATTACATCCAGAGAACAAAGCTAGAGGTGGATCAGCTCTCATCATTAAAGATTATAAAAAAAAGGAAGAACTTAAAGTCGAGAAGCTTTACAACGCAAGTCACAACAATCAAAATACAATAAAAACACCTATTGGAGATCACGGTTAACGACTGCTAAAGGAAAATAACAGTTCGCAGCAGGCAAACAACGCGAGTTTCACTCAGGTGGTACACCAACCTATTGGCCTACGGATATCAGTAGGACTCCAGATCTTATAGACTTCTTTATTACAAGAGGGATTTCAGATAATTATATCCATACAGAGAACAGTGAAAGTCTATCATCAGATCATTCAACAATTATTATGATACTTAGCCAAACAATTGTTATGAAAGAGAGCAACCCGAAATTAACGAGCTTCAAAACCAATTGGGATCTCTTCCAAACGCAGTTAACAGAAAGAATTAGTCTGCAGAACACAATACAGGGACCAGCCCAAATAGAAGACGAACTAGATAAACTCATCCATAATATCCAAAGTGCTGCGTGGGAAAGCACTCCTAATAATTGTAAGGAAATGAAGCGCAATACTTTCTATCCAGAGGAAGTGAGAGAACTTCTTAAAAATAAAAGAAAAGCACGGAAGAATTGGCAAAAACATCGAAACCCGGAAAATAAGAGGGTATTTAATCATTTCAGTTAATAAATACCTCAGCACTCTAACTGGGTGAAAAGATACTGATTATTCATTATGGAAAGCAACTAAGAATCTTTAAAAGACCCAAACTTCAGGTTCCTCCAATTAAAAATAAAGAAAATTGGGTCCGAAATGCTAAACAGAAAGCAGATTTGTTTGCTCACCACCTTGAAGAAACATTCCAACTTTACCCCAAACAAACGGAAGAGGAAAATATCACCCCGATAAATAACTAACATTGAAAGAACTAAAATGAGAAATCAAGAATAATCTGAATGCGTATAAGGCTCCAGGATATGATCTTATAACGGTTCAGGTAATAAAAATGTTACCGGAGAAAGCGTTAAGGAAACTACTGCATATAATTAATGCATCATTTCGACTAAGGTATGTACCAAGGTAATGGAAAGTTGCAGAAGTAATTATGATACTTAAACCGAACAAACCTTCTAATGATAAAGCTTCATATAGGCCAATTTGAAAAGGTTCTTCTTAAAAGACAAAAACCAATTATCGAAGAAATGAATCTTATTCCCTCACATCAGTTTGGATTTAGGGAAAACATTCTACGATAGAACAAGTACATCGAATTACTAATGTAATCGAGAAATCACTAGAAAGCAAACAAATATGCTCAACTATATTCCTTGACGTAGCGCAAGCATTCGACAAAGTATGGCACCAGGGGTTAGAATTCAAACTTCATCGAGATCTTAAGGAGCAATTTTTTCAAATTTTAAAATCATACATATGAGAGAGGCACTTCCGAGTAAAGTATGAGAATGATTACTCCCAACTAAAAAGAATAACAGCAGGAGTACCCCAAGGGAGTGTTCTTCGACCAATCCTCTATTTCCTATATACTAGAGATATACCAACTACAGAAGCAACAATCGCGATTTTTGCCGATGACACCGCAATACTTGCAACAGCAAAGAACATCGACGCGACTCCACTAGTAAATTACAGAAAGCTACTAACCAAATATGTAATTGGATAAAGAAATGGCGAATCAAATTAAATGAAGCAAAATCAATCCAAGTCAACTTTACAAATCTAAAAGTTAATGATAAACTCGATAAGTATTGTTAATGCACCGTGGTACATTCGAAACGATAACCTCCATCGAGATCTAAAGATCGAGCATCATGCAACAAAACACCTACAACGTCTGTGCCAGCATGAAAATCAGGACAACCGCTGTATGCTGACTACTACACCAACTAGAAGTCTGCAAAGAACCAAACCACTGGAGTTATCGCGACCAGGAGGTCAGTAGACTTACTGTGGCGAAAAATCTGAGGAGGAGTTACACGAAACTGGGGATAATCACTTGATTACGCCTACTAATCAAAATACTTTACACAATTTAAATTACTAACTGGGTGCAAGACTCAGTCGTAACATAAATAAATAAATAAAATTGTATAATTAAAAAAAAATCCCCAAATTTTTCATGTAGTCTCAGTATGACGTAGGCTATTAGAAAAATAACCGAAAGTATTGGTTACTATAGAGGAAGTTTATGAGATATTGTCCAAAAAAAATACGGTAAGCTCTGTTCGGTGTCATAGCCGCAGGGGTTGTTAGGCGTAGATCTCTACTCATTTTGATATATTTTTGAAACATTTTATTATTTTACATCAAAATTTTATGAAGAATTGGCCTATGATACGAAAAGTAACAAACCGATGAAAGATGTTTTGGAGTTATTTTTCTAGTGAATGACAAATCGATGTAAGTATTTCCTAATGTACTTGGATAATCCAAGGTCGGAACCATATCTAGATTGAAATGATGTTTCATAAACTCGTTTAATCTACATTAAAATCACCCATTCAAATTATTGGAACCTCTTTATCCACTGTAAACCGTTTATCAATTAATTTTGAACTTTCTGTGTATTCCATTAATGCCGCAAGGAAGAACATATTTAAATCGACCTCTTTAGCATGCGGATGAATGTAAATGGAACCAAGTATAAATTTTGACGAACCATTCAAAGTAACATCCAATTTACCATTCATTTTAACAGTTAACCACTTTTTTCTCCCATTTTTATCTGACATATTTTATTTCATTCACAGTTTGGTTTTATATACCAAATTTTCTTAAGTACATTGACATGAAAAATGGGCAGGCGCCGAATTTTAACCGAAGATTAAGCAAAACCATAGCATTAAAGAGAAACCATAGCATTATAGAGTAACCATTTCACGTACATAATTAATAGTGTCTTCCATTTCATAATCTCGATACCTTATGACTCTGGCAAACTCTCTCTTTCGTCCTCATCCTGCTCGTCATCATCAACACCTAAGTCACCATCATTTTCAGCATCTACAACAAACTTTCGTTTACGTGTCTGAATTTTAGTATACCATGCAACAAAATTCGCCGCTAAACAAAGATTTATACATTTATACGCGCTACTTCCGTATTAGAAATATGCCAACAAAAATCGTAATTTTAACTTGTCATAACTTTTGACATAATTGTAAGATTTGTATAAATTTATTATTTTAGAGTCAGTCTCGATCTTTCCAAAAATCCATTTTCACTATGCTTCTACCATTAATAGTTTTGAAAATATAAACGTGGATGTAGACATCAAAATTGCGTTGGTGTTTTCTTAGATTGCACACTTAATGGACATAGTTCTCCTCGTAGTTCTACGTCAAAACTGGAAATAACATAGACGCCAGAAAGAAAAATTCTAGTGAAAATTTCAGTCAATAAATTTTACTTAAATTTTCCATGCAGTCTCAGTATGACCTAAGCTGTTGGAAAAACAACCGAAAGTATTGGTAACTAGTGAAAATTTTTGAAATATTGGCCAAAAACTGAAAATTACTTATATGGCCGCAGAAAATCAAAAAATTCTAGTGAAAATTCTAATCCATCACTTTGGACGGCAGTCCAAACGAGTGACGAAAGCACCTACTGTGCTGGAAGTCGAACGAAGTATATTATACAGCAAGTTTCCAACTTTTTCCCTTTGACGCCGCCAGGATCATGTTATATACCATTGGAAAGGTCTTGAAAAATAAACCTAAATAATGTATAAAAGCATGAATTTCTACCAACATTGAGTGGAGATATGACCTTCCGAAAATTGCCCCAAAAACTCAGTTTTTCGGGTATAACTGCCCCAAAAAATGTCCCAATTATTTTCTAACTGCCAAATTATGATTGTAGACATTAATACCAATTCAACGACACCTTAAACGTCCAAAACGGATGATTTTGACCAAAGTTATGACAATTTTAAATTTTTCTATGACGTCACCATATAATCTTGCTTTGGTATGTATGTTTGTTTGTCCGTACCTCTTTTATTTGATCTCATATTTCAGGGGTTGTAGTACTTAAAAAACTAAGCAACTTTTGTTCTACAACTTTTTGATTTGGCCGCCATGTTGGCCGCGGCCGGCCTCCGAACGGCCATTTTTGGCCATTTTGCCACGTCCACAGTGACGAATCTATTCGACATACCCTGGACATATGCATATCGTTGGAAAGGTATTGACGCCAGCTATCAAATAGAAAAAAAAGAATTCAAAAAATTATGTTGGAGGGTCATTTTGGCCAAAAAACTGAAAAATGCGAAATCGGCCGGCCACATTCGGCCAAATTGCTAAAAAATGAGCCCAAGACTTTTGATTCATATTTTCAGGATTATTAGAAACAAATCTCACCTACAATATGATATCAACCGTTTGTCCCAGAAAACTCGTATATTTTAGATATTGACCTCCATAACTTAAAAGCCACCTTAATTTTTTGCAAAATTTCATTTTTTGGCTCAAATGCACCCTAATATCGGTCCGTTGCGGTTCATAATGATAGTGAATCAACGTATTACAATGAAACAAATATAAATACATCATATTATTATCATTTCTAAGAGAATTTTTACCAGTGACTCTTTTTTCATAACAAAAAAAAATGAAAAAACTGACAAATTGATGTGATCGAAAAAATCACCAAAAACATTGAACAATCTCCTTGCATAAAATCGATGCTTTTTTAATCTTTATGATGATTTCTTTAAAAAAATAGATCTTACCACTCCTCCCATCGCATGAAGATGGAATATCAGCGAGAGGGTAGCTACCATTAATTTTTGTTTTCAACTAACAAACTAAAATATGTATATTTTATTGTATTGTTTAAGGGATCAAAAATGAATGGTATCCGCATGCGGTTAGTGACAAAACAGCAAGAAACATGCAAAAAAATTGTTGAATTACTCAATCGAATTTCTGCCAAAAACAGATGCATCTGATCTAAATTTTTACTACTCTGTAACATGCACTAAAACCTAAACTACATATGTTCAGCCGATAGCCTACGAGAACCGGTTGTGTAATAAGATCACACCCGGCATGACCTGTTTGTGGCATGTGGTAAAGGATTCTGAAATAAAATCTACTAAAATACTACAAAATGAAGATTGAAAAAATGCATGCAAAATAAAGAAATAGAATCGTCTACCACACACTAGAAACCGTACACCAGACCGTAGGCTACTATATAGGCAACAAAAATGCTTATAGAGTTCGGTTCCGACCTTTCCCGTCTTTTTTATTTCATTTTTGTTTGTGTTAGTGTGATTTCACCGAAAATTTGTTTAAGCCGCAATTAAAATCAGTATCATAGGTAAACGGGGAAAGAATAGAAGAAAGTTATGATTTCTGTGAGATCAAGTGTGGAATAGAGCATTGTGCCTCATACACAGACGCACGCCACTGGAGTGACGAATATCGAGAAAAGAAGAACGAATCATGCACGAACGAATCCGTAACACATAGCCGACAGCTGTGTGAAAGTATGCGTAATTCGTTCTTCGCCTCTCGCTATTCGTAATATTCAATGCCACGCGTCTGTGTATGAAGTCGTATTCATACGACGGATAAAAATCTCGGAGTTTTCTATCCCAGATTTTTTTTTCAACTTTTTTGTATGAATAAAGCGTGTCTGTTGTATAATTTACGTGATGTAATTGATTAGAACGATGGAATAGAAAAATCCCGGATTTTTATCCGTCGTATGAATATGACTTAAGGCACAATAACACGTAGCGGCCACTTGTGAGCTATCGAGTGTGTATGAACTGTTTTGACTGACAACAATAAAACGAATCGCAATTCAATTCATTTTCAATTTGCCGTGCCAAAATCATTGATATCAAATAAAAAACCTCTTAACGAGGTAAATTTTCGAGTGACGAAAGCCGAATTCAATTCACAAAATTTCTGATATCAAATTTGTGCCGAAAAAAACAATTGCATTCGAATTGTCAACGAGTTTTCGGAATGTTAATGCATTCAGCGCGTTGTTGTTGAACATTCCGAAAAATCGTTAGCAATCGTTATTCTTGACAGCTAGAAAGCAAAATGTAAACAAACGCGCCGAATGCACTAACATTCCGAAAAATCGTTGACAAATCGAATGCAATTGTTTTTTTCGGCACAAATTTGATATCAGAAATTTTGTGAATTGAATTCGGCTTTCGTCACTCGAACATTTACCTCGTTAAGAGGTTTTTTATTTGATAAATTTTCCCCACATTTTTCATGTCACTCGAACATTTACCTCGTTAAGAGGTTTTTTATTTGATAAATTTTCCCCACATTTTTCATGTAGTCTCAGTATTAGAAAAACAACCGAAAGCACAGGGTGGACCAAAAGTTGCTATGGCATTTAAAAATTTAATAGCTTTTTCGTTTATATATATTTTTTTTTTAGATTAAAAATAAAACTCACACTCACAGAATGAAAATCTTTTCTCATTAAGTATGAAAAATAATGTCACTTAAATGATCCCCGTTTTCAGCTTCGCTATGATGGGCTCGTTTTAGAGCATTTTCCGTAACATCTTTCAAAATGTGTGGCTGTAGCGTTCGAATTTCTGCAACAATGTTGGCCTTGAGTTCAAGGATTGTCTCGGGCTTGTTCACATATACTCGCTCCTTCAAATAACCCCAAAGAAAATAGTCGGGTGCTGACAAATCTGGCGAACGCGCTAGCCAATTCATTTCCGAATTTTTGAAAATTATTCGCTCTCCAAAAATTTGCATTAAAAATGGCATTGTGGGCAGTGGCTCCATCCTGCTGAAACCACATCTCAGGTCTGTTTTCAAGAGCAGGACGTAAAAATGTTCTATCATAAACCGATACCGCTCTCAATTTACGGTTACAGCACTTCCATCTTCATTTTCGAAGAAGTAAGGCCCAATAATATTTTCAAATGTAATGCCACACCATAATGTACACTTAATGGGGTGCAATTGGCGTAGATGAATGACTCTTGGATTTTCAGAACCCCAGAACCTGCAGTTCTGCTTATTAAAAAAGCCATTCAAATGAAAATGAGCTTCATCACTCATAATCAGATTTTCAATAAAGTTGATTTCATTTCTGGCCACCTGTTGAAATTAAACTGCAAAATTTAGACGTTGCCGATGATCTCCAGGTTTTAATTCTTGCACAAAATGCGCCGTACGAGACATTCCTAGATGAGCAGAACGCTACTGGTAGATGTTTCGTTAACACTTTGCTCTACACATTCAATATTTTCCGCAGTGCGAATTAAACGTGGTCTACCGGTTCGAGGCAAATCGAATTATGAGGGCGAAATTCTGACATTAAAATGGCGACGATAAGCTTTTTGCGTCAAAATAATTGATCGCTGATTTAAATAATAAAATTCTATTATTCTGGTTCTTTGTTCAGTTGTGAATCTTTCCATTATTTATTCTCCAGGTGTTATTTATATAATCTGGAAAAAAATATAAAAACGAAAATGTTATTAAATTTTTAAACCCCACAGTGACTTTTGCCCCACCCTGTATTAGTTACCAGTGAAAGTTTTTGAAATATTGGCCAAAACCTGAAAATAACTTAAGAAAATCAAAAAATTCTAGTGAAAATTGTAATCCATAAATTTTTCCGAATTGTCCCTGTATGCGATGCAAATTTTACAAAATTTCATTAAGAAAGCCGAGTTCTCTCCAGTTTCCATTTTTGATAAGGACTGGTTATGGAATATGGCTAGAAGTCCAGCACGAATAGATCCTAGAATTGAGGCCAAAACTTACTTTAAAATCCCTGATCAATACTACTATCCAAATTTCATAGTAATTCGTTAAGAAATGGCGGAAAAATGGAATATTGTTAAAGTTCAAGATTTCATTTACCGAGGGTAGATTATTCAACGAAGCAGTTGGTATACGGCCTGGGGAAAAATTTGTTTTTCTTGTAAACTCATTGCTTTGAGGACGGGCACACCATTTGCTAGGTTCTAGGTGTTTGATTGTCCCGTCGTTTCTGGATTGTCAGAGCTTCGTTGGTTAATTAGCAGGGACTACCACGTGCAGGTAAGGTTGACATTTGGGCAGGTATATTGGCTTTCTAGACCGATGCCCAGTATCTCCCCCCTCCCCCCCCCTCAAAAAAACTAATTAAAAATTTAATAAAATTCTTGATTTAAAAAATAAAGAACTAAAAAAAAATAACAGAAATATTCCCATTTGTTGTAGCAAGATTCATGCCCAGAATGCGGGTTCACGAGAATGTAAAATGCAACCAAGTATGGTGGAGTGGTAAAAAGTGGCTAAACATTTTTATGTTATTGACCCTCGTACTCCCTTCGTAGATTACATTGTTTTTCATCCGTTTTAGGTGTTTCATTGCTGCACTGTATATTTCTCACAAACTTCTATTAGTCACTATATACAAGTAGTGTTACTTGGTTACTGTCAGTAAGCGTATGGATTGAATGAACACTAAAAAATTACCTAATCTATCTACATATTTGAAGTTCTCTTTCATCTTAAATTAATTAACAGAGCCCCTAGGAAAATAAATGCCGGTCATTGCAAATTTTAATTATTGTCCGAATTCTTGTCAGCAGTCTTACAGTCAACAATAATTACCCATATATTATAACGACGTGGCGGTGCGATTAATTATCATTCCGCGCAAAAATGATCGTTATTATTACACGCGAATTTATTTGCTATAAATAATTCAATTCTTTTATATAAATAACAATAATTTTAAAAGAATTTCTAAAAATAGAACATTAAGGCAGGCACAAAAAGAAAAGAAATTGTAAGAATTGGAAGTAGAAAAATTCTTCTTGAATATTTATTGCACTACACACACATACGAGTACATAATAGAAATGTGTACATGATGCCCATATGAGCACTGGAACAGTAGATGAGATGAGGTCATTGCTGGTGAATCAGTGTGTAAAGCCATAGCATATAAGATGCCTATTATGTATTTCTAATGTTATTTATCTTTTATTCGTGGCGATCTCTGTAAACCTCTGTGCATCAAATTATAACAAAAGCAGCAGAATAGAATACATGATCTTGAGAGGGCATTGGTCTCTTTTGTGGTTTGTTCGATTTGCTTCTCGTTTTAGAGTAATTACGCTAATTTCGTTTTTTTTTTGTGCTTGTAAAGGTTCAATAATATATACATAAAATTCGCGAGTTGTTTAAACTGATCAGATGATGTACATAGAAATGATGCGCAATGTGCGCTGAGAACGGGCGCAGCAACAGACAATAATTAGATTTCATTATATTTAAGTGATGATATCGTGATTCGGGGATTTTTTGGTACATATTTTGTGTATATAGATTACTTTAAACACTAAACAATGGCATATAATTTGCTGAATTAGAGAAATATAAATTATATACATTTTGTATAATACCTGAGGCAGTTAAATTTGTGATACGTGATAATTGCTAAATTTCTCATGAAAAATGTTTCGCGCTATATAAATATGCATATCGCCCGAAAGTATGCAAATACTAAACGTTAGTTGATGATGCATGGGGGCTTTTAATTTATAACCAAACCTACTAGCACACAATAATTAAATTACAACTACTATGGTGATACAAACTTCTTCGTCTTTTGGTAATATCCGTTTCGAAATCGAGAGAATTATCAATGACATGTTTAACGATGCCCGAATAATCGAAAACAGCTAAATGGCGGCTAGACTGTTTTGTTATAATAAACCGATTAAGCAATTTATTCCGATAAAGTCACGTTTGTTGGTGTTCTCCTATAGTCCTAAATAGAAACAATCAATCCGAAATAAGATCCTTCAATCGAACATGATTGATGAAAAACCGATCCGCTAATTAAATTTTATTAAATTTGATGCATCAGCTCCGATATATTAGGTGTAATCGGTTTTGCCATCCTATATTGAACTGTGATTACTTGCCAATGTTCTTGAAAGAGGTCCCGCTCAATTCAAGTGAGCTTGAACTATAGTTTTGCCTCTCCACTGGAGGAAAGTGGTTTTGAGATCTTCTATTGCCGGACTATTTTTGTCCAAAAACGTTCATAATTTTCTTGTATTTTCATGATATGTTAAATGAAATTTGCTGCCTCTCCACAAGAGATACACTTCATTTCCTATATTATAACCATTTTAAATTGTAGAGGATCGTGACTAGTATTAACAAAGAGGCTAATCATCACAATCGGATTCTGGCACTCGAAAAGATTTTCTCACCCTTTTTATCACAATCGCGGAGCCGATATAAATTAAACAAAAAAAATCTGGCCCATCGCAAGACACCAATACAAATTTTTCCGAAATTAGAACTCATATACATCGACTCAGCAAAAAGTTTGAGCTGGGGAAAAAAATTGAAAGGAATTTGGTACCTCCTAAATGAGGTTTTCCTAGATAGATTAGATAGATTAGATTTTAAAATTTAATTAATTATCTTCTAATTTCTTCGTTTGCTCTGAAAATATACGTACAAGTGTTGATTCGGAAGGCATAGTCACTACGAATCAAGTCTGTGTTTATTTTCGTTATTTTGTCAAAATACTTTGGAGTTTCCCAAAGTCCGCCAAAGTGCCTCTGGTGGTACAAAATGTTTTTTGTATTATTTCCTCTCACGTTGATGTTTCCACTATTCTTCAAAATTCACTGCACCTACAAAATTTGACCCATATTGTCACTGACGGAGATGAGAACCAATGGGTCGTCCTATCTCCGAAATCCGAATCAGATTGGAAATCGACCCAAATCAAATTTAGCGGAACAGAACCCACGCAAATCTTCAATTTTACCCCCTTACCTGAACACAATCCCAGAATGAACTCTAGTAATATCTCTTCTAAATGTATAAGTGCCCATAAGTTGCATTCCATTATGTACTTTCGAAACCGCAAAAAAATTCTGGCGCAAATTTCGGAGTCCGTATTCACGTCTTCCCTAAACTCTCCTAGTGATGTTCACCCTTATGCCTTAACCGAAATTGAAGGGGTTCCCATACGTAGTCTCCTCGACAGCAGAGTAACAATTAGCACGTTAGGTAAGCATGGGGATGACTTTATCGTTCGAAATAATTTACCTATACATCCCATGTCAGCTGTGGTTCAGACCGCTAATGGATCCTCCGAACGTGTATTAGAGTATGTCAAGGCCAGCATTAAATTTCAAGATAAAACCATTCTGATGAGAATATTTTTGGTTCCAACTTTACATCAAGAATTATATCTAGGTTGTGACTTTTGGCAGGCTTTTGGGATTTAACCATCCATTTCTGAAATATCCATCCCTTCAGTTCAGCCTGAATTTCAATATCCGACAAAACACCATAGTTTAACTGACGCTCAACAAAATAAACTCCAGGCCATCATTAAGACTATTCCTAATTACGAGACAAACGGCCTGGGCAGAACTACGTTATTGTGTCATTCCATTGATGTTAGGGATGCCGCTCCGATCAAACAACGTCACTTCATTATTTTAAAGCTCATAGAGTCGTGTTTCAAAAAGACGAAGAGGGATGTGATCGGCCAATTGCGTGTTCATCGCAATCAAAAAGTTCCACTTCTATGTTGAAGGTCTCCCATTTATGGTGATAACCGACCATGCCAGTTTAACTTGGTCGTTAAAGAACTTGTCTGAACGTTTAGCTCATTGGAGCCTCCAATTACAAAGTTTTGACTTCCAGATTGAATATCGGGAAAGGACACAAAATGCCGTTCCGGATGCGCTATCTAGAATGAACATGGATTCGATCAATTTGTCACCCGTGGGTATTGATCTCGATTCACCGGAGTTTCAATCCGTTTAATATTTAGCTTTCATTCAAGACTTGCAAAAACGACATCACAAAACCAACTTAAAAGTTTCGTCTGGGGAAAGCTTACATAAATTTGACTCCGCAAGCCGACACTTATATACCGAATGATATACCGGTTTGAAAGTTGGTCGTCCCGCAGGCGCTGAGACATCTGCTCATCTTGGAATCAAAAAAACTAGTGAAATGGTTCGACGTTATTTCTTTTGACCAACGCTTCAGACGGATGTCAAAAATTATATCAGTTTGTGTCATTCGTGCAAATCAAATAAATCAATGAATTATTCTAGCCGTCCTCCATTAAAAAGTCTTCCCACCACGATTCGACCCTGGCAGAGAATTTATCTCGATTTTTTGGGACCATACCCTCGAACTCGTAATGGAAACACCTCCATTTTAATAGTACTTAACCATTTTTCGATATTTGCGCTAACGAAAGCAGTCAGGCAAGCAACCTCTGGTGAAGTAGTAAAATTCTTAGAAGATCATGTTTTTGTAACGTTCGGAGTACCAGAAAATATTTTAACAGATAATGGAGTTCAATTCACCGCCAAGCAACTAAACACTTTATGTCTAAAATATGGGGTCGAGCACTTGTTCACTGCCAAATATGCTCCTCAGGGAAACTCATCGGAACGGGTTAATCGAACATTATTGGCTGCCCTGCGTTCATATATAAAAGAAGATCATCGGGTCTGGGATGAAAACTTATAAGTGGCATCACCCATGCGGAATACCGTTCACGACAGTACCAAATTTGCTCCACAGTATATTGTTTTTGGCCAGCATGCCATCTGACATGACTCCGTTTACAAAATATTAAAAGATATCAATCAGTTTGGTGGTAGTTGGTTACAGTTTGAAGATATGCCTGAGACGTTGAATCAACTGCACTTATCGGTTCGAAGCCACTTAAGCAAAGCCATAGATAAGTACGCGGCGAAACTTGCTCCAAAATTCATTAAATGTACTATTGTTAAGCTGATTGGAAATGTTATGTGTGAGGTTGCTGATGATGGCCATATATCATTTTAAAATCATAAATATTTAAAATCATAAATGCGTATTGTAATCAATTATATAGTAAGCCCGGCTGTGAGACATCTCCTGGGTGTGAGTCGTCCCCACGAATGTAACATCCATCTCTGCGTTGTTTGCTCCATCCAAAAAGGTTACCACTCCTGCGCAAATCCTCTTCGTGATTGAAATATTTTCTTTGCAGATAAGAACTACTGCCTTTGTTGCCATACAAATAATACAGCGCGATATAGCCTCGAAGTCTGAATGCAAGAAGGTCGTTCATATGATACTCTAGAAACCGTTAATTGGTCCATTAATTGCTGCTGCATTTTGCCTTCAAACGTGCGAATACGAACACCACCTGACCACGCTTCAAATCATTTCTTTGTACCTCATTACATAATATCTCTGCTTCTGTGAAGATGTTAGCAATATTGGATAATGGATAATTTTAAATGTTGGATATTGGATAATTTTAAATGTTGCTCGCGTAATATTAAATTGGAGAGGTGATGTCTTGGTGGATGAAGTATCGGATATCTTGCTTCAAATTGTACATCTTCCTTTCCGATTCGTTCCCCCACTCTCAGTACTCCGATCTTATCTACAAAGGGAAAAATTTTAACTTTGAACTTCTATTAATTGGCCTTTTATTGATTATTTTATTCATTTGTGCCTGAGTTGTTTCTTCTATTAAAATAGGTCCAAACTTTCTTTTACTTTTTTAACTTTTATATTTCTTTATTATTTTCACTTAGCACCATTTATTATTTTCTCGCTTTCACTTTCGCTTTTAATCTTTCGCGTACCGAATCTCTCAAATGACACACCAAGACTGAAGGCGGATTCAATTTTGGGTTCTTTTGATCCTTCCTTCGTTCTGATTTTTTTTTAAGTCAATCCAAGTTGACGAAAAAAATTCACAAGAAAAAACGTCATTTTTAACTAATGAAATTTTTTTTAAAAAATTTCAGACAGAACGATGGAACGAAAGAAACTGAATCCACCTTGACTGATACTGTGCATCCACACGAGATATCATGATACCGGTCACACTCCTCGTTTCTTTCTTCTTTTCCAATAAAACCGGTTTTCTGAAAATCGGGGAAAGAAACGAAAAGTGAGTCTGGTATCATGATATCTCGTGAATACACAGATTGTGTTTATTGCACTCGTATTTATACATCGATCGAAAATTCTAGATTCGCCTAAATGTTCTGTTCCAGACATATATGAAATTTTTTAGTACTACTACTAAACCTTAGATGTCACCAATCTCGCATAAAAGAAATTAGTTTAGCCCTAAAACTTAATTCAGCAATTTTTGTAGAATAAACGTCTACTCTGGATTTTGGATGCTCAACCGGATGCAGATTCAAAACGTCATAGTGAGTCATTTGCTGGCCATTGGATGATGCCGAACACTAATGGTGGCAGCTACGTTTAGACGCTTTAGAGGGACATAAAATGAATGGAAACCGGGCCGAACAAATTGAGACTTGCAGATTGATCAACTCAGGGTTGGAACGGAATTCGTTAGATAAAACATTAAAATCTGGATGAAATAGCACTCAAGGCGAGGAAAGTTAGAGATTGTTCACCAGTAGTAATTAGTAGGGTAGCGGGTGTCATCGGAAGCGAGGATTGGCGGTTAGCAATACACAGGAAGGCTGTTCAGATGAAAGGGAGATGCGTGGAACACATCTCCCAAACTGATTGTAGGAAATGGAGGAAAGTAAGAGTTAACAAGAACCATAAAGACGGCGAACACTATAAAATAATATATACTAAGTTGAACGGGCTAAACTTTAAGTCGCTAAAAATCGAGAGGGACAGACAAACTTGGAAAAAATTGCTTATGAAATGCGGGTCAAAAATGGCGATGTAGTGGAGGCGGCTGTTGGCATTATTGAATGGCGTCGGGAGATGTGGGCGAATGTAAAGTTGAAATGGATTGCGTTATACGATCTAACCTATAGAGGCGGTAGTTTGGATCCTGTTCGGGACGAACGCGCTTATGTGGGCAGTAATGTTACGATCTCGCATATTGGGTTGATGAGACGTTTATTTTACAAAAATTGCTGAATTAAGGTTTAGGACTTATCTCTTATCTTTTATGCGAGATTGGTGACATCTAGGGTTTAGTAGTAGTACTAAAGAATTTTATACCAGTTTACTGTGTAGCGGATTATAAAAGTCGTGAACGGAACATCTAGGCGAATCTAGAATATTCTATCGATGAATAAATACGAGTGCAACAAACACAATCAGCCATAGTGAAAGTGAATTGCGGGAAAATAATAAGTGGTGTTAAGTGAAAATTATGGTGTAAATTAAAATTGTAATTTGTGTATTAAGTGAATTGATAAATAATTGTGGAAATTATTTGTTGCTGTGATTCAGTGGGAAAATTATTGTTGAAATATTTCGGGAATATTCTAGTCGTGACGTAAATATTAGATAAATATTTGGAAATTATACAGAGATTATTTCCGGTATTTTCACGAATATTCTGGAAGCGTGTGAATTACGTGAATTGGTGTTGTAACCGTCAAATTCTACAACGATAGTCACAATCTAGTGATACGAACCGCATTTGACAAGGCATTTTCGTAACATTTATTAAATTAATAGCGAATTCTTTTACGTTTTTGATGTAAATAAAATTTCCGATAGTTAAAAAGAGTACGAAAAGAATTTGATGTGTTTTTATCGTTGTGTGCGTAAACGAGAAACGAAAGCCAAAAACAATAATAAACCAATTTTGTGTCGACACTCTTGGCGATATTTGGCAAGATTTACGATTGACATATTATATGTACATAAATATGTGTATGTGTTAGTTAAAATGACCTTGTAAAAGTTAGCCGATAGTTTCCAGCCGAAAGTAAAAATCGATAATGCAGATAGCGCCTTTGCTATCTCAGTTGAAAATATATGAAATGTCAAATATTAATATGCTTCAGCCGAAAGTTATCACCCGACATTTTCAGCCGATATTTTGTAGCCGAAAGTATTTTTTTATACCAAAAATATTTGTTTTCTGCAACAAAAATAAAATTCAACTGAAATGGTTAAAAATAAAACACTTTAATAGCATTATTAATTGTTTAGAAAACTCAGTTTCCAATAGGGAAGCTTGTATATAAATATATCATGCAAACAAATGTCTAAAAATTTGAAAATAGATTCAAATGGAAGACCTCAAAATATTTCAGATCGATTTCAAGTTGGAAGTCCGGGAAAACACAATTGAATATATCGATGACACTTTAAACGGACAACTTTTAGAAATTTTCAAATATTTGTGTGTGCGATATATTCAATTGAGTTTTTCCGAATTTCCAACATTAAAAGTGACCTTAATTTTTTCCCAGATTTTTTCCATCATTAGGACCTTTTATTTGAGCCTATTTCCAACGATGAGACTTTTAACAGTCAATTTTTAAATTTTGAAAATTTGAATTTTCGATTTCGATTTTTGTGTGTGCGATATATTCAATTGAGTTTTCCTGAAGTTCCCATAGGAAAATTGATCTGAAATTTTTTCCAGGTGTGAGCAACCTTGAGACCTATCATTTGAATCTATTTCCAACCATTACACGTTAAACGGCCAATTTTTAGAAATTTTCAGATTTTGGTTGTGCGATATATATAACGGGTGGGGCAAAAGTCCCGCTACCATTTTGATTGCCTATAACTTTGTTCAAAGAAAAGATAAGTAAGTTTGGTTTTCATAAAAAGTTTATTTGGTCTTTACATTTTGTTTCGTTATGATTGGAAAATTATATCGGCTAAATGGTGACCGCGATTCGCTATGCAACTTTCGGCTCTTTTTAAGGCATTTTTCATGACATCCTGCAACATCTCATGCTAAATTTCTTCAATTTCGTGACGAATATTGTCTTTAAGATGTTGAATCGTTTGGGGCTTATTCACATAAACTTTTGATTTTTAAAAACCCCATAAGAAAAAGCCTGGTGCTGTTAAATCCGGAGATCTGGCTGGCCATCCTTAATCGCCATTTCGCGAAATTAGTCTTCGTGGAAAAACGTTATTCAATAATTGAATTGTTGAACGGGCTGTGTGTGCTGTGGCCCCATCTTGCTGAAACCACATGTCCTATAGTCCTTGCTGTTCCATTTCAGGCACAAGAAAATTTCGAATCATGTCTTGGTACCGTTCAGCAGTAATAGTAACTTCAACACCTCGGTTATTTTCAAACAAATAGGGGCCAATAATGTTTCTAGCATGAATACCACACCATACAGTTGTTTTAAGTGGATGCAATGATGTTTCATGAATTAATTGAGGATTGTGTGTTCCCCAGAACCGACTGTTCTTTTTATTGACGTGGCCACTGAGAAGAAAATGGGCTTCATCGCTCATTATCAATTTAGACGAAAAATCTTCAATTTCACCAGACAGCCTTAGGATTGCATTGCTGTACTCAACTCGTTGATCATGATGTTTAGATAGCAATTTATGGACTAATTGAATTTTGTACGGGACAATTTTCAAATCAGTTTTCAAAATTCGCCTTAAACTGCGTGCAGAAATGTGTAACTAGAAATCACGTCTCCGAATTGATGTTTCTGGAAACTCTGCAACACTATCGCGTGCCAGAGCCACATTTTCAGCGTAACGAGACGTCCGTTGTCTTCCAGAACGAGGTCTGTCTGCTGTCGTACCGTACTGTCGAAAATTCGCATGTAAACGATAAATTGTGGTTTTGTGAGGCACTGGACGATTAGGATATTTTTGACAAAATTTCCGCTGAGTGGCACTAATGGAACGATTATTTTCAATAAATATTGTCACTATTTCTGCTCGTTCTTGTGGCGTATATTTATCCATTATAAAATTTGGGCGTCTACACAATACAATGGTTAAAGCGAAACTGAGGTAAACGTAACATAACCAAGATGGCGCTCAATCAAAATGGTAGAGGGACTTTTTCCCCACCCGTTATTTATCGCCTCGATGGCAAAGTGATCAGCATGCTTGCTCCAGCGACCGGAGCTTCCGGGTTCGATTCCCGGTGGTGACAAGAAAAAAATATCATGGCCGATTTAGGATCAATGGATTAATCACTCATTATCCGAAATGAAAATATGATTATGAAACCTGGTTTGAGGCGGCCAAATCCTTTGATGGGATATAGTGCCAGAGAGAGAGAGAGAGAGAGATTTATATACAAGCTTCTCTATAGGAAATTGAATTTTCTAAACAGCTAATATTGCTATTAAAAATTTAGTTCAGTGTTTTATTTTTAACGGTTGAATTATTTTTTGTTGTAGAAAAGAAATATTTTTGATTTAAAAAACACTTCGGCTGAAAAATATCTGCTGAAAAATGTCGACTGAAAAATATTGGCCGAGATATGACGGCTGAAAAATATCGGCTGAGATAGCAAAGACACTATCTGCATTATCGATTTCTGTACTTTCGGCTGGAAACTATCGGCTAACTTTAATACTTTACTGAAGTTAGCAGAAAATTCAAACGAAACCAGTATTATCGACCAATTTCAAGCAGGAAAAATAAAATAATTATTCAACAAAATGCTTAAAAATAAATAAATAAACCGAATCGATAAAATTACATAAATTTATTTAAATGTGCATATAAATTAACATGTACTAGTAACTTATTAAAGTTACTATATTAACACTGTTAAAGTTAACCGAAAGATTTCAGCCAAAAGATAATGCAGATAGTGTCTGCTATTCCAGCCGAAAAAATGCTTTATAGCCGAAAGATATATTACTTGATATACATAGTTCTACTATCGCCTCCAAACAATCAGAATACAGCAGAAATCTGTCAGGAGCTGAATAATTTTACCAAATTGGCCCAAATCATATAACGCAAATTACTATAAATTAAGAAATTTTCGAAACTAAATAAAATATTCTGTAACTTTTGAGTTATCCACTTTCCCATCGATCCTACTATGTTTATTAGATAGGTCATAATCCTAGGTAAGCCCACTCGAAATTTGGAGAAAGTCTGAAGAAGCTAGGGAGGAGGGTGCAATTTGGTATAATATGCAAGAAAATAAGAAATTTCCGAAACTTAATAAAATATTCTATAACTTTTGAGTTCCACAAAATGATCCACATTTAAAAATTCGTGTATCCTGCATTATTAATTTATCGTGTAAGTGGGATATATTGTTGGGCTCGGGCCTACAAACAGAATACCTGTGGAAAGTTTATGTGGGTTCATAGCTAAATTTCCGAAAATCCTCCGCCATGTCTGAAATCACAATATATCCCGCTTACACGACAAATTAATAATGCGGGCTACACGAATTTTTGAATGTGGATCATTTTATGAGAAAAGGAGATTTCAGGCAAAAGTCTCGTTTTGATCGTTGAACGACAAACATCGAGAACAAATAAATATTAATAAAACAATAAAATCATAAAACAATAAAATCGAATATTGTACTGAAATAAATAGTACGAAAAAAAAAATCGAAATATTAGTGTATATAAAAAAAAATCTTGTTATAACTGGGGCATCCTATTCGGAGCCCCAGGTAGTGGACTGAAAGTAAACAAACTTTTATTGTGATTCAGTGTACAACAGTGAGAATGATAGAATTAGAAAATACGAGTACTAATTCGGATGTGGAAATAACTTTCGAAAGTTATTCAAATCCAATAATTAAACCTCCAAAATTAATAAAACGGCTCGGAATGGCTTTAGAACAGTCGCAAATTAGTGAAAGTAAATTACAACAGTTAATTCAACAAAACGCTGATTTAATTAAAAATAATCAGAGAATGGCAAGTCAAATAGCAATACTGGAAGGTCAACTGAAAGAGACCTCACAGAGAATGATGCTGTTAAATGAAGCAAAAAATTCTGATGATTTGACTTACAACGTGCCAACACAAACACAGACTAATTCATTGCCGTTAAATGAAAATAATAATGTAAGTATAGCAGATAGCCGTTCATCCGCAGATGAGAATAATAATTCAGATGACGAGTTTATACCGGTCGTACGACGACAAAATCGCCAGAAAACCCGTAATAATACCATTAATAATAAAAAACAAAGTAATAAAGACATACAAACCAAGGATAATAAAAACCATAATAATGATAATAATAAAAAGAATAATATCAAAACAAAGGTAAAAATACCTCCAATAAATATATACGTGCAAACTCCAAAGCAGACCACAACGGTTTTAGAAAGATCTACCGTTAAAGATTTTACTATTCAAAGAGTAAATAGTAATAAACATATTCTTTATGTTGAATCGCTGGAAAGCTATAACAAGGCAAAGCAATTGTTAAACACAGTGTATACACAATATTATACCTATACACCAAAAGTACATAAGCCAAAAAACATATTACTCAAAGGGTTTTCAAACGATGAGGATACCAGTGAATTATTGAACGAACTAAAATCCTACGAAACAGACGAACTGCAATTTACAAAGTGTGCACAGTTTGAAGCAAATAAGCCAAGAACAAACAACAACAAATTGGCAATTTACATGATACAAATATCAGCTGGATCAAATTTAAAAGCATTATATAAAATACAATACCTTCGACATCAACGAATCAAATGGGATAAACTAAAATCGAATGATAATATTAGCCAATGTAAAAATTGTCAAAGATTCGGACATTCGGCAATTAATTGCAATCTCCCATACCGGTGTGTTAAATGTGACAAGGAACATCAACCACAGCAATGTCAATTAACTAAAGAGGAAGGCTCTACGGCCTACTGTACAAATTGTAAAGAAATAGGACATCCAGCCTCATTTAGAGGATGCCCGATGTATAAAAAAATTATAATGAAGATGCAGGAAGCTAAACTACTAAAGCAGCAAAAGGTGGAAAGTCGAAGTTTCAACTCATCATATATTAAAACAGGAACCAATTTTGCAGATCTTTTTGGAGCCAACAACAAAAATAAAACTGGTAAACCACAAACAGCTACTAACAATAATAATACCACTAACAATATAAATGAACAAATATTACAGAAGTTGAAGATATTTGAATCCTACATGATCGAAAATGATAAAAAGATTGAAACATTATTCAATACAATACGCTCTTTAATGAATGAGTAAACAAGTCAATTTCCCCGATATTAAAATAATAGGTAATCAATTTACCAAAAATTACTATAAGATATATTTTACTTCTGTAATATTATGTTTAGAATGGGCAATACGAACATTATTAATATCTATTAATAATGGAAGTAATAACTCTAACAAAAAAATTAAAAAATACCATGGCAAATATTAGAAATCTGAAAATTATAGTTATAAATGTAAATTCAATTTATTCAATCGAACGAAGAATGAATCTGATAGACTTCATTGATAGACACAATCCTGATATAATGTTATTAACAGAAACTAAAATAGATAATACGTGTAAATTTGCAATTAAAGGATACAATATGATCAGAAATGATAGAAACAAGTTAGGTGGCGGTACCGCCATATTACTAAAAATTAAATTTAAATTTAAACACATCTCCTATATAAATCATCATTTAAGCAAGATAGAATGTACTGTAGTAGAAATTTACTTAAATAATATAACAACAAACTAATTATAGGTTCACTTTACTCGGCTCCAAACCAATCTAATACAGAATTTATTACAGATTTAAGCCAAATTTTCACTCAGTTGGATTGTAAAAGTTCTAATAAATTTTACATATTCGCGGGGGATATGAATGCCAAGCACAGTTCTTGGAACAACACTGTAGAGGATTCGCGAGGAAAAAAATTACGAGAATGGATTAACATGAATTCACAGTTCTATAAACTAAAATTTATTACACCAGACAAACCTACTTATCCGAGAACCAAATCTACATTAGATTTGGCATTCATAGACGATCGAATGAAACTATCAAACGAGGCTTACTTAAATACTGTCAAATACGATAGCGACCATCGAGCATTAGAATTTAGTATTATTACTCAGCAAATCAACGATCCAATAATTGCAAACACAACAATAAATAACCAAAATAACTCAGAGTGGGTTAGAGGAGTAGATTGGAATAGATATAGAGATAAGTTGGAAATATATCATAAAAAAATAAACGAAGAGGACATCGGAACCAAAATTGCTAACAACAGAAACTTAACGAACGACGAAATGGACCAACATTTACTGAACATTGACTCAATGATAAAAAAAAACTATGCAAGAAACCAGGACCAATAATAAAGAAAAGGTATATTTAAAAGATTTATATGGAAACAAAATCATATTTAAATTATATAAACAAAAAAGTATAATAGTCTCACAAATAAAGAAAATGAAAAGAAGAAATAATTACAATAGAAATATTATGAACAGACTTCAATCAATATTAAACAATATCAATGAATTAATAAAGCAAAACATCAAGATTCAAATTAATAAATTTTGGAAATGTAAAATAGAAAAGATAAAAATAAATAAAAACACAAATTTTTTTAAAAATATAAATCAAATTTTTAGACCGAAAGATAAAATATCGATAAATAATTTAAATATGAATTTAGGCAATAGTGAGGATCTGATATTGCTTAATTATCAAAACAAGTACTTAACTGATTTAAATGATAAAAGTAAAACTAAACGTATAGATAGTGAAAATATTGAAATATTGGATCCTGAGAATAAGCTAAATGTGATTGGGGCTTATATTCAAAAACAAACAGAGAAACACAACAAGTCGAGAATGGAAAATACTATTAAAATATTTATAACACAAATAATCGAGCAAAAACCAAGAGTCTTGTTTAACAACACTGATAAATTTTTTAAGGACGAGTTCAACGATGACAGCACCGCAGATTATATAAATCAAAACACTGTGACTCACAACAAACTTCAAACGACCATAGATGAACTCAAAAACATTTTCAAATGTCTAAATAAAAAAAAATCCTCGGGCCAGACAACATACCAAACATAGCACTGAAATATATACCAGATTGTATCATAAGAGACTACTGGATATTGTTCAATAATGCATTAAATAACAACTACTTTCCAAACAAGTGGAAAATGTCGAAAATTGTACCGATAAAGAAAAAAAACAAGGATCACAAATGCTATAAAAGTTACCGCCCTATAAATCTAGTACCGAACATTAGCAAAGTTTTTGAAATAATAATATATAATAAAATACTAGCACACACCACAAAGCAAAACTTATTACCTGACATACAATTTGGATTCAGATACTGCCATTCCACGGTACATGCGGTCAACAAATTAATATCGGATGTAATCAGAGGCCTTAACAACACTTGTGTAACCGGAGCTGTCTTGATAGACATCCAAAGAGCTTTCGATTCTGTATGGATAGAACGATTAATCTATAAACTACAGAAAAGGGGATTTGATAAAAACAACATATTTTCTTTATGAAATGTTGAAAGATAGAAAATTTTACATCTCAGACGGAAATATAACGAGCTGCGAATTTCAATTATACAACGGTCTTGGAACAATACTGGCACCAATTCTGTTCACTTTATACACGGCAGATTTATTAAAAAACGAATGTATAAATTCAAAAGAATGTCAGGCGTTAGCGTATGCTGATGACATTGTCATATACTCGACATCAAAAAATATAGATGTTATCCAACGAACGTTGCAAAAAAATTTAAACTACATAAATGAATACTGCAAAACATGGGAACTAAAAATAAATATTTCAAAATGTGAAATAATTCTGTTTCGGCTACCTTTAAATAAAATGAACAGTAATATAAGAAAAAATTGGAAAAAAATAATGATTAAACTCAATAATAAAAGAATAGAACAAACAATTTTACTCAAATACCTAGGTATAAATCTAGATCAGTATATTTATTTCGATAGACATATAAAAATGCAAATCGAAAAAGCATGTAAAGCCTTCGGATTGCTCAAGCGACTATTTTTGTCACAACATTTAAATAAACAGGTCAAATTAATCTGCTACCAAACGTTAATAAGACCTATATTAACCTACGGAGCGCCTATATGGTATAATATATCCTCGGCCACAATGGAAAAACTACGAGTTTTCGAAAGAAAATGCCTGAGAGCCTGTCTTTCAAAATACAGAAAAGCAGAAAATAAGGATCATTACATTTCTAATAAAACCCTATATAACTATATTAAATTTGATAGAATAGCTATATTCATACTCGAGCAAATAAGGAAACACATAGTAAGATCAACTACCAATAATGAAAATTCAATGATTTATGCACCATATCTAACAGAAATGGAACAGTTCAAAGAAGAAATAGAAAATAAATTTCCCCCTTTAGAATCCTTTATTTATTTAGATCAAAATTCATATACACAAAACCACAACACGGCAATACCCTTATTATATCACATAAACAGAAGAAAAAATAATAAATCGATTAATCCAAACGTCTTCAACGACCCAACACATATTAGGTTTAATACGAACATCTCGAATAAATCGGTACTGAAACATGTTAATAATATAGAAAAATATTGGTGGTTATGCCAAAATAGTTAATTAAACAAAAAAAAAAAAACGTATCTATTTGCAAATTCCATTATCATTTCTAGTCATATTTAAAATCTTAATTGAATTAAAGCTAAGGATTGTTTTTAGAAATACCAGTAACTTTTTAAATCCTAAAATATTTAAATAATTAAATTTTCGCAATATAAAATTCCATAAAAATATTAAACGTTATTATGATTGTGTGTAAAATGTAAAATATCATTGATGGTTAACTTAAACAAATTGAGAGCCTCAATTATTGCCAAGAAGGCCTAAATCTTGTAAACTAGCATTAAGTATAGTAAGTTTTTTGATATACAATGTTTACCTTACTAAAAAAAAAAAAAAATGTAAAAACTGGAAAATAAAATAATAATTTTATAAAAAAAAAAAAGGAGATTTCAGGCATGGCTGAGGATTTTGGCCTCAAACTTTGCACAGATATTCCGTTTGTAGGCCCGAGCATAGAATTTCAACTCGCTTAAATTTGTTAAAATATTTAGTTTATTATTTAAAAAAATCTTCTTGTTTCTGTTTCCCTCTATAAATTTGTCGGTAATGCAGTTTCACAATGAAATTTCGTTCGAAATATCCATAGTGCAGTTTTTGTATTATTATTAATACCCTCGCAAGATGTCGATAAAGTACTTTTCCGACGAAATTTCGGCTGAAATGTCGATAATGCAAATTTTTTTCTCCCAATTTTCTGCTAACTTCAGTAGTATAACTTTAATAGTATGTTGAAATGGAAGCAAAAATCTACAATTCAATTTTTTGATGTACATCAATTTTTTTTGCTGTTTTTTTCGCTAACAGAACGCAAAAAACGAGATTTACATCAAAAAATTTTGATGTACATCAAAATTTTTTAATTTTTTACCAGTTTTTTGTAAAAAGAAAACGCCATAAATGGCAAATTGATATACAAACAATAAAATATTTGACAATTGAATGATGATCGCAGGAGGAATTTTATTTATAAACTAAAATCTAAAATTATTTAATTTTTAGATGATATTCTGGAAGGGATCCGCACGAAACGCGATATTTCCAAACGCGATGTTACGAAACGAGATATTATGGCAAAACGCGATATGGTACAGAATATGCATTGCGAAGCGACGGAAGCCCCATAGGGATCCCATTTGAGACGCGATATTTTAAAATGCTAATTATCTGTGTATTCTCGTTTAAATAATTTCCTTCTGTTCAAATAATTTTTTTCTGGCATACTAAGGTAAAAAGTTAGTGGTTGTTTTTTTGAAAACAAAATAAAATTGTGAATAACCTTCCGCTATGGGAAACTTATTTTCTATTTACAAATATGTATTTACATCAAACTTTTTTTCTCAGTAGGCCAGAAAAAAACAGATAAAAGCTATGCAGGTAGAATCTTTCCCCAGTTCCCTATTAGCAGTGAATTACCAGAATAGTGTCAATAGTATAATTCAAATTTTAGTATTCTTTTAATTGATTCAAGTGAAATTTAGCGTTTGATGTGAGAACTATAACTCCCATGAAACCCCCCCCTCCCCCCCCACCCCACAAGCAGCACAAAAAATCTTACCGTTATTTATTCATCTTCTTTCAGTGTGTGTTTAATAGCCCAAATACGATCTATAACCCGAACGGGCTAGGGCGGTGGTTGTTTGACTATCTGGAAACCAGAAATTTTATCTGTTTAAGATCGGCATACAAGTAAATTTATTTTGCGCCGCGTATGCAACACACAGTTATAATGGATAAAATTACTTAAAAAAATTAAATTAAAATTTACCGTACCATTTAGCATTAATAAATAGTGTACATAAAACATAAAAGTGAAACAACAACAAAAATATGAATTGAAATTACCAACATGTGGCACGCGATCATAACAAAGCATATAGCAACATTAACCATCAGCAGCAGCAGCATAATCTCTATGCTTAAATTACAAAAATATAAAATTAATTAATTATGTTTAACTAAATCAATAATTAATCCAAAATGATCATGGTTGATCGTATCCATCGTATATGCATATTTTAAAATAATCATCATATGATCATTGTGTATCCGAACGAGGATCATCATAAGATTTTAATTTTTATTATAACACAAAATGAGCAAACATGATGATTATGATCGTGATCATAAAACATTTTGAAAAAGTTTTGTGTTTTAACCGATCATTGAACTTGTTTTTTAACGTCTTAACAATATCTCTTGTTTTCTTATAGATATATAATGTATGTACTCGTGTATACAGGTACGTATAAAGCTTTATTTCGCGAAGTATTTTTGCATCTGTCCATCCATTTAAAAATAAGAAAATTAAACGTTTTTTATGATCATTTTTACGTAAAGGATTTGTGCGATCGTGAAATTTAAATGCGACCGCTATATACGCAGCAAAAATAAATCTTAGCGATCGTTTAGAGCGACAACTGAATTTTAAGATCTTGCGTGCGTATATACCGATTTATGTATTTTGTGGTTTAGAAAATGTTTACTAGAGAGGGTACCTGCGCCACCTGTTGCTCATTATTAAGTTACCAACTGTGATAAATTATTATACGATTTCCGATATTAAATGTGTGACAGACTTTGTAATTTATGATATTATATCGGATTACCCCGATATCCTGAAGGACAATATAGAAACTTGTTTAAAATACCAGACGAGAGTGTATAGTGTATCAATAACAGAAACCTGATGAACCATAAGAAATGTACTTTACCAACTGACAACAGCATTATTCCTTTCTAAAATAAAATTGTTACAGTAATAAATCGCATTTTGTGTCTGTGTGTAAAAGTTCAATATAAGAACCAAAACGAACAAAAGCAGCGAAAATATGGTTTAAGACGTTCAACGACAACAACAACAACAAGGCAGTTTCTTTCTGTGCTGAAATTAATCAGAAAGAGATTCACTTCACTTTATATGGAATTTCTTTGTTTGCTGATTTTTGGGAATTTCCTTTATTTTTTTTTTTGCTTTTTGTTTATTTTTCTATTGCAAAAATTCAAACTAATTTTTTTCGCCAATTCTACTTCTTCTTATTATTATTGCTCATGTCTTTGAAACTGAATTATTTGAAGGCCAATTTATTATTTACGAGTGTATACTGTATGAAGTGTAAGTACATATCTAGATATAATACATTATGTAGCAGTAGCGAGAACAAAACAAATAATTCGCGCATTTGTACTTTTGCGTGCACTTAGGTACGCCTTGCAAACGTTTGTCGATGGTACAATTTTTGTTGTTTGTGTTTAACATCCTGGTTATGTATGTAATGGTGACGTACCTTCAACTAGGACGGTAAATATGACGTTGCGTTTTTTCCCGTATATACGTGCGTGGATTATGATCTAGATAAGTTCACTAATCCTAATCTATGCCGTAGTGTGCGCACATGACGTTTATTGATCTCCTTTCTTTTCGTTGTTAATTCACATCAATGCAAATCCCTAAACTTTATAAGATTAGCTCAACAAAATGTGTATTACTTACAGTAAACATTTAGGGGACACTGAAACAGGTTGTCTGAAAAATCTCCGAACTAACAAAGATACAAGACATTTTATCTTCAAATTTTAAAATGTGTACCCTGTTTTCTCTACGTGCTCGATAGAATATATAGTTGTTTACGAAGAAAATGGCCTCCTCATTCGATAAAATCAATTCAATTATGAATAATACTCCTCTACCAATTTAATTAAATATTAATTATTATTTATTTATATTTTTTAATTAAAACATTAATTATTTTTACATAAATTTGTAATAAATAATTTATTAATACAGCAATGAGAAACTTCTAAGTTTTTTGATGATAAAACAAAAACTGAATGACAAATGTTAAACAGGCTACTCAGCTCATATAACAAAAACATGTGAGTATTACGATAACTAAAACAAAAAAACGAATGTACCCAATATTTTAGTATTTGTAAGGGGTGCCAACCTGACCGAACTTTGATCAAAACATTTAAAATAATATTTGTCAAAATATCGCCATAATACTCCCCCACCAGTAAAAACCTCTTTTTTACGAAACCTGATACTTATCTAAAACGTGCGGGAATTTTAAATGTTCGTCCTGCCCTTGTCGTAACTTGTATCGATATTTGACGTACCTCTGACTCGCACTCAAATGACACCCTTTTGATTGGCTTGGAAGTGGTACCACGTATCTCGTGAATATGTATTAGGTGTGCCGCTGTCTCTTTCTCGGAACATTCGCTCGGTGTACAAGCTCCCGTTGTATCATGATTTAAGCCGGTCGATTTAACCGATGATACTCTGATTTTGTTGCATTTGATATCAATAGTGAAATATTTTATCACCCCGGTGAAAGACTTGTAGCGGCTAGATAAAATAAATAAAGAAAATGACAATATTATATAAACTTTTCTTGTATTATTTTTCTTACTCAAAATCCAGTTGCTTACCCCTGTGCTTTTTCCGTCATATTTAGAGAAATGTCATTGTCATTCATGTAGATGTCAAAATTATATTGAGCAAATTTGAGTGTGTTTGATGGCAGAGGAAAAAGAAAAGTTGAAGGGATACCAACATTAGGATAGTTAAGTTTTATATTTTTTTAATAATCTAGAAACCTGTAAATAACAAAATTTTCTCTATAAAAGAAAATTTTATTTGTTTTGAAAAAACAGTTCTATTCAATATTTTAAAAGAATCGCAAGACGTTGGAAAAATAGTATCTAGCCCAAAATAGATATACATGGTGTATTAAAAAATAAAAATAGTATAAATAAAAAACTAATATGTAATTACTCGTTTTTATATAAAGTAAAATAAATTACAATAAATATAAAAATAACCGTTTTGGTAAAAATTATTGCAATATGTATATTTTCTCCGGTGTATTGAAAATATATTAAAAGTGTCAAGTTCCTGTGAATAAAAATAAATACTTGGGGTGTGTGACAGATGAGTGGATAATTATAACTCCGATACATTACCCCATAAAGTGGTGACCCCGACGTGATAAAACAGGCATCATCAGATCATCGGAAACATATATGTAATATGTACAGATTACACAAAATAAAATAAAATATCATCAAAATAAAATTCATCAAAATAACAACGGTTATGTAAAATAAATATCTGCGGGCATCCTGAGAGGAATTATCAACAAGATAATATTACGAACCAGTGGATACACCAACCAGATCATCAAAAGGAATACAGCAACATACAGCATATTCAACCCAGTCGATCCATTTGTGATAGCAGTCCATAGAAGCCTATTCTGGAGTATATATATAGGGTTTAGTATATACAAAAAACTGTAAGTATTCCAACAATTTCTCTTTCCTTTTTTTAAATGCCAAATAAATAAATAATTATTAAATAAAAATTTAATTTGAATTTTATTAATTATTATTATTAAAAAAAAAAAACACACAATTATTTTTTGCTCAAATATAATTTTTTCATTTTTCACACGGGGCAAAATATTTCTTTTCGTTTTTCTTTTATCAATTTTTTCACTTGGGTAAATAATTTGATTTTTTGTTGTTCCTCTGTAATTTTTATCGTCAAGTATATAGTAAAATGTTTACTATGGCGTGTATTGCGTTCGTTTTCGCTTGTTGTTTTCTATTTATTTGCTATCTAGCACGAAAATGTCGTGTTGTAGAGGCAGCCCCAGTTTTAGAACAAGAAACTGAGGGAATTATTAGTGACGATATTGCTCATACCGAAAATAATATGGAGCAAAATATCGTCGTGACAAACACACAACTGCAAGCACTAGTAGAAACGCGTATTAGAGAATTATTAGCAGGTGGTACATCAAGTTCATATATACCATTTGTCCGAAATGGTGATGAACGAGATGTCACTGCAAGCAATCTTCTTAATCAGGTGGCACATGTGGTTTTTAAAGCACCACAGCCATTATACAAACAAAATCCTGAAACCTGGTTCGCGATATTAGAACAACAATTCGCGGTGTCAGGTATTAAAACAGAAAAGACTATGTATGCACACGCAGTCGGTGCGTTAGATGCACACTTACATAATCAATTTGCGCATTTAATAACTAGAGATAAAGGGAACAAACCATATTCGGTTTTCAAACAGGAGGTGATTCGTGTTTTAGGTGAATCAGAGAAGACGAAACTAAACAAAATACTTCACGGTTTAACCCTAGGTGACAAAAAACCCTCACAATTACTCGAGGAATTTCAGGCGAATGCTTCCGGTTTTTCGGCCATTTCCATCAAACAATTATGGATGCAACGATTACCCTCACAAATTCAATTAATTTTAACACCATTTGAACACGATTTAGATATTAAAACATTAGCAGAACGAGCTGACGATTTAGTGGAAACACTCACGGGATCATTTAATCAAATAGCAGGTGTCACTCACAAATCCGGTATGGAAGATGCAATCCGAGAAAGATCGAAAGAAGTGGATATTCAACAAATAATGCAGTCTTTCAAGAAGGATATCTTAGCAGAAGTGGCAGAGATCGTACAACGACAAAACCCATCAGACCACAATAGTCGAAATTTTAATCGTCAGAGTTCAAACCGTCGTCGTTCTAAATCTAGAGATCAATCAAAAAAAAGAGATCTATGCTATTACCATTTTAAGTTCGGTGATAAAGCCCAAAAATGTGTATCAGGGTGTAAAATGCATAACACATTTTTGGAGAAATCAAATTTTTAAATTTTCATCAACATTCAGCGGCGTGTCTTGATGAAATTCACTCATCTAGCCGTTTATTAATTTTGGAAAAACATTTAAACATTAAATTTTTGGTAGATACTGGAGCTGACGTGTCAGTATTACCAAAAAAATTTCGTAATAAAAATCAGTTAATTCCGTCATCTAAATTATATGCAGCGAATGGGACCACCATATCAGCATACGGACAAAAACAATTAACATTAAACATAGGTCTTAGAAGAGAATTTAAGTGGGACTTTATAATTGCTGATGTCAATATACCAATTCTGGGAGCAGATTTTTTAAATGCAACAGGACTATTAGTAGATATCAAACAGGGAAAAATCGTAGATCCACTAACTACGGTAGCATCAGTAGGACAAATCACACGAATGAATATTCCTACGTTATCTTCCGTAGACAAAACTAATACATTAGATCCAGATATTCAGAAAATATTTTACAAATTTAAAGACATTACACATGATACAGGTCATATTAACACTATCAAACATAAAGTGACGCATTTTATTGAGACAAAAGGTCCACCGATTGCATGTAGAGCTAGACGTTTGGCTCCAGATCGGCTTAAAATCGCAAAAGACCATTTCGATGAGATGGTTAGTCAGGGAATTTGCAGGCCAAGCAATAGTCCTTGGGCCAGCCCACTGCACATGGTACCCAAGAAAAATGGAGAATGGCGTCCGTGTGGTGATTACAGGGCATTAAATAACGTTACTATTCCCGATGCATATCCTATACCTCATTTACAGGATTTTTCATTTCAATTAGAAGGGTGCACAATTTTTTCAACGATAGACCTAGTTAAAGCGTATCATCAAATTCCAGTCGAGCCCAACGACATTCCTAAAACAGCAATTATTACTCCATTCGGACTATTCGAATTTGTACGTATGACATTCGGTTTCCGAAATGCAGCCCAAACTTTCCAACGATTAATGCATCAAGTCCTACATGGTTTATCATTTTGTTTCGTATATCTGGATGATATTTTAATCGCATCCAAATCTAAAGATGAACATTTACATCATATCGAACAAGTTTTCGAACGTTTAAGAAATTTTGGACTAATTATAAATCAAGATAAATGTATTTTAGCGCAGTCAGAGGTGTTATTTCTGGGTCATCTTGTTACTAACAAAGGAATTTTACCAAATCCAGAACGGGTAAAAATCATCAATGAATATCCGTTACCTACAAATGTTCAGCAGCTGAAACGATTCCTAGGAATGTTAAATTTTTACCGTAGGTTCGTACCAAAGGCAGCTCACGAACAAATTCTGTTAAACAATTTTCTAAAAGGTTATAAAAAAAACAGCAAGACATTAATCAAATGGACAGACGAATCAATGCAAGCTTTCGAGATGTGCAAAGCAAAGTTGAGCAATGTATCCATTTTGACACACCCAATTATTTCAGCACCACTAGCAATTATGGTAGACGCCTCCGATTTTGCAGCAGGTGCAGTGTTACAGCAATTCGTGGACGACATTTGGCAACCGCTTGGTTTTTATTCAGTCCGTTTCACCGATACACAAATTAAATATAGCACATACGATCGCGAATTACTTGCAATATATTTAGGAATTAAACATTTTAGAATTTTTATTGAAGGTCGAAATTTCATCATATTAACAGATCATAAACCATTAATGTTTGCCTTCCGGCAAAAGTTGGATAAAGCTTCTCCAAGGCAGAGAAGACAATTAGATTTTATTGCACAATTTTCGACAGATATCAGACACATTTCGGGTGCTAATAACATTGTAGCAGATGCATTGTCGCGCATTGAATCCATTGAGATTTTAGAAAGTATTGATTACCAGCAAATTGCAGAAACTCAGAATTCAGATGAAGAATTAACAAAATTAATCAATACTCCAGATTCAAAATTAGTGTTTGAACAGATTCCAGTAACATTCGGCTTAAATATAACAATTTATTGCGACACGTCAACAGGCAGAAATAGACCATTCATTCCAGGTAAATGGAGAAAAAATGTTTTTAATAATTTCCACAATTTATCACATCCTGGCATTAAGGCATCCGTGAAATTATTAGCAAATCACGTTATTTGGCCTTCCATTAAAAAAGATGTCAGGAAAATGGCACAAAATTGTATAGAATGCCAAAAATCAAAAATCAATAAACATACCAAGGCGGAAATCGGTACATATCCCAACACAGAGGAAAGATTTTCAGAAGTTCATCTTGATATCGTAGGACCACTACCAATATCAAATGGACAACAATATTTGGTAACATTAATTGACAGGTACACACGATGGGCAGAAGCAATACCAACAGAGGATATTACAGCATCTACAGTGGCGTTTGCAGTATACACAAGTTGGATAGCCCGATTTGGTGTCCCGAAATTCATTGTGACAGACCAGGGAAGACAATTCGAGTCACAATTATTCAGTGAATTATCTCATTTATTAGGCTTTCAGAGGAAAAGGACCACTAGTTATCATCCACAGTCAAATGGCATGATCGAGAGATGGCATCGATCACTTAAAACAGCTATAATGTGTCATGACAGATCTGACTGGACAGAAATTCTACCTACAGTACTACTAGGTTTGAGATCAACAATTAAAGAAGATTTAGGATTTTCACCGGCAGAATTAGTATACGGAACAAATGTTCGCATTCCAGGAGAATTTTTGGAAACGGGAAAGGTAATATTCCACAAACAGATTTCGTTTTAAAATTAAGGGATCATTTCGCAGAATTAAAGCCAGAACCTGCATCGAGACATGGTATTGGTAAGATTTTTGTAAGTGCTGAACGAAAAAATTGTAAATATGTTTTTGTAAGGACAGACGCACTACGAAAAGCACTTCAACCTCCATATACAGGACCATATTTGGTGGTAGATAGAAACGACAAACAATTCGAAATTATGATAAATAACAAGGCAACAAAAGTTTCTATCGACCGTATTAAACCATGCTACAGTGAAAATATAGAAGATAATTTACAGAATTTACCTACTTCAACGAACAATGAACAAACTAAAAACACTACAGTACTAAACACAAACAACGAAAACAATTCAACAACAAGTAAACTTTCAAAAAATTCAAAAACTGTCCGTTTTAATTTACCACAGACAGACAAAAATATTCAATCACAAAACACAAAAACAACACAAAACATACAACCACAAATCACCAGAACTGGAAGAATTACAAAAACACCGCTCAAATATTTACAACATTTAGTTTCCATATGAGCATAAAAATTAAATATTATCGTGAAATTTTTGTAGCAATTTCACTGGAAAGGGAGTATGTGTAGCGGCTAGATAAAATAAATAAAGAAAATGACAATATTATATAAACTTTTCTTGTATTATTTTTCTTACTCAAAATCCAGTTGCTTACCCCTGTGCTTTTTCCGTCATATTTAGAGAAATGTCATTGTCATTCATGTAGATGTCAAAATTATATTGAGCAAATTTGAGTGTGTTTGATGGCAGAGGAAAAAGAAAAGTTGAAGGGATACCAACATTAGGATAGTTAAGTTTTATATTTTTTTAATAATCTAGAAACCTGTAAATAACAAAATTTTCTCTATAAAAGAAAATTTTATTTGTTTTGAAAAAACAGTTCTATTCAATATTTTAAAAGAATCGCAAGACGTTGGAAAAATAGTATCTAGCCCAAAATAGATATACATGGTGTATTAAAAAATAAAAATAGTATAAATAAAAAACTAATATGTAATTACTCGTTTTTATATAAAGTAAAATAAATTACAATAAATATAAAAATAACCGTTTTGGTAAAAATTATTGCAATATGTATATTTTCTCCGGTGTATTGAAAATATATTAAAAGTGTCAAGTTCCTGTGAATAAAAATAAATACTTGGGGTGTGTGACAGATGAGTGGATAATTATAACTCCGATACATTACCCCATAGACTTTATGTGGGCCGGTGTACGGTGGTTGCAATGATTTCTTCAAGGAGTCTGTTCTCAAGAATACATTATACGAAAATGTTACTGTAATGCGATGCGGGCCCAGGCCTGTTTTCATCAAAATGACCCCTCAGATTCTGAATGAACTCTGATTGTGGAATTTTTTTGTTGTAATTCTGATGGATGAAAGCATTTCGAAAATACGTACTGTGGTGCCAAAAACCAGTTCAGTCGATGATGCTCGCAGCTCTTTACTAAAAACTGTCCTTAAACTTAATACAACTGAGGGTAAGATATGCGTCCAGTCTTTACCATTCCATTGCTCTTTGCATTATAACTTGTCGTACGCTTTCTCTCAAAGCCAAGCAAATCCGACAATTCAACGAACAAATGCGATTCGAATTGAGTACGCTGGTCTGTGATAATTGACTCTGGCACACCAAATTTAGCGATCCATGATGAGTAAATAGCAAATGCAATGATATCTAAGTGCACTTCAACAAAACGTCGCAATGTCAACGTATACGATGCGAGCGGCATCTTGTTTAATGGAAGGCCAGATGACATGCTTGGGGAATAATTTGACCGACGTTTTTAACACCTGGGTGTGAAAGATTATGGTATGCTTCAAAAAGGGAATTTACGAAAGTCTGCTGGAACATGTGGTCGTGGTGACTCAGTCGATACGTCGCAATATAATACTTTTATCGAATTACTGTTCGAATTGAATGACAACGGAAGTTGTTTGAAATTAAGTTTGCTGTTTGAATCAAGTTTCATTAGGTTAAGAAGCTCTTCCTCCACCTCTTGTGCTATTGTCATGTAATCCACATTTTCCGCTCGATCAATTTGCTCAATACGTGACTGAGTATCCGCGACAACATTATCCGCACCAGATATGTGCTGAATATCTGTGGTGAGCTGCCCGATAAAACTCAGGTGTCGGAATTGTCTAGGCGATGCATTGTTAAGGTTCTGATTAAACGAAAAAGTCAACGGCTTATGATCTGTATATAGTGTAAAGTTACGTCCCTCTTAATGAATACTTAAAATGCTTAGCTTCTGAATATACCGCAAGTAAGTCTCGTTTATACAGGCACTATATTTTCGTTGTATATCAGTAAGTCTGACGAAAAAAAAAGTTTGCCAGTTGTTGCACAACTACACCAACTGCCACGTCAGATGCGTCCATCATTACTCCTAAACGAGCGGAAATAGATGGAGGAGCTAAAAGAGTAGCTTGACATAATTTTAATTTACATTCCGTGAATTCTTTATCGGTTTCTGATGTCCACGTGTTTATCACGAGATCATGTTTTGAGAATCTTTGTAGAATCATTTTTAAGTGTGCTAGATTTTCAATGATCGATTTTGATGCCACTAACACGTCATCCAGGTACACAAAACATAATTCTAATCCACTTAATAATCCTTTCAAGCTGATATGAAAAATCCTGCAAATGCGGAACTGAGTAACGGTTAGGAATAGTAATTATATTAAGAGCACGATAGTCACCGCATGGTCTCCATTCACCATTCTTTTTCTTTACCAAGTGTAAAGAACTGGACCATGGACTATCGCTAGATCTGCAAATAGCTTGTGCGATCAATTGTTGAAACTCTTCTTTGGCAATTTTCAATTTGTCTGGCCCCAGTCGGCGAGCTTTATATGATAGTGGATGACCGTTCGTCTCCAATCTATGTATGATATTATGCTTGACGTTGCTTGATCCTAATGAGCGACTGGTGACTTCGGGAAAATTTATAATCAATTGCTGTATTGCAGGACGTAAAGTTGTCTTATACAGGAAAGGTATACAGGAATGTGAAGGGATTGATAAGTCTACATTTTTGAATATCTACCAGAAGACCTGTATTTTGAGAAAATTTGCACCGATAATGCACAGTGTGTGACATCCGCGATAGTAAAATTCCATGTGAATTCCCGACGAAGACCGATATTTAGTTTAAAGTTCGAGAACCAAATGCTCGAACTGGAAAGCCATTGGCAGCGAATAAATTAAATGTAGCGTCGGTATTTGACAATTTGGTAAGACTGACAGGAACAACTGATACGTCAGCTCCTTTATCAATCAAAAATTTGACTCCTGATTACGATTAATTGCACGATTTCTTTGAGGAGATCTGGACGAATTATCACGCTCTACATAACAATTATAATGAGAACGTCTACGTAAGCGAGCTCCATGTACCTCTTTTATTAACGGGCTCATTTGTGACAACATCTATAATTTTTCGAATTTATCTTCCACATCGTGGTTTTCTTACATTTTTTTTATGTAGACTGTTCAACTGAACTGGCCAGGCTTGTTTCATGGTCTCAAAAACATAATCGGCACGTTCGGCAAGTGTTATACTATGAGAGGAACGATTGAGATATGTAACTCCATGACAGTTTTCTGGTGTCGCCAGCACTTTTACACCCGAAGTAACTGCCCTTGACTTATTTAGAGCCGATTGCCCTTTGGCATTCCACTGTTTGACTGTATTTTTGATTTGGGAGTGTAAAAGTGTATCCAAGTTTCATCAACATTATTAGCCGGCGCCCATACTCTGATTTGTTTTGCCTAAATTGCGCCAACAGAGCGTTGGAAATGTTCATTCGAATACGTTTCGTTTTATTCTCATGTCTAAATCAAGATACAATATATGACATATATTTGGACATATTCATAGCGTGTTCTATCTCTCTTACTTTAATTCGATGGTTGTCTAGCACCACTTGGTGAACTTGAGCGATGTTATCATCAGTGGTTGCAGTTTTTGGAATTCCCGAACGTTCATCGCCTCCCAAGCTGGTACGGCCACTTTTAAATTTAGCTGCCCAAAATTTCACGGTGGTAAATTATGGTGCAGTCTCCGTCCCCAGCGTCCAACTCGTCTTTGAATTCCGTAGGCGTATTGCCTTTCAAAAGTACATATTTGAAGACAGCTCGATACTCGTTTTTTTTCACAAAAACACTGAGATCGACTCACTCAACGAATGTTAAACAAAAACTGCCTGTCCAAAATGGCTGATATTTTGGTGAGTACCTTTCAACATATGCGCAAACATACTGTCTCCAGTTTTGATGATGAGTTCTACTTCATGTTGAGGTCAGAAGCTTTTCAGACAACCCTCGTACATCAATTTGGCTTACAGGCTCAACATAAAGGCTTGGAATATAAATTACAAAAACACTTGGCAAAACAGTTTTATGAAATACTAGAATCTTACATAGCTAAGCGATACTTTCGTGTTAAATTAGATGACGAATACTCGGAAATAAGGAAAATTTCCACAGGACTTACCTTGTGTGTTCTAGGACCAACTTTATATATTGTATATATACCCGGGTCAGCTAACGATAGAGGGGACTACCATAGCAATGTTTGTGAATGATACGGTCATCTTAGCAGTCTCTGATAGTAATAAAGAATCCAGAAGCAAATTGCAAAGAGCTGAAGTAAGTATAGGGTTTTCCAATAGGAATGATATAATTTTTAAGTGGCGTTTCGGCCATTCCTAATATGTCATGATCTGTCATTTTTTTGTTTCATTGTATTCAGTAATGTTTACAATTTCATCATGGTGAGATATACGCAAAAATAACGTTTACAAATTATTCAGATTTATTATCAAAATAATCGTTCTCCAATTGCAACTTTTCGTGCGCTTATGCCATTTTATAGTCGTAATAATCGTCCAAGTGTGCTCGCTATTCGTCGAATTGTTAAAAATTTTGAGCGTACATTTTCTTTACATAATGTTCGAGTGCCAATAAAACAAAGAAACGCTCGAAGTAATGCAAATATTGCTGCTGTTCAGGCAAGTGTTGCTGAAGACCGCAATTTGTCGATTCCAAGACGTTCTCAAGAATTGGGACTGTCTCAAACCACAGCCTAGCGGATTTTGAGAAAGGATTTGGAAAACTGTTCTCACTCAAGAACTAAAGTCATTGGACCACCTTAAACGTCGTGATTTTGCTGATTTTGCCTTGGAACAACTTGAAAACGATAACGATTTTTTTAAGAAAATCATCTTCTACGAAGAGGCTCACTTTCATTTGAGTGATGCGGTAAATAAACAAAACTGCCGATTCTGGTGCGAAGAAAATCCACAAATTATTCATAAAAAACCATTACATTAAATTGACAGTTTGGTGTGGTTTTTGGTCTGGTGGAATCATAGATCCGTATTTTTTTCGAAATGAAGCTGGTAACACCGTTACTGTCAATGAAGATCGGTATAGATCGATGTTAACCAAATTTTTATAGCCAAAATTGGAAGAAGTTAATATTGACAAAATTTGGTTCAAACAAGACGGCGGCTACGTGCCACACAGCAAGTGCAACAATTAAATTATTGCGAGAAAAGTTTGGAGATTCGATTATTTCAAGAAATTGTGATATTGAATGGCCTCCAAGAAGTTGTGATTTAACACCATTAGACTATTTCTTGTGGGGTTATTTGAAGTCATTGGTCTTTAGCAATAAACCAAACTCTCTTCAAGCTTTACAAATCAATATTGAACGTGCTATTCATGACATACGACTTGATTTAGTGGAAAAAGTGCTCGAATATTGGGTTCATCGAATTCGTTCCAGCAGAAGAAGTCGTGGAGGCCATTTGAATGACAATTTATTCAGAACTTAATTGTATCGATTGTACTTCACATTAAATAAAAAACATTTTAATTTCCTTAACAATTAGTGTGTTTTTTTTAAGGAAATCATATCACTCTTATTGGAAAACCCTATACCTAGATGAAGAGATGACGAATAAATCTTAAAGAAGCGTAATCTGTACGTAAAGTTCAACAACAAAAAGTCAACTGGGTTGCACCTGATTTTTCAGCCGGAACCAATTCTAAGGCACCTGAAACCATTTTAAGCCAGTATAGTGACTTGAGTTTTATTAGGACCCGTTTAGACTTTGCACAATGAACACATTGGAGTTAAATGGTTGTGAAACATAAAAGGTTTCAGTCGGAACCGATAAAATATTAGCCGATAATCATTGTGCACTAGCTCAGCCGGAACCAATATTAATCAATTCGGAACCATTTAAAAGCAGCCGAATTATCAACCGAAAACATCAGGAGCTTAAACAACGACCACAATGCGCTTAAATAGTTCTGCAACATATAAACGTTAAGCCGGAATCACAACAAGGTCTACCGGAACTACTACATACAATGTCACCCGGAACTAACCAATAATATTAGCTGAAAATTCATTGAAAATTCATTTTCATCCGGAACCAAATTATAAATGGAAAAGTAGCACAACACAATGCATTGTGTGTCATTGTATGCAACATTTGGAGTTTATACAATCCGTTTAGATGGTTGTGAAACATGTAAACTTTTATCCAGAAACATAAGAAGGTCAGCCTGAACCACTACAATATCAGATGGAACCACATGAGCCCCGTCGGAACCATGCCAGCTGGAACCAAATGAACTATGGCACAATGCATTGTGCACTATTGTGCAATATCTTATTTTTCAGCTGCAACCATTAAAAGCCAATCAGAACCCGATTTTTATGAGCAGGAACCGTTAGGTTTAAATACTTAAATTGTTGTGAAACATATAAAACTTTCAGCCGGAACCCTAACTCATCCAACTATTGCCACAATCATAAAACGGGATTTTTATATCGATGATCTACTTTCCGGATGCGAACACCCTAACATCGCCATTAACTTCTTTGAAGAACTATGTCACGTCATGGAGGGCGCTGGTTTCTGTCTAAGGAAATGTAAATCGAACTCATCAGATTTTTTATTGAGAATTCCTGATGAGCTCAAGGAACCTACGATGTTAACCTTTGACGACGATACTGCGACCATCAAAACTCTCGGTGTTCAAGAACGACGTATTCCAAGCGACATTTATTCTCTGAAATTTCCTAAATTTGATCCTTTGGGCTGGATATCCCCATCGGTTATAGCTATCGATGGAAACATTAATCGATAGGATGATGAAATCCCGGCAGATATCAGTCAACAATGGTAGAGTATAAAATTGAATTTGCCTAAACTTGAAACCATCCAAATTCTTCGATATTTTTTCTTGCATTTTTTGATGCGTCTGGGCTGGTGTATGCAGCCGTAGTTTTCTACGTATTGAAGATGCAGCAGGCTATATTAAAACATCACTCATCATTGCCGAAACTCGCGTGGCACCAATCAAACAAATTTCGATTCCACGACTCGAGCAATGTGGAGCCTTTATTTTGATGAAGCTAATCAAATTCTGTTCTAAAATTTTTCGAGATCACCAGGTTCAAGTATTTGCTTGGACTGCCTCAAAGATTGTATTGTCTTGGTTATCAGATCATCCTTGAAGATGGAAAATTTTTATTGGTAATCGCACGTTTTAAAACATGGAAGTAATGCCTAGAAGTCAGTGGTACTATGTATATGTACCATCTAAGTAACATCTTGCTGGCATTGCATCACGGGGGATTAGTCCAAAATTACTTCAAGAATTCGACCAATGGTGGTCCGGTCCTAAATGGTTGATGAGTCGAGAACAAAATTGGCCATCCGCGGCATCCCACTACAGTTCGAGACAATGTGCGAAGAACGTCGAATTTCACCAGTCGTAACACTTCTTCATATTGAATGCAGTAAAATTACTTCAGTTTTGTCTAACAAGTTTTCATAATTTCGATGATTATATTCGAACCTGGTAACGCAGTTCGTTATTTTTGTCAGAAATGCATCAAATGCGTGATACAAAAACAAAATATTACCACACAGCTCATGGGTTATTTACCAAAGCAACGTTTGACGGGCTGTCGTCATTTTACAACTACCGGTGTTGATTACGCTGGTCCAATTCATATTAAAACAAAACATGGTCGAGGAAAGAATCCATCGCGTAACGCGTACATCGCGCTCAGGTATTGTATTATTAAAATATAAATGCAGTATCTAAATTTTCAGTCGCAGAACAAATATTAAGTAAGCCGGAACAATTGAAGCTAACTGGAACCGACAATGCGAGCAATGCAAATTATAGGCTTTCAGCCGGAACCATGTTAGCCATAAATATAACCAAAAATGTGTAAGCAAAACATCTATAATACAAATTGCACAATGGTTTGGTTTCGGCTGTCTTAAAATGGTTCCAGCTGATATTGTGCTCATTGAGAAAGCATTTAATGATTCCGACTAATAAAGTTCCGGCTTGCTTTGTATGGTCCAGGCTACCTTGGTTCCGGCTGAAATATTAGATGGGTGGCTTTAAATGGACGATTCACAATGTATCGTGCAACTTGTGCTATATAGTTGATTTGCTTCAGGTTGGCATGACAAACACATTTCAAATCGGTCGCACGTAGCGAATTTCCAGATCACTCACTGCAGGTGATATGCGCCGCAAGTACTTTTTAACTCTTTTTTTTCTGCAAGATTTTCTTTAAATGTTATCGTCTACATTTTATCCATAAAGCTGACGCATTTACAGTGTGTCCGAACGGATAATTAGTTTATTACCTTAAAGACAAATTGTGTGGTAACGACAGGTAAACTTCCGTTTTAAATCATTAAACCACTATAACATTAAATTCTACTTACAATATTTTTATATTTATATTGAGTCATGTACTGTTGCAAAATGCTTTTCTTATATGTGTACATTATACAAGACACAAGGCAACCTTATACATATATATGACCATAAATCGCGTTATTACGTCATTCATTTGAATTAACATCATGACTGCGATACGGTGAATCATACGCGCATACGCGAATATTACAAAAAATAATTCTATGATGACACAACGCAACGATAAAAACGTGTATCACATCATAACACATATACGATATGGTAAGAAGACGACGAATAAGAAGATCGCCTAATGTTGATGATCGTCGTCATTTAATAATCGATCATGGTTTTAGTATCGACTTACGTCGAGTATAGTAGGATAAAAAAAGACTCACTTAACTATTTTCGGTTGCGGTAGAATCGCTCGCCGCGGTGCTTTGTACAAATATTTTACAAAATCGCACGGTTAGTTAAACACAATTAAATCTGTGCGACAAAATATTTTAATAACTGCCAGAGGTTTTGTTGTTGTTGTTGTCATGTGTGTGTGTGTGTATTTGTCGCCTGTTATTTATTGCCTTTCATGTACACTGTGTGTAGAGTAATTCATGTCAAGTTTAAAAACATGATGGATGTTTGATTATGATGATGATGACGATGATTTGATGTGATGCACGATCGTGATGATCGTACAAAATACAAATTTGTTATAAAATAATGTCTTATTGTTGTTTTTTGATCTACATTTTATCAGAAAAACTGGTACTCGATTTTGTACATACATTATACCATTTATTACATGATTATGAAGTATAACAAATATGGTTATAATTGGTGGTGTGTGGTTGTTCGAATATGCTCGCGTATCACACATATGGACGAAAAGAGGTGGACAGCTTTTATTGGAATTTCTAATTAAATTGTGTATATGTGATGATCGATTTCAAATTGATGATCAATTATGCTATAAATATAACTTACACATTTTTGGTAATCTTTTACCTTGATCATTTTCATCTATTTTGGTCAGATGGACGTGTGACTACTTTATACACGTCGTAATGTTTATTTCTGTCGCAATTTCATTAGCTGATTATAAATGTTAATTTGTGTATCCGGGATAGTCTAATCGGTGGTTTAGTTGATCGGTCTTTTATTCAAGTTCAAGGTTTCGCAGTATTAGAACAGCAACTTTTAAATTAATTGGATTGATTATCGGCTTCAGAATTAATTACTGATTATTTTATCAGTTTAGGTATTAAGCTTATACTCGTAAATAGTAGGTATTAAATCTTTCAATACGAGAATATATGCGGTAAATCTGTGAAAGGAGCAGAATTATGTTATCACAGCCATCGTTTTCTTCTTAAATCGTGAAGAGATAGGTATATCTTTCAGATCGCCAGGAAATATTTACGTGAAATATGTCCTAATCTGTCTTAAAATACAACAACAAATATTTAGGACAGTTTTATGAAAAACTTCACATCTCTATATGTTTGAAAGTATTAGTGAAAATAATAGATAAAATAACGTTTAAATTCAATTTGCCGGAATGTTGGCCATTTTGAAATATAAACACATGCGAACACTACGGTAAAATAAATTTAAACAGCCATGCAAATTATTAAGAAATAACAGTGTACAAAAATGAATCAGAATTAAAGTTATATTCAAAAACTAAGTAGCTATGACAATATTTTCATGTGTGTGCCTCATGCTCATCCCTATCATGGTGGAATTTTGGGGTTATATGTTCTGATATGCGAAAATTTTAGATTTTTAGAAACTATTAAAAAAAATTTTCGTCAAAAAACAAAAACAAAATCTTAGATCCCGATCGCGGTGCCAACTACCGGGTCCAATTGTGAATCTAAGCCATTTAGGAACCCACTCCCAACGCACAAATAAAAATTCATTATAATCGTGTTACAGAACGGCTCAGCAGCCGACCCGCAGATTTCATCTAAGCACACGCAGAGGCCTCACACGGTGATGTTTTGCCCGCTACAACTCAGGGAGAAGTGCTATGGGTCGTGGGGTTTGAGGCTTGCATGGCTCCTGGTCTACACCGTGACTACAGAAACTTAAAAAAAATAAACGCAAATGATAAATAAAACAATAAACCAGATGTTCGGCCGAAATTCGTCGGCCGGAACTTGAGGAACGAACAACACCATAATTATAACTGAGTATGGAGGTGATACTGTTAAAGTTAGCCGAAAGTTTCCAGCCGAAAGATAATGCAGATAGTGTTTTGAATACAGCAAAAATCAGTCATGAACTCGAATTTAGGAGAATTTAGGATCGAATTACATCATTCGGGTGAAGGAGAAATTATTTTAGTTTATAGGAATTTAAAAATCGATATTAGCGAGAGTATAAAGAGAGTTTAAAAATAGTCAAGACACTATCTGCATTATCTTTCGACTGGAAACTTTCGGCTAACTTTAACAAGGTATGGAGGTGCCTTGGTGCGACCTTGTTAAAGTTAGCCGAAAGTTTCCAGCCGAACATAACAAAAATGATAATGCAGATTGTGTCTTTGGTTTGATAGCCGAAAACAAAAATTCAACATAATGTTAAAGCTAGCCGAAAGTTTCCAGCCGAAAGATAATGCAGATAGTGTCTTGAATACAGCAAAAATCAGCCATGAACTTGAATTTAAGAGAATTTAGGATCGGGTTACATCATTCGGGTGAAGGAGAAATTATTTTAGTTTATAGGAATTTAAAAAACGATAGGAGCGAGAGTATAAAGAGAGTTTAAAAATAGTCAAGACACTATCTGCATTATCTTTCGGCTAGCAACTTTCGTCTAACTTTAACAGTATCAAAAGTTAGGTATTTAAGAAAAAAAATTTAATACTTCATATAATTAACTTCTTTAAGTTGATATTAAAACAATTTTTTTTTTTAATTTTGAAGGAATTCTGATGAAGATGATTTCAATAGTGCAATTTCTGAAAAATTCAATGAATGACTATGCGCTCTTGTTTAACCTTAATTCGCATTGATGCCACTATGGCTATTTGATTGGCCATAATGTCTGCTAACAACAGTACAATTTTGAAGAAATTCTGATGGGGATACAAGGGTGTAATTTGACAAGATTTCAATAGTTCAATTTCTGAAAAATTCATTGAATGGCCCGGTGCTCTTGCTTAACTTTAATTTGCATTGATGTCACTATGACCATATGATAGGTCCTAATGATTGGCGCCATCAATGCGAATTAAGGTTAAGCAAGAGCGCCGGGCCATTCAATGAATTTTTCAGAAATTGAACTATGGAATTCAAATTACATCTCTATATTTCCATCAGAATTTCTTCAAAATTTGACTGTTGTTACCAGATATTGGGGCCTGAATGTTCATTGAATGGCCAATGTATTTTTCAGTAATTAAACTATGGAAATTTGTTAAATTGTCCACCGTATTCCTATCATAATTTCTTCAAAGATTTACTGTTGTTAACAGGCATTACGGCCTATCGAATCGCAACAGTGGCATCAATGCGGATTAAGGTTTAAAAAGAGTGCAAGGCCATTCAATGAATTTTTCAGAAATTAAACTATGGAAATTTTGTCAAATTGGACCCCCTATCCCCATCAGAATTTCGTTAACCGGTTTCATTAACCGGCTAATTTCATTTCGCATACGGGGGGGGGGGCAACTTTGCTAATTCAATATTTCTCCACAGTTAAGCCGAAGTTGACCAGCATGATGGCCTATCAAGTGACCATAGTGGCATCAATGACAAGGTATGCAAACCTAGAACGACAGACCATTCAATGCATTTTCGATATATTGAATTAGCGGAATTTTGATAAATTACACCTCTTTAACCCCTTCAGAATTTCCACATAATTAGGCCAAAGTTGACCAACAATTATGATATATCAAATGGCCAAAGTGGCATCCCCATCCTACTTTATGTTCATTTGGAGCAAGTTTAACGTAAACATTTGTTTTTCTGAAGTTTAAATAGGATTAGGCTTTACAACAACCTTCGCATACTAAAACTTTCAAATTGGTTTCTGTTAATGTGTTGTTGAAAGAATTATTCGACTGGTAACTTTCGGCTGAATAATGTTGATCAACGGTGACGTATTTATATACTTTCGGCTGAGAAAACGAAGACACTATCTGCATTATCGATTTTTTGATCTTTCGGCTGGAAACTTTCGGATAACTTTAATAGTATCTTGGTGCGCGCATCCATTCGAATTCAAACGGCGCAAGCACTAGTTCCGAAATCGGATGCGGGCACCAAGGAACCGCAAACATCACGCCGACACAGAATGAGAATCCCCTTCTCATCCTACCAAACCCGAAAAATTTAGCAATTCATTTTTTTTTTTTTTATTTATGATTTATGAAAGGAAAAGAAAAAAAACAACAACTATCCACAAGAACAATGAGAGAACGAGACCAATGCAAACACCGAGTGCGCGACAAACACCCGCTATGTGGCGCTCGATCACAATAAAAATTTTCAAAATTTAAAAAAAAAAATTTAAAATATATAAGGAAACTAAAAAAAATAAAATTAAAAAAAATATCGTACCTTATAACTAAAAAAAAAACACCGTTGCGGCCTTGGTCATGCCTCAGGTGTGCGCCGCACCTGGACCGTTGGGCGCCTACTCGCCTTCGTTGGGCTTTGGTTTGCCTTCGTTGGGCTTTGGTTTTGCTATGCCTAAATCCCGGAAAATGTATAAAGTTTTGCCTGGTTAGGCAACAAAATGTTGGGCGTCCTTACGCCTTAACCGTAAAATAAGCTTTGATCAACCGCCAAACAGGTTGACCGATGCCTCGCCGTTAACCGTACATACCAAATAATTTTGACCTTGATCGGCCGCCGCGTTGTCTCCAACCGTTAAATTGAATGGCCTCAACTGGCCACCCGCAAAAATCGGATATTTACTTTTATTGTATCCTCTCGCTTTCTAAGCACAGAGTAATTCACTTAATATTACCACCAGCACAACTACAATTGCGATCCACTTATAAATAATTAGATATGGTGGAATTATTTTAGTTACAAATTTTGGAATCGAATGCAATGAAAGTCACACTCAATTCAAATAAAAAAATACAAAAAATGGATATTTTTATTTCAAAAGCGCTAATAATTTTATTTGCTTTCGTATTTTTTTTTGTTAATTAATCACCGAATACAGGAGTTTATGAGTTAACTTTACACACTATATTTCATTTTATTAATTTTGGTAACTTATATTTAAAATTATAACAATCGTAAAATCACTGGATTGTCAATGAATTTTTAGAGTCGAGACGTCCTTCACAAAATCAAAAAATAACTCAAAACTTTATATTTTTATTTCTAAATTACAATCAAGGCTAACCAAGAAAAAAAAATCTCGCAACGCACAACCACCAACGCCAAAACGTTCTACAAGAATCTTTTTCCTTCTCTGTTTTTCGTTTGTATCAATTTACATTGATGCAAACGAGAAACATATAAGAAAAAAAATTCTTTTAAAGCGCATTGCTTCGCACACACCCGATGAACATTGGTCTCGCTCTCCCATTCATTTTGAAGTTTGGTTCACACAACAATTATTGAGCAATTCCCCCAGACTCAAAACTTCATTTAAAAAAATAGAATAGGTGGGAGTGTCATCGGCGAAATGACCTCAACCATTCTGCTACAAAATTATCCATTATCAAAAAAAATAATTGTTATGACAAAAAAGCCGTAACAATCGATCCAGCCGTTTAGAAGGAGTTCAGTCACAAACTCACGTACAGAAGAATTATATATATATAAAGATTTGCGGAAGGTAGGGGTGGTAAAATTTTAGGGTTATATGTTCTGATATGTGAAAAATACAAAAAAAAAATTAAAAAAATATTTCGTCAAAAAACAAAATTGTAGAACCCGATTGCAGTGTCACTTACCGGGTCTAATTGTGAATCTAACTCATCCAGGAACTCACTCAAATACACACACAAAATTTCATTAAAATCGATTCAACCGTTTAAGAGTTCAGTCACATACGTTTAGAAGAATTATATACACTTGGGTGCAAAAAAATGGCACATTGCTCAATTTTCTACAGAAGTTCAAAAATATTAAAAAATGCAATATTTGTTTAATTTTTTTAATGCAGATTCAAAGTCAATTTCAATAACTATATCCAGTGGTACCTTTTTTGTATTTATACGTGCCATTAAACTGGTTTTTGGGGGTAAACATCTGAGGTACACGTTTTTGTGAATTTGTCAGCATGAAAATTAGTGGACAATTGAAGTAAAACATGGAAATAAACAAAAAAAGTTTTATTAATAAAAAGTATTCCCTCCTCTGGCCCGAATGACAGCTTCCATTCGATGCTGCATTGATTTCACCAAAGTTTTCAGAAAATCTTGAGGTATAGGCTTCCATTCCTCTACGATCGCCTGTTGCAGCTCCTGGAGACTCGTTGGAGCAACATCTCTGGCTCGAACCCTTCTTTTCAACTTATCCCATAAATGTTCGATGAGATTGAGGTCAGGGCTTTGAGCTGGCCTGAAGGTACTGATATACTACACCAGTTGTATGCGGTCTCGCATTATCCTGCATAAACAGAAAACTTTCACCAATAAACCCGGCAAAAGGTACGACGTACTCCTCGAGTACTTCCTCAATGTACTGTTGATAATTCATTCTTCTTGATCGACAACCAGTATTGGCTTGTGCGATGAATACGAGATCTGTCTTCGCCTCTAATGAAATGCCTCTCCAGATCATGCACGATCCACCACCATACGAGACACGTTCTTCAATGCAACATTGTGCATATCGCTCTCCTTGTCTTTTATATACTCTTCCGCGTCCATCGGTGCCATATAAACACATCCTGTACTCGTCAGAGAACAGGACTGTTCTCCATTCTTCTTATGTCCAATTAAAATGCTCTCGAGCGAACTAACGACGGGCTTGTCGGTGGGCTGCGGTCAATTTCAGCTCAATTGCTGGTCTGTGTGCAGTCAGATTAACTTCTCGAAGCCGTTTTCTAACTGTCCACCGACTTACTTCGACTTCACGAACTTCTTGGAGCCGCCGTCCCAGTAGAACCGCGTTCATACGGCAATTTCGCAACGAAGTTGTTACAAGAAAGCGATTATCACGCTGTGCTGTAGCACGAGGTCGCCCATATTCTTGTCGCCGTCTGAAGCCACCAGTTTCCTGATATCTCCGCCGCACTCGACGAACGGAGCATCGAGTCAAATTTAGTTTTAGAGCCACTTCACTTTGGCGTTGCGGCATAAATTAGTGCAACCACTTGTGCGGCTACCCTCTGGTGTGGTATTCATTTCTTTGCTTCGATTGAAGACGTAATAGAGAGGATCGTTCAGGCTAAGCATCGATATGCAAATGATTACAATTCCGATTGAGATATTTCATGGCATGCTATTGTATTGATCTTGTTGTATTGATCTTGTTATTTTTAGAGTTTTATTCGAGAGCCTGCTATATGCATTTGACAAAAAATCACTTTGTTGGAATGGTACAAGTACAAAAAAGGTACCACTGGATGGGTATTGAAATAGACTTTGAATCTGCATTTAAAAAAATGAAACAAATATTGTTTTTTTTATATTTTTGAACTTTTGTGGAAAATTGAGCAATGTGCGTTTTTTTTTTGCACCCAAGTGTATAATAAAGATAACATAATACAAATCTCATAGAATTACATTTTGTTGGTCGAATGTTATCCCATTTTCAATGTCGTCCAAGTAAATGTAGAGTTTTTTATTTCATTTTATTATTACTAACACATTCTCACTGTTTTGTTATTGGTTTAGGAAAGTTAGGACAAACTAACAGGAAATTCGGATGAGATGATAGTTTCCCTGCGTAGTTGATCTGCATTTTTTGTAATTCGTATTTGAATTGGACGTTTTATATCGCCGCTTTGTGTTTTGATTGTAACAACTCTTACATTATCATCAATGCCTGGATGTAGTACTAGAACTTTACCCATTGCCATTTTGAAGGAGGTAAGTTGATTTCTTGATGAGTTTGGTGTGCCATTTAACTCTATGCTGCAGATTCGTTGAATATTCAAGATTCCATCTCTTCTATATGTGTTGATTCATTTTGTGCATCATTTGCCATCTGGATAATTTAGAACGCTTAACATCTGCCAAATGTTCGGCTGGAAGTTGAGTCGATGGTTGGCCAATTACACAGTGCCTAGGAGTAAGGTAGTCAAAATCGTCGATCGATATAGTACACAAATCGGTCTGGAAATTAACATCGCCTCTATTTCGGTCAGCAGGGTAACCATTTCATCGGTTGTCAATATATGACCATCAAAAACTCGTCGCATATGAAATTTCATTCTTTTTACGGTAGCTTTCCACAGCCCTCCAACCTGCGGCGAGCTAGTTATTATTTTTTACACACTATTTCCGATTACCGTTTTGGGAAGAAAAAAGAATACTACTGCTTTAATTAAATGAACCCTCGATGTAACAATAAAAAAATGATAATTACGAGATTAACAATTTATAACAGGTTGACCATACGTATACGATGTAGATTGATATGATGGTGACTCCACAATATTCTGCCCTTATAGTGAAAACGTGCGGGTATTATTACTGTTTTTCTTGTCCTTAGTAGTTTTGATTGGTGATGGTATACAGGCACAGAATATACAGAAGCGACATAACTCCATTTTTGTATAAATTTCTTTCGACTCGAATATTTGTATGACCCTAATACTGCACCAGCACTTGTAGCACAATCGAATGAAAATGGTACTGGAATTTTTTACAAATTAATTACAAATTTGTTACACAGTTAGAAAATTTTTTACAGGTCCCGTTATCTTGCAATTGGTGTGTGGGCTGGCGTTAGACAAAGCTACACCACACTTTTCGTATTTTTGTTAATATTTGTTGTATCGTACTGGGGGTGGTACTGGAATTTTTTACAAATTAATTACAACATATCGGTATAGTTCAACCCCCAAAAAACTACCCCTAAGGGGTACAATTCTTCAAAAACGATATTTTTCGTTACAACATGCTTATCGCATTTCTGTTAATATTTATTGTATCGTACTGGGGGTGGCACTGAATTTTTTTACAAATTAGCATAGTTCAACCCCCAAAAAACCCCAAAAACTTCCCCTAGTTTTTACTAAATAAATTACTATATATTGGAATAGTTCAATTGTCAAAAATTGCACCTAAAAAGTGCAGCTTTTTTAAATCATATTTCTGTGTAAAGGGTTTTACACAGTTTTTTAACCCCTCAAATAACTACCCATGAATTTATTACAACCGCCTACACCCACGAAAAACGATCAAAAAGTATCGAACTTACTTCCTATGTAAGAAATAGGTACCCATGAATTTATTACAACAGCCCACATCCGCAAAAATCGATCATAATGCATCAAACTTCCTTCGTACGCAAGAAAGGCACCCATGAATTTATTACAACAGCCCACACCCACAAAAATCGATCAAAAAGTATCGAACTCCTTTCCTGTGCAAGAAATAGGTACCAATGAATTTATTACAACAGCCCATACCGACAAAAAACGATCAAAAAGTATCAAACTTCCTTTGTAAAAGTATCAAACTTCCTTCGATTCTCAGAAATACGTATTGTTATTCGTGAGCAGTTTGAAAGTTAACTTTCGCGTTGTCATGATGAGTGATTATTGTACGCCGAATAGTAGACATCAATCTTTGAAATTCTTTTACGAATTCAGATTCAGTGGTTTCTGGTTTTTGGACAGAAATATTCTCCTGGAAAACGTAAGCTTTTACCTAGTATTAGTTCTGCTGGAGATGTCTTCTAGGCGTCTTTGTACACAATTTTAATTAAATTTAATGGCAGTTTTTAAATTCCTGTGCCAACGTTCAATTATCCCGTAGGCTTGCCGATGGTATGGTGTGGTTCTCAAATGTTTCACGCCTTTTAGACATTTTATCGGTGATGTCTAGCGACAGATTCTGCTGTAATATCCCCCATCGGAATTGCAGTAGGCCATTAGTGTACCTATCGATGATTGTTAAACAGTATCTATTTCCGACTGAAGGTTGCATGGGTCCAATAATATCTATGTTTATGTGTTCAAATCGCGAATTTGGATGGATATACTTCGAAATCGGGGATTTGTTATGCTTTAATATTTTTGATCGTTGACATCTTATACATTTCTTTACGAATGTTTCATAATCTTTGTTAACCGATAGCTACACAAATCGATCGCAAACAAATTTCTGTGTGCCACGAACGCGAGTGAGTAGTTCATGCACTTTACGGATGATTGGTTGTCGGTACTCCGGCGGAACGAATGCCCGAACTTGTTTTTGTGATATGTCACAATATATTTTTATTTCGGTGCTGCGACGCTGCCAAATTTTTGAAATTTACTTCGCCCATTAAATGTACCGAACTTATCCTGGACAACAAATCGGCGACATTATTCTCCGAGCCAGCAATGTGACGAATGTCGTTGGTGAATTGCCCGATATAATCGAGTAGTCTGATTCGTCGCGATGTTGACGGTTCTTCTTTTTTTATTTAAAAGCAAAGATACTGTCTTCCTTCTAAGCAGTCAATTCTCTGTCATGCGTCATACTACCACCATTTGCTTAGTATCAGGTTATTTCTTCGAATAATAAATATTCTAATGGTGAAAATTCATTACCATTTAAGGACTAGACAGAGACACACCAAGCGTCGACGGCGAATTTAAATATGCATTAAATTATTTTTTTTTAAAATTTTTCTTTTGACTTTATCGGACAAAATGTTATTTTTAATGGCACCCATAAAATGTTTACGATTTTTTTAGTCGTAGAAAACAAAGAGGCCATTTACTCACAATATATCTACCACAAAAATAGAAAAAATGCACTCCCCCATTTTTAAACCCCAGGGCACTTGTGTACACAAAGATACACAAAGCCTTACAAAAATGAAAACTCCTTTAGGTGGCTTCTTGGCAGCTTGGTTTCGTACTGATAAAAAGTTGGTCTCCATTCGCCCTTCTCACAAAATGCAGCGGAGACGCCCAGTAACTTCGCAGCTCACGTGTTGTGATTGATTGATCGTCACGTCTATCGGCCCAGCCTTGGTTCTCCCAGCCATTAATTTTTGAGAACACCATACAAACTATGGGGACGACAACTCCATTACTAGGTTGTCAAAACCTTTAACGTCATTGAAGACCTATTTGACTTTTTGTCGAAGGACTTTTTTAAAAAAATCATTTCGTTAGTAAATAAATAAATTCACTCTCGATTTTGTTTTTCGCAATAAAATATATCGGTTTCATTAAAGCCCTTGAATGGAAGGGGGGGGGGGGGGTAGTGCTAAATTTTCTGCCTTTTGATTTTATACCTATACAGGCAATACGATTCTTTGTTTTGTGTTTAAAAAATGGTCGCGACGTGTTTTCGTAGCGAAATGAGTAAGGTACAATATGCAGGTTTATTTGCGTATTAGACGACCCATATAAGGTGTGCATGCCATTTTGAACGTCCTTGTCGGTACACAAATTCCATATACATATCTATAAAAGTATATACATATCCATTATTATCTCAGACTAGGTCATTACTCCAGGTAGAAACGCCTTTTCAAATGAACGCGTGCCCGTCTTTGTTCCCCACACATAATTTTCTTTGTGCTACACGTTTTATTGTAATCAAGGTAAATCGCGAATTTTATTATTCCGCGATTTTATTATATATATGCGTGTGTGTGTGTATTTTCTAGGTATTTCTATATCTGCTGCGCGATGATTCGATTTTATTTAGAAAAATGTCGGTTAAAAATGCTTTTATGCGGTCGGTCTAATATAAATGCTTTAAGAAGATGATGTTACCTAAAATCTAACATTTTGTATATAAAATAATAAATTGCAAATTCATAAAATGGGCAAAAAATTGCGACTAACCATTTTTGTTTTGTATTTCAATCTAAATTGGAATGTCCGGTACAATAACAAAATATACAAAGGTAGGTAACAATCACTAATATTATTATGCTTTGAACAATTTGAAATTTTGCGGTCCTATTAACATACACAGCGTATTGTATTCATTAAGTAAAATGGGAAGTAGCATGGTATTGGCCACCCCAGCTACTACAGAAAATAGTTAGATTTAAAGATCCAGAAAGTCTATGAAATTCATAATTTGTATACCAATGACTTTCGGAATACTTCAGAACTATAGATCATAAACACAATTTTCTAATCTAGAAAGATCAGTGAGGAAGCATTAAAGACACTCTTTGGGCAGTAGATATCAAGGTTAGCACACGAATTGTCTGCACTTTAATTTTTATTCTCTGGTGAATGTGATATTACAAAATTATTAGAATTTGTAATACGGTACAAATTTTTAGGCTATTTTGCTTCATAATGAGCACTTTCCATTTTTACATACTTTTATTGCTTACAGTCGCTTTTTAAAGTTGAAATTCAAGATAGGAATTCCTAGAAAAGTTCGAAACAACACTTAACCCTTAATATCAGTGGAGACTTTATTTAACGTACCTAGACTCTAGATTATGAAATTTACCTACAATAGTCATAATTAAGTCGTCAGCGTAGCTCGGGGAGCAAAACCTGAACTGTTGAAGTTTAACTGAATGTTCATCGACAACCCACAGCTACATGCAATCATTAAAGTATACCACCCTGTCGACAATTTTTAAACTTTTTACAACGACTGAGAAACCATCCACCTTAAGGTCCGATTACAGATACCAAATCTGATTCAAGAGTATATAATCGTAGGAAAAGAAGTACTATCAATGGCTCTCGCAATATCCGAGAACTCTTAGGGCGGTAGGGAAGTAGTACACAGAATTCAGCAGATAAAATTCTATCAAGACCACCTACTTTACACGGTGGAAAGGAAAATAAACCGCCATACAGAACGTCGCTCGAAATTAACCTTTGCGAAAAAGTCTAAAAAACCGCAGCGGCAATGGCATAAGATTGTCCTGTTTCAACGGCAAAAATGATATTGTAACCAGAAAAATGAACGCTGTGCAGCAATTTACAAAGTAACGCAACAATCGAATAATGGAAAATCGCAAAACTAAATCGATCACGCTATGATTCTAGAAACACTCTGCAAGTAAATCGGACGTGAGGTCGTACAGAGATAATATCTGGTAGCGACATGGATTGCTCAAATACTGAGCAAAGAGCAAACGGCAATCTACATGCAATAGGTAAGCACAAAATTCCATCCGCTGAAACGTCGATGCTTTAAAAGACAAAATATCAGTGAAAAAATATTAGTCAGCTGTCACTGAATATTAAAAACCGGCACAATAATAACGTAGAACCTCCACCGAACATCCAGAAATAGTGACTCGCTAGTACACTAACAGTTAGCTATAACGATCGTAACGCAAAATAAGGTCAGAAGAAGACTATACGAAAGTGCTAGGAAAATTAAGGTTTAATATCTCCTACAAATATATATTTCCGTGAATATTCCTCGAAAGCATCTGCTTCCAAGCGGAAGGAAACTCAAGAGATTATTTTGCTAATGCCAGGAATCTCATAGGAGGTCAGGTTGTAGTGTAATCAGGAAGATTAACACAGGGTATCTGCTGCAACTACAACTGCTCACACTGCCCCCCGTGGCGGAAACCGTTAACTAATCGGAGACAAAATTAGAATTTCAAAAACGACTTGGTACACAAATTAAGGACTACGCGCTTTAACACTCTGATCATGGAATGTACCCAGCCTGAATTGCACGGAAAACCTCCGTAAGCCTTTTCAACTGTCAACAACATAGTTGACTATACTCCATTTGGATACACATTTTTTCAAAACAACAACACTACCAATCATGAATTTTGAGTTGGTTTTATAATAAACAGCAGATAACGTCAATACATGACTGATTTCTTACCTGACCATACATAATCGGATCGATTTAATAAGGCTTCCCGAGCGCCATTTTAAAAATTACGACCATAGTCGATGTACCATGGATTGACTTCTCGATATGTCGTCAACAGAATGAGATTCTTCAACCAGCTTGACCCAGAAGGCCAGGACTCGAATGATCAATTGAGCTCAAATACGGTGATGAATCCTTTCAAGCGCGTTGCTATACTAAGACGTTGATGTTGAATGAAATATCTGGAGAAAGCCGTGACACGAAGTAATTTTCCGAGCGATAAACAGCAAGCCAATAGGTAGTATAAGTCGTTGTGACGTCACGGTTCTTGCATGCGTAGCAATCATTGACTTTATTTTTCGTTCGTCAATGTTAGAGTAGACTGCACTAGTTCTTTGGCATGGCCATTGACTGGGATCTTTTCGTAGTCGAAAAGAACCTGGCCACCACAACGGATGACTATGGGATGGTGCTTAGTGTCGACTTAATTCCATGGTTGAAGGTAATCCAGGGGAACTGCGAATCCAGCCAAATACCACTTGCGAGTTAGTCCATGCATTTTGAACTTGTGGCACGTTGACTGTCATACATAATCTTTGATTGTTGCATTTAAACTAGCAAGTTTAGTCATTGTCTTGCCCTCCAGCGTGTCAAAAAGGATGTAGTTTAATATTTTGAACGATAGGAGAACCGCTAACACCGCTGATGCAACCATCCTTTTGGATCATCTGCTTCGAACGTTCGTAGACCATTGTTGCGTGTCAATTGGTTAGGATGGCAGCGTGTCTGTGATCTTTTCGGCGACAACGGCTGTAATCAAGATTGAAAATGTTGAACCGATTCTCGAATCTAATACAAATTCGACAATTCAACGCGACGTTCGTTCGCACAGATTCCACTGATTGTGACTGTGACTGATCTTCTCATTAATCCGATGAAGCTGACTTGTGATCCCGAATCCAACAGGGTACCAACGATGAAGTTTTGATTAGAGTGCGATACGATAGCGATTGCTGTTGCGAGCAGTACATCATGCTGATCTCAGTTTGAGATGATGATTCGACGGATGGTGATTCGGTATTCGGATCCGAATTGTGTACCCGGCACAAGCTGGATTTGCTAGTCGGAGTGGTGAGGCTTATGAGCATCAGGCGGTTCAAACACACCCTATTTTTTCGGATAAATGGAATACGTTGTAATTTCCAGCACGAACTCGACACGTGAGAATGCAAGAGTTCGAAGTGACGACGATAGAACGAGGTGATTTTGTGCCAGGTTTGTGGTGCGCTCGAGTGTGAGACGAATACTATTAGGACGGAACTTGTTTTTGCGACTTCAAGAAATTGTTAAGGTTCTAGTATGATGGATACTTTGCTCGGGTTAATAACGTCTCATATTGTCGATGGGTTTCTAGATCCAACTTATCGGCGATCGGTGACCGCCACCCTTTAGATCTTCAGACAGCGAACGATGTCGGTCGATATATTAAAGATCTTGCACGATGCCGCGGCTGACTGCCGATGATAATACTTCCTCGCAATTATTGTTGATGATGCTCACAGATTTGAGCAACAACGTTGCGTCTCCAGTTAAACTCGCCTTTAGATAGTGTAACATCTGCGAGTTGATCAGCCGTTTGTTGTTGTAGACGAAGGCGACGAATAGATCCTTAATTCAGTTCAATTAATATATTCGCCAATGAACACTGAAACCTTGATTCTAGTCAGCTTTGTATCGAACGTCGGCTGTGCTTACGCTGATTTCACGTCGCCTTGCGGCTTCTCGACAGTGGCTAATAATTATTTCTTTACGATCTTGAAGTTCCAGATTGTGACCAGGTAACAATCTTCCGTTTAAGTTTTGAACTAAATCTGTAAAAAAAAATTTAAATATAACAAAAAAAAAACGAAATTGAAATGATTTAAAGAAAATTGTGATTTTCAAAAAAATTATGCGGCATCCCCTTTGACCCTACGGGGTCCGACAACTTTCAAAATTTAATACACATGCCTGCAAATTTTAAATAAAATCGGGTTATTTTCAAAATTGTTTAGGGCTGTCCCACAATGCTGGCAGAGCCGAATCAATTCCAAATTTTAATGGAAAGGGTCGTAACCGGCGATGTGTATCTTCGACAAAGTTTCAATAAAATCGGGTTTTAGGAATTGACTCCATAAATTGATCGTAGGATTTGGTCATCGCAAACAATTACATTTTAACGCTAGTCTCAAATAGATAATTTAAAAACAGAGTTCGTCGTGAAATTAGAATTGTGATGAAACATTCTCTTAACAACAACATTCAACTTAAGCGGTTATCCCTAAATTCTCTTGAGTTATGACCTGTTCAAAATGGACATAAATATTCAGGCAGATTTCATACTTTCCTTTCGGGAATGCGAACACGATCCTTTTACGAGAAAGTCAATTTCAGTGAACACCATTGAAAATCCTTGAATCCGGTGATCTTGATGTAACTTAGATATGAGTCGATAAAAATGAAGGCGTAATTTAAAACCAATATAGTGCGACCGGCCGCGATAAGCTAATTTAATGCCAACGATTTTACATTAAAATTTTTCAATGCAACAATGTTGTAGCTGATCGACGGGCGCGCATGTATACAATTAAAATAACTACTGTGGCGTGTAGGTTGGATTATATATTGCATATGTACTTAAGATTATTGCTTTATTTCAATTGGAATTGCAGCTATCAGTGTATACTGTATATGCTATATGTATGTATATATGGATTGGATACGACTAAACTTGGAATTCGATTATGAAAATTGAAAATTGTCATAAAAGAAATAAATTAAGTTAAAATGGATGGGGGGAAAGAAGAAAACTCGACTTAAATGGAAATTCATTTTTGCTGTAATGTGTACTCTTGGCAACAGAAATTATATTACATCGTGAGCGCTTTACACACACGCACACATACATAATATATATTCTCAATAAATAAGATATATGATACCGCAAGACAACTCCGCGATGTAACTTTGTTGTGTTTAAGTTTATTACAGAATCGAGGTGTGTTTATGCGCACGAGTTAATTTATGGTGCCTTTTGTGTGAAATTTAGTGCTCTTTAATCCAATCTATACTTTCCCTAATGTATGTATGCATGAAACGCAAGTGGAAAGCGAAATATTAATGCAAGCTCCTGAAGTTCTTGGAAGTTGAAAGCATTTCAGCATAACTGTCATTACTACACACCATGGCTTTATAATTAGACATATAAACAGATAGTTGTAGGTTTTAACATATAAGTCGTCTTCTGAAAAGGCCGTTTCGTAATCGAATAGGAATTGAAGTTTGTGACACATTTTCAAATGACACCATGGTCTTAAATTTATCGTATTTCTGTGGAACAATGGCTAAAATAAGCGAAGGCCCTTTATTCCTCTTTTCGAATTATGCATCTATAGGGAATTCGCGCACCGTGAAATAGTGAAAAGGAAAAGTTTTTCATTGACAAGTTAGTTACATTTGGCTCCTTGTACCTTATTATAAATTTCACTTTGTGAAAGCAAAATTCCTTATGAGTAGGGCAACCAAAAATATGTTCTTAAAACTAGGTTTTAGGGGTATATACTCTCTCCGGTCGCAAATTATTTAATTGCGAGGCGAAATATGGTTACTAGATTTATTTTGTCATGCCAATTCATACATTTTTTTAAAATTTAAATTCTGCGACCTCGAAAATGCTTAACAGTATTTAAACATTTTACAAAAACAATTTAACAAAAATGAGTCAATTGGCATGACAAAATAAATCTAGTAATCATATTTCGCCTCGCAATTGAATAATTTGCGACCAGCAGCTTGATTCTGGTTTTTCCTATAGGAAAAGGAATTAGGAAAAATATTTTCATAGTATTTTGGTCACAAATTTTTTTTTCTGACATACTATGGTAAATAGTTAGTGTAAATTTTTTCAGAAACAAAATTAAATTGAAAATATTTTTCCTATCCAATCCGTATCGAAGGAAAAAATAATTCCTAAATTATACAATTTTAGATCGAACATGATTTCTCAGTAGGCCAGAAAATGAAATTTTTGACTAAAATACTATGAAAATATTTTTCCTAATTCCTTTTCCTATAGGAAAAGCCAGAATCGACCTGCAGAGAGAGGATATGATCCTAAAACCTACTTTTAAGACATATTTTTGGTTGCTCTACTTATGAGCAATTCAAAACTACTCGATTGTTAATGGTAAAAACTGTTCCTTGTCATACTGTTTCACGATTGTGAAACACTCGCAACAAAGTGGAATATGTAAACATTGAAAAAACGAAGATATTGTAAACATTGAAAAAACGTAAATCCGAAATTGATAATTAGCCGAAATTTAAATTTGTCGATAATGCCGATTACGTCTCGGCTACTTCAGCCGAAAGTTAAAAAGTTTATATGTTACCTAGCCTACAAAATTATTCGAAAACAAATACATATATGTTCGTAACAGGCAAAAATTAAAATAAAATTAATTTATTACCTCCAAATGACTCTGTACATGAATGAATACGGCCAAATTGTAAAAATTTGTAAAAACTTAACGTTTAAATGATCATGCCTGGAAACGGTCTCATTTGAACCTGTTAAAATTTTTGAAGTCCCATGTATTTCACTCCCCCCAAACTTCCCGAAATTTCAGTTTAATTTATATTTTTTTAACTTTCGGCTGAAGTAGTGAAGACACTATCTGCATTATCAATATTTTTTAACTTTCGGCTGGCAACGTTCGACTAACTTTAACAGTATATTTGTATCAGATATATTAACAACTAACCTCACTTCTACGATTTGTGAGCAAGTAAATATTGTTACGAACTTTGTTACAGGCTGGCTACCGCTAACCTGCAGACATCACTAAGCGCACGCAGAGGCCTCCACGGTGATTTTTGCCGGCTACATTCTCAGGGAGAAGTGCGAAGGATCGTGGAGATTGAGGCATGCGTGGCTCCTGGCTTACACCGTGATTACAGATATTTAAGGGAAAAACGCAAATAATAATAACCGAGTTCCGCCGAAATTTGTCGGCCGGAACCTGAGGAAGGAACAGCAGAAAAAATTAAATCAAAAAAATTATAACGGAAGAGAGGTGCTTTGGTGCGCGCATCCGTCCGAATTCAATCGGTGGTCACACCGGTTTCGAATCCAGATGCGGGCGCCAAGGGACCGCCAACCCTACACCGACACAGGATGGGAATTCCCCCCTCATAATACCCACCCCGGAAATTTAATAATTCATTTTTTTATTTATTCACTTTAGACAAAAAGAAAAAAAACACAACTTCCCACGAAGAAAGAAGAAAGGGAGAGAACGAGAGAGGGAGAGAGATATTTGCACCGAGCGCGCGACCGCTATCCGGCGCTCGATTACAAAAATGTTATATAAATGTAAAAAAAAAATTTAGAATAAAAAAAAATTTTAAAAATACCAAAAAATGAAATAAAATAAAAAAATCGTACGTTAAATAATACCAAAAAAAATTACCGGTGCGACCTTGGGCGGTCGTCATGCCTCAGGGTCGCCGCCCCGGACCGTTGCGGTGCCTTTCACCGATAACCAAAAATCGGGCAAATGACCGGATGGTCACCTGCTCGTTGCGGTGCCTTTCACCGATAACCAACAATATAACGACTGGCCTCACCTGGCCGCCGTAATTGTAGATAATTTTATTGGTTGTCCTTCGCCTTAACCGTTACACGTTGGGCGTTTGTCTCGCCAAAATCCGCAAACCCGTTGATATATGGTGTAACTTGTAACCGTATACGTGCGGCAACCTTGGATATACGGTGCCCGTAAAAATGTGGCGACACCCGTGGAGTATCTCGTTCTCTTTGGTTTTATTAATTTGCGGCTTATTAATTCTTTTCGCAACTCCCGTCAACGAAAATTTCGTATGCACAAAACGATTTCAAATATTTATACCTGGCACTTTTAACTAATGTTCGATGATATCTCAGAATTCAACTGAATAATATTAAAAAATGCACTCGCAATCGAAAAAATGGGCACACCAAGTATCAAATAAACACTTATTACGAAAAAAAGAAATCAAACAAATTTTCGCCGTATTTGGATTTTATTTTTATAAATTATAAACTGAATAACATCTATATAAACTACAATTCGAGTCTTTATATTTATTTCACTAACTGTTTAGGCTTTAGGCACCATGCTTAATCGAAGTTTACAAAAATTTATTTTTTATACTCGACCGTGTTTGTTGTTACAACTCAAAAAGACTCAACTTATCGGTTGCTAATAACCAAAATCAGATTTTTTTAACATCCAAAACTAAACTTGACTTTTTCGCCATACAAAATTCCACACAAGACTGAAATAATTAAAAAAAAACTCTCGCACCGAATACCGACGCGCAAAACATTCCAGAAGAATTGTCTTTCTTCTCTGTTTTTCGTTTACATCAACTCGCATTGATGTAAACGAGACCTTGTTAAAGTTAGCCGAAAGTTGCCAGCCGAAAGATAATGCAGATAGTGTCTTGACTATTTTTAAACTCTCTTTATACTCTCGCTCCTATCGATTTTTAAATTCCTATAAACTGAAATAATTTCTCCTTCACCCGAATGATGTAACCCGATCCTAAATTCTCCTAAATTCGAGTTCATGGCTGATTTTTGCTGTATTCAAGACACTATCTGCATTATCTTTCGGCTGGATACTTTCGGCTAACCTTAACAGTATGTAAACGAGAGGCATATAAGAAAAACATTCTTATGGAATGTTTTGCTTTGCACACACTCGATGCGCATTGGTCTCGCTCTCTCGTCATTCTTCTTACCCCTGCGCCACCACACGATGAGGTACAAAACAAAACGTCGCGAGTGCGTTCAGCGCACAATAAACAAACAACTCCGAAAGCGAAGACACAAACAGAGGGGAATATAAAATACAAATATTGAGCAATCAAATGGAAAGTAAAGACACCAACCGGGGGGGAAATATAAAACATACAAAAATTGTGGTAGCGACCACACAGTCGTAACAACTTGTTTGGTAAATCCGAATCGTATTACTGGATTGTGATTACAGTTATAAATTTGATAGTTTACAACAACAATTCTAGCAATTTACACCGCTTGCGGAATATTCCTGAAAATATCAGAAATATTCTCACAAAAATTTATCCAATATCCACCAGTAAATAGAGGTAAAATTTTTAATTTTACCCTGTTTACTTCCGCTTCTAAACTATGGCTAATATTAACTAAGAATTTCCAAAGATTAATTCATTGAGTTCATCGCACCAGATTTCAGATTCTACACGAATATTCTCATCGAATCTCTTCTGGACTAATCTGCTATAAAACTACTTATAATGCTTAAATCTAGATGTCACTATTTTATAAATGTCAATCACTTAGAGAAAAAACAACTTAAAAATAAAAAAAAACGTTTCGTTTTAAAAAATTTCATATACGTTTTCCAAGCAACAACGAAATATTTTGATTTGAAAACGATCATTTTAAAATCGTATTTGTTTTTTTTTTAATTGAAATGTAGATTTAAAAACAAATCAACTTTAAATTATAGATATTAATTTTTATTTTAAATCGGTTAACATATAGAAATGTATTGCTGAGGTTTTTAATTTAAAAGTTTAATTTTAATAGTGTTTTCTTTTCTTTTAAATTTAAAATGCAACATTGATGATATGAATACGTTGTTCGCATATGAATCTAAATGGAGAAAATTTCAATTCAAATATGTTCAATACAATAAACTACGTTTTCACATGCGGTTTGAAAAAAGTAGAAAATTATGTATTTCCTCTCCTATTTAAGTCATCAAAAACCAAAGAAGTAATGTTTCTTCATGTACTTATAATAAATATCTACCACAAAAAGTAGAAAATTAACTCCCCCTCCATTTTGAACCCCAGCCCAGGGTCATTATGTAAAATATACATAACCCTTACAAAATGAAAACCTCCTCAAGTTCTTTCTTGGCAGTTTGGTTTTCTACTGATAAAAAGTTGGTCTACTCATCAGGCTGCTGCACATTTTTGAGGAAACAGCTGTTTCGATCAATGTTGATAAATATTTTGAAAAATAAATTACCAAAACGAATTGTATATGATTTTAAAATTCTAAGTTTTAGTTTGAATGCGATATAATTTGAAACTAAATCGTTTCTAATACATTTATTTTTTTGATATAATAGATTCATATTTAAAAGGTTTTAAATATGGAATTCTTCATGGAATAAGAACACCACAATATAGACACCAGAACTAGCCTATGTTGAAGTCCTACTTTAAAAGAAACATTATCAAGTCATTTACTGGTTAACTTTAAACAATGTGATCGCAATTTCGAATATCGGTCATTTACCTAAAACTTCTCTTTCGATTCAAAGATCGGAAAAGGAGTTCTAAAATATTACAAAAGCACGCTAATAATCTTACCCAGCCCACCCATGTACAGTGCCTGTACTCTCAACACAGACTAGATCGGAGGAGGAACGGACCTCTTACTCCTTTAATAGATCAAATTGTTTCGGTTCACGTCTCCTAATCAACGATCATTAAACGACGAACATCCCGATTTTGACAAACATTCACTACCTAAACAGCTGTATTAATTAAATTTATTCTTAGTTATAACACTTTCAGCATTCTGTAGATATACAAAATGTTACTGAGAAAGTTAACCCGAAAAACGTCGATAATGCAGATTCGGTTGCAACCAAAATTTGGTAGTCAAAATATTAATGCAGATTCAAAAAGAATGGCAGCAAATATCGACACAGAAAACTAGACTATCGTGGCCTCTACGCTAGTGCTTTAGAAAGAGGTAGTAGTCTTGGTGAATAAAAGATGGTCGGATACCATCTTATTTACTATAAACATGTATGGCAAAAACTAGACTAAGGGGGTTCAAATTTTCCTGTAAATCCGAAATTTTAGAACAGCTTTTGAGATACTATAACGAGAAGAGAGTAGATTACGTTCTCCGTTCTCATCCGGTATTAGCGCACAGAAAACACAAATACTTGAGTACATCATTTTCGATCTCAGAAACTGAGAGGCGCGAGATATTCCTTGCACTCATACATAATTTGCTCAGAATTCCTAAGAAATTGTCGTGTTAAAATGGACTTAACGTCAATTGAAACCAAGTAGCGGATATTTTACCTATGGAGTTTGTTTAGAATTATAGAATTGCAAGAGCTAATGCTTTAGACAGCGCCCACCAACTCCATGCAGTCGGGGAGTCATCGGGGTTCTCCCGATTCCTCTTAACTTGCCAAATGACGACCGGGACGAGGATTTTCAACTATGTATGAAATGATGATCAAGTTAAATTGAAGATTGATTGAGTTAATAGGAAATTTCAGAGGAGCGACTAGAGGTTTTCACCTTCACTGAATCGGTACTGGGCTAGATTAAGATACAAATCGTACTGGGTTGGATTAAGATACCAATCGTACTGTGCTGATAATCGACAAGGCTGGGGATCCAGTACAAAAATTACCTCGTTTTGTAATAGCGTATCAAAATAAATAGTGTTTTCTGACTCAAGTAGCATTATCTGTGTACAGTGGATCTCTAAAGAAAATAAATAAATAAAAATGAAGATTCCGGCAAGCTAACAAATCCGGACATTTGGGCCTGGTCTCCAAGACGCGAAGAATCAACAGAGTACAAGCAGCAATATTTTGACACTCAAAAGCAACTACTATGGACAATAGCACGATTAACACTGGTCCTCATGATCCAAATACAAAACGAAAACATGGTCCTCATGATCAACGAGTAACACTGGTCCTCATGATCCAAATACCTAACTAAAAACAATCAAATGCTAGAATGAACTAAAATGAGCACAGAACCTTTACAAAGAGATTAAGCTTATAGTTTACTGTCCCAGAGACAGGAAACATCAACGGCTGCGAAAAAAACGTAGTGCACGAAAGTAAGCTGTAAAAGCCTCTAGTCGCTGCTCACTTGAGAATTATGAGGAAGGACCCTGGACCGATTCGGGCTTGCTGCAGCGTAGTATGGCATCGGTACCAAGTAAATGTGACAGCCTGAGCTGACAATTTTATTCAGTCTCTCTATGTATCAAGTCTAGGTGCGATTTGTAATGAAGCTAAACTGGGGGGTTGTCGCTATAGCGAAGATATTCCCTGCCGATCCAGGACGTCAGCTTGAATCCCAGAGTAACCTAGCGATCAAAAGGAGGGGCGATATACAAGAAATGTGGCAGCTGAACAATCCATCTTGACGATTAAAAAATTAAAAAAGTTTAAGACTGACTACAGGTATGCCGCGGGAAAAATCAAATCACTAGCTGCGCCGACGCTCAGCACGGTCAAACTGAAGATGCACAAAAATGGCAAACATTTTAAGGACGACCTCAGAAGGAAGACAAACAAAGAACTGAACAGAATCAACACGAAGAGACTACACTGTGATAAAATATAGGAGCATTCGGAAGGATATAGATAATATAAAGTACCAGCTACCAGTCTTACCATCCCAAGTTAGCTTGAACGATCAAATGAACTCTGGACCGCAACTATAGTGAGTAATGTTTGCAGCTGGAAATGAAAAATTACTTACGTAAGCCAAATTTTTAACAGAAGGGAAATCATATAAAACGTGGCGTCTCCTTGGCTTAAAAGATTTTCCAAAGCCAAACCTGACACTTTACTATACTCCTAGGACATGAACTGAATAGGTTATATTTATACCTGGGCGTCAAATTCAAAAAAATAAAAAAAAATTTTGAAAAAAAAAATAAAAAAACAAACTTTTCATTATCAAAAACCAAAAGAGACTCAAAATATAAAAAAATATTCTCGCACCCCACAAAAATATAGGAGAATATTTTCATTTTTGTATGTTTTCTCGTTTCCCATATATCAAAACGAGAAAACACATCTCATTAGTCGCACCCACGCACAAGGTACACATTGGTCTCGCCCCAACCATTCTGTCGACGTTGATGTAATAGAATAAGGTGAGTCAAGAAAACAGAATAGAATAATATTAAAGCCTATTCAAATGAAACTTTAAGGTATGAATGCCGCAGGATAGATGACACCACCTATTCGATTATATCGAAATTTATTTTTAATAATGAAAAATTAAAAAAACAAATTAAATCATGTTATGACCCTCAAGGTGTCGTAACAACCGTACTCCATTTGCTTAGCACCTGTTTCCGACCAATCAGGCACCTACCATCAATCAGACACACAATTCTGCGAACACCCCTGTTAAATGACTTGATTTACTGCTGTGAAGTGGATGGCTCTAATTCATGGACGAATGAACATTTTCGATTGTATGGGCTCCTATCTCATCAATGGCAACTTGATCTCTCTTGGATCGTCTCTGGATTAGCTGCATAATACTTATCCTTAACAGATCCCCACACAAAATATTTCATCGGAATCAAATTGCAGATGCATCGAGACCAATTGATATCTCCGTTTGTGGCAAGTTGCGCCGTCCTGTCGTGTGTGTCCTCTGCTTGAATTCTGAGTAACAATAAATCCTTTATCATAGCTCGGTAACGCTCTCGATTAAATGTAAAGTCGGCTCCTTGCTCATTTAAAAAAAAGGACCAAGGATGCCGCCGATCTAAAATCCACACCCAACGTAGTCACTCGTTGTGGATGCATCGGCTTCTCCATAGATTACGTGTGGATGTTCTGAGCTGCAAATGCGACAATTTTGTTTGTTGACGTAGCATCCGAGGTGAAAATGAGCTTCAGTTGGGAAAGATGATTTTTCGGTAAAAATGCTAATTTTCTTCCAAAGGATTCACAGCCCAACTAGCACATCGAAAATGTTGCGCATGGTCATTTTGCTCCAGCCCTTGCACTAATTGACAAAGCTCACGACTTTATACCGAGGTCTTTATGCAAAATTCTCACCGCAGAACTGCGTCAAATGTTCAATTCTTGAGCACAAAGGCGACTTGATGTTGATGGATGCTCAGACACATTTCTAAACAGGTGCAATATTGTCGGCTGTATGCGCTATAAATGCACGTGCAATTGTTGGTTTATCCAATAGCAATTAAAGTTCACGAACTCGCTTCACAAGTTGATCCACAAATTGCCTTGTAGCCATTTCATTTCTACTTTGGATATAAGAGTCACCACTTTGAGAGTATGTAAGTTTTCAATATTTTCTAATTTTGTTCAAGCGTAAAGCGATCCATTTCGTAAATATCAAACATTAGACTAATTTTCTGCGATAACATGAATGACGTAAGTGTTGCCACACTCGAAATAACCGGTAGTTGAAATTTCAAACGCTAGATGACCCGTTATGATGTGGCTAAGGACAAAACGGCGTCTATGCCAGCCATTTAGGACAACCTTCATAACGTAACCCTACTTTTAATAAGAATTTAATGAAACTACACCGCTGTAATCTGCATTACCTACAAAACTTATATTACACCTGTATAGATTTACTCCGTTTATAATTCCCCTCAGATACAAGCCTCTATCAGCGCAATTATTAGAAAGTCATATGCCCTCGATTTTATCATCATTGAGTCATTCATCAATCAGCATCTGACCAAAATCCGATTCTAACAACCATAAATAATTTGTTACTATCTAAAATTAAATTTTTAACGGTTCTTCGGCTAAATACTAAACACATATAGGTGTTAATTGATTACTCTTGTAAAATTCACTTTTTAAGGTTAAATATGTGGTGGATGTGGTTTAAACGCGACATGCGGCGCGTAGGTTACACTAAAATTCATAATTTTTTGTTTCTTATATCAAAATATTAAAATTCACATCCGGAGAGATTCCATCATACAACTACGCGACTACGATCTACTTCTCGTTCCAATCGATTTGTTTTTATTAGCCAACCACGCACCTTCACACTTGGAATGATGTAATCGAGCGACGCTCACACACTTACTATACATTACATATTATGTCGATGAGGTATACGCAAATTTAACGCGATCATAATGACGGCATGAATTTATTTGATTTACAAACGAAATGAATTTTGTTAACCCCATATATGGCTTTGATCTTGTGCTGTTTGTTTCTGCGTGATGGAGGTGGATCGCGTAACCCAATAAAAATATTTAACAAAATTTTAAAAGATTAGTATAAGGTGTGCGATTTTAATGTTTTAAGAATATATCGTGCTAATGTGATGAAGGTAGGTTGCCCAAATTGATCTCGTATTTTATAGTTATAACAAGGTGTGACATTTATTGATGTGAGGTTGTGGTGATAAGGCAACGGATTCACCTGCGCCGACCACCCCTGTGTGACAAATTAATTTATATGTGACCATGATAATCCGTATATAGACCTTGCAGACACCTTGAGTATGTTATGTACGCGCAACAATTGCGATAACAAAATGCAAAACATGTGTTCAAGTCGTATTAATACAACAAATTACCTTTGGGAATCTTTAAAAAAAAAATCAAATGTGTAAGTTATTTATTTGAGGCAATTAAGATGCAATCGCTTCCATAATAATTATAATAAAAGTTCATTAATTAAATCGGATTAAATAAATTTAATAAGGAAATAAAATTATTATGTTTAATTAGGTAACCAACTTGGGTGGTTTATCCACATACATATATGGCACATATATACAACACGGTTAATGGTGAGAATCGCGATTAGATATTCTAAATTCTGATTTTATTTAAATCAAGAATTTATATGCGAGGATACATTTCCGGAGTGAATTTACGACCACTCATTAGAACTAATTAACAGAGACCGATCAACACTGTTATCATATAAATCGTTTTCGTTTCGAACTAATATCGCGCAGGTGAATCGTGTATACCACAGAATTATATAGCCGCTAGTAAAATTTTTTTTATAGTTTTTACCACAAACTTTATAAGAATCCGGCTATTATTAGTGATTAGATCCGATTTATTGTATTATGTATGTAGTACTAACAGAACACATGTCGATCGCGATCATCACATGATCATGATCTTTTTTATTTTTATATCCACATGCGGTTTTCAACCGACGATAAAATTTATGATACCTCGCGTCGTATATATTTTAACGACGGCCTTAAGAATTTTATTGCCTGAACCATTAAGAGTACGGCTATAAATAAAATTTTTGGTTGTAACTAGCTGGATGTACACATATTGTTAAAAATTCAGTGATCAGCGGTCTTCTTAACATGCATTGTTCACTGGTTAAATCTCAGGTTTTATTTTGTTCGATACACATCGTCGCTGATCATCTTAACAACTTTGTATCGACCTTTCCAATCTCGTTGTACAGCCTGAAATCTGCTTTTCCATTTCCTGAAATTGTTTAGCTAGGCAAAATTATTTCGTCGAAAGTTGATATATCTCACGCTGTTCTCGTCGCGTCTCTGATTTATCTCTGGTGCTCGTTATATTGCATTCTCCTACGGTTTGACCGTTTCGCAATCTCCATCGTAGATCACCAAGGTTGCAATTACGGCCTCGCACTATATCACCATTATATTGTTTTGACTCGTCTGTTGACGTTCTCCACTATAGCCTCTACTTGTTCTTAATCCTGTTTGTGTCCGTCATAATCCAGCACTTTTCCCATCTCAACTCCAATGCGTGCCACCATAGCACTTTCCTCCTTCGTGGCCTTCTTGATCGTTCTCTCTTTAGCAATCGACTGTACCACCGGACAAATCTTAATCACACGTACTGGAAACTTAGGTTAGTCATCCCCGAAGAATTTTTCCCCCACTTTAAGTAAGCCAACTCGTCCTTCGATCCGGACTCTCATCAAATGTACTGAAATCTTGGGTTGAACCTCCACCAAGATTCTATCTTCCACTTTGTAAGCCAAATCGTTCTTCGTGTCCCCTTGTCGTATGTCTCTTCATAGTCATGCACTATCCAATTTTGAACTAGGCGTTTGCCTCTAGTCTTCTTTGGTTCCTGAACCCTCTGTGATTTTCAATATTTTCGGTGTGTTTCTCTCGGTAGTTTTCTTGTTGCTTATCTCGGAAGCTAGGCTGCTACGAAAATCGAACATTCCATCCTTGCAAACACTATCGTCTAGTGGCTTAACTTCCCACTACTGAAGCATCTCTTTTGACTTTTAATGTCACCTGGTTCAACACTTGATTGTTATAATTTTCTGTGGTTCCAATAGCATTGTGTTAGTTGCCAGACTCCTCACAGCACTGATAAACGCGTCCACTTTTAGTCCATTCAACACATTTGAAGGCGCATTGTCGTAAGCTTGACGCGCCAATTTCGTGACCTCTCTTTCTAAATATTGCAAGCTCCCGCTACGTAGTTGCCGCTTGCTTTGCAGTTGTATCTGACATTTTTCTCTGACGTTTGACTGCCCATCTCTTCGGTTCAACTCTGTTATAACCCGCTCCTACCTTCATTCTGTTGCGAAAATAGTTTGCAAGACATCTGAATCAATTCTCAAATGGGATCTCGATATCGAAGCAATTCGAAGGTTTTAAGCCTTTTAAACTTCCGGCAACTTGTTCTGTCGAAAACGTTTTCCACTTCTTTCTCAAGGTTAAGTGGTTTGCCAAAGTTGTTTGCCGACCTGCATGAACAGCGGAACGTGCTAAACAAGCACTCCACCAAATTCAGTATAATCAAGGACTTTAATCTTAAGTCCTGACTGGTTTAGTATTAATTTTGTAAGAATTGGTTTAGGGAATCAGCCGGTGGGTCCGGGTTCCGGTTTTTAGTACTTTTTTGGTTTACGCGATTTAATTAAAAATTGTTGAAAAGGGGTTCTCATTTGCCATTAATCGAAATCGATTGGTCCAAATTTTGGGGAAAAAATCACGGGTTCGAACGATAGGCCCGGGCTTGTTTAATTTTTTTTCGGGTCGTACGGTTTTTATAAAAATTGGTGAGGATGGGTTTACGAGTGCCAGGAATCGATTTCGGTGGATGCCAATTTCTGGAAAATCCGTTCGGAGGGTCGTCTGGTGAGGCCCAGGTCCCTTTCATTAATTTGTTTTCATCTCGCACAAGTTTTATAGAAATTACTGGAGGAACGTTCTCGAACATTAAAAACCGATTGTGATGGGCCCTGATTTCGGGAAAATTCATTAAAGAGTTCATTCTGTGGGGCCCAAGACCCGTTTTTTTTTCTTATATTTTTTCACTCGTACGAGATTGTTAAAAACGGTGACAGTGAATCTATTGCAATTGATTCTGATTTTAAGAAAATTCGTTTAGAGGGTCGAACGGTGTGCTCCTGGCTCCATTCTTTAATTTTTATTACCTAGAGTAGATTGCGTTGCACACTATTTTCGGAAAACCCCATTCAGCGTCCAAACTTGATTGTGATTGGTTCTGATTTCTGGAAAATTCATTTGGAGGACATCCGGTGAGACCGGCAAACTTGGAGCCTTCTTTTAACAATTTATGTGGCTATGGAACGATTTTGAAAAAAAAAATGTAGTGGGACAGCGTTTTTGAATACAAGATGCATCGCACCAGGTTACATGATGTTGTACCATGTTGTGTCCTGTATCATGTTGCTACCAAAAATATTGTAGGCTGAAATCCTAATCCAACGAATAACGATGAAGCAGCAATATCTTGGTATTAAAGAAGATGGTTGGGTAAGTAAATCGGTTGTTTCTCCACACCCAAACAAATTTTAATTATAGGCTTCAGCAATGAGGTTTGTTCGTAGAAAATCCCAGTAAAATACGTTACTTATCGTGCTAGTTGAATTTTATACTGATCCATTCACCGGAAGCGTTTACACCATGTTGCACCATGTCGCACGATGGTCACCATTTTGCATTGTGTTGCGTGATATTGCACGATATTGCGTTGTATTGCACTTTGTTGGGGTATTACACTTCATTGCGTCATATTGCACCATTTTGGATGACGTTGCATTATGTTGCATTTAGTTGAAGGATGCTGTGTGATGTTTCACTATGTTACTTCATTTAACATTTTATGTGGCATGAACGATTTTGATAAAATTTGACGGAACAAAGTTTCCGAATGCAAGGGAACGATTACAATGAGTTCTGTTTTCTAGATAATTCATTTAGCAGTCCTTTGGATGAGCCATCATGTTGTACCATGTTGCTCGCTCTTTCACTGTTGCGTTATATTTCACCTTGTTGTCGGGTGTGGCATTATGTTGCACCATATTACGGGTTGTTGCATCATGTTGTGTGATGTCGCTAGGTACTACACTATGTTGTGTTATGGGTACTATGTTGCATGATGTTGCAACATGTTGTGCGATTTTGTACTTTGGTGCTTTATGTTGTATCTTATGTTATTCGTTAATTAGATATCATGCGTTATGTTCCATCATATTGCGAAATGTTGCGCCATGTTGTTTGTTGCGTTACGATGACATTAAATAGTTGCACTAATCGTGTCCTATTGATAATGTTGGTTGTTATGAGTAACAATTTTGTTCTGTAGCATTCGCTATCTAATAAATGTTTTGACCTTGATCCCTTCCACATTGTGTTCCGCCTCACACGATTTTGATGTCGCCTGGTGCGGAGCAGATTCCTTTAGTTAATTTTTTAGTGACTAGCCGGTGATAATTAATCAAATGCCAGGAATCGATTTCGATGTGTACTAAATTCAGAAAAACTAATTTTGGAGGTCCTTCGATGGAACCCAGGATCATTTTTCTTAATTTTTTAACGGCTCGAACGATTTAGATCAAAATTGCGGTGACAAGGGGTGGGATGTTTTCGAGCGCTATATGAATCGATTGTAATGAGTTTCAAATTCGGGAAATTTTGTTTAGGGGGTTCTCAAACGGGATGTGCCTATTTTATAAAAATCAGCTAGAACGATTTTGATTAAAAATTTGAGAGGATATTTTCGACTGTCAAGAAATGACTGCAATGGATCATGATTTTAACAAATTAGTAAGGAGGTGCTTCGGTTTAGCCGCGTCGCCTTCCCCAATAAAAATATGTGAACTCAATCGAAGGGGACGGAACTTAGATTAATGGTTATAGCAGTATCCAATTTGATAGATAAAAAGTGGTTTCTTGAGGCTGAATAGAGCAAAGCGATTGCCAAGGTGGTGTATGTCTGTCTGTCTGTGTCTTCTTTACAGCCCATACGGATTTACAGATTTGGATGAAACTTTAAAGTTGTTTATAAATTGAGGGGTTCCGATGAACTCAAGTTGATTTGGACAATGCTCGGTTCAATACAAGGAGGCCTTTATAAATTGCGAACCAATCGCCAGATCAGAAATGGTCTTGACAAAAATGACATCATCAAATTTTAAAATTCTTCTAAATCAAGATGGTTAACAAGGTACTGGAATCGCTACCAATGAAAGTCGGACCTCATAGAGAAGGATCTCGCGCCGAAGCAATTTAGAGGATTCCTTTTTTTATTCTGCTCTTCTTCGCTGGCGCTACATCCTATGAAGGAATTTGGCCGCCTAAACAATGCTCTTGAAGATAACTCGATCCACAACAAGAGGGCGACAGACATGATAGCCAATAGTTTGAATTTGAAGGTCCTGTTCAACATCGTCCATAAACCGAATAGGAAGTGCGAGGTTCAGTCTTCATTGAATCCGATTCTAGAGGGCCTGTTTTATGTTATGATTTAATTGTTCCGACTATATCGCGATATATTGTGAGATCTAAAAATGGTCATGTTAGCGTAGAATGCTAGGTAACCTGCTGCGATCCGCGATTTTATGTCTGCAGACTGCGTTTAGCATTTTTACCATCGATCCCAAGTATTTAAACTCATTCAACTTTTCGAACAGACGGTTTAAAATTCTCCACGTGTTTGCCTTCTTGCGATAGCCATGCTTTGTTGGTATGGAGGCCGATTTGATAGGCTGTAGTGTCCAATGGGAGCAGAACTTCTTTGAGTGACACGATGTTACGACTCAGAACTATAATATAAACAACTACGCTGGTTTATGTTGAGCTGCGCAGAATGACAAATTAAATCGAAATGTTGAATAGAATTTGGGCTTTTGCGTCTCATAGCCGCACTCCGGATGTTTTTTCAAATTACATTACTTTTAGAGCCACCCATTAATATAGCTCATGGTTATCAATTTTGAAGGAATGCCAAAATCTGACAAGACACTTTATAATATGTTCCGCTGGTTGCTAGCACGCGGCTGCTAAAAATCTGTGAATAGAAGTAGCTCACGGATGTCCTTTTCGCAGCACTTTTGTAACGCAATCCTTAGAGTAAGAGTTTGATTGAAAATGCGATCGCTGTAAATTAAATTTGTCAGCAACTGCGATAGTCAAAACCTTGTAGCCGGTATCGAGCACAGCTATTCCGCACAGCTGAAAGCGGCTCAAACATGCGGTAGAAGAGGTAATCGAAGTCATTTCTACCATTTCGATGCAGATGCCATCCTCACCAGAGCGCATGGTGGTGTCATTTCTACATTGATATTAGGTTGATAAAATGATGTCAACGTTTGCACTTTTTGTTCAATTTTTAAGCATTCATCGTTATCACATCAATAAATTTTCAAATATTCCTAGAATATTTCTAAAATTAAAATTTAAAATAAAAATCACACCTACGGAATCATACAAATACAACACGTATGTATGTTTACTATAATACTGAATAATAGAATAACCCGCAAATATTCCCATCGTTTGATGCTATTTCCGGATCACATCGCACATTTCATAATAATATGAAAATTAGAATTCCATCTAAAGGTGGAAAATTGTGTAATATACATATGTGTGTTTGAATACCAATCAACTTATCAAATTGTAAAAACACGTTTAGGAATGTAATCACATCGTGGAATGAAGATTGTATACACGACCGAAGAAAGAATACATGAAACTGCATTCTTTGCCTGACAAAATTTATATAGAAATCGTCGTCGCCGCCACCGCCGCCACAGCCAACGACGTCGATGCTATTATGAAGTAAGAAGTAAGAAATTTTATTACAACATACAAACATTCAACAAAAAATTGTATTTAGTTTTTGAATCGGATTTACCGCATAGCACTGTACATACAATAAAACAAGTTTCAGTAATCTATGTACTTTGTGCTTTCTGCGATTTGTGTACCTATTAAATCGGCGAACGTCTTAGAAAATATTTATATACGTATATATCTACTATAGTGGTACTCGTATATAGAGATGATGTTTCAGGTATACTGAGAAGTTAATTTATCGTTTTTCTATGCTTTATAAATCGAGATTGCAATATGTATAGCGATTGGCCATTGGACTTAGGAATACAAGTTTCTCTTTTTTTTATTAAGCGCATAAACAACAAGTACGTCGTATATATGTACGTAAAGAAAGAAGATAATTATTTCTTAACACCTTATGGAAATAAAGAATTTATGTTGTTGACCTTGCAACATGTTTGAAAATTGATTTTTTTTTTTTTGCTGTTCGCAGTTCTACATTTTTGCTGTAACTAAGTGAAATATTTATACACACGCTTTTCGAGAAAAATCCTTGTGGATACAGTGATGAGAATATAACAAGATAAAAAGGAAAATGAGAAAAGGTTAAATCACATTATTGAAATAGAATCGAATGACGTAAGTTTTATATCACCCACGTACACGAAATGTTATTTGGGTTTTTGGGCCGAATTCGACCACCGAACGTGAAGAAAGGAGGGGCAGGAACTCAATGACATAATTCAATGATCTCATACCCACAGATAACAATACATTTAGTTAGTTTAACCTATAAAGTGTTATGACTGGTCAAAGACCTGCCTCCTATACATCGATATTTTAATCCTCTGTTGATTAATCTTTATGCCAACTCCAAAATCATGCATATACCGCATTTACGATCAAACTTCATGATATTCATCTTTCATTGCAAAGGCATCATATACCAACCCAAAACCAATTACACGTCGCGCGAGATTATCACCATACGAAAATATGTGTAAGTAAACAGTCGGAGGTGGAATTCGTTTTTGTTTTGTTTAACGATCGCGCGCAACCATAAAATACGTAAATTAAAAGCAAATATTTCGGTTCTGCCAAAAAATAAACAGACTCACACACACACACATACACATGGTCAAATATTTATTTATAAATAACAAAATAAAATGAGATCAATTGATCAAAAGAATTATTGTAAACACAAATTTATTTTATAAATCGATCATTGATTACTGTCAAACAGTTCGTTCAACTTTGTCAATCGTGCGCACATTCTTTCGAATAAATTCCGTTTACGCTTCTTCGGTTTTGTTACGTTAAAATCCTGGACCAAATATGTAGTTAAAAGAATGAAATGTTAAATAATTGACTGGCTCGAAGGCTTGAGAACATCATTGAAAATTCTTCATTGAAGACTTTCTTCAATAAGTGAATAATGAAATGAACGTGTCGCTGGCATGCCCGTTATCATTACTCAGTAGCCATGGGCCTCGCTAGAACTCAATGGACCAATCATTCATTAATCCGAAATCAAAATGATAACAAAAATTAAAACTCACACAAAAAAAGGAAACGTTACAAAATCAAAATTATCGACCTCAGTTAAGAGAGATGAAGAAGCAGTGGTGAAATAAATACAAGCGAATTTATTTATTCTCTGGACGAGATGGCTCACATAGCCGTGGGCATCTAACATCGGCTAAAGCAGAATAATCGTAGCGAAATTCCATTCAAAATACGAAACACAACCATAATTCAGTGCTATGTCCCACAGAACATGCAGATGAAACAAAGAAGGATACATTTTATGAATAACTATAAGCCAGGAAACACAGAGAAGAAAATTTTAATGTGAGAACTTGAAACAGAATACACCAACCTGACAACCGTCATCGGTTAACAAACATTAGACTATATGTATAAGTAATAATAAAGGAGAACGACTCATCGACTTCTGCGTCATAAACCATCTATGCATAGGACGCAAGAGACTTCAACATACATACGCAAATACTCATTACATAATGGCAGATTAAGGAACCAAACAGATCACGTACCGATCAACAAGAAATAGTTCACTTCATTACAAGATGTGGGGAAAGGAGAGGTACAGACATTACCATCAACTGGTAATATCACAGTTCTAAATTAAGCTGGTCACTTTACACCAACAGACTAAAAGATGCCGACACAAGAAACACAACTCAAGCTCACCTCCAAACCAATGAAGACCCATCAAGAAGCAGCAAATCAGCCATCAGTGTAGGTAGATCAACAGCGGAAACAAATCGAAGAAGCCAAATATCGAACCAGCTATACCAACAGGCTCGGGCACCGAGAACACAAACGAAAGCCCTGGATCAAGTGATAGAAGGAAGCAATTTAAAGATCGCCGACAGCTCAAGTTACAAATGTGCCAACAAAATATGTCGAAGCTGAAACGTGCATTCGACACATTACAAAGGAACGCAATATGGAAGGAATTTTGTGCAATGGCCATCTCAAAGAAACTAATCGAACTCATACAAGATATGTCCAGGGATGCGGATAATCGAGTTCACATCGAAAGAATGTAACCTATAAATTATTTAAAAAATATGAAAAATCTTCATTTTGAATGTTTAACAAAGAATTTGTATATTCAAAAATTACTAAAAGATATAAAACTACTTTTGGGACGAACAGAATCATGTGATTTTATTATTTTTTTTTAATTTTCAAAAATATATATAAAAAAAATGTTTTACCATAAATATACATATAAGGAGAAAATTTTAGCATCAACAAAATTTAACCTATAAATTATTTAAAAAAAATAGTAAATCGATATTTTTAATTTTTGAAAATGATTTATTTATCCTTATTTGTAGTTTAATAAATTAAATAATATTTTTGGGACAGGCAGAATCATGTTATTTCATTTCTATATTCAATTTTTGAAAATAAATAAAAAGTGCTCTACTATAAAGTTTATAACCTACAAATAACATGTGCAATCGCGCATTAAATTATTTTTAATAAAAAAAATTTCTTCTAAAACAGAAATTTGTTAAATTATTGTGTATGAAATAATTTAACAAATTTCTTTTTCTAAAATAATTTTTTTGACTTGAATTAATTTTTATACGCATGTATATACTTAACGAAATATACGTGAGCGCAATATTCTTGAAATAAAATTTAAACGGAGTGGGGATGAAACTTGATAATTTTTATGAGAAATTATGGCAACACAACAACCATTTGCTCAGCAAACTATAATCGGATGCGCCTTTCTCTCAAATAGTCGATCTATGTTTTTGTCTCCTTTTAGTTTTTTTCTGAGATATTTTTGGCTCACGGAATGCTTCTATTCCATGAGAAAAACATATTATCTCAGTAAAACTAAAAAGAGACCAAAATATAGATCGATTATTTGGGAGAATGGTGTATACGATTATATTTTGCTGAGCAAATTGTTGTTGTGTTGCCATAGTTTTTTATAAAAAATATCAAGTTTAGTATGTATTATGGCAAACAAAACGAAGAAACCACCCCCACTCCTTTTTAATTTTATTTCAAGAATATTTTTATGGAGAAAACTTTGCGCTCACGTATATTATCGTTTCGTATATACGTGCAAAAATTGATTCAAGTCAAAAAATTGATAAAGAAATTTATGAAATTCTTGTGTATGAAGCGCGATTTCCACTACGATAAAATTTATCTCAGTAAAAAATACTGAAAAAACGAACAGAGAAAGGTAATATTAAATCTACAACAGAGTGAAAGAGAAATATTGTTTTATAGTAATTTAATTGGTTTATTTATTTTTGTACAGCAATTTTTTATAGTTGAACAATTGACAACCTAACCAAAAAATTTCATAATTTTTAGTGGTTTGTGTGACCTCAATTATTATTGATTACATATTTTAATTTTTGTTGTAAACTTGTAAATCTATTCTTAAGATGTCTGAAACCGAAGAGTACACAACACGAATGACAAAATCAAACCATAAACGAACTATAATCAAAAAAAGGTTTGGTAGTGTGGGAGAATTTTTTTCATATTGCAAGACAATATGTATGTAGATGTGTTGGAATGTTGCCATAAAAAGTACTACGTTGAGTATTTTTACAATTTTTTATGGCAGTACACTACTACTTTTTTTTTTTTTTTTTTTGTAACTATTGCCAAAGGCTTTATTCTTGAATCTTTCTTTATACGAAACTAACAAGAAGTGTGAAATTCTTAAAAACTATAAAAAAAATTTTAACTTAAGCCTTAACCTATGTTAATACTTAATATCATTATGCATTATTATTATTAAATTATTATTAATTACTTAATTTCATTTCAACATGCACGAAATTATTAGATTATATTTCTCAGTTAATTAAATCTAGAGGATCTGTTCTGCGAAGCCGTCCATATTTCGGTTGCCTTAGTAGATCTCTAGCTAATTCGTTAGGGTGTGATTCCAGTTTCAGTTGGTATTTTAGACTGCATGATTTAATTGTCTCTTTAACAGTTTTGATTCCTAGGCCTCTATGGATGTTGCTGTTTCGAATATACCATGGGGCATTTGTAATGCTACGAAGTATCTTTGCTTGCGTTGTTTGTACGATATCTATATTTGATGCACTAGTTGAGTCCCATAGTTGGATACCATATATCCATATAGGGATTAGGATCGCTTTGTATAGTAGAACTATGCTGTCTAGAGAGAGTTTCGATTTTCTTCCGATCACCCAGTCCATTTTAGAAAATTTTATTTTTAATTGATTGCGTTTTGTTTCAATGTGCTTTTTCCATGTCAATCTTCTATCGAGATGAAGACCGAGATATTTGACGTTTGTTTGTTGAGGAATTGTGATATTGTTTAATTTTACTGCTGGACATGTACGTTTATTTAATGTGAATGTTACATGTGTTGATTTACATTCATTCGTCCTTATCCGCCAAGTTTTTAACCAATCTCCTATTTTGTGTAGATGTTCTTGTAATTCTCTCGATGCTGTTTGAGGATTTTTGTGTGAAAATAATATAGCTGTGTCATCAGCAAAAGTTGAAGTGACGATTTTTTCAGTTATTGGTAGGTCAGCTGTGAATAACAAGTATAGCACAGGTCCCAATACACTACCTTGCGGTACTCCTGCCTTTATCACGGTTAGATCAGTAGTGGCCGTATTTTGTTTCACCTGGAACATCCTTTGGGCTAAGTAGTTTTCAAGAACTGCATGAAATTGTTTAGGCAAAAGAGTTTTAATTTTGTAATTTAATCCTTCATGCCATACTTTGTCGAAAGCTTGCGCAATATCCAAGAAAACTGCCGAGCAATATTTCTTTTCTTCTAAGGAAACCTTAATTGTATTTACAATTCTGTGCACTTGTTCTATTGTGCCGTGTTGCTCTCTAAATCCAAATTGGTGATCTGGTATAATGCGACCTTCAGATAATATAGGTATTAGTTCTTGTAGTAGCATCTTTTCAAAAAGCTTTGAAATTATCGGAAGCAGACTTATTGGTCTGTACGACGAGACTTGGGTTTCGTCTTTACCTGGCTTAGGAATCATGATAATTTGAGATATTTTCCATTTTTGGGGAAAGTATCCACATCTCATAATCGCGTTAAAAATATATGTTATATATTTTATGCATCTATCTGGTAATTCTTTGATCATTTTTCCAGTTATTAGGTCATGACCTGGCGCTTTTTTGGGATTTATACTGTTTTTGATAACTTTTTTGACGCATTTCCATTTAAATTTTACTGGGTTTGGGTTCGACTCGTCCCTCGTAAGCTGTGGTAGTACGCAATCATTATTTTGTTCGTTTGGGGTGAACACTTTTTGTAGATGGTTAGAGAAAGCGATAGCCTTTTCTAAGTCACTTCTGGCCCAGTGACCATCTGGTTTCCTTATCGGTGGGTTCGATACCTCTGGTCTTTTTAAATTTCTTGTTGCCTTCCACAGTGAGTAATCTGTTGTTTCTGTTGCTGTGAGCTCACTTAGGTAATTCTGTATTCCTAAATTTTGTTCTTCCCGTATTGCTTCTCTCAAAGCTTTAATAGCTCTATTTAATTTCCATTTATGCAAAGGAGATTGGTGAAGCTGCCATAGCCGCCGAATTGTCCGCTTCTCTGCTAATAACTTTTGAATGTTACTTGAAAGCCTTATATTTTTTTCGGAATTTTTGTTCTCCGGAGTAGCTTTTTTTGCAGCCATTTCCATTATTTGACTTAAGTTTTCTATCGCGGCATCAATGTCTTCTGGTGTGCGAAGTGGAACATCAAGATGACAATTTACATCTACTATGTTTCTATAGAGAACCCATTTCGTTAGTTTGTTTGTTAAACGTTGTGGTGGTTCAGTTTTTAATGCTTGGGTACTTAGTGTTACTATTATTGGTGAGTGATCTGATGATAAATCATAACAGTCAACGACTTGAGCATTGGTGCGTGCTATTCCTCGTATTACACAGAAATCTATTAAATCAGGAATTTTTTTTCTATCTGTAGGCCAATATGTGGGATGTCCAGATGATAAATAATCAAGGTTTTTCTCGTTTATTGCTTCGTAGAGTTGCTTTCCTTTCGGTGACGTCAACCTCGAACCCCATTGCACATGTTTAGCGTTGTAATCACCCCCTGCTAGAAATTTGATTCCCAACTGGTTAAAGTAATCGATAAATTGCTGTTTTTTAATTGCGTGTTTAACTAATACAATAATTTTCAACACTACTACTAATACAATAATTTTGTAAGTAAAATTTTACTGGATAAAAATTGTGTTTCTCTCCATGACAAATCGATAAGTTGGCCTCCCTTTTTTTTACTGAGAAAAACTTTTTTGCAATGGAATCGCGCTTTTGTAGGTTATAAATTTTATAGTAGAGACCTAGGTTAGGTTAGGTTAGGTTAGGTTAGAGTGGCTGCTATCGCACACTTAGGCCAGTAGTGGCCCATTGTGATACCACAGGATCCTATATCCCCTTTACTCCTGCTGAAACCATCCATAGCTACTTATGTAGCGTAAAATATCTCGCATTCCACAGCCCGCGAGTTGCAAAAGGCTGTCCATACTGTACACACCTAAATACTTATGCATTCTGTATGATAGTGTAACGGAATTTTATTCACTTCCGTTATCAACCCAAATTTCATCATCAAATTTTAACACTCGGCATAACCTTCGAGGTGATACCTCAAATTTTACCAAAAGAAAAAACCATGCCGTATTTCGCATTGTTATTGTTTGTTTATGTTACTCAGATTACTGTATATATCCATGCAGTAGGTGAATTAACGTAAACCATAATAATATAATGCAACATTATCAATTTTTTTTATCGATGTGTTTTGAGGTAAATAGCATGAGAATGGACTTTGCTATTAGAAATACCTCCAATTGCACATTTCGATCAAGTTATATTTTTTGGATATAAGAAAATTTTAGCGAGTGCATTGGGTAATCAAAAACCAATGTCACGTTTTTGTACATTTTTTTTTGCTTGCGTACATTTTTGATGAATGTACAACATTTTTTTTCAATAATTTAATATAAGAGGTGCAAAAATATTTGGTGGAGAAAGGAAGTCGATTGCAAACCTGCAAGTTGTTTAGAAGTTTTTTTTTTTTGGTCGGATTGTTTTCAAAAAAAATAAATTATACTTAATGATAAAATTTAATTTTCGGAAAAGTAGTTTGTAAAATATTAAGAATAAATCAGTGTGCATTTTCCATTTTACTAATAATACAATATAATTTAATACAGAAACTTTGTGTGTTTTTTTTATCTTTAATGGACCAGCAGTGAAATTTAGTGGAATAAGTGAATCTATTATATCCATAAACAAGAATAAAAATAATCTTATTGAATTGAGAGATTGTGCTAAACCTGAAAAAAAAGAGTTTGAGTTTTTGTGAATTGCTATAGCTATATCGGGCCTGTATATATATTATACGAAATAATAGTGGTTATTTAGCGGACATATAACAACACCAACCTGCAGAAATTGTTAAGCAAGCAATATTTCAAAACCATAATTGCGTGCGTGTTATTTTGGGTTGGACCCACAGATATATATTTTGGTAAGTATGGTGTTGATGTGTGATTAATAAACATTCCAATAGTGGCGAGGTACCTTAGTTGCTTCTAGCAAAGCTGAGTCTTGCTAGGAGCGAGGGCATCGAGAGTAACCCGGCCCATAGGCTGGACACCCTCTTTCTGCTAAGGACCTCCTCCACTTTCAATAGGCAACTAACCCTTAGTTTTTTTATTGTTAATACTACGTGTCTGTGCTTCTTAAGGTAATTATGTTACCCTAAGAAGCCAGAAATAACAACCATGGGTGAAAACCCATTCCCTAAATATGTTTAGGATCCGCCAGTGTTGGGTCCGATGACCTCTTTTCTTTTTTTTGATCAAAATTTTAGATGGTAAATTTTAGGCCATCTTCCCTAAGTTAATATGATTGTGCGGTAATCTAGGTCCCTTATTTCACCTAACCCCAAAAACCCACGACCACATCCCCTACCAGGCTGAGCTGCGGGAAACCAAGCCGCACATGGGGCTAGGGCATGAAATGGGGACAATTTCTTTAACGATAGGGTATACTGTCGTAAGATAGTAAACTTTTTTTTCGTTACAGTGGCGCCAAAAAGGGACCATAATTCGGCCCAAAAATTTTGGTAATAAATACCACCATTAGTCTATTAAATTCAATTGAGGATTCCCTCACATTCTCGTCTAAGTAGTCGACATTACTTTATGTAATGTTCAAAAAATTGTTAAACTCCGAAGTAAAAATTTGAAATCGGTCTAAATGACCGTGTGCTTGGTTTTTATCATTGTTCGATGTCAATTTCTATCGATACGAGTATGACTGCGGCAAGCCTGACCTTATTCGTGGTGGGTCATACGCGTACCGACTGGAATTGATGATTTTTGAGCTCCTATGCTGGATCCCCGAATGGATGGTTTATCTGTGGCATGTCCCAACCCGCACTCCGGGGGATAAACCGACACTCGTGGTAGTAATAGGAATTTAAGAATTCATCTAATATGGTAGAAGGCTGGAGCATGCGGTGACAACCGAACTCAGGCAATAATTCAGTTGTACGGTTTTCTGTACCATGTACAACCAACAGTTTATGCTTTGCGTTATCAGTAAGTTAGAATGATGCGGTCCCTGAGGTAATGGGCATATCCCTTTCCTGCCGAGCGGTTATCGGGTGGTATAAAGGGCTGCTCATTTCTCAGATCGGTCATTCCGTATCCTGGCTCGTAAAGTTGAACTGCACTACATTTTATTTTTCCTCTGTTAAATGCTTATGGCTACCGGTAAGAAATTATCACGAGCCGTAAGATATATTTTTATTTTAAAATATGGATTTCCAAGCAGCGGTGTATAGTTAGGTTATTGCGAAAATTCCACTTTGTGTTGTTTATTTAAATTTGTCATCCTTCGGGATGGGTTTTGCAAGTCCTCCCATAGTTAGTTTTAGGCGCGTTCAGGGTATAATGTGTTTAGCTGTCCAATCCGGTGTTCTATCAGTGAACGGATATTGATGAGGTTTTAGGACATAAGTTAAACATTATTATATCTCACACTGCGGAAATCCTTGGTGATAACCGGCGAGTTATCATCCCCAATAGACAGCCATAGCAGCCGAGGTTCGAGTGTCTGAAAAGACCTCAGCAACATTGGTTGACTTACATGGGAACGTTCTGTCACCCTCGCAGGTGAGCTCCTCTGCTGAGTTCAGGGTAAGACTGCCAGCTGCGGATACGGGGGCAAGAATTTTGCCATGGCCTATTGGGTACCTTTAGTGTTATCTGTTTTCAAGTTCACCATAGCAGCGAGGATCACCTTGTATGTCAGGTTTAGACTACCGTTGCATCATTGGGAACAAGGAAACAGTATCATCAAAATTTCAATTTCAATTCCTTTATCCTATCCTTATTTTGATCCAAGTTGGCGGAATTTATTCATTGTAGGGGATATTACCCATGGTTGTTTTTAGTTCATTTAATTTAAAAAAAAAAATTTTAATGTTTTTATTTAGTTTAGGTTAATTTTTGTTTTTAGATTAGGTTCATTTAGGTTAGCAAATTTAATTTTAAATAATGATATATCCGAGTCATTTAAGTAAAGATGAATTGGCGGTAGAGTGTGAATTAAGAGGTATTGACACAGATGATCGTGAGCAAGCAATAATCGCTCTTGAAGAAGCTTTTAAACAAGAGCGCGGAAGCATTCTAGGTACTCCGCTATTCGCACATAGGGCAGCTGCAGAATGTCCACTTCAAGAAGCGATTACGTGTTTTGAGAAGTTGGAGGGGGTTCGAAGATTACTTAGAACCTGGATATGGGGTGGTTTAACCGTAGACGAGCTGAAACCAGTTTACTACACCAAACTATTTCACATCTTGGGTCGAATTGACCGAAGCCCTGATTCCGAAGTATTTGATGATACAACCGGTGAGATGAAGCGATGCTGGTATACATTAAGAGATATCGGATGGTCTTTAATAGGACACGATATTACACTGCAGGAGGCCGATAATCAGTTAAACAAATTACTGGTGGTATCACACGAAACCAAAGTTCTACTAGGGATTCGTGATGATGCGCAAGATCAGCAGACGAATGTGCTGATGCAACCAAATAATACATCAACTGATTCAGCAGCACGTGCGTACTACACCAATGAACGCACACAGCAACAACATCTCAGGCTATTACGAAAACTGCACAAGAAGCAGTGCCTGTCAAATGAACAAATAGTAGCTTCACCACCAGCAACACGAATATCTCAGGCAAATAGTCCATCAAATAAATCATTACCGAGTTGCGCACAAGCATTAGATGGTTATCGGGTAGTTAAGAACAAAATTAGTACGACACTATCGCTACAAACATCACAAGAAACGTTACAATCAACGTTAAGTTCAAATGGTGGATGTGGTGGTACTAACATAACCTTAAATAGCTCGCAATCAATCCGCATCTTAGAAGAAGATGAAAATCTCTCGGGAGATGTAATTGATCAAATTGTTGAACAGCAGATGGTACGCCGATTACCTGATGAAAAATTATCTCAAGACTCTGAATATGTATCGTTGCCTACATCACCGCAAGAAATTGGCAATGACACAAAATTAGATAATAGTTATGCACCGCAAAAGACGATCGAGAACAGGAAGAAAAGGTGTGTAAATAACCGTCTTAATACGCTGTCTCCAAAAAATAAATCAACAAGTTTAGCATCCCTATCAACTAATAGGATTTCAGAATTTAAAGTTAGAAGTTTATCTATCAAATTAAGAAATAGGGTGAAAACCAGAGTCTCTAAAAACAGAAAAAGTTCGCCTCGCAGAAAGGTGAAAAGGTGTAAAACACGCAGACCATTGCTACATAGAGACCACAAGAAGAAATTTAGAATCGTACGAACATCGAGGCGATTCATAATTCAATGTATTGACACCAACAAAATGCATTGTAAGACCAAATTTGATCATGGGGAGTATGCGAGATTAACTCTTACAAACGTGTACAAAGAGTGTTTTAGCAGGAAGTCCCTAGCCAAGATTTTCCATCGAAATTGGAAGCGCCGCCGGAGAAAACGTTGACAGGTGCATCTTCCATTTTCCCATTAGACCATCTATGTAAGTTCGGGCATTTACGTAGGTGATGTAATGGTAAAATGAAGGCTGGTATATCGCGCGCGATATTATGAATATATACCAGCATCGCTAGTTAAGGTAAAAATTAAGATTAGGGAGGTATAATATTAAGTTTAGTCTAAAGAAGAGATGAGGTTGGCTCAACCCCATCCAGATAAGATAGCAATGTGGGATTGAGGGAGCGCCATCTCTTATATAAGATAGTTGATAGGTTAAGTTAAAAGTTAAAAAAAAAAATAGTAAATTATTGGTTAGAGAATCTAAGAAAAATGTTTACAATAAGGCTGTCACTGGAATTTTAGAGTCGTGTATATCAATTTTTAAGAACAACAGGAACCAGCAGACCAGGAGAAGTGTGCACCAAATTTACCAACGGCTGGACCATCGAAACGCACTAATATCACACTGCTCAAAAACATCACGAATCACAGCAACTAAAGCAACCACACCAGTGATAACAAGTGAAATATTGATGACATGTTAACACTTCATTATAATTCGAATCTATAATATCCGGACTCCATGGCTACCAAAGACTGCAGTCATAAATCACCTTTGCACAGCTACACACCGAGATGTAATATTCACTTTTGGATGACGAGCAACATCTATGATCCAATTTTGAACGTGGGACCAGTCTTTAAAGCGAACAGGAGGACAATGGTGGTGCAACGTCCAAAATAACGGGGATGTAAACTAAATAAAACCGTCAAAAGCTCCAGAGGGGGACAACTGTTAAGATATCAAAAAGCAGTTCCAATAAAGAAGGCAAACATATGAAGTCTGACTAAAATATGATGCTGTCTACTTGGGAGATGAAGTAAAACTACATAAACAAAGCAAATAATGTCGTGTTTATGGACGACTGAAGCTTAACAAAAAAGGCGTTATATATTTGAGCACACACCATTAATACAGGCAACCAGTATCATCAAATTCGCACTATCCAGTCTTGATGTCCCAGGAACCATAACAGCATCTGTAAGGTCACGTGAGCCGATCTCGCTAAGCGTCATAAAAGCATCAGAACCATCAACATCTTTGTTATTGCAAGTAAAGTCATACCACTGCGCTAACGCTACTGCGCTGCGCCAAGCTAAGAATCGGGCCAAGAGGCAACATTAAACAATCGGATGTCAAGGGTATGTGTGATGTTTCCGTGCGTATTCAGCCAAGGGATAACCATCAAGAGATCCGCATTGGTAGTAACTTCGAAGCCTGCTGCTTGATAAACAACGTCTAAATAATTGATATACGTTAGAAGTTGGTTCGTTTAAATAATAAATAAAAAAAACATTATTTGTTGATTGAACCCATTGATCAGCATCAGCCAAAATATGTAAATTCGTTGAAACAAAAAATTTTTTTTTTAAATCTTCAAAATTATTAGGAAATAATTCATGTAGGTATATAATAGTAGCCCATAGCATTTAGATTTATTAATTCGGTAGTAATAACTAGTTTAAGTGCCCGGCTCTGAGACTTACTCAGGGTGTGGGGCGTCCGCCACGTTGGACTATCTAAAGACTGATTCCTTAAACCTCGTCCTTTCTAAATAGAGTATGAGATCTCTTTTCTTCTCAGGGTTTGGGTTTTCCCCACGCTGTAACGGAATTTTATTCACTTCCGTTATCAACCCAAATTTCATCATCAAATTTTAACACTCGGCATAACCTTCGAGGTGATACCTCAAATTTTACCAAAAGAAAAAACCATGCCGTATTTCGCATTGTTATTGTTTGTTTATGTTACTCAGATTACTGTATATATCCATGCAGTAGGTGAATTAACGTAAACCATAATAATATAATGCAACATTATCAATTTTTTTTATCGATGTGTTTTGAGGTAAATAGCATGAGAATGGACTTTGCTATTAGAAATACCTCCAATTGCACATTTCGATCAAGTTATATTTTTTGGATATAAGAAAATTTTAGCGAGTGCATTGGGTAATCAAAAACCAATGTCACGTTTTTGTACATTTTTTTTTGCTTGCGTACATTTTTGATGAATGTACAACATTTTTTTTCAATAATTTAATATAAGAGGTGCAAAAATATTTGGTGGAGAAAGGAAGTCGATTGCAAACCTGCAAGTTGTTTAGAAGTTTTTTTTTTTTGGTCGGATTGTTTTCAAAAAAAATAAATTATACTTAATGATAAAATTTAATTTTCGGAAAAGTAGTTTGTAAAATATTAAGAATAAATCAGTGTGCATTTTCCATTTTACTAATAATACAATATAATTTAATACAGAAACTTTGTGTGTTTTTTTTATCTTTAATGGACCAGCAGTGAAATTTAGTGGAATAAGTGAATCTATTATATCCATAAACAAGAATAAAAATAATCTTATTGAATTGAGAGATTGTGCTAAACCTGAAAAAAAAGAGTTTGAGTTTTTGTGAATTGCTATAGCTATATCGGGCCTGTATATATATTATACGAAATAATAGTGGTTATTTAGCGGACATATAACAACACCAACCTGCAGAAATTGTTAAGCAAGCAATATTTCAAAACCATAATTGCGTGCGTGTTATTTTGGGTTGGACCCACAGATATATATTTTGGTAAGTATGGTGTTGATGTGTGATTAATAAACATTCCAATAGTGGCGAGGTACCTTAGTTGCTTCTAGCAAAGCTGAGTCTTGCTAGGAGCGAGGGCATCGAGAGTAACCCGGCCCATAGGCTGGACACCCTCTTTCTGCTAAGGACCTCCTCCACTTTCAATAGGCAACTAACCCTTAGTTTTTTTATTGTTAATACTACGTGTCTGTGCTTCTTAAGGTAATTATGTTACCCTAAGAAGCCAGAAATAACAACCATGGGTGAAAACCCATTCCCTAAATATGTTTAGGATCCGCCAGTGTTGGGTCCGATGACCTCTTTTCTTTTTTTTGATCAAAATTTTAGATGGTAAATTTTAGGCCATCTTCCCTAAGTTAATATGATTGTGCGGTAATCTAGGTCCCTTATTTCACCTAACCCCAAAAACCCACGACCACATCCCCTACCAGGCTGAGCTGCGGGAAACCAAGCCGCACATGGGGCTAGGGCATGAAATGGGGACAATTTCTTTAACGATAGGGTATACTGTCGTAAGATAGTAAACTTTTTTTTCGTTACAATAGTGCCGGACACGAGCATAGGAAGTGATCTAACGTATCTTCCTCCTCTTCGTCTAACCAACTTCTACAAAAGTCATTCGTCTGTAGTCCCAGCCTTCTTGCATGTTCCCCAAAAAGGCAGTGTCCTGTCAGTATCCCTACGACCAATCCTATCTCTCGTTTTCCCAGGGATACTAGTACTTTGGAGCGCCGTAGGTCCAGTTTCGGCCAAACCTGTTTTGCCACCCTGCAGGTCAGGGTGTTGGTCCACCTCTCGTTTGTCAAGGCGATTGCCTTTTTACTGAGCGCCGATTTAAGCGCTGCTATAGGCCTCCCCAGACCGGCCCTTTCCGGCTGCATCCGGAGAATCGTAACGTACCTAGCTAGTTCGTCCGCCCTGCAGTTTCCCGTGATGTTCGAGTGACCAGGGACCCAGATTACCTGGATACTGAAATACTCGCTCATCTCATTAACAGATGATCGGCAATCCAGCGCCACCCGTGACTTCAGACAACCCGCCTCTAGCGATCTGACCGCCGCCTGACTGTCCACATAAATCGCGATATCACTAACGGATACCACGTTATGCTTCAACCATGTCCCGACTTCGCCTATCGCCACCACTTCAGCCTGGTACACGCTGCAGTAGTCAGGGAGACGAACAGAAATATTAACATTCAGCTTCTCACAGAAGACTCCGGCTCCTACTTTGCCGTCTAGCTGAGAACCGTCCGTGAAAAATTGCAGTGCCTCGTTTTCCAGTATTGATCCGTTCCTCCAGGATTCTCTCGAAGGACAGATGGTCCGGAAAACTTTATCGAAGCACAACGTTGGTTTAATATAATCTAGATCCGCCAGTTCTTCCCTTAGCGATCTAACTATCGTTGAGTGTCCCGCCTGAAGACACTTCCACTGAGAGACAGCCGAGAGCCTTGTAGCCACATTGGCTGCCATCTGCGGTGTGGACTGAGCGGGTGTTGACCTGAGCGCCCCGCTTATAATCATGCAGGCCGTTCTTTGCACCTTCTCCATCATCTTCCTATATGTTACCTTCTCCAGAGCTGGCCACCACACATCCACCCCGTACATCAGCACAGGTCTTACCACAGAAATCTCGCTCTGTCAGCAAAAGCCAGTGTAATGTCGTTCACGGTAGGAGGACTAACTACCGGAATTTTATATTTCTTAGTAAATAGTACCAGCTCTATCTTGGAGGGGTTAATCCCTAATCCACATTTGCTGGCCCATTTCGTAACGATCAGGAGTGCATTCTGCATAACATCCCTAATCGTATCCAGATATTTGCCTGAGACAGCTATCGCTACATCATCCGCATACGCTACAACCCCTATCCCCTCTCTCTTCAGTTCCAAGAGCAATCCATTCATCACAACATTCCAAAGAAAGGGGGACATTACACCTCCTTTCAGGGTTTCTCTAACCACCCGCCTTCTAATGGTGGCCTCCCCCAGTGTCGAGGTAATAATCCTGCTTACCAGCATCTGATTTATCAACCTACATATGGGGTAGTCCACGTTCAAAAATAGCAATCCTTCCATGATCGCCTCCGTTTTAACATTATTAAAGGCACCCTCAATGTCGAGAAATGCTACCATACAGAACTCTTGCGAGTGAATTGACTTCTCAATCATGCGTACTAGATCGTGCAGAGCTGTGTCCACCGACTTTCCTTTACAGTACGCATGCTGCGACATTGCCCAACTCCTGGGCTCAATTTTTGATCGAATACCTATATCTACCAACCTTTCCAAGGTTTTCAACAGAAAGGATGATAGAGTTATAGGTCTCAGATCCTTTGGATAGGCCCGATTTCGGGATAAAGACCACTCTGACCTCCGTCCATTTTTTAGGAATATAGACCAGTTTCAGACATCCCATGAAGATACCTTCCAGCCAGGGAAGGATGACTGCTGAGTTCCTCTGGATCTCTGCTGGTATAATCCGATCGGGGCCCGCCGATTTATAAGGTTTAAACCCGTTCAACGCCCAACGGATTCGCTCTTTTTCCGCGATGCCCTCCATCTCTATTGAAGGTGTTACTCGATTAGCTCCAGGCTCTGTCGAGTCTTCAAAGCTTCCCGGAAAATGGGTCTCGATGAGGAGCTCCAATGATTCCGCACTTGAAGTTGTCCATGACCCGTCTGGTCTAATTAAATAACTAGGACTGGTTGGGTTAGTAGCTAGAATTTTCCTAAGGCAAGAAGTCTCAGAGACCTCCTCCATTCTACAACAGAAGAGTCTCCAAGACCCTCTTTGTGCCTTCCTCAACTCTTTTTTTTTACTTTCTGAGGTCCTTCTTATAGGAGTCCCAATCCCGAACCTCCCTTGTGCTCTTAGCTTTATTAAAAGATCTCCTACACACACTCCGATATGTTCCCAACTCCTTGGTCCATCATATCGGTTTCTGCCTGCCCCTAGGCTTTATTAGGGGGCACGCAGCATTTAATGAAAGATTGCATGCCTTTGTGACAATATCAACCATGCCATCTAATCCTCTACTGTCGCCGGAAGTCCAGGAACCTCTAGCGGCAGTAGTTCCTTCAACACCTCTCCATATTTGTTCCAGTTTGTCCTTCTGAGATTCCTGAAGGATTTCCGGGTAACAGGTTTAGTGTCGAGGTTATAAATTACATATCGATGATCAGAGAATGAGTGCTCTTTCGCCACTCTCCACTCTCTGATCATATGAAAGATCGTTTCTGACACAAAGGTGACATCTAAAACCTCCTGTCGATTTTTAACAATAAATGTCGTTTCTCGTCCAATATTGCAAACTAAAAGGTTGGTATTTAATAAATAATCAAAAAATAACTCACCCCTCTCGTTGATGTCTGTGCTTCCCCAGATTGTGTGATGCGCATTTACATCACATCCGAGTACAACACCTACCCTCCTTTGATCTGCTTCCCGGATCAGTTCCCCCAGGTTATCCGGTGGAACCTCCTTCCCGCGATCCATATAGGCTGAGGCTAGCCATAGCTTTTCACAGCCAACCTCAGCGCTCACCGCTGTAACGTCTCCGCTAGATCTGATCTTCTCAGAGTTGCTTGAGTATAGTAATTTATACCCTTTCATTCTGAGGCCACAGATCCTGTTATTGTTAATCCAAGGTTCTTGGATTAACACTAAATCCTCATCTGACTTAGTCAGTCTGAGCACGAGAGCTGCCGAGGCAGCCTTCGTGTGATGTAGGTTTATTTGTACAATGCTAACCATTGTAATGGACCTTACTTACCTCTTCCTGCACTCCCTGCATCAGGATAGTGCCATCTACCTCATTGTTCCGGTCGCTGTCTTCATCTCGTCGAGAGCCTGACAGTAGTAGAGACCTAAAAATATTATATAATTTATTAGTAATTTTAAGGATATATAATTCATTGTCAAAAAATAAAAATAAAGAATTTCTATATCTTTTTTAAATAATTTATAGGTTAAATTTTTGTTGATGCTAAAATTTTCTCCTTACATATTTGTATGGTAGAGCATTTTTTTTTATATATTTTTGAAAATTAAAAAAATTAATAAAATCACATGATTCTGTTCGTCCCAAAAGTAGTATTATATCTTTTAGTAATTTTTGGGATATATAATTCTTTGTTAAACATTCAAAATGAAGATTTTTCATTTTCTTTTAATAATTTATAGGTTACATTTTTTCGATGTCAACATTTTTCCAATTTTTTCGATCATTAAATAAAAATGTTGTGTCTCAGTCGCTCTAATGTAAATTTTAGTACTTGACTTTGTCATATGCTCAGCAAAAATGTTGTCTTTTTTCCATGGAATAGAGCCATAAGTAGCAGGAAATGTTCAGCAGAAAAAATGTTTTTTTGCTATTCACCGCTAGGGGCTCACTATCACGAAAAAAGAATTTTTATACTGACCATTTTTGAAACCAGCAGAATATTTATGAAATTTTTAAGCAAATCAATAATTCAGCAGAAAGGTTAATAATTCAGCAGAAAAAATCAAAGGATTTATGAAACTGACGAGAAAATGTATGTTTAATCGTTTTGAAACAAAAACAGTTTATTTTGCTTTAAAACAAGTTTGCATACTTTCAAAATATACCGAAATTACCATAATCATCATAATACAAATACATGGCAAAATAAAAAAACCCCAGCGTCGGTATAGCACGCCAAAAATATTTAAAGTCATTTTAATGTTGTGATATATTTTCAGTTTTTTAAAAAAAGTGTTGCACAACCTCCCCTGTAACTACCCTGGGTTTATGTTTTATGGTACCGGAGATCATTATCATTACATATGTATTGGGGGTACAAATAAGTTTTGAGTTTTTTTCTTATAACTTCGAAGCTTTATCCAGAGATATTGGTACAATGTGTTTTATTCAAAGTATTGTCCATCGTTAGGTACGACTTTTTCCCCATCTTCCCATTTCGCATGTTTAGAGGCTATCCAAGAATCGACCGAGTTTATGGCTTCTTTGTAAGCAATGAAGTGCTGCTCGGCCTAGCCATGAGTCATGGACCGGAACAAGTGGTAGTTGGAAAGAGCAATATCTGGTGAATACGGCGGGTGGGGGAGGACATTCCATTGAAGAGTGCGTTAACCACCTGAAAGTTCACTTTGTCATGCCTTTTGGCATATTCTGTTCGTTTGAGCTTCAATGCTCGGCTTAATTGCATCAATTGTTGTTGATAAAGTTCTTCAATGATGGTTTCGTCAGGATGGAGTAGATCTTATTAGATGACTCCGAGCTGATCCCACCAGATGCACAGCATTAGCTTGTTGCCATGAATATTCTGTGATGCATGTCCTGGCTTGCCGCACGATTTTCTTCGCTTTGGGTTGTTGTATTGGATCCACTTTTCATCCCTCGCCACGATTCGATGCAAATCAAATCCTTCCGATTTTGTCTTTGGAGCAGTTGTTCGCACATGAAAAATCGGCCTTCGACGTCTCTTGTCTTGAGTTCTTACGGAGTCACTCCCATAGCAGGCTCCTCTTGAGTTTGGCATGAATCATCCAATAACGCATCCAACTCAGCATCTTCAAACTTTACTGGTCTCCTTTCGTGTTTTTTGTCACTAGTGTCAAAATCGCCATTTTTAAAACGGCGGAACCTGTACTCACATGTTTTTATTGCTGCAGCATGTTCTCTATATGCTTCAGACAGCAGTCGACGTCCATCAGTCGCAATTTTCTTCAAATTAAAACAAAAAAGCAGCGCTTTCGCAAATTGTGTTTGTTGGCATTGACACAAAGGTTGACACGGTTAGAGCATTAAAAAATATGTTATTTACACTTCAACGAAATGACACTTACTGATTTTTAGAGGAAATGATGACGCTTTATAAGCGCTAATATAAGCTTCGTTGCTTTCGTAAATCCCGCTTAGCTTAACTTTTGAATCTGAAAGCAACTGGACAGAACTGGGGAATCGATACCGCCGGTTAGTAATTGATGAATGAAAACCACGTCTGCAACAACTCGGCGCTTACTAAGTGGTTGTAAATTAATTAGCTTCAGACGATCTTGATATGGAGGCAGGTTGAACATGTCCACCCACGGTAGCCCCCGTAAAGCAAAGCGAAGAATTCTTCGCTGGACTGCTTCAATCCTCTTAATGTGAACCTCATGATAAGGCGACCACACCTGGCTAGCATACTCGAGCAAGGGACGAACGAATATTGAGTAGAAAGTCTCCGTAACATAATGATCATCGAATTCTTTCGACCAACGCTTGATGAAACCGAGCGTAGAGTTGGCTTGATTGATAATACGATCGTTATGTTCTCTGAAATTCAATTCATTGTCGCAAATGACTCCCAAATCACGAACAGAACTAGCTCTGGTAATGGCATCGCTGTTAATGTAATAGTCGCGAGAAATGGACTGTGCACGTTTTCGAGAGTAGGTGATTGTTTGCCATTTACCCACGTTCAAATCAAGGTTGTTCTTTGCACACCAAGTGGAGAAGTTATTGATGTCGGATTGTAATAGGCTCTTGTCGGTAATCGATGAATAATCGATATCGATGAATTTTTTATTAAACATTCAGCGTCGTTGATTGACAGAATGAAAAAAATTAGCCCCAGATGGCTGCCTTGGGGCACTCCAGATGTTGCTGATATATGAGTTGATACTGATGACCTGAACAGTACGTGAGTGGCGACAATCACTGCAGTTTTTTAGGACGATGGATGGTCGACCGTCAGGGCCGAAAGAAATATCATCTTAAGTTCGGAAATCTTTTGTACCACGGATTCATAATCGATTTCAATAGAAGTTAAGGTTGTTTGAATACAATTATTCGTGTATGTAAAGCAACTTGCATCGGGTTTAAAATCGCTGTTTGTAAAAGCCAGACTGCAGAAGTTAGTAAAATGGTTTGTTATGACTTTAGGATCATTAGAAGAATGATCCTTATACTTCAAAGTGGAAGGGTATCCGTCCGACTTTTTCTTCAGATAGATAAAGCGCCAAAAACACTTAGGATCAGCGATTAGATTGGATTGCATGAGTCTGGGATAATTCCCATAAAGTTCGTCAGACAATCTACTGAAAATGTTTTTATGGCAGCCCCCCACTTACGGTGAGCCGATTTTTGCTAAATTTCACTGGGACAACTCGATTTACAAAAAAAAAGCTTATGTATGAAGTTTCATCCTCAACAGTCAATCCGTCTGAGCTATAGAGAGGAAACAGATAGATAAGCAGACAGACCGATAAACACCACCTCAAAAATCACTTATGTGGACTTCGGCACTAATGATTTGTGTGTTTTCTTAGTGGCTGCGCTGTCATGTTGTCATAACACCCCACCAGTAATTAATTATTATTCATGTGGTTCATTATTTTATCGAGGTTGCACTCATATAAGTAAAAAATAAATATTAAAACAATGCCACAAGATAACTTTGATTCTCATTTAAAGTAGTAAACCGTTTATTAGTTAGTGGTAAATTTGAATTACCGACTACAACTTTTCTTTCTAAACATTTACACGGCAGTCCACGTTAATCACCATCAAAATATCTCGCCCCATTTACCAACTAAATAGCAGACTAATTAACAAATCCAACAGAGAGAAAATATAAAGAGAAAATCATCAATTACGTTAAATCAATCTATAAAACAATTACAGCAACAAAACGGTATTACACCAAACGATACCGCAGCAGCACCACCACAATCGCCTCTCTACATAAAATTCATTCATTCATTTCGACGTTTTCTTTATTTTTTTCTGTTACTTATTTTGTTGTTGTCGTTACTTTATTTAATCAAAGAAACTACAAAAAAAAATATTAATTGACAAAAATCTATTTTAAAACAAATGAATATACGACCAAGGCAAAAAAATCAAATTAAAAATGGCGTTAAAATTTATTCTAAAAATAGTTTTGTTAAATTTTTCGCAAAAAAAAAAAAATACAGAAAAAAAGAGCAACACAAAATAATTTCGCATTTTATTTAATGCAATAGAAAGAACACGCGAAATTAGTCTGTTTCATCATCATCATTCATCGGCATGAACCTCATCATGATCAGATCATTAAATTAAATATATTTAAAAAATTAAAACGACGAATAATGATAAAACAAAAAATTTACAAGGTATCTGCACTTGTGTTTGTATAATTTAATTTTTACATAAATGATATATCGATGTATTTGTTTATAATTTATAATTTTTACTTTATGTTTCGTGTACATATTAAGAAATAAAAAAAAACAAAAACTAAAAAATTATCAATTAATATTTATTACGCTCTGTAATTGTGATTGTATTATTTACAAATATACCGGGGAGTTAAATACATTTACTTTAATATAAACTCTAATTACTTTTAATTTTTATTTTATTTTAATTTAATGTAGTTGTGTGTGGGACTCACAATGAAATAATGCGAGGTTAATAAGTTTGTTTTTTTAATGGACGTAATGGTAATCAATTGTAATTTGTATACAAATAGTTTCTTTCATTTTCGATGGTAAAATCAAACTGGTTTTAGTTAACTTGTTAAATTTTGATCTATATTAGTATTGTGATTGATTTTTTATTATATGTTACCAACTAGATTTGATTTTCAAAAGAAAATTGGTTATCTAAAATTCCGCGATAAACAATTCGTCGAAAAACAATTCATCGAAAAATAATTAATCGAAAAACAATTGAACGAAAAACATTAACTCCTCTAAATTTTTTGTAGAACTACGTTATCTTCCAATAGTGATTTCATCATCAATTTTCTGCTTTTATAGATTTTACAATTTATATCGATATTAAGTAAATTAATTAACGGATTATTATCATAGGTTAAATGAAGGGTCCCAAATGAAGTACCAAAATATATTAAAATACCAGAATTATTAAATAAAATTAGTTGATTAAGGGAGCGGAGCATCTTGTACTATTCCTTCGGGAAAAAGAATTAATTTTTTTTTAATTTCATTCATAGTGGGAAATCGAAGAAAACGTCAAAACGAAAAAATTAACAAAAAATTAGATGATTAGAAGTAAAAAAAATGTTTTTCTTTTATTATAACGGGTTCGAGTTCAGTTAAAAAAGCTTCATCTAATATCTAGTTAAATTTTTCTAAATTCAAATTATCTGTCACTGATATTTATTTTGTTAACAATAATTTTAACAAGCGCACACCATATTTTGACCTTCCTGGCGTACGCTCCAGATCGGTCGGCAATTTTGAACAAAATCTATTAACGTAGATATGCGATTGTTCTTGGTATATCTAGAACAGTAAACCGCTTGAAGATACTTTAATATAAGAACTGTTATAATTTTTCTCGTCAAGTGATATATCAAAATCGATAATTTTTTTGAAGTCTGTTTTCCAGTGCTAACAACAATTTTTCAAAAACGCTGCAATCTATGAGTCACGGGAATGTACCTAATTTGGGCCAACGGTTGGACCATTTTTGTTATGATAGTTGAATATTTTCAATCACGTTGTCTCATTTAATGATCATACAGATGATATTGAATTTGAAGACATATAATAATCAACTGGCAAGTAATTTTAAAGTGAGTATCCATATTGAAGTTGCTAATAAATTTTCTTATCTGCTTGCAAAATAATCGAGTACACAGCTGTTGGTCGAATCGGCCATGTTTCACCTTTGCAATCTAACATTTAAGTTACCTACTACCGTTAGTTTGGGAAATTCTTGTGCTCAGTACATACTTGAAAAATATATATTATAAACGTCTGTGTCACTTACTGACTCACTCGAGAACGCACAGGGTGACCAAAAAAAATTGGTCCGTGTGATTTTTTTTCAATATTCGCATTACATGCGATCTATTTAAAAAATATTTAGCTACACTTTGCTGGGAATAAACGGGCGCAAAGCGCCTCAGAACAACCTAATAATAAATAAATAATTTTACGAAGTTTTCTCTCTCTAAGCATATCACTTGGTGGTCGAGTAGTTAAGATAGACGCCACCAAATGATGTGTCAACTCAAACATCACGAGTTCGAACCTAGTCAGAGTTCATAAGAGGCGAATTATTCTTCACATCAACGATGTTTTCGGATCAAGCATTCCTCCAACACTAATTGGCTATTGGCTTTTAGAATGGCAAGTGGAGGGGAATATGGAGGTAACGAAAGCAATTGTAAACGCGAGAATCATCGTGCAAAATACTGAAATTAACAACGGGCGTTATTCATCAAGACAGAATTTAGTGAGCAGAGAACGAATGAAATTTTTGAATTGCTGCAGAAATTAACCCTGTGCATTCGTATGTTACACTGGACACCGCCAATACTACTAATATCAGTCTGTAGACGAAAAAAAAACACACTGTAAAAGATTATAAAAATTAAAACATTTTATAATAGTAATAAATGAAATAAATATAATGCGTTCAATTTTACCACCGTAAATTATTTAGCTAGCATTTAGCTAAAAATAATACAAGTTGACACCCAACAACATTTGAAAATAAATCGAGTTCAAAAGGTTAAAGCTGTTGGAAAATAAAGTTTGTAAAACTTTAAATCGCTGTGTTTTATTTGCAAAATCGTGTTCGAATCCATATCGATTGCCCGAAATTCGTAACATTTGGTGTCAAAAGTGGGATTCTGCAAGTACCAGCAATGGTTAAAAACATAAGCACCTACACATCACAGCAATTGAGAGAAAAGTTGCAGAGCCTCGGGCTTTCAACTGAAGGCAATAAGAGCAAGCTGCTTTCGTGACTGCAGAGAGCGCCATGGAAGTGGATGCTGCAACAGGAGGGCAAAGATCGCGGCAATTATCACCGATGCCAGGACCATCAGGGATTTCGCCAGTTACCCCAAACGATTAGCAACAATGAAGTTAAAAATTAGGTAACCGGAGTGATGATAAACAAAAACCATATCAGTACAACCGCCCGCTCTTGAACAACAGAATACCTTCTTGGAAATGGAAGGATATGATGTAGTCACTTTTGTTTCACCTCAGGGAAATGGACGCCAAATTAGAACAGCAAGGTGTAAACTTCGATCAACTCCAAACAGAGCACGGTGCCAAATTAGACTAGCAAGGTGCAAAAATAGATAAGCAAGGCGAACAGAAAAGTGCACAATTGGCAGAGCTACGAGCAAAACATGATGGGAGGTTTGCCGAATTAGACCAGAAGCTGGACCAAATTCTGCACGCCTACAATCTTCAAATTATAAGAGGATAAAGAAAATCTCTAAAGGTGAAAGTCGGAAAAATCAAGCAGGAGTTTGAAAATAAAATCAAGCAAATGGACGCCCGTCTCGAAACATATACCTCACAAACTACTGGAGAAGGCCAGCTAGATAAAACGTATATTCAACACAACCAATTGCTGGAAGTTCAAGGCGACTTTTTAAACCTCCGACATTCGATGGCAAGTTCTCATTTGAGCTCTTTAAAGTGCAGTCTCAAGCAGCAGTGCACCATAATTGTTGGGGCGCAGGAGAATAGCAAAACGCACTCACGTTGGATCTTTATGGGAAAGCGGCAGATGTCTTTCAAACTATCTCCACAACGTCAGAGAATTATACAAGATTCAACTTCAAAGCAAACGGCAACTATGTGGAGAAACACTGCAAGCCATAGAGAAGGAAGCAACAAAATTGACGCGTCAAGGTTATGGCAATACACCTGCAGATGTGTTTAACGGACTAACAGTGGACGCGTTTATCAGTGCTGTGAAGGACGACCACCTGAAACTTCATTTAAGGACAATTACGAGAGGTGAAACCATATATATAGAATATGACGCAGAGCAAGTTTGGCCACAAACACAATAAAATTGCGCAAGCTGGATGGAGAGGATAACACGCAAATAAAACTTCTTATTAAAGAGGAGATAAGAAAACCAAGGCCAGCTTCTCGAGGTAACGGAAAAAAACGATCGCGTTTCGAGGCAGTTAGACGCTGAACGAGACACAGAAAGGAAGCACTTGTCTCATTTAATGGCCATGGATCCGGGAAACTAAGTTACACCAGCTTTGAGGGGCGTAAGTTGGTGGAAGAGAGAAAATGCCCCAATAGCACCGTTAAAATTACACAGTTAGGGGCAGATTACAAAAATATCGTTGTTATTGGTGTATTGGCACTGCGTGAGTGCTTCTTTACACTGGTTCGAATTCGGTGATACGTCCTAGTCAAAGAAGGATCTTCCAGTAACATTAGGCGGAATACGAATCAAATATCGGTTCACCGTAGCTGGAATAACTGATGAACGTATCATCGGATCATATGAAGAAATTTCAAATGGTCGTGAATTTTAAGTCACACAATTCAACAAAATGCATTGCGAGTTATAGTTGGGCATGGTTGATATAGACATGGTTGGGATTCCATCGATGTGTGAAAAAATTATCTACGCAAAAATTGATGGTGACCTTGGGGATACCAAAATGGGAATTGTGGAGCTTGCGAATGTTAAAAATAACGGGTTACTGTGTGCGAAAACCTTAATGGAATTCCTACAGAAAGTACCAGTACGTGTTTTGAACGTGAGTTCATCAACAAATGTAATCAATAAAGGAGTGGTCATCGATGTAGCTGAGGAAATCAACAATATTTCAAACTGCCACTCGAAGCAATGTCATCGATCATCAAACCATAGGCAGTAGATCATTTCATTACTGTGCAGCCATCTCCCAGTGGAACAGTTAGATGTCGCCGTGGAACCACTAGATGAATTAACCGATCTATGTGCTCTTAATGATAATGAGCTAGGAAAAACTAACATTGTACAACATACAATCGATACAGGAAATGGTACTCCAATCCTACAAACAAAAAACGAGTACCGCTAGCGAAGCAGCAGGAGACTACCGAGTTAACTAAACAAATGGAACGTGATGGAGTAATAATGGAGCTTAGCAGCCCATGGAGTTCACCAGTGGTTCTCGTTCAGAAAAAGGACGGAATACGATTTTATGTTGATTACGTATCCAGCCGCTTATATATCTTCTAGGCCACGTTCTTGTTTTGATAGGCGTGTATTTATAGTTTCTGTACTTCGGAATATCCTTTCCAGTTGATTTTCTTTAGTAGTATTAGTTAACTGCTGCGTTACCTGCGAGTAGGATCTTCTCTCTCGTCCTATGAACTGCCGGCACTCTAGCTGTATTTGGGATTCTTTCTCTTGAAACGTTAATGTTTTGATTCGATAGGCCTGTTATATTTCTTAATCTTTGCAGTTATACCGCTACCTCTTTAGTGGCTAGGTGTTTTCCTTTACATTTTACACACCTTGCAGGTTCGATTCAGCTAATATTTTGCCTGCAATATCCTGCAATATCTTTGGGTGTGGTTATAACCTTGACAGTTCTTGCAATGAGGTATTAATCTCGTATTCTTTTTCAGTGGTTCTATTTTAATCCTCATATTGAGTATTGCTTTGATATTAAATATATTATCAATTTTTACGCTTTTGTTGAATGAAAGCATGAATAGCAGTCGTCGAATGTAAGCTCGTTTAGCGATTTTGTTTCCTTGATTATTTACAACTTTCTCTCGTTTAAGGATATTTACTACGTCTTCTGTTCGCTGATATTTTAATTTATGGTCGTCTGTTACATCCTCCTTCTTGCAGGTGGGATAGACTTCTGGCCATAACCTTAATTTCTCTGCTATTTTTGTTTTCATAGCGACTCTTTACCTTCTTCTATGAGCTTTGTGGCTAAAGCTCTCTATGCATCGGAATCTCTTGTGTTTATCTTCTACGCATTATTGTTTAGTGCCACTACTCTGTAGTCTTTTGTGGACAACGATTTAACACACAAACTCTATAATGCCTAGTCTTCATTGCAACCTTGTTGCTGGCGATGTTGAGGTACACATTCTGGTTTGGTAGTTTCATTAACTTTTGTTTGCCAACTACTGAAGAAAATTCTTCTCTTCGTTTTTCCTTGCTCTTTTATTTTGTTTGTGCATCCAATCAGTTTCTCTTGCGAGTTCCTCATCATCCGTATGGAATTCGGCGTTAGCACAGGCACGTATGCTGATTTCATTATAGCTAGTAATAGGAGTTTCCAAAACTCCTATCAATCTGGTCTTCTTCAGCTCGGCATGATACCACTTTTTCTATATCACCCAGTCTTCCGCGTACATCTACATTTTCGTTTTTTTGCTGAGTCGCGAACTATGTTTTCTAGGTGATGATTTAAATATTTTGAACTTCGATCGAAGGGACATTGCAATCGTTGGATTACCACAGAATCCTTTGAGCCGGCCTCGTTAGACGATTGATTAACCAGCTGAGCCGTTGGGTACCACCTAGGGTAAAAATTCCATTTTGTTGTAAACTTATTGGTTTGAGGACTGATTATTTAAGCAGCTATCAGTATAACCAGCGAAATTGGAGAGAACATTTTTTGCTAGATTTGCGGTGTTCGATTATCCTGCCGGTTCTCGGTCGCCAGAACCTCATTGGTTAATTAGCAGGGAGCACCACGTGCATATTAGGTTGACATTTGGGCTGGTATATTGACCTTCTAGACTGACGCCCGTTACCGCCTATAAATAAATAATTAATAATTTAATAATTATTAATTAATATAGTTAATATTTTATTATATTTATTATTTATTTTTTTCTAATACTCGTTTAATTATTATTTATTTATCATTCTATTATTATTAATAAATGTTATATAATTGTCAATAATATTTCTTTTTTAATTAAATATTGATTATATCATAATGTTTATTTATTTATTATTAAACTTTTATTTCATATTTCTATTCAATACCATTCGGGAGTTCGGTGAACTCCTGTGTATTTAAAATCTTCTAGACCTTTAATTAAATATGAAATTTTTCAAAAGATAACATTTCATGTGACTGACATTCGAAGATAAGGAATAATACATTTTTAGGTTAATAATATTGGGACAATAGAAAAAGTTGCAGGTAAATGTTCCCCAAAAAACAATACAATGCAATAGTTTGCTTCTAGGCAAGGTCTTTCAACTTGGAGCTATATATTTTCGTAGTTCGATGACTATTATCAAAGTAATGTATTTAAAATCGTTTCACAATTCCAGACTGTTAGACATATTTGGTTGTGTTTTTTATATTTATTTTTTATCACATAGCTAGCCCAAAAAAAAAAATAAATAAATAACAAATAAAATTAAAAAACACCCATCAAAAAAGTACTAACAATAAAATAAAAACGTATAATGATAAATTGGTGTGAGACATGTCCCGTCGTGTCGCGGAAAGAGAGGTGATTGAAATTATTAAAAAAAATATATATTTTTTTTTTTTGCTATACTTTGTAAATGTATTTTGCAAACTATATCGACACACATACATCTACACATAAAATCAAATACCGGTTGATGCGCATGTATTTGTTCACAATTTCGTACGAATTTTATACATGTGTTTAAAATTTTGTCCGGCTATTGCTCTCTTATTTATTTTTTTTTTGTCTACTTTATTATGTACTAAACGTCTACTGTATGTATATAATGTATGCATGTATTTTTGTATATATATACACATATATTTTATATATTTATAGTATGTACGTACACATATAATATACATAAATATAGAAACATTTTTTTAATTCACGTCCTTACATTTTTATAATTCGACTGGCACAGAACACACACAAGTCACACATAAAACACACCACAAGAAAATATTGTATTTGAAATTCAATTCGATGAGAACATTTCAACGTGAACAGTCGGTTGGTGAAGTCTTATTATTATTATTATTATTAGAAAATAAAATAATAATATATTTTTTGGTGCCCTAAGTGTGATTTTATTAATAATTTTTTTTAAAAAAAAAATTAAAAAAATTATTGAGTGATACAAAAATATAAAAAAAAATTGTGATATTTTTTTAGTGATAATATTTTTTTTGCTAAACATGAATATATTTTATATTATAGTGGTTTAAAAATTATGAAGAAAATTGAAATATTTTTGGTGATTATGGATAAAAATAAAATAATTATATAATTTTTTTGTGGAAAAATAATTTATGTCTGGTGCTTACTGTTCAAATAATTGAATAACTTGGAACACTAGAAAATGTACGATAAAATAAAAAAAATAAATTGATTCAACACTTGGGTAAGTTGACTACCAATTCACTGATTTTTAATAATGACTTAATATCGCCTAATATGGATATCGTGCGGAATAATTTCTTTTGTTTCCCAATGCAATAACAACAAAAATGTTTCACATTCATCCTCCACTTTTTATTTTTTGTTGTAATTTTTGTTTCGACGAATCATTTCTAAATAAAAATGATACAGATAATTAAATAAGCAACAACAACAAAAAAAAATTATGGTATGTACATTTTAAGTGATTGTACCAAAGAGAACGAATATGTGATATTTTTAGCCATATGACTGTGGCGCGCGGCATATCGAGCGGATATTAGATGGCGCTGTACTTGGTTCGAGACTAAATATCGTCCTCTCACTTTTGTACTGAAATTATAATAACCCAAGGTTGTTTATACGCGGTGAAAGTGGGTGGGCATAATATCTTACTAGATTTTTATTTTAGTATACGCTCGGGGGGCGCCGATCAATCACATGATCGAGAGAGCCCGTGTAGTACATATTCTAGCAAAATCTATCTTGCAATAATTTTTTTTTTTTTCGTTCGTTTCGTTTTAATTCATGATATCATTCCGTACATTTTTGTTGTGGTTGTGCACACGTAATTTTTACAGATTATATGTGTTGGTAAATAATTTAGTACAGTAAATAGAGTGATAGAGAAAGAGAGAACGAGTTCAAGGAAAAACATTTTCTTAATATTTTGAAGACGTTTCACCAGCAGCGCAATACATCAAAAATTTTAATTTCTGAGAATCTACCGCACCCACAGATTCTAAACTCAGGGTTTGTGTCTTATTATTTCCCACGACGTTATCGATCGGACGTCACCATACTGTAATACTTTTATTTTTGTGGTAATTCTAGAATTTTTCGTTTATTTTTAATCGGATGTTTGTTTTATGATTAAAAATATAACAACAACAACAACAACAAAAAGAAACAACTTAGCGATAAGTGTATAAAGTTGATTTTATACAAATTCGCGATTCCTGTTATTGAATGAGGTCATATAACAAAAATGACGTTATCTCGAATGAATTTTTTTTATTTGTTACTCATGTGCTGTGTATATATGTGATTCATATTATGCAGCTCAAGGTTATTCCACCCCAAAAATAAAAATATAATTAATAAAACGATAAATGCACATGAAAAGGACAATAAACTCGTAGTTGTTTTCGAGTGGCGCTAGTATCGTGCAATTTATTAAAATTTTTGTTATTTTTATTTCAGTCATTGAACTGAGTAAAAAACAATGCCAGACATTATTGATAAAATACGCATTACGGTGTACATAACCCTATCTCATTCTAATAATACCTTATATTATTTGTGTATAGCGGCGGCGATGACGACTGCCCACCCCCTCTTTCAATATGTTATCTCGTTCTTTTTATTATACATATTGTTATTATCTGTCTGCTAGGGTGTCTGTGGTGTCCAGACAGACGATATATACTCGTATATACAATATATACCTAACCTACCCTATTTTTAAGGGAACATTAATACCAAAACCCACCCCAATTTTGTTTACATACAAAATATTTTCGTACAAAGTTCGTTGCCCTTTATAATATTTTCACGTTTGTGTGTGTCTATTATTGTCCTTGTTACATGTGTTCGTATATATAAGAAAAAAGACTGCAAAATTTTATTTTTACGTGTTTTGGTGTATATATATATACATACATATGTGTGTGTAGATCGTCTAGACGTAATAAAAAAAAATCGTCTGTTGATTAAACAAAAAAAAAAAGAAATAAATAAATAAAACGTATAAAAGAGATGAGATGAGTCCCGCTTTTTGTGTATTCCATTTGTGAAGGATGTTGATTTGATTCGTCCTTAATAATATGATGATAAAAAAAATTCAACTGCGCATGTACCATAATATAGTACATAGAAATTAGTAGTAGTCGTCTAACTAAAAATATCAGTGATGCACTTTTTCATTGTACGCAATAGTATCATAACGGTAGTAACGGTTGAATGAAAAGCAGCTCTAAAACAATATATTTTATTTTTATTCAAAAAATATATTATTTTATTTTTGGGGTGGAGAAATATAACAATATATCGAGATAATTTTATCTCTTTTTAATTTAAAAAAAAAAAAAAGAAAATATTCGAGAGTACAAATACACATACCGATTTGTTTAATAAATTTTTTTACATTTTTTAATGTATTTTTATTCAATCGTTGGCGATCATCTGCTACGGATGTGTTGAGATTTAAAATATACTTTTAATAATTTTATAACTGCAATTTTTTTATAATTTTAATTTAATTATATTTTTTTTATATACATATTATTTTTAAATAAAGTGAAGTGAAATTATTTATAAAACCGTTAATTAGTTTAATGAACTTTCACTTGCTCTCGTTCGCTCGCTAATATACGAATGTACAAATTATTAAAATAATGTATTTTATGTGATTAAGAAAATAAAAGAAGTGAATAAGTGGCCTTATTGTATTATATACTTAAAAATATTTCATCGGTCGGTCGGTTAATAAAACATGATGAAACACGATAGAACACGTCTTGTTGTGACTGCGAAATATTAAGGACAAGTCATGACATGATCATGTTTTATTTCAACATTATTTCAATTTAATAAGGGTGTTTTCTAATTGTGTGATTGTTTTGTGATTTAGTCGTTTAGATCTGTGTTCTATCAGCTGTTTTATGGATACATACATACATTTTGTGCGGTAAATATTTATTTTGTATGTAACAGCTGCGCGCTAAGATCTGTGTGTAATTAATAAGACAAAAAAAAATGTATACATTTTAGTTTAGTCATTGTGACGCATGTATTTAGTATTCTAGAAATAAATAGAAAATATCAGTGTGTAATCACAACTACATATCCGGCGGATTTATATAAAAAAAAAATTATATATAATTTTAGTTATCCAACTCGTGTGTACACAACTATAAAACTACATATTGTGGGATATATCCATCGACATATGATAGTTTTAAAACACAGATGATTAATTCATTAAGTGCAATGTTATTATAACGTTTACGGCACACTCACGATATTTTCAAAGAAGCCTTGTACAAAAACAACATATCCGGTTTAAGAAATATATGAATCATTTATGAGTGATACGTCTTATCATACACATAAAATAATATTCTTTGTTGTTCGATTTGTGTGGTACCATGGTACACCAAATACGTATGTATGTATGTAAATGTGTGAGGGGGCTGATCTCGCTACATACGTTAAATGTAATCCAATTAATATTCCACTAATAATAATTTATAATAATATTGATTTTCAATATTAGAGATATACTATTATAACATAAAAACATGTGATGTACAATAAAATGTCTGTGCGACGTGACGTCAAGCGAAAAATTATAGGTCGAACGACAAGACGACGGCATACCATATTATATAATATACAAAAACTATTGAATTAATAATAAAACGAGAGATGTCGATTTGATGATGATATTGCTTTATCTGTAATTAGGGAGTTATAAATTTTTTATATTATTTTACCACCCCGTCCCTATCGACATCTAGTATACCTCGTCGACCTCATCCTCCTGTGTATACATATTTTTTTTATATATAGCGAGCGATGATGTAAAATTTTCTAATTTTTTTTTTTTTCTAATTTAGTTTGGCTTTAGTTAGTCATCACCAACATAATCATCGTCAAGCGGATTCGATGGTATAGTAATCCAAATTCAGTTAAAACCATTTTTACCGGTGTAACCTATAAACATCTATAAGGCTATAAATATCCATGGATGTCGTTTGAGTTGTGTAATGTATTAAAAATATTATGCTTTGGAATAATGGCCGTATAAGTGCCTGTGCTACAAACACAGTGGAATAGTTTGGATATTTTCAATATTTATTGACTCTTCATAGTGCAAAAGAAAGCATTGGATACGAATCTAATCAAAAAGAGAAGAATCAATTCATCAATTAAACAAATGTCGTTTGAGTTTTGTAATGCATGAAAAATATTTGTTTGTGGGGACATGATCCTCCAGTTTACAGAGCTTAATTGATCTACGGAGTGTCGGCTAACGAGTTTTGAGGTTTTTTTATCATTTCGAGGCATTATTCAGAGAAATTGGTACAATGTAATTTATTCAAAGAATTCCCCATGATTTGATGCGATCCAAGAATCGATCCAATTTATGGCTTCTTCGTAAGCAGTGAAGTGTTCCTCGGAGAGGCCATGAGTCATGGGTGGTAGTCAGAAGGAGCAATGTTTGGTGAATACAGCGTGTGAGGTATGACATCCGATTGAAGCACCCTTAACGAGTTTGAATCGCTTGTTGAGGTACTTCCAAAGTTTCAGTGAGCTCCTCTTCAGTTTGAGACTTCAAACTTCACTGGTCTCCCTTCGCGTTCTTTGTCACTGGTGTCAAATACGCCACGTTTAAATCGCAGAACCAGTACTCGCATGTTTTTATTGATGGAGCATGTGCTACACACAGCAATCGATGTCCATCAGCTGCAATTTTGTTCAAATCAAAACAAAAAAGCAGTGCTTAAATTGTGTTTAGTTAGCACAAAACATGGTTAAATCACAAAAAATATGTTGTTTATACATCAGCGAAATAACACATACTGATTTTTAGAGGGAAATGATGACGCTTTAACGTGAATATAGTTAGAGGATGGATCGATGCGATTTAATACTAGTTACGCCATCTTTTGTAAATTCCTCAAAACTTATTCGTACCGTACCCCTAATACGTCAAAACCTAAAATAAATTTTAGCGGCGCACTTTTATTGGTCGCTATCTTCCAATGCTTACCATTTGAACTTTGATTGATGGTGAGGTTATTGGTTCATTTCCTACCTTTTGATTTGACTACGGTGACGATAGTGTTGAAATATGCTTGGAGATGTTTGCCTCATGGAATAGTTAGTCTCCATGGCATAGTTTGGATCTGCAAACTTTAGCATAAACCTGAAATAGAAAATTAGAAAGCTGTTTAGCGTTTCAAAATTAAATTTTATAAAAAAATGCACAAGAAATAGTTATCAGATTCTCTATTTGGTTTATTAAATAAATGTTTGAGAGATCTTGGTCATTTCGGGCGAAAGTCCACTGTATATTGTCAGTGGACTTTAGGCTGAAATGGCCATTCCAAGTTTGAGTTGTGGCGAATTATTTTCATATAAAAATTAATTTGTTCTCTTATCAAGAATCTCAATACCATTGCGATAAATTTAGATGAACGTTCATTTATTGGGTCTGTGAATATGGCTCCGCCCTTTTTCAATAAAATAAAACACATTTGCTTGTTTAGAAAATGAAAGAATTCATAATAAATCCATTTTAATCTCCAGTAACTATACTAACTAGTAACATCTGGAACCCAGTTGCTACATTTAATGCTACAGCCAATTGTGATTGTGTTTGAGAAGAATCTTCAGCCAATATCGTTTCCAATTCAGCATCTTCAATTTTTTTGCGTGGTTTTCCATACTCTTTATCTTCAATGTCAAAATCATTATTTTTAAATCGTCGAAACCATTCTTTGCACGTTGTATTCGATGGAGCACGCCCACCATAAATTTCCACAAGCAAACGATAAGTTTCCGCTGCATACTGCGTTTGACAGCTGACATCAAGTATTACAGAATACCACTATTGCCTATCACGTAAGCAGTACTAGTAATGACACCTATTGGGAAAGGGCGTAGTCATATTCACACACCCAATAAATGTATTGCATTGCCAGTCATTTTTTTGATCTGAGAGTTTATTTGAAAAGAATTCGAAATTAGCGTGACCGACTCAGAAAAAAACTTTAGTTTTAACAACACGCGCTACTAGAATAGAACGTGTGACTTATCAATTATAGAAAATTAAATCTGATTCGCCCCGTTTTTGCGCTGCACACATTATCCTTCATATTGTATTCACAACACATATTGACAAATTACATTTTAATGGATGGTAATCAAATCTCCGATTTATAAATGACCACACAAATAATATACACGTGGCTGGCTGGTCTCATATACAAGTAACATAAAAAACACTTCATTCATTGTTTGTAATTAATGGTATGATTGGTGTTTAACAATAGGTCCCATACTCTTAATATGCGTGTATAGGGGTTTTAGACACTTCACAGACACATCGCTCTCACTCAACAATTCTGTTCAAATTACCATAATATACAATTGTTAGATTAATTTTAATGTTTCAATTTAAAACGATTTAAATTAAATTAAATTACATTTGAGTATTGTCGTTGTTGTTGGATTATTATTATCTAATATTATATGAATATATAGTGTCCATCCGCGAGTTGTGTGAAAATCCAGAGGTGTGGCTTATAAAATGTGTATCAAATATCATTCATAAAATTGCACATCCAACACAATAATATATTATTTATAAATTTGAATATTTCACGTCAAAATAGATTTATTATCCATATGTAGGAACGTGTGTTTATTATAAAATTATAGCAAAATCGCGACGACAACAACGATAACCGCGACGACGACATCAAAGAAGAAGAAGAAGAAGAGTGCAAAAGAATTTGAATTATTTATACAAAACAACACACCAGCAAATAAACTTTTGTTTGCCTCTTTTGCTTTTTTTTTGCACAAAACATGTGTCATTTATTAAATTTCACAGTGCGCACTATGTGTTCCTGTGCGCTTATAAATGAAATATACTCTGATAATTGCGATTGTGGTTTATTTCTCTGTGTCGTATCATCATCAAAAAAAAATTATAAAGTCAGCAACCGTTATGAAAATGAAATTCTTTTTTCAACAACAACAAAATTGTATTATTGTTACACTCGATCTTCTTTTTTGTGTCACATTGCGTCAAACGTTTGACACGTTTTAATTTGGTTGGGTATATTTAGATATTTATCGAACCGGGTTCAAAATGTGCGAGATATTTATTAACCTAAATTTATTGAAAATTGCCAATATGGTGGCGTCAATTTAGTATGTGTGTGTGTGTGTATATAGCGCAATTTGAAATCAATCAATCGGGTCAATAAAAATTTCGGGTGCCCAAGGTGGGGCAATTCAGAAAAACAACTTATCTTTTTTTAAGCAAATTTACACACTATTAAGTATGTTTGAAAATACTTTTGAATCCTTTTAAATTTTTTAATCATATTGTACGATCGTGCTCATGATCTCCTGAAAATTTGCTTAAAAAAAAGATAAGTGGTTTTTCTGAATAGCCACAGATATAATTTCTGATAATTTGGGTTGCTCAATTTTAAATTGAAAAAAAACAACTACTCAAAATTTTTAACTATTTGTGTGGTGGCATTCGCTTACCTAAGTTGCTCAGTTTTTAAATTAACAGTGACTGCAACTAAGTATAACTAAAGTGTGAGCAAGAAAGTAGAAATATTTCAAATCTGACTAGGTATTAAGAAACCTAATATAAGCTAAAATTCTTCATTTTAAAACTACACTAACTTGAAACGAAATAAAATTGGAATGCGCTTCCTGGAATTTGGCGAGGTTTGATGAAGTTATATACAATTATGTTGCTCAATTTTTAATTAAACTAAACAATTATTTACAAAAACCATTTTATGCTTAGTTGCTCAATTTTTTAATCTTAACGATAACTACGATAAAACTATACAATTCGATTTCATTTCAATTTCAAACTGTTTATTTAGTAACTGATGAATAGGCCAAATCAGACTAATTATATTCTAAAGTTGCTCAGTATGGTTAAAACTAAACTCCTAAATTGAACAACTAATACATTAGGCAAAAAAGGGTCCCTGTTTCAGTAATTGAGTGGAATTGGAAAAAGTTTAACATTGTTTTGTTAGCAAAATTGTAAAGATGGCTTCCAAGGTGGAATAAAACACGTTTCAAGATAATTTTGTTGCTCAACTTCTCATTTTAATTAAAAATTACTAATATCAAAAATTATTTCATTTTAGTTACCATTTGCTTATCTAAGGTATTTACACGAATTATTTTAGTTGCTCAATTTCCCTATAAAGCCATCAACAGTGATAAGTCTGATTCATAAAAATCTCAGCTCAATTTTTTAAGTTTACCTTGACGGCAATTACGATTAAAGTACATAACTTTATTTAATTTAGATCAATTAAAACAGCTCATAGTTATGATCCAAAATGGCTAATTTTATATTTTAGACTAGATCAATCATAGAATAAGCTAAATCAGACTAAGTCAGGAGAACATTATTATAGTCTAAAGTTAATGGCCCAGTGTTGTTAAAACTAAATGCTCAAATTTAACAATCAATAACAGAACGGAATGCATGCCTTTATTTATTCTGAAGCTGTAAAAACATGGGGCAAATAAGAAAGGTTTTAGTAATTAGCAGGGATTGTAAAAAATTGGAAATGAGGGTCCTAAAATTTGGAGGACTTTAAAAAGAATAAATATTGGTACAGTTCCTGTGTTTAGTACGTAGTTTTACACCTGGCGCCCAAGTTGGGGTGACATACAATTTTAGCAAATTAAGTTGCTCAATCTTTGATTAATACAATTGAGTTTCGCTTATATAAAGTAATTACACAGACAGCGATAGTCCTGATTCACTTTCGTCACTTTAGCTGATTCTAAATTCTATTATATTCCAATTGAAATTGGGTTTCTCAAATTATGGTGATATTTCATAAAATTAAGTGACGCTATGCTAGATATTCGTAAAATTTAAAAAGGCTGGTCACATAAATGAAAACAACTAATTTATACCAGAGAAGAGCGCCAGAGAAAAATTTTGTAATATTTAGATATTTTGTGTGAAACTCATTAAATTTTAATTGAAAGGCAGGTGAATTGCTAAAATTACTTAAAATTGAGCTACAAAGCTTTAAACGACAGATTATCAGGAAATAATGAGGACTAATTGAGTACGGCATTAAGAAAAATATGGAGAAATTGCGAGATTTAAAAAAAAAATTGAAAACATAAGTGAGTTGAGGTAAAAATGAGCGATTCCTCAAAATTTCGTAGAATTTGAAATATTAAATGGAATATCAAAATTAGAGTGTAAAGAAGAATTAATTGAGGCTTTCGAGATATTTAGCTAATTCGCATGATCGAACACGATCAATAGAATTATATTTTAGTAAATTGGTCGGAACCCTCAAACGTGTTGCAATTGCACCTCGCTTCCTTGGCACACTGTATGACCACTTTTCTTGAAGCATTCCCCGCGTAATGGGTTCAACAACAATGACAGATGGTGGGTGAAGATGGTCTAAAGCGACCATGGCTTATTAGAATCGCTACAAGGACCGTTAGGTTGACGAGGAGAGTTTGTTAATAACGCACTTTGTCATGCGATAAACAATGGTGGCATGCCACATTTGCTTTAACAGGCCCGATAACAATTTTTAATGGCAACCTTACTACTGCAACCTTACAATTAAGTTTAGTTGCGAACTAGTTTTTAGCTAGAAAATCAGCGATCACATTACCTTCAATACAACAGTGAGCAGGAACCCACATATCCGTGACACAATTCTAAGTTCCTAATTCAGCTTTTCCATGTAGATATCGAATTCCGAGAAATAAAAAAAAACGATTTTATCGAAATGCACTTAATGCTCTCGCTCAAAATCAACAGTTTTAAAAGAACGTAGTCGAAACGAAAATACACACGTCTTTTTGAGCATATTTTGTATGCGCCCGAACTCAAGGAAAATTTATTTTCAATAGCCGTTCTGCCAGCAAAGATGTTAAAATGTCCATCGATAAAGAAGGCACATAAATATATTGGTGCTGGAACATTGACATTGTCGCTGGTACCATGTGGACATCAACTCGACCAAGAAAAAGTGCAAAGGCGGTTTGGTTACCGGTATTGATCCTTCTGTGATGTTTGTCAATAAGGTAAAATTACCAGATCAACACACAAACGATACAAAACTATTGCTATTTCATACTAATCAAGGGCACAGCATCATCTTTTATTTCACGTATTTGCTGAAATTGATCGATAAAGGTTAAGATCGACTGAAATATTTCATTCTGTTGGTCTGATATTCGCATAAAGCGTAAATAAAATTCGTTAATCAAAGAGGAGATTCGACAATCTGATGAAAAATGAAGGTATTGAAATTAAATATATAATACCATATACCCTAGAGCAGAATGGCCGAATCAAACAATTCAAGACGGAAAACTCATAACAGGTGTGTTCATAGCATGCCATTCGCAATTTGCGGTCCCATTAAAATTTTTGGACCAGAATATGTCGTGAAAATTCCAAAGTAAATAAATCACAAGAATTGAGAACACAAGAAAACGATATATTTGGATTGGAGTCCACATTCAAGAATTGTCGGTTATTTGATACGGAAAGTCAGAGAAATTATTATATAAAAACAATATCTGATTAAGCAAGGGATTTGCCATTTGAAAAGTGAAGCCATAAAAGTGCACAATTGAAAGCACCTGATTTTTTCATCATGTTGTGCAGTTCAGCGATTTATCATGAGCCAAAAAGTTTTGAAAAAGTAATTCAATCGAAGTACAACGGTCGACGTGCAATCGACTTAAATAAAACAGGCTTGTGTACAAGTTAATGAAAAGTTTATACCAACTAGAACAAGCTTCGTGGTGCAGAATGTAAAATGCATATTGTTCATTCGTGAATTTATCAAAATCACGATCACTGTTTTTTTGCTGTTTTTAATGACCTAACTTCCACAAGGAGCGTTTTTCTGCCATTTTTGCCAAACATTCGAAATTTGATAATTAAAAATTAAAACACTTGTAATTATTTTGTTCCTTATAGTAATAATTTAGAATTTAATTTATATCGATTTCGAAAAATTCAATTTTCATCTTCAGTTCTAATAACAAACTATTATATAGTAATGAAAAAGTGGCATCAAACCATAACAACACAAACATTTGAAACAATATTTTTAAAAATGGTGACTCGCATCTTTCACGGATCGCTAGATGATTCAAATGGTCTGAGAAGGCACCAAGAGAAATGACCCGTAGAAAATTAAAATGCAAATGCGTTTTACTAATTTTCCAATATTTTTAATAAAAACGAATACGCACATAACTTACTCACTTTGTTCAAATACATAAATATCACAAACAAAAAAAAAACCAAATTCGTCGTAATTTTCCTAAGTTCTCAGACACAGTAAATTATACACCAAAAAACCCCATATAAATGTATTTTGCACCCAAAAACAAAATTAAATTCTTCAAACCATTAGTTTGATGAACTTTGGGGCGACGAATAAACGATCGTTGGTGATGGTATAATGATGGTGGTGGTGACTCACACCAACAAAAGCAAAAATTAAATGCACCAACATGTGTGTGCACCGTATCTTCACATGATCGCGGCGCAAAATATATTCTGAACCGCGATCACCAGGCATCATCATAAAACACAAAGCGAAACCGTATACTCGCAATCGATATAATTCACTGCTGCGCGCTTTCATGATATATGCTTACGTACAAACGCCCATACATATACACACGCAGACACAACTTAAAAAACTAATAAATTTAATTCGTCGACAAGATAAACGAATAGTTTTTTTAGTTTTTTAATTTATTTTTCAAGATCAAATCCGAGACTAAAAGGACAGACTACTTTTTAATAATAATTTCTTGAGACATACGCGATGAAAAAATAAAATATAAAAAAAAGAAGCAAAAATATTTACAAAGAGAAAATTGGCTTCCAGGTGAAGGTCGTTCATTTCGTAATGCGATGTATGCGGAGATTTTTGAATATGTGTATGTATGCATTTTGATGTAAGCGATGCGATGTTCGCGCGTTATATATATATATATATATATATATATATATATATATATATATATATATATATATATATATATATATATATATATATATATATATATACATATCTATATACATATATATATATTAGAGGATCGAGATGGTGATGTTGATCTGTGCAAGGTCGTGGGTTTTTTTTTTCTTGTGTGTGCAAAAGATTCGATGACAAAGAACTAAAATGTATAAAACCTACGCACACAGCAAATATTGAGTGCGATGCGGTGAAGGACGCAAGACATTTCTTTATGCAAATTACATTTTGCAATTATTTTTATTATAAACAAATGGCACACAATAAATTACATTGCGAATTGTGATAAATCCTGCCGATTGCAAAACAGCAAAAAGAAAAAAATCGAAAAGTTGTTCAACGTCTTTTTCATTTTTCTTTTTTTCATGTTTCACTTAACGCAGAATAAATAAGATCAAGAACAACAATATTTAAAAAGATTTAATTTTTTTTTTTATTGCTTCAGTTCAGTCTTTGTCTTATATTTTATATTATTTAATGTCACACACACTCAATTTATAGATCACGTAATACAAATGATCGAATTGTTTTTGTGTTTTTGGTGCGCTCCGTCTTGGCGTATAGCAACAGCGATTTTTCTCTGTGATACCCAGAAAATTTATTTTAGCATCCCACTTCATGATGTATATTTTTGTTGTTGTTGTACAGAGACACCTCCGTATCTTTCGTTCGATCGTTCGAATTGTATATCATTCTTGGTGTATTTAAATTTTTATCTGCGCCGATTAGCTAAAAATATCTCGATGATCATCATATCTCGAAATGAGATGATTAAAGTGTGCAAATATATCTGTGTGCGTGCCTCTGGCTACCGATCAATAATTTCAGTATCTTGCGCGCACACACATATTACATATACACGATTTCTAGAATTTTTTGTTTTTTTTAATTTTTTTTTTTATCTCATCACGTATTTCAATTGGAATGTCAAACATTTTTTTATTTTAAATCTAATTATTTAGAAACAGACGGGCTACACACAGTGCTGCCAGATTATTTTTTACAAAATCTTTTAATTTGACAAAAAATATCTTTTTTTCGACCAAAAAATCTTTTTTAACGTTTTATTTAATATTTGTTTAGGATTATGGCCCGTTGCACACTTGTGCTAAGTGTTTTGACTGGTGTGAGCTGTTTTCATTTTACAGCTTCCCGTTTTATTTTACTTTCGCCTTGTGGATGATTAATTACCTCACATTGCCCAGATAATGAGCGATGTGAGCTGTATGTTCCTAACCCTCAGGTTTAAATAAAGAAATTAGATAAATTGGGGCGTACGAGTGAATTGAGCTAAGCTTCACGAATTCGGTTTCACTTATTTAGGCATTGCAAAATAAACCGAGGAGCTGTGATCTTAAAACATAGCTCACTTTGCTAAAAAACATAACTGAAGTGTGCAACGGGTCTAATGGTCTTTAATGACCGTACCCCCATATATCGTTAGCTGCGTTGCTTCCGCAAATCCCACTTAGCTTTAATATTAGAGACCAATTTAGTAACGAAAATAATTTTTCATCATAGTTCAATCGTAATTAATTATCAATCGTAATTAAAGTCGAGTTGGCTTTAAATAAAACTAAAAAAAAAAAGATTTTCATGAAACCAATTCATATTACAATTACTACTGACATAAAAGCCAACTATGATGAACAATTATTTTCCGTTACTGGAAATTCAGAAACAAATATTGCTGAAACCAAAATTGGCCTCTAATATTAAAGCTTAGCGGGATTTGAGAAAGCAACGCAGCTATCGTAAAAGAAATTAAACCAATCAATGTTATAGTTCAGTCTTTTATTGTCATTTGTCACATAGAAAAAATAAAAATTTCAGTCACGGAGAAAATGTGTAACCCAAGTATAACAAAACGAAAGTAAAAATTGAGCACAGTATTTTCCTTCGTTTTCATCCAAAATTAACGAAAGTTAAACTTCACATTATAATGATAGTGTTTGTAGCGTATACGTATTATATACATATGCGTATACAAATGGCGTTATTTAGTTTATTGTTAAAACGCTAAGTTTATAGTAACTTTTAACGATGCGGATACATTTGTCAACTTTGATATTAATTTAATTGAAGATAGGGAGGCTGTAAAACAATTGGTAATGTAAAGATTCATTCGAGATAATTTGGTACAATCTATTATATTTTGTTTTCCTATTTTATGTTTAGAAATCATTATTTATGAAGCAAGATGGCCACGAACTAAAAACGTGCATTAGGGGAAACTTTACAGAGCTGTTCGCCGAAGAGCTTAGCTGCAAGTTTAGGTTTAACGGTCAATAAAGATAATGTGAGGTATGGTTTACGTTACTCCGTGTTAAATTTAATAATTATAATATTATTTTCAACATTTTAGATTGTACTATGGAAAATTTTACGAACTCTATCGAAACCGATTTAATATCCACAAATTTCTTTTATTATATAAAAGACAAACAAGGAAAATTATTTTAAAAAAAATCTAGTGTAAATATTAGAAATTAAAAAACCGAATAATTTAATCGAAATGTATATATATGTATGTCCAAAGTAATCAATACTGAATTAAAATAATGAATTTAATAAATCATTTTATATTACAAAAACAAAAATATTTCTTTAAAAACATTTAATTTTACAACCAAAATTTGAAATTGCCGTTTTAGCAAACACAAGCACAATTGTTCCCGCGAAATATTTCTCAATACGCATACACATGCAATAAAATGTTTATAATGAGTTACGTCCAGTTTCGAATTTTCGCGACACGCTTCATATGTTTTATTTTAATAAATTGTAACTCAAACTTAGAAAATTACTAGACTAAGTTTAGTACTTAAGTACGAATATCGCCAGAAAAATAGAAAGTAAAAATACTTGGGAATTGTTCATTTTAGAATTTTACAAAGATGAACATTTTAAAGAAAATCTTTTTATTTTGGAAATAATCTTTTTATCTTTTTTGTTGACATAAAATCTTTCAAAAAAAGATAAATCTTACGATCTGGCAGCACTGGCTACACATAAGTGATTCAGTTAGAGTGTGCGCATATTACATATACATATAATGAAATGTTTTGTGTTATGATAACGAGAATTTATTTAGGGAGGCACACCTTACCTCGCAAATTTATGTTCATTGACCTGAATACGTATTTATAATACAAATATTTGTTCATAAAATTGTGTGCGCGATATAAGTCGCGATTATAAAAAAAAATAAAATAAAAAATGTTTTATTGTTTAAAAATCGCCAATATTGGGAATGAACGCGACAAAGACGATGACCGCGAATGGCGACAATAAAGCAATAAAATCGCATATCGCGCATAAACATTTCACAAAAGTGTAAATTGTATCGAGAACAGATGTGTGTTCATAATTCGCACGACCTTGAGACATGCAGTCTTTATTATATTACACGACGGTGGACGTGACTTTTAATCGTTAATGATTAACGTATTTTTTTTTATTTGATTTCAGATTTATGAACTACATTGTACTTGGAGGAGGCAGGGCAGTGGACTCTGAGATATTTCCAGTTTCGGAATCCAGTTTCCCATAAAACATAGGTGCTGTATACATGTTTGCTGTGGTAGGAATGGAGTCATTGGAACTGGTGTTACCTATTTTGATCGCAAGGTAAAAAGGGCCCAAATAATAACGAACGCTAGATTTAAAAATTTACCTGCAAAGATTAACATTATGACTGTAAAATGTTTGCTTTCTTAAAGGACAAGAAGCTAATACAGGAGCGGTACAAGACAAAAGTTTTTAAGACTCCGTTGTCCTTATTTGAAATGGGTCTAAATGCAGGAATTTCTGTAATTCTAAATTTAGCCGACAATTCACCGAATTGAGCTACTTGAAATTTGGAGACATTGGAGAACGAAAGTGAACTACAACAAAGTACACTAAACAAAATTAGCTAAATCCGAGTTTTATCCTGATCGTAGCGAAATGTTGAATTCTCATTTTCATCAATCCCTTAAGAAATTTCAGAGGTTCAATCAAATAGATTTGTTTATTGTACTATGTTAAGTCTGCAATGTTTGTCGTAATTTGTATTAGTGCAAATTTTATACTCCACATTATGCACTTTGTTTTCAAATAATACCAGTGTTTTTAGTGATGGCTCAAATTTTGATTTACGTTCGATTTCGCAAAGGACATTCGGTTCATAAAGTGAAGCACTCTTTTGTCTACACGCGATTGACATTTAATGCCTGAGTAACGTAATGAGCCTTCGTAAGTCTTTTTAGCCTAATTTGCAAAATTCATATTTTCTAATTTGAGATATACTGAGATATCATTATAAGAATCACATAACACAGACATATGTAATGAACTGGACTCCTAGTTTAGATTGTTACATTCAGCGACAGTATGTATCTTCCTAGGCCAGTGCTTTGCAAAATCGCCTTATTCAAAAAACGTTTTCCTCATCCAAATGCTTATTTGACAGTTCTAATCCTGCAAGATAAAATTGTAGACGTGGGGTCATATGGTATTTTTTTTAGACGTTTGAGAATCGTAGATAACTTGCTAGAAAAATAAATTGAGAAACTTAAAATTTTTCAGGTTGATTGACCTTGGTTATTATGCCAGTGGTCGTATTTGACAGTTAATAGCTGCATAAGTTTCCGTTTTTTGTAGTTCATTCACAAATGCTTTTGAAACGGAAGCATCCGCCAGCATAACACTTTTAACCTTTCACCGAAGAAAAACTCGAGTTTTAACCACCAGTTTTTTCTGGAACGAAAAAGAGTTCAAAATTCTAAATTTTTGCTGATCTTCGATTACTGAGCTAAATCTTCGGTTTTTTTTGCCTTTTGTTTAATTTTAGAAAGCTTCTTCTCATTTAGATGATATCTTTAAAACATAACACAGCTTAGCTTTGGGCACACAATAAAAAATTAGTATCAGGTGAAAACTTTTCAAATCCCAACACAACAAATCACTTATGAAACGTCGGTTTGAATAATCCTAGTAGGTCCCCGAGTATTAGAGACTTGGCTAAACGACTGACGAGATGACTTACAACTTCAACAAACCAAAGAAAACCCGGTTCTACTAAATCTAATAGGTTGGAGTTCGAGCATTAGAGGTTTGACTAAAAAGAAAAGAACTTACAGAAGAGCAGGGTTAGCATCTAGCAAACTTTGGGTTGACGTACAGTACTTCGTAAAAAATAAGTGCGTACTACTTTGATATTGAACAGTGAACGTAAAACGGTAAAAAATGGGCGATATTTTTATTACTATTAAGGTTCGTAAGGCCTTTAACTGTTTTAATAGTTTTTCACAAAACCCTAAATTTGTCACGACAATTAAAACAATACCAGCTGAGCAATGTTTCATTTGGAGTCAATGAAAGAAAACACCCCACGCCAACAACCAAAATTGGTTTCTTAATTTTTTTCTGATTTATAACTTAAATTAAGGATAATTTTACCACAAATCACTTTCTTAACATGATTTATATTTTATTTCATAAAAACACTTGGTAAACTTACTGACCGTAAGGAATGGAATTTTTTAGGTGTGTTTTGGCAACTTTTCACAATACACTTTATTTAAATAAGAAGTTTTTAATTTTTATTACTAAATGATGCACTACTACACTATGCACTAAGTATTTTATTAACATATTTAATCATTACTTCGTACAACAACAAAAACTAGTTTGGTTTGGGTGTTTTCTTTGACATATGAGACCGCCATATGCATTTTTTATATAACCATCTTGCTCTGGCTTGTGACACATGAAATAGCAAATTTTATATGGGAAAAAACTTTACATTCATTCTATAGTATATAGTTCTATGCTACCAACAGAATTGTAGAAGAAATAACGTAGCGAAAATTTGAATATTTAATAGACGGAAACGAAAAATTTTAATCTTACTTGCAAAATTTGGAAATCGCCATGCTGAATTTTTCTGGAAGTGATCTAATCATACACGCCGCCAAATTATTTTAAAATTCCTACGCTGTTTAATTTAACTAATTATCGAACTTTCAAAATACCATTAAGTAACAGTTGTAGGACACGGCACGTTTATGAAGTTATCCCACGATTCTATTCCAGAAAACTAAAAACATTCCTCAGGAACAACTAACCAATAAATAACCACAGTCGATCTAGAGTGAAACCAGCTCAGCCAAGAATTTGTTAAAAACGACCTTAAAAAATAAAATTTTCCTTTCAATGTAGCGAATTTGTGCTAGAAGCACTACTTGTTTGTTCAAATACGAGTTATCGGGGTCAGCATTTTCGCTAAGTTGCCACGGTACCATATTTTCTAACTTTTGTAAAACTTAGGCATGAATGCGACCATTTTACACAGCCTTAATCCAGTATACTGAAACATTCGGCTGGGTTAACTAATTAATTAGTGTTGCCTGATAAAAATATTGAATTTTCTAGAGTAGAATCATGGGATAACTTCAGCTAAGATTTTTAGAACCTTTGATTGAATTTATCAGGTGCTGCAAATTTTTCATACCGAGAGTTCCAAAACAGTAAAATTCTGGCATTCTTGGACACAAAAGTATAATGAACTCGTAACATCACTACAATACCAAAAACTATTGTACATTGCTTATAATTAACTCGGACTCATGACTTAAAATCAATTACGGCAGACATTGAATTTATTCTTTATATCAAAGTGAACAGGCAAAAGTTCCTCTAAGAAGCAGATTCCAGATTGACCAGATTGATTTCAAAATAGTGGTAAATTATTTTTCAACTAAACTTTCAAACTAAAATAGTTTACCGAAATATCGAATTTCCTTTTTCTTTCTAAAAAAAGACGATAATTTGGATTTATTTCCCAATTTAGACCCAAATTTCTCAATTTAAAAATTTGAAATCCTAATTTTAACGAGTTTTCAATTTTATATTTCTTTTTATATTTTTTGCCGAGATACAATTTAAAATTTAGCTAAGCTAAAGTAAAGTTCAGTAAAACCCTGGTGTTCCATTTTTTCCAAAAATGTCCGAACAGGGTTAAATCGCACTTGTAATTTTTTTTTGTAGTTGCAAGTTCTGAAAGTGGCCATATTTCCAACTTCCACCCATCATTTGATACCAAAGTTGCATAATTTTACAGTGATACCATAGAATTACCGTGTTTATGATAAACATGTTAGTAATGGTCCGAATAATTTTTTCACCCGGAACTTAGCGGCTTAAATCAATTTTTATTTACTAATTAGGTCCGGCTAAAATTCCAACTAAAAGTAATCATTTCTCACTATACGGTGACGTAGAACTAAGTCCAATTAATTAAGAAATTGCTACAACGCCCATGCCTATATATATATATTTCGTATGCCAAATTAAGCCAACTGTTTAATTAACACGACTCCGCTACCACTACATTTTTAACAATCTTAATTATTTTGTGTTTTCCCATCAAAAAAAAAAAAAAAATAGAAAGGAGGTGGAGCGAATTACTACTCTACATATGTAAAGTATAAAATATATATAAAAAAAAGTATTAAAATTCGCGAGAGCGTGAAAAATGCAATAATTTCTATACGGCGTGGCGCACACACTTTAAAACGCAGCAACACCATTGCGGTGAATGTTCAATTAGTCGAACAGTTAAAAACACCTTTTCGTGATGTGTTGATGAGCAACGAACGATGATGGTTCGACGGACATTGGCTTTTTATAAAAAAAAAAAATATATATATTTAATATTTTGGACTTCATCCGGTGGGTAGTTTAGTATTTTACATTTTTTTTTTTTTAATATTTATACGTTTAAAGTTTAAAACGAGCGCACGATGATGATGAATAAAATTTGTATGTAAGTATGTGTGTACGAAATTCGCGGAACACGTGTATGTGGGGGCAAGTTCAAGCAACTCTAAGAATTTTTTTTTTGTATTTTTGTTTTTTTTTCGCGTTATTAATACATAAAAAGCACTTTAAATGGTAACTACTTATATTTATTGCAAAATAGTTGAGGGTTAACTGCCTTCGTGTATTTTTAATAAAAATCTTGAAAGTTTTATAATATAATGAGTATATGTAAGTGTGTGCGGCGCGCAAGTATAAATATAATAATTCGCGAATTTCGTGATTTAAAGATAGCGAAGTTTTTTTTTCAAGGTTTTTATTCATTTTTGCAAATTTTTTGCGCTACCCAAATATGAGTGTATGTATGTGAACAAGAATTTCGCGAAATCAATGTTTCTTGCAAAAAAAAAAAAAACTCAAAATTTACTTTATTGAATGTAGAATTATATTTGTATATACGAAGACGATGTGTGTGAGTGTGATATTTATATGGATATGACGTAAAATACCCGAAATAACGAAAAAAAAGAAACCTTGAGCCAAATTTATGTGGCCAAATACTGTGCAAGCAGCGAAATATAATTTTTGTTCCACGTTTATTATTTTATCATTGAGATTTTTTTTTTTCGTATTTTGTATTTTAGTTCTGAGTTGTTGGTTAAAATGATTATAAAAATTAATGAGCTAAAAAGTCGTTTATTATTTTATAGTTACGCGGCTCCTTGAGTATCTACGTATGTATGTAAAATATTATAAAGTTGAGTTATCTAATATGTCTACTGTAAATTGGCCCTGGAGTACCACTAAGCGCACGCGATATTGCGACGCCCTAGAAAATATCACAAAACACAAATTTAGGTGAAAGCAAGTTTTTCGCTGTAAGACAATCCCAAAATTCGCATTTTTTCTTATTTTTTTTTTTTTTAGTTTTATTTTTGGTTGTTGAATTAGAATAAAGTTACCTTGAAAGTTGGTTTACCCCCGATTTTTTTCGCGTTGTGTGTTGTTTGTACGTGTGTGTGTATCTACCTATCTTTGTATGAACAACAGAACATTTATTATTTCGCGTTATTTATTAGTCTAGTGTTTAGTATTTGTGTGTCATTTTGTGTACGGCTCTGTCCTAACTATAAATTTTTCTAACACCTGTTGATAGTTTTGCGCACTGAATTTTCGTATAATTACAGAATAATTGATCGTTGGGCGACTGTACTAGGAAATTTTATGCCTAATTTAATTTTAATTCTTGATATACGTCTGGTAGGTATACGCATTTATCTTCTTCATATTCTCTGTGTTTCTTATTCAGCGCGCTATTCAGAGACCAGGGCTATATATTTTGATTTACTAGTCAGGTACCTGAAGTAGCGCGCGGAATGTGAAATCAAATGCAACAATATAAGGTATTTACAATAATTTCATTATTATTTATGATTACAAATTATTTTGTCACATGTTTATTGTACTTCATCAGGTGCTCTGGTAGATTTATATAAAAACCCGGCACATGTTGGAGTACACTCTCTGTGTGAACAAAGTTACGACAGAATTTTATTTTTACTTTTTTCTTTCTATTTTTGCTATTTGCATATTTATTACCTAGGTATTAGTACGGTGTCAGCTGTGTATGTGTCTGTATATCATCATGAGGTAATGGAAAATTTTATATTTAGCTCTAATAAAATATCTTGATTATGCTGTGTTTAAAAGAAATTAAATTATGCAATGTATTCAACTTATTTGTATAGTATGAAATCTTATTACAAATGGAACGTAAAAGAAATAAAAATTTATTAAGAAATGCGGAACTTTCTGGTAACATTAGTTGATGAAGAAAATGTACGACTGAAGCGGACCATACGAAGGCACAAACAAAATATTATTACGAATTTCGGGCGTTCGATTGGATTCGTCATAGAATTTGCAATTACTAACAGTCAGCGTAAGTATCAAATTTTATTTATGTGTGCAACATTGTAGTAGAAACTTTGCTTTTTTTTGATCAAATTCAACTTTATTGAAAATATAATTGTTATAATGATTAATTATCGAAGTATTATCAAGTAGATGATGAATGCCTTCGCGATAGAAACTTGGTGGTTTCGAAGCAAATCAGTGATCGAGACATTTTGGCACATCTTCAACTTTCGTACACCGGTCTTTCAAATATGATGACGTCGATCTGAATAAGTGATAATCAGAGGGAGCCAAGTGTGGCCCGTAAACAGTTTAGCCAGGTTCCAAAAGCTCGTAGTAAATGACTCCTCTCCAATCCCACCAGACAGTAACACTTTCTTGGCATAAATATTCATTTTTGCAACTAATGTTGATGGGTGGTCCAACCCCATGGTTTTCTGCGTTTAGGATTATCGTACAAACTTCACTTTTCATCACCCGTAATGATTTTGTGCAAAAAATTCTTTCTTTTGTACCGACAACGCAAACTATACCTTAACTACCTACGTTATTATGCTTCTGGGGTCTAGTGGAATTCGATATACAACATCATTAGTTCTTTCGATGGTTTTATAAAATCCTTTCTAACCTTGTTGCAATTTCGGTGATATTCCTTTTGATATCGGATTACATACGCAAACCGAATGTCCTTCTGCAAACCCCTCACTATACCCTCCTAAGTATAGCTTCTACCTTGATTATGAATCTTATTCATTCTCCGTCTTAGGTCAGCTAGTCCAGTTAAACCTCTCTACCATCCCGTGTGATTGTAGATGTAATGGCGTAGTACGACTCTTCTTTATGATTGGAAGTTTCTTACCTCGATCCGTATATAGTTCTGGTGGTACTCTGCAAACCCAATTGTTCGCAAATATTTTGACTACTGTTCAAGCTTCTTGATTCATAATCGGATAGGCTTCTATGCAGCTGCTGTTGTAGTCTGTGGAAATAATAGGCCAGCGTTATCCATTGCTATTCGTTCCATCGGCGCTCCGACATTGTTTCGCTGCATTCTTCCTCTATACGAGTTTACGGTACCTTACATTCAAAACACAATTTACACTCTCTGCACCAATCTTCAGTGTCCTTTCGACAATATTGACCTAATAAAAGCGATGTCTTATCTTGTCCAACATTTTATAGATCTCCAAATGTGATATAGATTTTCTATCGTGGGTTTCGTGTAGAACCTGTTACAGTTACTTTTTCAGCACAGTGGAAAAATGGGAGTCTTTCGCGCAAAACTAAAATAAATCGTAGACCAACAGGATTTACAAATTAGAACATACAACGTGTTTTTATGTTCCAGGTCGATTTTGTTTGGTCGCCATTCTGTTTTGGATGACATTTGTCAGTTCGCATTTGACAATCGTAGAGAGTGATCGATAAAAATTTATTATGGAGCATTATTTAAATAATTAATTGTTTAATTGTGAATACACGGAGCAAATCACGTAACTTTTTTGGTGTTAATCACGCGGCGAGCAGGTAAACCAACAGCTCATAATGAAAAATTTTTAAAACGAGCGTACACTGGGAGATAAAGTAAAAACTGGGCGTCAATTAAGCCAACGTACACTAGAAAAGATTGATGCAGTGAAATTGTTGCTGGATGTCCAGGTACTTCTTATCGACGCTGTGCACAAGAATTGGGAATGTTTGTTAAAAATTCTCAAAGCAGATTTTGACACAGTAGCTGCAGGAAAATGACCATGAACGACAGCAAGATTGGGGTGCCCAAGTTTTACAGCTCGGTATAGACGACCACCATTTTTGGACATTGGGGTACTCAAAATCTTCAATTGATACACTAAAGACCACTATACCGTCGTAGGGTAACTGTATGGTGCTCCATTTGGCATATAGAGGCGATGTTGGAACAGTTATTGGTGACCGCTATCGGAACATGTAGGAAAACTTTCTTGCGCTTGAATAAGATCAATTAGGCAAAAGAACATGTGGTTTCAACAAGACGATACCCCATTACACACAGAAAATTTTGTGAGACATTTTCCCGGCCGAATAATGTCAATAAGTGATGATATTGAATGGCCCCGACGATCCCCCGATTTGACCCCACCCGATATCTTCCTATGGGAGTACTTAAAGTGACAGGTGTACTGCAATAAACCAACCACAACGGCGATGATTAAGGACAATATTAGAAACGAAATTGCAGAAGAAACATGAGAAATCTGCGGAAATATTCAGACAACTGTGCTTAATAGAGCTCACCTTTGCGCCTCGGCCAGATACGGCCACTTAAATAATGTTAAAGACCATATAATGAATCCATAAAATATACATTATAAATTGTATTTCAGCTAAAGGATATTTTTTAAAAAGATCGACCTAAAAAAATTATTTATTTCTATTTAGAAAATTATGGTTTTGAACTTTTTTGTTATTATTTACAGTTACGAAAAGAAATAAGTGTTTACAAAATGAGATAATTTATTAGGTTTGGCGAAATTTCCAATTATATAAACGTGTTCAAGGTAAGACTGAATGCCTTAATATTCTTCACTTCATTCATCCTCGGATTCATCATAAACAGGACATCAGAAATTGTACACAAACGACGCTTTAAAAATGAGAACTTTTTAAAACCTGCAGATGTTCAAATAGTTTCGAATCAGGCAATGACCCTTGCACTTTAGGCGTAATTGGCCAACAAGAGTTTCGATGGTCTGGGAGTAGGATCCATGACAACACCAATGGTGGAGAGCGAATGATGGAACAACGGAAAACCAAATCGAGTACATCATGATTTTTAAAAGACACGGCACCAGCATATCCGACGTTAGATCTTACAGAGATGCCGACATGGAGAGCGATCATTTGTTCCCCATCTTTAAATATAAGTGCAAACAGTCGACTACAGGGTGGGCAAACTTGGGCTAACCCATTTATAAAACACATATAACTTTCGTAATTTTAAAATTTTTTATTTTTCAAATTGTGTTTTAAAAAATTTAGAATGCCATCATACTCAGTGCAAAATCCTGTTAAAATTATTGAAATTGTTCCCCCCCCCCCCCCCATTTTAATATTGTGCAGTCCCAGTGCAAACATGATAATTAGCATGCAGTTGATTTGTTTTTGAAAAAATTTGAGGTTTTGGAGTTGTTGTTCATTTATAAGGCTTCCACATCTGCTTTCCTTAAAATTGTTATGTCAATCAATAAATAAATAAATAGAAAAGAAATGAATAAACTGTGAGGCTGTATACGCGAAAGTGTGAACGACGATCCATCTGTATCTAATTGTCGATGTACTACTCAATTAGGCATCTTCAGAACATCGTTACGACGCATTTAGAAACTTGATCTAAAGATGTTTCCATACATTGGCCCAGGAATTATTGCCGAGGGATGCAACACAAAGGCTACAGGAAATATCAATAAACAGAACTCAAATTTGGGGTATAGGGAATCCGAAGCCGTTGCATCAGCGTCAAATACTTCTTTTTAAATGCATTGCTTTGTGTAAAATGAAGGGCGATAGAGCTAACGGGCCATATTTTTGTCGAAGATGAAAGCCAACCATCTCTGGGGCGGTATACCGGGCCATGTTAAAAATTTTTTTAAGTCCGGCAATTCTGAATAACCCTCGGATACAGTTCCAGCAATATGGAGCTATAAGCCTACAACTTAAACCGCCAAAGCCACGATGGCGATTCCTCGAGAACTTTTCGATGACCGAATAATATCAAAAATTCAAACCTCATTCCCCAGGTTTAACAACCTCTGATTTTTTTGTAAGGTTTCTTTTAACCACAAAACATTTAGGAGTAGTATAAAAAACTAAGTAGAATATTCGAACAAAAATTCCAAATTTGGAGCCAGAAACATTACGCACCGTAATGCAAAATGCTTTAGAAACAGACATTGACTGCCAAAAAATGGAAATAGTTTAAAGGATATTATTTTTAACATTCCGATTTAAAAAAAAAAAAATAAATTATACTTCCATGAAAAAATAAAATAAAAATGTTTAAATATACAAAAGATATATTCATTTTAAATCAGTTAGTTAGCCCACCCAGGCAAGGACCGTTCGATGTAATATTGATGCTTCATAAGATCAAGAATAGCTGCAAAATTATCAAACAGTATTCACAGACTATCTAGACTGGCACACAATTACGAAAGACCCGCTCTTAACCCCCACTGGCAGCAGTGGCTCCCTATACAATCAGCCATCACTTTCGCAGTGCAAAACACTATCGGAAGAAAGCCAGCGAAATCCAAGGATGACTGGTCCGATGATCAGCACCGTGAGGTCATCGAAAATAAACACAATCTTTGTGCTAAATAGTTGGGTCGTAACACTAGAAGCACTTTTCGCAACAGAACATTTCCGTGCTAGGAAAGGTTAAACTAAATTTCTCTATTTTGATAATGCGAGAAATTCTCTCAGAATGGCAAACCTATTTCTGCTAAAACAGAAGTAAGAAGTGACCACTTTAATAGCAATTACTCGGTCAAGTGAAGAAGTTTTTGTCGGATATTCCACAGTATTGGAAGTTGACGCCGCTATTAGTAAATTGGAAAATGGAAAGGCACATGGTCTCGACGGAATGCTCGCAGAACTGATTAAATTCACAGACATTACGCTTGCATCAAATCTATACGGTCTCATTGTCTCTATTTGGGATCAAGAATAACTGCCGGAGAATTAGAAGACCGAATTCATGTGTTGGCTGCACAAAAAATTCGACCGTTTTATGTGAGAAAACTGTCCTGGCATAGCTTATTGAACACTGCCTACAAATTGTTTGTTAATGTACTTGACAGTGGGGTAGATACTCGATTGGCTAGCAAGCAAGCCATTTGATAGCTAAAATCATGGCTCTTCAATCAATTTTACCAAGAAAATTTGTAATTCAAATTATTTTTTTTATAAAATTTTTGTTTATTTTTGCTCTTGTTTATTTTGTAAAATATCACAAAAATTTGAAACATAGCTAATAAAAAAAAAATTGAAAAACATAATTTGAAAATGAAATTTCCTTGGTAAAATTGATTGAGTAGCCAAGATTTTGGGTTTCAAATTGCTTGCCTGCTAGCCGATCGAGTATCTACCCCAGTCTCATCCCTCTTCCAGAAACATCATTGACGACTATCAGTGTGGTGATGACCGATGGGTAAATGGCCGGGGTGTAATGGCCTGAGGGTAATGGCAAGGGGTGGCTAGGGGGAATGGTCCAGGTGGTATAATCGGGGAGGGGGAAAATCACTATGAACTTAAAAATTGTAAATTAATTTTGCAACAATACCGACCCAGATTAGTTTTCCAACATTTAAGCCGATTTGGCGATTTTTGACAAAAAAACATTTTTCAGCAAAAATTTGGTCCCATACCGGTTGATTGATCGGGACAAAACTTCATATTTAAGCTTCTCCTATAAGTTGATCGAGTTTTTCGATTTTAACAAGTATATAAAATCGGGTGTTGACCACAACATATTCACTCTTCCATTTTCCTTAAGGGACTGTGAAAGGATAAACAAAATAGAGGCTCGTAAAACGTTAATATTTTGTAATTTTATTAATAAAGCAAAATTAACATGGAGTGCTGAATTGGGTTTTGTGAAGTGAGTTATTTTTTGTGTCGTTGAACTTTATGTAACTTCGTAAACCTTTATTATTAATTTACTGAAATGCTTGTAAGCTTAATAGAGAAAAATCCGGAAGTGGTAAAAGGATTCATGAGTTCGGTTTTTCCAGAGAGGATTTCACGAATACTTAGATCATACCAAAAGATGTCATTAAGCTCAAGCAATAGCTTGCCACCAACAAATGCCTCAATAGCGTCTCCACAATAAAAGGATGATATCCTTTTTAAACTATGTGATGACGTAGTTGAAGAAAATTATATGGTACTCGACATGACAAAAAGAAAATGAACCAACAAATCGTCTACAACCTCTGAAAAAACGATACCATAAAAAGGAGCTAGACAACGAACCAAAACGCATGTTAGAACGGAATGGGTATAAAGGACCGAATTTCAAAAGACCGAATGTGTCGAGGGGCCGAATGTGTCAATCGGCCGAATGTCGAAGGGCCGAATGTGTCGAAGGCCGAATGTGTCGAAGGGCCGAATGAATCAAACAGCCGAATGTCGAAGTACCAAATGTTTCGAAGGGCCGATTTTTTTTTTTTTTGTTTTTAGAATTTTTTTTTGTTTTTAGACATTTTTTTTGTTGTTTATGGAAATTTTGTAATTTTTTATTATTAAACATAAATGAGTTTTTTATGAATTTATATATTTTAATATTTTTCATCTTTGGATATTCATGAAATTCCACGTATCCAGTCAGCGATACATGTTGGTGATGGAAAATTTTGTCATGTGCCATTGCCACCTGAGACATTCGGCTCTATGTCAGCCTTCTGATAATAGGTACATATATGGTACAAAAAATAAAAATAAATTAAATTAAATAAAAAAAATATATTTCTAAAAACAAAAAAAAGTAAAAAAATCGGCCCTTCGCAATCGAAATTCGGCCATTCGACATTCGGCCCTTTGAAATTCGGGCCTTCGACGTTCGGCCCTTTGAAATCTTACCGTCAGAACTGCAAACTACCACAATTCAAAAAACGGAACAAATACAAAGGATACTGCTCGTAAATTGTATGATTTGAAATTGAAAAAGTTAGACGTGCACATGCACAAAGAAAATTTAATAAAGAAAAAAGGGGTCTGGTAGATAATCCCGGTTTACAAAGGCTGGTTTTCAAAAGACCTGCAGCCGTATTCCTGAATACGACACGAAAACGAAAGTATAAGATTTCTGTTCAATTTTAAATAAGAATCGTACGAATCTGATTCAATTCAAATATGAGTTTTGCATTTTCGTTTTCGTATCGTATTCAGGAATAGGGGGCCAGGGTTTTCAAAATCCTGGTTTCAAAATCCAGATTTTTGGAAACCCTTTATTTTTATAAAATCGAGCAGCCCGAATTTATATTAACAAAGAGGTTGCCCAAAACCAGGATTTCAAGAGTTAAGATGGAAAAATTATTCGATTATTTTTGGAATAATTATTCAAACGACCTAACCTAACCTAACCTATTACGACCATTACACACACACGCGCACTTTTTCATTTTAAATTTTTTTCGGGGAATCACAAAATTCTTTGAATAGAATAACCGAATTTTCTTTTTGTTTTTGTCGTTTCCTTCGCGCTTGTAATTCTATTTACCTATGTGTTTTTGAATCTCTAGTTTATAATAGGTGTTTTTGAAAAACTGAATATTGTTTCAACAAACAAAGGGAAACCCAAATTAATTTTAAATCGTTATGCGTATCACCTTGAGAGAAGCAACGATACCCTAAAAAAAACAATTCTAAAGCCTTCGTAAAGTATTCGGAACAGTATTGTTGAATGTACTACAGAAACACACGTCTGTTTGTCGACTAACCAGGCGCAATGGCACAAAATAACTCGCGCAAGACTTTCCAATTTAAAAGAACCGGACAATAATCCAGAATAGCTCAATTATCTTGAATAGAACAGTTTGTCTTGATTGGTAAACATTTTAAAGATCAAACCGTAATAGTATCGGCAACACCGTTCAGTTTAAAACTATTGGCCGATGCAAAATGTTGGCTAAAAGACGGCACGTTTGGGGTGGTTCATGCGTCAACTGTTCGTTTGGTGTTCGTACTAATGAGTTCAAAATGTCAATCAGCATACTTGAAATTTTTTTTATGAAGTTTGCAAGTGGGCGTGGAATTGGGGAATACATTTAAATCCAAAGTGGTAATATCCGATTTCGAAAAAACTTTAGTGTATATGCGATGAAACATTTCTTCCCGGAACGGCTTATAGAGGTTGTTTGTTCCATTTTGGGTAAATAATCTAGAGAAAGGTGCAAGCAGAAGGGTGTGCTGTGAAATACGGCAACGAGGATTTTAGCTTGCAAATCAAAATGTTAAAAAGATTAGCTTTTTTACCAGCGGAACATATAATTATATATTACCGAGAGCTAAAAAAAATCGATGCTGATGCTCGGCGGATCGGCAAATGGTTCGAGAAAAATTATATAACGGCAAACCCCAATAGAACCGACAAAACGGCACAGTGGTTAAAAGCTTTGGCGTTTGAATCGGGAGGTACCGAGTTCGAATCCCGATAGGGGCAGGATTACGATCGGTGATGTAAATGAACACAAGTAGGACCCCCTGTTGGAGTGTACAACTCATTGGCCGACCCTGTTAGTCGGCAAAGCACACATCGACGTTTACCAATTAATTAAACCCCGAAATGCTGCGCAAATTAAATCACCATGTTAATAATTGCCTGGTTGCCTTTGTCCATACTATCAACTAAATTTTCTGCATACTGTGGTGATAAATTTTTCCATATCGTCCGGACAACTCGCGCTAGACCACTCAAATTTTTTATCAATTACAAACTTCGTGAATAAATTTTATTCATGTAAAGTGCGTTTAGGTTCCATGTGGAAACGATTTATTTACCAAAACCTTGCTTGGTTTAGCACCTCAATACGGGCGGGGTGCTGAACAATTCGGACAATCATTTTTGGTTTGCTTAGTTAGTAGTAAAATTAAAACCCCAAAAGGATGACTCATCGGTAATCACAATATTCGTAAAATCTCGCTTTTAATCGTAGTCGATTTACCATGTATTTTTGTGTTCCACGAGGTTTGACCAAAGTATTTCTATTCATAATTCTATTTCGTATGGTTGTTTTTGGTATAATAATATTCTTTTTCGACAATTTTTTCACACACATTTTCATCAAATAACTGTATGATGGCGTCATCAACCATTTTTGTAGTGTTTCGGATTTTGCCTCTATCTGGCAAACCGTCAACATTTTTATACATTGAATAATGTGTAATCCTCTTCTGCATAAATGTTTTCGACTTTTTTCTATATTTTGCTGCACTTGCAACCGACATTTTTGGTCAAAGGATGTGCACCGCTGTTTTGACCGCTGCAAATCATTTTTTATAAATCACACTCATTTCTTTCATTTATGTTATCTGCTAAACAGTTGCAGTTAAACTAATTTTTGTTTTAGAGCATCAAAGAGGAATCAATAAAAACCAGGTTTAAGTGCCTCCCATATTTGTTCTAAAAGTTTTAAGTACGATTATGCTGTACACGACCTTGTTGAACCTACTGTATGTATATAGCCTTTTTCTTTTTAATTAATTTCTAGTGGCTTGAAACAGAAGAACAACCATAACATATTTTAAATAAAACAAACATTTTATGAAGATAAAAACTTTAGAAATCCTAGCTTTCCAAAAACCAGCTTTTTTGCAAATCCTGTTTTGCGCATGTTTGAAACAAAGATTTTCAAAACCAAACCAGGATTTCAAAAAACCAGGATTTATAAATTTATTATCCGCCAACAATAACAACGGCGTCACCCTAGTACTAATTTGGTATTATGATTCTCGATTATATTTTGGTGAGACGTTGCTTGCCTGCAGTAAGTGGATTCTTCTATTTTCATCGAATTTGATATAAATGGTGTTCTATTTATTGTAAATATTTTTTGATTGTGTCGCTAAATGAATTTTGTTGGAATATAAAATACGTTTTATCACAGATTTTAGTTAAATTCCTTTTCGAAAACCCGATGACAAAACATTAAACGCTATTGTGGTTGCACCAACGACAATTTATTTGTATTCATATTTTGTATAAAATACTCTCGTTGAAAAAAGATAATTTTTCGTATAATTTCTTCTTTAAAATAACTTTGCTCGTGTAACTATAATAATTATTTATAGAGTTTAATAAATTGGTAAAAATATAATAAACGGCGCGTGTTTTATTATTTTTGTTTGCAAATACACTCATATCGATTTATACTGTATAGATACGTTCCACAGATGGCCGTGTAAATCGAGACAACGGATTCATATTAAAATGGTATATGGGTTCCATGCACTACGCTTAGAACCTTGTAAATTGAGTTCAAGAACCTAAGGAAAGTACATACGCTTAAATGTTTCCTCTCGAACTATGTAAAACAAAGCAAGCTTATTCGATTATTTAAGGCAGGTTCACGTATGTGATCAAAAAGTTATTCACGAATCAAGCGAATCAATGACCTCACAATTTTTTTTTATTATGTTGGATGCTTGCTATTAAAATTTGCCCAAAATTAAAATTATTTCATCTCGGGCAGGGAAATTTGTATATGTTTCCAATGATTTGATTGGCTTTTGATTCGTAAATCATTTTTTGGTCTCATACGTGAACCCGCCTTAAGATTAGTATCAAAAAGTTTAAATTTGTTTTTATTTAAAAAAAAATAGATTTTATTCATTGAATTTATAAATGCAACTGCAACTGTTACAATATAACTCGAGTTTTCTTTGGCACATTTATTACATTTTTATCGGAATCACTGATAGACGTTTCATCAATGTTCTATTTTAGTGCTCGGTCTGTATCAGGGTCTATGTTCGTAAAATAACGTTTGCAAACTTCTGGCAGTCCCTCTCCAATTAGTTTTGATGCAATTAGGTCTTCAGTTTTTTCGCTGTCGGAGTTAATTTCTACTACGTCATCGCAGAATATATATGGTGAAAAATTCGTGAAATCAAAAATTTTTGGAAGTCATGTTGTAATTTTGTGATTTTTAGGTTTTGAATGTGTAGGTAAAAAAAAATATTGTAGAACTCGATTTTTTGTTGTTTTGTTGTTGCATAAGATACAGTCGGTCAAAAATTTAAGAATTTGTTGCAAATGGTGATGCATTTATACAAATATAAAAAAGTATTTATCCGAAAAATATAAAATAGGGCTCATTTTAAAGGTAAAAAAATAAGGATTAAGATAATATTACAAAAAAGTATCATCTTCAGTTCAAAATGGCTACCAAACTGGTTTTTCACAATTTTCTGAAAAACTTATTTTTTTTTGTTCGCCATTTAATTCTATAAAACATACCAAAAAAAATTGAGTGATATTTTTTGTTTTCTTGCAAAACACGTTTTAATATCATGACCTACTCTATTTCTCCATATAAAATTTTTAAATTTTTTAATTTTTATTTTATTTTTACTCCAACATACCAGTTTCTTGCAAAATACAACTAAATAAGACCACCAACTCTTTATATATAGATAAATTCAAATTTAAAATAAAATTTATTGGTAAATTTTTTTTTTATTAAAAATTAATTTAACTAGTAAAAAATTAATTTAACTAGTAATTAATTACATTTTAAATCTAATATAATATTCACTATTTGAATATTTCTTAAAATTAATGTAATCTTCTCCTGAAGAAATAACTTCATCGAAATCGCGAGTTCCTTTTACAGTTTTCAATTTTTCGAACCTACTGGCAAGTTGAATTTTTTTCGAGTTATATTCAATGGCAGAACAAAACCCCAAAACCATATGAGTCTTTAAAGTACTAGCCCATTTGAATAATTCTGCTGCATTCGTAATGATACCGTCAAATTCATCGTTGAGGCTGGTTCTGGACGCCATTCTCTTGATGGTACCTCCTACTCCATCGCATCGTCCCGTTCCATGTGCTGTGGCATGAAAATGCCATTCACAATCGACTCCGAAATCCTCTATGTGTTTTATTATATTCATAAAATTATTTTTAGTTTTATAATGGGTTACAGCACCATCAGTAATATAATAAATTTTGGTTAAACTCGTCATTTTAGTTTTCAAGAACTGGATCATTTTTACGATGCACAGATGAACTGCCGCAGTGACATGACTAAGGCAATCCGATATAACAATGAAGCTGTAGTGCTGCAATTTTCCATCTACGACTTTTTTGATTCGTCGTTCTGATGGAGAATCTTGTAGCCCTTGTAGCATTATTTTAATGTACTCATCATTAAACGTTTCTGCACTATAACTTTTCAATAGCTAAGCAATGGTTTTTTCCAGGCATTATCCGACTGACTTCATCATCGTTATAACAATCTATCACTGATTGCTTTAGTTCATCGCTTATTCGTTTCCCAGTTTTAGGTACAGGAACACCAAGTGGGTCGTTCGTTTTCTAAATATATTTAGCTTTATGCACTAAGTATTGTGTTGTGTTGAACTCCTGTTGAATTTGTTGTATGGCTAGTCACTTCGTCAGTGTAGTCAGCAGCTGTATCTTATCACAATTTTTCTCCAATTATTTGTATTTCCTATTCAGTTGATCCACGAATTCGTCATATAAATTAGCCTTCATTGCGTTGTCCATTGATTGATTCACAAGAGGCTCGATTCCAGGAATCAAAGATGATGATGTTGATGATACTATTGCAGCTAAATTGGTTAATTTTTATTGTTGATGCCGTTGCCTAGCTCCTAGTTTACTGGCATATATGGGCGACATTCCAATATCTGGTAAAATCTCATTGATTTTTTGAAGAATGCTCGCTTTTTGTATTTAGTGTTCTTCCCTATCACTCCTAATGGAATTTATTTCAGATTCTACTGCAGTTGATGACGATTTCGGCGTAACTGCGGAGCTTGATGGTGAGAGGGTGATGTATCTGTTTCAATTTTTCGACGTTTAAAAGAAATGTTCTCATAACAAGTTGTACAAACGAATAAACTTTCATTTCTTTCAATCGAAGGCGGCAATAAATCCATAATATGTTTATACAATTTTCGTAAATTTATAGAACACTTCGAGCCAACAAACGGCATACAACACTTTATTTTCACTAAATATTTAATTCAAGTAATACAAATTCACTATATGATAAACTAAAATTTGAATTTTGTTTAAGTCAATGTTACCTACTTTTACACTTTAAAATTTGAACTACCTAAATATTGATTTTGACTCTTATTTATACCAAAAATTTAAAACTAGAAATGTATATATGAAAAACTCCATTTAAAAGGAGGACCAAAACATTTTGTGTAGTAAATATACGCGGCTGGGCATTAAATATAATTAGTTTTATTATTCATTAGAAGTAATTTTTACCTTTATTTTGAAAAATTGAAGCAATAGTAAAAACAAAAGATTATTTTAGGTATAAATTAAGGAATGAATAGGCATACCGATAATTTTATATGGAGAAATAGAGTAGGTCATGATATTTAAACGTGTTTTGCAAGAAAAAAACAATATCACCCAATTTTTTATTTGGTATGTTTTAAAGAATTAAATGGCAGACAAAAAAATAAATAAAGAAAATAAAAAAAATAAGTTTTTCAGAAAATTGACAAAAACCAGTTTGGTGGCCATTTTGAAAATGAAAAACTTAAAGAAGATACTTTTCTTGTAATATTTTCTTAATCCTTATTTTTTTACCTTTAAAATGAGCCCTATTTTATATTTTTCGGATAAATACTCTTTTCATATTTGTATAAATGCATCACCATTTTCAACAAATTCCTAAATTTTTGGCCGATTGTATCCTATGCAACAACAACAACAACAAAAAATCGAGTTCTACACAATTTTTTTTTACCCAGTACTACACATTCAAAACATAAAAATAACAAAATTAAAACATGACTTCCGGTCCCATATGTTGATTTTTTGATTTCACGATTTTTTCACCATATATATATAATCAGAAGGGACATTGCGTAGACCAAGAAATGTCGCAACTGCAACATAGAATTTTGGTCCTTGCATCCGAAATGAAAAAAATTGAAATGAAAATAAAAAATTTTAAGGTCATTTTTGAGATGTAGATTTTTGTTTAAATTTTATTTTCGAGAGAACAGAATTAAACAATACAAAAAAATTTGGTGTTTTAATATAAAATAAGGGTTTAAATTAACAATAAAAACCTATTGCGACTTAGTTTGAAACCAGAAGCTAAAATTGTGTGTAGCTTGGCTCATTCTGCCTATATATACACTCGCAAGAAAAAGTCTGCGTACACTTTACAATATTTATATCTTTTTTAAAGAAAAATCTAAAACAAAATATATTTTCTTAAATTTATTTTGTGTTCATTTATTGTTCTATACTCTTTTAAAATACGCAGGTAAACAAAAGTAAAACGACAGAAACAAAAAAAAATTATTAAAATAGAAAAAAAACATACTACCAAATTTGAGCGGAAAAAGTTTGCGTTCGATTATACAATTAGGAAATTTCCATCATAGTTTGACTCGGAAGATGTTTTTATTCCCTTTTGTTATTAAATATGCTTAGTCTCAATTTAAAGGCTGGTGGAAGCAAGTTGGTTATTTCCGGTGAAAGTTTTTCATTATGGAGCCATAAGGAAAGGAAATTACCGTAAGTTAACTTAATATAATTACAGATTCATGGAAAGAAGGCAAAAATTGTCGGGAAATTGGAAAATTAGTGAAAAAACCCATTCATCTATTCAGAGAGTAGTGAATAAAACAGGAGTTCTTACATCTAAACCACGGTGTGGCCATACATTGAAATTTTCATGTCGCGAAAAATGTGATATATTAAGAACGGTTAAGAAAAATCTACGAATAACAGCTTCCCAAATTGCAAAGAATATTGAAATAAAGATCAATAAAAAAATTTGTCATGATACCGTTCAAAAAATTCTTAAAAAGGAGGGGTATCATAGCCGTGTTGCGCATAAAAACCATTTATTTCGGAAATCAATCGGTTAAAAAGAATTAAATTTGCAAATGAGAACATTATTAAGCCAAACCAGTTTTGGGAGAGTCATTTTTCAGATGAGAGCAAATTTTACATTTTCGGTATAAAAGGACGGAATATTATATGGAGAAAAACAGGTACAGCAATAAATAAAGAAAATTTAATTCCAACTGTAAAACATGGAGTTGGAGGAGTAATGGTTTGGGGTGTATGGTCAGTAGAGGTGAAGGACATTTACAATTTATTGAATCTAGTATGATTAAAGAGGGCTATTTAAATATTCTAAAACAAAATTTAAAACGAAGTGCTGAAAAGTTGGGCTGCCATGACAAATACATATTTCAACATGACAATGACCCAAAGCACACCGCTTGGTTTGAAAAGTTATGGTTGTTATATAACGTACCAAAACAAATGCACACACCTCCTCAATCACCCGATTTAAATCCCATAGAACATCTATGGGATTTATTAGAACGTAGAATTCGCCAACATAACATAACGTCCAAATTTGTCCACACCTCATGAACACTGAACAGTAAGGAGTAAACTTCTTCTAATACAATATGCGTTAAAAGTAGAAATTATGCCCAGGGCCCTATTCTTGAATACGATACGTATCTTCTTACGATACCAAAATTCAATACGATACGATAGTAAATTGGTATTCTTGAATACGAACGTGCCACAAATTTTAGTTTTTGAAGTGTACGCAGTCTAATTTTTTAAATTTTGATATCGTAAACAACATTTTGCCTATAAAAAAATTTATATTTCATGTGTAGCAGACGGTTATGAAAAAACCTACCAAACTAGTTTTTGGTTTTGTTCAAATTGACAGTAAAATTTTGTGCTTTAAAAACTTATTGAAATTATTAATTAAAATAAAACATTATAAAATGATTAGTAAATTGTGTAGCAGTGTATCATTTGGTAATAAAAACATTTTGGTTTAATTAAAATTAAGTGTCTTGTGAAAATCCGCCATATCTTGCATAAAAAATTACACTAAGGATTTTTTACGATCGGAAAGTTTACCAAGTAATAAAATAAAATGTAAATTATGTTAAGAAGAAAGATATTTATGATAAAATTATCTTTATTTAAAGTTATACATCAGAAAAAACCAAGAAAATTTTTTTGGTTGTTTTACTTAAAATATTTTATTAAGTAAATTACTTAAATATATAAATAATATATTACTTAAAATATTTTAAAATTTAAAAAAATATAGCTATTTTATATCTTCATTTTTGCTGTTTTTTCATCGTCGTTAACTAAAATGACATCGAAAACAAATTCGTTCATACACGTACAAAAATTGTTCGAATTCGTATTGCAGAATAGGGGAAATTTTTAAACGTATTGTTCATTTTTGTATTCGTATTAGAATTATGTATACGTATTCGTATTCAGGAATAGGACAGCTGGCCTTGAGGTTGGATCATTGATGTTGTGTTGGGCGGTAAAAACTCAATTTTAACATTTGGATGCTGTAAATTTATTTTGACTTGGTGAATTTGCACTTTAAAATCAAAATATTTGTTTTTTTTTGTCAAATAGCTTTTCACTTCGGGAACGAGGCACTGGTGAAACCAACCTTCAAATAAAGTGCAAGTCATCCAACCTTTTTTATTTGCCCACCAATGAACTGGTAAATTCATATACAAATATTCAAATGCATATTAATACCTCTCATCACTCGTGGCTTTTTAGCTCGGTAAATAAAGAATGGTTCTACCTTTAATTGCCTTAAATCCAATGCCAGTCTTTCATTTTTGGATAGATAAGGTTTTTTATAAGAATTATCTTGAATAATTTTGAACAATTTGGACGGATGTTTTCTGGCTGATTTTTCATCACCGGACGCAGTTTCAAAGATTGTTGAAGATTATGTAAATTATGTCATTTTTTGAATTTTTAGAACCCTTCGTGTTTTTAGCGTATTATGTTATTTATATATGTTCGTTCATTTTCAGCCATAGTAGTTTTTTTTTTATCCGTCGTGGTCAACATTCCCGTAAAATTTACATCAATTCTTATACCTAGGTATAACCTTAAACTAAGAATTTTTAAATATGTATCAGGTCACAAGCCTCATTTTGCAATAATTGCATTGTTAACACATTGTTGTCGGGCGCTTCGCGTCGGAGCGATATGGCGGGAGCGGGCGATTTTTCGAAAAATATTCTTGTTTTTTTTCGTTACGATAAATTGAAAACTACTCTGAATTTTTTATGAAAGTAATTTTCGCAACTTAGAATGTATTCTTCATCGTTATTATGAAATATAGGCACTTTTTATATAAATGAGTATAGAATATACAGTTGAAAGTACAAAAAAAGAAAAAAATTATAATTTTCGTCAATATTGTTTATTACCAAAAATTATCAATCAAGAAATAAATAATGAACACTAATAATGTTTTGTAGTGTGATAGCGCTCAATTTATCCGGGGTACCCTGCAAAATTGCGCAAATTTTTTCTTTCCGGTTCCAACAATTTTTTCTAGAATGTGTTTTTTCATATCCATCGACAATCTTGGTGGTTGATCTTGTTTAGGTTGCCCTATTTATGATTTTACCGTCACATACCTAATCTATTGTGGGAATGTTTATACCTGCGTAGTATTATGTATAAATAAGCGGCATAACAAACAAACACACATGTAGTAACTCGTATTAGCTACGTTTCGCTCGTTCTAGTCCATTTTTACGTGATCCGCTCTCTATGCACAGTTTGCGAAAAACGTAATTTTACGTGTCCCGCATACAATGTGTTAATAAATTAGCAAGTTCGCTGATAATAGTGCTAGGTACAGTTTAGCCGTTACATTGTATCGTTACCATCCCTAGTCGCTTGGAGACATGCACCGTCCGGTTACCTGGTCTACTCTAGCGCACTGTTTCGTTTTTTTAAGATGTTGTTCAGTTCGGCGCAATATTCCCGAAACTGGGAGTACTTCGGCACTCAGTAATTTTGGCAGTGATAATTCATGTATGTTTGAGTTACCAAGCCACTTTTGTTTTAATGACTTGACCGTTACCTCGTTACATTCGAAAAGTAGGTGGTTTACATCTTCTACTTCCGAACCGCATAGACATCGACAATGGTTTATTATTTTAAATCTCTGGAGGTAGGCTAACTTACCATGCCCAGAGCTAACTTGACTAAACGAGCTCGTTAGTTGTAGTTTCATTTTTAGACAATCTTTTACTTCTGGAATGAATGCAAATGTATGCCTTCCATTTGCTGATTCATTCCATCTTCTTTGCCACAGGTCAATCGCCATTTGTTCGATTTCATTTTTGTTGCTATATTGAATTTGTTCACTATCTGCGACATGTATATGGTCACCTGATTCACTCATGGCGCTTCTTCTAAGGTGATGCATGAGCGCTCGCTTTTTGATTAGAATATCCACCGGGAGCTCGCCGGCCAGAACCACAACAGCGTCCTTAGATACCGTTCGGTAGGCCTTTGTTACTCCTAGCAGTATATTCCTCTGAGCACTTTCTAGTGATCTGATGTGGTGACAGTTTAACCTGTCATACCAACCAGCTGCGGCATACGTGAAAAGCGCCTCCATAACACCTTTGTATATTATTACAAGTGTTTTGTGATTCAGTCCCCATCCCTCTCTTGAGACTCTCGCCAATGAGTGGAATAGTTTCTTAGCGTTTTCACAGACTCTAAGAACGTGAGATGTTACGCCCATTCGTTCATCTAGGTCAACTCCTAGATATCTAACGCACTTGACCATTTTCATGTTTCGACCGTTTAGATATTTTTGGTGGTTGACTAGAGTCAAATTTGCCTTTTAGCTGCAGCATCACTGTTTTTTCTGCAGATAGTGACATTTTATTTGTTTCGCACCATTTCATCATGTTATTTATTGCGATGACCCTGGCGTTGAAGTTCAAGCCTCGAGTTGCCGTGCAAGCCATAGTAGTTGCGTACTTTGTCCTTAATATTTTAAAGATTTTTCAACGATCCCATTTATAAGTTGAAAATTTTGCAATCACTGTTATACCACCCGCCAAACTTTTACGAATGGAATCTTCGATCCACTTTATTGTTCTTAGAGTTGACTCGTTCATACTCTTTTGCTACAAGGGTTGATCCCTGCCTCAATTTCAATCTATCCAAAATCTTGATTTTGGTTTCTAACGAAATTACATGCCGTTTGGTAAGGTACGTTTTCTTTCTTGTTGTCAACATGGTAGGTACCTATAAAAATTATATGTTATACAATTAAAGAAAATTTAAATGTCGAAAAATAACTAATATACATTACAAAATTTTCTTACCTTTTGTTATGAAAAGTTATAATAAGAAATAAAGAAATTTCGTTTTCAAACGTTCAGTTCATATGAATAAAACAACACAACTAAAGGAATTCTTCATTCCAACCATTTTCGGTTTTGACATTTGAGTAAAATACAAAAATAAAATGGCAGCGTATAAAGCTCGTTGAACATTGAAATATTAGTACTTTTTAATATTAGAACTTTTTTTAATTTTATTAACCGTGTAAAAGCGAAATCGCGTGTAAATCGAGTGATGGAGTTTTATATATTTCATTTCACTGCGTGACTCAACTGCGAGAACTATAATAGGGCCTTATATTGTATACACTTTGTTCTAAAAAACTGTTCTAAAAAATTTGTAACTCCACCTTACCGAAATCCTGCGTATACGAGAAGGGGGTGAATTAACTGCATCCGCGTGTGTGGAGATTATGTTGAAAAATAGAAATATTTATGAATAAAATATACCGTTATTTTATATAGATTTACCGAACTTATTGAGCTCCCCTCTTACGTAGATAAAAATTGCAATTGGCAGCCAGGTTGGTTAAAATTTCTATAGAATTTAATCCAGTTTTTAGTGTCGATAAAACATTTTATTGATTTTCCAAGAGCAAAAACCGTATATACCATGTACTTATAACAAGAACATAAAAACATTTTTTAATAATTGAGTTTGGTTGCATCTACACCGCCGCCGTGTATGTTATGATTTTTTTTCAGTACTAATACTCGAACAATACATAAAATTTATATGCTCATTGTAACAAGTAATACAGAGCTCAACGATTTTTATTTTTAATTATGGTATCAGCATTGATTTAACAAAATAAACATATGTATTTTTATTTTATCATAAACCATTTCTTGGAACTTCAGTTTTCACAAAAACACGTAAAAAACCGAACCAGCGTATGCATAATATAACGTAGGCACTGTAAAATAATCAGAATGACATATTTAATTGGAAATTTTAAAACCAAAATTCAACTAATTGCTATTAAATTTCATAAATATAAAATATGATATGATAAACAAATTTATGGGTCCGTGTGTATGTTGTATGAGCAGATATGTACCTCACTATAGGATGTAAAGTTTAATTAATTTGATTAAATATATTGCATGTGTGTGCTCTGCCGCATTCATATCATGTAATTTAATTTAATTATAATTATAACAAATCGTGCAGCATCATTCGATAACTGCGCAATAAAGATATGTAGGGCGAGAAACCAAATCGATTGTAAAGCAATTTATCGGTGGATTAAATGAAACAGCCTTAGGGGTGGCTTGTTTCGAACCCCCTACGAAAGACCTATTAGTCCGCGGCAAAATAGGGTGGAACTGTACACGGTTAGAAATGAATATGTACTGCACTACTGGAGAAACTACACCTACGACAAAAAAATTCCAGTGTATCTTCTCATCTGATTCGAAGCCATCGATATCGATGCTGTCGACATACTTTTTTATTGCGAACAAATCTATTGCTGATTTTGAGAAAAGCCTCATCAGGAGGTGGATTTCGGTTGCGTGAGATTGTTAGTAGAACCAGATTTTGTAGGAAAACATAATAGAAAAATTGAAAATTCAAGTAAGCTAGAAAGAGAAATATAAAAAACAATCTCGTCCCATTTTCTTTCACCAAACTGGTATCTATACGCTGGGCGAAATCAAATAAAATATTTATTCAATTAAATAAGCTAGTTAATATCAGATTGTCACACGTACTTATCTCACTATAAAACAAGGGTCTGCCCTCGGAGTACAATCGCAGGCCCACCCTGCGTCCCAGATTAAACCATATTATGGCTAAACGTAATTTCTAGCACGCTGAAGCAAATAGCGTAGTAATAGTGTTCGCGATAGACGGATTTTCAAAGTGGATTTGCACCTCTTCCCGTACAAAATCCAGCTAGTCGAAAAACTAAATCCTTAGGGCATCGCATTGCGCTTGGAATATGGTAGAGCAGTTTTAAATCTTGTTGAGAATGTGAAAATTTTTTGCAAATTTAATTTTGACCGATAAGCGCCGTTCTCTTTCGCTAATAAACAAAACTGAAGATTTTGTGGATCAGAAAATGCTAACACCCATTTTGTGTTATTATTTGGTGTAGCATTATCGCCGAAAAAGTTTACGGTCCATTTTTTCAAAAATACACAAGTTTTTTTCATTCCATCAAAAATTTTGTTCAAAAAAAATCATATATGTAGTCTCTTTTGACGCACCCTGTATATACACAGATTGTACCTCAACTAAGGATGATAGGAATGTATCTATGCTGTATGGAAAGTTCTATAAAACAAATATATTCCGTGTTAATTATATTCCGATACAACCCTGTATCTATGATGTGCCGTTATTTTAGAAACCCATTATTAACCAAAAGCAATTAAAAATACCGTTCTGTCATCATAAAGGGTGTACAAGAGCGCCGTATTTAATTTTAAAGAAAAACATATTTATCTTTGAATTAAGCAAACATTTTTATTTCAACATAAAGAAAACTAGTTCCGGTTAAACGTGAAATGCAACATCAGGCAAATGGCTACCACGAAACATCTTGCACAGGGTTATTCTTTTGTTGAAATTTTGAATGACGTTTTCGCATAAATATGGCATAATTTCACCAATAACGCGCCGTATTTCCTCTTTAAGATGTTCAACTGTTTCAGGCTTATTCGCATACACCTTTTCCTTCACATAGCGCCAAATAAAAAAGTCCATCGGTGTTCTCGCACGATCTTAGTAGCCATTGTTTCACGAGCCGTGTGGCAGATCGCACGCGGTCTTGTTGGAAAAATATGTCCTCCACATCAATTACATCCAATTCGGGCCACAAGAACTCCGTTAACATCTCGCGATGCAGCACTCCATCAGCCCAAAATACACACCAAACAGTTACTCGCGGTGGATGCATTGGTTGTTTGAGTATCACACGAGGATATTCAGCACCCCAAATCCGACAGTTTTGCTTATTGATGATGTTCCAACACCCAATCAGCAAATTCGAATTCAATTGCACCAATTGAACCTTGTACGCGTACAAATGCAGATTTTTTACCAAAATTCGTTGCATAGTGCTTCTGGAAATGTTTAATTCTTGACCACGATGCCGAATGGAAGTTCCTGGATTCTCGGCCACAGATTCCATTACTGTGGCTATATTTTCGAGTGACCGACAAGGACGATGACGAACAATGATTTTCTGATCCATCAGCGTAAATATGGTCTCAAATTTTGTAATTAAACGCCTCACTGTCGATTCATTTGGCGCATTATTGCGACCGAAAACTTGACGTATTTGGCAAACAATTTTCGCAAAACTTTCACCATTTTAGACCATCAGACTAATGCTGAGGTTGCTTGACTATTTAGTTGGCATTTCCATATTTGTTTTTATTATTTTTTCATCGAATACATACGAGTAAAAATGTCGAAAAGGAAATACTCTCATTCTAATATTTCGATTGTAATTTATAATCATATTCATGAATAATGCGATTTCCATATCCATATTTGTTTTATTTTCTCTATTTCCTTGATTTTAAATAACAACAAACCGGTGTTGTTGAAAACAATATGACGTATGAAAAGTCATAATTTAGTTTAGTTTACAATCAGAGGCACTCTCTTTCTGGCAATATATCCCATCAAGGGACTTGGCCGCCTCAAATGAGGTTTCATAATCATATTTTCATTTCGAATAATGAGTGATTAATTCATTGATCCTAAACCAGCCGTGAAATTTTTTCCTTGTCACCACCAGGAATCGAACCCGGGACCTCCGGTCGCTGGAGCAAGCATGTTGACCACTTTACCAACGGGGCCGGAAACGGAGGTACTGCATATTTAAAATATCCTACTGCCACCTTTGAATGAATGATATGAATCAGTCGACAATTTAGTCGAAAAAATCGCTCTCAGGCACACAGTCTTAGTTTATAATTTGGTTTCTATTTATTTACCTACGCTATTATGTTAATAGTTTCTCTTAGCTATTTTGAAATATGTATTAACTTATTAGAAGTTTTCCTACATAAAAAAATTTATTTTTTTCTTGAAAAACAAAATACAAAAAAAAATCACGTTTTTTAGACAAATATGTCTTATGTAAACCATTCACGTATTGATCAGGCCCAAAACAGGCTACAGTATTGACATGGATGATGCTGGAAATCAAACCCATGCCACTAATTTTTTAACCACTGAACTATTTGCCGCAGTTGTCAATGCGCTTCATTCGATTCGCTTCAATTAGAGTGGACCACCGTATATAGAGATGTGGCCAAATTAGTATCACATTTAGATATTTTTGGAAGATTATTGCTTTAAAAAGTAAATTTTTCAAATAAAAATTGGACACAGATACCCATTTCCACAAATTACACGGCTTCAAACAACACGATTTTCGTTATTATTTTTTGTATATCATCACAAAAAATAAAATGTAACTTTTTTTTATTTTATTTTTGTAGTTTCGAATAACACGGTTTTAAAGAACACGGAAAGAATTAATCGAGTTCTTGGAGGGTATCCTGTTCTTGGTGAACATTCCTTTAGCTTTTTTTAATAATTGTATCTTACGGGGCATTCTACTTATTACATTTTTGGCTTTGATGAGTAGATCTTCGTCATTTTCCCAGACTTCCTTCATCGTTTTGATCAATTCTGATTTGATGTGCGGGCACTTTTCTGCTACTTTTTCTTTGAGGATAGCCCAGATATTTTCGATGGGATTCATATCTGGGGTATTCGCTGGCCAATCAAGGTTTTGGATGCCGTTGGTCCTTAAATATTCGATGAATTATTTCGCCGTATGGCACGGAGCCTTGTTATGCATAAAACTCCGTCTCCATTGAATTTTTCATTCATATTCGGTACCAGTTATGATTGCAAAACATTTAAATATTGATTCGCGTTCATTATCTTGTTTGCTACATAAAGTGTGTGAAGAGTCCTTTTGATGATATTGCTGACCAAACCATGACTCTAACTGGTTGTTTGACCTGCTGTTGGACAGGACGGTAAATATTCATCTGCTTTTAATCTACGAACGGTCCTGGATATTGGTAGTGTGAAAGTCATCATAGTCTCGTCATTGAATCTAATCAAGAAATAGAAAAAGATTGAAGTTGAAAGAGACATTTATTGAAAAGTGTAACTTTAAAATATTATTAAAAGAAGGACTTTTATTGTTTGTACCTTTTCCCAGTCCTCTCTAGACCATGTAAAATATCCATTTGCCCATGTTTTTCTTTGTTGTTTCATCCTAGTGTTTAACCTTTACTTCTTGCGAGGTCGTCTTGCACATAGCCCATATTGAAAAAGTCTACGTTTCACAGTTCTCTCCGATTTATTACGCATTGCACCCCTCAGAGACTTACTGGATAACGTTCGATCTTTTTAGCTTTCTACATCAAAAATCTGTCCTGGCTGACTGTTGTTTTACGATTGCGACCACATTTGCCTCTTCTTCTGGGACTTGTTGAAGACTGAGATGTTAATTTTTGCGAAAATTTGCTCGGCACACTATTTTTTTCTGGGCAATTTGCACATGCGTATACTGACCTATTTCCAAATACGTCGAAATTTTGGCTCTGGTTACAGTACTGATGTCCTTTGCTTTACCCATAGTGAATCTCATTAATATTAAAAACCACTTTCACTTTTCAAAGTCACCTCACATTCGTTTTGATTAAGAAACCCAACAGTACCATTCGTGTCACCCACTTTCGGGACACCCTGTATGTATTTGAGGTAAACATTTAATTAACAGATTTACATATTCCAGGTACTCATATACACTTGTATTTGATTAATACGAATTCCTCGGTTCCGAGATAAGGTAAATGCAGTATTTTAACGGCGTAACCAGATGTAAGTAAATTGTGACTGACGATGACGTTTCCATCACGATACGAGTGTTTGCGTTAGTTTATATATGTGTATGTATGTATAGAAGAACATTTCAAAGTTCAATATGGCGAATGATTATCTTATCGTACAAGCGGATCACTCACATGTGTGTCGTATCAAAATTAATGTTTTATCAATAAATGTTTGTGCGCGCATATTTTTCTTGTGTACAAACCGTATACTGATAAGAGTTTTGCGCGAATTCTTTGAATAAATTCCATAAAACGCGACTGTATTAGAGGTCACCACGGTTAATTATGTGAAAAATTTACTAATATTCAAACATATAATTTATATGAACGCGGTATTTCTACTTAGAAAATATTCGAACCGATTTCAAATTTATAATTATAGCATATATATATCGCGAGATTAGAAACATACAAATTCCAAAGAACTTATCAGCATATACATATAATTAACGCGAGAATGCCCGACCGGCCGATAGCACACCAACAATTAATTTTTACTGGGATCTCTCGTAATCTCTAAATATACTCGTCTCGCGTATACATGCAAATGTTTATGTTTTACGCGCGGTGTCGACAACTATACATCATGTGGGCAGCGGAAATTTGAAATCATATTTTTAGCATTAAAATTACAAAAAAAAATGTCGCACCCACACGCCTTGTCTATATGTACGAGTATATTAATGTGCGCGAAGCAATAGATGATATAAATGCATATTGCGAGCATAAATTTTACGTCATTTTTAATTGTGTCATGATTACGTGAATGTTAATATTAAAATTTAGTTTTAGTATTTTTTTTTTTGGTTAAGTAAAATGCGAAAGATGATGCCAACACACGCCATTCCAAATCGGGTTGCATACCATACTTCGAACTCTTTATTCCAATAAATTCATAAAATGTTGATATCTGTAATCATTCTTATCTCAGCTAGGAATAACCCGATGTATGCTTAATTCTAAATCACGAGGGCGGTATGATTTATCAAAATATAGCGTTGTGTTGGTATGGTTCTACGAATTTCTAAGTGTTTTTTTACCGTTGGTTGTAGAAGAGTCCTCAGATTGCAGACAGATTGAAGTGTAATAATTATACACAGCCTACCCGTGGCGGTCACTAAGAAGCGGGCATTAATGGCATTATATATTATGTAAATACGTAGGAGGTAATGATGGAAAGTTCTCAGTTCGATTCACATGGAGGCAAGCATCATAACTTCGATTTTAAAACCAAGGGTAATTGGCAACATGATCGCTGATTAAATGCGGAAAACACATGGTGCACTAACCTGAAATGCTAACATTAGAGGTAAATATTGTACCTTACAAAAATAACTATGGGCCTCTCATTCAATAACCGAATTCTAGAGATGTTCGCATCATTTTTAAAATTTTGGATAGTCCAGTTACAAGACGGGGCCACCTATCATATAGCGAGGTTCAAATAATTTTCTGAAAGAAACATTTGATGAACGATTAATATCGACAAATTGGCCTGACATTTAACACCGCTGTACTATTTCCTTTGGAGGTATCTGAAGTCCGAAGTGCCAAAGAGTGATCGAAAATTGGACCTACAGGTTATGCCAGGTACGCGCCCGCCGCGGCGGCCATATGTCTGAAATCATATTCAAACATTTAATGGCATAAAAATATATTTAAAATAAAATCATATTCGTGGACATTAAAATTATTTTTCTGTTTTATTTAAGTACAAAGTTCTATACCTCCAAATGGGAAACCCTTTAGACTGTTATAGCAGTCATTTGCGCGAACGTGTTAAAAACAATAAGTGAATTGCGAAAATATTACAAATTCATCAAAAGACAGATTAAATCAAGCCCTGGAGAAAGCACCAATGAAGACAGGGCCTTGGGGGCAGCCCCCTATTTGGTGGATAGACGACGTTGAACAGGACCTTCAAACTCTTGGTTATCGTGTCTTGCACCGTCTCTTTGTGAATCGCGTAATCAAGAGCATTGTTGAGACGGCCAAATAACATCATGGGATGAAGTGCCAACAAAGAAGAAAAAGAAGTTTCAAATGATGGTTCAAATTTTTAGTGAAATATCAGGCTAAAAGTTTGCTGCGAGTGTTAAAAGTTTTAGTATCATACTCACAAACACATTCACAGAAAGTGAGCTTTCTTTTGTTAACTGTGCTTACACAGAGTAAATATTTTTTTTTTTTTTGTTGAAGGTCCAACAAATTTGACGTTCGTTAAAGGTTTAGTACTACAACAAATTCAAAGCAGAAACAGGCTAAACCAATATTGGTATATTTATCAAAATTAACTGTAATCATTGTTGTTTCTCTATATTGGGTGTGTAAATATGAATCCGCTCTTTCCCGATAGGTGTCGTTACTAGTACTGCTTACGTGTACTATAAATGGGCATGGTATTCTATATAGTACTTTTTTTAAAAAGAAAGTTTAATTGTCCAGTATATTTAATGTATTTTGAAGGTCAATTAATTAACTTTTCATTCACGCACAAATCACCCATTAACACAATTACAGTAACCACCTGCACATTACAAGCTCCATGTCAAGCTGTACACTAACAGGGTCTTACTTGTGTTTATTAACGTCGCCGATCTTAATCGATGACGGGAGTTGACGACTTCATGTCAGCTATCAAACGCAGTATCCGACATTTGGACAAAATTTCGAATTTTGTTCCAAATAAACATCATTTGCGATGACAACGATTATAATATGATGATTTTGGCACTGAAGTTAAAGAAAATGGAAAACCACCCGAAAATATTGAAGATGCTGAATTGGAAACGTTATTGGCTGAAGATTCTAAACACAATCAGAATTGGCTGTAACATTAAATGTTGATCGATCAACTGTTGCAAAACGTTTACAAACAATCGGAATGGTTCAAAAAGGAAGCAACTGGATTTCACATAGATTAAAAGAGAGACCTCGATCGTCGAAAAAAAATTCGTGAAATACTGCTTCAAAGACAAGAGAGAAAGGGGTTTTTGCATCAAATAGTTACCTGAGATAAATAATGAATTTATTATGAGAATCCCATGGATGGTTCATCACAACCAATACGAGATATTCATTGCAAGATGTGGTATATTATGAACTGCTGTAATCAGGTGAAACTATCAAGGCCGATGTCTACAGACCTCAACTAATACGTTTGAAGCGAGCTATAGAGGGAAAACGAACAGCATTCGACCGGAATAGACACAACAAATTAACTTTTCTGTACGACAATGCAACACCACATGTTGCAAACGTTGAGAAAAATTATTTAAAAGAACAGGACTGCGAAGTTCTACCCCATTCGTTCGTATTACTTCATATTACTTTTATTCTTATTATTACTTTTATTCTTATTACTTTTATTCCGCTTATTGATTGGATCGCCTCCAAAGACCAGGATTTCTTCAGAGAGAATCCGTAAATATCCTGAAAAATGGGGGAAAGTTGTAGCTGCAAATTGAGCATACTTTCAATAAATAATTCTTTCATTTTCAAGACAAGCAAATGTGTTTTATTTTAATAAAAAAGGCCGGCGTCTTATTCACACACCGAATACTTTAATGGACATATCATCCACCTTCAATATGATATACAATACAAATAGAAGCTTAAAATTATCTAACTAAAACCATTCACCTTTGTCGCGGAGTCTTGTAAATTCACACTTTATAATCAAAATTAAAAGGTTCTGTCGGCTTAGCTTTAATTTAACAAATTCATAATTCTAAAAGTTATCATGTCTCTCTTTTTATGCCGGACTAACTAATTGTTAGCGCATTACGAGTCTAGATTGAAAAGAAAACCAATACAGTATAGCTGCGCAATTAGTCATTGCAATCATACAATTTGATCAGTAAAAGTTTATTATTTGATTTTTCCGAGTACAATTTATTTGAACAGTTAAAGTGCACATAGTCGGAGACAATGCACACGGGAAAAAAATATGATTGAGCTGATCATAAAAATGACCATCATTGTTATGATTACATGCAATGATTAAGAATATCATATTATGATACACAACCAATCATTTGAAATAATTATATTTAACACACAATGAGATATTTATCATATAAACTATGATTGGACGAACCATCGCTATGATTAAATATGTAGTTATTATGATGAGAATAATCAACCCAATTAATAAGAATTATTAACACTGATAGAAAAAATATAGATACTATACATTAAATCAGGAATTTATTTTCTACGTCGTGATGAGATGAGCATACCGAAAGTTTGGTTTTTCACCATCTCAAAATTTTATTAACATTTGTTATATTGTGTTTACATACGAATTAATCACCCATTGAGATAGCGAATTTTTTATAAATACACTAAAAATTATTAAACGAATCAAAATTTAATCATGCAGTATGTTTACCCTTATCATAGGAGATGAATATGATTACAAGTACAAATAGTATTTCTAATTATTGTATAATAGGGAATATCACAATAATTTTATATGATTTCTATTATTATAATATGGGAAATGCAATCATGTATTTATCATATTTTTTCTGAGTGTAAATGTTCATGGAAATTTTGTTTTAATTTTTGACAAAATCGTTTCTCAGTGAACTTATTTCTGTTTATATTCTTTCTAATTATTTTCATCAATTAGAGTTGATCCAAAGAAATAAGTCGTAGACTATATTTTCTACCAAATATCATTAAACAATTAAGAGGTTTCCAAATAGTTTGAGATTATTATTTTCTCAAAACCGGGGGGAGATCAGACAATTAAAGCGTACCTCTTTTTTAATTTATACTCTTCCAACAACTTTAGATTTGAATGATTGAGTCATTGGTAGTTTATGCCACACAGTATATTCATATTTGGAAAACACGGTTACCTCTATATCAACCTTAGCAGCGAAATGTTTTTCTTACACGACGATCTTGTTCGCCGTCTAGGTCTTCCCCAGCGACGTACGCCGACTGGTTATTAATGGGACACTTTTCATTCCATTCGTTGTGGTGAGGACCATTTAACGTGGCCCAGCAATCTAACTCGGTTGGATTTAATTAATCCGATAATGTCACAGTCTGAAGGTGATGTTTGATTTTAACGGGTTCATAAATGGATCTAATGATCTTCCTTTTGTAGATTATAGATTGTAGGCTATTATCTACCTTCGAAAGGTAGATATTAATTTACAGACGCTAGTGATCAAGGTCCAACTTTCGCTTTTGAAAATTAGCACAGGTCTTATAAGTTCGTTTTAAAATGCAAGCTTACTCTGCAAAAGATATTTTGATCACAACATCCTTGACTGCGCGTAGAAAACTAGATGTCCGCTTTTATATCTGGCTGGACATCATAACTGACCCTACTTTTACCTACACCTGAAGTTATGTCGAAGGGATCGGACAGACTCTTCTACCAAGTATATACAGCAAGCAAGATGGGGTAGCTAACACAGAGAAACAAACTTTTCGAAAAATCTGAGACATATGATCACGGCCCTGAGTTTTTCGCGGTTGATGATTTCGTATGCTTGTTGAACGTTAATATAGAGTAGGTCAATGGCTATGGTGTACTCCGAACGATTTTCCAGGCACTTGGTAGTCACCGATGATATTTTCGGCGAGGAGAATGATTCTGGTGAGCACAACGTTAGCAAGCACTTTGTAGACGGTGTTCAAAGAGCTATGTCACTCCTGGTCAAAGATAGCTATAACTTCAAAAGGATAGGTACAAGAGTAGCTCCTAGTAATAGCTGCGTCTACTTCTTCTACTGTGAGGTACGGGACAATACAGAACAATAGGTAGCAAAAGGGTAATCTCATCGTTCCGAATTAGCAGAGTTTGGAAGTAGGATTGCCATACTGGGAGACCGTCAGCCATGTTTGCTCTCAATTATCCATTCATGTCTTTGATGGCTAAAGAACTTGGGTGGAAGTCGTTAGTGTGATTTCTGTCATTGGCAGAGCAGTCTCTTAAGGTTCCGTTTTCCGCTTGGAACACGTCCTTATATATACAGGTCTTCATATATTCGCGCTGGGATTTATTCAAGAAGTTAGTGGAAGAGCGAACAAATCTCTGAGTAAAAATTAGAAGGTGGAAAATAAACTAAGTATTCAATAATACTATCCAAAAAACTCCATAAGGGAACATAACTATCCTCTTGAGATCAGAGATAAAAGGAAAGCTTGTAGAATCTGATATCAGACTCGTGAAGAGAGAACGAAAGCATAAATAAACGAATTCGCAAGGTCTTTCTGAACTAAAGGATGACGATTACTTACTTTGGGAAGCAACGGATGCGTTAAAAAGAACCAAATGCATATGCCACCTATGAAAAACGATAACGGAGTATAGGCTAAAAGTAGCAAGTAGAAATTCTCTCTATTTTCTGTCAAGAGACCTTTCAACCGTTACCGAGACAAACAGCAAATGAAAATACAACTGCCGTAAACAAATTAGATGATCTTAACATAACACATACGACTTTATTGCAACTAAAAAATTAAATCAATAATAATTTAAGTTCTAGAAAAGCTCCAGATTATAAATTAATTACTGAGCAAAGTGTGAAAGCCATTCCCGAGAAAGGTTTGCGTAAATTAGTTCAAATAATTTGTGCAGGGATCGTTAGACGCGAGTCGTCATTGTTGTTAAATGACGCAAGTTGTCATTGAAGCGGGATATATGTATTTAACGTTAGGCTTTTTGTACTTGAATGTTGTGTCGACTCAATATAAAGTTAACGAGTGATACAACATCGGCACTGAGTATGTATATGGTTGTTGGAAATGGGATTTCAAAATTACTTTTAGAAGCCGTTCTATAAATTGGTGAAGGGAATTTAGTTATATCTTAGACGATTGTGGTGAAATCAGAACACCTTCCAAGCGACATTTTAAAATCCCATTTCCATCCACCATACCAAATTTCATTATAATCGGTAACAAATGTTTACTGTATCCTCACATACGATTAAGTAACTAATGATGTGTGCCTGAGATCGATTTTGTCGACTAAATTATGAATTAAACTAAATTTCTCTGTATTTCACATTAAACATTCATAGGTGGCAGTAACATCAACAAAACCAGCTGTGCCTGACTATTCGAAATACCAAATTGTCGACTTTTCGTGTATAAAGGAAATATTAAATTAAATATTAAAATAATGGAAGACGAAATGGAAGTTGCATTATTAGTAAATGTTTTTATAAATTACGAAATGTTTAAAATAAAAAAGTGTCACGTACAAATTGTTGCCGGGTATATAAAAATAAATATCCTAATCTTTGACATTTGAAAACTAAATTGAAAGGTTTCCTCACGAGGAGACTTAAGTCGGTCATCTCAAAAAAGTTTAGTTCATAATTTAGCCATAATTTCGTCGTTTCCTTCCCCTTCACTTACAAACTGTTGTTAGTTTGTTGGTGAAGAGGAAGGAAACGAGTTAAAATCACGACGAAAGAATCAAGTGTGGAGTGGTGAAGTGGTTTAACCAGTGAAGTGATTTAACCAATGCGTAACTTTTCACACGATTAAATGTCTTTGCGATTAAACCGGTCTTACGATTGTCTCACGATTAATTGCGTATACGGTTATGTAAGTTTACGGTGAAATAAGCAAGGATTAGAGAGGGTTAAAGGAGATTACTTCATGAATTCCTTAATTGATAATTAATACGGAATCCTGCATGTCTTATCTAATCGAAAAACAACATCATATCTAGCATGTTTCAAACATTAGAATAACCGAAAATTTATTAGATGGAAATTTTATTAACAGATTTTAGATATGTTCTGCACCTGCAATTGAGGTCAGGTTTTAAAATTTCCAAAGAGATGATTCGAAAGAAGACATTATATTTGTATCCGAAATAAATCAACATGCTAGTTTCTGAGCTCGGCTCAACCAAATGAATTCCCGTAAATTCTTCAGACGCACATCTGATTTACTGTTGCCCATAATTCCGAAGTTAGGTAAACCTGTTAATAGCTCTTCTTCATCGCGAAACTGAAAATTTGAAAGGATATCGAATCGCTTAGGATATCGAAATAGAAAATATTATTGATTGATACAGCAGACAAAGCCTTATCTGACTCAAATTGTTAAAGTCAACAACATTGTTAGGAATTTGCCAGTTTTATATACATAGTAGAATTCATTAATTTAATTGCAGTGAAAAAGCCATTGGCGACTTCGCAGAATAAACGAAAACATGGTGAACCACGCAATTTGAATTGAAATGCAAATGTCAGCCACACCACACCGCTTAGTAAAAATTCTCAAAATGAAAAAGACGTAAAAAACATTGTAACCTAATTGTATTCGATCGCTAAAATATTTAATTTATGATAACTGCATGTTTTATTAACAATAGTACATACCAATTTTATATTACTATCTTTAAAACATTACAAATTTATATTAACACGCCGCAATTATAAAACGCGTACACTACACTCACTGCAAATCGACATCATGAAAAATCTTTGACTATAGATGTCACTACATGAATGCACGCCCTAGTGATCAAACCGCAAACTATCGCCTTATTTATTTTTATTTTGGTATTTTTTTGCATAAAGTTAAATACTACAGAGTGAATGATAGCAGCTGTCAAGTGAGTCAAATTCGGAGGGTAAAAGAGAAAGCATATAAATCAACGGGTCGTATTTAGAATTTGCTCGATTGAAATTTAAAACTTCTCAAATTCACAATTATTTTTATTCGAATATAGTACGCATTAATTGTTTTTATTTTCGATAAAAAAATTATACTTATAATATTCCAAAATAAAAAATAATTATGAAAAGAAAAACACGTAGAATATGTACGTAGTAATAAGAGAAATGCGACACTGGTAATATAACATATGTTTACAAACACACACACAAAATGAAAAACCCCACACCGAAATCAAAATTGTTTACCTAATTTTCTCTGATTTATAAATTAAATAATGGATAAATTTATCACAAATCACTTTTTTCTTAACATAATTTACATTTTATTTTATATAAACACTTAGTAAACTTACTGATGGTAAGATACGCCTTTTTGAAATTTTTTTATGCGTATTTTAACAATTTTTGACAATACACTTCATTTCAATTAAAAGTTTGTAATTTTTTTTATCAAATGTTGCACTACCACACACTACTACATAAACCACTAAATATTTTTATTATTTAAATGTATTTTAATTAATAATTTTTTAAGCACAATTTAAGTCGTCATCATAGGTTGTCACTGCGCACATAAGTAAACATCTGATTTGGGGTTTTTCGTTTTGAAATATGAGTAAGCCATATGCTTTTTTATATAACCATCCTTCACCAACGTGCCTCAAATGAAATAGCAAATATTATATGCTTCTTTATATGGGGGAAAAAACATTTCTACTCTGTGTAGTATAACTCTATTTTTTTTTGTTGCAACTTTTCATTTGTCAAATAAAAATCGTGATTTGTACATACCAGTTTGACGTTTCCAAGTAGAAAAATATATATTTTATTTTTGTTATAATTTACAGTATTATTTTTATCATTTTTGATTAATTCGCGATTAATATTCACGTTCCCAGTGTTAAAATCGTATTTACGTCTAAAGAAATACGATATAGATGTTATAATATTGCATTGATGTGATTGTAAGAAAAATGATGGCGAATATGACAAATTTCATATTTTATTTATTTCTATTAATATTATTCTGTTTAAACGATTCTAAATGCAGGTAAATATTAAAAAAGTAACTATAATACAAATTTAACCACCATTTTTTAACGTTAATACATACCACACATCACTAAAACATTTATCATGGGGGATTTTACACAAAACAGAAATATCTATTTATTAAACTATTCTTGTAAATTATGCAATAATAAATAATTAAATCTAAATATGTAACAATCAAATGATCGCTCTACATACGAGTGATCGATACGAGCGATAGAAATTGTGTCAAGCAAGAAAACGTTTGATCACCTTGATCGCAACACAGTAAGAAACGTAGAAGTCGCTTTTTAGTTTAGAATTACAGCAATTGCAATGAGATTGTAGCACTGGATGCAAGTGCAAGCTTACCAAATGTATTCTACGAACCACAAGTACCTAAGATACCTATGCATGTTCTGCTTGACCAATGGCCGCAATAATTCTGTGATTCACTGTAAATTCTAATTCAACGAAATCAATTATTATTTTAGGAATCGTTATCTGCTGCAAAATAAAAAACATCCTTATCATTATATGTTGGTCAACCGAAAATTGTTACAAAAATGTATTAATATCAATTTTATTCAGAACAGTTTACCAGTTTCTTGTTTTATCTATTACTATTATTTCAGTTCCGTTGACCAAGATTACGATACAACATTAAACCTAAGACGACATCCCTCGCATTCGCATAAATTCGATTTTATCATATTTACACAACAATGGCCTGCAACAAATTGCTTCCATTGGATGAGCATCGATCCAAACCACCAATGTCAATTACCATCACCGAAACGTATATGGACCATACATGGTTTGTGGCCAACGAAATCGGGAGAACTGGGCCCATTTTACTGTGATCCCAATTGGCAATTCGATATAAATTTGATTAAACCAAAACTCGCTTTACTTGAACAATTCTGGGTGAATATCCAAAAGGGAACGCCACTCGATTCGTTGTGGCGCCACGAATGGGAAAAGCATGGTACATGTGCCGCCCAGCTACTCCAATTGAATAACGAGGATAAATATTTTGGTCAAGGTCTTAATTGGTTGCAACAGTATCAAATGTCGAACGTATTAGAGAAATCGGGTATATCACCGGATAAAAATATTTACGTGCGTGATGTGCACAATGCAATCTATAAAGAAATTAAAGTTATACCCGTGATTCACTGTATCGATGATAAGGAGACGCATGTCCAATATTTACACGAACTACGTATTTGCTTCAATAAAACGTTAAACGTAATGAATTGCACAGGTGCCGTTCCCGGTGATAAAGTATGGATGTCGAATAGTTACATGGGTAGTTATAGGGACGATAATGAAATCATAACGAATTGTGATTTATCGCGAGAGGTTCATTATCCGGCAACCGTTCCACCAACGCGATTCCGCAAGGAGATGGATCGTCAATGGAAATTTCCGTTTGTAAATTTCTATAAACTAATTCGGCTTGTTAAATGGATGACATTCTAGGCTCGGCAAGTACATAAAATAAATGCGATAAATCAAGTCTACCACAAACAATAAGAAAAACATTTTCATTTTTTTTTTTAAACATTTGTTAATTAATTTACATTAATTTATTTATTAATTATTTACGTTTGTCTTATTGATTTCTTTTTGTTATTTTTAATTTTAATTTTGTTGCGACTTCAGATAATTTGAAGAGATGAAATGAAATTAACTTCATTATTTAATTTGTAAATCTCTTCGCTGCAGGAAAAATTGATTAATTCTATTTGAGTTCAAATTCAAAAAATAATTACTTTTTTATAATTAAAATACAATATTTTTAATGTTTTTTTTTGTTTGCGTTTAATTATTTATGATTTGGTGACAATTATAACAGCCGATGGAACTAATCCTGAAACAAAATGAAAAAAAAAAACAAATTTAATTTTGTTTAGCGTTAATTATTAATAATTTGTATTTTTAGAGTTTAAATTAATTATCTAATTAATTATTATTAGAGAAAAATTAAATTTGGTATATTTTTTGAAATAAAATTTTTGTAAAAAGAATTTGTATAGTTTTATATATTGAGTTGAGAGCTAAATTCTTCGTGCCACCCGAATATGACTGCGATCAGGGGCGGTATGTTGTACCATCACTTCGAATCGAAAAAAGTCGAATCGAAAAAGTGAAAGTTGTATCTTTTTTGCTTTTCGAAAATGATACAACATACCGTCATTCGACTGTTTTCGAATTTCGATTCGAAGTTATGGTACAACATACCGCCCCAGTTGTTGAAATAAATTTAGTGACAACTTGGGCAAGATGTAGCGAATATTGCCACATAAATTTCAGATACTTTTTCAGAAGAAAACATTTAAGTAATTTCAGGAAATTCGAAATGCCAACCTTTAAAAGATGGCGCTTAATTTTAATTGTTTGTAACTGCTAAAGTTGATAGGTGCTAAAGGCCTCAATTATATGGTTCCGCGACACTATTGGCGCTACTTAATTCACAGAAAATAACAAATAAGAGAAAACCTCAAAAAACAGAAAAACAATTAACTGACAACGGTTTATTGTAACCAATTCCTCGAAAACGGCAATTCCGAAAAAAACCAGTTCCCCGTAAAATCGATTTACCGAGAATACCATACACCGAAACAACATTCAACGAACAACGGCAATTTATCCAAAACAACAGTACACCGAGATAATCCACCAATTTCTCAACTGTTTGAAATGAAACTGGGTTTGTATGATATAAATAAAATTAAAAAAATAAGCTCCAATAGTAGTTCTGGTACACGGTCAGTGAATGAAAATAATCCGTTTCTCAATCGTTTTTGATAATGAAACGGAGTGGGATGGAACTCGTTTGTTGATGAAAATGAGATTAAAAAAAATTTCATATACACATCTAGGAAATGACAAGTTTGGTATTAAGCCATTTGTTTACCAAAAGGGATGAGACTATTCTATTCAAAAATTGATTCATATAAGCTCCGGACACGACTTTGGAAAAGAATATGTAAAGCTAATTCTTCACCGATTGGACATAAACTCGATTTTAATGATGAAAATGGAATTCTGAATTCTAAATGGTGCCCTGTCAGTAACCCTACGACCAATTCTACCTTTCGTTTTCCCAGGGTTACTAGTGCTTTGGAGCACGACAAGTCCAGTTTTAGCCAAACCTGTTTCGCTACCCTGCACATGAGAGTGTTGGTTCACCTTTCGTTTGTCAAGGCGATTACCTTTTTACTGAGCGCTGCTGTAGGGCTCCCCAGACCTGCCCTTTCCGGCTGCATTTGGAGAGTCGTACGATACCTAGCTAGTTCGTCTGCCCTGCAGTTTCCCGTGACGTCCGAGTAACCAGGGACCCAGTTTACCTGGATTCTGAAATACTCGTTCATCTCATTAAGAGACGAACACGTCTAGTGACCTGACCGCCGCCTGACTGTCCACATACATTGCAATATCCCTCACGGATACCACGTTAAGCTTCAACCATGTCACGACTTCGCCTATCGCAACTACTTCAGCCTGGTACACGCTTAAGTAGTCACCGAGAACAGAAATATTAGCATTAAGCTTCTCACAGAAGACTCCGGCTCCTATCTTGTCGTCTAGCTTAGGACCGTCCATGAAAAATTGCACTGCCTCCTTTTCCAGTATTGATCCGTTCCTCCAGGATCTTGAAGGACAGATGGTTCGGAAACCTTTATCGAAACACCTTTATCGAATATAATCTAGATTCACCAGTTCTTCCCTTAGCGATCGAAATATCGTCAAGTGTCCCGCCTGAAGACACTTCCACTGAGACAGCCGAGAGTCTTGTAGCCACATTGGCTGTCATTTGCTTACCAAAAAATTCCATTGGAATAAGGTTGAACATAACCTCTAAAGCGAGTGTAGGTGTTGTTCGAAGCACCCCGCTTAAAAGCATACAGGGACAGGCCGTTCTTTGCACCTTCTCCATCATCCTTATATATGTTACCTTCTCCAGATCTGGCCACCACATGCCCATTCCGTACATCAGCACAAGTCTTACCACTGCCGTACAGAGCCGGTGTATCAGCGTGGTTTCAAACCTCATTTCTTACCTATGGCGTTCCTACTCGAGTAAATGGCTACATTAGGTTTATTCACCCTCTCCACAATGTTAGGCTTCTAGCTGAGCTTATTGTCCAAGATTATGCCCAAAAATCTCGCTCCTGTCAGCAAAAGCCAGTCTAATGCCGTCCACGGTAGGAGGGCTATAAGTACCGGAATTTTATATTTTTTAGTAAAGTGAGTAAGTAAATAATACCAGCTCTGTCTTGGAAGGGTTGATCCCTAGTCCAGATATGCTGGCCCATTTCGTAACGATCAGGAGTGCATTCTGTATAACATCCCTAATGACCTCCATTCTACAACAGAAGTCTCCTTTGTGCCTTCCTCAATTCTTTTTTGAACTTCCTTAGGTCTGCTTTATAGGAGTCCCAATCACGAGCCATCTTTGTGTTCTTAGCTTTACTAAAGGCTGTCCTACACGCCCTCCGATTGGTTCCCATCTCCGTGGTCCACCACATCGGTTTCTGCCTGCTCCTAGGTTTTATCAGGGGACACACAGCATTAAATGAAAGAATGCATGCTTTTGTGACAATATACAATATATAATTTATTTTAATTTATATATCAAATTTGGTTGCAAAGCTTTTGGAATTTCGTCTTTTAATATGGTAAATAAAATCATGTGTAAATTTTTAAATGGTCTAGATCATATCAAGGAACAAAATTTTACTAAACGACAAATTTTGAAATTTATATAAAGAAAATTCATAATTCATCTTGAAATTTATTAAACGCCCAAGAAGAAGTTTGTTTGTTTGTTGAGTTACTACAATAACATTATTTTGCATATACAAATTTGTTGTTTTTAGTCAAAATTTTAAAATTTTCGGTATTACTTTGTATAATTTGAACTATGTTTCTCGATTTCTGAATCAAGTTATTTTCAAATATTCATTTCAAATCAGTGCCAACATGTTGTAACTATCGCTTTTTCGCTTCAATGGATTTTTAATAGAATAACGGTATTTTAAAAGTAAATATATTTCATGTAAATTTTCATCAAAGTAGCACGGGTTTTCCGTCGAAGCGAAAAAAGTGATAGTTGCAACATGTCGGCCTGGTTCCCATAATTTTTTATAAAAATTGTTTGTCAAATTTTTATAAATTACCAGTAAGTGGTAAATCGAGTGTTGTACTAGTAAGTTAAACCAAAGAGTATCTAATGTTAAAAAGAGTAACGAAACAAAGGAAAAATTTCCAACAAAAAATGCGTGGGTTATGCAATTTAAATGGGTTATACAATATGCTTACGCAATAAGAAAACGATATAAATTACGGTAAATAAGGGCGTGTAAGTGTATTGTGTAACCAATTTTAATTGCACAACCCACGCATTTTGTGATGATAATTTTTCATTCTATACTCTTTCGTTAAACGAAAATTTGCTCATTGTTTTTGCTTATTCAACGCTTATAAGAAAAACTTTATTTTTTTACATGGATGCCGTAATTGTTTGTGTTAACGGGCTAAAATAAGACATTTGTATCCAAATAAAAACACAAAATACAAAACGTTTGAACATCATTTTCCGTTAAAACCCGTTAAGCGATTGGAGCGGCATCTTCAGTTTTAGAATTAGATTTAGCGGCATCTTGAATGTGCTATTGCCCCATTTTGCTGAGGTTGCCATCTTCCTATAAAATCTAATATATGTATATACAATTGCTAATGCTAATGACATTTTTAGTCGGTCTTAACACGACCTTCACGTTTCCATTTTGTTCCAACTCACTGAATTCCGAGTCAAAGATTTTCTATACTTGTACATTCTGAAAAGGAAGTTCATACTTCTATTTTAGTTTGTCCCAAAGGTCTAGTAATTCAAAGTGCCTAATTCAAATTTACATTAGATTATAATCGATCATTCCGCGCGTTGTTAAACCGAGATCTTCTGGCTATAGATGTGAAAACAGCTATGATCCAATGACCTAGGTGTACCTACCCCCCCGCCCCCCCCCCATCGCCCAGTATTTTGAAACTAAATGGTTCTAATAAAATTTTCTAAGATACGCCACTGCCCATTCGGTTGTAACTCTAGTAATAGCCGCTCGTAAGCTAATTTTGCAGTTTACAGTACAATATACATTATCTACTTAATAATTATAAAATTTCTTTTAACAGTTCTACCCTAAAATCATTTGTGCTTCTACTATTTCTTATACTTTTCGGTAACTCATTATACATCGATATACTTTTGTAAAGTTTAGATTGAAATCACCCATAATTATTATCTTCACTGCTCCCAACACCATCAATCCCTCTAGCCACTCATTAAAGGCAGTTAAGAATTGCAATATGATAGCACTTGGTGACCTGTAATAGCTTATTATCATTCCCATATCATCAATCCTCTTTGCTCGTCCTACTTTTACTGCTAGCATCCAGTACTCCATCGGCTTACTAACTTGACTTATCAGCCTAGTCCCTAGTTTCTCGGTCACATACACTAGAACTCCACCTGAGTGCTTGGAGCTAGAGTTACATCTATAATGACTATACCCTTCAATTCGTAAAATACCATGTCCATTATCAGATATTTTAAAATCTCTCACAACCTCTACAATATCATCCAATCTACTTAATATGCCCGCCATAATTATAGCACCTGCTCACAAACACATAGTCCTTTACTTTGACACAGCTCCACTTGCAGTATACCTCGCCCTTACTTAACATCCATTGGTGCGTCTCCGGATCTACTTCCAGAACCAAGTCTATATCCCGAAATTTTTTATTCTCCACCACCTTTACTATTCTAAAGCAAAATCCGCCCCCCTTTTCTAGCCTACTTTGCTTTACAATTGTCTCAACAAAATCTGCCTGATTCACATCAGCTTCTTCGTTTATTTGGTGCAACTTGATCATGGGATTTTTAGCTCTCGGTATCTCCAACACGAACTTACTTTTCATGGATTCATCCGCCGTCTCTTTTATTTTCTGATCATCTTCCTGCCCTTGACATTTCAGCTTTACTTATACTTTGCACCTTTTCTATTTCAATTCCCAAGCTCACAATGCCCACTGCCACCTTCAGCTTCTTTTTAATATTATCCGAAGAAGTTTCCTTCTCACCTTCTTTAGCCTTAAAAACCGAGTGCTTGAATATCCTTACGCATTTGCAACACATCCACATAACTTTCCTTACTTTTATCGTCACTCTTGTTCATCACATTTCCTTTTACTATTTCCATCTCACATTTTAACCAATCTAGCGCCTTTTGAACCACCTCCTCCATTCTTTTCTCAAACAATTTCTTCATACCATCCAACACACTCATCCAAATTATCAATAGCAATCTTTTGAGTTTTGTCAAAATGTTTTCTTAATCACTTTTTATTATATCATAATTATTCGCGCATCCAGCACAAACATTTGTTTTTTAGAATTAATATTACATCATATTCCGTTAACTGCACACATTTCCTGCGGTATCTCATATTACAGAAAACTCCACGAGCTACTTCAAGTGTTTCATTTCTACTCTTACTAATACACTCTACACCTGCACATTCCATCACTTATTTTATAAATAACATTTACTTTTAGCTGATTATTAAGTTTTATTTCTTTTATTTTCAAGTGACGTGCCTACTCATCTTCCTGGTTACTAGAACATTAAATCGAAACTTATTGTTCAATAAAGTCGTTCTGTGGCACTATTCTGGTTTTCCCTGGGAATAGGGAATTGAGAAAAATATTTTCATAGTATTTTTGTCTAAATTGTATTTTTCTGGCCTACTGAGGAAACAAGTTTGGTGTAAATATACTTTGTTTTAAAATTTTTTGCACCAAACTTATTTTCTCGCCAGAAAAACACAATTTAGACAAAAATACTATGAAAATATTTTTCCCAATTCCCTATTCCCAGGGAAAACCAGAATAGTGCCACTGGCTGTTTTTTAAATCTTAGTATGCTTATAAATATTTCCTTGCGACTGCTATCACTTCAAATGACAATTTCTATCACTTGAAATTTTGACGTGACAAATAAATAAACAAATTTCAAACTAATGCAGCCAACTAAGATTTAAAAAAATTTCATTAAGCGTTTTGCACAAAATTATTTAGTAAATTTTGATTTTAAAATCTAGTAACCAGGAAGATCCATAGTCACGTCACGTCGCATGAAGTGATACGTCTAGGGAATTGAGTATTTATTTAGTCTTACCTAAAAAGTGATAGAAAGAAGGTTTAAAGTACAAGAATCTATGGTTGCTAGAAATCTGTTGACATCTTTTGTTTTAATTTAATGAATTAGGCATGTAAAACTTCTTTACAATCGCGAGATAAAATAAATCTAAACGTGCTAGGAGATCAGCTAAGCGAGTCAGTAAATCAAAAAAGCGAATGGTGACTTACCAAAGGTAAGAGCCGATCAACAATGAACACGAGTGGCGTAATTTACGATACGATCGTTGCCACTCGATCCGGTTCGGATTATACCATCATGTTTCACTAGTACGAAATTTTCCAATTTTCACAAAGGAAAATGAATAAACGAGACGATTTAGATAGGGTAGAATTTCTAGGTACAAAATCGACCTGCAAAAGAAATTATTGCAACCGTCATTTAAAAAGCACATACCTACCCCTAATACAAAATATGCTGCAATTCATTTTCAAACTTGGTTTCAAGTCGAACACATGATTATGAGAGTGGCCGAGAATTTTTTTTATCTGAAATAATCTGGATACATAATGGTGAATAAAACTGTTGGACAAACTGAAATAACCTCAACTCAAGTGTAAATAATTTTTGTTGCTAGCTTTATGATAATAAGCTCTCGAGCTCGGAAAATGATTATCCACTCGGCTTCATGCTTCAACAAGGACGCTGCAAATAAATCGTTACACATTAATCAAACATGGTGAGATTCTTCGAATAATAGAGCGGAAGTGCCTTCGTAGAATTCTTATAATGACATTTGACAAATGACGACCTTTAATTGGAACGAACAAACATTTTTTGGAAAATGCACAAGACCGGGATTTTCAATGTTTAGAAAGTAGAGGGACAAATAAGAAAACTGACTATGATGCAAAAACTTTTTAGAGTAACTAGTAACTAAAATCGATAACCGGGTCAAATATTTGCATGAGGATCAACTTATTGTAATTTATCGTTCTTTCGGACTAAATAACTATGAATGGAAAATAGGACATCTTCACTTCACATTCGGTGATAATATCTAACACCCCGCCTATGCAGGAAATATGTAAGTTACAATAATAAGATCCTGAATCAGTGATGAAACGACCTTTTCCAGAGGACGAAAAACAAAATATATTCGGAATTTCATATGTTGAAAGCGGCATCCATTAAATTTTAACAGAATGTATATTCCAAAGCTTAAAACCATAATGGATATGTTAACAGTCAGGTAAAAGCAATTAATTACAATTTAAATAGATAATCTTACCTAAAATTTCTAGTGGTTTATCGTAGTCACTTTCATCAAAAACCTTTCGTGGAAATGAGGTCATTAAACCAAATGGAATATCATTCCCTAATTTCAATTGGATAAATAAACGTACAGCTGATAACTGTTCCTTTGCTTTGAATGTTTGAGTTAATGCGCTACCATCCTGTAAACGAATTTGTATCCGAGTACTGGTATAATCTACTTTTGGTTTACTGGCACTCGTACTTGAGCTAACCGTCGCAATCGCAGGTTGTGGCGGTGGTGATACTTCAGGTTCGGAAGCAACCGCTGTTTCACCATGTCCGGCACGAAGTTTTCGCGCCGCTTTGTCCGCCTCGATTTGTTCACGTACACGATCACGTGCTGCTTTTTCCTCTGCCTTCTCTCTTTTTCGCAGATCAATCAGTTTTTTCATTTCTAACTCTTCCATTCGAGCTTTTGCCTCGAGCATATCTTTGCCGGATTTAATACGAATACGTTCCCGTTCAAGCGCCTCCTTTTTTTCATTTTCCTCGCGTTCCAACCGTTTTTGTTTTATTCTAGCTTCGACAAGAGCTAATTGTGCTTTACGCTCTTCTTCCGAAAGTGGTTTCTTCTCCTCGGTTGACTCTGAGAAACTGCTGTGGCCCGATTTAGCCGCATGAAATTCTACCTCTAATTGGGTTTTAAATAATCTACCACATTCATCACATTTAAGTGATTTGGCTTCGGGTTCAGATCCGGCGATTGCCTCGGGATCATCGGTTTTAGTTGCATCTGGATCTGAAGCCGATGGTGTTGTATCATTTAATGCAACTTGGGCGGAGGCGGGGGCGCCGGCGGCGACATTAACATTTTCTGATGGAATATCTTCGTCGGCATGTGCCAAAAGCCATTCCATTGCCGGTTCAACACCTTTGTGATTCGTTACTTGTAATGCACGCTCTCTATATGACAATTATATGGTAAACGTTAACGTAAAATAATTAAAAATTTATTAATTTTGTGCAAACTCACGCTTTTTCCTTTGGGAATCCCATTTCGATCAAGATTTGAATATCAGCCATGTTTACACTACGAAATTTTGTTAAATTACTACGACGCACACACTACGCTATTTAATTAATCAAACGTGTGTTTCTTTATTAAACCGTGCAACAAAATATATTAAATTATAATTAATTTATTTCAAATTAAAATAAAGTTTGGTCACAAACAGAAAATTTTTCTTTTTGCAGGTCGATTTTGACAGTACACACAATTGACATTTTGTTTTTGTTGTTATGCACATATATCGGTTTTGTGTCACCCGTTGTTATACCGGCGCATCTCTACACAACAAAATCATTTTATTTAAAAAATTTACCTAAAACTCACTTATATTGTACATAGTTTTGAATTTAAAACAGTGTAATGAAGATATTTGTTACAAAATGAATTAATTTCACATAAATTATTCTGAAACTGCAATGTCGACTTGTAGAGAATTTCTTTTTTTACCAAAATAAAATAGAAACTCTCCACTGCCTGACGTGTACATACCAACATGTCAAAATAATCGGAAAATAAATAAAACACATCTGTCGTGATTGTGAATTAAGTTTAAATCGAATGGATTTCCTAAAAAGTGGTTTAAAAACGGTGCTGGGTACCCAGGAGCCAGGTACCCAGCCAAGCGCGCCCGAAACAGTAGAACGGCTTGTTGACCGTGTTACTTCATCGACTCTATTGGATGACCGCCGCGATGCCTGTCGTGCCCTTAAGGCGATGTCACGCAAATATCGTATCGAAGTTGGGGCCCAAGGTATGACTGCACTCACACAAATCTTGGAAATGGATCGAGCTGACTGTGAAATAATTGGTTATGCGATGGATACGCTATGCAATATCACGTCAACAGAACAGTTCGAGGAGGAGCTAGACAATCCAACAGTAACCGTAAATATCGGAGAACAGTTTACCGAGATGTTTATTAAGAAACCTGAAAATGTTGGTACTATATTGAATTTTTTGGAAGAGTATGATTTTCGAGTGCGATGGCCCGCGATTAAATTCCTTACGAATTTATTGGCAAATCGGCCCAAAGAGATACAAGAAATTATTTTGGTTAGTCCGATGGGTGTTTCAAAGCTAATGGATCTGCTGGGTGATAGCCGAGAAGTCATTCGAAATGATGCACTACTGTTGTTAATACAGTTGACGAAGGGGAACGCAAATATTCAGAAAATAGTGGCATTCGAGAATGCATTTGACCGACTGTTCGATGTGATCAAAGACGAGGGTTGCTCGGATGGTGGCATCGTTGTCGAAGATTGTTTAATTCTAATGCTAAATCTGTTGAAAAATAACACCTCAAACCAACAATTCTTTAAAGAAGGTTCGTACATTCAAAAACTCTCACCAATGTTAGTCATTCCACCGGAACTAGAAGAATTGGGCTGGACTCCACAGAAAGTATCAAACATCCATTGTATGCTGCAAATAGTTCGGGCACTTGTGGCACCTAATAATCCACAACAAAATATTTCATCTTGTCAAAAAACTATGAGGAGTTGCGGCCTCCTAGAAGCACTGTGTAACATCCTAATGGGAAGTGGTGTACCTGCCGATATACTTACCGAAACCATAAATACCGTGGCCGAAGTAGTACGTGGAGATATTAGTAATCAAGAGTATTTAAGTTCCGTGATGGCTCCGAGTAACCCACCACGTCCAGCGATTGTGGTTTTATTAATGTCAATGGTCAATGAAAAACAACCACTTCCATTAAGATGTGCCGTATTGTATTGCTTCGAATCATTCCTATATCGCAACGAAGTCGGGCAAACAAATCTAATCCAAACCCTATTGCCATCCAGTACAGAAGTATCGACGCTTACCTCGGGCCAACTATTGTGCGGTGGACTCTTTAGTATCGATTCGCAAACAAATTGGTTTTCAGCGGTATCGTTAATGCACGGTTTAATTGAGAATCCCATCCAAAAGGAACAATTATTACGAGTACTGTTAGCCACGTCGATTGGGAGTCCACCGGTATCACTTCTTCAACAGTGCACAACACTATTGCAGCAAGGGAACTATCCAATCCAAAGTAAAATCGGTTTGCTAATGTTAATCTCGATGTGGCTAAGTCATTGTTCTCAATCAGTAAAAGGATTTCTCTCGGCGCCCGGATCGATTGCGTATCTGATCGCTCAAATTAGTGCTAACGAACACGATGAAAACGAATATCTAATACAAGGACTCTGTGCATTCGTAATGGGTCTCTGCATCCAATTTAACGATAATTCTATTGAAACGTCGCGTCGTGAAGATTTGTGTCAACTGCTAGTCAAGCGGATCGGTCTCGAAACGTTCAGCACCAAATTAGGTGAAGTATCGAAACATGAAAGCTACAGTAAAGCGGCTAAGCAACCCCAAATCCGGGTAAAATCCACACACGAACTAATGCTAGATTACGAATTTTGCAAACTGTTTAAGGCACTAGAATCGATCGTGGTGAAATCGATTCAAAATTTTGGCAACGGTGACGAAAATCAAACCAGCGAATTTCAACTCGCAACGGAAGCTAGCAGCTTAGTAGTGGCACAGTATAAGGATATAATTCGAGAGCAAGACACAAAACTGAAGCAGTACGACGAGAGTTTAAAACTGTATCAAAACGAAAATGAACAGTTGAAAAAGCAGATGAATGACTTAAACCTGATAACGTCTCAGCTGTCCGATCAAACGATTCTTTTAAAAGCTCAACTTCAGGCGGCCACCGATTTAAATAATCAGCTTCAGTACGCAATGCAGCAACAGCAACAGAACTCGATCCAGTCCAATGTGACGGCCGTAAGTCATTTGGAAAATCAGATGTCATCGTTGAATATTGACTATCAAACGCAAATAAATTTTCTGCAATCGGAAAATGCGCGTATTCTAAACGAACTTGAAATGTACAAGGACCGACTAAATGAGAGCGAAAGGCATGCGAATGATAATTCAGGAGAATTGGAAAAATTGCGCAAGGATCAAGAGGATCTGCTGGAGCTACTCTCGGATCAAGATGCTAAAATGGGTAAATTCAAGCAGCAACTTCGCGGATTAGGCCAAGTAATTGAGGGTTCAGACGAGGACGATGATGAAGAAGATGAAGAGGATGAAGGGCCGATCGTCCTTAACAAGTACAATAATAACATTAGTCAGAAGAGTGAGCAGAACAGCAATCATAATACAGATGAACTAAATTTGTTGTAAACTACCCTTCTGAACAGATTTAATTGTGCTGTACCATTTTATTGCGTTTATTTAATAAAATTAAAATAATATATTGATCCTAGCTTAGAATTTGCTTTATTAAACGAATTCTTGCCCACTTTTTACGAGTAATGCACGAATCAAATGCTTATTATAAAATATGTAATACAAATATCAAGAAAGATGTCCGCCGAATTCACCTACAAAGCGTTGCATCAATTTTTTGGATCCCAGGAAGGGCCAATTTCACTTTATAGCGATATTGAACATCGCTAGCAATTCCATTTCGCTCTAAGTAAACGGTGGCCAATTTTGGATTTTCTTTTAGCTTATCAACACAGCGCCAATCGTTTATGTTGTTATCGTTAAGCTAACAAGAAAAACATATTTCATTTCCTATTACTTATAAAGAATATTATTCACGGGACTTACCCATAACTCATCTAGTTCACCCAAATGACCCAAATTTTCAATTTTCTTTAGACGATTTTTGGCCAAATCAAGCGTTTCTAAATTAATGAGTGCATCCAAATTCTCGATTTGCTCAATACCATTCTCGGATAAATATAGCTCGGTTAAATTAACAAGCTTATCGAGATTCTCAATCTTTTGAATTCGATTGGCCTGCAACGACAGACACTGTAGCTCAGTCAACTTGTCAAGATTCTCGATTTTGGTGATTTTATTTTTTCCAAAGTATAGCTGCTTTAAATTTACCAAGGTGTCAAGCCCCTCGATTTTCTGTAATTAAATGGATTAAAATTTATCGAGCACCAGCACACCAAAGATTTTTTACCCTGATTTTATTGTCACCCAATTCCAGCATCGTTAGATTCACAAGAGTATCAAGTCCTATAATTTTCGGGATCTTATTAGCACAAAGGTATAATTTTTTCAAATTTACCAAGTTCGAAATATTCTGGATCTTTGTGACCCGATTAAAGCTTACGTCAAGGACTCTACAATAACAATGAAACGCATCAGAATTATTTCATCATGCAAGTGATTCATTCATACTTACTCTAAATTAACTAAACTATCAAGGTTTTCCAATTCTGAAATTTGATTATCGTACAGCTCGAGCTCCTGGAGGGTTGTTAAGGTCTCCAGATTTTCTATTTTCTTGATAAAATTCCAGCGTAGGTATAATCTGTGAATCGTAAAAACGGAAGGGATTAATGATTAATCCTTGAGTTTGTCAAAAAAAATTTACCGTTCTAAATTGATTAAGGGCTCGAAATTCTCAATTTTTCCAATTCGGCCGTGATTTAAATCGACTTCAGTCTGTTCTGGATCAAGCGTGATAGCATCCACTACCTTAACAACAGATGGGCCATCGCCACCCACACCATTGCCTTCGGGCTCGACTGATTTTATAGAATCTGAAGAATTTCCTATAAATAATGGGGCGCCATGTTATATTTTAAATATACATAACGTAATTCGTTTATAATTACCATCTGCCATCGAAAATATATAAATTAAATTATGTTTACTAATAAAATAAATAATAAAATCCCGATGCAACTGTATGCAAACTTTAAGAGGTGTGAAATGTCAAAACATTAACCCTAAATATATATGTTAAAATAATTTCATCATAGATGTCAGTGACGATGATTAACAAGATATAATTTTTGATTTCAAAAATTCTCATAAAAATGTATCCTTTCGTTCAAAATTTTATTTACAAGATACCAATTTCTTTCTACTTAAACATTGTTGTTTTGTTATTAAATATAAGATTTTTGAGGTCTGCTCCCACCCATTAATGCGCTGATTCTTCTTCTGAATCATGCTTCATACCGCTTCCTACAGGACCATGTCGTCTTTCCCAGATCATGCGATGCTTTTGTTTCATATATGCAGCCTTAGCCTTACCATAAGCGCCTAGATCACCATCTAAAATACAATATTTGAAATGTACCAGTCTCATGAAGAAACAATGTAATGATCACTTACACTTAGTAAACCAATTTTCAGCACCCTTTTCATAATTCTCTAGAATATCCTTACATTTAACTACATGATCGGGTTGCTCATATAAGATGCAATCTTCAAAACGTTGGCGTAAAATATTTAAAATTTCATTTTCAACAATTTTATCTCGCCGAAATTGATCGTCCGCCTCGAACTGGCATACCACATCATCCGTATAGCATTGATCAATGGTTGGCACACGACGGAATTGTTTATGATACCAAGGATAAACTTTTTGATTTGGAGTCACAATCGTTTCTGGAAGCAAAATAAACAAAAGCTTTACATTTGATATTATAAGGTTATGTTGTTATATAACATTTGAATGAACGACCGATGCATTTTTTTCTGCAGTATATTTGATTTTTAAAATTTATATAAATCATCACTAATTAAAGGGAGCATAATACCTCTAAACCAAGTAATTGGACCATCAATTATATTACTAAACGAATTAGCAAATCTTGCCATGGGGCTACGTCCCGTATCAACCATTCCGAACTATTGATCTGGTATTTAACGTAAATAGATTAAGACACTCGATAATCTGTAACAATATAAATAGAATTAGGATTTTTGAATTTATGAATACACTGCATAACAGTAAATTAATTACATTTATTTAAATTTATACAAAATCTTACATTTTCGTCAGCAGTCGAAAAATAGTCAAATTTGACAGAATTTTGACAGCGACTTTGGTTACGAAAAAATCAAGTTTTCGATAAACTGGCGCTGCGCCCCGTAAAAAGAAAATTATAACTATTTTTTAAGGTTTTGTTATGGCGAGTTCTATCGAACCAAAAAATAAATCAAATTACGTACACATTACTACGTGCTTTTCTTTTCATAATTACTTTTTATTTTGGAATACTATAAGTACAATTTTTTACTGAAAATAAAAACAATTAATGTGTTCTATATTGAAATAAAAATAATTTTGAATTTGTGTAATATGATTTCTCTTTTACCTTCCGAATTTGTGACACTTGACAGTTGCTTACACTCATTCTATAGAATTAAGTTAATTCTATGGATCAAATATTTTACATTCACATCAAATATTTTTTTTCGAAAGAACTTCACATTAAAAAAAGAGACGACCCTTCGTCATGATCGTCGGAAACGTCCAGTATTTACCCCGATAACCATAAAATATGATCACCAAATACTCCACCGAATGGCGCCAAAAACTGTTGTTTTAACAATACAAAAAATGTGAACAAATTGAAACAAAAATTTGTTTAATATTTGCCATAAAAATGTTTTTCCGCAAATAATTAGCAAAACGATTACTATTTGTAGATGGGAAGATACTTTTCGGTCACAAAATGGACCATTTCTTGTCGCTCTGGTTACCCAATCCAACGCACAATAAATGTTGTTGCTTAAAGTTATTACGAAATTAGAGTAGATGTCTTTTCTTTAATTACAAATATTTTCAGGTGCGCCAATATTTTATGAGTATGGGTGTCCCATTGGGGTTTTTGAAAATGAGTGGGATATGTAGCTGAGTCAATGTCATGAAGAAAAGTCTAATACGCATATGCCCGGAAATGAACCGTTACCCACTTAAATTGCATTTTATTTTTTTTCTTCTATTTTGTTGCGGCATTATTGATTCGAGCAAGACGTGTTTCGGCATTGCTAATAAAAGAAAATATGAAGTAATGGAGGAAGAAATAAATTTTCAGGTACCGATAAGAAATTCTCACCAGTTGGGAGATGAATTGACTCAATGAAACAATTCACTATGCTGCTTCGGCAAGTACCCCCATTATACAAAATAAGAAGAAGCTTAACATATCCTACACAATGGAAGTTAGAGAGTTGGTAAGAAAAAAACGACGGGCACGTAAAACCTGGCAAATAACTAGAACACCGGAGAACAAAATAATTCTTAACAATTTAGGTAACAGTCTCAAATCCCTTCTTAAATAAGTTAAAAATTCATCAATCAACATATATCTAGTTAGCCTAACCGATGAAAAAAATTCTGATTATTCACTGTGGAAGGCGCCGAAGGGACTCAAAAGACCCAAAATTCAAGTGCCTCTACTTAAAAAGGAGGATGGAACCTGAGCAAGAGGTCCTAAAGAGAAGGCTGATCTGTTTGCGGAGTATCTCAAAGATACCTTCCAACCCTTACTAAGACAAACGAACAATGAAAAAATAATGTCAATCCACAAGCTAGATGATTTTGATATACGCCCAGTAACTCTCCAAGAATTAAAAGAAGTAAAAAGCAGGGTATGATTTGGTTACTTACCAAATAATCACGGCTCTACCAGATAAAGGATTTTGTAAGCTATTACACATAATCAATGCAAGCTTTAGGTTAAAGTAAGTGCCGTGGCAATGGAAAGTAGCTGAAGTAATCTTGATAGCAAAACCTGATAAACCACCTAACGATAAAATATCATACAGTCCAATTTCATTGCTGCCAATTATGTCAAAACTCTTTGAAAATTTTTTACTAAAAAGACTTAAACCAATAATTGAGAACCGACAACTAATTCCACCACATCAATTTGGATTCAACGAAAGCATTCCACCATCAAACAGGTGCATAGAATCACCAATATTATTGAAAGAACGTTAGAACGTAAAAAAGTATGCTCCAGCATATTTCTGGACGTGCCAGTGTTCCGCATTGGTGTATTTTTTATATACAAAGGGTATTCCAACAAAAGATGAAGGAACCACCTTTGCAGATGACACAGCAATCATGGCGATCGGAAGTAAAGTCGCTGATGCAACGAGCAAACTCTTGAAGATTTTCAATGCGGTTTGTAACTGGACTAAGCGCTGGAGAATCAAGCTTAATGAGACGAAATCTATGCATATTAACTTTACATATCAAAAGGCTCCCCATCTACCGATAGAAATTAACTCACGACCGGTGCCATATACAAACAAAGCTAATGGTATGACCCTCGATGCCAAGCTCAAGTGAAGAGAGCATGTCAAAAAAAAAGAAGAGCTTAACATTAAGTTCAGAAAAATGTATTGGCTCATAGGTAGAGGCTCTGAGCTTACAATTCAAAACAAGCTGATGCTATATCGGCAAATACTAAAGCCGATATGGACCTACGGTAGGTATTCAAGTCTGGGGATGTACTAAGCAAACAAACGCCAAAATGATACAGACGTTTCAAAACAAGGTTCTCCGTAGCATCGTAAATGCTCCGTGTTACACAAGAAATTAAGACCTTCACAGGGACTACGCAGATGGAATACATCAAAGACGAATCTAAACAGTATGCCGCCAAACACGAAATAAGACTCCAGGAACATGGAAACCCCTATATTCGCCATATGATAGATAAACACTGTCGTTGAAAGAAGACTTCAAAGAACGAGGCCACTTAACCTAGTAAACATACCAAATTAAAATTAGTATTTTAAACAGGTTTAATTAGTTTTGGGACTAACCATTAGGTTTCACCCCAACAAATCAGAATTGTATAAACTAATATTTGCTCTACGAACTGTTGATTTACTGGCATCAAACCCAGCTTCTGTTCTGATTTTATTAGTGGAAAGGGATGAATTGGACGCTAGCCTATAAATTTTTTTTGTATCTTGTGGCGTCAGAACTGTCGCCGACCTTCCTTGGTAGTTGTTTTCATATGATGCACTGTCTTTTAAATAATTTCGCACATCATGCTCACTACGCTCGATTTTACGAGCTATAGCGCAGTTGTAAAATCCCTCAAAGTAGTAAGCATCGAGTTTTGCCCTTTCTGCCGTATTTAAAATATTTGTTCTACACATTTTAATTCTTGATCAACTACTGAATACTTATTTTGAAAATCTTGAAAGAAAAATTTAACAATTTCCACCGAAATTTATTCACAAATATTTAAATATTTCTTTTTTTATATTCCTTAAATAATTTATTTAACACGCATACTTGAATGCACACTGCTTGCTATGTCATTAAATTTATGTCTACAGTTTTTTCTTTGAACTGTAGATGGCAGTCATGTTCATAAAATGAAAAAACGAAAACCAACAGAAAAAAAATTATTTTTATACGTGTACTAAAGGTAAGGTTATGTCTTCTCGTAAATTGTAGGAAATGTGTACACATTTTATACGTGTTTACATATTTAACACATTTTAAAATGCATAATTGTATAATAATATTATGAATTAATACTTTTACCAATAGCTTTCTATTAAATTTTAAAATATATTATTAAAATATTTTTCTTGTTGTTTGTTTACAATTTTTTTCTGATCTAATATGACAGCAAACACAAAAAAAAATCAAAACAATCTTTTTAATTTTAGTGCTGCCTATAATAGCCAAAGAGAAAATTGACGATATAAATTGACGTCATATAGCAAAATTTTTAAAGCAGTGTGGCCTGTAAAATTCTAGGTGCACTGCTAAAACATACTTGATGTTAAGTATGCTACGGTCTAGATGTTACAGATTTTTCAGAGGGGGGTAAAGTAATCTAATTTTATATGAATTTTCCAGGTTGGTGCAATGGTAATTATATTCGGAAAAAAGTTTCTTCGTATGTACATAATGTTTTTCTTACCAAATTTTTAATTTTCTTTTAAATTAACATTGCATATTAAGAGCATGTATTCCTGAGACATTTTGCGACCAATTTTCTTACTAGAAATTTGTGATGTTTCCCAATTTCCAGTGTATTTATCGGGATTGTCAATTTCCACACCGAAGTTCTGATTATCTCGTGAGGTTTCATTCAGCTCCTATTACTTTTATATTTATAATTATATAATATATAATTATGTAATTCAAATTTTCTATTTATTAAAAAAAAAAACATAAAATTCTACTTTTATCAGGTGTGCAACTAAGTTTCCGGGTTTCACACATAGATAGTGCTAGCGACACATCTAGTTGTCATTTATGGAAGAAGTTGTGTTTTGTTCATAGCGTGGACAGTTGTTAACGATAACCAGTTGTAATACCAGCACATATCGCAACGCAAAAATACTTTTTCTAAGAACGAAAATGTCGAGTTTTGTGCCAAACAAACAGTATTCGCGAGAAGCTTTGCTTTTCTGCTTCAACTTAAAAAAATGCAGCTGAAGCACGTCATTTGCTTGAGGAGGCGTACGTCGAACATGCACCATCGAAAACTACCTGCGAAGATTAGTTTAAACGCTTCATAAGTGACGATTTTGACTTTGAGGACAAGAAGCGCTTCGGAAGACCCAAAACATTTGAACATACCGAGCTGCGAGCGCTATTGGATGAAGATGATACGCAAACTCAAGATCAACTAGCGTAGGCATTAAACAAGACTCGCCAAGGTATTTCCAAACATTTATATGCTATGGGAAAACTTCAAAAGGAGGGAAAATGAGTGCCACATGAGTTGACTCAGAGGCAGATGGAAAATCGAAGAGCCACTTGCGAAATTTTTCTTTCACGGCTTGCAAGAAAGAGCTTCCTGCATCGAATTGTTATAGGAGAGGTGGATTTTTTTAAGAATTCCAAACGGAAAAAGTCGTGGCTTTCACCTGGCGAAGCATCAACATCAAGGGCACGGCCAAATTGCTTCGGAAAAAAGAAAGTGCTCTGCGTTTGGTGGGACCAGAAAGGAATCGTGTACTATGAGCTGCCGAAATATGGCAAAACTGTCAACAATCTAAACCTTGCTATTGCACCCTCACCCTCTCTGATTATCACATGTTTCGGTCGATGGCGCAAGGTGTGCCAGGGCTATACTTGGCCAGTTTCGAATAAGTGCAAAATTGGTTGGATGAATGGTTTCGGTCCATGTATTGCGAAGGTATTCATGTATTGCCAGAGAGATGATAAAAATGTGTAGATAGTGAAGGACAAAACTTTGAATAAACCATTTTTTATATTTCTGTTGAAATTTTCCATTTTTCAAATAAACTCGGAAATTTAATTGCGCACCTAAGTATGTTATATTTGGACATTAGTGTATTGTTAGAATCACAATCTTCAGTACTAAGTAGTTGTTTAATGTAGGATCGAATTTTTGATTCTAAAATGTTTATTACTACAGATTGACGTTTAAAGTAGAACTTAATCGCTAATTCGGTCCTAAACACGTCTTTTACTAAGGACCAATTTCACAAACCTTTAAAAAAATCACAAGTCTAGACTTTGTGTATTAATAAGTGAAAAGTACAGTTAACCCTTTTAGACCTGTTGTATATGATTATGTAGAAACTTGTCTCAAAGAGACTCAGTATTCACGAAATTCATATTTTCTCCTCTATTGTATGTTTGTTTCAGTTTTCTATCTCTTTTTCATCATTCTATTTCTATTACAATAAATTCCCCTCAAACTACAAAAATGAGATCAGTATCCAATAAAACGTCAAGGTACAACCTTGTTAAAGTTAGATTCCAGCCGAAAGATAATGCAGATAGCGTCTTTGCTATCCCAGCCGAAAAAATATACAATATGATTTTTCGATAAAGCGGTCAGTAGATTCTATATAATCCGCTTCTACGTCCCCCGAAGTTCAAATCTAAAGCCCCTCGGAGGGCTAAGCGGGGGAGGGGAGCGCATTGACGTCACGCGTGCCCGTGACAGTTGTCGCAGCCGTTAGCCTCTACAATTATTGCATTTGTCTTATTGCGTTTGTCTAGTTAGTGTTTCGGCTGGAATAGCAGAGACACTATCTGCATTATCTTCCGGCTGGAAACTTTCGGCTAACTTTAACAGTATCAAGGTACAACCACTCGTTTTTTAGTGGTGGAAATCCTTTTTAGCCTAATTTTATTGCAAATACAAAAAAATTCTGGTAAGCCAAATAATGTTTCTTATACATTTAAATAACCAATAATGTATATTCAAATAAATTTTTCTCAATTTAATATGATGAACATGTAGATGTACAAATGTAGCCAACGGTCGTGTACTTCCTCGTATAGAAACGATTTTAATATCGAAGATTTTTTTGGGGTCGCATTATATAGAAAAATGGGGTCCCGTACGAAATTGCATATTTTAAAATGACATTTTTAAAACAGACATTTCTCAAAACTGCATATTTCAAAACTGCATAAGGTACGAAACGGCATAAGGTACAAAACGGCATTTTTCTAAACGGCATTTTTTAAAATGGCATTTTTCAAAATTGCATGTTTCAAAACGACATAGGTACCAAAATTTAGGTGAAGGAGAATATTAAATGCTAAACCTTTTATATAAAACATGTAGAATAAATTTGTCATAATCAATTTAATTTCAACAATTTTATTGTAAATTCAACCATACCATAGAAACATGTGAAATTTAATATTAATCGACTAAGAAATAGTCAAGTTCCTTTTCATTTGGCTTTATCCTAGAATTTAATCCAAGAATTGTTCACAAATATTCAAAAATTTCATTCATCTCAAATTTCATCGTGTAATAAATAACCGTGCCTGTTGGTCATATTCCAGAAATTAATGAAAAGATAATTCTAGATTCATAGTCGATTAAAATATTTCATTCTGTTTTGTGCAGTTTTAAAAATGTCGTTTAGAAAAATGCCGTTTTGAGAAATGCAACTTTAAAATATGCAGTTATGAACGGATCCCAGAAAAATGCAACAAAATTTTGTCCCAAAAATATGCAACGAAATAAAAAAAAAGTAAATACGAGAACCAAAACACGCTGGTGCGCCGAAAATCAATTTTTGGGCTCAAACTTTTTTATTTTAAGGTCTATATCTACGTACACATATATAGAGTACAAGTACTCTAGCCAAAAACAAATCAGTAGGCTTAAGTTTTTTTATTTAGGCATTAAGCAAAATTTCAAGGCCCATCTTCGATGTTTAAATGTTTACCCTTAGGCCCAATTTGGCATTTTTTTCGTTGGTTTTTTATTTGATGGTTATCAGTATTAAACACTGTGTTTGGTTATAGATGGCTCGTAAATATGTATTGCATGACGAAATGTTGGCCATTCTCTATAAAGACAGTGACAATCTTCATGATGCTGCGAGGAGGGGCAAGATGAACCAATCTGTTTTTGGGATTACGATAATATTCCGAAACTATGTTGCAATACAAGTACCAATAAAAGACGTCCAGCTAGAATCGAAGTAGAACAGGCGGTGAAGTTGACGAAAACGCATCTTAAAATATATCTCCAAAATGTTCAAACTTTTAAATTGACGGATTTACATGAAATTAAAGATTTATAGGAGTTCATATATTCATCGGATGTACAAAATTTCTTCAAATCAGAATGTACTGGAGCAATTTTATAGGAATCAAACACGATATGCGAACTATGACCAGGGACCGATTTTTTCAATTGCAAACTAACTTTCATGTCACGTCACCAACAATTTGGACATTCCATAAATTTGGTTTCTTATTGCTCCATTCCACACGAGGGTGTTTTGTGTTTTGGCATTTTTTTCACACCAAACTAGTTTTATTATGTTTTATTCTTCTCTGTCTTAAATAAAATTTTAACTAAAATGAGTGAAAAATGTCCTTGAAATATTTTTTATTTCATTTATGTTTGAGTTGTGTGATTGCACAGAAAATTTGTTTAGTCGCAATTAAAATTTGTATCATAGGTAAACGGGGAAAGGAGCGAGGAAATATCCGGCATTTTTTTTCTCGTATGCCATCGCTCATTTTTACATAAAATGGTACCCAAGCAACCGAAAACATGCCACAAGAAAAATCTATTTGGCGCAGTTTTAAATCAGGACTGAAAGGGTTAACAATATCTCATGTTGAATTTTGACTCGTGTTTTCCTTTCTTGGATTTAGATACCCAAAATCTGAACTCCTTTATTAACACCAAGTTAATAAACTGTGATTTAGTGTGTAACACATCCATCATTTTTTCAAAGGTAGCATTCAGTAAATACAGTTAATTATCTATATTGAAGATCATACCTAAATCAGACTAATTGTTGACCTCTAAAACGTGGCGAAATCGATTTAAAAAATAATACCAATTTTCTTACAAGTGCCATGCAATTCGATTATATGGTCACACTCCAAAATCCATCTATCTCATAGTCAGTCAATCGCACAGTGTCAATGTTAAAATTACTCAAACGCAAATCATATAAATTATTGGTAACAAATAAAACTAAATCGTATCTAAATTAAAATTTCAGTTTGCATTAATCTCTTAGTAAAATAGTTTATCTACATGAATTCGTTTTTTGTGATAGTTGTGTTAGGGATTTGTATGGCCTGTCCGCTCGAAGTGTTAACCGTTGCAAGTGATAATGAGAATGGGACAACAACTTATCGTAACTCATCACATTTTAATGTGATCAGCTACGAAGATCATGAATATCATAAAGTGTACGACAGTGATAAACCGAGCGAAGATCGTGAGAATATTGTGACAAAACGTTTTAATCAGAACCGATATTCTAACCGTAGTGCAATTAATGGTGACGGAAATAAGACAATCATCGTGCAATATTACTATAACGATGACAATAATAAGCTTGATGATGAGCAGCCAAGTCACAAAATTAAAATTACTAAAAATTACAAGATGGTCAAATTGCCAAATAAAATCCCGATGGTGTCGCCGAAAGATGAACATTACGATAAATATGTAAATGAAAACATTGACGACGTAGAATTTATAAATTTGGGGCAATTTACATCGCACAGTGTTGCAATTCAAATTAATTTTTATTTAGTGTTAGTGGTTACAAATTGTGTTGTAATAATAAATTAAATTGAAAATTTTTTTATCTATAGACATTAATAAAATAAATGTTGCCTGTCGCACTCCCCCTCTCAAAACATTTTAAGCAAATTATGATTTTCCCTGTACGTTCTGCTTTATGGGCCCCTATTTGTTTTACAATTAAATAGTTATCATATAAATAGTTTTTATCGTCATGTATTTAATTCATCTGTTGTATGCTAGTAATGGACCGGAAACTATTGAATTACTTTGATGTTTGCCATGTTAAAGCAAGTGTCATAATATTAACTGCCACTGTATGATGAGTGGTTAGTTTCTCATAATGGATTGTATCGAAGAGCTTAAGAGTATAAAACACCTTAATATTTTTAGTGGTGGGGATATTCATTCCTATATAATAATGTTTAATAATTTGTTTAAAATGAACCCTTTCTGAACCAAAATGAGGCAGGACCCGCTTTAACAATTCACATCTCTCCGCTTACCAAATAATGTAACCCGAACAGTTTGTTAATGAAATATAAAAATTTATTTATCAATTCTAGTGCTAATCATGTTATAAAGTTTATTAGCGTTCAATGTGGTAACGACTGGCCGAGTCATATCTCGATCTTGTTCGCAGACCAATTACAGCATAACAAATGAAGAGGTATAATTGTGGCCAACACCTGACTTTGTTTTACGACAAATGCACATACATAGATCTCGAAAACACCACAGTAATTTCTAAAGCGATAAATTGAACCTACCGGATTTATGATAAAAATTGTCTTGTATTAGCCATTGCAAAAATTGAAAATGCTTGAATCTCCGAATTTATGGAAAAAGCTTAAATAAAGTTTCATTTCGATCAATCATTCCGTATGAGCTGTACAGGTGTCAATTTTTTTTTTACTGAAAAACAGTTTTATGACAAAAATCGTCATTTCCGCTTAAATTTTGGAAAACTGATCTGGACCTGTACTGTTGCAAAATTACGGTAATTTAGAGTTAGTTTATAACCGGGTTTACCGTAAATGATAAACTTTTCAAAATACATGCAAAATGCGGAAAGCTCATATGGAAGCTGTCACTTCCGGTGGACACATTTCGCTTAAAATTAACTGGGATCTCTCAATTTGTGGTAAAGCTTATAGGTATGAAGTTTCATCCTGATCAATCAGTCCATTTGAGCTATACAAAGGTCGAACTTTGGTGTAGCAAACGGTCATTTCCGTTTAAAATTTGGAAAACTGATCTAGAACGGTATTGTTGCAAATTTAATTTAGAATGTTTTAGTTTATAATCGATATTCACGAGTGTGAAGTATTCCAGACTTTCCATAGATGTTATGTATGTATGAGTATCACACTGCTAATTCAAATTCAAATAGGAAAAAAATGAATCATGTTGGAAATTTTAGTACAATCATATAAGTATGAGTCTTTTTTAGAAAATGACTCAAACCTCAATTTAAATAAAAAATATATAATATTTTCTAAAAAAAAAAATTTATAAACAAACTCAACAATACGTGGTGTAGAAATTATCGAGATTTTTTAAAAAACATATTATGACTTTAAAACGATTAGAATAAATCATAGAAAATAAAACTTTGTATCAAAAAACCCTAAGTCAAGCATTGTAAGCACAAAATGGTTTACTAAGAAGACTCAATGAAAAATTTCATGTACTATAGGAAAAAATGACCGATAATGGCCATCCAAATTTGAGTAAAAATGACATCTTAACATCTAGAACATCAAAATTCGTAACATTAAACCCGAGGTCGAGCATTATTAGTAGCAGGTGGTTTCTGTTAGGTGACTCTATGACAAACATCGTGTACTAGCCACACCTGAATCACGATCTCCGGGAATGGCCGATAATGGTCATCCAAATTTGGGTAAAAATGACATCTTAACATCTAAAACATCAAAATTCGTAGCAATAACCCCGAGGTTGTGCATTATTAGCAGTAGGTGGTTTCGGTTAGGTGACTCATTGACCAACATCGTGTACTAGGCAGACCTGAATCACGATCTCCGGGAATGGCCGATAATGGCCATCCAAATTTGGCTAAAAATGACATCTTAACATCTAGAACATCAAAATTCGTAACATTAAACCCGAGGTCGAGCATTATTAGTAGCAGGTGGTTTCTGTTAGGTGACTCAATGACAAACATCGTGTACTAGCCACACCTGAATCACGATCTCTGGGAGTGGCCGATAATGGCCATCCAAATTTGAGTAAAAATGACATCTTAACATCTAAAACATCAAAATTCGTAGCAATAACCCCGAGGTCGTGCATTATTAGCAGTAGGTGGTTTCGGTTAGGTGACTCATTGACCAACATCGTGTACTAGGCAGACCTGAATCACGATCTCCGGGAATGGCCGATAATGGCCATCCAAATTTGGGTAAAAATGACATCTTAACATCTAAAACATCAAAATTCGTAGCAATAACCCCGAGGTCGTGCATTATTAGCAGTAGGTGGTTTCGGTTAGGTGACTCATTGACCAACATCGTGTACTAGGCAGACCTGAATCACGATCTCCGGGAATGGCCGATAATGGCCATCCAAATTTGGCTAAAAATGACATCTTAACATCTAGAACATCAAAATTCGTAACATTAAACCCGAGGTCGAGCATTATTAGTAGCAGGTGGTTTCGGTTAGGTGACTCTATGACAAACATCGTGTACTAGCCACACCTGAATCACGATCTCTGGGAGTGGCCGATAATGGCCATCCAAATTTGAGTAAAAATGACATCTTAACATCTAAAACATCAAAATTCGTAGCAATAACCCCGAGGTCGTGCATTATTAGCAGTAGGTGGTTTCGGTTAGGTGACTCATTGACCAACATCGTGTACTAGGCAGACCTGAATCACGATCTCCGGGAATGGCCGATAATGGCCATCCAAATTTGGCTAAAAATGACATCTTAACATCTAAAACATCAAAATTCGTAGCAATAACCCCGAGGTCGTGCATTATTAGCAGTAGGTGGTTTCGGTTAGGTGACTCATTGACCAACATCGTGTACTAGGCAGACCTGAATCACGATCTCCGGGAATGGCCGATAATGGCCATCCAAATTTGGGTAAAAATGACATCTTAACATCTAAAACATCAAAATTCGTAGCAATAACCCCGAGGTCGTGCATTATTAGCAGTAGGTGGTTTCGGTTAGGTGACTCATTGACAAACATCGTGTACTAGCCAGACCTGAATCACGATCTCTGGGAATGGCCGATAATGGCCATCCAAATTTGGGTAAAAATGATATCTTAACATCTAAAACATCAAAATTCGTAGCAATAACCCCGAGGTCGTGCATTATTAGCAGTAGGTGGTTTCGGTTAGGTGACTCATTGACCAACATCGTGTACTAGGCAGACCTGAATCACGATCTCCGGGAATGGCCGATAATGGCCATCCAAATTTGGCTAAAAATGACATCTTAACATCTAAAACATCAAAATTCGTAGCAATAACCCCGAGGTCGTGCATTATTAGAAGTAGGTGGTTTCGGTTAGGTGACTCATTGACAAACATCGTGTACTAGGCAGACCTGAATCACGATCTCTGGGAATGGCCGATAATGGCCATCCAAATTTGGGTAAAAATGACATCTTAACATCTAAAACGTCAAAATTCGTAGCAATAAACCCGAGGTCGAGCATTATTAGCAGTAGGTAGTTTTAGTTAGGTGACTCAATGACAAACATTGTCTACTAGCCAGACCTGAATCACGATCTCTGGGAATGGCCGATAATGGCCATCCAAATTTGAGTAAAAATGACATCTTAACATCTAGAACGTCATGCATTATTAGCAGTAGGTTTCTTTGTTAGGTGACTCATTGACCAACTTCGTGTACTAGCTAGAACTGAATCACGATCTCTAGGAATGGCCGATAATGGCCATTCAAATTTGAGTAAAAATGACATCTTAACATCTAAAACATCAAAATTCGTAGCAATAAACCCGAGGTCAATCATTATTAGCAGTAGGTTGTTTTAGTTAGGTGACTCAATGACAAACATTGTCTACTAGCCAGACCTGAATCACGATCTCTGGGAATGGCCAATAATGGCCATCCAAATTTGAGTAAAAATGACATCTTAAAATCTAGAACATCAAAATTCGTAGAAATAACCTGGGGCGGAATCATGAACGCCGCACGGACATTTTAGACGGTAGAGAAATTTTATATGGAAAGCAGTAATAATTCTACCAGTTTTATTCTGTTGTTTCAAAAAAAACCTTACAAATTCGTTCGATTGCTATAAAGCTGACGGATGAATTATTTTTTTTCTGGCTTGCTATTTGTGTTTTTTTTGCGAAACAAAATCGGTACAATTATTGCTGTTTTCCATATAAAATTTCACTACCGTTTAAATTTTCCGTCCGGCGTTCATGATTTCACCCCTGAATTCGTCGATTGTTAAGATTAGCTTATTAAGCTTAGTATTTATCTGTATTTACCTCAGACTTATTTCATGAATTTGGATATTTGGAAAGAGGGATAGTCATTATTTAACTCTATAGAAATGTTAACTAGAGATTTTAATATTATTTTGTAATTGTTCTTATTTGATTTAGAACTAATTATTTTATAAGAATTTTGATGTTTTAGATTTTAAGATGTCATTTTTACTCAAATTTGAATGGCCATTTTCGGCCATACCCTGAGATCGTGATTCAGGTCTGGCTAGTACACGATGTTTGTCATTGAGTCACCTAACCAAAACTTCTTACTGCTAATAATGCTTGACCTCGGGTTTATTGCTACGAATTTTGATGTTCTAGATGTTAAGATGTCATTTTTGCCCAAATTTGGATGGCCCTTATCGGCCATTCCCAGAGATCGTGATTCAGGTCTGGCTAGTACACAAAGTTGGTCAATGAGTCACCTAACCGAAACCACCTACTGCTAATAATGCACGACCTCTGGTTTATTGCTACGAATTTTGATGTTCTAGATGTTAAGATGTCATTTTTACTCAAATTTGGATGGCCAATATTAGACATGTTTGATGTTTGTGATTCAGGTCAGAGTCACTTATCATTAGTCAGGAGATTTTTTTGGTTTTGTTTACTAAATTTGGATGGCCATTGACGATCATATCTGGAGATTGTGATTCAGTTCTCTCTAATTCGTTAAGTAGTGTATTAAGCAAATACCTAAACCCATCTTGTTTTAATAATGCACTGCTTCTGGTTGATTATTACCAATTTTTATTAAATTTTACTGCTATAAAAGGACATTTTTATTTGCTTATAAAAGCAAAAAATTCTTAAGATTCGATATATTTTTTTAATCTCCGGAATTTTCTTATTAGAATTCAATGAGAAATTCATAATTGGTTTGAGTTCAGTATATTTGGTTTGCGCCCCGACTGTTTAGTACAATATTTTGGTTAAACATTTTATGGTTATGTTACAGTAATATTTTTTCTCCGTAATTTATCAATTAAATTAATTTTTTCTTTATTTATAAGATACAATATTTTTCTGCCATTTTAATTAAGACAATTTGATATACGTCTTATAAATATACTGATAAAATTTGCTCGATTTCATTAAACTTATCTTGATGTGCTTATTTTTTAAATATCGTCAACTCAATGAATATATATCTGTCTCTTGTTTCTATCTCACTTTTATTTTATTTCAATGATTTGAATTAAAATTATGTATAAATTTTGTAATTTATATAAAAATTTGTTCTATGCTTTCTAAACTATTTAAAATAATGTAAAATCAAACATAATATTTTACTTTTCATTAAGAATTTCGCAAATTAAAAATCATAACAGTGTACTCCACACAACTACATAGAAAGGCTTTAAAATTCCAATTGGAATTAGAAGAATTCCAATTAGATTTGTATACGTATACGACTTTAATCTATGGAAAAATCTATGGAATATTTCACGGGCCCTCGTTATTCTCGTAAATTTCTTACTTTTTAAAATATTTGCAAAAAATGAAAAAGCTCCTATGGAAGCTGCCACTTCACCGGTAGTGAACCGATTTCGGCCAAAAATCACAGTGATCTCCCAACTTATGAAAAAGGAAGTTTGACCCTGATTATTCAATCCGTCTGGTCTGTAGAGCACCATCAGACATTTAGTCTGCACGTACGCACATAAAAGAAAGTAATAGCAAGTCAGGCTTGTCAAAAACAAATAACCGATGGTATACAATTATGAGGTTACCATCAAAATCAGGGGCGGTATGTTGTACCATCACTTCGGATCGAAATTCGAAAAAAGTCGAATGACGGTATGTCGTATAATTTTCGAATCGCGATAAATGATAAAGTTTCATTATTTAAATCCAAAGTAATAATAAATGTAGCTGACATTTCGTTCTAGAAAAAGTACTGCAAAATTAAAAAACGATAAAAGTCGAAAATGATAAAACTTTCACTTTTCGATACGACATTTTTCGAATTTTGACTTTTTTCGATTCGAAGTGATGGTACAACATACCGCCCCAGGTATGCATTTCAAGATTCCGACAATCAAAATCCCGAAACTCAAAATGCCGGGTTCAAACGGAATAGAACTAAACCATTTCTACAAATTTAGTTCGCAGAACGAGATTGATGGAACTCAATGGTTGATGGATTCTCTAAAATGAACCTTGGCAATTCGTTCATAATTATTATTTTTTCGCTGATGTTACGTCTCATAGATGGATTTGGCCACCTTTTTGCTGGTGTGCTGTGGGATGTTGTTCTTACTTCTTTCATCAAATCAAGTTGGTTTGGTGATTCGTTATTAGTAAGAAAAATTGAATGTATGTAGGTACTCGACCCAAACTTTATTCAAAATATTAATGAGTTGTGTCTTTTTGTGGAGCATTAGCATAGACCTTATCTTTCACGTGGCCCCAAAGAAAAAAGTCTAAATGTGTTAAATCACAAGATCTCGATGGCCAATTGTGTGTGATCACCTCTTCGAGAAATAACACAATCAGGAAACTTTTCTTGCAAAATTGCGATTGTTTCGTTGCTTGTGTGGCACGTAGCGCCGTCTTGCTGACAATCAACGTCGTCCACATCAATATATTCAAATTCCGGCTATAAAAAATCATTAATCATAGCTCGGTAGCGCAATCCATTCACTGTAACAGTTGCATCAGCCTTATTTTAGAATAAGTAAGGTCCAATCACGGAAGAGGAGAGGATGGAGAGGCTTTTCAACAATCATTCCTGGATTTTCTGAACCCCAAATGCGACAATTCTGCTTATTAACATAGCCTCCGAGGTGAAAATGGGCCTCATCACTGAAGATGATTTTTCGATGAAAACCCGGATCATTTTGAGGCATTTGAAGGACCCAATCAGCGAAGATACAACGTTTATGTTGATCGACCGGCTTCAGTTCCTATGTTAACTGAACTGTAAAAGCCTTAAGATCTAAGTCTTTATGCAAAATACGATGTAATGTCGTTTGTGGAATATCTAATTACAAAGATCGACGAGGAATCGACAAACCTGGGTTTTCGTCAACAATACGGGCTACAGCTGCAATATTCTCAGTTGTTCTTGAGCGACCGTCACGGTTTTGATTCTTCACATCACTAACTTGTCCCAACAACTCAAATTTTTTCACCAGTTTCACTATTGCCGGCCGAGAAGGTGCTTCATGACGACCCAAAAGTGCTTTTGTTTTGCGAACTGTGACTGCAAAATTTTCACCGGTTTTGTAGTGAATTTTAACAATTTCAATGCGTTGTTGAAGCGTGTAACATTTTCAGTAATGGCGTAGTTTTCACTTGTCAAATATCAAAAGATGACAGCTTCAAAATTCACAGCTGCAAAAATAGCAGGCTATTCAATTTGTAAGCCAAGATTCAGATTACAAGAACCATTTTGAATGAAGTTCTTTGGCGACCTATAAAACGCGCTCGATCCTTAGTGGTTGTGACATGGGTTGTAGGCTTTAGAAATTGATTATGAAGGAATAAGGATTAGAAACTTGAAATAAATTTTGAATAAAGTCTAAAATCTCGAAAATGAAGAAAACTCGCATTCAAATTTTGGAGATTTATTCTGATTATGGTGCGTTATTAGAGTATTTTGGTGAAATATGGATTTGGAGGCTCGAAAGTGTAGCAATATTCTATATTTTGGCCACGTTGCATAAAATTTAGTCATTTCTAGACTGATTAGGTCAGAAACATTTTTAAGATGCACAATATAAATAAAATAGGACCAATTGGCGCGAAGAAAATTTCATGTTATGTTATATTATTTACACCGTTGTGAAGTTAGCACTTTTGGTCCTAAATCTAGCACTTTCAGATTAGTTTTAGCAACATAAAAATCGATTTTGCACAAAAGTCAAATAACGTACTTGCATTACAAGATGATCTGGGGGTGGGATCCATGTCAACCAATGGTTACACTCTTCATTACAGCGGCCATCAGAATGGAGAAAAAATTGGAGTAGGCTTTCATCCATCCGGCATGTTAACCAACTTATATCGAGTTTCGCCTTAATAATATGCGGATATGCACGGTCAGACTCCACACTAAGAAATTTAACTTCACGAACGTTAATGTATGTTCATGCACTCACCGGAAATAAATCAGAAGGCATCAAAAATCTATTGTTTACCAAGTTGGAGGAAGCAATCAATAACATCCCGCACATTCGTACAATTTAGTTGTATCAGGTACGTTTTTTTCACATAAGACAATCCACAATGTCACGTGGATATCGAATGATAGAAGAACGGAAAACCAAATGAACACGCGGAATAAGGAAATTCAAGGGGACGCAAGAATCTCATTAGACTTCCATCCAAGAAGCACAGCGATCAAAGACCTCTACTTCCAAAATCTTCTAAATGAGAACCACAAAGTGACCCTCATAAGAGCAATTGCTCCATCAAGTGAAGAGGCTTTTGTCGAATATCCCAAAATGGAGGAAGTAGGCGCAGCTGTTAGTAGATTGAAAAAATGGAAAGGCACCCAGTCTCAATGGAATCCCCGCAGAAGTAATTATTCTCGGGCGCTACTCTTGCATCAAATCTATATGATCTTATCGTCTCTATTTGGGACTAAGAAGAGCTGCCGGATAGTTGGAAGACCGCGCTCATACGTCCGTTACACAAAAAGGCGACCGTCTTATTCATAGTTTTATGGCGATACGAAGAGAAATTGACTTTAAAGATCAATATGCGAGTAAATGATGCATCCGTTGAACGTTTTGCAACGATATTATTGGGAATGAGAAAATGGCAAATCGAAGAATCCACACACTGAGCGCTGACACCCAACAGGTGCGAACATGTTGAGTAAAATCACGGCCAAAGTTATAAAAATGGCGGTGATTTCACAAATCATGATAGGGGACACCGCTGCACGTTTTAATATTGAAAATGGCGTACCAATCATTCTTCTCCGAAACATCAATTCACCACGACATTGCAAGGGTACCAAGCTTTTAGTGAAAAAGATGATGAATAATATCATCAGGCATCTCGGTGCGACTAGCATTTTCAATTACCATCAACAAAGCACAGCGAAAACCGCTACCAGTTTGTGGACTAAATTTGGAAAATCCTTGCTTTTCACATGGACAGCTGTATATGGCCTTCTGATTTATTTTTGTAACGCAGACATCAGAGGCACTTCAAAAACAGTAATTAAACACTTACTTTTGTCTTTCACCTGATTTACGTTTGGTGCAATAGAACTCTGAGCTCGGTTAAGCTTTTGAGCGGATGGGGACACTACAGCTATTATCTTCCCAATTAGTGACGCTTTTTTTCGCCCACGCAATAAAATAGATTTATGAGCACGTTTGCCGCCAAATATTTATCGCATGCACTATCTTTGTGTCATATTACACTCTTCACTGTATATGCAATGATCATGCAATTCGTTTATTATCCCATGCCGATTTATTCGCAATTTTTAAACAACTGTAGTGAATGGCTTTCAGCCAACCCGCAGTTTTCACTAAGAACGCAGAGGCCTCTGTCACTGCGATTTTGCCGGCTTAATCTAACTGTAATGGGCGTGGGGAAGTTAAGGCTTGCGTGCTCCTGGCCTACACCGTGTAACAGAAAAATGAATATAAAAGCAAATAATAAAAACTGAAATTAAGTTAAGTCGACCAGAATTTGTAGAACAAAATTTGAGGAACGTGATAAATTAATCATAACCGGGTGTGTCTATCTGGCGACGACCGGATCTCTCCGAGTGACAAGTACCCAGTTTGCTGAAGAGACCCCCTCGAATGACCCATCGAAAGCCCGGCCGCATAGAAGCAGCTTAGAGGGTAGGGACGTCTTCTCAACAGACCGGGCTTTAGCTAATCCCCACAATTCACACTTCGACAGCATGTTATCGAATGGACGACACATTTGCTGGATTCACCACTCCGACCCTGTGGATGTCTTGCCAAGAGGATGAAAGGAAGTGGCAAGCCCAGCCGGTACATATAGCAACGGCACGAAATAAGAATCCCCCTCACATCATACCGAGCCGTATAAAAATTTTAGTAATTCATTTCAATTATGTTTTTCTTTATTTTGAGGAAAAAAATAAAAAATAAAAAAAATAATAAAAGACGGGGAAAAAAACTAGCGGGAAACAGACCCACGCCGATTGATATAGGTAAAAAAAGGAAATGGTAACAAACGAGGTGGGAATAAAATAAACTAAAAATGAGGAAATAAAACAAAAAAAAAAATAATGCCACTGAACTCACAAAAATGTCGGGGCAAGACCAATGTGCAACCCTGGTCCCGCGCACGACACCGGTCATCCGGTTCGAGATTACAATATATACAATATAAAAAAAGAATTATAAAAAATTGAAAAATATATTCAAAAATTGAGAATTGAATTAGAAAAAAATAAAAAGGTACCTTCGTGACCTTCCGAACGGTCCTATAAAACTGGGTCGTGGCGTCTCCTCACCGTTAATCTCAAAAATTGCAAATAGCCGGCAAACCCGTAATTATAAAGGTTGCGGCCTTGTAACCGTCCTGCCACAGGTGAACGGCGGAGACGTGGCGGCTTGATTGTGCAGATTAAGTGTCTTTCCCCCGATGTGGCCCTACCGCCGGTATACTCCAACTTTTTTTATTAATCGAATATCATTTACAAAAAGAAATATTCTGAATTTAGGTTTAACTTATTGAACACATGTTCAAGAAACCAATCTGGCATTGCTCGCCATATTTAAACAAAAAGCTTAGAAAACTAAAAAAATGTTTCTAAAACCAAACACGACTATCTTATATAACACCCAAAACGAGACTTCCAAAAAAATTCTCGCACCACACAAGAATACAGAAGAATATTTTTGTTGTGTTTGCGCGCGTCACTTGCACTCTCTCTCTCTCTCTTTCTTACCCGTATCAGCTGCACGCACCAAAACAAGAAAACACAACAAAAATACTCTTCTATATCTTAGCCGCTCGCACACACGCACAAAGAGTACACATTGTTCTCGCTCCAAAAATCAATTGACGTTTACGTAAATCAGAATATTAATGCCCAAATAAAACAAAGCAATAATGCCCAATTCACAAAATAATGTAATACCAAATGACATAACACAGATGGCAGTACCTATTCAATTTTAACGAAATTTATATATTTTTCTTTTTACAATGAAAAATTAAAAATAAAAATAAAGTAAATTATGTTGGGACCGTCAAGGTGTCGTAACATGACCACCAGAGCAACCAGCTCTTCTCAATTGACCATCCGTTTTTTCAGTATATTCTTAATGTTTTGAAGATTGTTTATGAATCATTGGACCATCTGAAAATTGAAAGTAGATACTAACTAGATAGAATTACCTATTTTTATTCTAACTACTACGTAAATACAATGCGAGTTACAGTGGTATTTTGAGCATATCTTCCCGGTGATAATATGTGCAGATGTTGTCAGATTTACAACAGTTTAAACAAATTTCTTTCGATTTTGCATTTGAAGCACTTTGTAGTCCTAGTGAAGTCTTGTAACTCTGCATGAAGATTGACCATCCCAGCGTCTTAGATTCTAATGTTGGTGCATATATGTCGCCCGGTTTTCGCCTTGCTCACTGCGTTTTGATAGCGTCTCAGCTATCTGTTTGCTTTCGACCAGTCGACCTTTATACCATCGGCAGGCACAAACTAGCTAATTGTAAATTTGAGATTACGTAGTTATTTTTTGCACTTTGTCAGCACACGATTTTGGCAAAACAAACAACGCAATCTAGTTGAAAAAATTCAATAATTATGAAATGCGAAAAAGAGACAACGAATCTGTAAGTGTGCCAGGAATTTTATTTCAAGTGTCATTTGGATAATAGCAAGATCTTTCTAAACTAAATTTTGATCTTAGATCAAAATGATGATCGGTGGCAAGTGGCAATGCAATAAACTTGCAAGAAATGTCATCGAAAATTATTATATTTTTTTTTTTTTTTTTTTTTATTTATTTATTTACCAACTCTATACTTATATACAATCTGGTTACAATTTTAAAAATACATTAATATAGTATACTAAAAATTTAATTAAAAAAAATAAAAAAAAGTAAAATTAAACAAACATGAAAAATTACCAATAATTTAAAAGAACATTAGACATTAAATTCTTAAATGCATCCCTGGGTAGATTAAAGTCGAAAGCCGATCGAACTTTATTAAAAGAAACACTAGATTGATAAACAGGTTCATATTTACCGTAGTTATGCCTAATATAAGGCAGCTTAATTTGGAAATCTCTAACGCGAAGGGTCCGTAACGGAGTATATATATCGTACAACACCAAAATCTCAGGACAGTCAATTTTAGACACCAACAAGTCTCTAACCAATAACGCGCCAATTTCGATTCTGCGGATAAAGAGCGGCTCAATATTTATTAATTTACATCTACCTCGATACGGTGGGAGTATAAAAGCGGGTAGGTTCCGATCTCTGGGCAACATTCGCAGAGAAAACCTTAAAAAGCGCTTTTGAACACTTTCTATTCGGTCTGAACAGTTACCATAAAACGGATTCCAAATTACTGCACCATATTCCAACAACGAACGCACAAACGAAATATATAATATTTTAATAGAATAAGGATCTTGAAAATCCCTCGAAAACCTTTTAATAAACCCAAGCATGGAATTCGCTTTAGAAATGCAAATATCTATGTGCTTATTGAACGATAAGTTCGACGTAAATGTTATACCTAGATCCATAAACGTATCAACATTATCAATAATATGGCCATCCAGGAAAAAATCAAAACTAGCGGGCGTGATCGTACGGGTAAAACGGATTGTTTTACATTTGGAAATATTAAGGGTCAAATTCTGAGCTGTGCACCACATACTGAAATTATTTAAGTCAGATTGCAAGTCCCTTGCGTCATTGGTGCATGAAATGGTTTTAAAAATTTTAATGTCGTCCGCATAGATGAGGATGTCGGAATAACTCAAACAATCCACTACGTCATTGATGAATAATATGAAAAGCATAGGACCCAAATGACTACCTTGAGGCACACCCGAAGTTACATCAATAATTCTGGACGTGAAACCACCAATCTTTACTATCTGAGTTCTGGAATCAAGATAAGATCTGATCCAGTCCAGTGGGAGAAAGCTACAATTCAAGGAATCAAGTTTCTTCAACAACATGTCATGATCAATCTTATCAAAGGCCTTACAGAAATCAGTGTACACAACCTGGACAATTTTACCCCTATGTAAGGCATTAGAAACAACATTTGTAAGCAAGAGTAAGTTAGTAACAGTTGATCTGCCTGGAAAAAAACCATGCTGTTTTGGAGTGATAAAAGTTTTCAGGTGAAAGAATAATTGATCTTTAACAAGTTTCTCAAACAACTTAGGTAAGACTGAAATTATACAAATACCCCTATAGTTCTCAATATTACCACGAATCCCGGATTTGAAAATAGGTTTAATAAGCGATCGCTACCAAAGAGTAGGGAAATATCCATCTCTTAGACTTCTATTGAATAGAAAGCACACCGGCGCAGTAATTTTTTTGATCTAGGATCAAAATTTTATTTATAAAGAACTTTTGCTGTTGCACCATCTAAATACTGTGACAGATTTCAAATAAATGAAACCAGACAGTAATGCAAATGTTAAAGTCGAATGAATTTAAAAATCGCGTTTGCGACGTCGTTATGCCGCTCCGGTGGCAAAGTGGTTAGCATGCTTGCTCCAGCGACCGGAGGTCCCGGGTTCGTTTCCCGGTGGTGACAAGGAAAAAATTTCACGGCTGGTTTAGGATCAATGAATTAATCACTTATTATCCGAAATGAAAATATGATTATGAAGCCTCATTTGAGGCGGCCAAATCCCTTGATGGGATATAATGCCAGAGAGAGAGAGAGAGTTTGCGACGTCACTAATATTTGAAGATCGCGATCACAAAAAAAATTGAAATCGTGATCAGTGATTATCGCGATAAGTTTTGTGTCTGACCTCATCACGAGGTATAGGGGTCGTTAGCTACGACGTTTTCCCATCTTTAAGTAGCATACGGATTCCACGCCACGTCGAAAAAATTCTTCGGCGATCCAAAAATTGACCCAATTTATGGCTTCTTTGTAAGCAGTGAAGTGCTGGAGCATGTGGTATAGTCGGAAGGAGCAATGTCTGGTGAATTCCGCAGGTGGGTAGGACATGGACATCCCATTGAAGCGCCTTTAAAGTCGCGTCGTGCTGAAATCACTTTGCCATGTCTTTTGGCATATTGTGGTCGTTTGCGCTTCAAGGCTCGGCTTAATTGCATCAATTGTTGTTGATAACGTTCTTCAGTGATGGTTTCGTTAGGATGAAGTAGCTCATAGTAGATCACTGCGAACTGATCGCACCAGATGCATAGAGAAGTTGTTGCATGACCGAGCTTACCCTACCGTTTTCTGCGCCTTGGGTGGTCGTAGTGGATCCACTTTTCGTCTCCCGCCACGATTTGATGTAAAACCCCTTCCGATTTTGTCTTTGGAGCAGTTGCTCGCACGTGAAACGTCGTTCGGCTTCTCTTGAGAGTCGAGTTCATACGGAATTTCCTTGTTTTTGCACCATGAGACGGTTTCAAATCGCTTGTTGAGTCACTCCAAAAATTTCAGTAACGTAAAGCGAGACGCAGTGATTTCTAAATATACTTCGCTCAAAACAAATAGCTCAAGTGTGGAACGACCTTAACATCGCCTAGCTTAGGCTTTCTTTTGTGTCTATCAGAAACAGCCAGTTTTATTACAACATGGATTTCTAGTTCTAGTGCTGCAAGCGCCTAATTCGATTTGTTAGTAGCATTAGGAATACTGAACGGTATCGCCGTGTTGTTTTATATTTGGTGTTTCGAATTAGCTCTCGGGTTGCCTATCACTCAAGGCGGCCTCAGTTTTGCTATCGTAGAGCTTTTTGTTACGTAGCACAACATGTGAAATCTGCATAAGAATAATTTCGGTTGCTTTCTTGAAGATGGTCCCTCCTAAGCTCGTCACTCATTTTGAAAGCCTTTTTGAGCGCCTCCTATATTTTCAGCGTCCAAATATTCCGAATATACGAATATATTTTGATTAAAACTCGTTTTGAGACGAGTTTAGCATAATTGTTTAAAATGTATTCTATAACCCAGATTTAAAAATTCTAAATCTTAATTTTATATTAAGACATTTCATTTATTTCGAAAACCACTAGTGGTTTTGGCTTTTAGATGTTACATAGAGTATGAAATAGAGCGGAAAACTTGTTAATTAGTATAAAGGCCTCGTCTTTAAATCTACCCCTAATAATATTTACTAGACCAGCTTCATTAAATTACATGTATGAATGAATATTCTTCTTATATTATATCCTTTCTTAATTGTAAATTTTTCTGTTTTGCATCCCCCGGCGAACGGAACACACCGAACAAGAAAATATCCTAATCTAATTACAATTTGTTATACAAAAAAAAAAATAATAATAATTCTTCTATTTGAAATACAAAAAATCGATTTTCTTCTATTGTTTGATGTTTTGGATTGGTTAGGGTGGGTGGTGTTGGGAAGGAAATGGAATAATAATAATAGTAATGATAATCCATCCAGATATAACAACCCTATACCGACGTATAGAGTAGAATTATGTAAGACAAATACTAACAATAATAGAAAACACTATTGTTTGTAATTAATTAGAAAATTAATTTTCTAAATTAATTTTGGATTTCCCTTTTTTTATATGTAGAACCGCGCGCGCCTCTCCTCAACTGCTATGTACTTACAAAATAAATAGACATGATAAATCTAACTAATCAGCTTTGTGGAATAATAGATTAATGTACGTAATCGCGCGAAATAAATAGTTAATCGTCACACCTGTTAAAATCACATACATTTCTGTGTACATACGAGTAGACACAACCAGTAGTTTGGCAAAAAACATCAAAATTTTTGTTAAAAATCTCGTAATGATGCGAATTTTCCGTTTGAGGATTGAGTCAATAATATCAAATGAACCATCTTAAGATTCAATTAAAATTTCGCAAATTTATTTGCATTAAGCCAATTTTACCAAATATAATTAAATATTTACCTGTATTTTAATTCGAAATGTGCGATTTACACATAAAAAAAATTAAGTGTGAATGAACCTTGGCATTTCAACCAACGAGTATTTAAAAAACAGATATAAGCGTGATCGCTTCTAGAGACATTCGTGGTAAAAACAATTAAATCTTAAACCAAGCGTTCCAGTAACTAACATTTCCCGAGGCTAACACATAGCTGTGGCACTATTCTGGTTTTCCCTGGGAATAGGGAATTGGGAAATATATTTTCATAGCATTTTTGTCTAAAATACATTTTTCTGGCCTACTGTTGGAATAAGTTTGGTGTAAATATTTTCGAAACAAAGTTGATTGGGAAACATTTGTTCCACAAAATTTTTATAGGGAAAAATAATTCCCAATATATCTTTGTTTCAAAAATATTTACACTCAACTAATTCCAACAGTAGACCAGAAAAATGTATTTTAGACAAAAATGCTATGAAAATATTTTTTCCAATTCCCTATTCCCAGCGAAAGCCAGAATAGTGCCACCTCGCGCATCTAATGAACGGAAATGATAATTTTTGTAAAGTATCGATATGTGTCAAAATTTTATGACAATCTGGCCATTAGTTTACAAGTTACAGTTGTTTTAGTAACGCTAATTTCGTTATTTTTAAAACAAAGCAAAAAATGAATTTCTTGTTTTGATTAAACATTGTTTTTTCATGTGGAAAAATACCGTTTAAGCAAAGCACCGGCTCGATAAGTGTTATAGGGACTGTGCTCCATCGAAAGTAACCGTCGTGCATGTTGGTTTGCTGAGTTTCGGTCGAACGAATTCAGTTATTCCAGAAAAGATAAAAAATGCACAAAATTGGAGAGAGATGAGAAAACTACTAAAGTGGATGGCGCACTTGCTCACATTGGACTTAAAACTGTAACGCGCCAATGATTCAGAATTCTGGTTGGATCTGTTTAACCATATGTGACAATAGATGAAATATGGATCCACCACTACACTTTGAAATGAAAGCGTCAGTCAGCTGAGTGAACAGGCAGTCGGTGAAAGCCGTTCGGAGCGATCAAAAACGCAAATGCTATAGCAGAAAGGTAAGGGAATTACGACAAATGTTGACGCCATAGCCAAAAAAGGCGCCGAGATGTTAGAGAAGCGTTGAAATGAATGTGTCACCCTTGAAGGAAGCTATATTGATGAATAAAGCCGAATTTCGTAAAAAAATATTTGTTTGGTACACCTTTTTAAAGTTAGCCGAAAGTTGCCAGCCGAAAGTGAAAAAATCGATAATGCAGATAGTGTCTTGACTAATTCAGCCGAAAGTTAAACAAATTATATATTAAATTGAAGTATCCCAGCCGAAAGTGACTAACCTACAAAATCATCCGAAAACGGATATTATAACAAACAACAATTAAAATTTTCAATTTACAGGATATTAATTTATTGTTTCATATCAATTTTGAAATTTTGTGTTTTCCCTTCTTCTGGCAATAAAATCGTTTATCATTCGAGATTTCGCTAGATGGACACCAATCTGACTGCCGATTCAATAGTCCATGACCATAGGTATATTTTGATTATAGACCAGACCCAGGTGGAGTTATAGGGGCCATTTTTCATAGATAAAACCGTTCGTCATTCTGATTTTGGCATATAGACACCAATCTGTATCTGCTTCATACAGCCGAAAGTAGTCGATAAAGAAGATTGAAAATTATCAATTATCAAGCATCGTTCGTCATTCGAGATTTTGGCATATAGACACCAATCTGACTATGCCGATTCGAAAGCCCATTACCATAGGTAGAATTTGATTATAGGTTAGGGGTGAGTCTGATGGAGTTATAGGGATGAAATAGCATATCTGCTTCATACAGCCGAAAGTAGTCGATAAAGAAGATTGGAAATTATCAAGCATAGTCAAGAATCGCTCGTCATTCGAGATTTTAGCATATTGTCACCAATCTGACTATGCCGATTCGATAGCCTGTGACGATAGGTGATTTTGATTATAGGTTAGGGGTGAGTCTGATGGGGTTATAGGGGTGAAATTTTGATTTTCCCCATTTTTTATCCATAAAATCGTTCGTCATTCGTGATTTTGGCATATAGACACCAATCTGACTATGCCGATTCGATAGCCCTTTACCATAGGTAGATTTTGATGATAGGTTATGAGTGAGTTTGATGGGGTTATAGGGATGAAATGGCGTATCTGCTTCATACAGCCGAAAGTAGTCGATATAGAAGATTGGAAATATTAAGCATCGTCATGGATCGTTTGTCATTCGAGATTTTGGCATATAGGCACCAATCTAACTATGTCGATTTGATTGCCCATGACCATAGGTAGATTTTGATTATAGGTTGGGGTGAGTCTGATGGGGTTATAAGGGTAAAATTTTGATTTTTCCCATTTTTCATCGATAAAATCGTTCGTCGTTCGTGATTTTGACATATAGAAACCAAATCTGACTATGCCGAATAAATATCCCATTACCATAGGTAGATTCTTAACATAGATTATTGATGAGCCTGTGGAAATCTGTCAAAATTTCGAAATCTAAACGTTTTAAGAATCAAAATTTCAGCCCTATAACCTCATTAGACTCACCCCCAAACCTATAATCAAAATCCACCTATGATCATGGGCTATCGAATCGACATAGTCAGATTGGTATCCATCTGAAAACATCGGAACATCGGAAAATGGAATATTCACAAATATAACCGAATAAAACATACTCCAAACACATAATCAAATTCTAGTTAGGGTCATGGTTCATCCAATTGCAACAGTCAAATAGTAGTACATCTGTCAACATCTTTATATATAAACCATTCATCAGCTAAACGTGACTGCATCTCATGGCTATTGTATATAGATGCCTGTTATTGACATTTTCTTTTAGAAAATTGATGACTCATTTGTAATTTTTAAATCTGTATTGCTGGTAATATTTCGGTTAGAATATTGAAGTTAATCGTCTTTATCGATGAAATGTGCATTATCGACATTTTAAAATATTTTCACCTGAGATAACAAAATTAATATCTGCATCACCATCTTTCGGCTGGAATAGGCTGGAAATCCACCATCTGCATTACCATCTTTAGGCTAACTTTAACAGTATGTTTGGTACGATGAAAGTCCTAAATCAGTAAAAGTCCGGATAAAAATTGGAAAAACTGTTTTACTTTCTGGAGCTTATGACTATACGGACTCGCCGTAGTTAATTGCGCCCCTTAGCCTTCTGATGGGAAATAAATGAAACTATACGGAGATGTAACATACCTTTAACCGTAACATTCATACAACCGTAACATATATACAAATTTACTTCGCTTTCAAGATTTGACCATATGGTCATCAATTTCACTACAAGTCATCAGACCTTTCTCAACCCTATACTAAAAATGAAGATCCATGCATGCGCTACATCAAATAGTCATAGTGAGATTAATGGCTATCCGGTAAAATCTTGAACGCTGTCTATTTTACCACCAACTATTGCGACCAGTCCCCACCACACTAATTTTGCGTAGATCCATGCTACAATGAATTCGAAGTATTTCAAAGAGGTTTATTTCAAGGAGCCTTATAAATCCAGAAATATACGATTTTTCGGGGAAAAACCTTACACATTCAGCCGGAGCCATACCGTCTACAGCAAAACTAAGTATAGCACAAGTAGCACGATGCATTGTGCATCATTTTACACTATATAATTTTTCATTCGGAACCTTATACATCCAGAATTATAAGATTTTTGGTTGAACCTTATAATTCCAGGCGAAAACGATGATATGGATATATAATGGCCAAACCAACTGTAGCACAAATAGCACGTTGCATTTTGCATCATGTGCTTTTTAGCCGGAACCTTATAATTCCCGCCAGAACCTGATAAATCCAACCAGAAATATACTACAGCCAAACCAACTGTGACACAACTAGCACGATGCATTCTGCATCATTGAGCATTATGTGTTTGTTGAGCCGGAACCTTATAACTTCGGTATAAGGATCAAAAAAACCAGCCGGAACCATACTACAGCCAAACCATCTATGGCACAAGTGTCACGATGCATTGTGCATCATTGTGTAATATATAATTTTTCAGCGGGAATCTTATAAATCCAGCACTATATGATTTTTCGGTAGAAACTTTACAATTCAAGCCGGAACCATACCCTCTTACAGCCAAACTAAATATGGCATAAGCAGCATAATGGACAGTGCATCATTGTGCACTATATGCTTTTCCAGCCGGAGCCTTATAATTTCAACCAGAACTTGAACAGCAAAAGTGGCTATAAGTCACATAACGAAATCGCTGAATTTAGGTAATAAATTATTCAATTTGCTCGGTGTAATTCAGTACGACAGTTTAAATGAGCATTTTACTGCACATGCACTTAGAAACGGTGGCATATGGAAAACTTACGACGATTTGTAAAAGGCCGACACCACAACCAACACTTCACGAAAATTGCTTTCCTACATGTTGTTCTATGTACAAGAACCCAAATGAAACAAAGTTCTTCTCTAAACGACAAAATATAAAATATAATTAATTAATTTATTAAAAAATAAAATGTCATTTCCGCGAAATAAATGATTTTAGTTTATTTTTTCTTTAAACTTTTTATTAAATTAACACAGATTATAGCGAATCAGGAATTATAATCTGCCCAAATAATTCCAATTTAAATTTTAGATAGTTCACAATGACCATCAACCATGCTTATTGTTTATTGCTCCGAATGGTTCACACCGACTTCATACGGCTGGCCTTGCTGGTTCTGGCATTGTAGTGCATAACGTTTTGATCGTTCCGAAAATCTCATATGGTGCACTATCATCCAAATTGCATTGCGACCATTGTGAAAGCGCCAAAATTATTTTCGTAAACATTTTGACTGGATTTTTATAGTTCTGGATGGCATTATAGTTCGGCTGAAAAACATATAGTTCACAACCCAATGTCCTACTTGTGCCATAGTTAGTTTGGCTGAAGAGGATATGGTTCCGGCTGGCTTAAAAACAATTAGTGATCAAAGATGCATAATACATCGTGCTTCTTATACCATCGTTGGTTAGGCTGTAGCATAGTTTGGCTGGCTTTATCAGGTTCTGGCTGAAATTATAAGGTTCCGGCTGAAAAAGTACATAGTGCACAATGATGCACAATGCATCGTGCTACTTGTGCCAAAGCTGGTTTGGCTGTAATAGGGTTCTGGCTGCCTTTATCAAGCTCTGTCCGGAATTGTAAGGTTCAGGCTGAACAATTAAATAGTACACAATGATCCATCGTGCTACCTGTGCTATAGTTGGTTTGTCTATAGTATGGTTCTGGCTGGCTTAATCAGATTCCAGCTGGAATTATAAGTATTAGCTGAAAAAGCATATAGTGCACAATGATACACAATCGATTGTGCTCCTTGTGATATAGTTAGTTTGGATGTATATAACCATACCATCGCTTTCGGCTAGAATTATAAGGTTCCACCGAAAAATCATGTAATGTTGGATTTATAATGTTCCGGATGAAAAATTAAATAGTGCACAATGCATCGGGCTACTTGTGTCATATTTAGTTTGGCTGTCTGGCTGGCTTTAACAGGTTCCGTCTGGAATTATAAGGTTCCGGCTGAAAAGCATATAGTGGGCCAAGTGAATAAAAATTAATAAATGCTTTTACTTCAATTTGAGAATATATCATCAACTTAAAAGTATATGAGCACTACTTGACTATTACTCCACCAATTTTAATTGTCTGTTTTGTTCAATCTCCACTGTTAAAGTGGTTTGTCAAAATAAAATTAAAGTAAAAACATTTACTTCTTTTTATTCACTTGGCCCAGTACACAATGATGCATCATGCTACTTGTGCCATACTTAGTTTGGCCGTTCCAGCTGCATTTGTAAGGTTTAAAAAAATGTATATTTATGGATTTATAAGGTTTCGACTGAAAAGTTATATAGTGCACAATGATGCACAAGCGACCTGCTACTAGTGCCACAGTGGGTTTGGCTGCAATATGTTTCTGGCTGGCTTTATCAGATTCCGGCTACAATTATAAGGTTCCGGCTGAAAATGCATATACATAGTGCACAATGATGCATAATGTATCGTGCTACCTGTGCCATAGTTGTCTGCTTCCTGCTGATATGGTTCCGGCTGACGTGACGGACACTCATTATCGACATTTTTTGATTAGTGGTTGGATTATACAAAATATTCACTAGCGCCGACATTATTATTTTTACATTTTCGGGATTTCTTGTTTCGGGATTTTAAGTTTTGGCACCCAAACGATCAGCTGTACCAATATATCTTCTGGACATTCAACACGTAAGATCGGGTTTAGCCGTATAAATTACACATTGATACGTAATGGCACAACGTCTGCTACCTTTTAGGCTACACGACGTTCGTTGCCACTATAGCTAATGAATATCTAGTTCAAGACGTTATTACCGACAAAGCCATTCATCATGATATGTACGTCGACGACGATTGAGGGAAATGTGGATGGCATTAGTACATCGATCGAGTAAAGTTGTGGTTTTCCGAAGAAACCGAATGTTGGAAAGAATTCCAACTTTTCCTCATATTGCTTGGATTAATTATCGTGAATCAGAACATCTTCAACATTTATATTACATAATACAAATTTTTGCTTTGATATCTCGTTTGATTTCTACGTTCGTATGTTGTGCTTAAAATTCGGCGTAACTCCTCTCAAAAATAAACTTACAATTCCTAGGCTCGAATTGTGTGCTGCTAACTAAACTGATTGTAAATATAAATCGTAGCAAAATTATAAATTATAACACAGGACAGATTTATACTGTTACGAATGCTGCTCTACGCAGATAAAACCCTTGGCGATGGATTGTTTAAATTGTACACCACAAACTGTTGTCATTTCAAAAGTCGCGATTTTAAATTCGGTCAGAGTTCATAATTTTATTGAGCGATAATTATTCTTAACAAACTTCGATGTTGCCAGATTAAGTATTTCTCCAACACTGATTTGAATTTATTTTAAGCCCTTTTCCAATTACCGACTTATCAGACTTATTGACTTATTTAACGCCATCTTGAATAAGTCAGTCAATTTGTTCCTATTCATTGTACCGACTTATTTGTGACGTAATAACAAAAAAACAAAACACAATTTCTATTATATGGAAGAAAAAATTTTCTTGACATATTGGCTACTAGATTTGGAAAAAAACTGCATGTACATATTACATTTAGTCAAGACACATTTTTGGAGACATTTCTGTGTAGACACTTATTCAAATAAGTCTCCTCGAGAGGTGACTTATTTGAATAAGTCGGTAATTGGAAAAGGGCCTTACAATGATATTCCATAGGGAGGGGAATATGGAGATATAACGAAATAAATTCTAAATGATGTCATTATTAGCGATTATCATGTAATCATCAAAAGAGGGGAATTGACGACGTAAATGTTCGCGAATACAACTACGTGCAAGTGATTTCACCATTGCAATACACATACATCGCCAGATACGATAAATGGAATAATCTCGAACAACGACGCGAAAGCATATAAGCGCGAGCAATTTCGAATGCATACACGGTTATAATTTAACCAGTGAACAGTGCAAATTAAGAATTAAAATGTAAACAGTGCATATAGCAAACATGAATAGTAAGAGTGAAATAGTATGAACAGTGATAGTGAAATAGTGAATTGTTGAAAAAAAAGTGGCAATGCAGATAGTGTCCTTGGTTTGACAGTCGAAAATAAACAAATCTGTCAATATTGATCATTTGTCAGCCCAAGCTTACCAGCCAATATTTAATAGAATTATTTTTCAAATGTACCACTTGTAAAAGTGTCGAATGCGGATTTCAGATAACAGATGGCGCACCAATGCAGTTTGGTGCGGATTTAACAAGTGTCAGGCGCGCACGAGTGATAAATTGGGAAAGTGTGTGCATTGTCTTGTATACCGAACAAAAAGCATTCGCGGACAGCAATAATATTTTGCCACCACCACCGTAAGACCGAATCGCTTTGGCAGAAAGACGATGCTCTGTGTTTGGTGGGGCCAGATGGGCGTGGTCTATTATGAGCTGTTAAAACCTGAGGCAACGGACCTGAGGCCGTTCGCTGCTTGGAAAAAAGCCAGATTACCGAAAAGGCAACACAAAATCGTTTTTCGTCATGACAATGCTCCATCACATATGGGAAAACCGGTTCGTGACACGCTGGAATCACTCATTTGGGAAGTTCTACCCCATGCGGCTTACTCGCCAGACTTGGCTTCTTTCGATTACCACTTGTTTGTATCGACGGATCATGCATTTGCTGAGCAGCGCTTTCGTTCGTAAGAAGATGTGAAAAAAATGGCCCGATGAATGGTTCGCAGCAAAATGAACAATTTTTTACTGGCCTGGATTCACAAATTGCCCGAAAAAGGGGAAAAATGAATAACAAGCGATGAAGCATACTTCGAATAAAGCACTTTATATCATTCTTCCAAATTTAACATGATTTCGCTGAAATTTGAATATGTGAAAGTAGACTGAAAAATAACGCTGTGTGAAAGTAGACTGTTAAAAACGCAACATTATACAATTTTTCTAGATTTTTTCCAGAAGATTTTGAACTTTTTTCTGAATATTTCGTAATTTTTCAAATTTATACGCAGATTAGGGGATGTTTCGAACCCTAAATATTATTAATATTAATGAGATAGGTTAGTATTAATCATTTATAAGGGTAATAAGAAACTTGCGCCGAGAAAATTTTTCCTCCTTTCCATAATTCAAAGATTCAGGGTAGGGGTAGTTTACCCCATACGTGGGGTAGTTTCAAAAAATCCTCGAACACGTCAACATTGATTTCTCTTATTAAGTAACATATATTTTTTTCAGATTTTTCCGCGTTAATGTAAGAATTTTACATCAATTAGTTGATTTTTTTACCCCTGTTAGGGGGTGTTTCACTCCCTGGATTGTTCCGAATTTTTTTCAAAAAATAGTATATTATTTAGCTCATTAAAATACACATTCCTAAATAAGTTTCTTCGAAATTTCACTGATTTTTCTAGGCGAAATTATCGAAAGTCCGTTTTTTACCCCCAACTTCCGAGGGGTGTTTCACCCCCTCAGAGTGTTTTTCCGCCGATAAAAAAATACGTATCCCTTATTTTTCAGTCTACTTTCACATATTCAAATTTCAGCGAAGTCGGAGAGGGACACTTCGCGCCCCTTCCTTGTTAGTTACAAAAATCCCAAGTTTGAGCATGCTGTGTGCCTCAGGCCGATTTTTTTGACTAAATTATTCACTAAACTTTTTTGAGGTGACCTTACGCTATTCGCCGCTAGGTCACAAACGAAAAGTCTACTCGCGAGGTAACTTTTCAATTTAATTTTCGAATGTGAAAGGTTATGAAATTTATTTATATTTACCCGGCATTTTAAAATATTTCGTAGTTTATAAAAACATTTGCAAATAATGCAACTTCCATATCATCTTCCATTATTTAAGTTAATATTTCGTTTATACACGAAAAGTCGACAATTTAGTATTTCAAATAGCCAGGCACAACTTGTTTTGTTGATGTTACTGCCACCTATGAATCTTTATTTTTAATTACTGAACAATTTAGTTTAGTTCATAAGTTAGTCGAAAAAATCGGCTTGAGGCACACAGCATAAGGCTAAAAATTTAAACATGAAGGATGGAGCTTTAAATTATGCTTAATGCCTAAATCGAAATTTTGTTTAATGCCTAAAATGCTTAAGCCTACCGATTTGTTTTGGGCTAGAGTACTTGTATTTTATAGACCTAAAAATAAAAAATAAAAAAGTTTGAGCCCAAGAATTGATTTTCGGCTATTAAATTTTGTTAATGCTTAAATAAGAAAAATTACACTCACTAATTGATATCGTAGATGAGAAATAGGTGCATAGAGAGAGCACAAAACAAAATTGGCGCGCCAGCGCGTTTTGGTTCTCTCGTGTATTTACTTTATTGTTTGTTTTTTTATTTCGTTGCATATTCTTGGGAGGTCATTTCGTTGCATTTTTTTATACCGGGTGAGTTTTTTAAGCTGAAACTTTCAAATACCTTGGAAAATAAGCACTCTACGATAAAAATGACCATAATCAAAATTAAATCATTCTGAAGGGGAAATACATTAGTGCTAAAATTAGCATCCTCCGCCCCTGTTTGTAAGGGGGGTGGGGCAACTTGGAAAATAAGATAGGAACCCCTATTTTTATTGCAGATTCGTATTCTACGGCTAAAAGTACATAGCATTTCCTTGAAACATTTTTTTCGATTCATGATAGATGGCGCTGTAATAGGCGATATTCAATTTTTTTCGATTTCTCTTACTGACAAAGTGACAACATTATGCATACGATTCTGCAATATGTTTGCATTAAAATTAAAACATTTTCAATGTAAATACTTTAAATTAGTTTTAAACAAATTGTATTTCTTAAATTTGAAAAAAAACTACTTTTAGCGTAACACAGGAACAACGACGTGGATATCATCTTTTAATTAAAATAAGTGCTCAAAATGATGGCCTTCGACTTCAATGCACTTATTAATCCGCATTATTGTAATTTATTGTTCAACACAATTATTATTGAACGGTATACCTCTGTATTTTATTGTTTAATATAGTATCTTTTAGGGGCAAGTTTGTTTTCCTCAGTTTATGAATAAAAATTTATGAAAACTATATTTCTATGATAAGCACAAATTTTGTCAAATTAGCTGCCTTTGAAAAGTGTTAAAATTAGGCTTAAATTATTTCTGGTTTTTTCTAGAAATCAGGTCTCATTTGTGTTGCCTTTCAGGCGAAATTTGATATTATCTTTTCCAATTTTCTCGGCTCCTGGACTAGCACTAATTTTTTCCCGTGAGCACTAATTAGCACAAATTGGGCTTAATCGGTATGCAAAGTTCCATTTTGAAATTCGAAAGTTTCCCTGCTGCAGTTACCCACACCGTTTTAGTGGGTAAAATGAACATAAATTTTGACAGCCGTCACAGTTACAAATGTGATTTATTTTTAATTTGTTTTCTGGACTAAAATATTAAAACTCATTCCGTTAAATTTTTTTACGATTCATTTTGGTTCATTAATAATTTCACTGAAAATTATTGAACGGGAATAATTTATCGAAGCGGACAATTCTAAAACGTCTCATTTAAATTGAAATTTGAGAGTGCTTTGCACAACATTGGTTCGGCTCAAATTTTACTCACTTCTTTTAGGGCTATTTTGGGGCGGGCAAAACTTTTTAGTGGGTTCACAGAAATTGGTATAAAAATTTTATACCCATTTTCAGGTTTGTCGCTTATACTTATCATATTCAGTACAGCTTCTTCATGCAACAAAGCTCGATCGTATATCTCATAATAACACAAAAATTAAAACACAAACCCATTTTTCATATAATTACATATTATATAGTTTTTTGTTTTATTTAATAACTTAATAATTTGTTTTTCTTTTATTTATTTACTTCTCATTAAAATTTTCATTCTCAGTGGACAAATTACAAAAAAAAAAAAATTAAATAAAAATCAATTTCTATATAAAACATCAAACAAGGAATGAAAATTTTTTAAATAAAAATAAAAAAAAATTATATAAGACTTTTGGTTTTCATTATTATCTAAATAATTATGTACACAGATTGAAATAATATTACAAATCATATTAAAAAAAAAAAAAAAATCGCGTACAGTCGGCCAAATAAATTTGTAATCTGATAAATTTGTAACCGCATTTTATTTGGCAGTGCGCGTATGAAGTTTGAGTATCGAGTACATTTATAAAGTTAACAATAAAATTATATATAAATTTTTTGCCTACTGTACGCGCATTTTAAATCATAATAATAATAATAATATATAATATTAATTCATCTAAATTTGTTATCGTTTCATTATACATTTAATTAAAAAATAAATATAAATATTTTTTTCTTTATCTATGTATGTATGTATGTAGGTCTAATGCATATAATGTAATAGGTGAATTTAATTTAATATTAATTATTAATAATTACAACAAATCTTAAATTTTAAGATATTTATAATATCGATGATCGTAGTTGTGTGTATCGGGCTTTTTGATCTGCACGCGATCGCCTAAACACTACTAATCTATTTGTTTTAGATATTTTTTTATGGACAAAAGCTTTTTATATTTGGTAAGATAAACTAACCGAGATTTAGAGGAGGAAGAGATATTTAGCTTTCGTTTGTTTAGTGCTAAACTATTAATCGATCTCTAATATGTAAATACACATAACAATTTTTTTTTTTTTTTTTTTTTTTTTAGTTTTACTATTAATCTATATTTATTTACCTCTAAATAATATATTTACAGTCTGTATATGTGTTTTGTGTATACGCGGTAATTTTAATAACAAATAAATTTAAAATTACATTAAAATTAAATTAAAATTAAAAAAATAATTAAATATTTACATAAAAAATCAAAGTTTTTTATTTTTGATTTGGCACAAAAAAGTATTTTTATTTTATTTAAATGGATACTAAATAGTAGTGAGTCTAGTATTTAGCTGATACATATGCGCACGTTGAGGGTTGAGTGTACGTGCGCACATAATACCTATTTCGTATATTTAATGAGTGATATAATATATATCGGGAGGGATGAACTATAATTAAAAAAAAAAAAAAAAAACTAAAACATATATTTGAGGGGCAAGGATTTGTATTGTGGATGTGGGTGGTTAGTCTCTAATTTCTCTATATAAATTATACAAATATATGATGATCACATTTTATTGTTGCTCGAGTTGAGTTACGATTGCTTGTTTTGGATCGCCGCCGCAACTAAACGTATCGATTAATTTGCGAATAAAAATCTTGTAGGCACACTTGAAGTTGACCAAATGATGGACGTTCGAGTGGTAGAAGTGCCCAACAATATGCCATAATTGCAAATCTGGAAGTAAATAGGTATTTGTTAATATAAAAAATCGACCAGCATAATTTGTGTTACTCTAATTACCCTTAATTACTTCTTAATACGGTATAGGTTAGTTACGCTATTCTTCTTCTATACTTACCTAATTACATCTTCTTATATACATAATTACTTATTCACTAAATTAGTCAAGCATTTAAACCCAGCGATACTCAAACCATCTCAAGATTTATTGTAAACACGAATATTTTACTTTCCAATCATTTGAACAAGACATTTTTAGGTATTGATGCAATGGACACACGTTTTCTTTACAGCTTGCCATTCAGGATAGACTTAAATTAATATTATCGTGATAATCCACTTGATTGAAAAATTTACTTACCCACATCAAAATATCGCACTGAAGGCGACTTTTTACGTACATGAAGAAAAAGCAGTTTTTTCGGACCAAATAAGCTAATCAAAAGCCGCATTAAAAACATGTGATCTAATGTCATGTGAACAATTAAAGGCGAACAACGATCAGCCAAGCTGGGGGCGCATCTAAAAATAATTGCCTAGTCAACGGGGCCCGCTGGATACCTGGAGAACTCCAGTTGGATATAGCCTTACCCGTGAATACGGATCTACGCACGGACGGACCATCTTTTTCTCCGATACTCATAGTTTCGAATATGGATTAAATTAATAAAAAAAATAAAAAAGTGACGGCACTTCTCAAATGCTGTTGAAGGCGGGGAGGTGTGGGACTCCAGTCGTCAGTGGGGATAACACTGGCTCCGAGGCTTGCAAGCCAGGAACTAGTGGTACCGGGAAAAAGGAGAAGGTCATTCCTCATTCGGTTCGGAAATATAGGACTAGGCGTTCTGCTTTCCGTGTGTTGAACTACACTCCCGGAGGAGTAATCGGCGGAGGAACAGAGGCAGTCTATTAAGTGGACGAAAATTGCATTGCTGATGTGAGCAAAGCACAAAAAGAGATTCTTGTGTCTAAAAGACAGAATTGTAACGAAGAGAAGCATGGAGGTTTGGATGCCGAGAGAAAAGAGGACAAGCTTCAGGTGGGCCAGGCACTAAAGGGGCCTAAGATCTTCAGTGACGTTGTAAAGAAGGGAGAGGTGGTGCTAGCCATCGTGGACTAGAGCCATTAAGATGGGAGCATCACCGGAGAAAAATGGAGGTTGGTGTTTAATACACTTAAGTTAGTTTTTTCCAGTCCTTTAGACAACATCCGGGACCACCTCCAATTTGCAACGACGCAGGATGGCAACAGCGACGGCTGAATCTGACCGCTTGCGCAGATCAGCGAAAGGCCGTCTTGTATAGGAAGGCGATCGAGTAGGTAGGCGATGTATGGCCAGGAGCAATTCCCAAAAAGGAAATACCGAGCAGACCTAGAGCAATGGTCTGGATTCCCACGAAGCCAACTAACTTGGAAGGATCCCTGAGGATTATCCAGGTTTGTAATCCGGACCAACCAACTCACCACGGCTGTCGCAGTTAAGGTAAGTGAATACTTCTAGCAATGATCAGGTTTGTGCAGATAAACTTACATCACACCAAAGCTGCTTCGGCGGCGCTATTTCTCAGACTTGCTAAGTCAGCGGAGGAAATAGTTTTGATCTAAGAACCTTGGATCAAAAATAAATTCAAATTTGAACCTTGGATCAAAAGATCTGTGGTCTGCGAGCGAAGGGGTACACCCTATTTTACGCTTCTGGGATGGAAAAAGCAGATCATGTATACTGGTGGGAAATAACTTCCGCAGTATTGCAATGGGGACATAACTGCAGTCTGCATAGAGATGGAGGGGAAAAAGATCTGGCTTGCAGCCGCATACTTGGACCGGGTGAAGATAGTGCCGCCAGATATACTGGAGTCACTTGCCAGTGATGCGGAAAGGAGGAAGGTGGGAGCTATTCTAGGATGAGGCGCAAACGAACACCATATCATCTGGGGTAGCTCGGACATAAATGATAGGGATGAGTTACTTTTCGAATTTCTTTTAAGAACTAACCTCACTATTAGCAATATAGGTCAGGAACCCACCTTTATTCGTAGTAATAGACAGGAGGTTCCGGATGTACACTGGTCTCTGATTTTATTTCACTTATGATCAGGGAATGGAGGGTGGCGAAGGAGCATTCATTATTTGACCATCGTTACATAACGTTTAAGTTTAGTCTTACTAGGGCTTGCAATACCTTCATGAAGGAAGCTTGCCCACTAACAAAGCTGATGGAAAAGCGAAAACCTGTTTGGTGAACCTCGGTACTTGCGGAGTGCCAAAAAGACTGAGAGTCTACTTTCAATAGAACGAAAAGTTCGAGAAAAAGTCAAGACTGGGACTTCTATAAGGTGTGCCTCAGAGTATACAAAAGGGTACCAAGGAAGGTGCAAAGGAATTCGTGGAGGCGCTTCTGTGACAGAATGGAAGGGGTCTCGGAAACCTTGCGCTTAAGAAAGAATCTCTCTACCAGTCCAGCCGTTACAGGCTATCTGATAAACCCGGATGGCGAATGAACGGTTTCTAGTAAAGAGACTTTTGATCTGTTGCTGAGAACTTACTCCCCCGGGGAAATGAGGATGTGTCGACTGCGGCTCCCTTGGATTACTACGAGTCTTGGGATGACTGGGGGGTCCAACTGTTGCGTACAGAGGATATTATGAACACACGGAAGATAAAATGGGCTCTTAAAGGGTTTAAGCACTTTAAGTCAGCTGGTCCGGATGGGATTGTTCCAGCAGCAATTCAGATGAAGCCGGAGGTCTTGCTTCCCTGGCTGTAATTTATCTTCAAAGGGTGTCTGAAGCTGGGGTACAGGAATGTCCACATTTGTTCGGGAGTTGTACCCAGACACGGGGCATAGTCTCAGCATGCATACCATATGGGAAAGTCCGTGGATACGGCATTACACACTCTGGTTCGGTGAATTGAGAAGTCACTGGATTTTCAAGAATTCTTGTTGGTACCGTTTCTCGATATCGAGGACGCTTTCAACAAAGAGAAGGTGGAGGCAATTATGGAAGGATTGCTACCACTTGAGATTGAAGATCCAGTAACCAGGCTAATTAATCACTTGCTAAGCAGCAGAAGGGTTATAGCGGCGATGGGGGAAGCTTCCGTCAGAAGACGGGTTTTTCGAGGAACACCCCAGGGAGGTAGGTGTTCTATCTCTCCTTCTTTGGAATGTAGTAATCAATAGACTACAATTGGAACTGGAGGGGAAGGAATAGGTGTGGTTGCTTTTGGCGATGACGAGGCGATAGCTGTCTCCGGTAAGTACCTGGGTACAATCAGGGGTGTGATGCAGAATGCGTTATCAATCATGGCGGGTTGGGCCGGCAGATGTAGATTGGGGATTAACCCATCTAAAACTAACCCATCTAAACAACCTTTTTACTAGGAGATATACAATTCCAGCAATGATTCCACCAAATTTGAACGGTACTATGATGGTTCTTACTGATAAGGCAAGATTCCTAGGGATTCTTCTGGGCAGTAAGCTCAGTTGGAAACCAAACAAGATAGAAAGAGTGAAGAAGGCTACTATAGCACTCTACTCCTGTAGAAATGCCATCGGAAAAAATAGGGCTTCAAACCACAGCTGGTGCACTGGCTTTACACGGCAGTTGTAAGGCCCGTACTGCTGTATGGTATGAGTGTATGGTGGCCAGCTCTGGAGAAATTATCATACATGAACATGAGGGCGAAGGTGCAAAGAGCATCCTGTTTGTTCATTAGTGGGGCGCTGAAACCGACACCTACTAGTGCCTTAGAGGTCATGCTGTACCTCCTCCCATTAGATATTAGCGAAAAGCAAAGGGCGGTCAATATGGCCGCCCGGCTATCAGCGACTTCGGTGTGGGCTTGCCTGCAGAAAGGGCACTCAACTATGTATAGTCAATTTTGTGAGGCATGACCTGATGAATTTGTCTATATAACACCGCTGATGTACTTTGACAACCGTTTTAAAGTGATTCTCCCCTCTAGGGAGGATTGGAAGGATGGCCTCATCATGGATACCGAAGAGAATGTGTAGGACGGCCTATATCTGTGACGAAAGCAGCAAGCCATAGGAAAGGAGTTGCCCTGGCAAATGCTAGGTGGCTCGCCAGTATGACTGGTAGGGTTGCGACGCAAGTATAGCTTGAGCTGAACTTGAAGCGCTCCAAGATTTAAACACATAGGGAAGCGTGATTTAGGTAGAATTGTAAGGATACTTACCGGACACTGCCTTCTCGAAGATCATGCGAGAAGGCAGGGTCTTAATGCAAATGACTCCTGCAGAAGCTGCATGGAAAAGGAGAAGAAGGAGACTCTTGTTCACTTTCTATGCTCATGTCCTGTGCTAGCTGGTAGAAGACATGATCACTTGAGCAAATACACTATGGACAGCTTCTCTGATCTCGAAAGCTGTAATGTGCGAGGTTTTTTACGCTATATTAATAGCACTAAATGGTTTTAAAGGGAGCTTAATGATGTCGGACCCAGTGGTATGGGTCATAATTGGCCTAGGTGTGCGAACCTAACCTAACCTAGGCTTAAACACGACACAAACTGTGCTGGCTTAAGATGTTAATCGTACCATGCTGATGACCGGCCAGGTTGGACCGCCTAGTATAAAAAGGCTCAGTCTGAGATGTACACTCGTGGAACAAAACATGGATGAAACAAATAATACAAAACAAGAAAAGTATGGCACTCTTATAAACCCGGAATCAAATACTGGTAGGGTTTTGGCCTTAGGCCTGGTCTGCAAGACGAAGAAGCTGAAAGAACCAAAGGGTGATTTTAGGTCAGCTATTATCGTATTAAATAGAGTAATTAGCTATGGTTTCAGCGCAGTCACACTCATGATGGTGGGGTGACATCTTGAGGATGCCGATACCGGGGAGATGGTAGAAACACTCTCTACAGAGTTGGAGATGTTCACTTCGATGGGATTACTTTGTGGATCCCTGGAGGAATCACTGTCAAGGAAGGGATCTGATGGAACTAGAGTGGAGGTTGAAGTAAAGGGACAAACCTAATGTTAAGGTTCCTGCAGATTAACCTCCACACTCCAAGGCAGCTTCGCTAAACTAAAAGAAGAGAAGGTGGACATTGTCCTTGTCTATATAATCTTGGGTCAAGGATGACCGTGTACGTGGAGTTTTACGTTCCTGTATACATACTTGCTAAAAATGATCTGAATAACTTTCTGTTCTTAAATAACAATAATTCAGATGAGGTTACAAGCATTGAGATGGATAGTCAAAATCTTCGGCTAATATCACCTTACCTTCCACATGATGAAGATGCTTACCTATGTGAAAGGGATAGGATTTCAAAACACACGTAAAAATGCAGGAGGCTCTTTAAAAGTAGCGAGAAAACTAAAGTTGCTAAGGACTGGTTCTCCTACAAGGAAGTCCTCAAAACACACAAATTGGAATTATGAAATGCCTAAATAAATGTCTGGAGGCTATTCTGTAGTAAAATAACGGAGTCTTGTGAGACATCTAGGTGCGTAAAGTACTACCTCTTTCCTATCACTCAGAATTTTTTTCAACGCATGCGGCCGTAACTAGTGCAGAATCCTTGGAACTACTACTGGAAACTCACTTTTCAGAAGGCTCCGAATATGCGCTACAAAGGCACTTTCCAGGAGGCTAGTGACAACAGAGTCGTAAGCATTGTAATCTAGATTATCAGCCGGAGACAAATACTGTAAATTATGAATAGCTTTAAGCCGTATACGTTTGCAGGACCCGATTTAATTATACCAGCGGATGTCTTTTTGTAGGAAGTTATTTTCAAGGGCAGTCTAGAACTTTGTCAGATTACTAGTAAATGTAATATTTATACCTAAGGCTGTAATATTTATACCGAAGCTCTCATTGCAGTCCCAAAAATATTAGACGACCTATAAGTTTAGCCTGTTCCCTAGTAAAATTTTTGGAAAGACAGATAGAAAGCTCATAATAGGAGTTCGATTGAGCCAAATAGCCTATCGAAACAGCAACAAGCATATTGAGGGGGGGGGGGGAAATCTGTGGGAAATGCTCTACACTCCCTTATTGCTCCTATCTACTACGATTGCTTTAATCCTTTAAAAGGGATTACCCCATGATAAATTTTATGGATATAGGGAGGGCCTTTAATGAGAGATAATTAGAGAGGCGATCATGCAGACACACTCTTATCTGTGCGTGGATGAGTCATTCAGGGGCTGGGTAGGTCAACCGCTTAAAAACAGGGCCGTAACCGCCGGCATGTGTATGTCCTCCAATAACAGATTTGTGAGTAGAGACACACCGATGGTGGGGTATTATTATCACATCGGATGATGTTGCGATTCGTGTATTTTCACTTACAAATTTGAAAAAATACAAGATCATTTAACATTCTGGTCTATTGGGCTCCACATAAAGGTCCCAGTTCAAAGCCAATCACAGAGCGTACCGAAAGAACATTTCCGTCCGAAATTCTGATTCACTGAACAGATTCTGTTTACGTTCTTAGCACAGGAAAACAAGATGCTGTCATTCGATCTACGGAACAATTTTTGAACTATTTTTTCTTATAAGTTCTCTATTTAATTTATTTTTAGATAAACTGACAAATGGTTTGACTTCTCTTTTCTTCATCGAAAAAATGTTGCTGGAATAAAAGCAGGATAATTTAGGGCACATCCTGTTCCTTCTTTACCCTGATTAGTTTGGCCAGATACTTTTTACTTTATGGAAGACCAGCACAAGTTTAAAAATAAGGGTAAATTTTATCTTTGGTATCTCTTTACTGGTCTCAAACATTTTCATTTTTTAATTTAAATTACATTGATAAAAACACTTGTAAAAATTTCCTTATAGTGACAATATTTATTTTTCAGGAATATCGATTTCGAAAATTATTTCTTCTTCAGTTCCTTTTTTTACAACTAATGTAAAAAGAATAATTTTTACTTTCTGAACACACGATCGTTTTTCACGGGATATTTGATAATGTTTTTTTTTAATTCTTGACCATCAGACATAATCTTTATATTTTATGATAAAGGTTATGATTCTTAATATTCTTACCAGTCTCAAAGCAGGGACTTATTAAATTCTCGAATTTGATTCAACCGATTGGACACTTTTCTCTAAATTCTGGTTCATTGGTCTGAAACAGGATTAGATATCTTTTAGAGTACACAATATTTTAAAAGAATATAAAATCAATAACAAAAGCTCTTTTAAAGATACTCTTTGACCAAATAATCTTAACCGATAAAAGAGCAGTAAATACTCTTTTATCGGTTAGTGTCATTTCACATTTAGAAATAAATATTTTGACAATCTGATCAAATGAGCTTGAGATTCAATACGGATTCGTTGCCTCATTCAAAATTATACCGATTGGACAACATGTTTAACGAGTAAACACGATTCAAAACGGCATTTCTTGCAAAATTTTTCGAAGTCTTTCAATTCAGGGGAACCTATCCAGTTCATATTGTTTTATAGTCAAGTAATTTAGTCTGTTTTAAATTCTGATCTAATGGACAACCTCTTTGAAAATCCGACCAAAAGGTACGAACTTTATTAAGGAGTCCCTTTAAACGAAAGATACAATCTCAGGGTCACGAAACCGAAAAATTGGAAATTACAATCACCAGATCAAAAAAAAAAAAATTTATATTTAGATATTTGTTTGATATAAGTTTGAGAAACGCTGTTCGAAGTACTAAAAACTACATTTTACAAAGCATTTTATCATAATAAAAAAAAACTTACAATTCATCTGGACAATTAACCGGTTGTGCCAATCGGAAACCATCCCTCAAATAGTGTTCCATTTCGAATGGATCAACTTCAGCGTACGGTTGCCTTGCTAGCGTACACAATTCCCACATTAATACACCAAATGCCCATGCATCTGATGCCTCGGAAAATAGTTTCTTTTGTAGTGCCTCCAATGATAACCATTTTATCGGCCGATTTTCACTATCACCCAAACAGCAGTAATCACTTGGAAACAGATCACGAGATAGTGAGTTATCGGTTAGTTTAACTCTTAACTGATCGTCAATACTGAAACAAAAAAAAAAAAAAAAAAGCATTATTACGAATCTAGCAAATTATGTTTTTACAATGTACTTACACACAATTTCGCGCAGCAATATCTTTATGTATCACTCCGTGACTGTGAATATGGCCAAGTGCCGATGCTAACTGTGTCGACATGAGAACAATTTGTATTGTGGTCAGAGATCGTGCCATTGGTTCTTGTAAAAATAGTTTTAGATTACGCATATTATCGTTGGCCGGATACAATAGGAACGGTGCTGTGTGATCCTCGATCGAAACACCGAGTACTGATAATATACCAGCGTGCGATGCTCCATATAAACTCATACCGTCTTGTAATAGAAGTGACACCTGTATTTGACTGGAATGTGGACCAACTGTTTTTACGAGCACCTCCTGGCTATCGTTGTAACTGCCTCGATATACACGACCGTATGTACCTTCGAGTAGTAAACTTGATAGTCGGACGCGACACCGTTGTACCGTTAATTCTGAAATTCGCCGGTGTAGTTCTTCCGGTTCGCAATGTTTTGTGCGTGGCAATGTCGCGGCCGTGGGTGCGATCGATGGTGGTGATACGATTGATGGTGGCCCAGATGGCGGATGTGTTTGTAAACGTTGGAAGCTCGATGTGCGTAACGGTTGTGAATGTAGTGGTGGTCGCTTCGATGGACCCCGTGCGCAATATGCGATCGAAATAAGAATGGCTACTAAAATTATCGCTAGTACGCCGCCTACGATTAGCGTGATTAATCCACTAGGCGGTTGCGCGATCGTTTCCAATAGTAACGGATCGTGCACACTATTATCTTCGTGATCATTAAATAGGCATATTTTTTTTCGTTTAAACACCAGTTCAGTAACATTATTAGTCGCCCGATTCAGCGTAATTTCAATTGTGATCGTAACCTCAACCTCGACCGATCGAATTCCGGAACATTTGAGTACGATTGAAAATGTTTCGATATCGGTTGGGATATTACCGGTCCGCGATATATTCATCGGTGGTTTAGGTAGCACGGCTGGATCCGACGTTGCTATATTTATTATATATGGCAGCTAAAATAAAAAATGCATAAATTAAACTCAATAATTTTGTTAATATAGCGTAAATGATAAACTTACCGGTCGCCCAGCTAAACTCTGCCATGTAAACGCGATTTCTTTAACATTTGCCGGCACTGGTACAGTAAAATGTAATGCATACTCGTTTACTTGCCCATCGCGTACGTAATATAATTCAGCCGATAATCCTGTAATAAAAATAAAAAAATAAAATTTAATATTAGATTACATCCTGCTCTATAGTCTAGAATTCAATTATATGTTGCATCCATACAAAAGGCTCTTTCATAGATTTACAACAAATATTTTTTAATCCCTGAAAACATCCTTCTTTATATGTATTTAATAATAATTTTATTAAAAAATACAAAAAAATAATAATTTAAATCCTTGTAAGAATAGAATCCTGTGGCCCCTTCTCTCACATACATATACATTTATCCCATTTTTATATACATATTGATAAAATGAGAACAGTGTGCCAATTGTTTGGGCAGGCAATAAATTTGAATGGGTTTTCTTGTTATTGGCGTTAGAAATAAAAAAAATACAAATTCTATTCAAAAAGGGATTATGGCGCAAATATTTATTTCTATATTTATTTTTTAGAAAAGGATTTTTTTTTTTAAATATTTAAAATTTTTCGTAAATTGAAGAAGAATGGGTACGGTAATTAAATTTAAAATGCGTGATAAATTTTTATTTCTTTGTAAAGCGGCAGCATATGATGGGGTGATTTTTAAAGGGTGTTAATAGAGCGATGAAAATTTTTTATTGGTTTTATTATACATACAAAATGCAATGGACGGGATCAACAAAATATTTAGAGATTGATTAGGTTGTGGTGTGAATCTATGTACGCAAATTAATGTGCGAGGGATTTACGTTTGCTCGTTATGAATATAAATACAATCTGGAAATGCGAATTTTTTAGATTTCATTAGAATTTGTATATAGAGAAATTGTTTGGCTAATCATTTCTTCAAATGACATATAAAATAAACCCTCATTATACATAAAAGCTTTAAAGTTTTTGAAATCAGGCTCTCGTCGAATAAAATTAATGTTTATCATTTTTTGAATGAGTTCAAGAATGAATTTTCTGATTCTAATGCTGGGTGACTAGTCAGTCATCAAGTTCAAGTGATGCGACTGCGTATATATATTTATCTTTCACGATCAGCCCTAAGCGAAACATGTATGACAAGTCTTAGATGTTTCTAATTCTATCAAGATATTTTTAACATCATAATATAGGTAAACATTCACCGAAAATTAAAAAAACAATGCATATCATATCTAGTTAAAAAAGTTGCATTTGCATTTCAATATTTTATTTGTCTAATTGGTAAGCAAATATTTTTTAATTGTATTATTAGGAAATTTTAACATTAAATTTTTTTTTTCGATTTGCTGATAAATGGGTAGCGTGAAGTTTCCGACAAATTGACAAAGAACCTTACAAAAGCTCTAATATACACATAAATATCCTGATTAAAGGCTTCTAGAAAAAATTAAGAATTGTCTAATAACCATGATTTTATATACCGTTAAGCGTGGACATCTCTTCTATGCCTTGGCATTGACCATCGAACCTCCACTACACTTTTTACTATCGCAAAATTTTAAAAGTATAAAAAAGTTATGACTGCCCCACCACGTAAATATGTTGGCTTCTAGAAAACATAAAGAATTGTTTAAAAACTATGATTTTATATATCGTTAAGCGTAGACATCTGTACGGTACCTTGTCATCGACCATCAAACCGCCACTACACTTTTTTACTAAAGCCAAATTTAAATTAAAAAAATCTATGACTGCTCCACTGCATAAATATGTTGGCTTCTAGAAAACATTAAGAATTGTCTAATAACCATGATTTCATATACCGTTAAGCGTAGACATCTCTTCCATGCCTTGTCATTGACCATCGAACCGCCACTACACTTTTCACTATCGCAAAATTTTAAAAGTGAAAAAATCTATCATTGCTAAACCGCATAAATATGTTGACTTCTAGAAAACATTAAAATCCGTCTAAACAAAATGATTGCCTTGTCATTGACCATCGAACCTCCACTACACTTTTTACTATCGCAAAATTTTATAAGTATAAAAAAGTTATGACTGCCCCACCACGTAAATATGTTGGCTTCTAGAAAACATAAAGAATTGTTTAATAACTATGATTTTATATATCGTTAAGCGTAGACATCTGTACGGTACCTTGTCATCGACCATCAAACCGCCACTACACTTTTTACTATAGCCAAAATTTAAAAGTAACTAAAAAACTATACCAGCGCCACCGCATGAATGAGTTTGCTTCTAGAAAACATTAAGAATTGTCTAAATAACATGATTTTATATACCGTTAAGCGTAGACACCTCTACGATGCCTTGTCATTGATCATCGAACCGCCACTACACTTTTTACTATCGCAAAATTTTAAAAGTAAAAAAAATCTATGACTGCCCCACCGCATAAATATGTTTGCTTTTAGAAAACATTAAGTATTGTCTAATAACCATGATTTGATATACCGTTAAGCGTAGACATCTCTACGATGCCTTGTCATTGACCATCGAACTGCCACTACACTTTTTATTATCGCAAAATTTTCAAAGTATAAAAAATGTATGACTTCCTCACCGCATAAATATGTTTACTTCTAGAAAACATTAAGAATTGTCTAATAACCATGGTTTGATATACCGTTAAGCGTAGACATCTCTACGATGCTTTGTCATTGACCATCGAACTGCCACTACACTTTTTACTATCGCAAAATTTTAAAAGTATAGAAAAGTTATGACTGCCCCACCACGTAAATATGTTGGCTTCTAGAAAACATTAAGAATTGTTTAATAACCATGATTTGATATACTGTTAAGCATAGACATCTCTACGATGCCTTGTCATTGACCATCGAACCGCTACTACACTTTTTTACTGTAGCCAAATTTAAATTAAAAAAAAACTATGACTGCCCCACCGCGTAAATATGTTGGCTTCTTAACAAACATTAATATTTGTCTAGTAACCATGATTTCATATATCGTTAAGCGTAGACATCTCTTCCATGCCTTGTCATTGACCATCGAACCGCCACTACACTTTTTACTATAGCAACATTTTAAAAGTAAAAAAATCTATCACATCGTATAAATATGTTGACTTCTAGAAAACATTAAAATCTGTCTAAATAAAATAATGTCATATACGTTAAGCGTAGAAGTCTCTACGATGCCTTGTCATTGACTCTCGAACTGCCACTACACTTTTTACTATCGCAAAATTTTAAAAGTATAAAAAATGTATGACTCCCTCACCGCATAAATATGTTGGCTTTTAGAAAACATTAAGTACTGTCTAATAATCATGATTTGATATACCGTTAAGCGTAGACATCTCTACGATGCCTTGGCATTGACCATCGAACTGCCACTACACTTTTTACTATTGCAAAATTTTCAAAGTATAAAAAGTTTATGACTCCCTTACCGCATAAATATGTTTGCTTTTAGAAAACATTAAGAATTGTCTAAATAACATGATTTTATATACCGTTAAGCGTAGACATTTCTACGATGCCTTGTCATTGACCATCGAACCGCCACTACACTTTTCACAATATCAAAATTTTAAAAGTAAAAAAAAATCTATGACTGCCCCACCGCATATCTAAATTAGGGCTCATGGTTTTGGCTAAATTAACTTGCCATTGTAAACTAATTTTTTAACAGTTTCTTTCGTTTTACAAAACAATTTTTATTTTGAAAGTGTAGATTTACACTTTTTGGGCTGTTGTAAAGTAAAGATTTTTGTCATTTTTAGTTTGTCGGAAAATTCACTATAGTTGATAATAGGCACTAGGTATGACAGATTGGACAGTATATAGCCCAATGTGTCATGGGAAGCCGACTCTGAAGATTCATTAGCGACCCAGAGCATTTCTTGAAATTTAGCCTTTATCGTTATTAAGTATCACTAGTTTTAATTGTGTGACAGTAATTTCATATAAACATTTTAGAATGGCTTAGAACTGAAGCCTACACTTTTTACTATAGCCAAAATTTAAAAGTAACTAAAAAACTATACCAGCGCCACCGCATGAATGAGTTTGCTTCTAGAAAACATTAAGAATTGTCTAAATAACATGATTTTATATACCGTTAAGCGTAGACACCTCTACGATGCCTTGTCATTGATCATCGAACCGCCACTACACTTTTTACTATCGCAAAATTTTAAAAGTAAAAAAAATCTATGACTGCCCCACCGCATAAATATGTTTGCTTTTAGAAAACATTAAGTATTGTCTAATAACCATGATTTGATATACCGTTAAGCGTAGACATCTCTACGATGCCTTGTCATTGACCATCGAACTGCCACTACACTTTTTATTATCGCAAAATTTTCAAAGTATAAAAAATGTATGACTTCCTCACCGCATAAATATGTTTACTTCTAGAAAACATTAAGAATTGTCTAATAACCATGGTTTGATATACCGTTAAGCGTAGACATCTCTACGATGCTTTGTCATTGACCATCGAACTGCCACTACACTTTTTACTATCGCAAAATTTTAAAAGTATAGAAAAGTTATGACTGCCCCACCACGTAAATATGTTGGCTTCTAGAAAACATTAAGAATTGTTTAATAACCATGATTTGATATACTGTTAAGCATAGACATCTCTACGATGCCTTGTCATTGACCATCGAACCGCTACTACACTTTTTTACTGTAGCCAAATTTAAATTAAAAAAAAACTATGACTGCCCCACCGCGTAAATATGTTGGCTTCTTAACAAACATTAATATTTGTCTAGTAACCATGATTTCATATATCGTTAAGCGTAGACATCTCTTCCATGCCTTGTCATTGACCATCGAACCGCCACTACACTTTTTACTATAGCAACATTTTAAAAGTAAAAAAATCTATCACATCGTATAAATATGTTGACTTCTAGAAAACATTAAAATCTGTCTAAATAAAATAATGTCATATACGTTAAGCGTAGAAGTCTCTACGATGCCTTGTCATTGACTCTCGAACTGCCACTACACTTTTTACTATCGCAAAATTTTAAAAGTATAAAAAATGTATGACTCCCTCACCGCATAAATATGTTGGCTTTTAGAAAACATTAAGTACTGTCTAATAATCATGATTTGATATACCGTTAAGCGTAGACATCTCTACGATGCCTTGGCATTGACCATCGAACTGCCACTACACTTTTTACTATTGCAAAATTTTCAAAGTATAAAAAGTTTATGACTCCCTTACCGCATAAATATGTTTGCTTTTAGAAAACATTAAGAATTGTCTAAATAACATGATTTTATATACCGTTAAGCGTAGACATTTCTACGATGCCTTGTCATTGACCATCGAACCGCCACTACACTTTTCACAATATCAAAATTTTAAAAGTAAAAAAAAATCTATGACTGCCCCACCGCATATCTAAATTAGGGCTCATGGTTTTGGCTAAATTAACTTGCCATTGTAAACTAATTTTTTAACAGTTTCTTTCGTTTTACAAAACAATTTTTATTTTGAAAGTGTAGATTTACACTTTTTGGGCTGTTGTAAAGTAAAGATTTTTGTCATTTTTAGTTTGTCGGAAAATTCACTATAGTTGATAATAGGCACTAGGTATGACAGATTGGACAGTATATAGCCCAATGTGTCATGGGAAGCCGACTCTGAAGATTCATTAGCGACCCAGAGCATTTCTTGAAATTTAGCCTTTATCGTTATTAAGTATCACTAGTTTTAATTGTGTGACAGTAATTTCATATAAACATTTTAGAATGGCTTAGAACTGAAGCCTAACACCTACGTATATTTTTGTTGTGTAAATAATATTTTTTTCGTTGTTTTTTACTCGTCTTTATAGTATCTTAATCTAGTCTTCTCTTAATCTAGTCCCGCCTTGATTACAGTTCCTCCATATTCCTTTATTTCTAACGCTTTGTATATTCCTGGGCACTGCCTAAAACCGAACGACTTCTCTCCGCATCCTTATCATCCGAATAAATATAACTTCAGCATGGTTAGTTTTATAGTAAACATATCCCGTTATAAAACGGATTAACGATTTCATGTCTCATTTTTTGTTGGGGACACCCAACGGTGTGAAATTACTATCAAAGTAATAAAATGTGTAGTGTAGTCGAAGAACTAACAAAATTGTAGGCAAATACATTAAAAAAATATGACTAAAATCTTTAATTTATGACATAGATTTACATAAATCTCCAAATTTTCGCACTGTTACATCTGTATGGGGGATTTGGGTCTATTAAAATAATGCGTCACATTCATATAAAATGAACTTGGCAAATACCCATAGAAAGTTAGAATACTCTACATTCATATGAATAACAACGTGACGTATTTTTTGTTATATCACTTATAATTTTTGTTATAGTAACTTGATACTGAAGTGCCATAAAACTGTCCAACAGTACTGAAATACAGGGAGCTTCAATTTATGTAAAGATATAGAATTTATAGAAGCAGAATATTATAAACATTTTTGTTGTGTACTATTATTTTTCGTTGCCTATATAGTCTCTTTTTTACTCGTCTTCAGCTTGTCTTTATCTCGTCTTTGGCCTGTCTTTGATTAGTTTTAATCTTCGGATGAAACCCGGTGAAAATCCAGTGAAAATCCGAGGGTTGGATCCGGGGGAATCAGGTGAAAACCCGGGAAATTCGAGGGAAATTCTAATAATAATATTTAAAATTAATAAAAATTTTTTTTTTTTATTTCTTGGTTTTATTTCTGACAAAGCATCATTTTAGAATTCTAAATTTTGTTAAGTGCGTTTTTTAATAAACAACCCTTATTTTGTGAAAAATTATTGATAAAAAACATTCTATTGTGAATAGCCCAGTGTGTGATACCATTTTAAAATCTACATTAGTGTCGCATATTTTTTTGATAGTGGGTCAACTTTCTGTAGTACATTCTTTTCCTGCTGCCGTGACTTAAACATCAACAACAATCTTTGAGAAACAACAAAAAATTACAAAACCAAAGCTTTTATTTGAGAGAAGATAATGCAGCTTACCGTATCGTATTAGAAAAGACAGTTAAACAAAAGAACTCTTGGTTTCTTTTAAATTAATTTTTTGGTGGGTGCGCATGCGATTTCACTAAAAATCACACACAAGTGGAATAACTTTTGCACCATCAACAATACGAAAAAACTTTACTTGGCTGTTTTTGTTGGAAATGAGCGCCTCTATCATCTTGCTTCGTTTGATCTGCCAATTTTGGGACACCCTATATATTTTACCAGTAAAATTTTGGAAACAGAAAGTAATGAGCTTTTTGATTATGAAATTATTTATTAAATTTAATAATGGTAATTTAGTATTACTAATTTCATTTTATTAAAATTTATTTTTAATTAACTGAATTATTATTTAAATATTTTTTGTTAATAATTTGTGAATTGTTCTGTGATTTAATGATCAACATATTCTCATCTGTTAACACTATTATACTGAAAGTATAGTTTATTATTTAGTATTACTCATAAAGACAACATACTGATTTTTTCGCTCTGCTAATAGGTTATGGGCCCAGGTGCCACGTTAATTAAATCTGCAATCAAAAAATGGCATAAGTGTATTAAGAAGTCTCCAGATGATGATAAAATGCCAGAGGAAAAAAAATGAGGACATGTAACGTGAATCAAAATCGACGTTGGCTCTGAGTGTGGAACCGTAACTTTTTTGTTCGAATTCTCAATTGTAGTTCAGCAATTGAAATATGGAAAAAATTTTAATATTTGTACGAAGACCGTGGATTATTAAAAAAATACGTTATTGCGAACCTGATTTCAATTCGTTTAAACAATTGTGAAAACATGCAAAATTACATCGACGAGATAACCTCAATTTCGTGCAAATTGAATAGCATTGGATTTAAAATAGATGATGACTGGTTGGCTGCAATTATGTTTGCAGACTTGGAGACAAAACTTGGAGTCTCGCCAAATTACCGCCTGGAAGAAACGCTATTAAAACAAAATAGGTATTCGCTTAGTCGTGAAAGGTTGCTCACAGAAATTTGGTGTAGAATGGTTTGAAAATACATCAAATGGACGCTGTCACCGCTTTCTTACACGATGACATTGATGCAGATGTGTATATTGAGCAACCGGAATGTTTTAATGACGAACGAATAAAGCATGCAAACTGAATCGAACCATGTATGGACTCAAACTGAACGCCAGTGGAATATTAAACTCGAAACTGCATAAAAGGAATTTGGTTTAATCGAGATTTGAATTTGATAGTAGCTCGTTATGTAGATGATTTGATGATGTTCTGGAAAAATCAAGCAGATTTAATCAAACTTAAGCAATTATAATGCCGCAATTCAAGATGAAAGATTTAGGTCAAAATGAAAACAGCATTGAATTGGATCAATCATCGTATATCAAAGAAATATTAACTCGTTTCGGAATGAAAGATTGTAAGCAAATTGGCATACCTACTGACTTGAATCAAAAACTTTCAATAAGTATGACGTCAGAGGGCAAAGACGAAAAGTTACACAACGTACCGTATCATCAAGCTGTGGATTGCTTACAATACCTTACACAATGTACGATACCAGACATAAATTTTGCAGTAAATGATGTAAGTCGTTTCAATTCAAATTTCGATAGTGCACATTGGAAGGCCGAGAAGAGAATCCTGCAAAATCTACATGGTACAATTAATTATAAACTTCGGTCTGAAAAGATTGATGACCATTCAATTAATGGATATAGTGACGCAGATTGGACATCGGACGTGGAAAAACGTTGATCTTGTACAGGTTACTTGTTTAAATTAGCAAATGCAGCTATTACATGGTCCTGTAAACGACAACCAACCATTGCATTATCCAGCACTGAGGCCGAATATATGGCAATGACCTCAGTGACCCAAGAGGCCATCTGGCTGATGTGACAGTCAAAGTGCATTCTCATCACATTCGAGAAAAGAGTAACGACAAAAACATCACAATACAATACATTCTAACAGATGAAATGGTTGCGGACAGTTTGACAAAAGCAGTTACTAAGGACAAACATAATTTTTGTGTCAAACCTATGGGATTAATTAATTTTTGTGAGGGTGTTGTTAAATTAAGAACGCACTCCATATTCTCATCTGTCAATACTATTATATTGAAATACAGTTTATTAAATAGCGTCACGTACAAAGACAACATCTTTATTTTTTCGCTCTGACACAACTCAAATTTCACTCATTTCAAAGATATTCGAATCAAACGATACCCAATAATTCGTATTTTTATTATTTTGTATCAAAACATACTCTCTTACTCTTAAGTAGTTATCTCTAGTTCGCAAATAAGATAAAATCCCATGTAAAAAATCACTCAATTCGCGAAAGAAAATAATATTTTAAGATATTGGAAACTATCCTAAGAAAATTTGCAAAATATTGAAGAATTATAAAAATTAAGATCGGATTGAAGATGTAGGAATAAAAAAACAATTATTTTATTAATCAGAATATATTTTTATTTACTTTTGACGAACGCCATTTTTACAAATAATTTTGAGTGATTTTTTCAAATCGCTCGACTGGAAAATTAAAAATTTTGAGTTCTGTCACTGTTGCATTAAACCGACGATATGTTTAAATTTTATGTTACAAATGGAAAAAAATAAAAAGAAACAAACAAATCTACTATTTTTCTATTTTTTATTGTTGGCGCGGCAACAATTCACGTCGACAAACCCCGTTAATGTTGTTGACTCCAAAAAGATACGTCAACAATAATTATCGATGTCGACGCTTGTTGACGTCGCACATCTCTGGTATTTTGGCAAGTTATCTTCTGGACAGTTGGATAACCGAAAAAATACAACATTTTTTTTTTACAAAAAATACGTAAAAATTAGTTTTGTGACACTTGGGCCTATTTTTTAATTCATCCCGAGCAGGCAGTGCTCTATCAAAAAATACTTCGTATTTTTTTATTCAACCTGTTTAATTTTACTCTGCACACTGCGTTTTTATTTGTGAACTGTGCTTACACAGTGCATACTCGGTTCTTCAAATTGTACTCTGAAATTAATGTCAGCGTACGAAGAGTGTGCAAAATAAAAAACAAAGGGCGCTTTCAGGTACCCTATCATGATTATTAAAATCATTGCCACTTTGATTTGAAAATTTCATAGTGCTAAACATTTTCATAACGTTAGCTGCGATTTTACTCAACATGTTCCCAACTGTTGGGAGTCCTGAAAGCGCCCAATGTATTACTCTATGCACACCGGATAATTTTACCCAGTACAAAGTTTACTCGGTGTACACTACCCGGGGTAAGCCTGCTTGCTCGGGTTGAATTAAAAAATAGACCCACTATGTTTGGGTTTGCCTATCAATTAAAAAGAAACTAAAAGATTTAGAATACTTAAAAATGTTCGTTGTTTTATCTCATTTTTGGACTTTTTTTATCTTGTCTCTTTTATTTTTCCTCGTGCTATAAATTTCTTAATATTTTAGAAATACAATTAGTTCGTTATCTCAACCTGTTGGCAAGTTATTATCTGCTAAAATTAAAATGCTTAAAGATCTGTAGCTCACACGCAGTTTTATTGTGGGCCGCAATGTGTACTACATGTATGATATTTTAAACGTCTTCGACTTGTCTTAACCCCGTCTTCTACCTGTCTTTGTTTCGCTTTAATCTACTATGTGTTCTGCTCTCTTCACCGGATATATATGGACGGCTAAAAAAGACCGGATAAGCTTAAATAGTGCGAAAATTATTTGAAAGGGTATTATATGTGGTAGAGCTAGAAATTAGTAAGAATCGATGTTGGCATCTAATTTGGTAATGTTATGTTTAAAACTAAAAATGAGGTCATCTTGACAAAGAAGATTTTGCAGAAAACATTAGAACTGGGAGATTTTATCAAATTACCGATAAAGGCAAAATCCAGTAAATTTTCGTACCCCAATTTAGAGGGATTTTAAAAATTTGAAGACAAACTCGTCGTGCTCAGTACTTCTTATTACAATTTTTGTTTTATGGCTTGACCAAAAAATCATTACTGTCGAAATCAAATGTTCATTAAGTCAGTGCAAAAATAAAAATAATAGGGACATCTCAATAGAAATAAGAAAAACGTGCCCAACATGTGCTAGCTTTAAACCAATCCTATTTGGGTTGCATTTAGGTCGTTGCTTTACAAATTTGAATGTAATCAATTATCATATAAAAATTTACTATCGCACGTATTCAGTATCACCATCAGATATCAGATAAGATCATGATGTGAGAAATGAAAAACTGATTATGTAGAAATATTAACTTTTCTAATTTCCAGTCCCACAGGTATCGTAGACAATAAAATTTCCTTAATTGGCCTAATAAAATATTTTCATAATACGATACTAGTATACGAGTATAAAAGTGATGAATAAACAGGAAATCAATCAATTACATGCCACACAACACTGATAATTTAATCAATTATTTCTAATCTGACACCACTCTATTTTATATAAATATGTATATGTATATAAACTAGAAAAACTACAAAATATTTCCTTTCAATCAAATCATGTGTCAAAACTACATTTTTTATTATTCACATGTGGACTCCATTTAAAGTAAACATTAATACCGACGACTAAATCTATCTCAATATATTGTATGTGTAAACCCGTGCGAATTGCTTTAAAAACTGGAAGACGCCACACTTCCTTATTTGTATTGCTATATTTTTGAAATAAATAATTTCTTTTTTATGCACACACATATATTTTAAGAGTAATGTGAAAAGTTTTGTTGTTAACCCATTCGCGGACGTATTATGTTAAATATACGCAATGTAGATGTGCATTGCGCCACATAGGGTTATAATGTGTATTAGTTTAAGATAGCATTGCTATAAAATCGTGTTTTCTTTGTACGACAATGTGTTACTTACTATGTATATACAACAAGCCAACCTTGAGATACGTTAATTTGATCAAATATCTTAGATAAATTATCTCACGGGTAGCACAAGTAGCATATAATTTTATTTTTGTATCGTGTGGGCGACACACCTTACGGGTTTAGGAATTTGAAATATTTTGCTGTTGCTTATAGTATTTCATGTAAATTGGGCCTCATTAATTTCATTTTCAAATTTTCCGAGTAATATATAGATCGATTGTATGGCGAAACATCTAAGCCCTATAAATATCCACTTGACAATAATTTAGGTCATGTCAAAATATCATTCCATCGCAAACCGTATATTACATACGTCGCTCGGCATAATATTAATTCAAAATATGTTCAGTGGTTTTAGTGGTTGTTCTATTACCATGTCAAGACGATGATATGGTTTGAAGTGCGTGTATGCGTATATGTATTGTTTGAGTGGCGGGTACGGGTGAGAAGGGACCCAGAAAAAAAAAATTTAACATGTTTGTTATTATTTTTTTATTGTCAAATAAACAAAATATATATTCCTGTCATCAACAAATCATCATGAAAGTTTTTTTTTTTTTATTTGGTATATATTCTAACATTTTTCTAACGATTACAAATTTCGTTTTTCCTCCGATTTTCTTTCTTGGTTCGTTATTTTATTTTCTAATGTCAAATATATCTCGTTTGTCATTATTTCTATCATCGAAAATGATAATAAAATATATTTTCGAGAAAAAAAAAATTATCAGAGTGTAAATGATAGATTGGTGGGTATGGATTTCGATATATGCGTGCGTATACCACGCATGATATATAAATGATGATGATGATGGAGGTGATTAGATATAAGATGTATAAATGGTATATATTGCCAGAGAAAGTAACAATTTTGATTGATTTTCGGAACCCATTTATAAAAAACCCATATATACATATGTATACGAGTATAACTAGAAATTTAAATTTTTATTCGATTTAATTTAATTTTTTGTTTGTGCGAAGATTTTTGCTCAGCAGCGGCAGCACCATTGGTTATGAGTAGCAGCAGCACCGGAAAAAGCAAAAAACGGAAATTGCCTATATTGCGTTACTGCCTCAAGGAATATTATATACCCATTGTTATGCTAATCACAGATATGAAAGCGTCATCATCATCGCCGTCGTCGTCTTCATTTACAATGAAAAGCACAAAGAATACAACAACAAAATATTTTATGTTTTATTTAAGAAAATTTTCTTATTTTGGTTTATTATACTTATGGCAAACGATAAACAAACATAAAATAAAAATTATTATATTATTTAGGTTTGTGGAAAAATGGGAGATGGATTAGCTAAAAGCCCCAATATAATAAAAAGTAAATATAAATAAATAAATAGAAATCAAAATAATCATAAATTCTTATCAATGATAATTTTAATCAATTTTATTCACATAAATTATCATCAAGAATTGTAAAAACGGTTATTTTATTGTTATTGTGGAGTAAAGTTGTCTTCATAAATTTTATATTCAACGCCACGGTTTATAAAAATAAATATACGACGAGACTTGATCAGATTTAATGAAACCCGCATAATATATAGTATCTCGACTCGATCCTCTCTACTCCTCGGTCTATCTATTTTCAAATTCATTGATATAAATTATTACGAATCATTCTTGTTAGTGTATCTTGTTATTTAAACTAAGCGATATCTTTTGAAATTTTGTGTGTGTGTGTGATGAGAGTAAAACTCATTGAAATAGAATCTGCATTTTATTTAAATTTTGGTCGTGGTTTTGTGATTATAATCGCCCTGCTCTCATAAATTTGTTGCTTTAGACAGTAATTATTATATAGCTATAATTTCGCACTTTGCTTATACCCAAAGCTATTCTGGACCAAGATAAATATGAGGTTACAATTGTGTAAAACAAAATTTTTAAAATGAGACGGGCCAATAGAAAATTTAGAAATTTTGAAATCCTAGTTAATAAAAAGGTTACGGTCACAATATTGGCATGGCTTACTAAGTTTGGTTGGCTTATCAAGGATCCAAAACTTAAATCACTAAAATATCAAAAAAAAATAACTTTTCATTTTTTAATGTTGTAAAATAAGCTCTTTTCTATTCTTCCGCAGGGCTGCTTTAACCATGCTGCTTTTTACTTTCAAAGTTAGTGGGAAACTAGGTTACGTTAGTCATAATAACATTATTTTTATGTCAAGATTCAGAATCACTGGAATACTCATATTTTTATAGACATCTCTAGAATTATGTGTTAATGACTATCAAACACCTACACGCCCCGGAATCAAGCGAATTTTAGGTCTACTTGATGACATGCCTTACCTAGCGGTTTCGAGTTAATGAGTTGTTAAACATTTATAATAGACTTTTTATATATTTTCATTATTTTAGTCTAGTGACTTATATGAAAAATCCGGGAAACCTTTTTTCTAACTCTATATCACGGATTTATACAAATATGGGTGGGTTTTTCCTTAGTATATGGATTTGGTAGATTGGAAAAACCCAAAGTTTTAAAATTGATCTTAAGAAGAGTTTTGTTTTGGTTAGAAAAATTTGAGCAGAGTTCTTCTGAGAAACGAAACTTCAGAAATCAACGGTTATATGATTTCTAAGTTCATTTTACCGGATTTGATTATATCTTATTCACTTTGTTTATATTTCAAAATTTATTTTAAACTTCCACTTTTATCCAATAAACCGAAGTTCATGTTTAATTTTTCCCGTTTATGTACTCGAGATGATTTTTATCATAGCGAACAGTCAAAACCATATTAACAATTATTTTATTAACATAAAAGACTTTCAAATTCAACTCAAATCTTAAATATAACTCAATATTTACGGAAGTCAAACTACAATCATAATATGTATCTCAATTTAAATGTATTTCGTTTATCAAATCCACTTAACAAAAGTCTCATGAAAATTAACAGGTTTAATTGTTAATTGAGTAATATTTTAAAATTCACTCAAAAATAAATTTTAAAACTATTAACAGGATTCTCGCCAAAAACTAGAAACCCCTCAAAATTCAACCACAATCAAAGAACTATCTAATTCATAATTTTTTGATTGAGTGAAATTTAACATTTCACTCAAAAATAAATTATTTCAATTTTGTTTTCAAATTTTTATAGCTGAATCCTAGGCCAGTTAAATTAAGCGAAACCAACCTTGGAAAATTTTAGAATTCCTTAGATATATAAAATATAAATCGTCAGAATTGAATTTTGGATTATTTCGAGTTTCCATTACTGAACCATGTGAAGTAATTTTGTTCATTGAGTGAAATTTATAATTTCACACAAGATAAAATTGAGAGAAAATAAATATTATATTTCTTTAATAAAACTTCCAAGTAGTGATTGAAAATTGAATGAGTAGAATTTAAAAATTCACTCAATATATATATTTTAAAAAAGTTGGTGTGCAATGTCTAAAATCACTTGAATAAAATTATTTAATCTTAATTTTGAATTAAAAATCACTCATTTGTATTATAAAGTGCTGATTTGGCGGTGATGGAGCTTTTCCGATTTTCAAAATTTTATTTTCATTTATTACAACTTACACTACAAATTGCCATCAACTCGATAATTTGATGAAAACTGTTAATCAGTTAGTGATGCATCAGAATTTAAACTGTTTAATTTACAAGTCATTTAAATTAAGTGGCACTAGGTTAGTATACGCAAATGTTTCACGAAGAATATAAATCAAATTTCTTCAATGAGTGAAATTTCAAAATTTCACTCAAGTAGAAAAAAATGGTATCTATCCAGATTTTATCAAATTATTTGACATCTAATTCGCAAAATCGGAACAATGTTTTACAGAACCCGTAGGCGGAAAGAGGCGAAATTCCATCTCCCGCCAAAAGTTGATGAGTGCTGGGGATACAGATGCACTATTAAAACCAAAACCAAGAGAATTACGGATACGAAGAAACACTATTTTAATTTAAGCTTTGGGGTTTGGATCGGGAGCTACGGGGTTCGAATTCCGATAGGTACAGGATGCAAAGTGAAATTTCATCAACAGATTACGATTTGTTGTAGTGAAATGTAACACATCTATGACCCATCTTCCATGCCAGTATAGCTTGCAATGTGCAGACGGTCTTAAATCGGTCCTATAGCCGTACGTCCTCGAGTTGGCCGGGAGGCGTAAAGTAAGGACGTAAAAAGCATAACAGCGGAAGACCAGAGTGAGCCTTGACCCCAAAACAGATCGCAAGAATTAAGACGGGGTAAAGATTAGGTTAACACAAAGTAAGATGAAGAAACATGCTTAAAAGGTGTTTGGCGGCAGTTTTAGGCCATTCATAACATTTATATACTATTAATTCTATATTTTACCAAATATCGAGAAACGGGGTGGGATCTTTATTGAGATTTTAAATTAAATTTATCCTTACTGAATTTGTGACTACTCTTTTGATGTTGTAATAACTGCGTGAACAAGAGGAGTGCAGAGGGTAATTTATGTGTTTTGGGCAGTGCCCAGTGGCACTATTCTAGTAATTTTCCGGGAATAGAGAATTGGGGAAAGAATTTGTATGTAATTTCTATTTAATAATTTTTTATTACTGAGGTACAATTCTATAGTGTTAATTTTTTTGATAACAATGAAATTGGGAATAATTTTCCCAGCCATTTAGCCATAGAAAAATTATTCGCAATTTATAACTATTTACATCAAACTTTTCTCTTCAGTAGACCTGAAACATTTGAACAGAAATTACGTATAAATCCATTCCCCAATTCCATATCGGGAGAATTGCCAGTATAATGCCACAGCAGTAAAAAGGCATCGGAAAAAGAGTCATACGGAGGAACAGTGGATTAAGCGGGATAAAGACTAGGTACAAATTAAGGAAAGAAGAGATAAAGTCGAAACAAAGACTGGTTAAAAACATAAAAAGTAGATTAGTTCTATATCACAAGAAAAATGTGCAAAAGATATTTGACTCCATTTATAATCTAATTCAAACTTTGTTATGAAATTACATTACATCAATTAAATTTGAAAATTTAGTTAAAAAGGTTAAATTTAAGAGAACTGATATAAATATTAGGTTAAGACAAACTAAAGACATGATAAAGCCGAGGTGAAGGCAAATTAAAATATCAAAAATGCCTATAAGGCGTTTGGCTGCAGTTCTAACCCATTCTTAACTTTGTACACTTACTGCGAGTTCATACGATGGATCAAAACCTCGGATTTTACTATCCCATCGTTTTAACCAATTACATCACGTAAATTATACAACGGGCACGCCTCCTTTCATATAAAAAAGTTGAAAATATAAAAAAAAAAAATCTGGGATAGAAAAATCCGAGATTTTTATCCGTCGTATGAACTCGCAGTTAAGCAGGTATAACGATTATTCCCTATTTCGGGAAATGTATTCAAAGGGAGTATTCCTCTGACAAATATTTCAGCTGAAATTCTTTGGAAATTGGCAGGATTTTATAAGTAGATAAGTAAATACTATATTTCACCAAATTTTGAAGCGCCCTTCGTTGCTAGAATCTGGGCTAAAGATTTAATACACACCCAACCAAAAATAAAATATAGGAGCCTAAATTCGTTTAAAAATTAAATTTTATATTCAGATTTTACGTTATATTTAACCTTATAACACTGACAGACTGGGGGATTAGTTAAACTGTTTTAGCAAAATCCAATCAAGTGCCGAAGTAGTAAATTGAATTTTATTTCCTGGAGTACAAAAACAAAATGTGGTCAAATTTTGTTAAACCTGTTTAACTAATTCGAAGTCTGCCCAAGCTATTACTGAATTTTTGGTGCATGGACTAAGCCTGGGTAAAGATTAGCTTAAGACAATGTGAAGACTAGGTAAAACGAAGACGAAGTCAAAGAAATGAAAAACGTAGATACTAGACAAGTTCTGGATACAACAAAAATACGTAGAAGGTCATTGCCGATTGCAGCCCTAACGATTAAAGCTGAATTTTAAAAATGTTAAAAGAAATGTGAAAAGAGTAAAAAATGTTCATTTTCTCTCAAATTCCCTAAACAAATAATTAGGCTCAAATTTAGCTTCCTTTTAAAAAGTCGCCGTGCGCTCGTTTTCAGCACTATGTTTTAAATATGTACTATAAAAACCAAAAAAAAAGGCCCGGGTTTTATTTAAAATGAAATTTCTAATGACGAGCTTTGTTGTTGGATTTTTAATTACTAATAATTTCTGAAGTATTTTAAACATAATTAATTTTGCAGATATTGGGATTGCAGGGATACAAACTTATAGAAAAAAGCTGGTTAGAATGGATACTGAAAAATAGAGAATTAAAAATAAGTAAAGACGAAATAAAGCCAGAGAGAAGACGAGTTAAACACCACAAAACTGCTTATCACGTGATTAGTAGCAAAATAGTAGGTTCAAAAGAGTAAAAATGTGAATTTAATCGTCAGACAAATATATATATATAATTAGGCCGAAACTCTTTCGAAAGGGACAGAAGTCCATTAAACCGAAGCGCCTTCCGTGTCAGAACTAGGGATTAGTTAATTAACAAAATTTTCAACTTTATTAATTTTATAATTATTGGATGTATGATGGCGAAGTGCAGAGAAAGGGATGGGGTTTGGGCAGAATAGGATTTGACACGATAGTGCTAAAAAGTTAGAAATACGGAAATCGTGAGTTAAGACTAGATAAGGTTAAGGCTAAGATAACTAGAGGTCAAGGAGAAGACGAAATAAAAAATGAAAGTAGTATACTAGTTTAGAAACTTACAAGTTAATGTTTTGGTATATTTTTTCACCAAGACCCTTATCGCATCTTTGACCCGAGTACTAAGTACTTTATCTAAAGACTTTCCGATAGTTATAATTTATGCGTTAAAGAGATCCAATTTTGTATTCGATTTGTTTATATAATGATGAAAATATATTTCTTAAATAGATATCAGAAATATTTTATACTTTTTTCTATCAAAATGTGATCAAATATTAAAATTTAGTAAGTCCTATTTTTAATTCTAAAGAGTAAATTTAAAAGCATAAATACAACAAAAACAATTTGGGCGATCGCAACACATATATGATCATAGTATAACAATCGTTGTAACTTAAACGATCCCAGTCATTTGTTTAATTTAAACGGATGCGAACGGCAATAAATAATTTTATTTTCACACTCACTTGATGCATTAAGTAAAGTTGTGTAGATCAGAATTGCTGTCAACACGGTACATAAAATGCGATCACCTATGTTTTTTTTTTTAAATATACTAAAATAGTATACCGGATATCATATGTGCAATTTAGGAATTCCAACATATGTAAAACCCATTAGCGTCTCAATTATGTTAATTCGCGCACAATTCTTATATCAATGCCTAAATTACATCGTGTCGAGCCGTTTCAACAGAAAATTACATAACACCAACTGATCGTTGGAAATTTTAATTAAATACGATCACGCGGGAACGGAAAACCATGGTGATATATTTTATGTGCTGCAACTTGAAGATTTTTATTACTTTAGTGCATTATATTTATTTATATAGATGATGTACATAAGATATGTGTATTTATTTACTTTAAAATGTCGGTAGTTTTCTTAGAATAGTATCATTGTTTAAATATATACATGTTGCATGCGTACATGAAGTGAACCGCGGCGCGGTATTTTGAGATCGAAAATAGTGAGGTTCATTGTTTTCGTTCAGATAGCGCGCGCACCGGGCTATACATATAATCGGGACTTCAAAGCATAATAATTAATTCAAATATGATTACTTAATAGTTTTAATACACAAACCAAAATTTCTTCAATTATCTATCCCGCTAGTTTTATACTATCCTTTGATGAAAATTAATTCACAAATGAACAAAATTCAATACCATAAAGACATCAAATAGGAATAAAAAAAAAAATCTTTAATCAGGAGACAAGCTCAGTAGCGGAAAATTTTCAAAAGGAAATTCTCATATAAAAATCGAGCGAATAGTAGGTTAAGTTCTGTGTTTGTAAAACTATCAAAGTTATTATGAATATACAAGAGATTTCAACATCTTATTGTTGTTTATAGTTGCGTTGTATATGACGACGAGTACGTACACAAAAAGAAATTTAATCCGAAATTTTGCGGTATTTTATCAAAGCGCAGGGATTTTCTATTGTCTTATCCACAACAAAACTATTTATATCTGTATTGTTTAGTCAAAGAAATCTTGTTGGATTAAAAGGGTACGCGCAAGAGGCCGAGCCCCCATAACTTTGTTATATTCAATATTAATTTTGTTTTGGATTATATACAAATAAAATGGTTCCCATCACCTGACAATATACTTATAAAGGCACAGTAGTTTTCTGCTTCAGTAGATAAAAAATTAAATTTCCTATTGTCCTTTTTTTCTATTGTGTTGGTATTCTCGATTAAATATGCCCCCGTAAAACCTTATTTTCTCACCTAAACTGGCAAAAAAATACGTAAACAAAATCCCCAAACAAAGATAATTCAGATCCGGGCACACAGATGTGCCTTGATATACGCACATATTATAATGAAAAGGCATGCCGAAATCGAATTAAATCACCCAATAACGTCTTACGTAAATATCAATAACCATCCGAACCCCGGTGGTGTGGCATTGTTGTGTTAAATTACTTAAGAAATTACTTTTCTTTTGTCGACAAAATAAAAAAATATTTTGAAAGTTGTTACAACAGTAACAAAAAGTATTTAATAACTATTAACGTAATATCACGAGTGAAAAGAATTTCAATATTTTTTTTTGTAGTTTATTTATGTTTAGTTAATAGTTTTTTATTTTCTAAATAAAATCGATGGCCTACATCACATTCGCTTTTTTTGTGAATGAACATAATAATAAATATAATTTTTTATGATAGTGTTTTTGGGTTGTGTGTACGCTTCGACGTAACATTTTTATTGGGTACTCGGTCCTTTCTTAAATTATTATGGCTATTCAACAGAAAATTTGATACCAGGGGTGTGCGTGATTCGTGTGCTGATTAGTCATTGTACGTCCAAATTTATATACATTACCAAATATTGATTTTTAAACACTTTTATTTAACTTCATCTGCGGTGATGTGTAAAGGCGAAGTAAAACTACGGCTTCCTCTTTTAATTTTAATAAAATTGCTTTTACTGAAATCGTATGTGACTTGGCAGTTTAGAAGCTTTCTTAATATTTACAAAATATTGCTGCCACTTCCGGTGTACCAATTTTGGCCAAAATCATTGGGATCTGCCGATCTGTAGAAAAAGTTTAAGTATAAAGTTCCACCCGATCAGTTAATCCGTCTGAGCTGCAGAGATGACACAGTCAAAAATTTTCATGACAATACAAAAAATTGTTTTTTTTTTGTCAAAAATCCTCTCCGCTTAAATTTTGGAAAATTAATCTGCACCGATATTGTTGTCAATCCAATTTAGAATCTTTTACTGCATTATTGATTTCCTTATATTTGCAATACTTTTAAAAATTTTTACAAAAAAGGAAAAAGCTCCTATGGAAGGCGCCACTTACGGTGGACCCAGTTTGGCTAAATATCACTATAATCTTTAAATTTGTCACAAAAGTATAATTATGGAGTTTTTTTCTGATCAATCAATCCGCCTGGGCTGATCAGGACTGCATTTTTGTTGATTTGTTGAAAAACAGTTTTCCGTAAAAAAAGCCTTTCCACTGAAATTTTGGAAAAATTATTTGGACCGATATTGTTGCAAATTTAATTTAGAATCTCTTAGTTCGTAATCGTGTTTCTCGTAAATGCTTTACTTTTGAAAAAATTTGCAAAAACGAAAAGCTTCTATGGAAGCTGCCACTTCCGGTGTACAAAATTTGACCAAAATTCATTGGGATCTTCCGCTTTCTACAAAAAGTTTAAGTATGAAGTTTCACCCCGATCGGTCAATCCGTTTGAGCTATAGCGATGACACAGACATTTCAAAAATTTTCATGATCTGCACCGATATTGTTGCAAATCCAATTTAGCATCTTTTAGTGCATTGTCGATTTCCTCATAATCTCAATACTTTTCAAAAATTTCAGGAACAAGGAAAAAACTCCGATAGAATGTGCCACTTCCGGTGGACCGATTTTGGAAAAATACATGTCACTATAATCTCCAAATTTGTCAAAAAAGGTTAATTATGGAATTATTATTCATTCCGATCGGCTGAACAGGGCTATAGGGGCCGAATTTGTGTACGCTCCATTCAAAATATTTAGAAAAAACCGAAAGACTTCTATCAATGGCCACTTTCGGTGTACCGATTTCGGCCACAATTCACTGGGATCTCCCAATTACTTAACAAAAGCAAGTATGAAGTTTCATTCCAATCAATCAATCCGCCTGGGCTGACCAGAGCTGCACTTTGGTTAAAAAACAGTTTTCGTAAAAAAAGCCTTTTCACTGAAATTTTGGAAAAATTATCTGGACCGATAGTGCTGCAAATTTAATTTAAAATCTTGTAGTTCGTAATCGTGTTTCTTGTAAATGCTATAATTTTCAAAATATTCACAAAAAACGAAAAAGCTCCTACGGAAGTGTGTGTATCCTCTGGAAATGTCTGAGTTCTCTCTACAGCCCAGACGGTTTGTCTGATCGAGGTGAACTTTCATACATAAGCTATTTCATAAATTATTAGATCCCAGTGGTTTTTGGGAGAAATCGGTCCACCGGAAGTAGTAGCTTCCATAGGAGCTGTTTCGTTTTTGCCAAAATTTTGAAAATTGTATCATTTTCAAGGCATCAGTTGCCTTGAACCAAAAAATTGTAAATTAGTTTTCCAAAATTAAAGCCGAAATGACGATTTTTGGCAAAAAACTCGGTTTTTTATAAAAATTACACTCCTGTAATGGCTAGGTAATTGGGATGAAACTTCATACCTACGATTTTTTCACAAATTGGGAGATCATCCCAGTGAATATTGGGAAATTCAGTCCACAGGAAGCGACAGCTTCTATATCTTTTTCGTTTTTCCACTGGAAGTGACAGCTTCAATATGAGATTTTTCGTTTTTTGTATGTATTTTGAGATCAGTTTTTCAAAATTTAAGTGGAAATGACGATTTATCGGGATGAAACTTCATACTTAAGCTTTTTCCATAAATTGGAAAATCCCAGTGATTTTTGGCCGTGATCGGTCCACCGGAAGTGGCAGAATCCATAGCAGCTCTTTCGTTCTTTGCAAATAAACTATACGGCGTTTACGAAAATCGATTAAAAATAAAAAGATTGTCAATTAAATTTCAAACAAATTTGAGACTAAGATTGACAGACTAAGATTGACTAGGATTGACTAAAGCTTTTTCAATAAATTGAGAGATCTGTGCGAAATGTGGTGGCCAACTGTGTGCCAGAAGGGGCAGATTCAGATGCCTTTTCAGTTTTTGCGACATTAGATTTGCCACAAGGGTTGACCTTGTTGGTTTTCTGAAATTTATGCAGGAATAATAATTTTTGATTATACAAGACAATTTGTATCACAAATCCGGTAGGTTCAATTTTTCGCTTTAGAAATTAAATGCGGTGTTCTGTATACGAGATCGTAAAAGAAAGTCGGGTGTTGGCCATAACAATTACACTCCAAAAGAAAGAACAAAAATTTGAATTCTCTCCAATCAAAACTACCGCGGAAAATCTTTATTGAATTCCAGCTATAGGTTAGATATAACGATAATCATGAAATAGCAGAAATTTCTCAAGCTCTACAAAACATGGGTTACCCCGATCCTGAACAAAATTACTTTGGCTAAAATAAATTTTATGACTTTTATTTATACTTTTAATGACTAATGTAATATGTTACCACCAAAGTTTATGAGTTATAATAATTTTAATTTTATTGTCAGCCATTACAAATGTCTCATATTCTACATATTCGTATTTCTGGATTGGACTTGCAGCAATATTTTCATTAGGCACCGTACGAGCCCAGAGACTGCTTCTGGTGTCCACTAGCATTCCCATGAACTTATTTTACAAGTTTGCGTATAGTTGCGCGGTTGATATTTTTTCTAATTACTTTTCAAAATTCACACCGTTTCAGCAACATACCACTTAGTTTGGAAATAAACTTTCAATATTTCCCGTTGATCAAGCGGAAATGTGGTCTCTTCAAGCCTGGGGATATGATAATGTGTTCTTGCCAATATTTCGAGATTGCTAGATGGCACATCCCCACCCTGTACTAAACTACTGTTATAACTTAAGTGATCATTTGAATTTAGAATAGTTACAGTAATACGGCTTTTATCCTACTAGATCAGCAACGTGATAACAAATATTTAAAGGCTTTTAACAGGGGTATACGATACAAACTGTTGAAATATAATATATGTTAGAGCATAAAAATTACTAAAATCATAAACATTCTTGTAGTAAATGTAAATATTTTTAGTAACGAGGTAACCCAAATTTTGTATAGAGCTTGACAATTTTTAGTTATTCGCAATGAACGAAATAATCAAATTGTTTTTTTTTTTTGTAAAAATCTAAAAATAGCGTGCAGCTATTCAAAAGTGCCGTGCCTAAAAACACATAATTTCACATTTTTTGATAATTTGCCGTATGCTGACCATCGCTATTGTTCAAGATTAACGATTTGATAGAATAACACCCCTATTCGCCTAGTCGCATCACTTCAAGTGACGTGACTACTCATCTTCCTGGTTACTAGATCATTAAATTGAAACTTACAAAATAATTGTTCAATAAAGTCGTTCTGGCTGTTTTTTAAATCTAAAGTATGCTGCTTTATAAATATTTCCTTGCGACTGCAATTTTGACGTGACAAATAAATAAAAAAAATTTCAAACCAATGTAGCCAACTAAGATTTAAAAAATTTTCATTGAGAGTTTTACACAAAATTATTTAGTAAATTTTGATTTTAAAATCTAGTAACCAGGAAGATCCATAGTCACGTCGCATGAAGTGATACGTCTAAGGGAATTGAGTATTAAAGTTTAAGTGGTCGAAAAAATGGGTATCCAGTATAGTAATGCGCTATATGTGGCCAAAACTTGAAGATAGTAATATTAGCGTAGTAATATTTTCGCTTAGAAAGTTCGATGACCGAGTTTTACGAACCAGTTTTACCAACAACCATTGATAATTAAACTTTTTAACATTTGCTTCGTTGAACTAAAAATCAATATGTCGGGCAGTTCCAACGTCAGTAAGAACATTGAAATGCAATATCGACAAAACCGATGCAAATTACTATGTCAAAACAAGAACCCATTTTTTTAAAAATTAACAAATATGCATTAAAATTGATGATTTAGTTTTAATTTTAAAGTTTTGCCAATTTTTAACTTTAAATCACGCGACTTGGTAAGTTTTTAAGTTAAATGTGATTTTATTTAAAAAAAATATTTGACGTATTTATTTTTATGAAATATTTTTTTCTTTAAATTTTGTCATAATTAGAAAATTCGCTAATTCAATACGCACAGAAAATTATATATGACGCTTATGTTTTGATCAGAATGAAACTAAACTACTTGTTTTAATAATTTGCACGATTTCTTTGTTAATTTTGATTTTAATATTAATGCCGCTTTAATTTAAAATAAGTTAAAATGTATTGATGTCCTCAAAATTGTTGTGGTCCAATTACCGTAATTTGGCGGAATCCAATGATCTCTTCGGCTCTCGGTTTCCGTTGTTTATGAAAATCGGTCTTTACGCTCCGGTTAAGCCACTTGTACTTATGTACCTAATAGTTTTAAACGTGTCTGCGTTAAGCACCATCAAATAAAAATCCAAAAATCTAGTTGGGTAACTAACTTAAAAATGGGAGAGGACTTTAGAGGCATTGTGGAAGATGTCTTTTCATTGGCGTATTTACTCAGTTGTATTTACCAAAAGCAAAGTTTATAAATATTTTATAGCACTTTTATGACAGCACACTTGATAAAAAACTATACAAGAAGAACTAAACTAAGCATTTAATTCAATTCGCGATCATTTGTTTCTGGATGGCGAACCTTAGTTAAAAGCCTACAAATCAGGATTTTCAAATGATAATTTATCCGTTATAGCGTTCAGAAAGAATTTATTCTACAGTTTAGCAATACCCCGTTCATATGGTTCTACAATCAAAAGGCTTCATGCTTAGGAAAAAATGTTTCCGAGTAGGGTTTCTCACTCAAATCCTTCGGATTCGTCGAATTTTATCCCAAACTTTCAAATTCAAATTCACGAATAAAATTATCGATTTTAAAATTATTTATTTTGGTATAGCTGGGCCTAAATAATTTGGCAAAGTAAAAAATTGGGATTTCAATCTAATGCACGTGTCTTTTTAAAAATTTCAGTACTTCAACTCAACCAGAATTGTTTGCTACTGTATTCCCGATTTCCGAGGGTTATTTTCGTAAACAAGTATCGAAGCCACGGGATCGCCGAAACCCACTCTCCTAACCACATCCCATAGACTTGTAAATTTTAATATTCTGTCTTCTTCTATTCTAACTAATATTCTAACGAACGGTTACTTACCGAAAAATATTTTCAAAAATAAACGTTTTAACGGTAGCCTTGGTCCAGATAAAGCCACGCGACTTGAATTTTCTACTTTCATAGTCATTCTTTCAAGTAGGCGTAAGAATGAGAAAAAATCGATTTGAAACGAAAGCTTAAATACTTTTTGAAACCTTCAACATTTTATAGGACCCTATAGATACCACGCGTTGCATGTGTGAAGTTTGGAATTTCAACCCCTCGAAATTTTTTGCGTTACACTAAAATTGCAATAATATATCAACGCCGATTGATTTAATTGCATTTCATCATTTGCTATATTTTGTTTAAGCCCAGAAATTGTCAAATTTTAAAAATTAAAATATTAAAATCAAAATTAAAAATATCACAATTAAGTAACAAACACAAAGAAAGGTTGAGTAGAGGGCAGTAATGAAATGAATTATATTCGACACTGGCTCATATTGACTATCATTGGTATCAATGTTAATCCGATTTTTATATTAGGAGTGGAGCTATGATGGTTTGAATGAGTGTGGTACCGAAATTTTATAAGATTCAGAACCTCCGACGAACCTATAGACACACCAGGCCCAATCGCACTGTTTATCTTAAGAAGTCGATACCGCACACAGACTCAAGCCCTAAATCAGTTCACAACATGCAAATTGGTTTGATTTTAATACGAATCCTACAACTCCCGTTGTTTTTTTATACAAATCCCATATTACCCTGACTCAAACCATCGTTCTTCCGCTCGTAACAGGCAAATCTGTTTTTCTTGATAATGTCACAACATTTAACTATATCTTTAAAATTCCTGAAGCCTAATCTCATCTTGATTTCTAATCAGTTTAAATAATTCTGATTTGTAATAAATTCAATTAAGGCAACTGATTAGGAAGAGTTGAGTTCAGGGGCCTATTTTTGAAATCAGTGGAAATTTTCGTAATCGGAATACAATTTGCTATGAAATTCTTTATTTTTTTTTTAATTAAGAAACATAATTTTTTCCCCCCACTAAGGGAAAAATTCCGACTGGGTAAATCGATACGTAACTATTCGCTTAGTAGGGAAAATAATAATAGAAAATTTGCATACAAATTTGAAAAAATGATTAAAGTAGCCGGTAAAAAATTGTAGTAATATAAAGAATTCAGATTACGGAAATTTTCACCGATTTCAAGAATAGGGTCTCAGGTATACGAGTCTCCTTATGATGATAGATGTCACATAGAAATTGAAGGAAACAGTCCCGCATCCGAAAAACTAAATATTATTTGTCGTATTTGGTAGCAAACAGTGCTAACAAAAAAAAACGTCAAAAAATTTCTTGTGAATTCCGTCACTTGTAAACACTTGTTACGAAAGAGAAACAACAGTTCAGTCAAATCTCAAATATTTTGTTTTAAATTATGCAACAACTTTTGATATTGTCAACATATAGATAGTAAAACTGACAAATTTATTTAGAAATTTTACAAGAATATCAAATTTATATGTTGTACAACGATTGGTGCATCAAAAATTCCACCAGCTAAAATAAAATAAAAAAAACCTGATAAATTCGGCGCCGCATTCTTACATAAAATATCTCATTATTATTCCGTATGCCCTTCACGTAATTCATCAGGTAATAAATCATTCAGCTTATAATTGTCAAAACGCCATATGGATGATTTCCTATATATCTACTTCGAATAAATTATCGATTTATTTTTGTTATCCAGAAAACCCGAAATAATAATATTAATAATGCGGACTGTCATCAACCTGTCACACAATAATCGAAATAAAAAAAAAATCCTTAGTTTTTTAAATATCGACCATATGCTTTTGTGACTATTTTCAATACGTAAATGCCTGTACATATAAATATATTCAACAGAGTGTTAATTTTTTGTTGAATATTTAAATTACAATTTATTACCCAAGTTTTATCTAAAACTATCAAAATATTATCGTCGCATAAATTATCTATAATTTATTTGATATAGTTTTCGTCACAGCGATCGTGATATGCGTGAGCGCGATTTTTTCGTTTTTTTTTTTTCAAATCGATCAAATTTTTTAGATGCGCGCGCTAACCCTGTAAGGGCGAATATAAATTCCATATGGCCAATTAATCATCTTGCGTATGTATTTCTATTATATGTAAGCAACATTATTGTGGTGATGATTTTTTATGGATTTTATTTTATTTATTCCAAAACCCAAAAGTATTTGAGTTGTGTATAATTTTATTCCAGAAAATCCATAAGAACATTATAAAGAAAACAATAAGAAAACGATAAAATTCTTCGACAAGTAAATAAAATGTCAGAATATAAAAATTTATATAAACATTTTATTGGATTTTTTGTAGTTTTTTTTTTTAAATTTAGTTTCATGTCAGAAATGACACAAAAAATTTTAAAATAAATAAAATATTTAAAAATATCTATTTTATACGCTTGCTGCTTTAAGATGTCGGTTATATAATTTGATTACAAATCGTCTTACATGATGTTTATACAAATTATTTTTTTTCGTTAGCGGTACAATTAGAAATCAATAAATATGCCACGCTAATTAGTTAATAGTTTGATGAATGGCGGACGGGCGGCCGCAACCGGTCGCGACGCCATTCCAACGAATTTTGTTATTATTAACGTAAAATCTAAAACACAATTAGAGGAAAGAAATATCATAAAAAGTGTATTAATGTCCCAAACATCCTTTTAGCATTAGTGCACACGCCATACCATTCACTCAAAATGTTCGACTGATTGATTCGAACTCATCATCAAACAACCAAAAAAAATTTTTTTTTTTATTGTTTTAATTAATTTTGACAGATTTTATTACTCAACGATTTTATTGCTTTTTTGTAAAAAAAACATTTATGTACTTATTTTAAAAGAATTAGATTTTTAATGTCTCAACCAGCAAACTCAACACAATGACTCGAAGACACATATATACGAACAAGAATTATGTACATAAAGTAATTAAAATTATTGTTATGATTATTCAACCATAAAATTGTTGAAAATTAATTTTTCAATTTTCATGAAAACACACAAAAATAATTCTAGTATGTAATAATAATAAAAATATCATTTTTATTGAAAATGGGAAATGGAAGTTGTTTATTGTATATTTTTATGTCGATATGGTTGTTATTGATGTATTGTTTGGGTTAGATTAAATGTCTTGACACTTTTTGTATATGCGGAACGGGTTAACAATAAACACGATCATGAATACCAACACTTAGAAGCACTAATTATACAGAACGTGTCCAATCGGCTTTATTTGGTCGGAGGGGGAATTTGGACGAATACTCAGGAGCTTCTGTAATTTCGAAGAAAATCAAAATTAAATTAATACAACGCAACTCATTAAAAAAATGGATGGGTGAATATGTTGTGGTTAACACCCGTTTTTTTTTAATGGCAAATTGAAAAGCGAAAAATTGAATCCACCGGATTTGTGATAAAAATTATTATTCCTGCTTAAATTTCAGAAAACCATGAAAATTTAAATAATTTTCAATGCAAAAATTGAAAATTCTCCGATACGAAATTTGACTTTCGCATCGATCTCCCAATTTCCCGGCTGTTATTTACGGTAATACACTAGTTATTTACGGTAATATTTAAAAAATTATCTGAACTAAATTAGTTTGAAACTTAATTTAAAATCTAAACAACCGGAAGCAACCACTTCCGGTAAACCGATTTCGGTCAATAATCACTGGGATTTCCCAATTTATGAAAATAGCTTAATTATGACGTTTCATCACGATCAAACAGTCCGATTGTCAAAAAATTGTCATTTCCGCTTTAAAATTTTGAAAAGCTGAGCAAACCAATATTGCTGCAAACTTAATTTAGAATCTTTTAGTTCATAGTCATTATTCACATATATGAAAAACTTTTCAAAACATTTGCAAAAAACGAAAAAGCTTCTATGGTTGCTGTCAGATAAATGAGTTTCCGTTAAATTCTGTTCCCAGTTAATGCTTTCGTATGATAGGTATGGAAATATGGAATAATAAACGTCAAAACTGCTATAATTGGGAATAATTTCTTTCCAAGAAACATTTTTCCCAAAATCCAGAATACACTTTGGAGAAAAGGGAATAAAAGTGCTACAAAATTTCAAATTTCTATTCCCCGGGAATTATCAGAATAGCGCTACAAGGGTGGGGACAATTTAGGGAAATTTTGTATTATAATTTATAGAATTTTGCATTATGGCTAAATATAATAAAAATTCTACGGCCAATTGAGGTATCCTCAGTGATCTTATTACAACCTCAGGTATATGGAGTGTTAGGTGGGGACCATCTCAGTTAGAATTTTTTTAAATGCTCTACATCCAGGAGAGGGGATGTTTTACAGAATTTTGTATTATGACCAAATTTAATAAAAATTCGGCTAAAGTTAACTTTACGTATACATCGAAAAAATCAGGTAAGGTGTATAAATTTATAAAATTTTTCAATACAGGATTATTTACCAATAGTTTGTAGGTGAGGGAAGCTAAATTTTTTCCGGAAAAATGTACACGTAAAAAAAATAATTGCGTATTATTTTATTCAAAATACGTACAAATGTGTAATTTTTCTAAAAAAATTTCTAACAGTTTTTCGACAGTAGAAGTAATTTTTCCGCAAATTTAATTTTGCAATTTTTCCAGAAAAATTTTGAAATTTTTTCAATTTTTTTTACGTATGTAGTTTAAAATTATAAATAAAATTTGACACTTGAAGAATTGTATACATTCTGAATTAAAATTACGTTAAAAAAAATTTTATATTTACAAAAGTTGATTTTTTTTAATATTTGATTTTATTCGATCTGTGTCTGCAAGGTTGACGAAGCAATTATTATTAATAAAAATAAAAAAAATATTGAAGAAATAAAAAAAAGTGAAAAATTTTCCGGAAAATCAAAAATTTATCTTCCTCCTCATAAAAACTGATAGTAAACAATCCTTGCATTTAAAAATGTATACTCCTTACCTGATTTTTTCGATGTACAGTTAAAAAAGATAAATAATAATGTTCAAATATATTAAGAATTGTTAGGCAAAATGAGATACGCCTAGAGATCTAAATACATCCTCAAGTAAATCGAGTATTACTTGGTTTAAGAATTCTTAATATATTTTCATAATACAAAACTCTATTAATTGTCCCCACCCTTGGATGGTGAGCTCCTGATTTTTTTTTCATAACTGACATAGCCTCCAACTAGCATCCCTTTTACCTGAGGTTGTGTTAAAATCTCTAAGGATACGGCTTCAATTGGCCTAAAAATTATTATTATATTGAGTCATAATACGAAATTCTATAAATTTCCCCACCTCTAGATGGGGAGCTCCTGACTATTTTTTTAGGTGACATTGCGAAAAACAAACATCCCATCTTCCTTAGGTTGTGTTAAGAACTCTACTGATGTCTCAGTTTTCTTAAATTTTTTTCTTTATATTTGGTCATAATACAAAATTCTATAAATAATCTTCACCCCTGGATGGGGAGCTCCTGATTATTTTTTCTAACGAATATGGCTCCCAACTAAGACTCTATATATCTGAGGTTTTGTTTAGATCTCTAGGGAACTCTCTCTAGGGAACGGAACCGTGAACTCCGAGTAACGTGAACACTACTTGGTAACGTGAACAATTAGAAAGCGTGATAACTTGAATTAAATTTTGTATACTCTCGAATTAAAATTTGTAAATTTTAACCTTAAATTTTCGATGGTTTATTGTAACAGAAGTAATATCCAGTTTCGATCTGATAAGATCATGAAAAAATTCAACCATCTCATCAGGCCATGTTCGATATCGATATGAATTAATTAATTCAGTAAAAATTATTAAAAAATTACTTACACTGGAATTGAAACCAGTGTGAATGAGATGAAAGTTTGTAAGAATAAATTTAGTGAGTTGTCACATAATTCACTAGAGTTACGGTTACACGGTTGCTCTAGCTATAGAACATAAAATGTAATTATTACGTAGTATTATTCAGTCGCCATGTCCTGATGAGCTGCTTGAATTTTTTTCATGATCTTATCAGATCGACACTGGATATTACTTCTGTTACAAAACTTTATCGAAAATTTAAGCTTAAAATAACTTGTAACTTAATTAATTAATTCAGCAAAATTTATTAATAAATTAAAATAAAGAAAAAAAAAAAAAATTGTACATCAAGTTAAGTTGAAAATGCAATTCGAGGGCTCCAAATGTGTCATTTTTTTCATAATTTGAAACGAGTTAACCCAAATATTGCCGTTGTCCTTAATAACGCCACACACACTGTAGAAAATTCGGTATGACATTCTGCCCTTCGACATTCGGCCCTTTGTACCCATTCCGAAAATTCGAGCACAACTTGTGGAAAGTTTTTTTTTGAAAGCCCCGGTGCAACGTTTTTTAGTAGTGCTAGTGAAGTGTTTGTGTTTGAACAATAGAGTGAATTAAAATCAAGAATTAAATTTGAAGTTGAAAATGCATTTCGGGGATTCCCAATTTATTCTTTTTTTCATAATTTGAATCGAGTAAAGTTGAAAGTGCAGTAGTAAGAGAAAATACTTTGTGTGATAAAGGGGCAAGTATTACAAATTTATCCAAAAATATAATGTTGCTGTCTACTATTTGTGCAATTAACAAAAAAATGATGAAATTTTAAACGCGGTGAACAACACTTTTATGGTGCCGGGTAAGAGAAGAACCCTTTAAATGTCAGGATATCCTAAAATGGCAGTCAGGATATCCTGGTAAGTGGCAATTAAGTGGCAATTTGCTTAAAGAAAAGGCTAAACTTTTACATGGACAAATAAAAGAAAATGAAAGCACCTTCCATGCAAGTGATGGGTGGCTACAGCGTTTTAAAATTCGTTATGGTGTGCGCTTGTTTAAAATTACTGGAGAGAAGTTGTACTCTCTACCTTGTGGATCAATTTAAAAGAAAATTGCAAGCCGAAATAATTGAAATTGGTCTGTCTGTAAACCAAATTTATAATGCAGATGAAACAGGCTTGTATACTAAAAACTTTTGCCAGAAAAGACTTTTGTTCCGTCATTAGAAAATAACGCGCCTGGAAAGAAAACCGAAAAACAATGCTTTACTTTTCTAGCATGTACTAATGCAAATGGACTCCATAAATTACGACCCGGAAAACCTAAAAATCTACGATCATTTAAAAATTTTAATTGTCGTTTGTACTATAAGCATTCAAAAACTGTGTGGATGACAGCTGCAATATTTAAAGACTGGTTCCATAAATCATTTGTAGTACCACAGATAAAAAACTTTTTTAAACCAATAAATTTAAACTAACATTTTATCAATTTAGGTACGAATATTTTTGAAAAGCCAAAGTCTGAACGACTAGAATCAAACGATGGATGCATAATAACAATGTTTATGCCACCAAATATCACACTGCATCATTCAGCCAATGGACCAAAATGTGATATGGATAACCAAACTTCATTATTGTCCTACGTTATTAGCTTCAGTAGTAGCTAATGATATATCATGATCAGAGTCGCTTAAATGAATCTTAAAGATGCTATACTTTATTTAACTGCGGCTTGGGAAAGACTTGAGCAAAGTGCAAAATACGGTCGCAAAATGATGGAAAAACATACTAAATTTTGTTGAAGATAAGGAAAATCCAGATGACGATATTCCCTTCAGTTTTTTGAAAAAAATCATTGGCATGCTGAAATTAGCTCAGCAATAGAGCATACCATTGAGATTTTTCACAACATTTGGCGTGGAAAATTATTCCAGATTTAATTTTGTTTTCAAAAAAATTAACACTAGCTTTCTACCCCAGTGGCACTATTCTGGCAATTCTCCGGGAATAGAGAATTGGGGAAAGATTTTATATGTAATTTCAGTTCAAATATAAAATAAGTTTTCTGGCGTACTGAGGTAAAATTGGGAATAATTTTCCCTACCAGCAGCTCGATTCTGGTTTTTCCTATAAGAAAAGGAATTAGGAAAAATATTTTCATAATAGTTTTGTCAAAAATATCATTTTCTGGCCTACTGAGAAATCATGTTTGAACTAAAATTTCGTAATTTAAGAAATATTTTTTCCGTATCGAAATTGGAAAGGAATACTATTTTTGTTTTTCAAAAAATTTACACTAACTATTTACCATAGCATGCCTGAAAAAACATTTTTGTGACAAAAATACTATGAAAATATTTTTCCTAATTCCTTTTCTTAAAAACCAGAATCGAGCTGCAGGTATGGACAAATTATTCCCAATTTATAAATATTTACATGGAACTTTTTTCGTCAGTAGGGCGGAAAAAATATATGAACAGAAATTACATATAAATTCTTTCCCCAATCCCCTATTCCCGGGGAATTACCAGAATAGTGCTACTGTGGCACTATTCTGATAATTCCCTGGGAATAGGGAATTGGAGAAAGATTTTATATGTAATTTCTATTTAAAAAAATTATTTCTGGCATACTGAGGTAAAAAACTAGTGGTAATATATTTGAAAATAAATTAAAATTGGGAATAATTTTCGCTGCGAATCTAAATATGGAAATTTTGTTCCCAATTTATAAATATTTACATCAAACTTTTCTTCTCAGTAGGCAGCAAAAAAAATATTTGATCTGAAATTACATATAAATTCTTTCCACAATTCCCTATTCCCGGGGAATTACCAGAATAGTGCCACTGGGGTACATAATTTATTTGAATCAAATTGAATCGCTGTAATAATTCAAGTAATAATTCAGCTCGTCCGAAGTACCCGAATATATGAAAACACGAATATTATTTGTGCAAATTATACGATTAAGGTATTTATACCAATCCTACGATCCTAATACCAATCCTATGTGAAAAATTATTTAAAAATATTTGTTTCCATGATTACGTCAATTTTGGTGTCAAATTCCACTAAAAAAGATGATAGACAAAAAAATCAAAACAAATGTGAAACACGGAAAATTTTGCAAACAACTGACTGATTATGGGATAATGTACCATTTCGTGAGGAGTAATTTTATTTTTTATTATGACGGAATCCAGTTCAGTTTGAAAAGCTAAATCTAAAACTACAACACATTTGTTAGTCGTCGGTTCGTTTGCCCGTTTTTATAAAATCAGTGTAATATTTACGCTCTTAAGATATCATCAAACGTCTTACTGTTCTAAATAGAGAAAAGGCCATAGTGTATCCAAGTTAAATAACATATTTATGCGAATATTTAGCTAATTTTTTTAAAAATGTTGTTTAACTCGATCCCGTCATAAAAAAAACAATTACATTATTTTTTACTTCTGACGAAATGGTTTTTTGTTACATAATCAGCCAATTTTTTGTCATCACCATCGTTTCTACTGGAATTTGACATCAAATCTCAAGTACGGAAACAATTTTTTTTTAATAATGTATCTTGCCCGAGTGGAATCAGATGACCCCTAATCATCTAATTTTTCTCAAATAATATTAGAGTTTTCATATATTTGGGTACTTGAGACCTGACAGTTGCACCTTAGGTTCCAAAAATGTTCGAATTATTAAAGAAATTCAATTTGATTCAAAAAAAAATATGAACCTCAGTACAATAATCCTGTTTAAAATATCGATATATATTTTTAGTTTTTTTTTACGATTATCTGGCCTTACGATTAAATACTTAAACGATGATGTGGCTATATAGTTAAATATTTACGATTACATGTCTATGATTTAATGTTTTCGATGATATAAGTCGGATGTCTAATTATCTGTTGTTACTATCACTGTTACATGTTACAATTTAATTACTTTTTTTACAAACTCAATATTTCTATGAATTGGTATTCTATAAACTGTTTTTCTATAAATTACCGCTTTTAACGTTTCTGTGAATCGTTTTTCTAAAAATTGATGGCGAAATCATATTTTTCAATTAAAAAAAGTTTTTTAACTTCGGCCCGTAGGACCAAGGTAATGAAATCCTGTCAAAGAATGACCTAGGCCCGAAACAAATTTTTCGACGTTTAAAGGTCCCTGAAAAGGGTCGGTCCGTTCGTCTTCTATTTTTATTTCAGAAAAGGGGGTTTTCGAACAATACCACTTTAGTTGATAAATCCACCGTTCTGGCGCTGTTGGTTAACTACTAATAAATTATTAGTTTATTATAGAATATATGCGTGCCGTATACCAATGAAACGGTCTTGAAGATTGCCACAAAAGTAGATAACGCAATTTCTTTAGTACTCAAAACTACCGCTGTGGCGCTGAACGCAGCTAGTTTTTCTCATTTCGATATATTCATGTGGCATATTGTTTTAAAGGTGGCTTGGACTAAGCAACAATACGTTATTGGCATTTTCAGTGCGTTTAATTTATTATAGGGTATACAGTTTTGCAAAATCTGGAGTCACTTAACTAATTTATTGATTCAAATGGTTTAAAATTTGCACTTTTATAAATTAAACTACAAAAATATGTATTGTTCGACTTTGCAATAAAATGAAATATCTGGGCATTCCGCCAATATACACAAAAATCTCGCATGATGCCAGACTATCTATATGTATAATTATAATATTTCGAAAGCCGGTGTGTGGCTTCGCACACCGAACTCATATAAATACTAAATTTTATTGACTTGTGATGAAAACATTGCCTTACTTAATTTTACAAAATTATATGAGTTATTTCGCTAAGATCGATCCGCGCGTCATCAGAATGCACTTTTACCGATGAACATCTGGTTAACCTAAATCAATTGCATTAAATCCAAAAGTGATTCATACAACTTGTCTATCATACTCTTATGCATGTACACATACACACACACAATATAAGATAAATTCATTTTCGTTAAAAATTTAATTGTGAAATTGAAAGAAATTTATTTTTGTGTTGTTTTTCTTAAAATAACTTTTATTGTTCTCTTGCACCGTGGTCGTTGTTGGAATTAAAAAGAAAATTTATTTATTTACAATTGTTGTTAGTTATTTTTATTACACCGTTTATATACCGTTCGTCGAACAAGAGTTCAAATTACATCTAACTTAAAAGTATCCATATACATACATACATATAACATAATATAAGATTCTAATCGTCTTGTTTGTATCTTATCATCATCACACTCATGTTATAGACGTTTAATTTGGTCGTTGCATCGTGCGATAATTACGGTTGTTGTTTGTTTGTTTGTTTGTTGAAATCGTGGTGTCAATCATGTATGTAATTTAAGAGATACGTATGGTTTCATTATATGTATGTGCGTTTGTATAGTAACTTGGGTGGTGTGCTGTGTGGTCATGAGATTATGTTTACGTTAAATATTTATTCGTCCTCTCTCTATATCGTAAATTTCGGAAAATAGTGAAAACTTAATCCCACCGTTGGAACCTAAAAAAAAAACATTGTTTATAGTGATAATTATTTTATTCAACATCTCGTCACAAAAACAAAAACAAATATTATAAAATTATCTGTATATGTATACATAATATTCTAATGTGCTGCTGCCAGCTTCATCGTCTTCATTGTCATCTTACATTTTAATTTATGATTATGATTATAATATAAATCTATTGTGTTTGATAAAAATAAAAATACGAAATTTATTATGAAATTTAAATAAGAAATTAAGAAGTTTTCTTCATCGTTTATCTTATTTATGGGTTGTATGTGTTTATATATGTTGCTTCGACGATGAGAGATGAGGAATAGACAATGTCTTAAAGTTGATGAATGCAATTAATGGGTTAAATAGATGATGATATTTGTTGTTGTTGGTGGTGCCTGTCTAAAGTCTTAAATATTTTTTTTATATTTATTTTAATTAGATTAATTTAATTTAATTATATGCGCGCATAAAATGTGTGGGTTAGACATGAGTATTTTGGAATCAATTGACTAGATTGATGATGTTTTGTAATCGAATGTGCGAGCTCAGAACACAACAACCACCAACAACAACAAGTTAAAGTTTAACTAAATTTGATGTTAGATGTCAACATTTATTGTAATAAATATAAAATTGACGTGATAGGATATGGCGCGTCTCTTTATAGGAAGAATCGCTTGTATATTTCTTTGAAGTTTCAGGCCACACGGTTTGTTTGTAAATAAATTATATACAATGCAATTAAAATGTTTATTTGTGATTTGCATTTTAATATAAAATAAATAAAAAATTATAATTGCAAATTACAACGCAATTCAATTAAAAATTTATTGATTTATGAGGGGAAATCTCGTACCCAATTAACGTTTATGGTAATCTGAGCGTAACAGGTGGAAATTATACGTGCATATAAAATTATTGGTACAGTTTTTGGTTAAATTCTCTCCCGAAGTCGCTTGAAAGCTTAATACCAATAATTTTAAAATCAGCATGTGCCAGATGATTATGTCGGAATGAGTAAAAGTGTATGTGCCATCAACCTCTTATAGCACTGGTATCAAATTGTTCCTTTTCCAAGACCTTTCAGATCATACATCACATGCATGATTATAAGGGAATAAAAAAGATTTAACTGTTTCCAGCGCCACAACGGTAATTTTTGTACTAAGGTGATTTAGCCAAAATTCTTCAAAACGTTTTCAATGATATGCAACGCGTATATGTTCTATAATAATGAATAAGAAGCTACTAGCGCCAAAACGGTGGTTTTGCGAAATAAAGTGGTATTATCAAAATCTGTGCCTGATCGAACAAATTTCGAACGAACACATTGGTATAATAGACGGTGGAACATTTTTTTTTTTGCAATTTTGGACTCAGTCCAGTGAATCTAGGTGGGTGGTAATTTTTTATCAGGATTTCAATAACTTGGACCTACAGACCAAAGTTAACTAACCAAATGTAATTAACTCATATACAAATAATTAACTCAGCAAAATCCTAAAACTCATTGATCTTGCTACAGCGATTTGTACCAATGTCACTTTTGAGTGAATTGTCTTCACAAAAATTCATTTATTTTGCTAGATTGAGTCGAAATAATGCAACTTTTGCTAGGCGTAGCTCCAGTCATCCAAAAAAATGAAATATCGAAATATATAATGATATACGCTAAAAATAACAAAGCCAGCCATTATGTGGATATTTTAGAAATATAAAGATAATTGAGATTGAATCACATATGAAATTACCACAAAGGACCTACTCCTTAATCTGTGGTAGCACAAATTCATATCAATAAAGTCAACGAGTTTAATATAGGAAAAGTATAAAAAAAGTAAGGACTACTTACTTGTCAAAACGGAACGCAATTCGAGTGATCACAATAAAATCTATTCCGAGCTCTAGAACACTTCGTATAAGTATAACGGAATGCTATGAAAAAATATAGAAGCATTCAGCAACCGTATAAGCTGCTCTCAATTTTCAATTTTTTGTTCCGAGGTCAATTTTGTATTCTTACGTCACACCGGATTTTTGTTGTAATTTGTGTAAAGTTGATAATTTTCACGTTTACACATTTTTTTGTTTTCTAGAGAATCAGTGTGCTGGTGTGGTGCAACTTTTATCTCAGGCTTATGTAATACCGTGCGCAAACTAGAGATTATGATCTAGATTAGTGAACTAATCCTATTTTATTTTGTGATGTGCATTGTGCACACGTGACGTTTATTGATCTCGTTTCTTTTCGTTACTAATCTTCTTCACCAAAGCAAACCAACAAGCTTAGCTCAAAGTATGGGATTGCCTCAAAATATGTATTAAAAAATTTGTCGAAATAACCATATTTAATTTATTGTATTTTCTTTTGTTACTACAAAGAATCGTTGCATTAATCCACAAAACAAAATTAGTATGAATTTACTGATTTAGATCAAAAATTAACAAAATAAATCATACATTTTCCCCTAAAAGTTTACTACAAGTAATACATAGAGCTAATCCCACATTTTGATCTACTCTTGTGTAATTTTATACTATGGAACAAGGATCAACGTATTTCATTAGTCATGGGGTATGCGTGTGACGTGAACGCCCAGCACTCCTCTTAGATATTTTAGACATTAATAACAGTAGTTGCTCACGAGAGGGAGAACTTGAATTTTTCAACATTTAATGAGACAACCATTGTTAACTTTGTGAGGCAGGACGTCATTGAACTTAATTCAATCAAAAATTAAATCTGAAATTGGGAAGTTACTAAAGCTACTCTCTCAGTCTATTTTTATCTAAATAATATCCAATGCATTTAACAAATTCGGTGCTCTTATCACCGATAATAAAACACAAAACTGGTTTTGGTGTGCTGATTTTAACAAACTTATGGAAAGTTATATTGGAGTCTCAAAGATTCTCGCCAAATGATTCTACGTTCTATCATCATTGTTGTTGATGATTCCACCGCCGAAATAATACCATCATTGGACTAATATATATAGGTATTCCTTAAGTCGTAATCCATACTCACCTGAAAGTACCAAATTTTCACGTTAAAATAATTTTTGTAAGAAATAATTTTTTGTATGAAACATTTTTTGGATGAATTGCAATTTTCTAATTTAACAATGTCGACTTCACATTTGAAGACTTGAAGAGAATATTGCTTTCATATTAAAACGAATCGTTCCACCAAATCGAAAGATTTTTAGTCTGAACGGTTTTTTGGGTGAATTACTAAGTTTCTAGTTACGGCACCCACACAAAAGATGAATCATGCAAAAGTTACACTTGGACGAATCGCTTCACCAAAGTATACTATTTTTTATAACAAATGTTTTAGATAAATTGTCATTTTACATTTTTGTATAAATTTTCACCCTGCAAGCAGTTTTTCTAAAAGGATTAAAATAAATGGATTCTATCTATTGATTTGGGTACAAAATTAGTACATTGAATTTTCTCTACTAAAACTTTATATCATACGCCATCAACTTGTTGAATTGATACCAAAACGTTTAGGGACGAAATTTTGGTTAAATATTTTTGATGAATTGACCAATTAACAATCTATCAGTAGTTCCCACCAATAGGTGGGAAATTTTATAATTTTCTCAAACCAGCTCCACCTAAAATATCTAGTCTATACCTGGTAGATACTCAGAAATCTTTCCATATATGAGTCAAAAATTCAAATTTAAGGGAACAAAGTTCTTAAATTGCCGTAGTCCGTAAGCGATAAAAATAATCAACAATCAAAAATGGACCGTATGCTAGATCCAATGCGGATGTGTGCTGGAGATTACAGCCGTGGCTGGAAAACAAAAAAAAAATGAAAGAGAAGGAGAAAAGTGGGTACATAAAATAACGCCGTTGAATTTAAATCTACTCCACTTAGGTTTCAGTGGACCATGAACGAGCAAACAAGAAATAAAGCTAGTTGGGCTTTCGGTCGAGTCACGAGGACGTTAGCAGTAAGAAATTGCACGCTTAAAATATGGACACATTATGTTCAAAATAGGACAGAGCGCTAATAAGGCTGATTTTGCATTATTAGAATAATGGCACAAAGAATAGTCACAAACAACCGAAAACTGTAAATGAATGGGTCACAAAGTCGTTTGGCTGAAATTGTGAAACAAACTTACGGAGCTCAACCTTGACAGTGTCTCAAGGATATTGAATTCTAATCAGAAATTACGAAATTTCAGTCCCAAATCTTCCCGAACTTCGTAAGCCATTCCTTCTATAGGATGATGTTGAGATTTGTATTTTTGTGAGTGACGTACAAAAAACCAGTTACCAAAAACTTGGTAAAATCAATTGTAGGCTTGCCTTCGTACCCAGTTCAAATTTGGCTTACCTGACAGCGAGGTTGAACACCTGGTTTTCTTTAAGAAATCTATACAAATATTTTTGCACCAGTATATGCCGAATATGTATAGCGTGATAAAGCAGGCAGCTGAAAAATTATTTTTATCAAAAACAAATTAATTTGTTTTACAATATTTGGATAATGTTGAACACACAAACAACCACTTCAAAATTTTTTCGAAATAATCAAAACCTCAAAATCAGTAGCAAAGAAGTTTTATTTGATTTTTATAAAAAAGTAAAAAAAAAAAAACAAAAAAAATTCTTATCCACACAACACAGAATGTCTATCGTTCCTTCAATCATGTCATTTGATATCTTAACTTTATGAAGTAAAATAAAATTTTATTTTGTGGTATTTTGGGTTCGTTATTTCAATAAATCAAAAACCGATTGACAATACAAATGACTTGTCCGGCGTTTTAAAAGTTATTTTTATATTGATAAGATATAAATTTAATCGGGAATTCAAGTGATTTCTAATTTTTGTGTATATGCGTTAGAAATTAATTGTTCACCCATTTCGAAAGCTAAATATTTTCAAATTTAATTACAAATTTAAGCAAATACAACCCTTCTTTAGTATTGTGTGTGGAAATATAATCAACAACAACAACAATAACACCAACCCGAAAACAATACAAAAAGGTGTGTGTGTATATTTAGAGAAGTTTATAAAAAATGTATAAACTGGGAGGGGTCTTTAGAGGAAATTTATTATAATAGAGTGATTTCGTCGCCTCGTACTCGTATATCTCTCGTCCCTTTTCCTGTTTTTCAATGTGTAAATAATTTATAGAGGGAACTAGATTTTAGGCGCGAGTAATTCAATAAACGAACGATTAAAAATTAAAATTATTATACATTGATTTTAAATGAAATTAATAACAACATGTGCACAGATGGTTGGAAAATACTAAGAGTTGAGGAAGGGGTTTGAAACACTTTAGTGTATACATTTTGCTATTTTTTGTTTATAGATGATATTGCTGCGACATCTTTTTGGAGATATTATGTACACAAAAATTTGCACAGATGATATAGGAAATTTTTTTAAATATGCGAATTAAGGGATCTGCATCGAATTTTTTAGACTTTTCCAGGATTAAATGTTTTAGCACTGTATTTAAAAAGAAAGTAGGTTCAAGTCTACCAATCAGATTTCAACGAAATTAAGTTATGGACCTTATGCCGATTATATAATTTTGTCCACCCAATTAAGATTGCCCAACTTCACAGTTAAATAATAATTCTCGAACCAAATTTCCTTATGAAATTTTAAAAATTTAAGTGAAAGAATGCCAAAAAATATTGTAGTTAAATTTTACCTTCCATAAATACGCGTTCGTTGGCATCTCCCTAAAGTGGAAAAAGGAATACTACAAAAATAAATTTGAAAATTGAAACTTTCATAAAAGTATTTGAGTGAAATTTTAAATTTTTTACTGAACCTTACTCAAACGAACTCACTCTCTTTTACTAAATCACCTATAAAGTTTAATCAACCTTGAAAAGCGATTTGAGTAAATTAATAATTTGTTTGTTTAATTATTTGAGTGAAATTTATAATTTTCGGAAAAGCGCAGAGCTAAGTGTGCAAAACGAAAGTTAAATTTTTTCTACCCATAAATTAGTTTACCCACAGGTAAATTAGTTTTATTTTGAAGCACGCATTTGAGTGAAACTTTTTTCTCACTCACAAATTAGCTTATTTTATTTTGATGGCACTACATCCGATGTAGGGATTTCTCTACTTTTCTTCTACTTTTACATTTCTTTTATGCTGTTTCTACGCGGTTACACCCAATATTGTACTAACTCCAGCCGCGGTTCGCTGTCGTTGATGACAATGAGGTTGTCGTATTATTTATTTCTGCCAAGAACGCCCTTAAATTAGTTTGGTGTACTTGAAATTATGTGAGTATTATTTTATGAATGAAAGATTTCATGAAAGATTCATAAATAAGCAAATTTGAGTAAAAGTGATAGACTTCATTTTTTTACCATCCATAAAATGGTTTTGCCCACCTAATGTCTTATCTATAATTTCGTTTGGCCAACGTGCAACTACTTACTAATCTTTAATAAAGCAAATTAAAAATTTTGTGTAATAATTTGAGTAAAACTTAAAAATATTAAAATTGTCAATGAAATAAATGATGAATTAAAATATTTTGAGTGTCATTTTTAAACTTTATTTAAGCTAAACTAATCTAAACAATTTTACTCACATATGTATAAAGTTTAGCTCACTTCTATAAAGCGATTAGTGCAAATTAAAAATTTTGTTTATAATTTGACTAAAAATCACAAATAAACTTTAACTCATTTTCATAAAGTGATTAGAACAAATTAAACATTTGGTAAAATAAATTGAGTTAAACATAAAATGTTTAAGACTCTCAAATGACGAATGAAAATATTTGGTTGCAACTATTAAACGTTTCTGAGTCTAACTTAAAATAATTTTACTCACCTAGTTTTAGTTCACTTTCGTAACCGGATTAGAGCAAATTAACCATTTTGGGTAATAATTTGAGTGAAACTTAAAAATTTTGAGACTGTGTGATGCATCTGATGAAGGAAAACATTTTGAGCTTGAACCTTTATTAAACCGAATCCAAACAATTTTACTCACAAATAAAACTTACCTCATTGCCATAAAGCGATTAGTGCAAATTAAAAATTTTGTGTAATAATTTGAATTAAATTTATAAATTCAAAACTGTCAAATGATAACTACAATCAAATGTTAAATAACAAGAATTCAAATCAAATGTTAATTAACAAGAATCTAACCTTAATAATTTAAAAATAACACGCGTATTAAGATTAGTTTGTTTAACTGAGAAGATTTGAGATTGTAAAAAAAATTGAGTGTTATTTTTAAAGTTTTTTGAACTTGGAGTTCAAATCTCCTAAACGATTTTACTCAAAGTTTAGCTCACTTGCACAAAGCAATTAGAGCAAATTAAAATTTGAGTGTAATATAATTTGAGTTAAATTTACAAATTTGAGTGATATTTTTAAACTTTCTCTAAACAAAACCTAAACAATTTTAGTCACCTATAAAGTTCGCTCACTTTCATAAAGTGATTAGAGCAATAAAAATTTGACTATAATAATTCGAATAAATTTGAAAAATTTTGCAACTATTAATGATACAAACGAGGAATGAAAAAATTTTGAGTGCCATTTTTAATCATTTACCGGCCAATAAAATTAAGCTCACGTTTATAAAGCGATTGGAGAAACTAAACATTTTGTGTAATAAATTGAGTAACACGTAAAAATGTTAGTGAACTGATGACCGTTTCCAAATGATGAACATACAACCCTCACAAATAAGATTACCTTTTCATAAAGCGATTAAAGTAAATTAAAATTGTGGATAATAATTTGAGTAAAGTCTAAAATTTTTTGAGTAACTTCAAAAATTTAACACTTAAAGAAGTTAAGCAGCAAATGCAATAATATTATAATTTACAGGGAAGAATTTGAGTGAAATTTTTCGCACTCCAAATGCAAATGACTGAGTTTGTTATTCATCTACAAATTAGTTATGCTGATTTCATACAAAAAATAGTTTTAACAATTTTGTTCACTAATAAATTATTCTTGTTCACCTAAAAATTTGTTTGGGCATTTTTGTAAATCAACCGGGAGCTGGTGTGATATTCAAATTTCGCGCAAGAACTTAACTGAAATTCGAAAAACTGTCCCATACAAGTTTAACGATATGTCAAATTTTGCCTACGTTTTCCACAATTTTATATACCCAAATAAGTTGAGCTCAAAGCGTCATATTAAAAACTTCATCAATTTGCTCCTAAAACCACCACATGAACTTTAAAATCGTAGTGTTGTGTCATAATTTTGTCCATCATTATTTTTTTGCCATCTTACTAAAGAGACGCGGGAATTAGAGCGATATTTAAATTGTTAAATTTTTCAGACCCATAAATTAGTATTTCCTCCTAAAAGCGATGGAAACAGTACCCATGACTAATACTTCACAATGGCCTAGTCAGATCTGATTACTCATCTCTTGGACTACCTGTCAATGTCCGCAAAAATTACTTACACTTTTAGGGCATATGTCACTTCCGAAGTCTGGCGGATGTGCTTTTCAATAAAGGGGAAATTGAAGAAGCTTTCATGTTTGATTAGTTGATTCAAACCTTTAGAATAATAAGAAGTTGTTCCATGTTACGACTAAATTTTCAGACAAAATGCAGAGTTTTTCTTACCAAAATGGACTAGCTGGTTTACCAAATATTCGAATTCGAAAATCAAGGTGGAATTTCACACTATTAAAATTTGGGTCTACTGTAACAAAGACTAGAACTTTATTTCACTCATTCGAATGACGGCGGTGGGCAAATAAAATGTTCTGATAAGCAAAATTAGACAAAATATAAAATTAATGTCAAAATTTTGAAAACGAATTGTTTTAAAATTTGCCTAATCGCTTCGTAGACGATAGGTAAGATGAGTAAAGTATTAACATTTTTTATGAAATCATTTGAGAGAAATTTAAATAATTCTTGTTATGATTCTGCGTTTAGGGAATCCAATAATGGTTTTTGGGTAAATCGGTTAACCGGTTTTACCACCAAATTTTAATTTTTAGCTTATCGGTAAATAATTTAAGTTTAATCAGCTGTTTTGGTAAATTCAAATTTGGCGGGTGGTTTGGCTGACTTAATTAAAAGTTAAAATTGCTAATTTTTATGAAATTTTAAATCGCCGTTTCAATTTTAGTTTAACCAAAATTTTCTAGTGACATTGATGCTGCTTTAGAACACAAACCTATTTTTTTTTATGCTATTTGCCGTAGGCACTTGGCGAAACACACTTATACTTAATAAACATATTTTATTAAACATTTGTTTTTTTATTTCGCAGAATTAGATTTTTGAATATTTTAATTAAAAAATTAATTCAAAAAATTTAAAAAATCACTCGATCGATTTCGACTTGTTAGGTCATCATCAGAAGTATCTACTCTACATCATCAGGAGTATCTACCATTATTGTAGAGGTAATCTTAGAAACGATGACCTAACAAGTCGAAATCGATCGAGTGATTTTTTAAAGTTATTGAATTATATTTTTAATTAAAATATTCAAAAATCTAATTCTGCGAAATAAAAAAACAAGTGTTTAATAAAATGTGTTTATTAAGTACAAACCTATTATGCGGCTAAAATTATTGATGAATTAATAACTTAAACAATACACCCCCAAAATTGGGGCGAGCTTATTTTCTAGTAGCTTATTAATTTTTAATAAGTCAGTAAAACCCTCTGATTAGTTTCGTTGACTTACTTACTGTCTCTCATCAAACGCAAAAGATTTTTTGTGGAAACTTTCTTATTCAGTGAAATCGCTTCGCTATATTTCGAAAACAGTCTTAGATAATAATCAAAGTACAAATAATTTATATCGATCTCGAAAATTTTCAAGTTTTTTATGATTCAAGATCCAAAAAAAACCAAGTGATAATGAACAATTAAAAATGATTACAACGAATCTAGCTCATCCCTCTTTATAATTGATTGATTGCAAAAGCGACTGCCAGTTAAATTTAAACGGAAAATAAAACGGTAAATCAAAATTTCGATTATTTCGGATTCCCAAGAGGTAGATTTTTAGTAAACCTTAAAGTAATTTTGCCCATTTATATAGCGACGCATGAATCTTAGATTTAATACAATTTTAAAAATTCACATAATATTTTCACTATTTGGAGTGGCAATTTCGAAAATTTTACTCCACGAATACCGGATATTTATATTTTCGAATATCTTCTCAGCGATGATGTATGTATCTAAATGTTTTATTACAAAAGTAATAGGATAACATTAAGGCGCCCGACATATAATTTAAGATAAATTTAAGATCAACGAAAAACTTGATTTAATTTTCACACCCTTACCGTTTTGAAATTTACACAAAAAACCAAAGCGCGCGCGTTTTTTTCCAAACTAAATATTTCTTTTTTGACGCATATATTTACACAAACACATTACGCCATGTAATCCATGTCTCGTGTTGCTCTACGTATACCAAATAAATAGAAATGAATTTCCACAGTGAAAATTAAACCCTAATACAAAACACATTCAAGTTCTAAAATAACAATAATAGTAAAATTGTAATAATAAAACAGTAATCATAATAATTCAAATAGTTTTTTTTATGTTTATTTAAAATATTTTTATAGTTCTGAACTTATGTATTATATACTCGTATACATAAATACACAACATATATATCCGACGATGTTAGACAGAATTATGAGAATTTCAATGATAGATTTATAACAAAAAAAAATGTTGATAAAATTTTTATTTTTTTGGAAATGTTTATTTTAGAGTTATATTGGGTGCTTGCTGCTGCTACTCGTCGGGTCGCCGCATCGCTTTAGGAATAGTGTGAGAGAAATACTACATACAAATCTTATTAAGAAAATGAACCATATACATATATTTGAACCAAACTCAATCAACGCGTTTATTGCCCTCCTCTCGATTCGTGTATGCACCACACAAATGAAACGCGATACATAAATTTCCATAAATATTTTATCAAAACATACTTATGTATTTATATGACTTCTGGGAACTATATTTCAATATATAGTTTATCTCCCACTTATAACGATCAAGTGTTTAAAAGTCAAAACAATCTGACATTGTGTATAAGACGATAATTATTCATCATTAATGTCAAAATCATATACATCGTGTGTGTGTGTATGCGAACGAAAAAAGCTTTTAAATTTAATTGAGTCAAAAAGAAGTCACCAAGCCTGTATGATATAATGAAAGGAAAACCATCATTTATATCCTGAAAAATTTCCACGCGATTACAATGAAAATATAATAAAAACTTCTTAGAATATATATGTATGTAGTTTATTATTAAAGTTATTACATACATACATACACAAAAAATATGACCTAAATAAGTTGATTGAACTTCATAAATCTTTTTAAAAACGAAGCACGAAAAGAAAACAGCAACAACAGCAACAAAACTATAACAAGACTTAAAATGAAAACCAAATTATGATGAATCATAATCTTAAGAGTTAACAAGAATAATAGAACGTTGTTGTATATTATCTCGTCTTAACGTAATTCAATTCGAACATTAATATCCACACAGCACAGAAATTTATTATGAGACGAAGCTATAAAACCATTATGACTACAATATCCCACATGTGAAGGGAATATATATTATTATAGAGTACATCACCAATGGGGGGAGGTTATACCGATCCTCTATACGGAGCACACAGTCTAAGAAATAACCTTGCGTCAATTTCTACGCACGACACGGCGAGAGAAAAAAATTATGTACTAAGTATATTTTATGTTGAAATAAATCAACCGTGAAGGTGTTACTTTTCATTTCACGTCTCGTAACTCTTCTTATGCATAATTATAATTAATAAAATACGATATGTAAATAATCTAACGGTTTTAAGTGTCTTAAAATCGAGAAAGAGCGATTGTGTGATGTTTTTTTTAAAGTATATTATTTTCCATCACACAAGGAATCAAAAAATACTCAAATTTCATGAAAATTAACATTTTAAACTTACACACACACACACAAAAAAAATGTCTGACACTAATTAATTTTAAGAAATCATTTTTATATAACACAAAATGATAAATGACTTGAAAATATATTTGTTGTTGTTGTGATAAATTTTTTGGTATACGAGAAGAAATCTTAATTTAGAACAGATTTGGGGTATATGGGTATATTATGATATTGAGGTTAGAAGAAGGTTTCCAGGAGGGATATTTTATTCCATCTTATACCCAAATCCACTTAACTTTCAAAATATATCCCACATTATCCTTTCTTTACCTGCTACTCTTAATTTTTGTTTGCATGATTTTAGTCTTAACGATTTTTAAGAATTTTCAACCCATTTATTTAAATGTATTATTTCTAAAAAAAATAGTATATTCTTGAAAATATATTAAAATGTATATTACACGTGCTACTTGTAACATCTTTACAATAATTAACCACAAAATTTGTTTAAAGCTGATGTTTTCTTATTAATTCGAATTTTGAATTTTTAACTCACACTAGTACCTGAATAAATCCGAAATAAAATTTGCAGACTAAACCCATAACCATTTCGAAAAATATCAAATTGTTTACATGTTGTTTACACATCGAATCGAAAGATAATTTTGATGTGTTTTTTTATTTCATTTTCTAGTCAGGCATTCCAAAACTATACGATGGAATACATTTTAACACAGCCAAGCTAAAATCAGGTCAGAGTCGAAATTTGCACGTTGATTAAATCAAATTTTTTACGTTTGATTTATAAAATGTTTAAAAAACGTGCGCAAAAAAATCAGAAAAATACCTGTACAATTTATACTAATTTAATACTGAGATATAGCGATCAGAATTATATAAATAAATTATAAATTTTTTACATGGAAAAAGTTTAATTTAGAATTTGGGGTAAATGGGTATATATTATGGTATAGAGGATAGAAAGCTTCCACGAGGGATATTTTATTTCATCTTATATCCACTTAACTTTAATAAAATATACTGCAATATCCGTTCTTTACCTGGGTACTCTTAAATTTGTTTGTATGCTTTTAGTCTTAACGAAAACTACTTGAAAATATGTCACAATGTAAGGTTATAAATTCACAACAATACACAAAACATGTTTTCAATCGCCACATTTTTCATTAACATCAAATCGCCAGAAAATTTTGTTTTAGAAATTTTGATGCCGAGCACAACTGATTTTGATATCAGCCTTGCTAACACTTTCTTTCCAGGTATCAAAAATAACCGAAATTACATATTTTAAACTAATTTTAATAGTTGTTTTGTTCCAGTCGCCATTTTAAGTTGTTGCTCCATATTTAAAATCAAATTTATTAACAACCGCCATTGTTATTCTATTGTTTACACTTATTTACATATTGTTTACATTTGTTTACATATTATTTACATGTTATTTATAATACAGATAATATAAAAATGTGGGCTGAAAGCTCGCCGGATAGTTTTTGTTACATTTAGGCTAAAAAGTTACAGGTAAAGAATTACTAGAATAGCTTTGGGGTATATTTTACAGTTTTGTTGTCCACCATATTGAATTTTTTACTTATTGTATTATCAACCTGAAATAATCGCCAAATAATTTTTCCATAATGATTGCACAAATATTTATATTTAGTTATTTACATATTGTTTACATTTCTTAAATCGTTGAATCTCCGGAAAATTTCATTTTAGAGTTGTTCATGTTGATTAAACAGCAATACAAAAAGTATGAAGTGAATTCTAAATATTAGATGTTTAAGGTGACCAAAAATCTAGTAAAATAAAAGTTGCTAGAAGTTTTTATGCCAAAAACAACCGATAGTGCAAATTTTAAACGAATTCTAATTAATATTTCTTTAAGGCTATTGCAGTCGCCGTTTGAAACTGTTGCTGCATATTCGAAACAGATAACCGGAAAATCCATTTAGATAAAATTTGCACGCCAATTCAATAACAATTTTCAATATGTTGTTTTATTGTTTACTTTTAGTTTACATATTGTTTACACGCCGGTCAAAATTCGAAAAACTAAACGAATTTTGAAAATTAAATTTAATTTTATGGATTAAGGCTAGTATGCAGCTGACGTGAAATGAAATTTTCGCTGGTCTCAAAAATTAAGCTGATAAATATTCCATGAAAAATTAGTTTGTAGAATTTCGTAAAATTTTAACGCACATTCTAATATTATTCGAAATTAATAAAATTTTCATTCGCCATATATTGTATAAAAACACTTAATACACAGCACAACAACAAATACAAATACATAATTATGAAACGTCAAAAATTTAGCTGACTTTTATCGTACCTGGAAATAAAAACGCAGTGAAAAATGTGTAGAATAAAACAGAGACATCTATATTTTAATACGAAACATACCAATTTCACTAGCTAAACTGCGTACCACAAAATAAAATTTAGCAGAGGAATTTTCATTTTCGTTTGTGTCATTTCTGGGTGTGTAACGAAATCCTGGTTTTCAAAATCCCGGTTTTCAAAATCCCGGTTTTCAAAATCCTGGTTTTTAAAATCCTGGTTTTTAAAATCCAGGTTTTCAAAATCCCGGTTTTATATAAAAAAATCCCGATTTTTAGGAAATCCCGGTTTGAATTTTTAAAATTTGACTCTTAAATGATTTTTTGACAAAATTCAAAAATGAATTTGCGATAAAGTTCTAGAAATTGGCTAATAGAGATGGAATTTAGCTATTTCTTAACAGATTTTGTTGAAATTCGATACGTGCAATGGAAATGTGATTCTAAAATTATTTTTCGATAAACCGGTCAATAGAAATGGAACTAGGCCATTTGTAAACCGATTTTGTTGAAATTCTACATGCGATGGAAATGGATTTCTAAAATAATTTTTTGATAAAGTTCTGAAATATGACCATCGCTATGGAACTAGGCCATTTTTTAACCGATTTAGTTGAAATTTGACATGTGGGTCCTAAATGATTAAAAAAATGCGTTTTTGATAAAGTTTTCAAAATCCAGGTTTATAAAATCGTCGTTTTCAAAATCCCGGTTTTGTATAAAAAAAATCCTGATTTTTAGGAAATCCTGGTTTGAATTTTTAAAATTTGACATGTAAAATGGGACTCTTAAATGATTTTTTGACAAAATTCAAAAATGGTTTGCTAGAGAGTTTGCAAAAATGAATCAGCTGCGTACTAGACATTAGAAAGGAAGTGGGAGAGTAATTTAAATAAAGCATTTTAGATTTAAAGATGAAGTTAAGACCAAAAATTGAGATATATGTATTAAAAAATATAATAAAACTACTGTAAGGTCTAAATATGCAAATAAACCTATTTGGGCCCAAATTTTCTACAAAATTTTTTAACTCTGAATGTTGGTTTACATACATTTCGATTTCGTTCGTAAGAGAATAAGAAAGAAAATTAGGGCCAAAACATTCGCGTAAAGCGTGTTTGGGTAAACCCTAGTCGTTCTGACTTGATTCCTTGTTATCTAAAATACCAATTTTTGAACCGATTGACTAAATTTTCTTTTCCCTTAATTAAAGATTTAAAATCAGTTACAAAAATTAAGACAAAAGGTATGAATTGTTTTATTTGATTATGGCTTAAAATCCTTTAGAATGGTTTTGGTCCGAAATTCCTTGTTTGAAATATATTTTGTTTTCATTTCAAGCAGGTTATAACGGAGTACGAAAACTAGAAAATACCAAGTCCAAAAATCTCAGGGTCAAAACTGGGCATACAATTTAAAAAGGCAACGAAATGAAATTCTAATTTTTCACTTTTTTAGATATTGTTGACGCTTTAAAATGTGCGTTTGAAAGAATGTTTTGTTGATTTGGTATTGATCTGAATTTTTTTGGTCCAATATTTTAGTATTTTCTACAGAAATTTATCACTTATTGAAATCTGTCTTCAAAAATAAATTTAGCTTTTACTCGTATGTGAGACTAAAAAGATATTACGGCCAAAACCTGTTGGAAATAATTTTTAAAAACCGACATTTACGAAAGAATCAGTTCTCTGGAAACTCTTAGGAACCCTTTACGAAAACTTAAAAGGAAACTAAGTTCAAAAATCGTTCCGTTCAACTTCTACAACTTTTATACAATAATAGAGCGATTTTGGTGGTTTTTGCTATTCCGCCTTACCAGGCTAATTCAGGCTAATTTAAAATAGTAATCTAAACTGTAAACTACATTTTGTAACCTAAAATTTTATTAAATGGAAATTCTGTTTAAATATCAACCTGAATATTGATATTTGACCTTTTGATGTTCGTTTGGTTCAATTTTTATACCAACTTCCTGAGAACAGGAAATTAGGTCCAACAACGTTGAGACTTTTGGATAAAATTCCTTTTCGTTTTGATTTAAATGCTTTTTATCTGTATTTTCTTGTCTGAAATACCCATTTACGATTACATTTCAAGAAAGAAGAACGGGCCCCTACTAATCGATTTCTGGCCTATAATCAACTCAAAGCAAAACAAGAAATTGAGTTGTATCCATTTTAGCCTATAATTACTTTTATCATTTTTAAGTTGCTTTACGATTTGGTCTAGCAAGTTTTGTCCTAAATTTCTATAGTATGTACACAAAGATTTCATGACGATGAAAACGCGGAACATCTAAAAATTTCTATTTTTAAACCGCAAATTTAAATGTTTTTAAACGATGTCCATTTTTTAACATTTGAAGAAAGGCATAAAACTAGACATAAAAATTGGAAAAACAATTAAGGCTAGAAAGTGTGAATTATTTTTTTAATATTTGGAAATTATTGACACAAAAATGGTTTTTGAAAGAATTTTTTGTTATAGTAGGTTTTGATCTGAATTTTCTAAAGACGTGGGTTTGAAACAAATTTCTGTTCAATTTAGTCTATTTAGCTTTGGCCTAAATTTGCTTGACTCAATATTTTAATAATTTCCCAGTCAAGTAAAATTCACCACAGAAATTTAAAAAAACGGAAATATAAATTTTTTAATCGAATTTCATGCCAATAACAAACCGAAAATTTAATTTGATCGATGGCCTGAAACTTATACTCTTCAAAAAGTTGCTTTAAATATTTATGGCCTAAACTTCTAGTTCGATTTGACCTCAAGCAACTCTAAAAAATTTTTACAAATTATTATTATTTGGTTTTAGCCTAAATTTTCTTAGCTCATTATATTAATACTTTCTTAGAAAATTAAAACGAATCACAGCAATTCAAGTCAAACCGAAAAGGAAACCAAAATGGAAATACATATTAAAATCGAACTTAATATAGAAAAACGTTTGAAAAATTGGTTCAAATTTTGGCCTGCAATTTCTCAAAAAAAAATAATTTAAATGTTTTTGGCCAAAAATTTTTACTCGATTTGGATCCAAGGCACACTCTAAATAATTTCAGTCCGATTTTTTGTCAATTTTATTTCAAGAATAGCATGAAACTAGTCATAAAATTTAAAAAGACAATTAAGAAATATTTAGCCAAAAAATTAAGAAACTGTTGATGCCAAACAAGTAGGTTTGAAAGAATTATATCCATTTTTTCTACAAAAATTATTTAGTATTAAAGTTTTTACTGATCTTGGTTCAAGGTACGCCCTGAATCCCTATTTTTTAAATATTTTTTGTAACATTATGAAGCAACTACTGAAAATGCTTTACTTGAAATTAATTAGAAATTAATGTTTTTGCTTTTGAATTCCGATATGGTGTTGTTGACTGTGGAAACACAAACTTGAATTACCTTCCAGAAAAAAATCATATTGTGGTCTCCTCCTTTCAATTTACCTAGAATTTTGTATTCAACTAATCCCAAATTACCTTTTTTTGGTCACACTATATTTCTAAATTTATACCAATCCTAGTAGACATACCACAAACATTATTTGGCGTAACCGACATCATCACTCACCTGTAAAAAAAAAAAATAAAAAGGCGATATTAGTAAAACACATATGTACATAGTTCATGACATGTCACAAAACATTTGGGCCCCAAAAATAAAGTTCCCAAAACTTTTAAAAATCTCAAATAATAACAAAAAAAAATCCTTTTTTTTCGGGATCCTTTTCCATAAAATTTTATGTACACGTCTATTTATATAATACTCATACACATTTTAAGGTTACCAACAACACAAACAAACAAAAAAAATCTTTTAATTTAATGATACGATTTGATTTAGTTTTAAAGTTAGTTAGTTAATTTTTATATAGAGATTTAAAAGTTTTGATTAAGTTGTGTGTGGATACCCAAAAACAAAAACCAAACTACAACAACAAATTATACTTAACTATTTTAATAAGAAAAATAATGTCTTAAACCAAAAGAAAAACCTGTTTCTCTTTGCTTGGCTCGAATAAAATTCTTGTGTTGTGTAGGATTATTTAGATAGTGTTGTTGTCTCTAAAATACCAACAACACAGAAACACCGTACCATAAGCAAAAAGAGTTAAGTTTATAAATAAATTTTAATTGATTCTGTTGATGAGATTAGAGTTTAATTTTACACCTTGTTAAGATAATGAAATGTACAAATATAAGAAATTTATCGTTTTTTTTTAAAGTCTTGTTAGTTTTGTGAGTCGGATTTGTTTTTATTGGATTTTGCTTAATTTGGAAATTAACGCAGATTAGATAAGTATATTGACGATGTTTTCATTGTTTTTTATGAGAGGATTATAATTATTTAAGTAAACCTCTCCATAAATTAAACCGATGGACACCGAAAATGTAACACGATACTCAACACTGTGTGTGTATACATAAAGAACACGAGAGTCATGATAAAAATTTCGTCAAGTGGAAAAATTGTGAAAAATATACAGGGAAATGAAATATTTTCGTTTTTCTGTTGTAATTTAATTCCGATCAATAAAATTTTCAAGTATCAAATTACCATTAAACAAAGGTTTCCACATCCCCCTTAATATATTTTTTTATAAACAATACCCGTATATAGATTGTGTTTGTACTGTGCCAATCTAGGGTTTTTCTTTCTTAATATCACATATCGTTTTCTTTCGTTCATTCATTCATTTCTTCCTTATTGTGATGTTAAATGTAGTAAATATAAGACGATAAATTTATGTTAATGTGTATACGTTCCTTCTTCAAAATTTGTTGTTGTACTTACGGAAGCATCTTATAAAATAGTTGCATATAATAAATAGTCGACATCAAAACAAGTAATTTGTATGTAGTATATTATTTCCGTTTACTAATTAGATCAGGCTTATTCAAACTTCAAGCAAGTTCGGCCCAATTTTTAAGGACCACACAAACATTTATTTTAAAATTTCACGTTCATACTCATTTTATGTTCAAGATCAAACTTGCTATATAAGAAGTGTAATTTCACTCAAACGAAAGCTAAAACTACGAATTGGGTTCCACTCAAAAACTCATTACTTGATATAATAAACAAGAAGATAAATTTTGCCCACCAAATAATTCGGTTTATCCAAAACCGAAAGCTTTGTATGAAATATTGGAATTTCTTTGTAAAGTAAGATAAATAAAATATTCGTAGACCTCTTCTCTAAATTCCACAACAAGACAAATATTAGCAACATATTTATGAGTTTTTCCCGGGTTCCTAAAACTGTACATAGAATATAGCATTTATCGTAAAATGTTTGGAGTTAAATTAGGGAAAATTCGTCAAGCAAGCTGATGATAATTTTTAAATTACTTTGCCCACCTCCTCACCTTTCTAAGTTTATAAATTTTTGGAACCATAAAATGATGAAAATTATTTTGAATGTGGGGGCTTAACGAACATTCTTAAAATGTAACATTAATATTTTCATGAAAATTGTTCTACGCATTAGTTTAGTAATTTAACCAAATATGATTAATGGATAGGGCAATATCGTAGACCCAGTTTCCCCTTATAACGTTCAAAGCTTTAAGCATGTGAGCAAAACGTCTGTCGTCCTCGTTAACAGAGTAAAATGAGTATATGTCCCATTATTCGAGTTTTCCGAGTTCGATTCCCGGAGATTCCAGTTACGCTTTTGAAGAAATAGTTATTGGCTTTTAGACATATTATATTTAAAAACCAAAATGAATAACAATAGTCAAAATTATGACGTAAATCAGCGTCAAAAATTTCACACATTTAAATATAAAATATAACTCAAAAAAAATTTGAATTTCACTCGAAAATATGACATAATTTTATTCAAAATTATTTTAAGTTTGGGATATTACAGCAAATTTGCAAGTTATTAGTTATTATTTCCATAACTATGATTGACTGAAACAATAATTTTTTGAGATTTCACTCAAAAACTGCATTTAATTAAAATTTCACTCAAAAAGCTCTCAAACTTTTTATGCAAAAATAATTAATTAAAAATGTTAATTAGCAATTTAAATCTGAACTTTCTTCTAAAAACATCTAGAGTCATTCACTCAAAAGTTTAAGGTATTTTTGAATTTCTTTCTTAAAACAACCACAAGATATTTTTTTAGTACTGATGCAATTTTAAGTTTTTTTTTTTTTAATTACAAATCAATAATGTATTATTATCTGAATTATTATTTCGTATTAAAATTTCCAAATATAAGTAACCTTAAAAATTAAATTTCACTCAAAAATTTAAAAAAACCAAGTACATATTGGTCTAAGATACCAAAACTAGGGTCATTCACATACGCATCAAAAATTACTGATAAGTATGATTTGACTACACATTTTAACATAACATAAATATGGCTCAAAATTTAAGCAACTTTCTTATAATTTGTGTACTTTATTATAAATTTAATTCAATCTATTTCTACCTTTATCAGTTATTAAAATCTGACTACTTTTTAGTATACTCAGCGATTTTTGCGAAAATATATTAGAATTATTCTTCAATAATTTATTCAAGAGGTTCTAAACGTCAATTCTCAATTTCTATAGTATGATAAAAGCACTCAAATATATTTTTCACTTTCTCAAACCGACTATCATGTCAACACAAACGATTTTTTTAAAATCAAATATGATCGTTTTATATCATGACAAAAACACTCAAATATTTTACTCATCTTTTATTCAATCGCAGTTGTAATTTATGATTCTAAGACAAAATTCTCTCCAAAACTAAATTTCACTCAAAAGGTTAAAAATTGTACGTTTCGGTTTTGACTTACACACATTTAATAGTACACTCAAGGAATTCTGCGGAACGAAAATTTTAAAATTATCATCTCGTCATTTCATTCATTTATTGAATTTCTATATTATGATGAAAAAACACATAAATAAATTTTACTCTTTTACAATTTCAACTTTTATAAATTAATTACGATCGTGTTATATAATAATAAACTCACTCAAATATTTTACTCTTTCACTCAGTCGTGAGTTAGTTTTTAATTTATTAAAAAGATTTTGAGTTATTTTGATGTAATTTTAGATCAATAGTTAACCTAACTTTGAGATATTTAGACTGATAAATGATACTATCCTTCATGGTTGAAATTTTGTCTCGTTGAGTCATGGCAAAAATCTTAAAGTCAAGCTTAAATTCAATAATAAAATTAGTAAAATAGACTGTGAGTGAAATGCAACAATGACATTGAGTGATAATTTATCGGATTTAATGTCAAAATATATATTTAAACTTGGATTTTGAGTTTATCTAGTCTGCCCAAATTTCCACATTTAACACATTTTTGAGTGAAATTTAATTTTTATATTTTTTCACTAAATTTGCCACAAGTATAATTATAGTTATCTCAATTTAGATCATTCGTTGAAGCTGAAATAAATGAAATTTATAAATGTCGATCTACGTTTGATTCTGAATTAAGTGACGGGAGTGAAATTATGTAACGACGTTTCAGCTCAATTATAGAGAAATTAATAAGAGAAGAAATATATTGAATAATTAAATTTAATCATAAACTACAACTAAATAGGTCTTTTATAAATCACACGTACCATTTCGAATACTTAAGGTAGGTAACTAAAATTAGTGTTATTCTTCTACTGATTAGAACTTGAAAAATAATTTATAGAAAAATCACTCAATGCTTAGCAATAGTCGGTTCTTAAACTCGAATTAAAAACTTTTCTTTCAAATTAAAATATATTCGGTAGTAAATCCTAATAGAGGATTTAAATAATTTAAATTTAAATAATAATTTCGATTTATAAGCTTGTTTATTGATTTTAAAGAATCAAATTTAATGGATAAAATAAATTTGGCCGTTAAAATCGGATAATGCTAGTTATTCATACATTTATAATTTACATTTAACTCAAAAACAGAATTAAAATTTTTAAATTTTGATCATCACGATCATTCACTGAATAGAAACATTTTCATAACCATTTCTAAATTTTTATGACATCAAAACCACACGAAATGTCAAATTTGATTTTTTTTTTTTATTTAAACAATGACTAATAATTTTAAGCTGAACCAACTAAATATCGTTTAAAAAAAATCATTTATATTTGACTCAACCATTTCAAAATTTTCATAATCCCCATAAAAATAAAAAAACTTCTACTCAAAATTTAAGATTTCATTCCACATTCATTTTTCATAATGGCTTCTCGTCATTTTATGTAACTAGATTCATGAAATTCACTTTATTTTATTCTTTTGAAATTTTAGGGATTTTGTCGATTTGTTGTTTTTGGCGGGACAAAATCCCGAAAAAATATTATAAAAATGATATGCTTCTTACACGAGGATGTGAACGACTATAATTCTTATCAAAAAACAATAAAATCACCAATAGTTAAATTAGAAATTACATAAACCAACATGTTTGGGCGGAATAAATGCTTTTTGAAATTATTGCCACCCGATATTTATTGCGATCAATTTGCGTTTAATAAGATGCAAAACACGGAACTCATGTAATTATTATATATAGATAAATTTAATGACCAATTTATGAATAAAACGTTGATTTTATACTTATGCAATCTAATGATGTGCTGTGTGACAAATAATACCAGGTGAAATCGTAAAACCCCCCGTGGGTATAACGCATATTAAAACGAATCTGATTTACCGCGCACACCAATAAATCCATAATCGGTTACATTAATTATTTATTTATTGTTATTGGTAAATCGAAAGAATTACCACAATATTTAAATCGAAACATAATTTATGCATTTGCTTGTAGTTCGGATTGAACTTCTAAACAACATAAGCTTTATGTCATGTATCTAGGTATATAGGTACATAAAATTACAAAACTGAACTGTTTATTTATATTGATAGAAGCACACATTTATATATAACAGTAAATCTAAGAAGAAATATTTCTTTTCGTCGTCTCCTACCTTCGGGGACAATTTCTTGTTTTTTACTTGTGATTTGTTGTTGTATATAATAACACCACAGAGATTATTATTATATCGAGAGACAATTGATCACTAAAATAATAGCAACAACAACTACTAAAACTGTAATAAATGAAAAGCCCCATAACCAAAATAAAAAACCAAAGAAAAGTTTTGAAGAAGATGAAGTAGAAGAGTGTATGGTATAAAAATACACGAAAGAGAAAAGAAAAATTCATCAAATTCCATTTTCATTTCAATTGATAATGTCACGATGAAACAAAACAAAAATGTGAACGAAAAACTTTTATTATTTTTTTTTTTTCGAGAAAAGTTTTGGCAAAATATATACAGTGGCCCAATGATGCGCTAAATGTAATATACCTGTAAATAGGAAAAACTTGAAATAAACCACTGTATCCACGCAATAAAAATACATAAAAAATATAGGACAAATTCATTTAAATTGGATTGGGAATGATAATATTTTCCCGACTTACATTCATTCAGTTGCGCGTAACTTCTCTCATTTTCTGAAAATTTTATTTGTTTAGGAATGTTTGTATTTTATGTGATTTTCTTTTCCTCGCAGATATTCTGCCTCGTACATACATATATTTTACATTAAATATACAAAGATATTAAAAAGTCAATTGAGATTTGTCAAAAATGTTCATGGTTTTTATTGCCATGACATTAGTAAATTTCGGTAAAACGAACAGAAAAGCCAATATTCAGACACAAAAATAAATAGCTACACTTCAAATGATTAAAATGGTAATGTAACCAGATGTTATAGTGTTTTTCCAGCACAAAATAAAATAAAAAAGGTTGAAGAAAGGGAAAAAATTTTCCGTTTTATGATTAACTTTTCTCGACTAAAATTTATATATAACATAATTTATCATCATTTTTCATTTACCAACAACACAAAAATTATAATTTATCCCTTTTTTACAAAATAGAGATACATTTATTGTTGTTGCTGGAAAATACAGGTAAAAATGTGCGAAACGCTCATGTTCCTCAGGTGTTTAAGGTCGATTTGAATTTATTTATTTAACGAACACATAACGTTAAATTTTTGAATGATTTAACATTTCACATATTTAACGAAATATGACACAATTTTTGTAGGATAATATCACATTCTTGTATTTTTGGTCAAACCTAACGTATACACCAAATTGTTGTACAAGCTTTATCTATGTTTACCATTCATGGATGAACATTCAATAAAATTTGTTGAAGATATTTTGTATTTTTGGCTTTGGTCCTGAACGTTCCCATCGGTGGTGACCCCCTGGTGACCCAGGATTTCGTCATGTATACAATCGAGTTAGAATTCGTAATGCATACCATAATAGCTAATGACCTTCCAACCAAAACAATAACAGATCCATACATTTTAAAAGAAAAATGTAAATTTGATTTAAACTATTCGCATAGTTTTAACGCAAGATTGTGATTAGCTTAACAGTGAAACTTCACCGAATTTATTATTTCTCTTAAAATTCAAAAATTTACTCAAATATAGTTCATTATTCACTTAACTGCAATAACTTTCGGTTAATAAAGTCTGCGAATCAGACGAAAGGTTACTCATGTTTAAATCAATTTCTACTGCATTTGATGGAAACTTAATTTAGATAAGTTTGAATTTAAAACATAATTGAAAGATTAACTCAAATTTAATTTTGAGTGAAATTAATTGTAGACTGAATTAGTGTAAAATTATTCAGTAAATTTTAGCAAAAGCTGAGCAAATCACTGAATTTCACAATTCAAGCGAATATAAATTCACATTAATATAATAAATTTTTACAATTTGAATAATGCGTTTTACAAAATGAGTGCAATTCAATAAAATTGTGAATACTTTGGTGAATTTTGATATTTTGTTACATAATGAATGTTTATGCTGCTTATAGACCATCACAAAATTACGACTTAATTTTCGATTGCCTCACTTTAAACTTGCAATAATTTTGAACAATTAGTGGAATTTAACAAACGAGTTTAGAAATGAGTTTACAAATTGTTAATTAGAAATTGAGTCAACAGCCTTTGGATGGAACTAAAGTTTTAGTGAAAAATTTTTTAGATATTAATTTGGCACGAATTTTGTTTCAGCTACATTTTTCTTAAAATATAAAAAGAAATTAGGCTACTAAAATTTAGCCGACCAATTTACCATTATCAATCTAGATGTTGATAAACTTGACAAGGACAATATTTAATTGATTTTAACTACCCTAAATCATAACCCCAAACTATTAATATTATTAACTAAGAGGGCCGAAGTGACTTCTGTGTAAAGCTTGCCTCTGGAAAATATCAGAAATGTGAGAAAAACATATGATGTACCCTGATAATTTTTTTTACTCTAATACCAAAATTAATTAGCTAAACTAAACTTAAATAAACGAAAAATTAAAAAAAAAATATCATTTTCATATCTCTTTCTAAATTTAGCGAACCTGAGAACTTCTTTTTATTTTTTAAAAGAAATTTCACTCACAATTAGTCGAATACTTTCGTACAAAATTCCCCATAATTTTTTCAAAAATTTTAAATTTTTCTAAATTCAAAGGTTCGATAAATAGCTGTTGTTAAAATTCAGAACTTCACTCAAGTATTGTTAATTATGCAAATTAAAAATATCGAATCAGATGAAAATTATACTTATTTTGACATAACAACATTTGTACAGCAATTGTTGAAACTGAATTTGAGGGAAACTTTTTAAAAATTAACAGAATTTCTTGAATTTCAAATTATTGAAACGTCATTGAAGACATGACTAAAATTATATTTTGAGTGGATTTCTGATTACATTTTTTAAGAAAACAGAAATTTTGTTAGAGAAACGCAAAACTTCACTTTGTTTTAATCAGAATTTTCACTCAAAGTTAAACTTCGCCCGCGGTTTATAGTTTGTCCAGTGAAAATGTTATTAACTTCCACTCAAGAGTCCGTAATGAATGAAATTGAATAATCTAATATTTCGGCAAACTTAACTGAATCAAACAAACACAACTCTTATTTATTTCATGTCTCACAATAAAAAATGTTCGAGTGAGAAAATTTCATGGAACAATTAACTGCCTAGTTTGAGTGAAAAGCCGAAATTGAGTGAATTTATGAATATCGCTAATCACTATTGCTATGAGTGCAATTCACCTAAAATATTAGTTAGAAATTTAGGTAAATTTGTTGTAGGATTTCGTTATTAAGAAGGAACTTGTTTAAATACCATCATTAAAATAATTTGAGTGATTTTTAATTGTTACAATGATTATTTATTTGCCATTTATAAACTTTCAAAAAATTTGAAACAAAGAAAATGTTGAATGTTTAAAATAGAATTCAATAAAATGTCGAACTAAATCTTGAGTGAAAAATTGTTGTTTTGAGCCTGAATCTCGTCGGCTGTATTTGAACGAAATTTTAGTTAAAAAGTAAGACGGAACGTTTAATTTCAACATTTGAGTGTATTTTTGATTACTGATCAGGATCACTGTTAAAAAAATTTGTGAAACTAAACCAAGTTGGGAGTGAAAATGATTAAATTTTAATAAATTTCGATATTGGATTTAGAAACATTCTTAGAGCTTAAAAATAAATTTCAAAATTGAGAACTAGTTGTGTAAACTGTTGTGATTAGACATATTTCTACTGAATTTTTAGAGGTTTCTTTTAACAAATGAAGTGAAATTTGCCGTTTTTGAAAAAAATAAAATAAGTTTGACATCAATTACGATCATTCGAACTAAAAAAAATTTTTGTACCTTGTTACACTCAAACATTAAAAACGTTTAAGCTTCAAATTTATTAAACACTCAATTATCACTGTTATATATCCAATTGTGTCATATTTAAAATTTTTATAAGTTTAAAAATAACAAATAATAATTATGGTTTATTATCTTTGAAATTTACTAAACCTTGCAACTGATTAAGTTTCTGCCGAATCATGTGAAAATTACTCTTGATTCTGCCGAATCATGCGTTAAAACGAGAGAGTGAGTGAAACAAAACAAAGGTGGAGTGTGGGAGTTTCACTCATTTGGACAATACGAAAATTCACTCAAGTTTTGACTATTTCTACTTCTAATCTACATGTAAATATGTTAACAGTGTAGAAAACAGTTTTAAATTTTTTGTTATTTATCATGACGTGGACACTCCAAATTTTATTTTTTTTTTAATAAAATACCGTTACTTTTTCAAAATTTACTCAAAATGTAATAAGAAACAGAAAATGGGAAAAATACAAACATGAATGAAACTAAATATCGAGTGGAAACATTGTGAATTAGACCAGTTTCAGTGAAACTATTGTACTACTGAGAAACGGAACGAGATTAAAAAACAAATTAAAATTTTAAACTAGAAAAAGACGTGTTAAAAGATTTAATTTATTTAATTCACAATTCAAGTGAATTATTCTTTATTGAGCGCAATATTTTACACCACAATATTTCACACGATTTTTCAAAATTCAATTCAACAAAATTTTGAGTGCCATGATTAGTTATATAGCGACTTTTGAAATATAATTTTGTTATCAATTAAATGTCATCACTGAATTCAAAAACTATATGAGTGAATTTTGATTATTGGTTGTTTATTGGATTAAGCGGAATTTGACAAACGAAACGAGCTTAGAAGCTATATTTGAAATTGAGTTCTAAGATTAATCTAATGTATGTTAAAAAACTGAAGAATTGAATAGATGAGTAAATAAATTTTCGTTAGAGTTTGAGTGACATTTGATGATTTCAACAAAAATGTTAAAGCCAATTCCCAATATTGTTAATTCGATATAATCGATTATTTTTGATCAATCCTGAGGTGGAAATTGTGATTTAGAAATAGAGCGATTTCAACTGAATTTTACATATATACAAAATTTCTTTTAGATAATAAATGGAAATTTAACAGCCATTTTTAAAAAACGAATTAAACTTTACATTCGTCAGCAAATATATTTGTGACATAACAAATAATAGATAACATATACATAATGTAAATCTAATGCGATTACGATGGGTTATAAAGCAACTACTTTAATCTTAACATTTTAGTTCCAGAAATATTTTATTTCAAAAATGAACAAACCAAGTGATTTCGGAAGTAATTTGGAAATTATATATTTAACTCCCAAAAGGGCTATACCCAAAAAACAATTTTAAGCTCTCAGAATAGATAACGAAACATTGATTTTTACCACTTTCAAAGTCGCATTAAAGCTGCAATATACATAATTTTTCTTATCGCCCCCACATATTAAATCATCACATGTTCAACATCATAAATTAACATTCCTCAACATAGTTTATCTCTTCTTGTTGTTGCCGTATAAACATAATAACAAAAGTGATAAAATGATTGCACCCTCGATTATTTCCCATTCGATGTTCCGTTTGAGTGACTATATACCCCAAAAAGCAAAAAAAAAATGTTTTCTTCAAATTTAAAGAAACTTTGGGGTTGCCTCTCTACATACATATACATACATAAATATATATTCATAGAGATATACAAGGGATTTATAGAATTTTAATTATATATTTCCGAGTCGGGGTGGCTGGCACACATTTACCAAATCCCCGACATACTCGGATACAGAATTGAGACGAAATGATAAATTAATTTAATCATTAAACCATACGCATATATACCCAGTAGCAGAAAGATAATACGATCTTATCATTAAGATTACATGAAAATCTACAAAATACCCTTAACAAACGTCTTATCTTTATCCTTGTTTTATTATCGAATAAATTTCTTATACTTATATATACATAAGAAATTAAATTCAATTGTTTTGTTGTTGGATTTTTAATTCTTGAAAAACAACTTTAAGACGAAAAACAAAACAAAAGTAAAATAAAACGAAACTGAAGCCATCTGCGTTATTTGTTTTTATGGTACATTGTATGACCACACGATTTTTTTTTCTATATATTCTTAACACGATTCCAGGCAATATCGTGTGTGCCACCATAGGGAGCAGAAAAAACCGCGGATGACCATGATAGCAAGTGTGTTAAAAAAAAGATGGTATTATCTGTAGAAAAAAGAATCACGATTTTTTTTTTTATATACACACATCGCTGTTATGTTTTATGCTGATCAAAATAAAATAAATAAATAATTTATGTTTGTATTCCGCCAAGACGATGTGTTGTTTGCAAGACAAAAAAAAATTTCTTATTCGGTCGTCTTGGATGAGTAAAATTGCATATAATTGCCATATAAAATTTTCACAATGAGGATCTTATAATATGATTGTGAATTCAGATGATGATTTGCAATCTTGACGATGGATGTTGATGATGATGTGATGTTAATTGAGTTGATAACATTTTTTGATGTCTCTGCACGGGTATATAGAATATATAAAAATTATGTCATGAATTTTAATCGTATGTGCGTTGAAAATGCAGCCAGAATGCATTTAGCCCAAATATTTTGTCGTTGTCGTCTTCCATATTTCGCCGTATTAATCATCATAAATTTGTCTTTATATTATGAAAAGAAGAAAACTCGAAAAAACGCCTCTGAAGAATTTATTTTTTATATTATTTGCAGAACATTTATGTTGTTGTTGTTGTTGTTCTTGTTGTATTTTCTGGGTGATGGGAGTGCTGTGAAGCATAACATTCAGCACACGAGATTTTCGATATTTTTTGTTGATTTTATTATTACATTTTTTTGTGTTGCGTCAAAATCAAATCAAATACGATTTATTGACGTGTATCGGAGGGGAATACAGTATAAATTTTTAGGCGATGTGTATGTTGTAAGAAAAGCTGTGACTTATTGGATTACTTTAGAATTCATTTTAAATTCCCGTTTCAGCGAAAATATAAACCCATTCAGTACATTAAGTATTGGACTTCGTTTGGATTAGATCTCTGTAATCATCACATGTTTTTTTAAATTGTGAGAGTATCTAAAATTGTAATTGAATTATTATTTATTTGGATATACTTAGAGAAAGTATTTTAATTTCAGAGACTTTTCAATACTAACTGTTGCCAATCAAAATGTTGATCAAATTTGCTAATAAAAAATGATCCTCTTAAAATCTGACCACGCCCAGTCAGTTATTTAACTGAACTAGGTTTACCAATAAACGTTTGCTAAAATACTTACTGTGAACCTGCTTTCACCAGAAAGGCAGCAAACTTGTTACATTGAATGACTACAAAAAACTAACTAAACTACGGTTTTGGCACACGGGAAGGAAACTGATTTATTGCTCGAAAAACCTTAAGAGTTCTCAGCTCAGGGACATATTTCAGTAAATTGCAAAATACCGATCATCTTGAACTTTTCCCATAAATAAGATATTGGTATGGTGGTAATCAAAGAGATTTTTAGTTTTGGTACACGGATAACAAAAATGATTTAATGCTCGAATATGTTTAGGAGTTCTCAGCTCAGAGCCATATTTCGGCAAGTGCCAAAAATACTGATCATCTTGAATTTTTTCCACAAATAAGCTGTTAGTAGGCCATGCTCATTCTCTAACTGTAAAGTGCCAATACAAGAGATTTTTAGTTTTGGCACATGGAAAGAAAACCTGACAAGTTTCAAAATTTTGTGTTATAACCAATGAAATTCTCTTTCTGGCCTCAAATGCTAATTCAAAACTAATTCGGTCATCTTCGTGTGATTCAAAGTGTAATTCTCCTCTCGCTTCATCGCCGGCTTTTAAGTGACAAACGAATAATTATTTTGTATATCCAGCGAATCTACAACAACACGACTGAATTCTGTGTTCCCTATTCAACTTTTATGAAATTTGGGGAAAATGTGCTCAATATTCAAGAAACGCAAAAACGGCACTTTAATTTTGAACATATGGCATCATTTTTAGTTTCTCGTAGAAATGCAAATATTTAAAGACCTGTTTCACAAGAACTTCTAAACCGATTTTAATATATATCCCTTTTCCTGCCCGGTAACACAATTATGTGGGTACGGCAAGACTGGTTGAGGCTTAAATTTAGCCATTTTGTTTTTGGTTGAAAAAGGGAAATATGATAACTCAAAGAAAGAGATTTGACGTTACTGTTAGGATTATTTATTATTATAAACTTCTTTCACTTTTTTATTTTAAGATTTTATGTTTTTTACTTTCGCTTTATTTTTAATTTAAATTTCATCATTTTTCAAACTAATAAAAAATTTAGCATCCTTTTCTGTTTTTAATTAATCTTTGTGCTCTGCCTACGCAAAAAACGCAAGTTCTCGATCAACAAAATAACAAATTCAAGCTAAATTACTAAATAATATTACCTAAACGAAATTTTAAAGGTTTAGTGTTGGCCTATTTAACTCCTGAGGCTTCAAATTTGGAAAAGGATAATATTTAGTAACGATACCCCATGTTTTGTAGAGCTTAAAACTATTTTTCTTTCATGTTAGGACATTTTGATGATTGAACATTTGTGTTTTTGTTCAAAATAGTCAGAGGAAGGAATTTACAAAAAATTATAGGTTTAAAACGGATAGTAATGCTCATTTTAATTTGTTTGAAGGATGAATAAAACATACTTAAATGTTTGATTTTTTCATTAAAATATTCCCATTATTAAGAAAATATAGTAGTTTTTGTCTACTTTTTTAACGTTTTTAACATGCACACCCCACAGGGTGGTCTGAGTATTTTTATTATAATTAGTGGAAAGTTTAAAAGGATTTCTGCAATTTGATGACCAGTGGTACTATTCTGTTAATTCCTTGGGAATAGGGAATTGGGGAAAGAATTTATATGTAATTTCTGTTCAATTTTTTTCTGGTCTACTGGGGAAAAGTTTAATATAAATATTTATAAATTGGGAAAAAATTTTCCGTTTCTAAATTGGTAGGGATTTTCCAATTTATTTTTGTTTCCAAAAAAATTAACACTTGCTTTTTAACTTAGTATTGAAAGGAAAAAAATGTTTAAATATTACATTTTATGTTATATTACATATAAATTCTTTCCCCTAATTCCCTATTGACGGAGAATTACCAGAATAATGTCACACAGGAGGTTTCTGCCAACAATTTAACCGAAAGCTTGATGCCAGGATGAGATAGGTTCTGGAATATATCAAAAAATGTGTGCGAAATTCCAATGTAATATATGGTTTTGGCCTGTACCATGATGTGTCCCACCTATAACATTATTAATATTTTTAACTCCCGAAATGTGCTGAACGTTGTTTGCAACCAGACCTAGCTTTTTAAGCCAAAATGCTTAAATTGCCAGCGGTTGATTTATTTGGGCTTTGGTTAAACTACTAAGGGATTATGAACTGTCGTTCGATCGACTCAATATCTGTACCGATCATTCTGAAGATTGAATTGTGCAGTTTCATTTTTTCTATTGAAAAATGTTACGAATTTATCTGAAGTGGCTTAATGCTCAAAACTACCACTATAGCGCTCGAGGTAAATTCGTTTTTTCTCACTGCGATACAATCGTGTGGCACATCGTTGGAAAAGTCTTTGACCAAGCAATAATTTTTATACTAGCGGTTTAATTCACAAAAGTCATTTTCTTTGACAACGTAGTGAAAAAAAAATTAAATCTGGTTTGAGGTTAATGAAATTCGTTTTTATAGATGAAGAAAATATTCTAAGAAAATGTAACTAAATATAACCAAGCCAGAAAATCAAAAAAGAAAATTCTACAAAATCAATTAAGGATAATTAGTTTATTTTTCTGGATCGTTTTGTGACAATTTTATTAGTGAAAATTTCTGAATTTCTGAACACTGATGTTGTTATTTGTAGATTATTTTCCAAAAATGTGACCACATTTGTCCAATTGCTGCTTCGTTAAAAATCATGCCGCATTAATTTTAAATTTAGGTAATAGTTGTAACGTCTGAATTACCTAGCGTTAAACCTTGCATAAGTCCACCTTTAAAATTAGTGTATGGTCGGTCGGCTTTATTACTCGTTTTAACGCAAGCATAGTTTGTTGTGTAACCTAGCATAAATTGCACTCATCGAATGTGAGTGATTCTGTATAAGGTAGCCGACAAATAAAAGCGGAAAATAAGAGGCATCTATCACAAAAACATGTTACAGCGGAAATTTTTAATTTATTTTGTACCTCATTTTCAGAAACGAAATTATTCCGTTCCATAATTGTCAAATTGGTTGATCTCCGAATTAAACAACTCGGAATTAAGAATTTTGGAATTTTAAAATATTAGACGAATCTCGGTGTTTTTACACGAATTATGATGAAAATTGTTTTGTAGCAATAGGTAGAAAAATCCAGCCTTCCTTAACAAATTTGGTGAGATTTTGACAAGATGAAGATCTGAAATCAATCCAAGCTGAAACAAAATCCGGCATTTCGAAACCAATGGCAATGCAATTTGGCTTATACGATTGAAATTTTTGGAGGAGTTCTGTTATCGATCCATGTTGCACGATTAAATTGGATTCTAAGATACATTTTGAGCGAAGTTCTGAAATGAACCCATACTGGGAGCTACTCAGCCATTTCTTTACAAGTAAATATGATATTGGCATACGAAGAGTTGCATTTGGATTTTGGATTGTATACTTGCTGATCTGCTCAGAAAATATGGGGAAATCTATCGTTTAAAATTCTCTTTAAAATTTTTAAATATTTTGCGGCTTCATTAAGTTCTTTCAGTGTCTGGCCAATATTTCAAGAACTCCCACATGTAACCAATATATCCGGTTATTTTTATAATAACTAAACTATTACTGAGTTTACCTAGAAATGTTGGGGGAGAGTTATCGTTTATAATTCGCTCTATATATTTTTGAGTTTCTATGGTTATCACTGTGGTTATTCACTTTAATCGTACAGCATGAACAGATATCAGAATTTCTCCTAAAATTTATGATTGGATCCAAAGTTAATTCTAGAAACCAAAATCGGTTAATAGGACAGATTTCAGAGATTCACCTAAAATAAATTCAAGAATCCCAATAAAATCTTACAAACGAAATTTCAACATAACTGTTTAAGAAAGAGGGTAAATCCGAAATTAAAATTTTAATAGAATATAAAATAACTTTAGCAACTGTCTATTGTGATAGTGCCACCTCTTGTGACGACTAGTGAAAATTCTAGTTTTCCGCTGCCAAATCTACGAAATACTGTTCGAGAAATTCAAACCATACCCGCAAATTTTGATCATAGGGCGGTTGTGGTGCTTCAAATAACAAAGATATGCGGTTACTGTCTTTTACGTAATGGTTTCTAGCAACGAAACTATATAGGCATCTACTTACACGATGTAAACGAAATAAAATCAAAATATCTTTCGTTTATAAATAACGACCACGAACAAGTCAATTAAAACGTTTGTATTAGAGAAATTTAGCGTCAAATCAACATAAATGTAAGAGAAGTAACGCGCGATCGAGTTTTTAGGTTTACTGCGATCATGAATAAATCTTTTTTTCACAAATTTGAAAAGATCGTAAAAAACGTAGCTTTAAGGTTTATTAGGGATACAGAAAAATATTTTACAAATGTACTATAATAAGATAAGGGTTATATTAACTTTAAGATCGACATATTGTTCGCGATTTTTGATTATTAAATCAACAATTTAATCATTTTCAATATGATCAAATCACAATCGATGGATTCAACCCCTTTTTCAGCCAAATTTTTCGTCCAATGACTCAGGAAATAGCAATATACGATCGATGATCGATTGTCCAGAAACTACATTTTCTCGTAGTTGAGGCTAGCAGGTGAACCTAACTAACTGAGTCGTATTTATTAAATCAATCACAAATCTGTGACGATGGTGATTCTTGAAGTGTAATGTTTAGAACTAATAATGGTAATATGCAACTACAAGACGAAATTTTTAAAATTTGATTGATCTTAAAGTTTATATTTATTTTTAATTGAAATAAAATTAAAAGTACCTAAAAAAACAGAGTTTTTTTCATTAATTATCTAATTAATTCATTAATTAATTATCATCTGATACAAATTTGAAGTTAAGTTTTAATTCTTGAGTCGATAAAACAGTTTTTCAAGTGTTATTTTTTTAGAGTAACCCGTGATCATAAAAAAAATCACACGATCAATCTCAACTTGTAAATTGTCACAAGCACTAGGCGTAAAACTTTCTGGACAACAATATAAGGCACCAAATCCATTGAGTAAATTGAATTTTCTTATGATCAAGAAAATATTGAGCGATTTTAAGGTTAACCTAACGATCTCTAAACACGATCATGAAAATCTTAATTCATTCTTATCTATAACGTTCAACAGATCGTAAGATCATAAGATCGCACTATTGAGATTAGTGCGCGAGATGTTATTGATCACAATCCTTGAATATTAAATTTACAACCTGACAATTGTACATAAACTCACTTGTTCATGACTGAAAATCGCGATCGATCGATCGATCACATCTTTATAAGGGGTAAGGAACGCAGAACATAGATTTAACTTCTGACATTAAAATAACATTTTTCCATTAATTACACAAAACTTACTTAACCTCCAAATATCGAAAATCAACAAAATAAACAATTTACATAAAATATCACCCCAAACCACCTCTCTCACGCGCAGCACACAGCACACTATGTACACCCGAACCCATCTTGTTCAGCCTATTTCAAATTAATCATTTCTTATTTAGTTATTGTATTGTATTATCGTATAATGTTTTATTATTCAGTTTTTGTTAGTTTCTCTATAACCAGAAACAACAGACATTTAAAAAACAACAAAACCAAACAAAAAAATTGTTGATTTTATCATACCAAAAAAAAAAAAAAAGTTTGACAAGACAAGTGATGTATTTTCATTTATGTAAAAAAAAAAAAATGAATGACCCACGAGGTTCATAATTTTGAATTTTTTTTCTTCTCTTGGAAACATAAAACAAACAACAGGCTTACACACACAAAATGATTGAAGATGTTAAAAAGAAACATGGTTACGAAAAAAAAAAAATTGTTGACCCTTTCGGGATTTGAGATTTATTTATCTACCAGTCTACATATTCGTATTTTGTTATAATTCAGAAAAAAATGTCAATTCAACATTGAGATATAATCAATTAGACATTTTTTTTTGTCAATTTGATAATTTTATTAGATTAAGCGCATTCAACTACAAGAGGGTTAACCAATTTAACAAAAAATTTAAATTTACGGCAAGAAACAAGTTATGGCGTATAAATTATGATAGCTGTTATAAACTATCCCGCGGACTTTTTTTTTCGGATAGAATTTGTATATAAGATTGTACCTCATTATCTTATTTCTTTTTTGTGTTTGATTTCTTAAAAAAAAAAAAATAATTTTACATTTCAAGATTATAAATGATTATGGATATATGATTGAATATAAATTGATGATTTGAGATGAAAAATGATTGAAAATCGAAAGATGATGTGCGCGCTGCTTATCGTGATTGAAACGTTTCTCTGTATTATTTATATATAAAATATCTAATTTAGGTAGTTTATTAATTTTAATTAGAAAAATGTTAGGTTGACTCTTCTTGATCATCTCTATGATGTACTCTTATGTACATACGTCATGATGACTGAACTTCGCTTAACCTTTTAGTTTTAATTTTAACGTTTTATTTTTTCTTCGGTAGATTAATCACTTTATATATATACTGGTAAGACGTATTCTCATCAATCAAAACATAAGAAAATAATAACAAGACAAGAAACGAATAAAAAAATACAAAATTAAAATCTTGTTAGTAAAAATGTCTAGATTAGATTGGATTGGATTAGAGCTAAACGAGCATGAGGTATATAGAGAAAGAGAGTAATGTGCGGTATACCAAACAAAAAGAAGAAAACAAATCGTGGTATTGTGCAAGGTCTACTGTGTCTAAGTTAATTGAATTTAATTTCGTATCTAATATTAAAAATTACAAATCAGCGGGAAATGATAAATACGTTTTTGAAAGTTTGGTAGTTTGTACGAAATTCTGAAATATAAATATAAATTAGAACGATAAATCGTGAGCGACTACGATTTATGTATTCACATTTGGCGAAATAGGAATGTTTAGGCTTTTACGTACATAACATAAAATATATCTTCAAGGAGAGATCCCACTTCTATACATACATAACAAATGAATTTTTTAGATAAATAAAATTTACATATATTTTCCAAAAATACGTATCAAGTAAAGTGTTAAATTTTAACACACAAAAGGCGTGCCATCAAACATTTAATATTTATCTAGATATAATATTTTATTAATTTGGATACAACGAACAAAACAAAACTAACAAACTATTCAATTAATTTCTAATATTTATTTATTTTTTGTTCGTCGACAAAATCTATATAAACTATCCTATTACAAAATACTATACAAAAAAAAAAAAATTTAATAAAATTCAAGGTATTATTTATCACACTGACGCGTATGGAAATATGATATTTTCGAAAATCTCAAATATCTCTTTAGAATTTTATTTTTTTTTTTTTTGTAAAAAATTTAATTTTATTAACAAAAAACAATCGAATTTCAATAGATGGCGGTAATTATTGTTAAATTATTATTATTATACATACTATTATTTCGAAACCGTTTTGGTATTCCTCCCTTGAGGGGGGATACACATTTTTATAGATCATATTTCTTCAAGACGTATATAAAAAAAGTTTCCTTTCCAACCATAAAATAATTAAGGTCTCGTCATAATTTCTATTTTTCTATCGAGTAATTGAAAATGAAATCATATTATAGTTTTATGTTTCAATCTCCATCTGTCAAGTTTTATTTTTAGTCGAACGAAAATTTATATAGTTGACTATGGGCATAGTTGTTTTTATATATGAATCATACTGGGATATGATCGCAGATTTGCCTGTCGATCATGAATATCAGAAAATACATTAGAAACAATTATAATCGCGTTTGGGAAATGTCTAAAATATTTCCGGATTACATAACCGGAAAATAAATATTTGTAATAAAGCGATCGACAAAATTACGATCGTTATACACGATCGATGTTATACCATTTTTAGTTTAAAAATGCAAGAAAATGGAATCTGACAAGGTGTGGAAAATTCACTTAAACAGACCACGTGATTTTGTTTTTAGTCAAAAACCGCAAACCGAATCAGAAACATATTGTGTTGATCATCATATTCTATAATAAATAAATAACTTACCACCAGCGCCAAATCGATGATTTGTGAACTAAAGAACTCAACAAAATTATTACTTGATCCAAGACTTTTAAAATAGTATACAACTTCAGCTAACTTTGCGTCATGCTTCCTTATGTTTTATAACAAACGAACAATTTGCCAATAGCGCTAGAACGGTGTATTTGTGAACTATGGTGGTATTGACAATTTGTTACCTGATTTAACACGTTTTAAACGATATACTGAATAATACTTAAGGGACAATAAAGCCCTATGGCAAATATCTGACATAGTTGACGTATAGGCTCCAAAAACTTTTCAATTCTCGAATTAAAAGTAAGAGGAGGAAAATTAAAAACCGCGCAGGCTATTCTCGCGATATCGTCAGTACAGGCGATAGACATTCAGACGAATGGACAAATGTTGTTTTTCTGTTTTGGGTACGAGAAAAGTTTGAGATTTTAGACCTACGCAAGCTTTTCAGACAAAATGTTCTCAAATTTGTTAGATAATGCCCGTATTTCATGATGAATTTTTCATTCAAAAAATTCTGAAAAAACAAAAAAAGAAGGTACAAATATATATATTAAGCAGCGGCGTTTTCTAGTGATGTTCTACACGTTCGCCGAACGACTAAACAATTTTTGATTTTTATTCTAATTCTAAAAGTTTTATTTTTATTACAGAAAATTTTATTTTTATTATAAATTTCTAATATTATTTTCTTAATTAATTACTATTATTTAAATTATTTCGGGTGATCAAAATCCGAAGCAGAACACCTTGAGAGCACAACCAGGAACACGCCACTGCTATACCTATATGTCATGTCAGTTGGAAATCTCTCGGTACTGGCCAATCCTCGATACAGTGAATGTGTAAATTCCATTTGCAAAGATTGAACAACTTCGGGGTCAATAGCAAACAGGTCTACCTCATCGTATTAAAATGGGGATAATTTTTATTTGTTTAGGATATCTTAAGCTAACTAGACATATATGCCATGTGAATTGGCAATCTCTGCTTGCTGGCCAATCCTCTCTCTCTCTCCCTCTGGCACTATATCCCATCAAGTGATTTGGCCGCCTCAAATGAGGTTTCATAATCAAATTTTCATTTCGGATAATGAGTGATTAATTCATTGATCCTAACACCAGCCGTGAAATTTTTTCCTTGTCAGCACCGGGAATCAAACCCGGACCTCCGGTCGCTGGAGCAAGCATGTTGACAACTTTGCCACCGGGGCGGCTGGGGAATAATTTTTTTTGTTTAGGATGTCTTAAGCTAACTAGAAATATATAACATGTCGGTCGGAAATCTTTGGGTACTGGCCAATCCTCGATACAGTGAATGTGTAAATTCCATTTGCAAAGATTGATCAAGTTCGGGGTCAATAACAAATGGGTCTACGCCATCGTATTAAAATGGGGATAATTTTTATTTGTTTAGGATATCTTAAGCTAACTAGACATATATGCCATGTCAGTTGAAAATCTCTGGGTGCTGGCCAATCCTCGATTCAGTGAATGTGTAAATTCCATTTGCAAAGATTGAATTTCTTCGGGGTCAATAACAAACGGGTCTACCTCATCGTATTAAAATGGGGATAATTTTTATTTGTTTAGGATATTTTAAGCTAACTAGACATATATGCCATGTGATTTGGAAATCTCTGGGTGCTGGCCAATCCTTGATTCAGTGAAAGTGTAAATTCCATTTGCAAAGATTGAATTTCTTCGGGGTCAATAGCAAACGGGTCTACCTCATCGTATTAAAATGGGGATAATTTTTATTTGTTTAGGATATCTTAAGCTAACTAGACATATATGCCATGTGATTTGGACATCTCTGGGTGCTGGCTAATCCTTGATTCAGTGAATGTGTAAATTCCATTTGCAAAGATTGAACAACTTAGGGGTCAATAACAAATAGGTCTACCTCATCGTATTAAAATGGGGATAATTTTTATTTGTTTAGGATATCTTAAGCTAACTAGACATATATGCCATGTGATTTGGAAATCTCTGGATGCTGGCTAATCCTTGATTCAGTGAATGTGTAAATTCCATTTGCAAAGATTGAGCAACTTAGGGGTCAATAACAAATAGGTCTACCTCATCGTATTAAAATGGGGTAATTTTTATTTGTTTAGGATATCTTAAGCTAACTAGACATATATGCCATGTGAATTGGCAATCTCTGCTTGCTGGCCAATCCTTGATTCAGTGAATGTGTAAATTCCATTTGCAAAGATTGAACAACTTCGGGGTCAATAACAAATGGGCCTACCTCATCGTATTAAAATGGGGATAATTTTTATTTGTTTAGGATGTCTTATGCTAACTAGACATATATGCCATGCCAGTTGGAAATCTCTGGGTGCTGGCCAATCCACGATTCAGTGAATGTGTAAATTCCATTTGCAAAGATTGAATTTCTTCGGGGTCAATAGCAAACGGGTCTACCTCATCGTATTAAAATGGGGATAATTTTTATTTGTTTAGGATATCTTAAGCTAACTAGACATATATGCCATGTGATTTGGAAATCTCTGGATGCTGGCTAATCCTTGATTCAGTGAATGTGTAAATTCCATTTGCAAAGATTGAACAACTTAGGGTTCAATAAGAAATAGGTCTACCTCATCGTATTAAAATGGGGATAATTTTTATTTGTTTAGGATATCTTAAGCTAACTAGACATATATGCCATGTGAATTGACAATCTCTGGGTGCTGGCCAATCCTTGATTCAGTGAATGTGTAAATTCCATTTGCAAAGATTGAACAACTTCGGGGTCAAAAACAAATGGGCCTACCTCATCGTATTAAAATGAGGATAATTTTTATTTGTTTAGGATGTCTTATGCTAACTAGACATATATGCCATGTCAGTTGGAAATCTCTGGGTGCTGGCCAATCCTCGATTCAGTGAATGTGTAAATTCCATTTGCAAAGATTGAATTTCTTCGGGGTCAATAACAAACGGGTCTACCTCATCGTATTAAAATAGGGATAATTTTTATTTGTTTAGGATGTCTTATGCTAACTAGACATATATGCCATGTGATTTGGAAACCTCTGGGTGCTGGCCATTCCTTGATTCAGTGAAAGTGTAAATTCCATTTGCAAAGATAGAACAACTTCGGGGTCAATAGCAAACGGGTCTACCTCATCGTATTAAAATGGGGATAATTTTTATTTGTTTAGGATGTCTTATGCTAACTAGACATATATGCCATGTGATTTGGAAATCTCTGGGTGCTGGCCAATCCTTGATTCAGTGAATGTGTAAATTCCGTTTGCAAAGATTGAACAACTTCGGGGTCAATAGCAAATGGGTCTACCTCATCGTATTAAAATGGGGATAATTTTTATTTGTTTAGGATATCTTAAGCTAACTAGAGATATATGCCATGTCAGTTGGAAACCTCTGGGTGCTGGCCAATCCTTGATTCAGTGAATGTGTAAATTCCATTTGCAAAGATTGAACAACTTCGGGGTCAATAACAAATGGGCCTACCTCATCGTATTAAAATGGGGATAATTTTTATTTGTTTAGGATGTTTAAGCTAACTAGAGATATATAACATGTCGGTCGGAAATCTCTGGGTACTGGCCAATCCTCGATACAGTGAATGTGTACATTCCATTTGCAAAGATTGATCAAGTTCGGGGTTAATAACAAATGGGTTTACCACATCGTATTAAAATGGGGATAATTTTTATTTGTTTATGATATAAGATATATTATATTAAGCTAACTGGACATCAGCGGCGTTTTCTATTGATGTTCTGCTCGTTCGCCGAACGACTAAACAGTTTTTGATTTTTATTCGAATTCTAAAAGTTTTATTTTTATTACAGAAAATTTTATTTTTAAATTTTTTTATTTTAAATTATAGTTTTTCTAATATTTATTTCTTAATTAATTACTATTATTTTAATTATTTTTGGTGATCAAAATCCGAAGCAGAACACCTTGAGAGCACAACCAGGAAACGCCACTGATATTAAGTGACAGATATAGGGAAATTTATACTTAAATGTTGACAGTTTAAAACAACATAACTATCAAAAATTCAAATTATTGTCTTTAATTGTGTCCAAATTTTATGGCAACACACTTACACGAATAAGGACAATACTTATGTATCTATTCTAGCAATGCACCTAGAACACAAGGCAATACTGCTTGTTACGTCATCAAATTTATGTCTAAATAAATACATAACATTTAAGGGTTTAACGAAATGTTTAATGCATATTTTGATAATAATATAATATGTAAATTATTTTTTACCAAAGATAAAAAACTCGGATCATTTATTTGACTTTAATGCCATACCAAAGATTGAAATCGTCAACATAAAATGACGTCATATAGCAAAATTTTTAAAGCAGTGAGGCCATTAGTATCTAGGTGCACTGATTCTAGCCATTTTGATTTCATTTCTAGTACACCGAACAAAAATTAGTTTGTTTTGTTTGGCGCCTGAGATTTTTTTTTATAAAGGATAGTACTTTTCTCTCTCGTCTCTCTCTCTCCCTCTCTCTCTCTCTCTCTCTCTCTCTCTCTCTCTAGAGTCAAAATATTAAAATTAAAAATATTGTTCGAAACCCAAAGAGCGGGTGTAATTTTTTTTAGCCAAAAAGTTCCACAAACGTTAACTATACTGCCACCTGCTATCGAAAATCGGAGGCTCTGATGCATGATTTATTTAGTTTGGACGAAAGAAAATAGTTTGTTAAACGGCTAAACGTTAATCAAATGAGCCATGTTTCTAAACGGTCTCCCGAATACTCAGCTTCCACCTTATCCTGCTTAGTTGACAGCTTCCACCTTATCCTGGCATCTCTATCTTTTCGATGCGGAATTCTTAACCGTCGAATTTCGAACCGTCATTGTGATTTATGGTGGTTTTTGGTCCACAGCTTTGGTTCCATGGGATCGTGTTGTTACCAAGTGGATAATGTTATATCGAATTTTTTAATAGAGAATTCTCAAACTCATATAAGTAAAATCGTAACAACATAGCACAAAAAAATTAAAAATCAGCTCGTGGTAAAGTTACGGATATGGTTTTGGTAAATTGAATTCGATGCGTTTGCCTGATTTAAAATATTCATAATTTATTTTGATTAATTAATATTTTAGTTAATGAGTTTCACCGTCCCTTTAACGATCAAGCTGAAATCAAATTTTAATGAAGAAAAAATTTTAAATGCTACTTAGATTAAATTTTGCTGATCTGACCATAGATCCTGAACGTAATTCGAATTTCATTATCGATTTTGATTAAATTCGTTATTTATGGTGGATTAGAGATTCCATTCTAAAATGGTTTCGAAGTTCTGAAAGTACTAGAATATGGCCATTCGGAAACCATTTTTAATTGCATATATTGAATTATGTTTTGAGGAGATGTTATCTACTTGAGAAGGCACACTATGCTGCCTTAATAAATGGCACTAGGCATATTTTAACCGATTAAAATCGAAGCTAGCTCTAATGGAAAATTGGCGTGTACTACGAAATCCTGGTTTTATCAAAATCCCGGTTTCAAAATCCCGGTTTTCAAAATCCAGGTTTTTAAAATCTCAGTTTTCGAAATCCTGGTTTTCAAAATACCGGTTTTCATAATCCCGGTTTTCTTTTCTTCTAGTTCTAAAGTCTTGATTTTGGAAAAAATATTTTTTATTAATTCGGGCCGGACCGGCCGGACTAAAAATATTTAAACATAAAAATAAGATATCTTGCCCAAAAATTTACTAGAAAAAACCAAAGCTGCAACATTTTGAAATGCAATATGTAATTGTAGGGGCGGACGGCTTCGATAACTCTCTTTAAAAATTCAAACCGGGATTTCCTAAAAATCGGGATTTTTTTTATACAAAACCGGGATTTTGAAAAGCAGGATTTGCAAAACCTGGATTTTGAAAACCAAGATTTTGAAAACCGATATTAATAAAAAACGGGATTTTGAAAACGGGGATTTCGTTACACATCTGGAAAATTGATTTAGATGGACTACTTTATAATCAATTGCGATAAAATTCTGGGGCCTAACTATTGAATTCGACAGTCATTTTCGAAGGCTATCGTTTCCCTATAGTAAACAAAAGAAGAAAAAAGAAAACTGTATGAAATTTTTACTATTCTTTTCTCTTTTGTTTCTACGCTTGCTATAGGAAAACGATAGCTGTCGAAAATTAGCGTCGAATTCAATAGTAAGGCCGAATTTTGATCATTTTCTGGAACATGACTTCATAATAAATGGTCATACCAAACTGAAATATTATACGATTTTTTAGCCTTGAAGGGTGGAACCACTGATGAAAATTTTATCATGGGCGATGTATTTTCAAAACGAAATTTAGGGGATTTTAAGCTATAATTATTCTGGTTCAAATTTCAGCTAGGTCCTGTTCAACTATGTGAATATGGTTTATATTTCCAGAATTAAGACCCAAATTTAATCATTGCGGATATCGTCGGAAGGAAATGGTAATGTTGCATTACCAAAATTCGTTATTCATTCCTAAGTTTGTCATGCAAAACGAATTGTATCAGACCAAGATCATTGATCATGCCTGAAACTTTCCAAAAGTTATTACTAATTTCGCCATTCCAACTGAAATCTGAATACTCTAGAACTTGACCATACAACGATCATGTAAGGCTTCAAAATCTATACAAATTTTAAAATTTCGATTCCACAAGAAATTTGACTAAAATGAGATAAAATAAGCTGATTTCGTTCAGCAAAGGCAGTATTATCCATAAACCAGGGATTCATAAAAATTTAATTCAAGCACATACTTAAACCTAATTTGATTAAAAATCATTATGAAATTCCCATAATGAATCATAAATTTTTCGGCTAAATTCCAGATTTTTCTTTTAAAGTTACGTTGTAAATAGTATCCCATTTCCCGCGCATTCAAACCAAGTTTATGTCACCAAGAAAGAAAACCTAAACTATATAAAACTAATCTTTCAAAATAAAGAAAATTTTACGTTGGTAAATGTTGTAGAGCTGTGCTTAACGAATATCGGTTTAGCAGGCCAGAGTCCGATTACGGCCTCTATTCCCTTAATCATATTACTTCATGCGACGTGACTCAAAATTTACTAAATGATTTTGTACAACACTCACAGTCAGTGAATATTTTTTAAATTTTAGTTGGCCTTAATTTGAAAAAATTCTATTTATTTGTCGCGTCATAATTTCAAGTGAAAGAAATCGACCTTTGAAGTGATAGCAATCGTAAGGAAACATTCAGAAAGCAGCATAAGTATCGATTTAATAATCAAGTAACCAAGAAGATGTGTAGTCACATCGCATGAAGTGATACCGAAAATGTGACTTTTTGTTGCCGTTTTACGCGAACAAATTTCTAAATTCGAGACATAAGTCGAAATGTGTAATTGTTTTGTTTTCAAAATCAACTTGTTAATATTATTTTGTTTCGAAAGTCGTAATCGTAAAGCTTACATAATGCAAATTCGATAATGGAAATAAAATTTTAAAAGGAATTTTAAGAATTGAGCTATTTCTTAATAGATAAAAACAACTTTGGTATGAACGATGGAACAGATTTTCTAATGGACAAAGAATTAGAATAATTTAATCAATTTTGAATAAGATTTCAGAAAATATATAAGCCGAAAAAATTTAAAAGTCGATTTGCAATTTTTGAGAATAACGTTACTTTTGAAAAGTTTAATAAAATTAGCAAAATTTTAAAATTTCAAATATTATTTTGTTATAAAATTATATCTAGATTTAAAAATTAACGATCAAATGGCACAGTGGTTGGTAGCTTTGGCGTTTGGATCGGGAGGTACCGGGTTCGAATCCTGATAGGGGCAGGATGCAAAGTGAAATTTCATCAACAGATTACGATCTGTGGTGAAATGTAAGACATCTATGACCCCCTGTCGATGTGTAAAACCCATGGGCCGACCCATCTTCCGTGCCAGTGCAATGTGCAGATGGTCTTAAATCGGTCCTATAGCCGTACGTCTTCAAGTTGGCCGGGAGGCGTAAAGTAAGGACGTAAAAAACAAAACCGCGGAACAAAATAGATTTATAAATTAAATTTTTTACAAATTTTAATTCAAGAGGTTTTATATTTTGAAATGATGGAATGAAATATTATAAAAAACATAAAATTCTGAGAATTTTAACATTTTGATTAAATTTTAATGATCGGAGAGCTTTCATTAATGCAAATAACATGGATGGAGTAAAAAACAATTTTGTGTTGCTTTACTGTGACTGCCTTATAAAAATAAAAATTTCTGCCGATTATTAATTGAAATTGTCATCCCTATGAATATACTAAAATTGCTTGCTGATCGATCGAACATAATTTCTTTGCAAACTTGAAAATTTTTTTAATGCCAATAATTTTTTGTTTTAATCTCCTATTATTCTTAAAATTCAATTATCAAAAACGTTATACAAAATTCTTATAAACTGCAATTAATAGAATTAAACAATTTCTTAAACTAAGATTTAATACTTAAGCTTTTAGTATCTTCCAAAATTATCAAATCCTTCGGAAAATACACAAACTTACAAAATATGCTTAAAATATTAAGAAAGAAACTTAAAATTTTTCATTTTAAAAAATATTAAATTATTAAAAACTAGTTTCAGATTTTTGAAAATTTTTACAATTTTAGAAATTTTGTTAACTCGTAATATGTATTTTTTGTATAAATAATGGAATTATTTTCCTAGTGGACAAAGAATTAAGATATTTAAATGAATTTTGAATTAAATTTCATAAAATATATCAGCCGAAAAAATTTAAAAGTCTATTTGCAATTTTTGAGAATAAAACTACTTTTAACTATCTCTTTTGAAGAGTTTAATTATCAAAATTTTAAATTGTTACAAAATCATTTATAAATTAAATTTTTTAGTGAAAATTTTTAATTCAAGAGGTTTTATATTTTAAAATAATGGAATAGACTAAAAATCATGAAATTCTGAGAATTTTACCATTTATATTCAACGTTACATTGACTAGGATTAGCTGCCAGATTATTAATCGAAATTTTCAACTTTTTATTGAAATTGCTTGCTGCTATCGATCGAACATAATTACTTTACTAAAAATTGAAATTAAAAATTATTAATATTTCAAAATGTAACTTTAAACTTGAGAATTTTTTTAATGCCAATAGTTTTTTGTTTTAATCTCCTATTATTCATAAAATTCAACTATCACAAACGTTATACAAAATCCTTATAAACTGCAATTAATAGAATTAAACAATTTCTAAAACTAAGATTTAATACTTAAACTTTTAGTATCTTCCAAAATTATCAAATCCTTCGAAAAATACACAAATTTACAAAATATGCTTAAAATATTTTAAATCTAAAACTAAATTTGGGGTTTTAAGCTTAATTATTAATTGAAAGTTTATTAAACTGATTAAACTTTTAGATAAAAACTTTTAGTTAAAATTTAAATAAAATTTTCAGAAATTTAAGTAAGAAACTTGAAATTTTTCATTTTAAAAAATATTAAATTATTAAAAACCAGTTTCAGATTTCTGAAAATTTTTAAAATTTGAGAGATTGTGAAATTTAGAAACAGCTGTTTTTATTTAAAAATTTTAAATAAAGCCATTTTCGAAAATAAATTTTAATAAATTTTGATAATACCAACAAATCTATCTAATCCCTATGTTAGCCGTTGAATATCACGATAAAAAATACTTATCGCTAAATATTTTAATAGCTGTTTCGTGATTTTAGAAGGAACGAATTGTTTAAAAAATTTAGAAACGTTCATCAAATCAAACATATTTACAAAATATTCGGGTTTTACATTTTGGTTCTATAATTCCCAACTATTCAATCAAACCGACCAAAATACTAAAACTATTATCCTTGGAGATAATGCCTTGGACGAGCTCAGAATAGATCGCTTCTAATTCACGGGTTCATCGGCGTATCTTAGAAAGCCTACGCAGCGGTGAACTATGTTCGTACAACGTTGGCAAATGAATCTGTCAAAATTTCAATACTGGCATCCAAGAACAATTTCTACCGAAATAAATCAACCTGCCACTTCCAGAACTTTGTGTCAGCATACTCCTGCTACGAAGTTCGCTTAGTAGCTAACAACGTTTGTGGTAAAATTGGGTTTCACAAATTCAACCTGCACCAATTGGAATTATGGCAATAACCACGATCCCGTTGGTTGCGCGTCCCGTGGTGTTGAACCCACATTATTACTACATTGACATTCATTGTGGTGAACGAACATACTTACATTGACGAACGAAAAATAACAACCACGACGTCTCACAACGGCTTCTACTACCTACAGAAAATAAATTCGTATTACGACTTTCTGCAGACGCTTCATCCTACATCGACAGCAACGCGCTCGAAAGGTTTCATCAGTGTTCAGTTTATCATTCGAGTTCTGGGTTAAACTGGTTTAAGAAACTCATTTCGCTGATGAGATATCAAGATGTCAATCCGATCAAAATCTACTAGGCAAGAGCCCATTTCGATCGCCGCACGACACTTTCGTCGGCAGTGGAGGTACACTGTGGATCGGACGGCGGCTCAATAAATCCAATATGCCATACACAAGGAAACATCAGATTATCCTTCCTAAAGTCAACAAGCTTACCAATTTACTTATTTTGCAAGCACATTGTACAACGTTGCACGGTGGTCCACAGCTGATGTGGCCCACCTACAAAAATAATATTGAATCCAATGCATCGAAACCTTGGTGCGCTCGCACGAACATAAATGTGATAATTGCTTTTTTTCCATAACAACCCAGCAACTGCTGACCAATTTTGCAGGCCCAATATTCATCAAACTAATTATTGGCTCACGATGGTAAAATCTGGAACTTCATTCCTCCTGCTTCGCCGAATTTCTTCGGCCTATTGGAAGCAAGGGTAAAATCACTGAAACACCATTTAGGTCGCACCATGGGCGAAACCCCGCTCACGTTCGACATTGCTTTGCCAGATCGAGGCGTGCTTAAATTCGAGACCACTGGGTCCTACTTCGAATGATCTAGATGATTGAACAATTCTCACACGAGGGTACTTTTTAATTATGGAGAGGCATCAATCACGAAACAACATTACTCGAAGTAAAAAAGAACCGCCTCAAACGTGACCAGCAGCGTCAGGGAATGTATCGACGGAATATCTTTACCTCCTACAGCAACGACCAACGTGGTTGAGAACCAACGTCAACCGGATCATCAGTCAATTGGTGCGCTCATCAAAGGGGAAAACATGACACCTTCGAAATGGTTACTCGGCAGCTCAAGACGTTACGCTGGCACTTCAGAAGGCTGTATATAAGAAAACAACGGTGTGGAACGGTGACAAAGCCACACCTACTGCCTATAGAAAACCACAACAATACTACCCACAGTGGGCACTCTATAACAAACAACTCCCGAAACTCTATATAATACATCATCGAACAACACATCAACCAGTACAACATTGGCAATTCGCTACTTGTCAACATGACGTTTTCGGCTTCATAAACAATAAATATATTTGTGTATTAATCGCGATTGAATCACTTTTCATTCTTTCGCATTTTTTAATATTTTCGCAATCGCTCAACATAAGAATTTAAAAAATTTTAAAATACATATTTTATGAATTAGTTAAAATTTCAAAATTCCATTCATAAACTGAGAAAAATTTGCCGAGGTTGAATTTCAAAATTTTTAAGTGTTATTCGTTGAAAAAATTTTCTTATCATCAAGATTTTGATAGACGATTTGAAAATATTTCAGTCATTTAGACAGTTTTGTGTCAAGTTTTGAAATGTTTTTGGCTTAACAAATAACGTTTCGAAGCTTCTGCATATCTAACAAATTACTATATTATTGTAAAACTCGAAAAAAATTAATACATATATGACAATTTAAAAATTTTAAAGATTTTTAAAACTTTGTATTTAAAATTTTACTGTATGTATAAAGCATTCTTACTAAACTCACAGTTTAAGAGTTTAAGAAAAGGAAAATAAAACAATTTTGAAGCCACTATATTTAAATTTCAAAGAGAAATTTAACACTTAATAATTAACACTTAATTATTTTAAAAGAAAAGATGGTGGTTTTAAATTTTTTAAATTACACAAAAATATTGCTATATAAAAATTTCATTAAAATGTAAGCTAAATTTTTTAAGGTGGAATCTCTGCCATGAAGTTTCAAGGACAAACCCAATCTTTTTAAGGGGATCATATTTAGTTTTTACCAACATACTAATTGGGAGGCTATAATTTGTTTACACAAAAATATTTATTTAACATAATAAAATCTTACGTTGCGAACAAAATTGACAACGCTGCGAGAACGCATGCATACATTAACCTTGCTCGAATTTCTACGAAGCATAATACATATCGAAATTAAATCTAAGATTTTACAAAGAAAAATCACAGCCCTATTCCACTTGAAAATATGTTTACCCCGAGAAATCATAACATATCTAATGTAATCCCCGCCACAATATTTTTCCATATACACACACACACGCAGATCGCGCATTATTGTTATTATTATAATATTTATTTACTTTTCGCACTGTGAAAATCTATTGAATTTATTTTTCCTTTTTTTTACAACAACAATAAGCCGCATCAGAAGATGATATACGAATACATTGTGTATATGAAAAGAGGGCATTAAGTGTGAAAATTTTTTAGCGAAAATTTTCGTAACGAACAATTACTGTGTGAAATCCTTTTTTTTTGGTGGGAAATAAATACAAGGTTTTTCTATATATATTTTCACGTATAATGAGAATCCTTTTCATTATTTTGTATGTACAACAAAATATAGAATTTTTTATATATATATTTTATATATTTGGATGATGAAGGATGATAAATGAGATTTTAATACAACAACAACAACAACAACGGTAATAATAATGAAAATGAAAACTCATAAATTTTAGGAAAATGATCATAAATAAATTTTAATGATATCAAAATGTGTATTAATAATGGGAAAAAATGTTTTAATGCTGGCAGGATGTATTTATATAGAGAGAATCTGAAATGACCAGAAAATATATAAATGGGTGACATATAGTTAATCCACTGTATAAACATATCCATTATGTATCAAAATAAACACTTATATCAAAAAACTAACAAAATAATAATTTTAATTTATATTTATTCTTACCACATTTCAAGAGGTTTCTTCTTCTAAGCAACGTTTTAGTATTTTATGTTTATTACTTGGTTTTATACATTTTCTAACAACATAATAATTTTTTCTAATAATTTTATCTTAATTAACTTGGAAATTTTTTAATTTTTTTATTTTTTTTTTTTAATTTTCATCTCCAAAATAAAAATATGATTTATTTGAAAGGAGGTGATATGGTGTTCGGATTTAGGGATAACGAATACCGAAAAGGGAAACTCATTTTTATACACATACATACCAATGGATTACAGATGTGGTAGATTGAACATTAATTGACTGTCTTAAAATGTTGGTATGTAGCTGGGAAATATATCGCAGTCAATTTATTAACAAACATTAAAAAAATATATATATATAAGAGAATGATAAAATTTAACGATTCCCTACGGGGGTTTCTTAAAAAACAAACAAACATCTTTTCTTTATACACACAATACACACACACACACACACACACACACACACAGTAATTTATTACGATTTTTGGCTGGCATGTTAACCCGGTGGTGATTCGGCGGGAAATTTTTTACGCTTTTCTTCATACCCATAATTTATTACGAAAATTGTATTTAACCACAGCACATACACCATACACACTTCAAGCGTCGTCTGTATTCAATCTAAACCACACACACATATAAACAAACAACAAAATTTGATTATGTACGATATTTAGAAAACACCCGCACGCGTTTTGTTAATTCAATTGTAATTGAATTATTTCGCGTTTTAATCCAATAATTCCTTGAACCGCACGATTTTGTTTATTTAGTTAAAAATCGTACGTAAACCAAAGAAGATCGTGACGACGGTGGTTGTTTTTAATTTATCTCCATTTATTTTTTTTTTTGTATAAGGGATAAATATAACAATAATCATAATAATTATGAATGGAAAATTATAAAAAATTTATGAAAACAACATATACACAAAAACAAAACTGACGAAGGGTCTCCTCGCAGCGGTAGAAGGTGATTATCTAAAATGTTTTTATTTTATATCTATACACAACACAAGAAAGGAGTTGAGGGTAGACAATTTCATATATGCTATCCTTAATTATTTTATGAAAAACAACAAAAAAAATACGCGAAAAAGACGAATCACTTAGGATAATGGTTTTTAATGAATAAAGAGCAACATTTTTTTGTTCTCGCATCCACACAATAATAATATATTGAAGTGATTGAATCTAACCTTTTCTATAGACGTCGTCGTGTTGTATACATAAATAAGAAACAAACAAGAAAATTAATTTCGCCATAAATCACCGTCTCTCGCGCGTAACTTATGTATATATGTATGTATATACGAGTAACTATAAAACATCTTGCGATATCTTAAACAAAATATAAGAATAACAATAATTTATTTACTTCATTCGAAATTTGATATAACAGCCACAATACAAAAAAAAAAATCTTAAATAAATATCGTGAAGGGTCAATGCCAAAAGGCCATCATATTATATGAAATGTACTGATATAAACCATTCAACTGAAAAATCAACGACATATTATTGAAGACATATTTTATCATTTTCGGCGTCTTAAAGCGTCGTCTGCTCCTAATCTATAATGTCATAACACAAAGTAGTTTAATTTTTTGTAAAATGTTCAGGGTTTTGTAAAAAAAAATAATACAAGAGCTTAACTAATTGGTTTGACACGTTTTGTTATTTTTTATAAATATACTATTTAGCAATTAAAAACGAATTAAATATGTTATTAAAATTAAACGGTGTAAAGAGGGGTGACGGATTTAAAAATTGTATTCAATTTACCCATCTAAAAATAGAATGAAATTGAAATTCATCGATAGAATTGAGTGAAATTTTAATCTTACAATTCTAACCATGACATTAAGAAAGGACTTAAATTTCTATTAAAATATTTTTCATTTGTCAGTATTTTATATCAAACTGCACAAAGTTGAGCTTCACTTTTAGACCCAACTGTGGAGTTTTTTTATTTCAATTTTGATGTTAAATATTTTACACAAAAAGAATGTCAAAATATAGATTAAGTGAAATTTTTAATTTTACTCATTATACGACTTCAAAGTCATAAAATGAATTAAACATGAGATTAAATTTTAAAATTTATCTAAGCTGAATTTTGAAATATTTAATTATATCACTCAAAATTTAATACCTAAATTTCAGTAAAATATTGCAGATTACTATTTTCAATCGAGTGAAAAAGTTTTGTGAAATATTAAATTTCTCTATGAGGTGATTAAATAGTTATTAAAGATGACGTACAATTTAGAAAAGAATTAGAAAATTATTTTATTACAAATTTAATTAAAACATCCCCTAAGTGCGGGGAATTATACAAAACTGAATTTTATAGTACATCATCCAGCTGTGTGAGGTTTTTAAAATTGAAACTACAAATATAATAATGTACAATTTTTCAAGCAAAATTTTATAAAGAAAGCTTCATAAATATATATTGAGTGAAATTTCAAATTTTACTCATTCAATTTCCATCACGAATGACTTTCTAATTTCAATGAAAAACCATTTTTTTAACTTAAACCATACGCCGGTAATTTTCAGTTTATTATTTTTTATCAATTTTGTTGAGTGAAAAAAATTGAGTGAAAGTTTAAATCTCTCTCATTGAACAAATTTAATTTAAAATCATCGTGAGACATCTGGGTACATCTCTATTAACATAATTTACTTAATGTGATTGTGCTATCTGAGCGAAAATTAAATTTTACATTATCATAAATTGAGGGCAATTAGACCAAACGGTTTTAAACTCATTCAAAAATTTTGTGCTTTGGCTTATAAGGTGGGATAAATGAATGAAACCAAAATTTTGAAGGCTAACTTTTCATCTAGGTTGTTTAATTTTAATCATACGCTTAACCATTACCTGTGTTTAAAATCAAATTATGTAATCAGCTCAACTGCGGAATTTTGAATTTCAGAAGTTCGTTTTCGTAAAAACGTAAATACTTAACAAACAAAATTATAAAATTTCCAATGGACACAAAATTTTATCCTTAATTCCTTAATTTATTTCGTAGGTATAATAAAGTTAATGAAAATTTGGACTAGAAATTCATAAAAAGTATGTGTTATTTTTCAGAATAATCCGTCCAATTAATGAAAATCTGATGTGGGTAATAGTATTTTGAGTACATTTTAGTATTTCAAATCAAAAATTATTATTTTTGATTAATTTGAGTGGTTTATGGTTCTGCTATAAAAATTGGGTAACAATATTGAAATAATTTATTTTTGAGTGAAAGGTCAAACAACTTCAATTGTTTAATTTTTAGTTAAAGACAACTGGTAACTTCTATGAGACATAATATGTATATTAACCTTTTTCCGGTCCGTATATTTGCGAATTTCAATAAAACAAGATCAAAAAAAAATTCTTGAACTCGAACGGGTTAAGTGAATTTAATAGTCGAAACACAATAAAGAGATATTTTATTTAAACTCCCATCAATATCCAGTTGATTTGAGCTAAATTTTCCATAATTTAGCCATGTTTATGTCAATAAATTAATGAAAATTTGGACAGTTAAATACACCATTTGATCCAATTATTTTAACAATTTTCAACAATTTAAATCAAAAATACTTATTTATCTTAATTTGAGTGGTTTATGATTATCATAAAAAATTGTGTGACCAAATTAAAATAACAATTAGTTTTGAGTGGAAAGTGAAATTCCACTAAGTTTCGATGTTAGAACGCATACAACGACTGAAGATATTTAGACCAACCTCTTTAATTGTTGGTGAATTTTTAACGATTAAATTTCTAGTGTTTAGAAGAATATGACGATAAAACCTAACATTTAATTTTAAGTGAATTTCGAAATATCAATCACAAACAATTTCACCTGATACACATAAAAATTTACTGCAATTTTCTTTAATGGGAATTTGAATAACTAAACAATCTATATTTTTTCAAATTATGAGTAATTTTTAGAATATCGAATTGTAATTGAAGATTTTCGGCTACATTGCATAACACATGTATTTTAGGTTTGAGTTGGATTTGAAAGTTTATTGCTATTTTCCTTTGCCCATAACTATATTATGTCAATAAGGAAATGAAAATTCAACTTAAATCCATCAACAGAATTTTGAGATATTTTAGAATTTCAAATCAAAAATTAAAACTTTATCGTCATTTAAGTGGTTTGTGGTTCTTTCTCATGATACTATTAGTGACAAAATTGAAATAATTTTTTTTGAGTGAAATATTAAGTTTCACTCAACCAATAATTTTTTTAAGACATTGTAATTTAAGTTTGTAGGTTAGGACTTATAAAAAGCACTAGATATTTCTTCTAACGAATTATCGATGAATTTTGGGTGATTTCAAGTAATTAGATAAATTAAAGCTATTAACATTTATTTTTGAGTGAATCTCGAAATTTTACTCAATTAATAATGGGTGCATTCAAAGTGCTAGATGCGTACGAAACATCTATCAGCCGACGATAATGGTCAAAACACATTTAAATTAGAGATATTCTGATTGCGGTTGGGACTTCCATCAATACTAAGTTTTATTTTAGTTTATTGATATTTTCCTTAATTTGGTCATGTCTATAACCCTTTTATGTCAATAAATTAATAAAAATTTAGAAAAATTCAATCCATTTTATTGAATTTTGAGTAATTTTTAGAATTTCAAATCAAAATTCATTTTATTTACTTAATTTGAGTAATTTATGGTTCTGGTGAACTATTTGAGGACAAAGTTGAAATAATAATTTTCTTTAAGTGAAATTTTATTTATTCCATAATCCCTTTGAGAAATTTTAATTTAAGTTTGTAGGTTACAACGCATCAAAAAGACGGAAAATATTTTGATCAACAACACGCCAATTAAATCATTGACTTTTGGGTATTTTCTAGTACAATAAAGCTGTTAATACACCTGTTAATTCAATTTGATTTTCGAAATACATTTGAATTCGGTGATATTCTGAACGCCGTTTTAACTTCCGTTAAAATTAACTTGTATTTTAGATATGAGTCGGAGCTGAAAGTTTATTACAATTTTCTTTAATCTAATTTACCACATATTTCTATAATTCTGAATCCATGTTTTAAATTATTCTAACTTTTCTGTATTCCTAACAAAAGTTAAATAAGAATATTCCAATAATTTCTGGAAATTATGTCACACGATTTACAAAAATTTATATAATACAGGTCCGCAAGTGGAGCACCATTTAATTTGTATTAAACAGTGTCAGAAAAATTTTACATTTTAAATGACTTAAACGAATTTAACCAAATTTAACTTGGTTGGTATAATTTGAAATATGTGTGCTTTACAAAATTTAGAGGAATTTTTTTAGAAATCGGTCAAGTTTCGAAAAATTACAATTGAAAATTTTTTAAAATTAGAAAAGTATATATAATCCCTTTGATCACTGTCAGACTCATTTTTTCTGCGCGAGCTAAAATATTCATTAATTTAAGATTCAACTAACTGAGTTGGCGATTATACTTACCGTATAACAGAAAATTCCGCATATTTCCGCATAACAAAATAAAGTCAGGGTGTGGTGACCACTTATGAATACAATAAATATTAACCGACACACAAACATCAAACTCTAATCAAATTAAATTTTGTGTTGTGTACTTACACCCAAATTGCTTTTATTATCATTAAAGCAATTTGGCCAAACACTTAACGTACACATACACACAAAAACATACAATTCACCTTTTATTCCACATTGTGCCATCATAATTTCATTTCATATAGGCTAAAAACTATAAAACACGCAAATTATAATTCTAAATGTAATTCATGTCGCGTGTCCTCTAAACATATTCCGTTAGGATTTTTCTAAAGAAGTGAACGCCTTTAATTCATATAATTTCATATTCATGTAATTCAATGAGAGATCTGTTCACAATAGAACACAAGAGGACTATTCCGGGAACATATAAAATATATAAGAAAATTATTTTTTTGTTATTATCCAGGGAGGAGGTGAAAAACACTTATGGGATTTTTAATTTATGTTATTATTCACACGTGTATTGTTCCATAAATTTATATTTAATCACAATATCGTGTACGTGAAATTATGTTGAATTACTTTAATTTAAAAATCGCGCGATAACCCAACAAACAAATAATCGGGGACAAGCAAAATCTACCCAATGGATCCAAAACATATACATATTCAATTGACAATACATAAATTTTTATTTGACATCTGTATGCAACCTTTTTTATATACTAAAAATGCCAGTTCTCTTGGCAAATTTCCAATTTAACCTTTTAAATTCCTTTTTATTTAGTATAAAATGAACTCTAATAAATTTCGACTTCCTCCCAAATACAACAAAAACCATAACATAAAAAAAATTGGGAAAATCTAAAATAAATTCAATAGGAAAATATCAACTATATTGTACATGTATAGTTGTTATACATAGACACACACAAACACAAAACAAATAAAATTAACTTTATTGTTTATCTAAAGTTTGGGGAGCAATTATATGTGAATTTTCCCAAACACAAATGGAAAACCATATATTTATAGGCAGGATTACTCTATGTATACATGTAAGACTACATTGTTATGGGTCGGCAGTTTAATACACTATAACTGTACAGTGTACAGTGCTAGATATCTGAGATAATTTAATACAATGAAAACAGTGGTGTTTACGGTGTTTAACACGTAACTCAATATTTTTTTTCTATAAATAATCCTGTTGGTTTTTATTAAATGATTCTCTTTTGTACGAATATAAAGAAACAGATATTCGATAAATACTGTCAAATTTTGAAAGCATGCAAAATTTTAGGCGAAATTTGACAAAAATATATTCCTTAAGAATATCAAAGTTTGCAAAATTATGGAAAAACTTCGAAATTTAGTCAATAAACACAATAATTCGAAAAACCAAATACATTTAAAAACTGCAAATTTTACAATGGAAATTGCTATGTAAATCTTCTATAATTTGAAGAAATTTAATTAAATTAAAATTAAATAAAATTAATTGGTAAATTTTCAAATGTTTTTGTTTAAATATCATTTAATTCTGTTTGAATATCGATGTTTATCGAAGGATATTTAACATAAGTTCTTCCTTTAATTTTTTCATTATTCAATTTTATTGAAAAATTGAAATAAGAAATCAAAAATTGATAATTTTTATAGAATTTTTTCATCAATAGTTTGAATTTAACCCATAAAAGTTTAATCATCAAAAGATTGGAAATGTTGTTAGTATCGAAAAATCCTAATTTTACTTGTCTATTGGGAATTCGAATAATTCGAAATATAATCAATACTTAAAATTTTTATTCTCAATTATTACATCTAAAATTCATTATTCAATTTTCAGAAAATTTGAAGTTTTATAAAATCTACAAGATTCCATGTTAAATTTATTTCAATTTTTATATATTTTACGTTTATATAACACAATTTTTCGACCCGTTTTTAATGTAATTTCCTTTATTAAATTTTCTAATTTTGTAAATCAAGTTTATTTACAGAATTAGAAAATTTTAAAACTGAACAATCACAAAATATTAAGCAAAGTAATTTCTATATGATAAAATAGAGGCAACATTTACTAATATTTGATATTTTTTCAAAAAATTTTAAAAATTCGTTCATATTTTATTTCATTTTAATTTCATTTATAAATTTTTGAATGTAGTATGTCAAAATTTTCAGAAAATTCAATGATGAAATTTTAATCAAATGAAATTTAAAAAACTTTTAATAAAATTTTTTAAAAAAAATTTTAATTTCGAAAATGTTCAAAAGCTTATTGTAGTATAGAATTATCAAATTCTTCAAGGAATTCGTTTTGTTTGTCCGACAAATTATTAACCAGTCAGTTAACATTTCTTAAAATTATGCTCAACTTAAGCTAAATTTTAAAAATCCAGCGCCATTTTTGATAAATTTTTTTAATAAATTAGTCAGATTTTTTTTTTCTTTATTGCCTTTGCGATATTTAAAATTCTAAATAAATTTATAGTTTTGCTAAAATAAAAATTTTGGAAATTTTTAAAATTTAATACTAATAGGTCCCGCCAGGTTCAGGTAATAAATTACAGTAAGCAATTTTTCAACATTATACAATAGAATATTAAATAGAATATTAAATTTAAAATTTTAAAACCATAATTTATATTGAATAATTTTTCATTTACGAAAAATCTGAATTTTCTAATTATAGCAAAGGTGCTATTTTTGATAAGCTGTGAATTAAACAAATTTCAAAAACTAAAAAAATTATAATGTGGAGTACTTACTTAGAATCAAGAATTTCGCATAAAAAAATTTACTCAATTGAATTTCCGATCTAATTTATTATTAATTCTAAAAGTTCGATCAGTGTTGTTTCAGGACGAATATTAAATTTTTAAATATTTAGATAAAAAATAAAAATTTCGATAGAATTCTAATGTTTAAATTAATATAGGAGGTTGAATTCGGTTTTCGACATAGGAAATTTTAATGAAAATTATGTTGAAAAATTAGAATTTAGACGAGGAAGTAGCAGCAATTATTATATTTAAAATTCTTATTTTTAATTTCAAAAATTAATATTTTTCGTTACTTTATTTTAAATTATCTACAGTATTAAAATTTATTTATAATTTTAGATCAATTTTAGAAAAATGAAAAGTGCACGTGGTTAATTTTAAACACAAATGTAATATTCTCTGCTCCTGCCATATAAAATAAAATTGAATCTTTAAATTTTCTGAACGGATTTTTCAATATCACCACCAATAACTAACCACGCATTTTTTATGACTTTTTAAATATCCAACTCTTCCAAAATTTCTTTTTTCTCTTTAAAAGTGAAAAAAAAATAAATTTTATTGGAAAACTTGCAAGTTTATTTTAATAGAACAATCAAAAATTTTAATCTAAAATGAAAAATTAAAATAGCCTAAAATTACAAAATTTAACAATTGTTAAAAAGTAGTATGGGGTGCTCTGAATTCAACAAATTTTTAATTTTATTAATTTTGTTTTAAATCTCTTCAATTTTGTTAAATTTAATCTTTATTATTTTTTAATCATATTCGCCGGCATGTACACAACACATATATAGAAATTTAAATAAATTAGAAAATTGAGGTTGAATTTTTTTTTTCAAAATCTAAAATTTTAAATGGGCATTTTAAAATTATAAACTATTTTTAATTTATGTTCAGAGAATGGTAAACTATTTCAAAATAGAAAAACTTTTCACAAAAATTCTAATATGTTGCACAAAATTTGAAAGACATTTATAATTATAATCCTTATTAAAAAATTTCAAATTCCTAAATTTTAAAATTTTAACTTTCTCGTTAGGAAAATATTTGGACAAGACTGCCAAATTAAAATGTTTGAATTATGATAAATAACACACTTACTTAAAGTAATGACACTATGGGAAGTTTAATATTATTATTATGGGTTTGAACTTAATTTCGGAAATTTGGAAATTTTTAAAATTGCACAATTACAAACATTTTACCATATTTTTTTGTAAAATTCGAATGAGATTTTTATAAAATTTTAGAAATTTACAAATTTTGAATTCTAATGTTCTAAAAATTTTAGAATTTTTATATATTAAGAATTTTGAAAATTCAAATAATTTTTATACTTGATTTACTTGAGTTTCTAAAAAACATAGTTTGTTGTTAAAATTAACCATAAAAATTAAAATTTAAACATTTTCAAAATTTTAAAATTAATTTTTTTTGTCAGATAAAATTTTGATATATTGTCAAGTTTAGAGGTAAAACCTCGAAATTTAACTTAAGGACAAATCAAATATTCCGTGCCCCGAAGTATAAAACAATTACAAAGCGCTGCTCGAAACTGTAAAACACATAAATTTCCCACTCCGTATGCATGTTAATTTTGTATAAAAACCGTCCATAAAAAAATTAAATTGCAGTCCGACCAATATAAATAGTTTGTTTGTTAATTATTGAAAGGTAGTTTTTATGTAGTAAAAGCAAATCCACATCGCCCCCATCGTTGCATAGCAGATGATACACACACACATTTTGTAATTTATATAATTTTTGCATAAAAACGTCTAGACATATGTGTGAAATTAATAGGCGCCAATTTTCCGAATTCGATCAATTCTAATTATTTTATATATCGACACTAAATACTAGTATTATATTAAGTACCAGCAACAGCATCATCGACATCTAAAATTAGAAAATACCATTTTCAATTTCTTGTTTGGAAAATTTATCGGGGTCAAAAGGATCATGTTGCATTATTATAAAGTATACATAGAAAGAAAAGAAAATGTTGTATCTCGTAAGAAAAACATTTGTAATAATTTAAAGTATTAATACCGTTAGGTTTAAAGAAGATTAAAGATAATGAAAATTTTGTGTTCTAGGGAAATGTGCATGGTGCACGATTTTTTTGTGGCTTAACCTTTGTACACTCTGTGTGAGACATACAATTTTTTCGATGATTCAGAATTTTGTTTGTGTTGTTTGTTTATGGGAAATGAATGCGTTGGACGAATGAATACAATCGCGATATTTTTTGCACAACGCAAACATGTGTACGGCAGTTCTATAAATCAAACAGCATGCCCTATATTACAATTTTTTGTATATATAGAAAACCGCGTCCCCAAAAAAAAATGTAAAATACTAATAAGTCCTTGAGTTCGCGCTGTTTTATGACTATTTCGTATTTTAATGACAAAAATTCATGTTTCAATTCAATAAAAGATTGATTAATAAAAATAAAAGTGTATATGTATTTGGTGTATAATACCAAACCCAAAAAAATATTTTTTTTTTTTGTTAAACCATTCAATTTCTTAATTAAAATGTAAAATAACAACCCAATTAACTGAACCAAAAAAGCAGATACCGACGAACACACGGAGTATTCTTGAAAAACTTAACCAACCGTCATGTTTTTTATATTTTTATCGCTCATATACACACATAAAGTAGTTTGTGTTATAATTAACTTAAAATCATTAATAATTTCCGGATATTGTCATTTGAATACATAACAACAATTACACAAAAAAAAAAACACATTCCACCGTGTGTCTCTAATTAGCGTTGAATTTTGTGTTTCTCAAGAAGAGAGAAAAGACATGATTAATTACCACACGAAAAACCGTAGAAAATAAATAAATAAATTAAATAAATATTTTTTTTTTTTTATAAAAATAGAAATAAATTAAAATTAATTTAAATATTTTAAATTAAAATTATGATTTAGTAAAATAAAAACATGAAAAAATTTCACGCCATTCCATCATCGATCATGTTGAAATTATACGTTTATTTTATAGTGTTGCTGCGGTTTTAGGTTGTATTTTTATTAGATGCATACATCCGTTATAAAATATGTGCATTGTGTTGTTAGACGTTCGAAAGTGTGACACTCACCTGGAAATAAAACATAAAAAAAAAAAGAAAATTTATTAGGGTCTCTTATTTTATAAAAATTAAATTTATCAAAAATTAATTATCTTAATTTTAAATGTCGAAAACGGTTCCGGTATTTCGAAATCAGGTATTTAGCGTAAATCTCGTCTATAACAATCGAATGATCGATATCAATTTTAGACAAATATCGGTTTAAATTATTTTTTATTGTTTAGTGGAAATGGAGTTCTAATTTCGATTGTAATATCGTTTTGATTTAAAATTTGAATGACTTACTAAATAAAGGCTTACAATAGATAACACATTTTACAATTAATAAACATGATAACCCATTTTTGATTGGAGTATCATAAAGAGTGTCAACTTTATCTCAAACCATTCTTTAAATCGTAATCGAGTGTTATATAAGCTATCCATCCATTATTGCTAATTGTTTTACTTGATTTCACTATTTCAACAGAAGCTACTCAAATTAACTCAGAAGAGTTTGGGTAAAATTATATTTAATCGTACTTGATTAAATTATTTTTTTCGAAATTTTATTCCCAATTTTGAGTCATGGAAATTGCATTAAATTTGGAAGGGAAATATACTTAGATGATTAAAAAATTGAGTTGTTTCTGTATTGGTAAATTCTGAAATTGTTTACTTAAAATATCTGAAATTTGCTAAATTTTTAATCTTCAAGAGTTTATAAAATTAGAAAATTTGAAATTTCGCTGAACCGATTGCATAATCGATTTGTAATAATTGTTGGCCCAATTTTTACAGCATCTTCAATAACTTCCATTGTGTTATCTAATTCCCCATCTAATATTTGAAGTTCTAAAATTATAAAATTCAAATGGAAATTTTACGGCTTTAATTTTGTGGCTTAGCGACATTCATTTATAAAATTTAAATAAAATTAATTTGACTTTTGCTAAATTTCTAAATCTTAAAATTGATAAATTTTCTAAATGCACACAAAATTCAGAAGCTCTAAAAAATTTTAACACTAACAAATTTCACTGAAAGCAAACCTCTATCTAAACAAATCTAAACGAATGCATCGGTTTGTAATCGGTTTACATATCCAATTCTCCCTTCAATTTTTGTCCCGAAATTCCAGAAAATTTGTCCCGAAATTCCAGAATATTTAAGCCTAATTTTTTTTAAATTGTCAATTTTATTTGAAAATGTTAAGAATAACTTATTAAACAAATTTAGATTAGATTCATTCGGTGAGTTTCATTAATACTAAAAAATTAAGAAATGTAATGAAAGAACTAAATTCCTAATTTGGTTATTTAAACTTATTGCTAATTCAAATCAATTTTTAAATTCTCCATTTTTAAATTTCTTTTTTCCTTCTCATGTAAAATATAATTCGGCTAGTTTAATCCGGAATAATCCTATATTTCGATTTTAAAATTTTAAAATTTTGTATTATTCGAATTTCTCACAATAAAGAGTTTTATAAAATCCAGAAAATATCTAATGTCATTAATATTTCATGAAGTTTTATAATTATAAAATTAAATTTTTTTAACGACAATCACAAAATTTTTATTAATTTCTTAAAAGAGAAACCAAATTTTATAAAATGTATATGGGTTTTCATTAAAATTAGAATTTAAAAAAAAACAATGCTAATAAATTTTTTAAAAAGTTTTATAATGCATTTTATTATTATTATAATTCATTATAATTTTCCTGATTAAAAATTCTGAAAAAATTTACACAAAGTGAAATTAACCAAATTATTTCATTTGGAATTTGAAATTTTAAAATTGTCAAAAATGTTTGTTAAAATTTTTAATTTGCATTTTTCAAAAATTATATTTTAATTATTTTAAATTTGCATTTTTAATTATAGCGATATTATTGAGTTTTAAAAAATCCAGAAAATTACTATTATCAGTAAAATTTTGTAAAAAATTGAAGTTTGAGATTTTGCACACTTACATTTGTCGAAGCAATTTAACTAATTTGACTTTACATTTGTCGAAACGATTGTAAAATTTAAAAATTAAAAATAATAACAAATTTTAACTTTTAAGGGGTGTTCTACAAAATTACAATAGAATACGAGTTTTCAAAAAAATAATGCTAATAAAGTTTTTTATAATTCATTTTATTAAAAAGCCATTATTAATTTTCTCAAATTTTTTAAAATTTCACGTTTAAACATTTTGAAAAAAATCTAAACAAAAAAAAAATTGTTTAAAAATTTATATTTTCTAACAATAAAATTAATTAGAAGGTTGAATTTGATTTGTAAACAATGAAAATTTTAAAATTGTCAAAATAAGAAAAATTAAGACTATTTAAATTTCTAAAAATGGAAATTAAGTTTTCTAAAATTTCATAGATGTAAAACATAATTTTAAATATACGATTTTTTTTTAACTTTGGTAATATTCTATTAGGTTAAGTTCTAATCGTATTGTTTTCAAACAAAATTCAAAAACAAATTAAAATCTTGCTAAAGTTTGATACAAACTCGAATACGTTTTTTAATAAACAAAATACAGAAAATTTGTTAAAATAAATTAAATTGGTAATTTAAATGTACATTTGAAAATGCTTAATATTTTATTTGATCGGGGTTCGAAGGTAAATAATCTTAATATTATTAATAAGAGAGTTATGTTTAAATCATGTTAAAGACTAGTAATAAGACGGTCCAGGTTTAAGATTCATGTTTGAAAAATTTGAAATAGTCAACTGATTTTATTCAAATTTGATGGAAGTTTGAAAAGTACTAAATTACAAAATTAAATAATATGTTCATTATGAATAAATTGCTGGTCGTTGAATCCTCTTAATGACTAGTATGGTCCATGTTAGAAATAGAATGAAGTTTGAAAAGTTTCAAATCTTTTTTCGACTGAAATTTAAAGGTTAATTAAAGAATAACTCGTTAATATTTGGACTACTATAGTTGAATCCAAAAATTACTATTCTGAAAGAATTTGCCACTTTAAATTTATGAGTTTGAAAGCAACTTGTAGTTTTGAATGTAGCGCTAATCAAACAATGTAATCTAATGCCAACTGACAAAATCATCTCGTTTGTGAATCTTAAATTATATAAATCAAGCTTAAAATTTAACAGTATTTTGACAATAATTTTAAATTTAACAGAATGTGAACAAACTTCTAAGTGACGACGGAAAAGACGTTTAATTCAAATTTGAAGGGAATTTGAAAGATACTAACTTAAATAATATTTTCATTAAATTAATTGGAAAACTGTTGTATAACTTCTGATCTTTTAAAAATTACTTAGTACTAAGATCGGTTCAAAATTGAATAAAGTTTGAACGGTTTTGAATAAATTTTTAAAACAATAATCGGAATAAACTTTAAAGTACATTTTGAAGATTTGATCGTATGGAAAAAAGTTTGACTCAAATTTGAAGGAAGTTTGAAAGTTACTAAATTACAAAACTAATATTAAATTAATGGGAAACTGACGGTCAGCCTCGTCAATGGTCAAAACTAAGATCGTCCAATTTCAAGATTGAATGAAGTTTGAAAAGTCTAAAACCATTTTTAGACTAAAATGCGAATAAGATTTCAATGCTTTTTTTTAAATCCAGAAATCAAAAAGCTAAACCTTGATTTAATATTGAACGAAGTTACAACCCGATTTCTGTTCATAAGAGAATCAAGTCTATCAACTAAAGTTTGATTTAGTCGAATTAAGATTGATGCATTTTCTTAAGGTAATATAAAAAGGAATTTTAAATTGAATTCATTGTGTTTTTCAAACGTCAATGAAAAGTGTAAAAACTATAATTTATTAATATTAAAACATTTCAATGAATTCTATAAAATTTGACTGTTTGGTAAGTTTAACTTAAGTATTAAAAAAAAAAATTGGAATACAAAGAATTTATAGCACAGATTTGAGTAATATGGTTTAAGAATGAATGAAGTAACAATTTGAAACGATCTGATGACGATCTTTAAAATTTAATTTTTTTGAAGGAATTTCACAATACATAACTACTTTTAAATTTAAATTGGAACCTAAGTTTGATACGAATTTTATAGAGTATATAATGTAGCACAATTTTAAAAATCATTTAAAATTTGACAAAAAAATTAATGAAGTCAACAAACTTATAAGTTTGATTCAAATTTGAAGGAATTTTGAAATAGTTGAATTAGTCCAAAACTAAGATAGTCCAGATTTAAGATTGAATGAACCATTTTTGACGAAAATTTGATTAGACCAATAGGTATGTAGAATACAAGTTTGAAAAGCATTTTTCTTCAAATTTGAACGTAGTTTGAAAGTAATTTTTTTTTAAATATACCTAAATCTCAGAATTACATTTACCATAATCCCACAGCGCGATCACACACAGTGGTGACCAAAGTTAAGATCGAGCAATTGATATACCAATATTCACACAATCCACATAATATATCGTCCTGTGTTATCAAACATATCATATCACAAACGTCCTCAAATTGAAACCAACATACTGGAAATATCCAATTATTTATTTTATAAAAATAAATCGAAGCCCCGATGAATGATCATACATATTCCCATCCATTTCGATTATCTCACTCTTAAATCGCGTTTAACAGAAAAAAAACATTTTCCACCTTTCTGGTGGTTTAGGTTATTTTATGTTTGGTTTAGCCTAATCTATCAATTTGATCAATTTGACTCATAAAAAAAAAACATAAATATTTTTTATGTTGTATTCTGTTGTATACGTATGGAGCGCAGCAGAGCAAGGCAACTCACATATACAAAATTCTCAGCATGAAATTGAAAAATAAAATGAATTGTTGTTAGTTTTTGGTTCTTCTGGGATAGATTTAAAGATTAATTGGATTCGTTATGTGGCCTCGACTGGCAATAATTTTAATGATCGTTTATATACTTTTATGATCTTCCATAAGTTGTACATAGTTAATCATGTTCAGTAAAATAAAAATGCCAAAATCTAAAGAAACTGCATCAACACTGTATAATATATAAATACATTCATTTATAATCGTGTCGTTTAAAATTTCTTCCTTAATCATGTCATTTCTTTTTTGTAAATATTAAAAAACCCAATTTGTTTACATGACTCTGAAAAATTAAATTTGTTATGTTCTGTAAAGTACGATTTGATGTTCAATCTCAAATGAAATACGATCTATTTTGCCGGAATATGATGATGTGTTGGGCCCCATGTTGGGCGCCAATTTTTATATATATCTTGAATGACATTAACAAGACATAAAATTATTATATTTTGTTGTTACTTTCATATATATATGTATATAATTCAAACGTGCAGCTAATTGGATAAACGAATCATCGAAATTTATAGTGTTGTGTCTCTTATTTATTTTTTGGTCTAACTTAATTAATTTCTTTTCCAAAACTAAACAACAACAACAACAAAACACAACACCATAAAAACATGATGAAGAAGATATTTTTTTTTTAACTTTAAAGAATTCCGCCTTTGTTTGTTTATTCTAATTTTAATATTACAATGGTCATAATTTTCATTTTTATTGTTTTCTTTTTTTAATATGAGATGTTCATCTGTATAATTATGGTTTTAGAGAATCATGACCTTTTGTGAATAAATGGGCGTCACAAAATTGTGACTCGATTGACGTGTGTGGGTTGTCCAATCCTTGCAAGATGCCTATATATAATGCAACACGATACTATTTATTTTTATAGGCATTTGATTGATAAAATAGCAAAGATTCAAAAAATTATGTTTCGCATTTTTTTTTATATCATTTTGTTGAATGTTTGCCAAATGGGAACGGGCAAATTTATGATGATAGATTTTTATATGTTTATATATATGGTCAATTTTATGAGTCTACAATAAATAAAAATACAGTATTTTGTTAAATGCTGAATTTTGGTTTATAACCGATATATTTTTAATAGTCTAATGATGGCTTGATGAGTTGTCAATGTTATATAGCAGAATATACCATGTACCATAATCGAATATAATAGTGCATGAAATTTGGTTGTTACAAAATATAAACGCCTTAATAAACATACGAAAATATACCGTGAAATTAAATAAACAAAATAAAAACGTAAATGCAAGAAGTCAAAGAAGATTAAATTATCTTTATATACATATACCTTAAGAGGGTTGGACCAACAAAAAAAAATAAATAAAAATAAAAAACAACAAATTGTATTTAGAAAAATAAACAAACTCCAGGCAAAACGGAAACGTACACATTTATAAAATTTTTGTGGCACGCCACAGGGGTCCAATGGTGACAGTAATTATATTACACGAACATTTCGCACTGTAAAATATTATAAATTGTCCACAAAATAGTCCTCCCAAATTATGTTGTTATGTATACATATGAAATATGATTCCATTTACAAATTATCCTTAAAACATCCTGTTGAGTAAAAAATAAAAAGAATGAAAAATTCTTAGAATATTTTGCAACCCTCAATTCGCTTATACAGCAAACATGCTGAGTTTGTTTAGAAAACTTCAAATTTAATAATCAAAAAGCTGAAGAAAAAACCACCCACATCGAGACATTTTTAGACTCTATATATGTATATAAATATATTATGTTATATTGTTTGTTTTCTTTATACTTTATCTTAATATTAAACGAAACATTCTATCAAAAGATAAACAACATCTTAATCATCATTTTTTTTACTTCTTTTATATGCATACACAGACTTATATATATGTATATAGTTATGGATAATACAGCATGGAAAAATTTTACAATGACTTTATATATATATTCATACACAAACAGGAAAAGATCAATTTTTTTGTTGGTTTTAAAGTAAATATTTAACTTAGAATATTATAAGATATCCTCATTAAACACAAAATTATCATAAAACGAATAAGAAATTAAGTATTTTGAGAAAATTTTAGACGAAATCGATATACATGTTGCATATATTATAAATAGACGTAAAATTTAACAAACTACATATTTAAGATGGCGTTGCCATCGCAACTATCATTTATATTAAACATGTGCAATGTGTATAATCAATTTCGTGTACAATTTTCTCAAATTAACGAATTTAGTGTACAATAAAAAAAATATAGATATACAAACACAAAACACAAAATTTACTGCGAAGGTGGACCATAAAACAACAACCGATTAATTAAATTAAATTGTGAACAAAAAATTAATTAAAATTTGATATCATATGCAAATGTAATCAATTAAACAAGTTTTTGTTTCGGTTTGTAAAAAAAAATAATATAAAATCATGTGGGTGATGTATTATTATTCTATATATACAAGTATGTACATATTCCAATCATTTTATTTCAAAGTGACACTCAATACACAATATTTTTTTGTTAATTTCAATCAAAATCACGTAGGAACGTCGTCTTTAGATTTTTTTAAACCACTCCACCACCTTTAAACGTAAAAAAAAATTGTAAATAAAAAAAATCATTCATTTTCTTATTTTATTCTTATTCTCGCCAGCCACAACATTTTGACAGCTTGTTAATTTTTATATATTTCTTAAGCATTTTATATTGTATTTTCTGTTATGTCTTGTAGTTTTCTTATTTATTTATATTATTATTATTATTATTACTATTTCTTCTTCCTCCATTTGTTATTCAACTTTTAATTTCTTAAGAACTCTCAATCATTTCTTAGGATTGTCTTATACGAGTATAAATACATTTGTATTTTGGAACTCTTGAAAAATATGGAAAAAAAATTTGATCATTTTTGGCGTTTCGTAACAATGATGATGATTGTCGGCATTTAAAAAAAATGCTTAAAAACACTCACTCAAATATGATCAAGTATATACAAAAATTAGTGAAGTGAGTTTTAAAAAGACATTCACCCCCGTGACTTAGTCACGATGTACGCGTTAAAAACAATTAACATTTTGTGAAAGTTAATTTAAACAAAAAACTTGTTAACAACTTACCAAACCTTTTCAAAAAAAGATTTTTTTTTTGTTGGCCAAAATGTAATTACAGCCTTGTTATATTCCTGCAAACTAAATACACGTTAAATCCCAAACTCTATAATTATCGATTTCAATCTTGGTTTTTCTGTTTTTTGTTTTGGCTCGTTGTTTTACTTTAAGCAGTGCGCGCACGTTAACACAATAAGACCATGAATTTATACGATACGAACAACCACCTGACGTACCTGGACCTATACAGCGTTTTCTTATATATGTTATAAGAATAAAACCAAAAAAAAAAAAATCAGTAATTACTGGGTAATTTTACTTTTGTTTACATTTCACAAGATTGTTAGCAGACTCAATTCAATCTTATCGTTTCGTGAAGAAAAGATAAACACTGGCAAAGAAAAGTCAAATACAATAATTTAAAAAAAAAAATTTTTTTGAAGACTTGTTGATTTTGCTAAATTGGATTATTTTGTTGCAGGATACAAAATACGATTATTAATTTTTATTTGTTTTATGATAAAATGGATGCGTTTTATAATGCCCGTATACTTAAATATAAGGAACGACCTGATAAAATCTTGTGCACGGATAAAATAATTATCTGGCATATTTTTCTGTGCCCGAGAGGTATCCTCAACATTTACTATATTGGTATAGCATTTATTTGTTTACGTTTTGGTTTTTTTTTATGTTGTATTCCAACCCAAACATTCCATCGCAACAATTACCATATCGATAAATTTATGGAAAAGCAAACAACGTGTATACGTACCACCATGGATGGAGGGTTCAATTTAGATTTTTATTTTTTTTATTTTTTATAAAAAAGAATAATTTTTGTTTACTTTTGTCTGGATGGATCATAAATTATCCTGGCATCCTCGCAGCACGATACCAATACGCATAATTTTTTGTTGCTGCTTTGTTTAAAAATGCATTTGGGTATGAATACAAAAATAGGGTCTGGCTTGGAATAGTAATGTAAAACAGACACGGGGTGAAAAGCCAGTTACATTTTTATTTCGATAATTTTTTTTGGCGTTCTCAATGCACATTGTACAACAATTAATAAAAATTATTGAATTGTAAATGTGTCATTGTGTTCCCCAAAAAGTAATAAAATCCCCATCATATTATTAGGACAGAGTCAAGGTGAGCCCTATATAGAAAGAGAATTATCAACATTTTATTAGGACTGACATTCTGTAATTCCGAGTATTTTAAAATGTTCCTCAAAACTGATGTTCTGGTAAAAATTTGCTTGCTATATTTCGAACAACTTTTGACAAAAGGTATAGAGACTTTTTTACGCAAATGTTTATCTAGTGCACAAATCGGTCACCAAATCACTTTATTATTATGCTTTTGTAACGGATGTAATTATATTAAGGACAAATACAATTAAAAATTGTTTTCTGAATTACATAAGCAACATAAAAACTAAGGATGTGGTTTTTTGGGAATCAAACTTTATTTTTGGGCACCAAAAAAACTAATAAACTAATATATTCATAAATACCAATACCCATTAAAATATTGCTTTACAAAAAGCATGTTTGATGGTATATTTTATTTATTTGTGCGAAAAATGTTTATTTTGGTGAACAATAGATATTTAAAATATTATTTTATTTTTCATTAGTATTTTACCGATTTTCAATAATAGTTGCAAGTATAAAATTAGTTAGAGTGGAACTTAAGATGATTTTGATAAAAATGTTGTTTGAACGCAATTTGAAAAATTTAAGTTTTGATGCAGCGATTTAATGAATTTCAAAATCTTCAGTTAGTTCCTCTATTCCCAATATGTTATGTGGAACAGGAGTGCTATGATATATTTAAACAATTTTGAACCTTTCGTCACAAACTGATATAAATATTTTTTTGTAATTTATTAAAACCTGCGAATATAATAAATTGTACCAAAATCTGAAAATGTATAAAGAAAAATAAAATTCAAAAATCAAAATATTAAATCACATCCGAAAATAATCTTAAAGTTAAACCCAATTTTTTCGAAATTCGTAATCACGAACGATTTAAGTTGAAGAGTGATTTAAATTTGTAATTTTCTGGAGTTATCGAATTAGTAGACGCCGAAAAAAACGTTTCGAGATTATTATTTTAGGGATATTATTTTTAGGGATTGAAGGTTGTGAAATTTTTTTGGGATCTAAGCTAATTCTAAATGAAAGTCACAACACAATTATAATTATGTTTAAACCCCATTTACATACGACCAACATTTTTCTTCTGCAAATTTTTGTAGGTAAGTATCCGCTATATAAAAATAATTAATTAGTGCGAAATAAATAAATATACAATATATATAGTAATGCCATAATTTTTTTATAGCATTATTATTAATATTATTAATAGATATTACGAAATATATATATTTTTTTAATTTTAAAAATGTTGCCATAAAAATAATCGGATCGACTACATTTTATGGCAACATTTATTTTTATGGCAACATTTTATAGTGGTTTGGCGGTGTAGTGGCTTGAAAATCTGATGAGATGAGAAAAACCGTATTGGGGGTACAAATTGAAAATGCGGGATTGATAACAGATGGCGTTACTAACGCTATACGCATCAGGCAGTACTGTGACTATGTTCATGTCAAAGCTACGTCTTATAGCTTTAATTTTCAGTATGTGTCAATTTGTCGCAGTGTCAAATTCATAGTTTTTTTGAGCTCTCAATATGTCGAGTTTCGTGCCAACAAAACAGCATTTGCGGGAAGTTTTAATTTACTTCTTTAATTTGAAGAAAAGTGCTGCTGAAGTACATCGATTGGTCTCGAGGCTTATCCGAGTCATGTTCCATCGGTTTCAACGTGCGAGAGATGGTTTGTGCGGTTTAGAAGTGGTGATTTTGACGTTGAGGACAAAGAGCGGCCGGGCCAAGTGAAAAAGTTTGAGAATGCTGAATTGGAGGCAATACTCAATGAAGACTAGTGTCAAACTCAACAAGAGCTCGCAGATTCATTGGGAGTGACACAACAAGCCATTTCCCATCGTATAAAAGCCCTCGGAATGATCCAAAAGCAAGGACATTGGGTGCCGTATGAGCTGAAGCCGAGAGACGTCGAGCGCCGTTTTTTTGTATGCGAACTGCTGCTCGAACGGCAAAAACGGAAGGGTTTTTTGCATCGCATTGTCACTGGTGATGAAAAGTGGATCCATTACGATAACCCGAAGCGCAAAAAATCATATGGTTACCCCGGCCATGCATCATCATCGACGGCCAAACCAAATATTCACGGCGCCAAGCTCATGCTCTGTATTTGGTGGGACCAGCTGGGTGTGGTGTATTATGAGCTATTGAAATCGAACGAAACCATCACAGGAGCACTATACCGAACTCAATTGATGCGTTTGAGCGTCGCACTCAAAGAAAAACGGCCACAATACGAGCAAAGACACGACAAAGTAATTTTGCAACATGACAACGCTCGGCCACATGTTGCAGCGCCGGTCAAAACATACCTACAAACGCTGAAATGGGAAGTCTTACCCCACCCGCCGTATAGCCCAGATATTGCTCCTTCCGATTACCACCTTTTCCGATCGATGACACATGACCTAGCTGACCAGCGCTTCCATTCTTACGAAGAAGCCCAAAAATGGGTCGATGACTGGATAGCAGCCAAGCCGGCCGAATTTTTCGCGACGGTATCCGTAAATTGCCAGAAAGATGGGAAAAAGTTGTGGCTAGCGATGGACAATATTTTGAATAATTCATTTGTTACCATTTTTTCAGAATAAACGTTCAAAAATAGAAAAAAATCCCGCATTTTCAATTTGTACCCCCAATATTATGCCGAAAAATAAAATTCCAAAAATCAATCCCACAAAATAAAACATAAAGAAGCTAAAATCCCCTAAATCATTTTATTATTAGTGTTTAGTTTAAAGTTATGTTTTTTTAGAACTCAGTCATATCTCCGCCAAGATTTCTTCGCCAACTACGCTTACAACATTATTAATTCTGTGTTGCGAGGTCCTCTGAGGTCATTTGAAGTGATCCAGACTCCACTTTAGTATATTTCTACTGGACTCAAACGTCTTTGGTGAAAATTACTGAGGTGGGAGGGAGTCTTGAGTGACAGAAATTGATTGCCTTGAATTCGAATTTCGGGAAATTTCATTTAGGAGTCCTTGATGAATGAAAATATTTTCGTTTCGAATAATTATGATACATTTTTTTTAAAAGGAGTTTTGAAGTTTCAAGGAATCCTAGTTTCAAGGAAATTTCAAAGTAAAATTAGGTTCACATATAAAGTATTTCGTCTTCCGGCAGGTAGGGGAAGCAAATCAATTGCGCTTAGCTTTGTAGCGACGTCTAACACCAGCTTGCAATGTACTTTTAAACACTAAACGGTCCACAATTATTGACGATTTGGTATATTTTATTACTTCGGCAATGCCATTGAAGAATATTATGAATAACCAAGAGCAAGCGTGGGCAACTTTGTAGTACGTAGCTCGAATTATATTGGACCTCACATTCTTGAATATGCGATTGGCTAACAGTTTAAACCATAGGAAACAAACTGACAGGAGAAACCAAATTTGCATAAACATTCCAATGTTTTACTTACTGAATGATTGAATCAAAGGCTTTTGCAAAATCAATATAGATCACGTCAACTTCCTTATGAAGCTCGATCTCATTGATACAGTGACTATTAAATTCAATGAGGTTTGTGGAAGTCCAGGAGCAAAAGAGAGAGAGAGAGCGAGGAGCGAAAGAGAGAGAGCGAGGAGCGAAAGAGAGAGCGAGGAGCGAAAGAAAGAGAGCGAGAGAAAGAGAGAGAGAGCGAGAAGAGAAAGAGAGAGCGAGAGAATGAGAGAAAGAAAGAGAGAGCGAGAGAATGAGATAGAAAGAGAGAGTAAGAGAGAGAGAAAGAGGAAGAAAGGTAGAGAGAGAGAGAGAAAAAGAGAGATAAAGAGAGAGAGCGAGAAAGACGATTGATTAAATAATATGCAGCGTGGAAAGGCTAAAATCTTATAATCTTTTAGTAGTTAATGGTGCATTAATGCTACCTAGACCACAACCACCTCTGAATGTGTGCTGATAAGTTGCTTTCAAATTGGATAGGCATCGATAGATAGTCATCGATATCTTCCAGCTTATAAACTGACTTCAGCAAAATTCCAAAAATTCAGCAAACATATTACATATGACTTGCGGATCACAAGTTTTCCGCCCATTAAACGTCATGCAAACTGGATAGCCGTGGGCATTAAGTATGTTTCGTTTTAAAATAGCTCCAAAAATGTTTGAGATCCTTTCTTATTTTATTTTTAATAGAGCTGATGAATTCGTTGTATCTCATCTCGAAGTAACTATTAAAATTGTTCCCGTATCGGAATAGACCTTCATAAGTACATATATCGTCATTCCATTGAGGATATTTGTCATGTCCTGATGAGTCATGATTTTGAAAAAAATTATTAATCGAAAAAAAATCGCCTCGAACAATTTTTATAAAAATTGCTGAGAGCGGGAGGAGTTTCAGTACCAGTTGTGGGAAAAGATGGATAAGGAGGCTCTTTCAAACATAAATTACTAACGATTTTAAAGAAAATCCGTTTAGCGGACCGAGTTTCTTTTTTACTGGTTTGTAATTTGTTTTTGTTCTGGGCGTGAATCTGGAAGTTGCAAATTAATGGCATGATGGCATTTTTCTATGAAATTTCTGGACACTTTTAAATTATTGGACACATTTGAAATTTTGGACAAGAATTTGTGCGAGTGTCCAACATTTATTTTATTTTTTAAACAGAATCTAATAGATGTTAGACAGATATTTGTGCGCGTGTACATTTCTTACCAGTTTACACTGGTTTACTGGTTATACATATAATTTGTAAAAACGATCAAATGTTTGTGTCTCATGGCAAATTATACGAATCAGAGATTGGCTCCCAATAGTGGCAATATAGGTTAGAAAAGGGATATATTGTAGAATTAAAATTACAAAAATAATACATATTTCGAAATAACTCGTAAGGCTCTCGTATGTAAGTTTTGAACATTACCGCTATCCGCGTTTTTTATATGATAAATATCAGAGCTGTCCGGTTTCGAAATAGTATTCTGTGTATTTAATTCCACAATATAATTCCTTTCTAACCAATAGAGCTACTATGGGAGCCAATCTGTGAGATTTCTGTAATTTGTCACGACATCCTTTTAAATAACTAGAGTCTCGAGTTGCGTCGGTTCAACTTGCGCCATTTCAACTTGTATCACAAAAATATTTGATATCATCTTTTCAAGTTGCATCACATTTTCGACGAATATTAATTTTTCTTCTTACCACATAATTACTGGCCCTTTCCACACTGTGCTTCTTTGAAGCCCTGATTCAAGGTTCAAAATAAGTCGTAATAGATTTTGTATTGATAAGGTATTACGCTTAGCTCCTTCAATGGTACAAAGTATTTGCGATCGAAATGCAGCAAAAAATTAAAACATTATCTAAAGTAGCATCAGAGTCGCAATTTAACCGCACTGTAATCAGCAGAAGTTCTTTACTAGTGAAAATGGAATCTCTACTTTCAATGTGGATTGAGTAGCAGACCCAAATGAATGTGCCCCTTAGCAAAATGATAATCCAAGCTAAGGCTAAAAAGATTTTTGATGTTCTACGAGAAAATGTGTCATTTATTAGTGAACCCATAAATGAAGAATTTAATGCTAGTGATGGTTGGTTTACGGGATTTAAAACTAGAGCAAATTTGCATAACATTCAATTAAAAAGGGAAGCACCCAGCACAGATCATGCGGCTGTAAAATTATTTTTAGATGTCCTCAACGCTGTCGCCCAAGAAGGTGGTTATTGCTCTAAACAAGTCTTTAACGTCGGTGAAACAGATTTATTTTATTCTCTCCCTCTCTCTCTCTGGCACTATATCCCATCAAGGGATTTGGCCGCCTCAAATGAGGTTTCATAATCAAATTTTCATTTCGGATAATGAGTGATTAATTCATTGATCCTAAAACCAGCCGTGAAATTTTTTCCTTGTCACCACCGGGAATCAAACCCGGACTTCCGGTCGCTGGAGCAAGCATGTTGACAACTTTGCCACCGGGGAGGCTGGGGAATAATTTTTATTTGTTTAGGATGTCTTAAGCTAACTAGATATATAACATGTCGGTCGGAAATCTTTGGGTACTGGCCAATCCTCGATACAGTGAATGTGTAAATTCCATTTGCAAAGATTGATCAAGTTCGGGGTCAATAACAAATGGGTCTACGCCACCCCGGTGGCACAGTGGTCTGCATGCTTGCTCCAACGACCGGAGGTCCTGGGTTCGATTCCCGATGGTGACAAGCAACAAATTTCATGGCTGGTTTAGGATCAATGAATTAATCACTCATTATCCGAAATGAAAATATGATTAGGAAACCTCATTTGAGGCGGCCAACTCCCTTGATGGGATATAGTGCCAGAGAGAGAGAGAGAGAGAGAGAGAGAAAGAGAGAGAGAGAGTGGGGATATCTTAAGCTAACTAGACATATATGCCATGTCATTTGGAAATCTCTGAGTGCTGGCCATTCCTTGATTCAGTGAATGTGTAAATTCCATTTGCAAAGATTGAACAACTTAGGGGTCAATAGCAAATGGGTCTACCTCATCGTATTAAAATGGGGATAATTTTTATTTGTTTAGGATATTTTAAGCTAGCTAGACATATATGCCATGTGATTTGGAAATCTCTGGGTGCTGACCAATCCTTGATTCAGTGAATGTGTAAATTCCATTTGCAAAGATTGAACAACTTAGGGGTCAATAACAAATGGGTCTACCTCATCGTATTAAAATGGGGATAATTTTTATGTTTAGGATGTCTTAAGCTAACTAGGCATATATGCCATGTCAGTTGGAAATCTCTGGGTGCTGGCCAATCCTCGATTCATTGAATGTGTAAATTCCATTTGCAAAGATTGAACAACTTAGGGGTCAATAACAAATGGGTCTACCTCATCGTATTAAAATGGGGATAATTTTTATTTGTTTAGGACATCTTAAGCTAACTAGACATATATGCCGTGTGAATTGAAAATCTCTGGGTGCTAGCCAATCCTTGATTCAGTGAATGTGTAAATTCTATTTGCAAAGATTGAATATCTTCGGGGTCAATAAAAAATGGGTCTACCTCATCGTATTAAAATGGGGATAACTTTTATTTGTTTAGGATGTCTTATGCTAACTAGGCATATATGCTATGTCAGTTGGAAATCTCTGGGTGCTGGCCAATCCTCGATTCAGTGAATGTGTAAATTCCATTTGCAAAGATTGAACAACTTAGGGGTCAATAACACATGGGTCTACCTCATCGTATTAAAATGGGGATAATTTTTATTTGTTTAGGATGTCTTAAGCTAACTAGAGATATATAACATGTCGGTCGGAAATCTCTCGGTACTGGCCAATCCTCGATACAGTGAATGTGTAAATTCCATTTGCAAAAATTGAACAACTTCGGGGTCAATAGCAAACGGGTCTACCTCATCGTATTAAAATGGGGATAATTTTTATTTGTTTAGGATATTTTAAGCTAACTAGACATATATGCCATGTGATTTGGAAATCTCTGGGTGCTGGCCAATCCTTGATTCAGTGAATGTGTAAATTCCATTTGCAAAGATTGAACAACTTAGGGGTCAATAACAAATGGGTCTACCTCATCGTATTAAAATGGGGATAATTTTTATATGTTTAGGATATCTTAAGCTAACTAGACATATATGCCATGTCAGTTGGAAATCTCTGGGTGCTGGCCAATCCTCGATACAGTGAATGTGTAAATTCCATTTGTAAAGATTGAATATCTTCGGGGTCAATAACAAATGGGTCTACCTCATCGTATTAAAATGGGGATCTACCTCATCGTATTAAAATGGGGATAATTTTTATTTGTTTAGGATGTCTTAAGCTAACTAGAGATATATAACATGTCAGTCGGAAATCTCTGGGTACTGGCCAATCCTCGATACAGTGAATGTGTAAATTCCATTTGCAAAGATTGAATATCTTCGGGGTCAATAACAAATGGGTCTACCTCATCGTATTAAAATGGGGATAATTTTTATTTGTTTAGGTGTCTTAAGCTAACTAGAGATATATAACATGCCGGTCGGAAATCTCTGGGTACTGGCCAATCCTCGATACAGTGAATGTGTAAATTCCATTTGCAAAAATTGAACTTCAGGGTCAATAGCAAACGGGTCTACCTCATCGTATTAAAATGGGGATAATTTTTATTTGTTTAGGATATCTTAAGCTAACTAGAGATATATAACATGTTATTTGCAAATCTCTCGGTACTGGCCAATCCTCGATTCAGTGAATGTGTAAATTCCATTTGCAAAGATTGAACAACTTAGGGGTCAATAACAAATGGGTCTACCTCATCGTATTAAAATGGGGATAATTTTTATTTGTTTAGGATGTCTTAAGCTAACTAGAGATATATAACATGTCGGTCGGAAATCTCTCGGTACTGGCCAATCCTCGATACAGTGAATGTGTAAATTCCATTTGCAAAAATTGAACAACTTCGGGGTCAATAGCAAATGGGTCTACCTCATCGTATTAAAATGGGGATAATTTTTATTTGTTTAGGATATCTTAAGCTAACTAGACATATATGCCATGTCAGTTGGAAATCTCTGGGTGCTGGCCAATCCTCGATACAGTGAATGTGTAAATTCCATTTGCAAAGATTGAATATCTTCGGGGTCAATAACAAATGGGTCTACCTCATCGTATTAAAATGGGGATAATTTTTATTTGTTTAGGATGTCTTAAGCTAACTAGAGATATATAACATGTCAGTCGGAAATCTCTGGGTACTGGCCAATCCTCGATACAGTGAATGTGTAAATTCCATTTGCAAAGATTGAATATCTTCGGGGTCAATAACAAATGGGTCTATCTCATCGTATTAAAATGGGGATAATTTTTATTTGTTTAGGTGTCTTAAGCTAACTAGAGATATATAACATTTCGGTCGGAAATCTCTGGGTACTGGCCAATCCTCGATACAGTGAATGTGTAAATTCCATTTGCAAAAATTGAACAACTTCAGGGTCAATAGCAAACGGGTCTACCTCATCGTATTAAAATGGGGATAATTTTTATTTGTTTAGGATATCTTAAGCTAACTAGAGATATATGCCATGTCATTTGCAAATCTCTCGGTACTGGCCAATCCTCGATACAGTGAATGTGTAAATTCCATTTGCAAAAATTGAACAACTTCGAGGTCAATAACAAATGGGTCTACCTCATCGTATTAAAATGGGGGTAATTTTTATTTGTTTAGGATATCTTAAGCTAACTAGACATATATGCCATGTCAGTTGAAAATCTCTGGGTGCTGGCCAATCCTCGATACAGTGAATGTGTAAATTCCATTTGCAAAGATTGAATATCTTCGGGGTCAAAAGCAAATGGGTCTACCTCATCGTATTAAAATGGGGATAATTTTTATTTGTTTAGGATGTCTTAAGCTAACTAGAGATATATAACATGTCAGTCGGAAATCTCTGGGTACTGGCCAATCCTCGATACAGTGAATGTGTAAATTCCATTTGCAAAGATTGAACAACTTCGGGGTCAATAACAAATGGGTCTACCTCATCGTATTAAAATGGGGATAATTTTTATTTGTTTATGATATAAGATATATTATATTAAGCTAACTGGACATCAGCGGCGTTTTCTAGTGATGTTCTGCTCGTTCGCCGAACGACTAAACAGTTTTTGATTTTTATTCGAATTCTAAAAGTTTTATTTTTATTACAGAAAATTTTATTTTTAAAATTTTTTAAATTATAGTTTTTCTAATATTATTTTCTTAATTAATTACTATTATTTTAATTATTTTGGGTGATCAAAATCCGAAACAGAACACCTTGAGAGCACAACCAGGAAACGCTACTGATTTCTACTTACAATCGCAAAACAAATTTAAATTTGAAAAAAATGTGTCAATTGGCATGGCAAAATAAATCTAGTAACCATATTTTTGATCGCAAAAAATTAACTTGCGACTGGATGGAGGATATACCCCATAGATGATATCAGCGGAAATGTTAAATTCTTATTTATGCTTCCAAAATACCACTTCCATCATTCAACCAATGGATCGGGATATAATTTCCAACTTCAAATCTTATTATCTAAGAAGAATTTTTACACAGCTATTAAATGCTAGTGATACTAATGATGGAACAACAATGAATACCTTTAGGAAGGAATATAACATCTTTAAAGCTGTCAAAAATATTGCTGATTCATGGGTAGAAGTAAAATCAACGTGTATAAATGGCGTCTGACGCAGAATTTGGCCTGAATGTGTATTATCTGTATTTGAAGGAGACGAAGTCCCATTGGTTCGTAACCAAATTATTAATTTAGCACAGGAAGCTATAACTACGAGGTATGGATGCAGCTGGATTAGATGATGCTGAGGAGTTAATGGAAATAGCCGCTAATTTCACAGAAGTTACTGACAATTTATTAGAATTTCACGGAACTAAAACCTTAACAACCAAGGCCTTGCCAAAGATCCCAATGAAGATTGGGACACGGAGTTAGTAAAAGCATCAGCTGTTAAATTTATATGGAAAAAAGAAAGCTCCCACACAGAGTACTCTGTAGAGAGTACTATAGTTTCATTCAAAGGACACCAAAAGAAAAGCAACCATCACCCGATATTGAGTGCTTTGATCTAGACTCCGCCTAAAGTCGTATCGTAAAGTGTCTTTTAATATACGCCGATTAAAAGCTCATAAATTAATTTAGTAATGCGCTTTCGAGCCATCGTCAATGAAAATTTAGATTCGGCAAACCTACAGGTTTTAATAGAGGTATACCTATCGGGATTTGGCCAATGGTAAATGATTCAAATTAGCTATAAAATGGTGAAAACGTTTCCACGCTACACCAAACTTCAATCATTTCCCTCTAATCTAAGTATTCCATACGAACTACGCATAAATATGATTTTAAATTTCAATGGGCACCGCAAATAATTTATGCAAAAAAAAAAAATCGTTCACGATAATTACAAAATTACACCTAAATATCGCTTTGTAATGCTGCTGCACGTTACAGAGATAATTATACAGCAATACTTGGTCATTATGAAATCGATTGAGCAGTTAAAAATGCCGCCGACGCCGCCACCGCGCTTATTTTCTATATAAATTCATTTAAAATACCCACACACATTTATAACCACTTAACTTTGAATCAATTGATTAATTGATCGTAATTATTATTTTGAAAAATTAAAAACGATTTTCCCCCAAAGAATTTTTTTTCCTCCGTCTTCCGGAGTCTCATATTTTATGATATAGTTTACGCGACATTTAAGTGGCAAGAAGATGAATGTCTTTATATTATATCGAATGATTTCCCATAGGGATACGTCAGAAGTAAAGAAAATTAATATTTTCATTTTTTTTTTTAAGTTTTGAGATAAGGTGTATTTTCTCAAGAATCCAGCCCTCTATAACTACTTATGTATACTATATAAAAATGTTTGAATAATGAGATTTTTATTGATCTTATAAAAAAATTACGAAAACATCAAGAAACTTAATCGTTTTTAATTTCATGCTGTGATTTTATTATTTTTGTACGTTTATTCTGTGCATGCTGATTTTTTGTTTTTGTTTAAGACTGATGATCTAATTGATCATCTTGACGCCAATTGTCTATTTGAATAAGTACATTCCATATACATGTTTTACATTCTTTTATATAAAACGTGCAGGTCTCGATAACATAAATAATTAAAAAGGCTTGGTGATAAGAATATTGTAGCAAATTTGCTAACGGTATATAACATTAATTTTCACCTTCTACACAACGAGACAGTAAAAGTTAAATCCTTTTTTAGTGGATAAGTACCATAATATATATAATATTATGAGTATCCTTTTTTCATCTAATTTAAAACTTCAAAGTTGACAAAAATAGAATTAAACAATTTTCTATTCTTTGAAGTAATAAAAAGTCCGTTTGAAAGAAAATAACTAAAAAAGGATCCCTTTTTATGATTATAAGACTCTTAAATCCCTCTCGCTCGAAATATTTTATTATTTTTGAAAACCTTGAGATCACTGCAGATCATAAATCATTTTTGTGATGGAATAAATTTATAAAAATATTAAACGTAAAAGGACGAGGTACCCGAGTCAAAAGTCGTTCAAAAGTAATTTTTTTTTGTCCTCCCTACATTGTGTCATCGTGGTGCTCCCTGAAATTCAAGATAAGACCAAAAATGCAATAAAAATTATTTTTTAATGTTTCGAGAATGTTGTGTGTAGTCAAGGATATATCACATATTTAGGTATATGTTATGGTTTGCTCAATTTGAAATTTGATTTTTATTAGAAAATTTGTAAATGCTTTTGACAGATAATGTGATACATCTGGGAAATTGGTGTACCGTTTATATATCCGTAGCCTTGAGATATTTTATACAAAGGATACCCATAAGAAGATGTCAATTCAATAAAGTTTGTTGAACAAACCAATTTCAATTTTTTATCAAGTTTATGTTGCCAAACAAACCAAAATCAAATTTCATTAAATTTTCAAGTCACGATTTTTTTTTTATTATTTTCATTCTCACACACAATAAAAAAATTGATGAAGTGCGAAAAATTTGTCGAACCAAAAAAATAATAATAATGTTGTGGATTAGTAGAGTGGTGTTTTAGGATCAGAGTGCTAATTGTACAAAAAAAAATACAAAAAAAAAAACTCAATATTTTTAGTGTATGTGCGGCTGTTGCGGTTGGAATAAGATATGAAATTAGTCAAGTGCTACTAATTAGAGACTTAAGTTAATTTCCATTTTTTGCCACAACAGCACCGACCAAAAAAAAGGTAGAAATTATTGACCCAAATCCCAAATCATAATATAATTTTACGCAATACGTAACTTAGAGCAACGTTTGATGTTTTCGATAATTTTGGCACTCCCTCTGTAAAAAAATAAATATTATATTTTGTAGCAGAGTGGAATTTAAATTAGCCCCGCACCGGGAACATCATAATCAATTATCACTGCGCGGCGAAATATTTTAGAATATCGATTTGAGAATTTCCAGTTCTCACGTATCACCTTCACTTTTTTTTTAAAGTAAACGATAATTACAAGCACTTCGCACTGAAGTAAGTATAAAAGTAAATAAAATGTCTCCTTGATTACGTAAAAAAAATGTGTCGCATAACTTTGTAATTATCTTACGTCTATATGTATATATAATTCTTGATGTGTATTAAAAGAAATTAAATTAAATCAATTAAGACAAAAAATTTATAGTATTTAGAAATGGGTTATATACGTATTTTGTCTTCAATCTAATATAAGAAGAACTCCCCTAAGTAACGTACATAAAATTAAAATTTCTCAGGCATTTCGAAATTAAGAACAACAACAAAAAAAAATTGTGTAATGGGGGCGGGCGCGCATTAAGATTTAAGAGTGCGATAAGGAACCAGAAGCAACACACACACAAAAAGTTTTAGATATTAGTTTCCTTCTTATATTATCATCTCTCTCCCAGAGTGTTGTGTAATGTAATTATTCTGCTTAATTTTCTATTTTTCATGCCGTTTTTTTATTTTAAATTAAAAATTAGACAAGAAAAAAAGGAAAATTGATGAAGTTTTTTGTTTTTTAATTAGAAAAATATTAGGATAATATAGGATGTAAATTTTATTACGTTTTTTTTTTACTGTATTGAGGATATTCGGGGGAACCGAAATGATATGGTACCGGTACAACACGTAAAAATGTGTTTCTCGTTTGCTTGGAGATGTCATTATAATTTTGATGTATGTACATGCGAAGTTTAGAATTTATTCGAAACGTACCTTCCAGGTATATTTCGTCGCTTACGATTCAAATTTATTTATTTACGTTAAATTATTTCGTTACCTAGCTTCTAACGTACTCTAGAAAGATATTACCAATAAAAATACTTTTTAGCAATTCGCACAGTTAAAAATGGGGGTTGTCGCTTTATGTTTACGTGATAGGGTAGATCATAGTCATACATCCATTCGTTTTTCCAGATCAAGTAGCACATTTGAAACAATTTTAATTGCTATAATAATTCGAGAATTAAGCTATCAACTGGTTGGCCCCAAGTACCAAATTATATAAAAACAAGAATATTATTAGGAAAAAATAGTTTATTGTTGGAAAATTTAGATTATTTAGGATTGTTTGATACCATTTCTTCGGGATAAATTATTTTCGTGATTATAGAACAATACACCATTTCGTCAGGAGTAAAATATTGTTTTTTTTTAAATTTTTATTATGACGGATTCGAGTTCAGTTTGAATAGAATCTAAAACTATACACACTATATGTCGCAAAAAATTGTAATCCTGTGTCAAATCTCTATAAATTCAAATAACCTCCCACGCGTCGATTCGATCGCCCATTTTTTAAAAATCAGTGTAAATTCCAGCGAATTCACATAAGTTATTTAACATAGTCATGATATATCGTTCTTTCACTCTCTAGTACTAGTAAGCCGTTTCAGGATATTTTAACTAGGAGCTGAGATATGGTTTTTCTAAAAATGCTCAAAACATGGGTATTTTCTATGCCTTGCTGAACAATTGCGCAGAGAATCATTTTTGTTCAAAGGCACGGAAACCTACACAAATCTGGGTCATCAGTTGTGGCATTCCTGTTATTATGAATATTTTCTGAGAATTTAAAATTTTTTTTCGTTAAATGATGCTCCAAATTCGAAAAATATTCTTGATCAATATATTTCGGGTAGTATCCCGAATTTGTTTACTTTATCGAGACTTTAGACAAAAATGATGCTCTACGTAATTGCTCAGCATTGCATAGAGAATACCCATGTAAATTTTTATGACGATTGGAGCATTTTTTGAAAATGGTCATTTGCATAGGAAAATTTATTGTTCAAGAGTACATTTCGACTTTGACAAAAACAATATCTGAGACCCTATAGTTAAAATATTATGAAAGAATTACCTGGAACCCATTACATTGTAAGTATTTTAAAAAATGGACGATCCCATCGACGCGTGACCGATAATTTGAATTTATCTCACACAGAATTACAATTTTTTGCGAGATGTGTTATAGTTTTAGATTGAGCTATTCAAGCTGAACTCGAGCCTCGTCAAAAACTTAGAAAAGAAAATTGTACTCCCGACGAAAGTGTGTACTCGTATTGCGCCTTATCAAGTAAATTTTTGCAACTTTTTCTTGTTTTGAATTTTTTCGATTTTTTTGTCAATCATAATGATTCTATAGTGGAATTTGAAAACTCACGTTATCGCGGAAATAATTTTTTCCGAAGTACTGGAATTGTGGGGTGTTCATTTGTTACAATGTGGAATAATTTATTTATATTGACACATTATATGATTAATATTATTATTTTGTAATTTACATAATATACAACTTTATATAATAATGATACACTTATTATCTGAGACACTCAACCTTACGCCCACTATTCTTACCGTGCACACCTTGTTATCGCTGCTATGAGAAATGTAAGACGAAATACTATTGAAAAATCTTTTCGCCATTTTTATATTTAATTTAAACTAAAATGGACGCTCGAATTCGGTAATTTCAGAGCGTATAAAAATATACTTAGCGTCATTTTGTATTCACCGACGCTACATCACTCCGCCTTCAGTTCGATGGAACGTAACGCTGTGGTTGTCTGCTTATGCCTCCATATCTTGTCATTCGATTGTATTTTTTTTTTTTTAGAGGAAGGTGAAAATGCTTCTTACGCACAATGTGTCGGACTCGTATTTCTGTCCTACCGACTAAAAACACCTCCCCCCCCTCCACCGTTTTCCACATTACCTCGGGCTAGTATGGTTTTTCTTTTTTTTTATGCTCACCTCGAGCTACCTCCGCCTTATGGGAATCTATCTAAATCTCCCTTTTCTCTCTAAGAACAGACTCAACAAACTGTGAAACTAGCTCCCATGAATCCGCCCCTCGGACCATAATAAAAACAACCGTATCAAGCGACCATATACCCACTTCTACCTCCAGTGCCGCTCTCCAATACTCCCTCCTATGCTTTGCATATGACGAACGTGTGCTCCGCGTTGTCGTGACTACATGAGCAGTATAAGCCTTCGGCCGACGTCATCTTCCGTATTCTGAAAAGATATAACCGGAAATATATGTGACCACTCAAGAACTCCGTCAGGTAGTATCCGACCTCTCCATGCGCCCTTTCAATCCAAGAGCTCACCTGCTCTATAAGCCTAGTTGTCCACCTACCCTTTGTTTCCCGCTCCCATTTGCTCCGCCAGAGTACCAGCATACGAGCCTTTCCGGCCGGCCTCTGATTTTCGGTGGTATAGAACTTCCGCTCTTTAGATAAGAGGTGTATGGGAATACACCCAGCTATAATTACGATTGCTGCTTCTGCGACTGTACGGTAGGCCGAGGCCACTCGCAATACACTTCGCCTCTGCACCCGGGATAACCGCTTCCGGTACGCTTCCTTCTCCAGGAAGTCAGCCCAAATTTCTGCCCCGTATAGAAGGACGGATTAGACCGCCGTCATTAAGAGTCGCCTCCTGCTTTGCTTGGGGCTGCCCATGTTTACCATGAGCCTGCTCAAGGCTGTGACCCCCTTTGCTGCCTTATCCGCTGCCCGTCGGATCTGCTCACAAAAGCTCATTTTGGAGTCGATATGTATTCCCAAATATTTGACTACTGGCTTCGTATAAATGAGGATTCCGCCCATCCACATTGGGAGAGATGACTGGATTCTCCTCTTCGAGTATAGTTGTCTCCGTTTTACTAAGAGCTAGGACCAGTCCATGCTCTTCCATCCAACCATTAATGGTCCGCATCACTTGGTTTAACCTAAGTTGTGCCTGTTTTGTATCGCGCGCAGCAACAAGCACCGCCACATCGTCCGCACAACTCACTAGGAGAGTCTCGTCGGGTGTCTCCAATCGTAGCAGGCCATCATAGAACACATTCCATAAATTGGGACCTGAGATCGACTCCAGCTGTAACCGATATGCTCCGCTGTCCCTGCTGTGTTTCGTATATGAGGGTGCGCGATCCCTCAGATAATCGTCCAATATCCGCGCAAGATAGAGTGGTATATGGAATTGATGCACCAATGCGTCGAGTATATCCCTCATTCGAACCGTGTTAAAGGCATTTTTCACTTCCAGGGTTACTAATGGCGTTTTCTTTTTATAAAAAACTGGCAAAAAATTTTGATGTACATCAACATTTTTTGATGTAAATCACATTTTCGCGTTCTTTTAGTGGAAAAAATAGCAAAAAAATTTGATGTACATCAAAAATGGAAATGTAGATTTTTACTTCCATTTTAACTACCATTTAAACTACTATTTATATACATATAATACGTCAATCGTAAATATTGTCAAATATGTCAAACGCATCATTTGAATTTTTTTCAAAATGGTTTGTTATTGGTTTCGGCATCCTTTTCGGGTTTAGGCACACTAAGATAAAAACACATCAAATTTTTTTCGTGTTCTTTTTAACTATCGAAAATTTGATTTACATCAAAAACGTTAAAAGAATTCGCACTCCTTGCTGTCTCTGTGACTTCTCGGATTGCGTCAATTGGGAAAGCCCAGCTCTGAAGCCACGCTGTCTAGGCGAGAGGTCTCCTGCGGATTGAATCGCCGAAGTAAGTTTTGCTCAGGGGCGGTATGTTGTACCATCACTTCGAATCGAAATTCAAAAAAAGTCGAATGGCGGTATTTTGTATCATTTTCGAAAAGCAAAAATGATACAACTTTCACTTTTTCGATTCGACTTTTTTCGAATTCGACTTTTTTCAATTCGAAGTGATGGTACAACATACCGCCCCAGATTAGCGTCTTCAGTACTTTACCCGCCGTATCAAGCATACAAAGGGGTCGAAAGGCTGAGGGGAGGTCTCGGTCGCCATTACCTTTCCCAATCAAAACAAGCCGTGTCTTCTTCCACCTGTGGCACTATTCTAGTAATTCCCTGGGAATAGGGAATTGGGGAAAGATTTTATATGTAATTTCTATTTAAAATTTTTTTTTCTGGCATACTGAGGTAACAATCTAGTGGAAATTTTTTTGAAAATAAAATAAAATTGGGAATAATATTCCCTGCCAATTTAGATATGGAAAAAGTATTCCCAATTTATAAATATTTACATCAAACTTTTCTCCTTAGTAGGCCGGAAAAAAAATATTTGAGCTGAAATTACATATAAAATCTTTCCCCAATTCCCTATTCCCAAGAAATTACCAGAATAGTGCCACTGGAGCTAAACACTCCTTCCACAGCAAGCGTTAAACATCGCCAGCAACAGATCAGGAATCCGATTAGGTATAATGTGTACTATTGGTTTATCATTGAAGGAGACAATAAGCTTCCGAGTAGGGTTACACGTATTTTCCGTCAAAGTTTTAGATTGGCCAGTGTTGGTTGAATGTCCACCAAGGGTATTGTCTTTCGAGATACTCTTTGGCTCTGGAGAAAAATCGTTGGACTCAATGAAACAAGGTTTCAATCGATTGATTGTAATATTTACGTATTTGCCCTTAATCCTAACTGTATAATATTTTATACAACGATTGACTACGGGAAATGGCCCTTCATGTGGAGGTTGAAAAGGCGCACGATATGCTCCAGTGCGTACAAAAACATGTGAACATTCTTTAAGTTCCTTGAATATGAATACATTTTGTTTTTTACGTCACGTGGAGGACCGGTGGAATCGCCTGGAATGTGTTGTGCACAACTCTTGCGCAATATGACTGCGAATACAGTCCTCCGTTGATTGTAAAACTCACCAGGTAATAGCAAATGTTCTCCGTGTACTAAAAATGCCGAGGTAGATGAAAATTCCTCGCGGAAAGATATGCCCAACAAAACCGATGGGAGAGATCTTGTCCACTGTGTCTGCCGATTCCCGATTCAGTACCTCCCGATTCAAGTGCCGAAGCTTTAACCACTGCACCACTTGTCCGGTAGATACTGAGGGAATAAGTTTGGTGTAAATACTTATTTTCGAAAAAAATTTAAATGGAAAATATTTTTCTCTATAAAAAATTTTGTGGAACAAAACTTTCCCAATTAACTTTGTTTTGAAAATGTTTGCACTAAACTTATTCTCTCCCAGTAGCTAGTCCAGAAAAATACAATTTGGACAAAAATGCTATGAAAATATTTTTCCCAATTCCCTATTCACAGGGATTTTCATTTATCGCATTTTTTCTGAATCAATTTTCTCAAAAATTATGCGATAACTGAATGCGTTTTGTGAATTTGGTCATGTCATTTTAAATATTTTTTTTTTAACTTAAATTTTGGACAAATAGTAAAATGATTCTCACTTCACAAGTACATATACAGGTGATCCTCCTACAACACGGTAGATAGGTTCCTATAATATGGCGTGTTATGTGAAACCGTGTTAAAGAGACTAGAAGCTAGTATAAAAAGAGAGGTTAAACACAAAAATAAGATTTTTTTTTTAATTTCATACAAGGAACTTTATTTTTCGATCTTGCTTTGCTTCTGACTGTTGTAAATTTCATGATATAAGACTGTTGTAAATTTCATGATATTGTGATAAGCACTTTTGGGGTTCCGATTTGATTTTCGACTTCTTTCTGTGGAAGGGTCTGTATTTAAGAAAATTGCTTCCAATTTTTCGCTAAGTTTAAACCTTCTTGTAGTTTTTTTTAGTATAAAATTATTAGGGGTGCGCTCGAAACGCAATATTTCAAAACACGATACTTATGGTACAAAACGCGGTATTTTAAAACGCGATTTTCCAAAACTGGATATGGTACAGAATCTGCATTACGAGACGACGGAAGCGCAGCGATCCGCCTGATATAACCCGGTCCTATACTCCCGATTCTATCGATTTTTAGTTCCTATAAACTGAAATTAAATTTCCCTTTCACCCGCCTGATATAACCTGATCCTAAACTCCCGCTTCTATCGATTTTTAAATTTTAAATTTTTAAAATATCGTGTTTTGTACCTATCGCGTTTTGAAATGTCGCGTTTTAAAATATCGCATTTCAAATGGGACCCAAATTATTAAAACCACCGTCTTCGCTAGAATCAATTTTGAAAACTGCTTCTACCACTGCTTTTTCCACTAATAAATCTTGAACGTCCTTATTAGCTATATCCACAAAACCTTCTCCTCCGATTGATCTAGCAAGTTTTAATATGCAACAATTTCATTTTCTGCTGATTCTTGCACGTTTTTGATTTCAACTGATGCTGGCCATAACTATTTTCAACGTACATTTAATGTAATTTTCAGGTCTTTTAGCGAGAAGGATATGATTTCGATAGAGTGCTTAATTTAAAATAGTTTCCAAGCTTCAATTACATCCAGAAATTTAGCCTTTTGATGAAATAAGCTTAAAGGTATAAATAATTCTTTGATCCAATAGCTGGAGCAATGAAGTCGTGTTAGGAGGTAGAAACATGATTTGGACGTTAGGATGACTTAATAGCGCCTTGAAGTCTAAATTTTTCTGCTTCAAAAAGTTTCCACCTCTGGCACAAAACAATCAATTTTGAAACCAATTTCTAAATAAATCAGCAGTTACCCAAGTTTTTGAATTCGCTGTTCAATATATCGGTAATGTGTTTTTATTTACGCCTTTTACGCACGGAGGACCTTTCCCCGAAGTATTACTGCACAAAAATAGCGTTAAACGATCTTTGGATACCTTAAGTCCGGGTACAGTTTTTTCATTTTTTGATATAAACGTTCGGTTAGGCATATTTTCCCGCCGTGTATCCTTGATCTTCAATAATTTTTTCGGGATATGACATGGCAGCTTTCTGGTCTGCCGATTCAATTTTTCCTTGAATTTTTATGTTAAGAAGTGTAAAACGCATTTTGAACTTTCCGAATAACCTTTACTTGCTAGAAAATATATTCTCTATTTTCTTTTTTCTCTAGCTATTTTCAATCCATATGCTGAGTGTTTCCTCGATTTTTTCAAAAATCAGCGGACGGGGACGAGCTAATATTTTGCGGATTTCGAAATCCTGCAACATCAGCACTTCTAATTTCATTTTCACTTTTTTTAATGGCGCGAATTGTTGCATCATTTAAATGTAATGTTTTTGCTATCTGTAGTGGTTTTTCTCCGTTTAACAGACGATCTAAAATTTGAATTTTCATTTCTAAAGAAATAAACTTTCTCATAAAAGTTGTTTTTCTATTTTCTCCAGACATAATTTAGGACTGAAATTTAATTTTTCAAAATTGAGTCTCAATAATAAAAATTTTCAACAACGATAAAAAAAATCTTATCACTTACCCAAAAAGAAAGTTAAATAATTGTTTCTAAAATAAAATTTCTTTAAATATTATTTTTATTCCACAATTTCTATTGAAAAACAAAAACTTATTATCATCACGAACTGAACTGAGCAATGGTCTGTAATTAACTAAATTTAGAAAGCATTTTTCAGTATACCTGTACATATTTTTATATTTTTGGTTATTATACCAGCTTGATCAAAAAGTTCTCGGATAACCACCGTGTGGCGCTCCCATCGTTCCGATTTGAGTTCTGTTTTTTTGTTAAGTTGGTACATCTGTTGTTGATATTCCCTCTAAATCTTAGCGTCATAGCTTGACCTTTGCAAAAGTTACGTAGCCAAGAGTACATCTATCTTTGTGTGTGTTGGCGATTATTTACAATTTTAGAAATGAATTTAAATTTGCAACAACGAACTTGTATTAAATTTTGCGTAAAAAACGGATTTAATGGTGCGCGAACGTTGAAAATGTTGGAAGAAGTGTTTCGGCAACGATTCTCTAAAGAAAACGGTCGTTTACCAGTGGCACGAGCGGTTCAAAAGTGGTCGTGAGTCAATCGAAGATGATGAATGCAGTGGCAGACCATCGACATCAAAAACCGACGAAAACATTGATAAAGTAAGTTGGTCAATAACCGCAAATTAACCATCAGAGAGATAGCGAAGGACTTGAACATTGCCTATGGATCCGTTCAAGACATTTTGGTTAATGATTTGGGTTTCCGTCGTGTAGCAACAAAATTGGTGCCAAAAGACCTCAACTTCATGCAAAAAAGAGACTGTGTTGACGTCGCAAAAGACATGATTTGCGAGGCTGAATCCGATCTTACATTCATCAAAAGGATCATTACTGGAGACGATACGTGGGTTTATGAGTACGACACGCAATCCAGACATCAGGCAAGTAAATGGCGTTCACCAAATGAGCCGAGACCGTTTTCAGTCAAAAAAGAAGGCAATGCTCACGGTTTTCATGGATTACAACGGTGTAGTGCATCATGATTTTTTGCCAGAAGGCCAGACCGTAAACAAAGAATATTATTTGGGCGTTATGAGACGTTTGCGTGAAGCAATTCGCCGAAGGTGGACCAGAATTGTGGGCAGAAAACTAGGGGATTTTGCACCATGATAACGCACCGTCGCACAGTGCCATCATTATTCGTAATTTGTTGACGAAAAATGCAACAAATACCATCCAACAGCCACCGAATTCACCTGATTTGGCTCCCTGTGACTTCTTTCTGTTCAATCGAGTTGAAAAACCGTTACAGGGAACGCGTTTCAGCAGCCGAGAGGAAATAATGGAAAAATCGCAGGAAGCACTGATGGACATACCGAAAACCGAATATAAAAAATGTTTCGATGATTGGATCAACTTGGCGTAAGTGTAAGTGTGTTGCAGTCGATGGGGAGTACTTTGACGGGGACAATTTAGATTTAGATTAATAAACTTGTATTTTTAATTTTCTGATATAATTCCGGGAACTTTTTGATCAAGGTGGTATCTAAATCGTAGAGAAGAGAAACAAATGATAAAAAAAATTATTGCGATATGTGGATTAGGTTGTCAAAAAATGCGTTGTGTGTAGTTGCATTAGTGAAGACGGGGGTAATAGTGAGGGCGAGGGTAATGACAGAGGGATAATCTTCGGGGGGTATAATGGCTGGAGGAGTAATAAGCCGGGGATAAAGTCCTATACCCGTTGGTTATGATCTGTAGAGTACAAGACTTTTGATCTTTAAATCCCATCCAGCCTGAGTAACCATAAATTTCACGTTTGTTTTAAAAGAAGCTCCAAAATTGTTTGGGATCTCTTTTAGTTTCCATTTAGCATATAGTTTTTCAATTTCAGTTCAAAATTTTGGTTACACACAGTAAATTTCTGTTTTCTATCCTAGCAACATAATTTGAGGTTTTCTCTATAGGCCTTGTCTTTTTTGTTTTTAAGAATGATAAGTGGTGGTCATCATACCTTGGAGGATATTTATTCAGTTTGCTCATAGACACGAGAATGAATAAATCAATGTCTATATAAATGTGTGTACATTTTTTCCACGTTTACATCTATGCCATTGCTGTTAAACTCGGCATTCAAATTTATGTGTTCAAAATATTAACAAAATTTTTTGAATTAACATTTTTGAAGTTGGAATAAGATTCCCGATTTTGGTCATTTTATAACTTGTTATTCTCATTGTTTTCCAATATATTATTTCGATGGATTTGTGGTGAATATCATTAATAACGAAAGGTGTTGGTCTAACGGTCTAACTAACGGTCTTTCTATTAGCAACTATTAGCACTACCGGAAGTGGTAACTGAAATAGAAGCTTTCTCGAATATTTAATTGCAAATGGCGAATTTTGATAAAAAAACAGATGTTTCTTTTTAGAAAAATTTATTTATTTTAGAGAAAACCCAGAAATTACTCCTTGAGACTATGAGAATATGAATCTTCCAACGAATCCAATGCCTTATCATTCCAATGAAAAATTGTTCATGCTATATATAGATCAGATAGTGATATGATAATCATCACCATGATTTATACCTGAATCGAATAAATTTCCAATGCCTTCCAATATGTCTCAGCATATTGTGATTGAATACGCACACACGTCCCGCTCACCATTTTCAGTTTTGAATATAATTCCTTTATATGTACACGTATATATTGTGTTATGCGTATACGTATTTCCCATTGATACAATTGATATTTTGATGTTGATTGATTGAAACGTTTAGTTGAACGACATTTTCATTTTAAAAATGAAAAAAAGAACAAAACCAAAAACAACAAATAATGGAATACAAATACAACAATATATACATCTTCAGATGTCATTGATTTGTTTGGATATTTTAGAAAAGACAACAGATTTGTTATTTTTAGTACCCGGGCGCGCACACACAACATATAGTTCGTATATACACATGAAAAATACATTAAGATTTTCTTTGGTGTGGTAATTAATTTTGTGTACCCTGGGTTGTGTAGTACACGAAGAAAAATAATATCAAATATAGGCGCTTGTAACTCGGTATATAATCAAACTTCAATTTTTTGCGGCAGGCCTCCTTCATTATTTTCTCATTAATACAATTTACATTCCTTATCTATATAACAACAATAACAAATTTAAATATATTTACGTAAAAAAAGATAAAAATCTGTGTACACATTTGCATATTTACACATCCTTGTTTTATGTAGATATATACGCACACATTTCCTGTTTTTCCCATATACAAACACAGGATATTTCAATTTACACACGATACATGGGGAAGTTGTCATAAACCATTTATGATTACGACATTTTGGTATTTAGCGGGGTGGTCCATTCAGTTCGATGCTTTTCTATAAAGCAACACCAAACACTTTCAATTGCAGCATGCAGCAACAATTCAATATTTTTCTATGCTATGCTTCGTATGTCTGGAGATTTTATGTTGTGATATTAGCAACAACAAAAATATATTGCTTATATATACATATTCTACAAAAGACTGAACCTAAACACAAAAGGTTTCTTGTATGTGCGATTTAAGAAAATGATAAGAACAACCAGCATGCAGCAATTCAAAACAATAAATTGGAACAAAATTAAGAAAGGTAAAAAACGTCTTAAGATTTTTGTCACCACAATATATTATGAAATGACCAAAAATTTTATTTTCAATTAAAAAGGACACAAATCGAATTTCCACAGACACCTATAATTGAGATAATAATCGTCTGCGATTTTTACGGGTTTTAATAGCAAAAGCGTGATTTACCAATAATTTTCAAGATCGAGCCAAAAAAAATTTAGTTAACCTTTTAATACAGTCACTTGGGCATTTTATGAAACAAACAAAAAAAAAAACATTATTTCGCGGTTCACGATTTTTTTTAATGTTTTTGTGCTCGAACAACACGCAAAATATGTCGTGATAGTAAAATTTTTAAATGTTTTGGTTTTGTTGTCGCAAATTTATAAAACCAGTGTATCTTGATTCTAAAATCTTAAATATGAGATTTTTTTTTTGTTATTATTCCCTGGTATATGTATATGCGGAGGAAGTATTTTAAAATCGTTTATATCATAGAGAGAAGGAAAATTATTCAAAGCCATGTCGAGTATGGGACACTTGAGTTTTTTTTTTATGTTTTTTGTACCTCAGCTGTACGTTGTTATACGAAACCAAAAGAATGGAGAGAAGACAAAAATCTATTCATTCAACCCTTTTGTTGTTTTGCGTGCACTATGTCTTACTGGCTTTTTATTGCGGCTCCGATACCAAAAACAATAGCAACGGTTTTTTTAACAAAATTAAAATCACGATGGAAAAATATTAAATATAGTTGGTTAAAAAATTATTTTGAAATGGCATGCTTTGTGTCATTGCACATAATATATAAAGTGTCACAATTTGAAATGGATCATGTTTGTCACATTACGATTTTGTGGCATTTTGACTACTTTGTTTTTGTAACATTTTCACAATGCCACAATATGAACTGAAGGTCCTAAAGTGCATTTCTTATGCCTCTGTGGCATATTGACTCACTTACAGTGTTATTTTTCTATTTTAGCTGTGTGACATTTTGACTACGGGTGTGTAACGAAATCCCGGTTTTCAAAATCCCAGGTTGTCAAAATCCCGTGTTTTTATAAATCCCGGTTTTCAAAATCCCGGTTTTGTATAAAAAAAAATCCCGATTTTTAGGAAATCTCAGTTTGAATTTTTAAAATTTGACATGTGGGAAAACGGGACTCAAATGATTTTTTGACAAAATTCAAAAATGAGTTTGCGATACAGTGCTATAAAATGGCTAATATACTTTTTTTAATTTGTTTTAAGGAATAATTCGTAATTTTTTTTATCAAATATTAATGAATTTGCCTGATCAAATTTTCCTTCACCAAAATGTATGAAAACCGGGATTTTGAAAACCGGGGTTTTGTAAACCGAGATTTTGAAACCCGGGATTTTGTAAACCGGGATTTTGAAAACCAATATTTTCAAAACCGGGATTTTGAAACCGGGATTTTGAAAACCGGGATTTTGAAAACCGGGATTTCGTAGTACACGTTTTGACTACTTGTAGTCTTTCTTTTGTTCACGTTGCTTTTTGTCTCGGTTCCTCAACTTTGTGATGTTTTAAAATTTAATTCAAAAATATTTTTACGTGAGATGGACCAAATATTCATTTTATACAGTTATCTTGTCATTTAGATTTTCGGCGATCAAAATCGTACTACTAAGAAGTTCCTGATTTTTTATTATTTTTCCTGATGATCGTGCGGATCAAGTATCTCGGCGTATTTAATAATAAGGAAAACGAAATATCGAGTAAGTCTCAATTGAGTGATCGTACATGATAATGGTACCTGCACACCTTTGAATTAGAAAAATCACAATTATCTTTAGATTTTGATCATAATCGTAAATTCGCGTGATCTGCAAACATCCATAATTAAGGTTTATTTTATAAATCGATCGACTCTCAAACTTCCAATTAAACTCAATATAATAATTTAATTAAGCGATCGATCATGATTAAAAATGCGATCAGTTATGCAATTTTTAATCAAACGGACCATCCATTGCCAAATCATCTACGATCAATTGTAAAAATCATCGTGATCACCTAATTCCAGCTACGATAAAACAGACGCGATTGATCTCATTTTATTCATGTAAAATTTCGGCGATCTGCCAAGCTGCGGTAAAGTTTAAATTTTAAAAACATATTCAAAATCTAAAAATAGTCTATGCGTAAGCATCTCTTAAACAATTGATTCGTATCGAGCGAAAGCGTTTTCGAGAAGATCGGTACGTAGAGTATTACCAATCGTATTTGAAATAATAATTTTTAACAATCGGCCACCCGACTTTTATCGATTTTCCACACTTAATATGAAGTCGTTGCTCAAATTTATTATTATTTACTTAATTTAGTGGTAACGTGAAACTCTATCAAATAACACGATCAATGTTTTGAATGAGCCAGGTGTCATTAATACTGCGATGTAACCCTAAGGTAAAGAGGCAGCTTTGAGTTAAACTATACGCCAGCTGTTACGATATTATAAAATGGAGTCGAAAAACTTGTGTGATCGTAATGACTTCTGATTTCAGAACATTAAATTTCAAGTTGAACAAAAAGATTGGACAGAAAAATTTCACCACAAAAATAAGCGTTCAGTGTATGACCAAAGATCCTGGTCAGAAAATCTTTTCATCACGAAAGAATTTTATTTTTGATAACTATTTTAAAACTTTATTCGGGCGACTTTGCCTAATAAAGAGGACGATCGTCGTAGTCTTGATGCTCGTAATATTGGGCTAACACTCTTATTCAAATATCATTCTGAAAAATATCGTTGGGACAATTTGCCAATCACTGAAGTCGTGGCTGTCCGAAATGAGATTAAGCGATTCCAATCTTAAAAATTATTGGTCTAAGTCAACCAAAGACCGAAGATCACCGGTAGCTGATTCGTAAATCGTACGATCAGATACTCAAAATTTTCATCTCACCTTAAGAACTATTGTTCGATCAATTTCAATGAACGCTTTGAGGTTCGCCAACTGTTACCAACATGGTTGATCGGTTAAAGTACCCGTGGTCGTGGTGCTTGTACACCCCATTAAAACTTAGGATTACATGATCAATGAATGGTTCACAAACTAATTTAAATCATCGTTTTTGAATTGCAAAGCTCTAGCGGACTTTCAACATAAAAATGGTGTGATCACCGAATATTTCCTGGCACTGCAAAAAGCAATTATTTTTAATAATTCCCACCGCAAAAATCGGATTAGGATCGGTCAGGATAGTTTGTACCATTTATTTTTTGAATATTTCTGGCTACTATTAAATTATTATATTCAAATTTGAAATTTTATCCCCGAAATTAAAAAAAACATAATCAGGCAACACTAACATAATTATAACTATTGTGTGAAGTTAGCCCCGCCCTATTTTATCTTATATTTTATTTCAAATACACTTCATTGCTGTCTTACTTTGAGAAATTTACAACAACAATCCCATATATATAATTCCAAATTGGAATTATTTTAGACAAACTTTTCTGCTGGTATAGAATTATCTATTCTACCTGTAGTTTTTATGTTCACCACCAGGGCAATTGTTTTGAATACTTTTATTTTTAAATGTTGGCAATAAAAATCTAAAAGTGATTTTTGTTGTTTTGACATCGCATTTTTCTAAACAACGCGAGCAATTAGTTACGATTTGTAATAATATTCAATAATGTTCTAGCACATTACAATTTAATTGAATGTATTTGGTTGCATTTTTACGTTGTTTTCAAATTCAAAATGTAATTGTTACCAACTAATAAAATTAAATTAAAAAATATCTTTGGTTGTTACTTTGAGCACAAATTAATTCTATTCCAGAATGGTTTTAACTTTTGCCAAAGTAAGACGACACATATTTGAAGTTAACCCCGAATTTTATTATATGAAAAAAGAAAATGTGTACTTAAGTATTAAAATTATTTTAATTCGGAAAACACATATCACACATTTAGGAAGACACGAAAAAATCGTACCGTTGCAACCTAGCGAAATTAGGCTCCAAACAAAATGTTTACATGCAATACGCTTTGGGCCAAAAATAATAAAAGATTATTTGGAATAAAATATAATATAAAAGGGGGCGGGGCTGTTTCAAGAGTTAGAGGGATATAATTATGTTAGTGTTGCCTGATTTTTTTTTTTTAATTTCGGGAATAGAATCCGGGGATACTTCACATACGTTCTATTTTCAAATGTTACGAAAATAAATAGTCGGTACCAGGCCGGATGAAATATATAATTTATTTCAAAAATTTAAATAAGCCATTTTTAATGTAATTTTGTTGACGAACAACCCTATAAATTTCGAAAATAAACTGATTTTTTTACATCTCCGGCGATAACGTTTTAAAATTTTTAAGCGTTCGGCCAATTAAATTTCTTGAAAATAACTAGTTTGTTCCATTTATCCGTTTTGATTATCTGCGATGATCACTCTTTCTATTAAAATTTGAAAGTGATCTGACCTCAGAGTCAAGAAGAACTGCCACATTATTTTTTTGAAAATAACTACTTAGTTTGCACCATTTATCATTTCATTATTTCCGATGCCAAAAATTTCTAAATTAATTTTTTTTATAGTGATTAGAGCCTAGGGCTGGACAAAACATGTCGAAAATTTAGTTCAAAATTTAAAATTTTCTCAAATCTGATACATACTGATCGGAGAAAGCCATGAAACGATCAACCCCAATCTAGCCCCTAATAAAGCGATCTATTATTGTTCTAAAACACTTGAACACTGTTCAAAGTAAGGTTAGGTGACTCCCACCTTAAAAATTGTTCGGTCGACGCCACTAAAGATCAGATCGTAGTCATTGGCAATTGATCAGTCAAATTTAAATCGTACGATCAGTTATTCAAGATTTTAAATTCACACAACTTTAATTATATTTGGTAATAAACTTCACGATGTAGCCTAATATAGCGATTGATAGAAATTTGTACTCTAGTTAGTCTCGATCATCACACTTAAATGATGTATGATCACACTACTATTTTAGTTGCCCTAGTCTATTTCGGTACTTCTTAAACCAACTGTATACTTTAAAAATAAAAATATTTATTTTTGTGGTTGTATTCCTATTTGTTTATGTATTTTTTTGAATGGAATTATTATTTTTCCATTCTTCTCACTCACCATAGGCATCGCACCACACCATTCCTCGAAACGAAAACTATATGTACACCACGGAGCAATAATAACAAAACATTTTTTTTCTCCATTTGTTGCTGTAGAATATATTTTTATTTTGAAGATGGCATTATCTAGATAAAAGATTTTTATGTTTATAATATTTTTTTCCATATTGTTCCTGCTCCATACACAAAATAATAGCCGTGTGCTAAATATTAAGCATAAAACCATTTTTCCTATCCATTAACGAAATCTAGGAAAAAAACCGCCATCCATTTTCGCCGAATAAAAACTACGAGCTCTTAAAAACGTCGTTATAATAGTATTGAGGCCGTCAAAACGATTAAATTGATACGAATGCGGGTAATTTTCTTGAAAGGTTTTTATTTTGTGGTAAATATACTACACACATTAAAATTAATTGATTGTTGATTGGGATGAGAATTTTATCCAAATATTTGGAGAGTAATTTACGTAGATGGCAGTATGGCATATTCAAAATAAATAAATTACAAGCGGCAATGGCCATCATCACTTAACCGCAAACAAATAAATAAATTTTATTATTTGGTACACATAACCAAAGAATACCAAATGTTTCCAAATGGTTTAGTCTGGTATGACGCGTTTCATCAAAAAAAATTTATACAAAAAAAAAAAAAATTAAAACGGCACGCGGTTTCAATTTACGTATGTGCATTCGGTTATTTTCATATGGCTTAAGTCCCCTATCTCAGTTTTTACAACAAAAAAAAAACATTTTTCTTAATCTTTTGATACATAACACAAAACAGCATATAACGAGATTATGATTTAATACCATTAACATGAACATTTGTAATTTGAACACTTAAGCTTCGGAAAATTCCAAATACAACAACAATTATTTTTTTTTTTACAAATTTTGTATACACAAGAAGTAGTTATCTTGGAATATAAAAATTATTAAACTCATAATTGGTTCTCAAGTGTCTTTGGATTTCGTTGGAATCGTATATTTCTTGTGTTTGAGAGTGAAGATGAAGGAATAAATTTATTTCTTTTCTTGTATTCATGAGAATTTTTATTTTGAAAAACTTTTAAATGTTTTTTATTCTTTTTTGTTGGTTTTATATTTTTGAGTAGTTTTACTTGTACGTTGTTGTTATATATTTGATTCTGAAGTTGGTTGCAGTAGTTTAGTTTGAATCCATTGTTAAGCATCATCAAGTATGTATATATGGATGGTGGAAGAAATTAAATTTTATTTTTTTGTATTCCTCTTCCTTTATGGCGTGTATACGCGAAGACTAAGTAGTAGCAAATTGGCGGTCGTTAAACCATACAAAACGAATCTAGAGCGTACAGTGAATTTAAGGCTGAGTACCTGTGGCTTATTGTTCATAAACAAAACGAAAAAAAAAAAACTTCTTACAATGAACCCGCACACAATGAAATATTAAAAATTCAACTCATTAATTCATCAACACATAATTAAATGTAAGTACATGATTCAACATCCCATTCGCTATTTACTAAAATATATCATTACCAAAATACCATATAGCTACGTTGTAGAATTCACATAATTACTGTGCAGACGAGAATTCACACAAGAAAAATATTTTTAAGACAACTCAACTCGTAAATTACAATTAATGCCATCAAATTAATTTTTGATTCAGAATTAAGATGGAATTTCACAAAATTCCGTTTCACTCTGCTTAATTGAAACATCTGCGAAAAAAAAAACAAATTCAACAACACAAATTTCACAATTATTTTAATTGGGCTCTCGACTTCATCTAACGAGAATACACTGAACACACCACCTGTGTAAGAATATTATATACAAAATATTAAGGCATGTCCATCCGCATAAGACATTAAAATCAATCAGTCAAGATTTTGGCAAGGAAATTGAATAAAATAAAGAAAAATTAATTTTTATTGGTTTTCGTTATTTCTGGAGATGTTTTTTTTTTATATTTATTTTACAAGACATGATTTATGATGTAGTATAAGACGAGGAACAACAACAACAACACCAAATCAAAAAAAAAAAAGTTGTACATATAAATTCTAAGGAGACAGAATATATATAATAGCAAGAAGAATAAGAAGCTGGAGGATAAGAAAACACCAACCCAAAGAAATAATATTGTGAATAGATTTTAAAGATTAAATAAAAATTTAGGTAACACAAGACATAAATATTAAGAAAAACGAACCAGCAACAACAACAACAACATGCGTTAGGTACTAAAACTGGATTTGGATTCTTGGTTAAGTTACGATTATTTTATTAGAAGAGTGGTATACGATGATCGTTTTAGATTTAGTTCAACAGGTAACACAGAAAACGAAATCTAAATAAATTTATGTATGGTTTCCCTTAAATTGTATGCGCCAGAATTGTTATGTAATGTTGATTTTAGAGTTAGATGGCGGTGTATTTTGGTTGTGACTCGGCATTATGCAAATTTTAATTTAATTTATTGTTCAGTGAAGATATAAGTCAGCCTTGAAATAATTTCGATGCTATAATTAACTAGACCTTTTACTAAGACTGTATCTAGTCAAGTAAAGCTTGTCCACATTGGTCTCAAATCCCGGCTTATACCCATCCCGGTTTACAACCCATTTTGTTTTTAAATTGTAAACCAATTAAATTAAAAATGATGTATGTTTATGGAAAGCTACTAGTTACCCATTTTTGAATACGAATGCAAAATACTTTGTCTAATTGACCTTATTTAGATTTTAATTTATCGAATTTAACTTTATAGAATCCACTCAAATCTGATTCAGTATAGTGTTTTAATATTTCGGTCCATTGCTTAAATGGTCATACCAATTTAAATTTGTATTCAAAATTTAATAGTACTGATTATGTACAGAAGACCACTAAAAGTTTAGTCATTATGTCGCTCATTTGCTGCAACAGTGACACAACTCTAAATTCGCTCATTTCTAAGATATTCGAATCAAACGATTCCCAATAAATCATATTTTTATTATTTTGTATCAAAAAATTCTCTCTTATGTACTTAGTTATTTCTAGCAAATATCCATACAAAAAATCACTCAATTTGCGAAAGAAATTAAGATTCTAAGATATTGGAAATTATCCTAAGGAAACTTGCAAAATATTAAACAATTATAAAAATTGAGATCCGCTTGAGGATTTAGGAATAGAAAAAAAAATATTTCACTAATCAGAATGTATTTTTATTTACTTTAAAAAACGTCATTTTTACACACAATTTTGAGTGATATTTTCAAATCGATCTACTGAAAAATTATAAATTTTGGATTGTGGCACTCTTGCTCTTGCAGCAAATGAGCGATATACATATCACTAATAATTTTGTTCAGTTCCATTAAAAACTTTCTTAATTTCTATATACAATTTTTCGCTTAAAATTTAAATTCAATTTTTTTTTGAATAGAATTGTTTCTAAAGGGAACAAGATGTTTTTGTGGCCAATTTATAGCTAATGCTGCAAGAGGTTGAGATTTTTGCTATTTAATAGAATATAAAATTTTTAATATTCGAGGGTCAGTTTAAAAAAGTTTACTTATTATCTTTCTGAACTCATAAATTTGTGATTTTCTCGAAACTAAAGTGAATCCCAAATAAATCTTTGTCAAAACTAATTTTGAAATTTTAAAACAACACATTTCTATTTTAATAATTCAACGTTTTTAATTAAATTAGTTTCCTACCAACTTCTGTGTTTTTGTCGTTATGATTAAATTAAGCTAAGTTTGTCCAAAAGTTGAAATCAATTTATGTTTTGGGATTTTTTTAGCCCTAAAAATTTAAAACTTTTAATTGACCTTTTAAAATTTTTAAATAATTTGTCATTTAATCAATAAATTATGGTTCTGAAGTTCTAAAATATTTAATATGGTAAAGTTTTTAGTCATTCTTAATACATTTTTTACCACAATATCTAATACATTGACCATTTTAAATTCCCAATTTCTCGTGAACTTGAAATATACATAATTTTAAACTTAAAATAAATTGCTAAAGTTATTATTATTTTGCTGTTACAAAAATTGACTACATAGAATATTAAAATTAATGGAATTTTAAAGAAAATTCCAGATAAGAAGTTACTGTGAAAAAATCAGGAATGAATCCCTTAATTAGGACTTATGGCATCTATTCCTGGCACTCGAAATCCCTTCCATTATCAATAAGTCGCTTGAGAGAAAAAAAAAATTAATCAAATAAGCAGTAAATCACCAAAAAACTTTCTGTATGAATTCTCCAAACGGAAAATCAGGATAAATCGCAATTGATTCCTGCAAATCGAAACCGTCCCTATTTATATCAAAAATATTCGAGTAACAAAAATTGAAAAAAAATCCACCATCTCAACGAATTTTTCTGAAATCAGGACTGGCACTGAACCCATTCCACTCCTCACTAATTTTTATCACAAACCTCTACGAGTTGGAAATAAAAAAAAAGGAACCTAGGTCCCTCGGTGGATTCCCTAAACGGTTTTTTTCCGAAATTAGAACTGATCACACACAAAATTGTGGCTCACTTAAGTAAATATATTAGATTAATTTCTTGAATTTGTGTATATAGTACCAATACCATAAGTATAAGTTGGCAACAAGCTTCCAATTCTAAAACTATGCATAGATATATCTTGCAGCAGTAACATAAATAAAATTGATATTCGGAGCCTAACGAAGAGGGGTAATTGGCAGGAAGTTAAGTGGTTTGGGTAATTTAATTAGCCAGAGAGTAAATGACTGAATATAATTCATCAGGGGTGAAGGTAAAAATAATTTTCATAGAATAATGGCGGGAGTAAAATAGATGGGGGGTGACGCCCAGATGGAATAATTTGCAAAGCGGCAAGAGGATAATGGCCGACCATATAGACCTTCAATCAGCCGCCTGGTTCCAAATTTAAAGCAATAGTGTGCCGTAAGGAACCTCCCAAATTCCGGAAGACGACGTACGGCATGCACAAATGATAATATTCAACGTGTAGTGGAGAATGTTCAGAATAGTTCAAACTGCCAAAAAGGAGACGTTCAACACTACTGGGACTAGCACGAAGGTCTGTACAGAGAAATTTGGTCACATTCAGGATGTTCACAAATAAAATTCAGCTTGTAAAAGAATTAAGACCGACAGACTATCAAGATATTGATTTTGTTATTTCGCTATGAGGAAAATTTGAAGAAAATCCCGATTTCATTCTCAATTTAATAATGAGCGATGAAAAAGCCCATGTTCAATTACATGGCTTCGTAAACAAGCAAAACTGTAGGTATTGGGCAATGGAAAATCCAAGATCAATTCACCAGCGAAAAGATCTTTGGCCCTCATTTCTTCGAAAATGAAGTCGGCACAATAGTTACTGTCAGTGATGGTCCGTTGTTGTTGGAAAATATATAAGGCCAGATGTGCAAAATCGTCCAGAGCTATAGTTTTAACAAGATGGAGCAAAATCGTCCAGAGCTATAGTTTTAACAAGATAGGATTTTCCGAGAAAACCTAGGAAAATTTTACAAGTGATTTATAGAGAATAAATGCCAACTTCGCTGTCCCAAATACCCCAAACCCCCAATTTGGCCAGAAATGAGGTGGTTTTATGTTTAATGTGACCTAGAAGATTCTTAAAATATAAGTCAATTTGGTGTTGGGTCCCTAGGATTTTCCGGGAAAATCTATGAAGATTTTACAAGTGATTTATAGAGTGTAGATGCCAACTTCGCTGTCCTAAACACCCTAATCCGCCAATTTGGCCAGAATTGAAACATTTGTATGTTTAATGTGACCTAGAAGATTCTTAAAATATAAGCCCGTTTGATGTTGGGTTTCTAGGATTTTCCGAGAATATCTAGGTAAACTTTACAAATGATTTATAGAGAGTAGATGCCAACTTCGCTGTCCTACACAACATAATCCCCCAATTTGGTCAGAATTGAGATGTTTTTATGTTTAATGCGACCTAGAAGATTTTTAAAATATACGCCTGTGTGATGTTGGGTTCCTAAGATTTTCCGAGAAAACCTAGGAAAACTTTACAAGTGATTTATAGAGAGTAGATGCCAACTTCGCTGTCCTAAACACCCTAATCCCCCAATTTTAACAAAATAAACAAGTTTTAATGTTAGATAGGACCTAGTAGCATCTCAATATATACTTCACTTACTATGCTGGTTTATAGGAGATTCTCGAAATTATTCAGAAAAATTAAAGTTTTTATTAGAAAATAATTTTATGTAACTAAGTATTTATTATAAAATTCGTTCTATCGAGACATTATACAAACACATATTTTTTTTTGTATTTTTTAGGACAGATTTAGGACAAATTTCACCAACGTGTATCACAGCTATCATAAGGATTGGTAAAAAAACTGTTTTTAACAAAAAACTGTTTTCCAGTGGTCATATTTTAATTTTTTATTCTCTAAACTTTATTTAAAATACTAAAATAAGTATGTTGAAATCAGCTATTTTCAACCATGGCGAGTTTCAATAGATTTCAATATTTTTTTAAGGATTTCTCAGGATTTTGTGTTCCAGAATTTTGTTTCCCATGATACCTTTTTTCGTAAGTTTGTTTTGCGGATTTCGATTTGAACTTTTCGGGTTTCAGGTTAGCAACCCCAACCCAAACCAAAGTTACCTTCTTGGTGGCGCAAATGCCAGACTATATCAGATACCGGAAATTGAGTGCGTGCAACAAATTTGGCAGGAGCTGCGGTCCTCCTCTGATCTTCCCACAGCTCGGTGGTAAAAAATATCTGAACTCTGAGGAGCTATTTTTCAATGAACGACACGAATTATTCGGCGAAATTTGTCATTGTTTCGTGTCAATGCGTCGTTGAAAAATTGCCCGCGGAGCAAGCTTCCACTTTATAATGTGACGGAAGTTGAACTCGCTTCTATAATTTACCGTCTTTGGCGTCGAAGGTTTTATTAGAATTTTAGCATTTTATTTTGAACGCAAAATAATAGTATTGTCGCATACTTGTATTATTGGTCTCTTCATTGCTACCTTCATGTTGACAATCACACGTAAACGGTTTTTATCTATAGATCTTAGTCTTTTTGGCATTGAAACAAAATGCAGTCAAAGTAAATAAAAATTGTAGTTTTGCAAGGGCTGGTAGATAAAATGGAAGCTTTGAAGTAAACATTTTCTTTTAACCAAAATAAGATTTGTTTTGCAACTTAATCGAAAGGTCTTGGAAAATGCATCATGACATATGATATGCCAAAAAGCTAGGAAAAAACACAATTTCGTTAACGGCGCTTTAGTTCGCAAGTTCACCATTTTAACTCGATTCAGCTTGCCCAGCACCTTCCAAGTTGGCGATTGTATTCTCGATAGTCTCCTCGATATATCCGAATATTTTCCTAGAATAGCCTTTCTTCATATTTAGAGAAAGAAAAAGGTTTATTAAAGGATGGATCAGTTCTTATCGCAATTTGAAAATTATTGCAACGACAAAGGCATAATATTGCCCTGTGATAATTTTTTCTTATTCCAAATTGTCGACATAGATTAAAGCACTGGAGCCCAAACAATATCATGTATTTGATCAATATTTTAATCTCAACATTATTTATGTTGTGATTTTTCACGCTCGATAGCAGGGTAACTAGAGCGCTTGCTTTGTTATTGGTCGCGGTTTCGATTCCCCGTGGTTATCAGATAAAAAAGTGTTAGACTGGATGAGACTTTTCACCATGAAATGTAATGCTCGTTCACAATGTAATCCAGTGATTCCACTTATCGGGAGGAGTCAATTATTAGATTTTCTTGGCTTTCAAAATATTATATGTGACACAAATTTTTGAAACTCTGATGCGAGTGCCATTTCTTGAAAAAGTCACTAACTCATCAAATTGGCCGCGATCACTATTTTTTAAAACTGAGTGGTTGGTGAAAATTCGTTCTTAAATGAGATGCTTCTTAAATGAAAAGCGTAAAAACTGGAAAGAACGTTCGTAGAAACGTCATTTAATGTTTAAGTTCTGATATAGAACATCACACAATGCAAGCTAATTACTTAATATGTAAGACATTTTAAGTTCACAAACAGAAGTAGGAAATTATGCTACACTTCAGCCGCAATTTACCTACAGTTGAATAAAGTATTCCATTCAAACTAAATATATTCCTTACTACTACTACCAAATTTCGTATTTAATTTACTTAGTGGAAATTCCTGTGTGTGCTGTACAAATCTACATAAATATTTTGGTTTCAAATGTTGATTTATACGATCGTATACATCTCCTAAACTATATATAGAGAAAGATTAGAAAGGGTTTACCTTTAACTATTATTAGATTATGTAGTGTAATAGTTTATTTACTTTGACGCGTGATTTATTGACAATTTTATGGTGTAATTAAAAATTCGTCTATGTTGTGTGTACAAGAATTTGAAACGATTTGTTGCGAGCATGTCAAAAATGCTATAAAAAATTGTCTATCATAATGTTTAATCGTTGGTGTTGCTGCGGAATTTATGATTAAATTATTCAATCTCGTATATAAGTAAGTAAGTAAGTACAAAAATATGTATATACGAAAACATCTCATCATTATAATAATTACAGTAAATTACAATCAAATTAAATCTAAATTGAATATACAAACAAAATTCTAATTCAAGTAGCTGTCCGCGCTATTTAGTATAAGCGGAATACAAGCCCAAGGTAAGTAATAGAAAAAAAAAAACTGATTGTGCTCCGGTTGATTTTAGGAAAAATTAAATTCAGTCCATAAATTGATTTAATTCGACAACAACATTTCGAACACGCATAAAATTTATCTACAACATAAAATGTTAATGTTGAATGTTTTTTTTTTATTTTTTGAAAGAGAGAGGATGCATATATTATGTGTGTGTGTAACATAAAATTGATTTTTCGTAGTTGTCTAACGACCGACATTTTCGTCGAGTCATGATTATTAAGTCGATTGAAATACTTAATAAACAAGACGAACGCGCGTAGAGAGGCGACTGCGGTTATTTCACATTCAATTAACTTTGGTTTTATTTAGATTTATTCCTGTGTATATGCTAAGTACAATTAGACGACCCACACACGAATGTTTGACTCCAATTTTTATATAAATATGTATGTAATTGGTATTGGGAAGCGCGCATAATGAAAACCACTTATGTTGTGTATATGACTTGGCTTGAACGATCTTGCTACATTTACAATATTTACTTAGCTTATTAACATAACAAAGTCTTAGAGTCGTGTACATGAACGTATGTATATATATATATATATATATATACCATTGTAGCCGCATTACAAATATTTCACTCCAATAAAAAAGCGAACATAAAAGTAACAACCAACAATAAGAACTCGTTTAAAAAACTGTAAGAAACTCTATTATTTCTTAAAATTTATCTTCATCGAGTCACGATCCTCTCATTATCATATACTAAAATACTTTACGATTTTGTAAAACTACAAACAATATTGTTGATTATAATAATTATTATTAATTATTAATTTGATAAGAAATCGAATGAATCGTATCCTAACTATAATCGTATTGAGACTTCTTATTTATAAAAACGTATTTTTCTTAGAAATTCGATAAAAAAAAAAAACAAAAAGATTTCCGAGACACAATATCTGCTACCGTAGTTAAATTTCTATCATCATCATCTTATAAGTACAGTGTCTTATAAACATGAGAAGAAGAAAACATCACAATGTAAGCATTTTAAATTATGTTTTGATTTATTTGCTTTGATATTTTTCCTTGTTCGCTTTGCGCGCTTTATATACCGTCTATAAGTTTTTACGACGAGCAACTTAAATATAGAAATGAAGAAAAAGGCTTGAGGCCATCCATCCATCCATCCATCCAAATATAAATTTTGTTGGTGTGTGTTTGTGTGTGTGTAGTTAACGAGTACAACTTTAAGGAAATTGTTGATGGAATATAAAAATTGATTGATTGGTTGGTAAGATTTTTATTTTCGTGGGTAGATCGTTTTGTGGAGGAAGCTGAATACGATGAATTTGTTGCTGTTTGTTAATTAATTGCCGATTACCTGATTGGTAGATAAATGTAAATAAATACTTAATTTAATATTTTACGATATAAGTTGTTAATGTTATCAAACATTTTATCTTGTTAATGCGTGCCACTTTGATTTTGGGTTAACCATAACGTTATATTATATAAAAAACAATAATATTTTCGGAAAAAACGTCATAAAATTGTTCTCTTGCAATAAAATGTGCTGAAACGCCAGAGCAATGCATGGTAGGCGATGCCTACAATCCAAATTTGTTCAAAATCAAATTTCCAAACTTCATCGTTTACATCCTAATCTAACTGGCTTAATTAAAGCTTCGGCACTTGGACCGGGAGGCACTGGGTTCGAATCCCATCAGAGGCTAGAAACAAAATCGAATTTTCATCACTGATTACAATCGATGATGCTAATAAACACAACTAAGACCCTCTGTTGGAGTGCAGAATTTAGCGCCGACACACCGTCCATGTCAGTGGACAGGTTGACATGGAGTTTGCAATGTGCAGGTGGTATGCTGTAATTGTGTGAGTAGGTGAATGGTTGCATTCAAATGCAGTACTGCTATCTCCCTCTATATGACTTCACAGTTATTTTGCTCCTTTTTCGAAATACTGTTTTTATTTAGAACAGGCGAAGCATATGTCTGAATATGGCACATTGAAGCGATGTGCACTTTGCAGTACACGTGTGGAAAAACGACGAACAAAGTGGTTTAGCAGTTTCTGCAAAATAGCTTTCTACATATTTAAATACTGGTGGAATCATCCTTGTGGTATATAATATATACCACTTTCTAAGACAATAAATAAATAAGAAATAATTTTTTTTGAACTTTGCCTTGTTCATTCATTAAATTTATTAGAACGGAAAAAAATAAAAAAACGGTTGGTTCGCTTTGAGCCGGTATGAAGCCGGGAACCAGTTTACAAATGTAGTAAATAGTTGGAAGTTTTACTCTTGCATCTTTTGTAAGCGCCGTATTCATGAACTTTCACTTAATAAACACATTTCACTTAACAATTGTTTTTCTATTTCGGAAAAAATTATTTTTGAATATTTTAATTATAAAATTTGTTCAATATGTTATCATCAGAATTCAGGAGTAAGTATCTACTGATTTGTAAAATTAAACATTTTTGTTATATATAGTAAAAAAAAGCAAAAAATAAATAAAAGTAGGAGGGACAAAAAAATAGGCAATCAAAATTAATCTATTGATCGTCCCAACCAACTGTTGTTCATCCGGAAAAATTAATAATAAAAAAGGGATAGCAGGTAAGCGCTTAGTCATCGGCTGAGCAACTAAATCCAAGGTGAGCACATACATTTAATTACCCGACGTATTAGTCAAATTATTACGAACTCTGAGAATAGAAAAGGGCGGGATTCGTAATTGGTGAGAAGCGGATTTTTCTCTGTTCGTTAAGGATATTTTGGTTAAGGAATATGGATTTTCGAATTTCGTAAGATTCTAAGGTATCTAAGCGTCTGCTAAGGCATATAAACGCCTTTGGGTTGTATATATAATATGTCTAAATTGTTCAAGCTAGCTGTATGATTTTCTTAAGTTAAATGGTTATGGAAAGTTTTTTATTTTTTATTTAGACAACAATTTTACTACATTAAATTTAATAACTTTAACAATTCAACTCAGTTGGTCGAACCTAATAAGATTTTTTTTATTACTATCCCTCCAATCTGTTCTGTTCGGTTTGCTTTTTCTGTCCTTTTACGTCGTTGCCAATCCAATGAGAAGGCAATCTATTGAGACAAACCTATTGTAAAATGTACTATTTAGAGTAAAAGGAGTTGTGTGATGTACTTTCTTCAATAAATCTGAGCGCGCGACTTCGACAATCGGTAACGCACCATCAGTTGCCGACAATGTTCGAAATGTGCTGGGTTTTCTCGACATAAAATCTCAACAGCGCGATCGCGCTACTTGTGACTCAAACGGTTAATAAAGTTTTCAGAACTCGTTTTTTGCAAAATCTCTTGCTCTTTGACTTTATAATTCGTAGCACCACTCCAAATCGGATTAAGGTAACTTAATCTCGACTGAATGAAGGCGAAATACATAAGCAAAAGCGCTTTTCTTGGAAGGATATATTTTAATCGATTGATAGCGAAAGCATATGCTAATATATTATTTTTAATTTTGTCACTATGACTAGACCAGCCAGCTCTCTATTAATCACCAATCCAAGATAGTTATACTTGCTAACTCTTTCAATTACGAAATAACTATAAGTAATTGGGTGGTTGTTAAGAATATCCTCGTCCAATTTTCGATTTGTAAATTTAATATACTTAGATTTAAGTAGTATGATTTAGCGTTAAATAGTTTATGTTAAGCCAATACTTCAATTTTAGTAAATCATTTTGAATTTTTATAAGCAATTCTTCTAGCGATTTTGCAGAGTACATTATCAGACAATCATCGGCAATTAGTTGAATTTTCCCTTCAAGTTTAATGTAAATTATATTGTTAATATATACGTTGAAGAGAACAGGGCCTAAGGTAAAGCATTGAGGAACTCCTAAGTTCGCCATTTTTTCTGAACTAATACTATCGTTAACTTTCACGAATTGATGCCTAATGGATAAATAAGTCTCAAACAATCCAGTGGTTTGCATAATTTTAACAAAATAATGTCAGGGTTAACAGTATCAAAAGCTTTACTTAGATCTAAGGATAGGCAGCCACATTTTTTTATCTATATTTGTGCTCATATAATCCGTGAAATTTAAACACGCCGCCGTAGTGTTAGAGCCCAAGGTGAAACCAAATTGTTGGTTACTAATTATACTGTTGGATGTTAAAAATTGGCTTACACGAGTAAGCATAACCTTTTCAAAAACTTAGATGTAGCAGTTAATATTGATATCGGTCTATATATATTTGCAGTCTTATTACAATCAGGAAAAATTCCACTATTAAAGGCTTAATTTATGAAAGTTGAAAGAAGGGGACTAATATAGTTAACAGTGTACTGCAACACTTTTGTAGAGATGTTATAATTATCAGTGGCTGCATTTAAATTTATACTTAATATTGCCTGCTCCACTTCGTAATCATTTGTTGGCCAAAGTTCGAAGGGATAAGAAATTTTATATGATACATATTAAAATCATTTTCAAAAGGGTGATTGAAACTTCTCGCAAAAATACTCGTGACATTTGCAAAATAATCGTTGAAGTGATCCCCAACTTTAATACAAGTTTGTAACAAGTATTGTTAGTATGGCTTGTTCTATTGCAAATAAGTTAATTTAAATGTTTTCAAAGTTCTTTGGGTTTATTTATATTTTTGCTAATACAACTAAAGCTTTTATCGCGTTTTGCCTTTTTAATTTTTAAAGCTACCAGAGCACTAAGTGCTTTATGTTTACCAGCTAAAAATTGATCGCCAATACATTTATTTTTTAACTTGCAAGAATTTTTCTCGTTCTTTAATCAAACTCTTTATTTCAGAGGTGATCCAAGAAGCACCACTTGGTTTAACTTTTTTCGTTATAATACGTGTGCTATTCAATACTAAGCGTTTCAATCCACTACAGAAACCATTTAGACTTTCAGAACTACAAATTCGAACCCAGAAAGCATCTTTGAACAAGTTATCATAGTCTAGAGCTTTGAATATAATTTCGTGCGATTGTCGTAGGATTGCTCACTTGTAACAGAATTTGTTTGTGGTCAGAAATTGATTGATTGCAACCAGATAAATATTCTTTAGCTTTAACTCCAAAATTGCGCCCAGTCTGTCTAATATAGGAGAAACTACGATCATTGCAATTAATCCTACAAACCGGCGATCAACTCTTAGATTTATTGTTAAATATCATTTTCTTTTTACTTTAGGTTTTCGATAGTAAAAGTGTTTTTGTGATTGTTCCTTATATTGGTCTATTTTCGGTATTCTCGAATTGTCTGATAATGTACAAGTCGAAATCGATCGAGTCATTTTTTAAACATTTTGAACAAATTTTTTAATTAAAATATTCAAAAATAATTTTTTGCCAAATAGAAAAACAAGTGTTAAGTGAAATGTGGTTATTAAGTGTTAGTGTATTTTCCCAAGTGCCTACGGCAAATAGTGTTAAAAGTATCATGAACTTTCCTTACTCTTTGGGCGAGTTCTGTCTATTTCGTTAGTAAAAATCCTTACAATGCTCTCCAACTTCTTTCAACTAGCGACCCATTTTTCTTCAGATGTTTATTATGATCCTTGGATCTTTTTCAAGGTTCACTAGTCTGATCGTTTTTATGTTCCAAATGGTTTAGCAGATGCAACAAATTCGTCAACATCAAGGTTGCACAATTTTGTTTGCGATTCACGATCTACGAAGTCAATTTCAAAATTGACTGGGTCACTAACAAACTAATACTGAGCTAAATAATCAATCAAGATATGCAATCAAGGTGAAAACTTTTCAAAGACGAGCTCAATTCGCTCCAACATAAATTTCCTTACAAGACTCAAGTGAATTTAACTGCTTTCCTGAAATCTAATTTCACTAATTTCAATTTCATTCCTTCATGAATAATATTTTCCATCATACTTACTTGAATTTATAATGCCGACTCAAGCTAAATTCAATACAAATTCCAAACTCCACAACCTACTCATACCAAGAATAAATAAACAGTCAATCTATCACCGTTCACTCTCAGCTCTAAGCAGAAATCTCTTACTGAAATTAAAATGTAATCGTAAAACCGAATTTAAATTCGCTTCACTAAGTAGTATGAGATAACCTATACTAAAGTTCACTTCACGTGTCAGCAATTGTTGAAAAAGTGTATCGTGTACAAACCACAACTGTAGCTTCTTCATTTTTTTAGAGTTTGTTTATCCCAGAAAAACCCTTCTTGCACATACAAAATGTTTAAAATTCCAAAATACCAAAAGTTTAGATACAATTACAAGCCTATAGGTATGCTAAAAATGTTGAAGCCACGAACTCAATACATATATTAAAAATATTTAAAACATTTTATTGAAAGTTAAAAGAATGTGTTCTTTGCTTGAAATATGGGAGAAACATCATGCAACAAGCAACACATTAAAAACTCCCAATCACAACTTTTTTTTAGTTACCACAGGGAATCCAGACTTCCGTCAACTCACCCTATTTACACGCTCTCTAGAAAAAATTGTGAAAACTGAATCGTTCGGACTTTGAAAATAAGCGTAGCATCTTCAAACAACTTTAAATTTTTTGACTTTTTGACCTTAAAAGTAAGTATAAATCGAGTTTTTCGTTTATTTTCCCTAAATACTTATGAGTGCTGATTATTTTAATTTGGATTAAAGTGTCAGTTGTAAAATATATATATCTAAAACGTTCGAAAATCCCCTTCAATAAAATGCTTAATATTTAACGTTGATACGAAGAAAAAGGTTTGCAATTTGACCCATATCAAACGCGATATCCAACAAAAATGGAAAATTAACATCACTCGAAAAAGCAGACCCATATTTCGTTCAAACTGTTTTTAAAGACGACATTATTTTCGGATGTTCGTAAATTTTAAAAATTGATTTAGTTGGATCATATTTCTGATATTTTCAACAAAATGTTCAGATTTTTTATCTAACGAAATTCTTAATCAAGCAAAAATTGAACATAAGTATTAAGATAAAATCATTAAAGTTCGTTCTAATTAACTACTACTTCTTGCAAGTTACGTAGAATCCCTAATAAGACAAAGTAGTCGAAATGTGATGAACAAAACACACTGCAATGAAAAGGCGAATTGAACCCGCGTCAAAATTTCTTTTAAATATAAAAATGAATCAAACATTTTGAGACTCATTATTTCTAAATATTTGAGATATCTTCTAAGACAAGATGATATTCACTACGGGTCTGGCAACTTATATTGAGAATTCAAGATGGACTTGAACATATGAAATTGTTTCATCACATATGGAAACGTTTTTGGGCATGCCTGCTTTATGTCAAATTTCGCAGGAAATCGTACACGTGTAAGGCTGCATCGCGTACCTGGGATGTTTATACAATTTAGATTGGTAATATTAATACAAAAATGTATACAAGCTAAAAAATTTCAATACCGATGAAATCTTACACTGCAATTAAAAATAATTTAAAACACAAACTCAAAAAATTTTCAATAATTAACATTTCAGGATTTTAAATTCAGAATATTTTTGAAAATGCTGAATTGCAATCCAAAAAAGAAAATCGAATAAACAGCATATCCTGCAAACAGTAATTCCCTATTATCGGCATACACATTAAATGCCTGAGAAATGAACGTTTTAGGCACAACATAGCAATGAAATTTCAGACAAATTTCCATTGATACTTAACCATCTACTTAGGGCTCAAGCAGCTTGCTCAATTATTTTAAATTTAGAACCGTGCCCTGCAAATTATTTAAAATCCCTTTAAACTTGTGAGCCGAGAATCGCATGCATTATTTTCATAATTCTCATAAGTATAATTTATGACTTATTTTAGGAGAAATACGATTTTTCTATTACCATCTAATTTATAATGCGGAATTTTATGAGAAATTCATCGAAAATTTAAGAATAAAGGAGCTAATGTAAAGCATCTTTCGCAGATTTAGTTTGGTTTAAGAAATTTGATAATATTGGAGGAATTTGTTATTTGGGGTTCTATTAGTTTTGGAAATTATAATTTACCAAAATTTTTGGAATAATTTGATGCTCGGATATAACTACAATATCGAGAAAATTTAATCTTGATCCCCTAGCGGTTAGTATTTCTACTAATTTGGAGTTAAATGGGAAAATATTTCGGTTTTCAAAACAGATTTTAATTAGGATTGTCGATTTGAGAATCTGCTACTTATTTACTATATTATAGCCTGAACAGATTGCGGATTAGTTAACTGGTTTAGTAAAATTAAATGAAGTGCCGTAAGGAAAAAGTTAAATTTGATAGTAGATTTTTGAATTTTTCATAGTGCCGAACGAAATTGAATTTAACTTCCTAGAGTACGCGACTGAATTTTGTTAAACCAGTTTAACTAATCCGCAGTATGTCCATGCTATTATTTACTAGGTTTTGCATCGATAAGAATTTCACAACCAAATCAAAATCTCGAAATTCAATTACTTAAGTAGGAAGAGATTCGATAAATGGCAAAACCCTTACGGACGTATTTAAGGACTTACTTAATCCTTGTGTATATACCCAAAAAATTATACGTTAGTACACACCCGACCTACCCGGGTAGCCAAGTGTACTTTTTCGGTTTTTTCTTCTATACAAAAATCGAAAAATAATAGTCAATTTTTGAATGTCAAGAAACTAGAAACGTCTAACTTCAAAATTACAGTCCCCACAAATATTTAAAATTGAATTGGCTACCCGAGTAGCCGGGTGTGTACATAAGGGTTAAGGACGTATTTATACTTAGATCCTTACTTAGACGCGAACTTAGTTAGGGATATGCAAGAATCTCCAACACAAAACAGTGACTAAACCTATTTCTTATCAAAAATTTGTAATTTATAAACATTGGCCTCTCATAATTCGTCATATACATGAAAATTTAGTCTAGAGATGCAATACAAAAGAGTTATACTGAATGCACTGTAGGTTCACTCTTTTCAACTCTGTTTTAAAAAATAACCTCATTTCGGAAATCATACATCGCCGTCCAATTGAGTATTAGTCGTAATCTATAAAATCGTCCTTACGAATTCCAATTCAGCTTCCCTAAGGAGTATACGACTGTCTGTGAAGTACTACAAATTAACAACGCCTAAATTGATATCTCGTTATCGATGCATATAAACACTCCGCCAAGATTTTATCCTAAGTTTATCCGGATTGAGTACATGGTCTAAACAATAAAAAATAAAGCTGCTTAAACGTCGGGGTTTTACGAGGAAATAATTTTTGGATATTCTTACTTGTTATAAGTACGGTAGGATTTTAGCATTTCCACGCGTTTGGAATAAGCAATTTTTGAATTATGTGAACATTTTTAAAATATTTATTTTTGAAATTAAAATGGTTTGTTTGGTCGTTTTTAATAATCTCTACAATCAGTTCTGCGGTCAAAGCACTGGGTTAAACAATACGTAAAACTCTGCCAGTTTTAGAATTAAATAACGAAGGATTAGTGTTTTAAAATGAGACTACCAAGGAGATATAGTAAACATAGAAATCCTAAAATATCATCAGTTTAGTCTGGCCTTAATGATCACCGATTTAATGATTGAGAAAGGCTAATTTCGAATCATAGATTGATTAAGAAACTACAACAAATTGACAAACAACCCGGCAAGTTCTCTCAAGAATTTTTTTTTGTGATCCTGCTAACGTATTTTAAATTGAGAATGAAAAACGTCGCTCACACTGGCGAATGTGAAATTTTGTAGTGTAAATTATTTAAACAACGGCAACGGAACTTGAAAATTAAGCAATCATACGAAATCTAACGCAGTGATACTTACTGAAATTGCACAATTTTCAGTAGCTTCAGTAGCAGAATTATTTTAACTTAATCCCAATCACTTGAACGTTTCGATAGAGTAGCGTAAAAAATAACATTTTAAGATGATTCTTGAATTTATGGCACAATTATCATTGTGATATTTCCAAAATTTACCGTCTCGTTGATACTGTAAATTTACCAACGCAAATAGCAGAAATTTCGGTGCTTAGCGCGGAAAACAAAATGATTTAAGGCCACACTGATCTGACTTGTCTATAAAACAAGAAAGGAGGGACATGTTCATCCTTAATTAGAGACGTAATTTTAGTACGTAGCCCTTCATATTATTCATAAGGATGAGCAATACAACAGATCAAATTTATTCATAGATTATTTCTATTCGCGGCTCGCAAAACCAAAAAATTATCAAGAATACAAATTTTATTATCGAACAGGGAGACGAACTGGACATCAACTGTAGAATATAGCAAAATCAACTATTTTCACTTTAAACGAATGTGTTACGGCACAAACATCACTTCGAACCACATAAAAACCATAATCCATCGTTAAACCGTACCACCAACATACATTTAATTTAGAAACACTCGAAACAAATCGCCTCAACAAACACTTCACATTTGAGGTTATGTCCATTGTAAACAAAACAAAATCACTTACCTAATAATCTCATAACCTCTTGTTGATTTAAATATAAATTCAAATGTGAATTTACATTATCTAATGTCACGATTAGAAATACAAATCCAAAGTAAAAGTATTTCATTTTCATTTTTTGTAATAATTTCACTCAAACAAGTAGAAAAAAATAAAAACTTTGACAGTTCACACAAAAAAAAAATTAAAAAACAAAACAAAAATATAACCTCAAAATTTTTATTATAGACTTTAATTTATTTAAAGGTACACAAATGATTAAAATATATAAATAATAATCACAAAATATAATAATAATAATTATATATCACTTCACAAACTATACGATATAATAATATATAAAAAACTAAACAATAAAAAAAAATGTTGTCACTTATAATTTTCTTTTTGTACGACTTTATACGAAACACATCATATATAAATAAAATTATCACATTTAAAATGATTCGCGCATATTTGATAAAACATATTTAATTAATAGTTTAATAAAATTCTGTAGTTTTATAAATAAAATGTTATATTTTTTGACACAAAACGAGAAAATTTACAATTTTTTTACGAACATTATCCCGTCATCTTATCCATACGAAAGTTCAAATTAAACTAAACTTTGGAAATTTTTTCATTTTTGATGTATTCTCTTTAATTTTTTGTGCGCGCGAGGACATCTTGCGGGAAATTTTATTATAATGTATTGCCCGATGCACGGTGTATTTAAATTTTTAAATTTATTTTTAATAATTTTATTTACGTATAAATTAATATTAAATATAATTTAATATTATAATTTGGTTTTATTTATATCAAAATTATTATCATTTTTAATAATACGTGTTAGTTATGTATGTACGAACTAAACGAGAAATTGTTATGGCGGCCGGTTTTCCGCTCAAATGTCAGTAAACTAAAAAATACGTTGGTAAGTGGAATATTTTAGTGTAACTTTATATTTTATTAAATTAATTGATATAAATCTCAAATAAAATCAGTTAAATAAACAAAAATTAAAACCGTTAAAATACTATGGTGTACGGGTATGGGAGGAACAATTAATCCACATTAATTTGATAATTGTGCTTCTCGCCGTAAACATTGGTTTGTGCCGAACAAGGACATCCAGGGTTGTTTTAGCCAAAAAATCTAGATTATAGAATTGTTGTGGAACATAGTACTGAATTCGGCTTGAAAGTAGTTTTTGCACGTTTACCGACTCCACAAAACGAAATTTCAACGCAAATTCATATTAGTTTTGTTGTGTTCAAACTTAAAATAACATTTTGCCGCAACCAAATCATTTACTTTTAATTAGTAGACTTAAACTGCACAAATTAAGCAATAATTCAACACGTCTTATGTTAAGAAGATCTTGCATTTCTTTTTATTGTGAATAATTTATTTTTTACTGTTCTATCAAAAGGTAAAGAAAGGTAAACTCAATAAGTTTTGGTAATCGTTAATCGTTATCTCAGACGCTTTTGTTGATATAGATTTTAACGGTACGTGCGTCTTATTTCTCTCTCTCTCTTAACAAAGTTTCTATTGTTAATCTTATGGGGTTGAAAATAGCAGATTAATAATTTCGTTATAGTTACGATCAGCAAGAAATACCCTTCCCTTGAATTTAGTTAAATCCTAGGTTACCCTAATTTATGGATGACTTTAACCACGCCTGCAGGCACTGATGCGAATATAAGAGATAATTCGTGATTTGTATTCAATGAATTGATGATTGGTCATCGTTAATTCTTAATCGAATGCTTTAATTCAAGATGTAAAATGATACTAGCGATAACTTATAACAGCGTAAGTTGTGCACGATTTACATAATTTCGGTTAATATTATAAAAATTTTGGCAAGATCCTACCATCCGACACTATCAAGGTGAATTAGCTGAGTACGATTCGCAATATAAACACACTTTAGTGGAATACACAGACGCAGAAAATATCCCTGATTTGAAGGAGGACAACCCTATAGAAGCTTTCGAGGAAGACAACCTCGAACAACCTGATGATATACATTTTTTAGATTAAAAAGTTCTTCGCTCCCATATTTAGAACATCGAGCGACGAACGGCAAAATTGTAAGATTTCTCGTAGATATGGGCTCTTATAAAAATTACATTTAGCCCCAATATATTCGTAACCCTATACGGAACGAACGAAAAACCATTCATAGCCAGTAGCAGGGAGTATAAAAATCACTCACCATGATATGATTGACCTATTCGGCCCTGAACGGAAATTAAAATTCTTTATTCTTCCTATAGCCTAAAATCTTTTGGTGGTATAATCGGTAACGACAGCCTTAAAGATTTTAGTGCCACGAAAAATACAAATACTGGATTCATGACCATCTATCCTAACATTAAGATCTCCCTTAAACAACACGTATCGGATTCTGTATACAGTATCATTTTAAGAATCTCATATCCCAACGCAGTACAGAACAAAACTTTAGATAAAATAATAAAAAACAACCCTAACTTATTCACCGAGCCAGACGAAAAACTAACGTTTACTACCACAATAAAGGGAGAAATTAGGACCCACGCTGATGAGGCAGTCTATACTCGGCCCTACCCTTACCCTATATGTCTCAAGGATGAAGTAGAAAAACAAAGACAAAAATTATTGTCGGACGGAATAATTAGACCATCGAAATCACCCTATAACTCTCCAATTTGGGTCGAACCCAAAAGAGAAGACGCATCGGGAGAAAAAAAGTATAGAATGGTCATCGACTACCGTAAACTAAATACGGTAAGAATCCGCGACAAATATCCAATCCCTATGAGATTAATGATATTCTAGAAAATCTCGGTGAAAATAAATTATTCACAGTCTTAGACTTGAAGAGAGGCTTTCACCAAATCTCCCACAAAGAAAAGGATATTGAGAAAACAGAAAACAGCCTTCTCTGTCAATCATGGCAAATATGAATTTACTAGGCTTCGTTTCGGCCTGAAAAATGCGCCATCTATCTTTCAACGTGCTTTCGACGACATATAGTTATATTCAGAAAAGATGAAAAAGAGCACTTTCAAAACATCGAAGTAATATTCAAAGTTCTTGAAAGAGCTAACCTTAAAATTCAATTGGACAAATGTGAGATTCTAAGGGAAGAAGTTGAGTGCCTAGGATTTGTCAACAGTAAATTCGGAATTAAAGCAAATAGGGAAAAAGTCACGGCTATAACTGAATTTCCTATCCCCAAAACAGTGAAAGAGCTTAGTTCTTTTTTAGGAATGGCCGTTTCTTCAAGGATTACGTTAAACTAGCTAAATCTTTAACAGCACTTTTAAGAGGGGAAGATGGGCATGTGTCCAAAACGATTACAAGACATAAAATTCAAATTCAATTTAAGGAGGAACATATCTGTGCTCTTAATAAAAAAAATCTCTTACCTCGAGGTTATATTATCATTCCCCGATTTCAAAAAAGAATACCAATTGAGCACAGATGGGGGAGTACTTTCCCAAAATGAAAGACCAATTACCTTTCTATCCAGGACAGTAGGTAAGACGCAAGAAAACTATGCAGCTATAACGAAAAGGAGATGTTAGCATTTATTTGGTCTCTGGAATTTCCTATACGGAAGCAAGAAGGTCCAAATTTTCACAGATCACCAACCAATTACGTTTGCTCTAAGTAACAAGAATAATAACACCAAAATGAAAAGATGGAAGGCCATTCTGGAGGAATTTAATTATGAACTAAGATATAAACCAGGCAGAACGAACTGTCTGCTACAGACGCTCTCTCAAAAGTGATATTTCCCACTGCAGCGATTTCATTTCAACAATCGAAACTCCTATTAATGTTTTCAGAAATAAACTGATATTAAAGACAGGAGATGAAGGCTCATATCAAATTCAAACGCTGTTTTCAAATTACTTAAGACATACCATAATTAAACCAAGTTTTACTCGTGCGGATATAATAAATATATTCAAACGATATCTCAATCCAAATACGATAAATGGCTTAAATAGTACCGAAGCTATTTTGGGTATAGCCCAAGAAGTGTACCCAGTATACTTTAGAAACTATAAAATACGATATACGAACGAACAGAATAGTAACCGATATCACGAGTGAAGCGATACAAGAAGAAACAATCCTAGCGACACATAGACGGGCTCATCGCAATGCCGATGAGAATATAGAGCAAATCATCCAAGCACACTACTTCCCAAGGATGAATAGGAAAATCGATGTACTACTTGCTAAGAGAATAAGTACGATCGACACCCGAATAAGCAAGTGATCAATGCTACCCATATTCCTAATTATCCAGGGCATACAGATATATATCTATATAGATATAAATATCTATTTCACTGAAAAGAAACTAGCCCTCACAGCAATTGTCAAATTAACAAAATATGCAGTTTGTAAACCACTCAAATCCAGAGTGATAGAAGATATCAAACAACCTCTCAGAGATATCTTATTTTCTTTAAATGTACCCGAAGTTGTCGTAATTGACAACGAGCCATCACTCAGCTCAAGTACAATATTAACCATGATGGAAGACTCTCTAAAAATTTCGGTATTCAGGATTCCCCCGTACAAAAGCGAAGTGAATGGACAAGTTGAACGATTCCACTCGACCCTTTCACAGATCATGAAGTGTTTGAGGGCAGACGGAATCGAAATATCATTTCGAGAACAGGATTTATAGCATATCACAATAAGAGACTAAAACCTATATAAAAGTATACCAACCAGGCCAATCTGTTTACGTAAGGCAGAATGTTAGATTAGGCTCACAACTGGCAGCTAGGTGTAAACATGAAATAGTTAAAGAAAATCAACGGTAGTACAACGGTAGTAACCGAGTCAGAAAGAGTTGTGCATAAGAGCAATACTAACTTTCGACTGCTGGACTACTCAAATTCTTAGATTATTTCCATCAATAATGGTAGAGGTAAAATTCAAGAAGGAAATTTTAAGTTAATCCATGTGCTCGAGCTAGAGATCCATCAGAATATCATAGACAGGATACGTTCCATATTGAGTACGGAAATCAGAACTGTACATCCGTTGTATTCATACTGAAACGATGAACTAACTATATTACAAACATTATTGGACGGACTGACACCGCATAAGAACAAACGGTCTTTAAATTTTATAGGCACCACATGGAAATGGATCGCACTCGGTCCAGACCATGAGGACTTCGAAATTATTAAGAGCAAGATTAATAACGTGTTAGAAAATAACAATAGACAAGTTATTATTAATCAACTATTGGGTGTATAACTTAGTTTTTTGGATTTTCTAAGAGATGGCGTAACTTTAGTACTAAACATTCTACGGCGTTTTAATGTGTTGACATTCCACATTCAAATTTAGTTTGTCATTATTCGTGAAAGCGTAAACAACATATTTTTTAATCCCGTTTAAACAAGTCGAATTTCTTACCAACAAAACAGGATTTGCGGGAAGCATTACTTTTTTGCTTTAATCAAAAGAAAAAAGGTGCTGAAACTTATGGTGAACATGCACCAACTCAACAGTCTTGCAAAAACTGGGTTAAACGATTCAAAAGTGGTGATTTTGATGTCAGTGACAAAGAACATTCAAAAAAATTCGAGGATGAAGAATTGGAAGCATTATTGAAGGAAAACTCAGCTCAAACAGAAAAAAAACTTGCAAAACAGTTAAATGTCACTCAACCAGCCATAAACAAACGTTTACATGTCATAAAAATGATTCAAAAAGGATGAAAATGAAGTACCTCATGAAGATGGCATTTTTTTTTGTCTCAAATTGTGACTGGCGATGAAAAGTGGATTTACTACCATAACCCTAAACGCAAAAAATTATGGGTTCATCCACGCGAACCATCCACATCAACAGCAAAACGAAACATTCGTGGAAGTGAGGTTATGTTGTGTATTTGGTGGAATCAGAAAGAAGTGCTGAACAATGAGCTGCTAAAACCGAGCGAAAATATTACTGGTGAACGTAACCAACAACAATTGATAGATTTGAACCATGCATTGAATGAAAATCTTCCGATTCCAGCCAACAGACAGCGTAAAGTGATTTTGCTGCATGTCAATGCTCATAAAGTGGCTCCACGAATGGATCGCATCAAAAGACAAACAAATTTTTTTCGATGGAATCTATAAATTTGCAAGAAAGATGGTCGAAAGTGGAACGATGGAAAATATTTTGATTAAAATAAAATTTATCATTTCTTAGAAATAAACGTGTTTTTTCTGCAAAAAAATCCAAAAAACTAAGGTATACTCTCAATTTATTTTGAAAGGATTAATAACATTACAAGAAAATAAGGCAACAGATCAATTGGCACTAAACATACAGTATAAATTAATATTAACGAAAGAAGAAATAACCAACATTAAATATGCAATCCATTGTGCAAAAGCAGGAGTAATAAAGTTTCGCGTTCTATCAGATTCCGATATTAAATTAGCCATACGAACAATTGAAAAAGAAAATTTGTCATACGCGACCCCGGAAGAGGCCTTTTTTGCGAATTTAAAAATCATTAGTAATAAACAATGTCTTCTCTACATCGTTATCCCTTTCACAACAATTGAACTTTACGATAGATTATTATTAAAACTAGTCAAGAAAAATCAGAAAATCATTGAAATCAAATATGAACATATAACAAAAAATATAGTTGATATAAGTAACACCTCTTGCTTGCCAAACCTGCTTAACAGGCGTCTTTCAAAATGTAATCAAACCAATAGTCAACGGACAAGGGTATCGCAAGGCCTCATTATACTAAATCAATATGATGGAGAAATCCTCATTAATCACGAAGTGCAAAAATTAAATGGCACCTACTTAATACAATTTTCCAATGGAAGTCTAGCCACTGGCAACATGAATGTGATTGCCAACGAAAAATCAACAATACAAGCACTTCCAGCTATCCTACAACCCACACCTGAAGAGCATGAATAAAGAGAAGTACAATCAGTACAGCTCATGAAAGACTTAAGCATTGACAATACCAAAACAATCAAACTTCTCTAACATGAAACATTTCAACAATCAATTTGGTATCGGATTGTTCTCGATTAGCATTATCATCACGATACTTATTATTGCTTTCATATCTAATAAAAGGAAAATTCTACGCGAATAACTAACTCCATCAATCATGAGATATTAAAGAAATACTGCGAACAAACGATAAATGAAACTACGGAAAGCAATGGCACTCAACAGCTTCCAATAGCCAATTCATCTAATGCAACAAATATGGATCCTACTAGGAACAAATATGGGACATTTGAATTTCAGAGGGGAAGAGTTATCACATCTAAAACTAGGTTCCCACATTTATGCAAGGAATAGAAAATCAAAAATTGTTTTTTTTTAATTATTTGGAATAACATAATATTAACTTATATACTGGCACCAAGTCTACCCTACATACATATAACACGTAGTTGAGTGGTTAAGGCGTACATCAAACATCACCAAGTGTCATCATCCTAAAAGTCACGAGTTCAAACGCAGTCGGACTATAATTTTATTAAGCGATTACAAGCATGTGAAGTTAGCCCAGTTTTTCATCCCAGAAAAAAAAAAAAAATTCCTCAAACAATACTATTTTATCTCATCCCAGTTTTTTCAATTTAAACTTGTATAAGACGAAAATTTTGTTTTTAATTTTTTTCTCAACAACAAAATATCCATCCCAGATTTGTTAATTTAATTGTTGTTTTTGTACTCTGCGTATGAATAAATGAAAATAATTTTTCGAAGTGAAATGATAATGATTGTATGTTTTGATTAAAGATAAGAACAATATCAGTCAATATATTGTTTCAAGTTGGTAACAGTAAGGGCTTACAATGACTAAGAGGGCAATACCAGCCGTATGGTAGTATTGGCGCAAATGGCCAACTTCCATATAGCCCTATATATGAATAACAGAAAATCAAGCCATTCTCCTAGAAATATGATTTGCCGGAAATGATTATTTGTGTTTCGAATAAGCCATGGTACGGACTAACCGTGGCCAATGGGACAGTACCAGCCGTATGATAGGATTCGCGTATTGCCAGCTTCCATATGGCCCAATACAAAAATTAATTATTGCCATTCTCCTAGAAATATAATTTGCCGGAAATGATTGATACCGTTTTGAGTTGGTAACAGTAAGGACTTACAATGACTAAGAGTGCAGTACCAGACGTATGGTAGTATTGGCGCAAATGGCCAACTTCCATATGGCCCCATATATGAATAACAGAAAATCAAGCCACTCTCGTAGAAATATGATTTGCCGGAAATGATTATTTATGTTTCGAATAAGCCATGGTACGGACTAACTGTGGCCAATCGGACAGTACCAGCCGTATGATAGGATTCGCGCAATTGGCCAGCTTCCATATGGCCCAATACAAAAATTAATTATTGCCATTCTCCTAGAAATATAATTTGCCGGAAATGATTGATACAGTTTCAAGTTGGTAACACTAAGGGCTTACAATGACTAAGAGGGCAATACCAGCCGTATGGTAGTATTGGCGCAAATGGCCAACTTCCATATGGCCCCATATATGAATAACAGAAAATCAAGCCATTCTCCTAGAAATATGATTTGCCGGAAATGATTATTTATGACCCTATTGAAGTTTATACTAAATTAATCCTAAACCAACAAAAACAAAAATTAATGAGAGTGTATTGGTTTAAAGCAGTCATTTAGGCGAATATTTCTATTTAATAACTATTTTTTATTTAAAAATAAAATTTGTTTATTTATTAAAACAATCAAATTTATTTGAGCAAAAACCATGACAATATAATACAAATTTTAATAGAGCCATATGTATTTATTATATACACGACAAGTAACAACCCGATTAAAATTATTCATTCTAATGGAGGTTGCATATCTAAAACGACATTCAATTGATAAACGGAACTTGTTAGTAAATTTGATTCTAAGAAAATTCATATCTCAAGATTTTCACCGATCGGCAAACTTGCCACTATAATATTTTGGTAGACCTATTTCTGCACTATACTTGTACCAACCCGTTTAAAATTCTAATAGTGTTTGCGTATCTAAAACGACATTCAATTGAAGAACGGAATTTCTTCTAAACACTATTAGAATTTTAAACGGGTTGGCACAAGTATAGTGCACATATAGGTCTACCAAAATATTATAGTGGCAAGTTTGCCGATCGGTGAAAATCTTGAGATATGAATTTTCTTAGAATCAAATTTACTAAGAAATTCCGTTCTTCAATTGAATGTCGTTTTAGATATGCAAACACTATTAGAATTTTAAACGGGTTGACACAAGTATAGTGCACATATAGGTCTACCAAAATATTATAGTGGCAAGTTTGCCGATCGGTGAAAATCTTGAGATATGAATTTTCTTAGAATCAAATTTACTAAGAAATTCCGTTTATCAATTGAATGTCGTTCTAGATATGCGAGTCCTATTAGAACTTTAAACGAGTTGGCACAAGTAGAGTACACATATAGGTAAACCAAAATATTATAGTAAGTTTGTAAATTTCTGAAAATTATGAGAAATTAAATTTCATAAGAATCAAGATTTCTTGGAAATTGCGGGTTCCATAATAATGTCGTTATAGGTACTTAACATACTTAAGAATTGTATGTTGTTTTGCATAAGTAGAGTACATGTATAGGAATTTAAATCATCTTTTTTTTTAATTTTGAGCACTTTGAATTAATAAAATGCAGATTACTACTTTTTTTTTTTTTTTTTTACTAAAATCTGTGAACGATGTTTAGTTATTTCTGCGTAACATAATTTCTTCACAATTTTGCTGTTATTAGATTAATGAATTTTAATCAAATTGAACCGAAATAAACATTATGAATTTCAATTACATATTTGTTAAAGTAACAGTTTTGTAAAATCGCCTAAATGTTTGCAAATCACTAATACATCTTCACATTTTGTTTTATTTTGTATTATAGTATAAACTTCATACTTCTCAGTAGAAGTTTGAAGTTTTTCCTAAAATAGTACTAACCGCCATTTTTACAATTTAGGATTAATTTAGGATAAACTTCATTGGCATTATTTATGTTATGATTATTTATTTACTAAAATTTTAATTTTGTTTAGATTTTACTTTACGAAAAAGGAATTAACACTGATTAACGTGTAATGAAGAATTTAATTGGTTTCCCAGGCTTTGATTAACTTAAGGATAAGTATTGTTCCAATTGTTAAATTGATAAATTCTAGAAATTTCAATTTTGTTTATTTTTTTTATTTACAGGTATGAACTGAATAGATGCAGTTCATCAGCATCAAAATCATCAAGTGCACTGTTCTGAAGTTATTTATTTTCTACTGAAACTGAATTCATTTTATTTTATAGAGGTTTTTATGTCTAATGGAAGCTAATAAAATATATCGATTGAATTTCTTACGCTTCCGTATGGCTTTTCCTCTAAGAAAAAATATATAAAACATAAAGATCGAGTTAAAAAAAAAATTTATTCATTATGATTTCAAAAAGCAAAATTTCTCTGATTGTAAAAAATTAACCTTCAGAAACACCAAATCAACTCTTAACAATATAAACGCTGGCCAATTGGGCGAATTCTATCATACGGCTGAAAGTCATTTCTGGCAAATCATATTTCTTGAAAAAGTCACACAACTTTCTCATATTCTTATATGGGGCCATATGGAAGTTGGCCATTTGCGCCAATACTACCATACGGCTGGTACTGCCCTCTTAGTCATTGTGTAAGCCCTTACTGTTACCAACTCAAAACTGTATCAATCATTTCCGGCAAATTATATTTCTAGGAGACTGGTAATAATTAATTTTTGCATTGGGCCATATGGAAGCTTGCCAATTGCGCGAATCCCACCATACGGCAATTTCTTTCCGATTGGCCACAGTTAGTCCGTACCATGGCTTATTCGAAACATAAATAATCATTTCCGGCAAATCATATTTCTAGGAGAACGGCTTGATTTTCTGTTATTCATATATGGGGCCATATGGAAGTTGGCCATTTGCGCCAATACTACCATACGGCTGGTACTGCCCTCTTAGTCATTGTGTAAGCCCTTACTGTTACCAACTTGAAACAATATATTGACTGATATTGTTCTTATCTTTAATCAAAACATACAATCATTATCATTTCACTTCGAAAAATTATTTTCATTTATTCATACGCAGAGTACAAAAACAACAATTAAATTAACAAATCTGGGATGGATATTTTCTTGTTGAGGAAAAAATTTAAAACAAAATTTTCGTCTTATACAAGTTTAAATTGAAAAAACTGGGATGAGATAAAATAGTATTGTTTGAGGATTTTTTTTTTCTGGGATGAAAAACTTGGCTAACTTTACATGCTTAGCGATTACTATTCTTAACAACATGTCAGATCAAGTATTGATCCAATAGTGATTGGGAATTGGGTTTTAGAATGGCGGCAATCGTAAATGGCGGCGACAGTTATCATGGAGAAAGTACTGGAATTAAGAACGGCGTTAATCATCAAAACAAGGGAATTGCAACACAGTAAGGCGCACAGACAGTTGTAATTTAACCAGTGAACAGTGCAAGTAAAAAAGTAAATAGTAAATAGTGCAAAAAGTAGAGAACAGAAAAAGTGCTTGTAACTTAAATCGCTGAGTGTTTTATTTGCAAAAATCGTGTACGAATCTATATCGAACGCCCAAAATTCGTAACATTACTATTGGTTATGCTTTCACATCTTTGAGATTTTAGTTTCAAAGTTTAATTACACTGTTAATAATTGAACGCACACTTTCTAAAAATCACAAGAGTCGACTCTGTTCCAACTATTCCCTTTAAATCTATTTGATTATTTAAATATTTGCATGACTCTATTGAATGTTATGCCTATTTTTAGTCTATAATCTCATCAGTAACGTTACTATTAGGTACACGTACACGTATACGTATATACAAAACTTAAAAGGTATTTCAATTTACCATGATACTTTATCGAAAATGTAGGTCTTCCTCAAACAACAACCCAAATAATTATACATCTAATACCCGTTTCCAATCAATTTTGTATCGGATTTTTTGCTGCTTGATATTATTTTATATTCAATTACATTCAAATTATCAAACCTAAAATATATATATATATACGATAAACGTATGGGGTTTCTAACCAAAAAAAAAAAAACCCTAAAGTCAAAAATATCTATTTTACGTATTAAAGCTGGTCCCGTCCGCCCCTTTTTTCTGTTCATTTAAAATTACATCACATAATCCTGAATATGAAAATCCATCCACAATAATAATACATAGAGCGAGAGTATAGAGTATCCTAAATACACATTATATAACTTAATTTTGGATATAAATTATTAAATTTTATCTTGAATATGATGGGTAGGTTTTGGGTACGCATTTTTCTATACACCAGAATTTATAATCATTTTTCACCCCTTTTGTCACCCAACAAAAAAAAAAAAAGTGTGATTTAGTAATTTTTGTCATCGTCACTGCGTTGCTATCTCTATATACTCGTAACATATACCTTAACCCAAATATCCACAAAATTGTTATATTATTTTGCCGTACATGTCAAAGTGGCCTAAAGGAGCGACTTTTTGGGAGTCACCCCTAAATATTGGACGGTTGCTAAACAAACAATACATTATGTAATATAAATCAAAGTTTTATGTGTACCTATATTTTCCCTCCTATACATACAACATTTGGTTTTGGGTGCAAAATCCTTCGATAATACGATTACCACGAACGCCTCGAATTTAATATTCATACCGAAAATCTTTCATTAATTTTCGACAACACACAAACTATAACTAAATTATTATTAATCATGTCATATCTTTATATAATCCGATAAATATTGTTGTATATAATGTGCGGTAATAGTTGGCATGAAATTCTTTAATTATACTACCACTCACATAATTGAGAGATTAAAATTATTTCGTAAACCGTCGTATATTTATACCGAATACGTACGAAACGTGTTAAATGATAAGGATCAAATATGTTACAGATGTTTCTGTAAACAGAATCAGTTAGTTGTGTAAAGGAATATTTATTAATCCCAAACACATCCTTAACACGCAGTACGCTCCTTGCCACAGTTTCCAAAAATAGAACTCTTTCCCAAATATATCGAGGGTTTCAAATTACAAGGAGGATTACCGATGAATGATTTATTGAGAAAGCAATCAAATGGAAAATAGAAAATATTCTTGAAATGTTTGAAGGGTTTAAATGAGGAACACACGACACATAAAAATATGGTTCCGTTCGCAACGGCTTGAAAGTGTGTCAAACAATAAGTCTTTTTTTTTAATCCGGACACTCTAGTTAAAACACATCTAAGTGATTTTTGTTCTCTTCCTCACTCCAGAAACGAATATGCTGCTCATTTCTTAGTCAGTTATTTTATTTGTCTGTAGATTTAAAAATATACGATAAGGACGTGTTCGATATTATACCGGGATATTCAAATTCATCCGTATACATAAAAAGGGATCCCTTTGATACGATGTCTAGCTTTTTGTGTATGTATATGATGCATATTGTATCCTTATAGAAAATTGCCTTAAAATTATAATCTATTGATAATAGATAGACGTGACTATGATTAAATAAAAGGATTTTACATTGCAGGATTCATAATCTTCTATGTTATGAATTTAAATGAACACATCAAAATGTTATGATGGCAGGTTTCGTTCGTTAGTGTGGAACAAGTGAATTATGATAAATTATGATGATAGAAATAGAAATTTTGATTGTTTACGTTTTTTTTATATAAAAATCGATTTGAGTGTCAGAAAACAGTAGTGCGTTATATTGTACATGCTACCATCTGTTGATATTAAATAAGGCATTATCAATTAAAGATAGTCGATGTCGCTTTTAACTTAACAAACCATTTCATTGTGTGGGCCAGATCATTACCAATCATCACAAATATTGTCTACACGCTCGTGATCAAGCAGAACCGAAATCAAAAATCGCACCAAAACCGAAATTAGAACGCAAAATTAGATCTATTGATCTCATTAAAAAAATTTGGGCTTCATTCGTGCGTTCTTGACCAAGCTTTAGGTCATTTAGTTTAAAGTTCGAAAATCGGACAAACCGAAATTACGCAGAAAAGATCAATTGACATAATCTATCGTCCGCGCGTAGGGTTTATAATTTACCGGGTTTTTATTCAAACCGGTTTTCGGTATTTAAAATCTGAAAATATCGATAAAAACCGGTTTTCGGTAAAAATATGGATTTTGGACAAAATATACCTAATTTTAAAAAAAAATGTTGGTTTAATATAAATACCTTTCATTTTACTTCTTAGATCACAATATTTAACTTTATTTCAGTCTTTCAAGTAAAAACATCAAAATTAGTACTTCATTTATTATAAAAAATTATAATTTAATATCAAAATAATATTTTACTTCTTATCAATACAAATAAAATAGTATTTTAGGAACACTAAAAAATTTAGTGATTTATCACTGAGTCTGCTTCGAATTTTAATTGCAAAATTGCCGGCAACGCGGAAAACGTCCTCTCACTTTCGGTAGAAGTAGGTTTCACTATTTTTAAAGCATCAACAATTAATTCAATATTTTTAGTACGCTCATCAGTAGCCTCAAATAGATTAAATTCTTTCAGTACATTGTTTTTAGAAAAGTTTTTGACCGGTTCAGCTTCTTTTGTTGATTCCGCAACTACTTTATTTATCTGCTGATCTAATGGTATTGGGATAGAAATTAAACTGCTGTTATTAGTCTCCTGCTCCTCTTGCTCATCCTGAAATATATTCGGAAATATTCTTTCTACAAGTGTTTTTGCGAAATTTATGATCCCAGAGTGGGGTAGGAAGTTGAAAAAATTTTGCTGCATATCTGGTCTTTTGACGGAAGCTGGATTTTGAAGATATTTTGCTAATGAAAGAAGAAGTTTTTATTTCGATTTTGATCGATGTAAGAACATCGTATATATAAATTTATGGTTCTAAATTATTTTCCTCGTACTCGACTACGCTTAAATTCAAATTCTCAAGATCCTCTTCAGTAGAATCTCCATCTTAGTCAATATTACTATCACATTCACTTTGTTGTTGTTCAGATTCTGAAGTTTCCCTTTCTTTATATAAAACGTCAATGACTGCTAAATGAATGGCATGGTTAAGGCAAAGCTGAAGTTCAGTTGGAAAAATTCTATACCAAACATAACCCTAACTGCACCACCATCGTTTGTTGTTGCTATTACATCACACTCAGAATTAACCACAAATTCTTTCAAATGATCCTTGACAGTGGCTAATGTAGTTATTGAATCACAAGATCCCTTAATCGGAACCAAACCTAAATTTCGATGTTTATATTTATATTGAAAAATCGCTTGTTTCTGACGCTTGTCCACTCGTCAAGTGTTAAGCTAAACTTTTTACCATTTATTACGTCTACATTTATTTCTTCGACCATCTTTTGTTTTATTTGATCAAAAAAATTGTGTACCATTTTCATTACCTCTTTTGGATATTTTGGCAAGGATAACCCTTTTTTAATAACAGCTTCTCTAATGAACGCAGATTTTGTAATGGCATTTATTGAAAAACCCGTGGCAGCTATCGGGGGGGTCACAGGTGGTGGATTGTGAACGGCCTATCGATAGGTAGGTTAGCGGTGAATTAAATAAGCCGTCCCCAACCGCAGCTCTGCTGGAAGGAGAGTCTCAGAGAACGGGGGAGTGGTTAACCTCTGTTCACTAAATTCTGAGTGCCTATGATACCCAGTAGGGAAAGGCGAACTGATGGCGCCATAAAACCATCGACCACAACCACGGTGAACTGAGCGTCACGTCTCCCTGCGCTCTCGAGCCTTCAGGTAGTCAGTAGGTGAGTAGGGAACCCTATAAACGGTAATCCCCTGAATGAAATGGGTCCCATTTGTTTGGGATATCCATATAGATGGGTGAATGAGTGGGTGGATGTTGGACGGGGAGGGGGCGTGGGGTGGGATACTCGGTGAGCCAATGGGCTGGATTAAGGTGTTACGCGACCCGTGCTGATGATTGACTAGACTGGGGCCCATTTAACAAAGCCCAGTCCTGAACGGAGCCCTCGGGGCGCGAGGCTTGAAGCAGTTAGCAGAGGGGAAATCCCGAGCAGGCGGAGGGCACGCATCTGGTTACCAACTGAGCCGGATAAGCCAGAGGAGATCTTTGAGATTGTCTGGGCCAGTAATCCCGATCTTCCAACGGAAGGATGGAGGATTGTGAAGCAGGAGGAGGCCAGGGGGGGCTTTAGATTGGCAATCATGCTGATCAATAAGGAATCCTTGGCTTCCCTTGCTACATCTAAGGGAGTGATCAACTTCGGTTTCGGGTCGATCACTCTTAAAGTTTATAAGAAAGACGAGGTCGATAAGGGCGCGGAAGACCAGCCTGGGGGGACGGCGAACGGACCCGGCAGGAAACGGCCAAGCGGGTTGAGGACGACCAGGGTAGCCGTTCCGATATTTCGGATAAAGATAAGTTGGTGATGGGAGGCAGCCTCCTCTCTCTGAAGTCCGATGGGGGCAACCAAACCAACGAGACAGATGACACTATCCTGATGCAGGGAGTGCATGAAGTGGTGGGCAAGGTAGATTACAATGGTTAGCATGATACAAATAAACCTACATCACACGAAGACTGCCTCGACAGCTCTCGTGCTCAGATTGACTAGGTCAGATGAGGACTTGGTGTTAATCCAAGAACCTTGGATTAACAGAATGAAAGGGTATAAATTATTATACTCAAACAACTCTGAAAAGATCAGATCGTGTATCTTAGCGAAAAATAATTTGAATATTTTTCTTCTTCCACAATTTAGTAGCGGGGACGTTACAGCGGTGAGCGCTGAGGTAGGCTGTGAAAAACTATGGCTAGCCTCAGCCTATATGGATCGTGGGAAGGAGGTTCCACCGGATAATCTGGGGGGACTGATCCGGGATGCAGGTCAGAAAAAGGTAGGTGTGATACTTGGATGTGATGCAAACGCGCATCACACAATCTGGGGAAGCACAGACATTAACGAAAGAGGTGAGTTATTTTTTGATTACTTATTAAATACTAACCTTGTAGTTTGCAATATTGGGTGTGAACCAACATTCATTGTTAGAAATCGACAGGAGGTTCTAGATGTAACCTGTGCGTCAGATACAATTTTTGATATGATCAGTGGGTGGAGAGTGGCGAAGGAGCACTCATTCTCTGATCACCGATATATTACATATAACCTCAACATCAAACCTGTTGCCCGGAAAGCCTTTAGAAATCCCAGAAGGACAAACTGGAACAAATATGGGGAGGTGTTGAAGGAACTATTGCCGCTGGAGGCTCCTGGACTTCCGGCGACAATAGAGGAATAAGATGGAATGGTTGATATTGTCACAAAAGCATGCAATCCGTCATTTAATGCTGCGTGTCCCCTGATAAAACCTAGGGGCAGGCAGAAACCGACATGGTGAATCACGGAGTTGGGAACCTATCAGAGAGCGTGTAGGACAGCCTTTAATAAGGCTAAGAACACCAGGGAAAATCGAGATTGGGATTTCTATAAGGAAGACCTGAGAGAATACAAAAAAGAGTTGAGGAAGGCACAAAGGGGGTCTTGGAGACTCTTTTGTTGTAGAATGGAGGAAGTCTCTGCGACTTCTCGCCTTAGGAAAATTCTATCTACTAACCCAACCAGTCCTAGAGAATAAGGCCGGACGGGTTATGGACAGCTGCAAGTGCGGAATCATTGGAGCTTCTTATTGAGACCCATTTTTCGGGAAGCATTGATGACTCGATGGAGCCTGAAGCTCATCGAGGAACACCTTTAACAGATGTGGATGGCATCGTGGACAGGAAATGAATCCTGTGGGCGCTGAATGGTTTTAAGCCTTATAAATCGGCGGGCCCGGATCGGATTATACCAGCAGAGATCCAAAGAAACTCTGCAGTTATCCTCCCCTGGCTGGAGGTTATCTTCAGGGGATGTCTGCAATTGGTCTATATTCCCAGGAAATGGACGGAGGTCAGAGTGGTTTTTATCCCGAAATCGGGAAAAAGCTCACAGGCTTATCCAAAGGACCTGAGGCCTATAACTCTATCATCGTTTCTGATGAAAACCTTGGAAAGATTGATAGACGTACTTATTTGAACAAAAGTTGAGCCAAGGAATTGGGCAATGTCGCAGCATGCGTACTGTAAGGGAAAGTCGGTGGACACAGCTCTGCACGATCTAGTACGCATGATTGAGAAGTCAATTTAGTATTGTATGGTAGCATTTCTCGACATTGAGGGTGCCTTTAATAATGTAAAAACGGAGGCGATCATGGAAGGATTGTCATTTTTGAAGGTGGATTATCCTATAAGTATTTTGAAAAATCAGATGCTGGTAAGCAGGATTATTATCTCGAAACTGGGGGAGTCCACCATTAGAAGGCGGGTGGTTAGAGGAACTCCGCAGGGAGGAGTAATGTCCCCCTTTCTCTGGAGTGCAGTGGTGAATGGATTGCTGTTGGAACTGGAGAAAGAGGGGATAGGGGTTGTAGCGTATGGGGATGATGTAGCGATAGCTGTCTCAGGCAAATATCTGGATACGATTAGGGATGTTATGCAGAATGCACTCCTGATCGTTACGAAATGGGCCAGCAAATGTGGATTAGGGATCAACCCGTCCAAGACAGAGTTGGTACTATTTACTAAGAAATATAAAATTCCGGTAGTTAGCCCTCCTACCGTGAACGGCATTAGACTGGCTTTTGCTGACAGAGCGAGATTTTTGGGCATAATCTTGGACGGTAAGCTCAGCTGGAAGCCTAACATTGTAGAAAGGGTAAATAAGGCTAATGTAGCCATTTACTCGTGTAGAAACGCCATAGCGAAGAAATGGGGTTTGAAACCAGAGCTGATACAATGGCTCTATACCGCAGTGGTAAGGCCTGTGCTGATGTACGGGGTGGGCGTGTGGTGGCCAGCTCTGGAAAAGGTAACCTACATAAGGATGTTGGAGAAGGTGCAAAGAACGGCCTGTATGCTTATAAGCGGGGCGCTTAGGACAACACCTACACGCGCTTTAGAGGTTATGTTCCATCTTATTCCAATCGAATTTTTTGGTAAGCAGATGGCAGCCAATGTGGCTACAAGGCTCTTGGCTGTCTCTCAGTGGAAGTGTCTTCAGGCGGGACACTCGACAATAGTTAGATCACTAGGGGAGGAACTGGTGAATCTAGATTATATTAAACCAACGTTGTGCTTCGATATAGGTTTCCGGATCATCTGTCCTTCTAGGGAATCCTGGAGGAATGGATCAATACTGGAAAACGAGGCACTGAAATTTTTCACGGACGGCTCTAAGCTAGACGGCAAAGTAGGAGCCGGAGTCTTCTGTGAGAAGCTCAATGTTAATATTTCTGTTCGTCTCCCTGACTACTGCAGCGTGTACCAGGCTGAAGTGGTGGCGATAGGGGAAGTCGTGACATGGTTGAAGCATAACGTGGTATCTGTTAGATATATCGCGATTTATGTGGACAGTCAAGCGGCACTCAGGTCACTAGAGGCGTTTCTCTGAAGTCACGGGTGGCGCTGGATTGCCGATCATCTCTTAATGAGATGAGCGAGTATTTCAGTATCCAGATAATTTGGGTCCCTGGTCACTCGGACGTCACGGAAACTGCAGGGCAGACGAACTAGCTAGGTACGGTACGACTCTCCAGATGCAACCGGAAAGGGCAGGTCTGGGGAGGCATATAGCAGCGCTCAAATTGACGCTCAGTAAAAAGGCAATCGCCTTGACAGATGAGAAGTGGACCAACACTCTCACGTGCAGGGTAGCAAAACAGGTTTGGCCAAAACTGGACCTGCGGCGCTCCAAGGCACTTGTATCTCTGGGAAAACGAGATTTAGGATTGGTCGTAGGGATACTGACAGGACACTGCCTTTTTGGGGAACATGCGAGAAGGCTGGGTCTAGAGACGAATGACTTTTGTAGAAGTTGTATGGACGAAGAGGAGGAAGAGACGTTAGTTCACTTCTTATGCTCGTGTCCAGCACTATCATACAAAAGACGTAAGTACTTGGGTGTGTACAACATGGACAGCCTTTCTGAACTCGCGGACTTTGGGGTGCGAGATATTTTACGCTACATCAGTAGCTCTGGTTGGTTTCAGCGGGAGTAAGGGGAGATTGGATCCCGTGGTATCACAATGGGCCTAAGTGTGCGATAGCAGCCACTCTAACCTAACCTAACCTAACCTTATTGAAAAACCATCTTTGGCAGCTAATCTAGCTACAATTTCACCTAAACTCTGCCTTTTCACATAATCAGCTTTATTTTTTATCAAATTAATCCCATGTATATTTTTAAGATGAGAAATCAGACCTCTTGTTGAAGACCCTCTTGTTTTAATTTTTTTTAAAACATTCTTTACATTTCGCTTCTTCAGCGTTAGATTTTTCAATGAAATTCCAAGCACCAGAATTTTTTTTTTCCCATGTTAACAAGTCAGTAAATTCAGTAGTTTAAATCTAAATATTTATGAAACCATGTAATGTATTGAACTCTATTTCCGGCATCCCTGTACATTTCCTTAATGAGTGAGTTCATTTATCTTTCTCGGAATGCCCATTTCGCAGAGTGCTTTCCAGGGGGCGATTTTGTTCAAAATTCGACAAGTTGACGAAATAACCGCAAGTAAATATGTAGTAGTGGTATGTGTGTTTGTGTTAGTGCGAATGTGCGTAATTTAATTTTCAATGTAAATATGCTTTAAATAAAATTAAATTTATTTAATTATTTAATTTTAGTTTTAAAATAATTTCTAATCTGTGTTTCTGCGAAAACAAAACATTCATTCGACATCGCATTGAAAAAAAATATGTATAGTTAAATTTTTTTTTTCTTAACACATTGACGCACGTTTTTTAAATGTGTGTGCTACTCAGGAACACATTTGATATCTTTTATGATTGCAATGATATTTCGTCGCGGAAAGGAATGTATGAGAATTGAAAAACATCGCGAAGAAGTTTGCGCGAACGTATTAAAAAACGAAAAAGTTGTATGACTGCTATATCAGTCATTTGCGCCAACGTGTTAACTCGCCACTCAAATACTTGGCGAGATGTCAAAAAAGAGTGACGACGAAAGGACATAAGCACCAAAAAACTGAACCGATTTGTACCAATTCATAATTTTTGATGCTTACATTCGCGAAAAACAAACAAACATAACCACTGAACTGAAAATTACACACACTAATATAAAATTGTATGTTATACTCCTTAGACGTATACGAAAACGTCATGTATTTTCTATCGAATTTTGAACAAAATCGACCCCCAGATCGCCCATCTATTGATTGAATCGAATGCGCGTTCAAAGTCCACGAAGACACTGAGAAAAAGAAAACTTGTATTTTTTAGACAAACAGTGTCGTTTTTAAAATTAAAAAGAAAATCTTTTTAATTTTAAAATAAATTTTTTAGCTAAGTTTGTTTATAAAATTTTAAAAATTTGATTTAATAACAAACAAATAATTTTTAACTTCAAAAAGAATTTCAAATTTTTAGAAATTAAAAACTTTGTTTTTCAATTTTACAAATCAAATTTTTTTTCTGTGTAACTATAGCGGTGAGCTCGATTCGTTTGATTGTTCATCGATAATATGAACGAATTGTGTTGATGTGGTTTTTACAGTTTGATTGTTGATTAATTCCGCTCTAGAATGCTCAATGGCCATTGCTAACACTTTCATTGTATTCTCTCTGTTCAGGAGGGAGATGCCTCTCCAAATTTTGCATTCTTTAAGGTCGCCTTTTTCCTTCGGAATTGTTATATAAAAAAGTCAAGCCTTCTTTCCATTTCTTTAGAATTCAAACAGTATTCCATGTTTCTGCTAATCATAATCGAGTAAGAGTTTTTGCCGTTACAGATGAGTCGCGATTTACAAATTCTGCTGGTATATTATCCATGCCAGCTGCTTTGTTATTATTTAGCCTCCGATGTCCTTGATGAAGCATTTCCATATATTTTACCTTGTTGGTGTTTTGTGATTATTAAGAGATTTTAAAACTTGTTTGCTCAGAAGAATTCTTTATCGGTCGTTGGTAAGTTTGTGAATTTTCTAGTGACTTTTTTTACACATTGAGAGTGCGCATGTTTCTATTTGCTGCTGCTGTTTCTACAGTTTCGAGAATGTCTTCAGCGTATTTTCTGCGATCATTTCATGCCATCTTTGTTACGGCCACCGTAATGAATATCAACGGAACGCGCCCTATTTTATATTATTTGTTACTTGTTGTAAATTATTTAATTAATAATTTACAATAAGCAAGCGAGCGATAATTAGAAAAAAAAGAAGAATGGAGTTTTTTGTTTTAGTTAAAAGAAAATCACCAAATGAATCGGAAGGAAAAAATATAAAATATTATCTTTGGAGAAAAGGACTTTTTATTTTGATTGAGAACAAACATAGTTCCAGAAAACCACAAGAGATGGGACCTTTAGAGAAAAAATTCAGTCTAATAAAAGAAATTTAATTGGAAACTAAAAAATAAAAATTCAGCCTAATAAGAAGAAGATATAAAAAAATCAGTCTAATAAAATAAAGAAATAGAGCGGTGTTGTGTCGAGAAAAGTTGAACAGAAGCACGTGTTGCACGAGGCAAAAGGCGAACAGATGGTAAGATATCAAAGGGCCGAATGTCGAAGGGCCGAATGTCGAAGGGCCAAATTTCAAAGGACCGAATGTGTCGAAGGGCCGAATGTCGAAGGGCCGAATGTCGAAGGGCCGAATGTGTCGAAGGGCCGAATGTGTTGAAGGGCCGAATGTCGAACGGCCGAATGTCGAATGGTCGAATGTGTCAAAGGGCCGAATTTTTTTTTGTTTTTAGAAATATATATTTTTTTATTTTTTTTAATAAGTTTTACATTTTTTTTATTTTTTGTACAAATACCTAATATCAGAAAGCTGATATAGGGCCGAATATCTCAACTGGCGCATGCCAAAATTTTCCTTCACCAAAATGTATCGCTGATTGGATACGTGGAATTTCATGAAAATCAAAAGATGAAAAATAGTAAAATACATAAATTCATAAGAAATTCATTTATGTTTAATAAAATTAAAATTACAAAATATTCCATAAAACAACAAATTTAACCCATCGACCCATTCGGCCCTTCGACATTCGGCCGTTTGATACATTTGGCCCTTCGACTCATTCGGCCCTTCGATATTCGGCTCTTCGACATTCGGCCCTTTGTACCCATTCCGAACAGATAAAGGGTAAGAAAATCAATGTTTTATGGTGGATAAAGTACATGCCAATTGAATGGGCTGTGCGTTGTGTACATATAGTTTTACGCCGTTTATTGGTGGTGAATCGATCCACACTAAGATGATTGAGTGAAATATGGGTTGAATTTTGTGTGAAAGAAATAAAATTGTTTGTGCATAAGAAATCTGAGAATTGCATGTACAGAAGTAGAATTTGTGTCCCGTTAACTATGAGCAAACGGATAGAGGATGAATGGAGTTAAAATTTATTTGAAAATGGTCACAGCAAGAGTTGCGGTCGTTATGTTAAGGAATTAATTGCACTAATTTTTGGTCTGTTGTAATTTTTCAGAGAAACAGTATGAACTTCGAGAACGATTCAAACATTCAATCGGAGAATAATGAAATGATTGCAGAAGATATAGGCTATGGTCATGGGCAATTGAATCAAGAACTATTGTATGTATATCGTTGGAAATATCAGACAGTGGAACCTTTGAGCTATTGTCCGGTGCTGATTTACGGGTACGAAAGGAAATATTAAGGCGGCATTTCGAGTTGTTCGAGAAAATGGATATGCTGTATCGTCAATGTAGCATTTTGATCACGAATGGTGTATACGTTGAAATTGAGAATAGATTCATGCCTTGGGTAGGATTCAGGATAAATAAGATGCCCTGGGTAGTAATGAGCCGAGTTGTAGTGCGTCGGTCTTTTATTAGCCCGAGGGTCGATTGCCGACAGTGATCAATCAGAAACCAGCAGACCCTCACAATTTGGGAAGTTTAATGGAACCCCGGCCAACTGGCCGTAAGAGAGCATAGGGAATTTTGGTTAGTGCATATGATTATAATTACCATGTTATTCATGCGGGATATTAGGGAGAATGTATACGGTGAAGAAGCAGATGCTGCAGGTAGTTGACCTACGCTTAACCAGCTTAAGCAGTTTTTTGATTGTTAATCAAAAGGCAGACGTGAAATTGAGGAGAATGACTTGATCGGTCATAAGGAACAACCTAGTAGTTATGAGGCCAGAGATGAGAGGAGTTGGCTACGTTGCTGGCGAAGATTGCGGCATGTTTTAATTCGAGACCATTGACGCCAATAAGTAATGATCAAACGGATTTATCGACATTAACACCGGGTCATTTTCTGACTGGCCATACCGATTATTACACCCTATGAAACATTACTAGCGGAAATACCACTGAACCGGTTTTCTGCTTACAGACAGAAATTACAAAAATCACAACAAGAATTATTTGCGAGATGGTCGCAACAATGTATCACCGAACAGCACCGTCGTAATAAATGGGCGAATAAAGGGAGATCGTTAAAAATTGGAGATATGTTGTTTGTTAAAATGAAATAATACCTCCTAGTCAATGGATGATGGCTAGAATCATCTAAGATGATAAAATTAGAATGTGCAAGGTGCAGACAGAGAAGAGTGAGCGAGTTCGTCCAATCACCCAATTATGTTTGTTACCAATGGACAATGAGGAAGTAACCACATCCGACGCTGGTTTTCCTTAGGGATTGTTAAAATAAGTTTTTCCTAGGCTTCCCCAGTATCCTTAGAGCAAATGATGGATGTTCCTGTAAGTTAGTTATACTGTGGTAAGTTGTAGAAGCGGTCAAGGTGGTTCACAAGCTGGCCAGGATGTTACGGCTACAGTAATGAATACCAACAGAACGCGCCTAATTTTATATTATTTGTTACTTGTTGTAAATTATTTAATTAATAATTTACAATAACCAAGCGAGCGATAATTAGGAATAAAAGAAGAATGGAGTTTCTTGGAGAGAGTACCGTCTTCATATTTGTTTCGATTTTCCGCCGGATGTTTCATTTCAGAACCTGTCGTTTCTATATATCTAATCCATGTTTTTGGTGTAGGTTTAGTAGGCGAAGCACATTGATGGCAAGTCTTAACGTCTTAACGTTGCTGCTATATTTGGTCACATTTCTGAACGATAGCGCAGGTCTCGTAACTTGAAAGATTGAGAGATTTGGAGCGTTGTTTCTTTATATATGAATGAATCCCTCTTTGTGGTTCAGTGTTCTTCACAATCTTCCAATGTTGAATTTCAACCGAGTAATTTTTGGGTGCTTCACTGCTGCTGCTGTTTTAATTTTGAATTTGAATATTATTACCAACCAGTTGGAGATCACCGTGTACGTCTGGTTTCTCTCATTGCTCTGACATCTCGTAAGAAGGGGATAGGAATTTCTTGTAAACCATAGTGTGTACATGATCAATTTGATTTTTGGTTCTTTCATCTGGTGATATCCTAAAGTGTATTGGGGTAAATTTTTGTGTGGGAATTTACTGCCTCCTATAGCTGATTGATATAGTAATCAATGATGAGTCAGTCGATGGGTCTTTCTCCATATTCTTTTTTGCAGAATGTATATTGTATAGCTTGTAACTGTTCGTAGAATTCGTCTTAAGTTTTTGTCATCTGCTTCTTCCGTAGGTGCAGCACTAAATTATAGTTTTATTTCTCTTATTGTCCACTGGAATTTTACTGATATTATCTTGCATCCGTCGTGTCACAAACTACAAAGTATCACTAGAAGACTCCAGCTGGTTGTGAATAAAAATACATTAGGCGTCTAATAAAATTCTTCTTGCCAAACACGATCACAAACGAAGAACTTCGGCAAAGGACCAGGCAAATCGAAATTGAGCACGAAAATTAAGAAACAAAAATGGAGGTGGACACATAACATAACACATTCTAAAAAGACGGAACAATGATATAACAAGCATACCACTGGAATGAAATCCGTATAAGGGAAAAGGAAAGTAGCACCAGGAAACCAGCAATAACCTGGAAAAGAACGACGCTAGCCGCAGCGAAACAACTCGGTAAAATATGAGGAGAATTGAAGCAATGGCCCCGAATAGAGTAAGATGCTCCAGGCTAGTAGACGCCCTATGCTACTAAATCTGAAATAAAGGACAAAAATGAACCAATTAAATACAACATTAAAACATTTCGGGTTCTACTCGTTCTTGACCAAGCTTTAGGTTATTTAATTTAATGCTAGCAGAACCGAAATCAAATATCGAACTAAAACCGAAATCAGAATGCAAAACAAGATCAATTGACATCTACAAATAATTTTAGACTGATTATGGCCTAATAAAATGACCTAATAAAAAAAATTCGCTCCAGTCGTTCTTACCAAGCTTTAGGTCAATAGACCTTGTTTTGCTAGCTTCTACTTCTGCCTCTGCTTCTACATAGTATCTTATGTAATGTAATGCTAGCAAGAACCAGCTAGCTTTAGCTTTAGCATTTTCGCTGTTTCCTCTATATGCTTAAACCACAAAACAATTCACAGCACTTCTTCCGATTTTCCTTAAGCACATAAATATCTTTCTCCTATGTATTGTCATTTTCCTATTATGGTTTGGCAAATTTTCAAACCAAATAAAAATTTTTAATTTTTCGTAAAATTTTTATTGCTATTTTATGTATTTTCATACATTGTACTCACATCGTATTGTGTATAACACATTTTCCTAGGCGAAAATTATGTTTTTCCACAAAACTTAATTTGAAAAATTAATTTTGAATATTTGATACGATTGTATGTGTGTGTGTGTGTTTGTGTTATGTACGCGACAAAACACATTGAACTTTAACATTTTAATAAATGTATATGGCATGCGGGGGGAGCTATACCTAATATAAATGTATCGCACACATGGGGGCCACCATCACCGCCTTCGCCGCCACACCAACCAAAATTTATTACACCGGGCCATTATAAAAATTCCAAACTCACAAAATTGATTTTAAACAACAACATCCCTTATTATCGTATATGTACCACGCGCACCATGCACAGATCAATTGAGGTACAACACGAAATTAACCAGAATGCGGTTTATATACGATCGCGTCTACCTCTCCGCATACACGCAGTCATTCCGAATTTACTAATTATGAAATATTGATTATGTGTTAAAAGTCCCGTTAAATAAAATTCCCAGATTCGGTGAGATTAACTCGATTTTTGTGTTGTTTTTCATCTTTGGAAAAATTAATGGATTCAGTCTTCCGGTGCGATGGGTAGATCGGCTATAAAAATTTTTTTTCCTCATTTTCATTTCGTGGAAAGAATTTTATTGATTTTTATAACAGAAAAATGTTTATTTTGATAATTTTTATATGATTTCAAATAAATAGTTTTTTTTTGTTCGTAGTTTATTTATTTTTATTTTTTTTTGTGGAAAATATATTTTTATAATGTTGAAATTTATTTAGATTTGGTTGGGTAAGAAGATGTACCAAATTTTTGATGATGAATCGATCGATTTACATTACACGATATAAAAAAATCAGATTGCTTGTTATGTGGTTTGGGACCTCATTACGTCATTTTGGAAAAATGTCAAAATATTGTTGGCAGTCGGGAAAACTATATAAAGGAGTTATGTCCGAAAAGATAAAAGAATAGACATAACCCGTGACAAAATTTGACAACAAGTGAAGAGAAATGTGAACCCCATTGGTGAGGAGTAGCGACGTCACGGCCAAGTATATTTTATGATTCTAATTGGCTTATTACACTTCATTTGTGTATTAGCAGTGTACCTAGAGTATCAGGCAGTACTGCTTGATGAGTCATTAAATTTATATTGACAGTTTCTTTTCCGACCTGTAGATGGCAGTAATCTTCATGAAAACTGTTGAAATTTAGAAATTTAACGAAATGTTGAATGAATAATAATATAGTAAATTAATTCTCACTGATGGTCCATAATATAACTTTTAATTGATATTATTGAGGAGTGTACTGCTATTTACAGTTCACGAAAAAAAATTATACAAAAACATATATCATTTATTTGATTGAACTGCCATCTATAGTCTAATATTGGAACCGTTGGCATAAAATAACCTCATATGGCAATATTTTTAAAGCAATGGGGCCATTACTTTCTAGGTGCACTGGTATTAGTAGCACACTGTAAAAATATATTTTTTAATGAGACATATTATAAATCAGAAAGAGATAAGAAGTATTCGTTATCCCTTTCTAAACGTATATCCGATTCTATTGGCTATTTTTCGAGTAATGCTTTGTAATGGCAAGGATTTTTCTAGAAACTAATAACTTCGATAAACCTCAGATTTCAGCTGTTTGAGTAATTTTATTTTCACTATTAACATAAAGATACCATAAAGATTGTTCTAAGATATGACCAAGAGGAAACAAAATCCATATGTACTAAGTATTAAACTTTCTGTATTCCAAGCCCAGTGGGCTCCCCGCTTCTCAATTTTAAATTTAATTTGTATCGTATGTCGAACTCACCTGTTTAAGTAGTTTGTTTTAGACTAATATCATGAGAGTGACAGGGATTCTTCTAAGATGTCATCTGGAGAAAATTTTCAGTAAAAGTCTATTTTGTGCAACAAGTAAATGCAAATGCTATCTTGCAACAAATACAGCAACAACCACAACTAAAGCAGCCGCCATTGCAAGTGATGTTACCACCATTTGAGAATTTCGATGCAAATAAAGACAATTTGGTGAGGGGGGGGGGGGGGGGTGTTTACACAAACAAAACACTATGCCATCAAATGCTTGTGAATTCCCATTGCTTGTGCCCCAAGAAAAACATGTTAGTAATCCAGCATCATTTCCTTTCAATATATTATCAAAGCGAAGAGCAAACAGTGGCTAGTTATGTTGCATTACTCCAGCGGCATACTCGTATAACTGAATGTTCATTATTGTGTCAACATGTGAATGCAACGCTGATTGTTCAAATATTTTTCTTCGAACACAATTCATTCGAGACATCAAAAATAACACGGTACGTTAACAACTCCTTCAATCTGAGGAGTTAGATTTTGAAAAGATTGTGGAAAAAGCGATATCTTTGGAAGCTTCTAAAATTGACAGCCGCGAATTCAATTCAAAACAACCTAGCAGCATAAATGATGTCAACAGAATTCAGTCCAGGCCCACAGGTTCTAATCATCGTAGGAATCGATTAACAAATCGTTCATCATCAAAACCATCAATGCGTTCAAAATCCAAAGTGAATTTCAACCAATTGGGCACGAGACAACCATAAGACAACAGAATGCCCCACTAACAGACATAACCTCAAATGCAATTCATGTGGTAAGAAAGGCCATGTGCAACAACAAGTTTGCATAAACACTTTAATGAAGTCATCAAACAACAATTCAATTAATAAAAATGATGGTCATGACGGCATGATCCACCAGCCCTATGGAATAAATCAGATTGTCGATATTCACAATAATCAGCATTACACTGGCAAAGGTGATGTTGGTAAATATTTCATAACAGTGCAAATAAATGGACGGTCTCAAAAGTTTGAAGTAGACTCCGGCGTAGGAATTACTTTAATTCCATGAAATCAATTCTAACAACTCAATATTACAACGACACTACAACCATCTTCAATAGCATTTCGATCTTACACAAAAAACATTGTGATTCCTGATGGTAAAATGATGAGGTAAAATAGAAAGATCGTCGGTCGGTACAGGAAATGTACGCGGTACCCAATGAGTATGATGTTCTTTTGGGACGTATTTGGATCAGACACTTAAACTTCAACCTCCAGCAAGTCTAGGTGTTAACAAAATAAATGCTCAAATTAATCATTTAAATTCAATCATAGATATTATCAATAATTTTCAACAAATTTTTATTCAAAAGGTGGGTTGTGTGCCAAATTTCCAAGTTACGCTTCAACTTCGAAAATATGCTAAGCGAGTTTTTTACAAGGAACATGAAGTTCCATGTGCACTTCGTGATTGTGTCGACAAAGAGCTTAACGATTTGCAAGCGTCCGGAATTATTTCCAAAGTTGAAAAGAGTGCCTGACGGCAAACAAAGGATCAAGATTCTTCTCTCATATCTGCTTCTTCGAGTATGTCAAGAATCGTGTGATATTCAAACGATCTCAACCCATAGAGGGACATACAAAGTAAATCGAATTTCATTTGGAATAAAAACGGCGAAATCATTTAATTCAATGTCTAAAACGACTAAAAGAACCTGATCTACACCTCAACAAAAGTAAATGTTGATTTTTTCAAACTCAAATCGAATATCTGGGTCACGTTGTTCAATTTAATAAAATTTCAAAATCGCCAGCGAAAATTCAAGCTATTCAATCAGTCAACATGCCACGTCCAGCTACACCAGATGATGTTAGAAGATTTTTAGGTATGGTTACCTACTACTCCAGATTCATACCGGATTTATCTACAATCACGTTTCCATTACGTCAGCTACTTCAAAAACACACAAAATTTTATTGGTCGTCAAATTCTGAATCAGCGTCTCTAAAACTTAATAACGTCATCTCCAGCGATAAGGTTTTAATGCCTTTTGATCCCGAACTACCAGTAATTGTAACATACGACGCAAGTCTTACGGGCATTGCTGGGGTGCTCTCGCATATGGTTAATGATACTGAACATCCGGTCGCATTCGCATCCAGATTGTTAACATCAGCTGAAAGGAATTATAGTCAATTAGAGTGAGAAGCTCTAGCAAATATATTTACAATTAATCACTTTTTTATGTACTTTTTCGGTAGGAAATTTCAACTGGTGACCGACAATCGTCCACTAACTCGGATTTTTATCAGCACAACAAGATGCCTGCAATAAAATCGTCGATATTACTGCGTTATGCCGAATTCCTGTCGAGTTTTAACTACGAAATAGTTTACACTTTTTATATACCACACTAACGTCGATTGTTTATCTCGTGCAACGCAGCTAGTGAGAAAACTGTCTACAGAAAAAATCATAAACGAAGAGGTAGTAAATGAATTATGTTCTTTATCAATTTTCGATATCTCAAACGAATACGTAAACACGGAAGCATTGGCATCAGAAACGGCTAAAGATCCAGATCTTTCTAAAATTTTGTCAAATTTACTCAACTCCGATGAAAGTGAAGATATCTATACACTCAATAACGGCATTATCTTCAAGGGTCAACGAGTTTTAATTCCGAAAATTCTTCACCCTTAAATTCTTCAAGAACTTTATAACGTGTATGTTGGGTTGCTGCAGAAGTGAAGTAAAGCGCAGCACTTAGTAAATTAATAATAATTTTAAAATAACAATAAAAAAATAAAAAAACAAAATTTAGTTTAATTTTAAAAATTAATAAAGAAATTTTATTTTAGAAATAATTAGTTGCCGAATGTTGATCAGCGGCTGCTGCTTCTCCAAAATTCCAAAACTGATTAAAAAAACTTTTAAATTTTGTATAGCTTATATACAAAATTTTAATGCAAGCTGGATGCAATAAAGTCATTGATCCAGTGCTTTCGCTATTTGGTAAACAAGCTAATAAAATATTGAATTGCAGCAATAAAGCCTGGTTTATTGCCCTTGATCCAATATTGTTGCGTTTTGGTAAACAAGGCCATAAAAGTTGGTTGGTTACCAATTTGTTTGGATAATAGACGTACGTACGCCTATGAACACTATTGCAATGTTAAATTTACTTTGTAGTAATTGCCACGCCATCATGTTACGATGCATTAAATAATTGTGTCATTGGTTATCACAATCATTTAATGATGAAGGGGGGGCATCTATAATAAGATTTTAACAACTGCCGTACCATCGCTTAATTTGTATATTTTGTGTCTTGGTTATCACAAAATATGATGGTGGCATCTATGATGCAATTACAATATTGTTCGTTTCAATGTTTGATAACGATCTTGATTGTCATGCCAATCGGTATGATAATGGAAGTTGATAATTTTGTAATGTGTACAAAATTGATTTGTTGTATGTACCGATTTTGTATGGAGACTGTTGTTGCATATTCTTATGGAATATGTTTATTTATACGGAGAATTGTCCGTTGATAAATAATTCAGTCGACGGAGAATTGTCCGTTTGTGATTAAGTATATTGTGCGGTGTTTCTTGTAATTAAAGAAACAGGCCGCTACATCACTCCCTCCTCAGTGAAAAGGTCCCTCCTTTTGTGGGTTTTTGTGTCCTCCAGCGTTTGTGGATGGAGTTTTGGGAATTATACTATTATAATGATGTATGATCGTTCTAATAGTAGCGGTGATGTAACTTGTTTACCAGCAAAAATTGTTTGATGATAGTAAATGTATCATTGGTGGCGATGTATGATCGTCATATGAAATATATGGTCTTGATGTCTACCAGCGATTGTGGTTGGAACTTATGAATTGGAGTTTATTGTTTGAGTTGAGTGAAGTTTGTGTTAGCCAAAAATGCGGACAGTTTTCTTCACTCCCGATATTTGATCGGGTGAACTCAGTATTCCATAGACTGGTTTGAGTCTATCAATAGAGACAGATTGTTGCTTGTCTCGGATTTGCAAAACAAAGTGCTTACGAAGTCGTCGTATCACTTTGTATGGGCCTTCATATGGTGGGGTGAGGCCAGTGCGAACTTTGTCTACTCGTACGAAAACGTAGTCACAAGTTTGCAGTGACTTTGGTACGAATATGTCGCTTTGATTGGTTTTGCGCGTGTCCGTTGGGATGAGCTTGTTCATCGTGGAGCGCAATTGATCAATCACTGTGTCAGTGGTTACCTGAGATGTAAGTGGATGTCCCACAAAGAATTCTCCAGGTAATTTGATCGTCTGACCGTACACCAGTTCTGCTGGTGTACATTTTAGGTCATCTTTAACTGTTGCTCGGATTCCCAACAATATGATTGGGATCTCTGAGCTCCAGTTTACGGTATTTGCACGAGCTTTTAGAGCTGTTTTTAGTTGGCGGTGAAAGCGCTCAACCATACCGTTTGCTTGAGGGTGATAGGCAGTTGTTCGTATTCGATGTGAGCCTAAGAGTTGCAAAAGCTCAGCGAATAGTTTTGATTCGAACTGTGTGCCTTGGTCGGTCGTTATTTTGGCCGGAACGCCGAATCTAGAGATATAGTTCTCGACGAGCGTTTTTGCTATTGTTGTTGCGGAGATGTCCTTTATGCAGTAAGCTTCAGGCCACCGCGTAAAACGATCAACGCAAGTCAAAATGTATGAAAATCCATTAGATGGTGGAAGTGGTCCAACAATATCTATATGGATGTGCTCAAATCTACCTGGTGGAATTTGAAAATTCCCGTGAGGTGATTTAGTGTGACGTTGCACTTTACATTTTTGGCAGGATAAACAAGATTTCGCCCATTGGGTTACGTCTTTGTTCATACTAGGCCAAAAGTATTTTGCAGTGACAAGTTTACGAGATGCTCGTACACTTGGATGAGAAATATTATGCAGAGTGTCGAAAATAGTTCGACGTAATGCCTCTGGAATGTACGGGCGATTGTTGCCTGTAGATATTTCACAATAAACTGTTAAATCGGCTAATGGAAATTTATCTAATTTCCATTTGGAAGTGCGCCGATGTGTAGAACTAGAGAGTAACTTCTGTAGTTCTTGATCGCTAGCTTGTGCTTTTGCGATTGTTGTAATGTCGTAGCGAGTTGCTACGGAGGCAAGTTCGTGGTCAGACGTCCGAGAAAGTGTGTCGGCGACCACATTGTCTTTGCCATGTATGTGCTGTATGTCTGTCGTAAACTGAGAGACATAATCTAAGTGGCGTGCTTGCCTTGGGTTTCGCTCCGCTTTAGAGGTAATTGCTCTAGTAAGCGGTTTGTGGTCGGTGAAAATAGTAAATTCCCGACCCTCGACAAAATAGCGAAAGTGCTTAATTGCTTGGAAAATTGCAAGCAATTCGCGGTCAAATGCCGAATATTTTCTTTCGGCATCTGATAATTTCTTGGAGAAAAATCCAAGAGGTTCCCAAGTGCCTTTATTTAATTGCTGTAAGACACCGCCTATTGCTGTGCTAGAAGCATCAGTAGTGATGCTGTATTTTGTTGCATTTAGCGGATGCGCTAAAAGAGCAATATTTTCTAAGCACTTCTTGAGCTGAAGGAATGCATTTTGACATTCTTCAGGCCAAGAAAAATTTTGAGGCGTTTTAGGTCTCTTGAGAAGTGTTGCCAATTGTGAGTGAATTGGGGCAAGTATCTCAGCGAGTTTTGGTATAAATCGGTGGTAGTAGTTTACCATACCGACAAATTGTTGTATTTGCTTTATGTTTTGTGGTGCAGGGAATTCCCTAATTGCATTAATTCGTCCTTCGGACGGCAGAATGCCATTAGGAGTAATTTTATGACTGAGGAAGTCAAGATTGCTTGTCCCAAACACACATTTTGCTGTGTTAATATTGACGCCATAATTTGACAATTTTTGGAAGAGTTGTTCCAAATGGAGTAAGTGTTGCTTCTCGTCTCTAGATGCTACGAGAATATCGTCAATATAAACAAAAACGAAATCGAGATCTCTCACGATTTCGTTGATGAAACGCTGGAATGTTTGCGCAGCATTTCTGAGACCAAATGGCATTCGAGTGAATTCGAATAAGCCAAATGGTGTAGTAATTGCGGTTTTATGTATGTCGTCAGGAGCAATTGGAATTAAATGATATGCCCTGACGAGATCTATTTTTGAAAAAATTGAACATCCATGTAATTGCATGGAAAAATTTTGAATGTGGGGAATAGGGTAACGGTCAGGAATAGTGACAGCGTTAAGCCTTCTGTAGTCCCCACATGGTCTCCAGTCGTTGTCCTTTTTCTTCACCATGTGTAATGGACATGATATTGCTGAAGAAGAAGGTCGGCAGATTCCTAGTTCCACCATGTGTTGGAATTCTAGGAATGCTGCTTTGTGCCGAATTGGATCAAGTCTACGTGGTCTCGCAAATGGTAAATGGCCTGTAGTCACAATGTGGTGTACTACATTATGCCTTACCGGAGAGTTGTAGTTTGGTGGAGCTGTTAAAGAAGCAAATTTCTTTAACAATGCTCCATAGCCATTGTTGATTATGTAGAACAATGGTGATGGCGTATCAACGAGTGCTGATGTTGCGTTGATAGTAAGCTTAGTGGATGGATCAATCAGTTTGCGATTTTTCAAATCCACTAATAAACCGAATTTCGTTAGGAAATCCGCGCCGATAATGGGGCGATTGACATTGGCAAGAATAAATGCGTGTTTAAAAGAACGTCTTAAGCCAATGTCAACGTTAAGTAATTTTGTACCAAAAGTATTTATTATGGTACCATTTGCTGCTGACAGAACTAAATCGGGATTGCGATTTGTTCCGCAGCGATAATATTTATGATACGGGATTACGCTGAGGTCAGCGCCGGTATCAACCAGAAATGTGATACTGTTTTCTAAATCCCGGATAAATAAGCGGCTGTGCTGCGCTTGTCTTAAGTCTGCCGCTGCGACCTTAAGACTTAATAGTTTGGGGAACCGGTAATTGCTGGTTCTTTGTGTTGGGTAACAAAATTGCATGGTTTGATGCATTTAGATGCTTTGCTACCAAATCGACCGTGATACCAACACCAGTTTTGTGGAGATTGGTATCCATTCGCTCGTGAATTGCTTGGGCGATTTGAACTTCCCTGATGAGTGTTAAATTGCCTGTTTCTCGAAGGAGAAGGTGTACGTCTCCAGGGAGAAGGCGATCGCGAGGGTTGTCGCTGTGTGTGTTGCTGTGTTTCGAGTCTTGCTAACCTGTCGCTTAGCCTCTTAATGGTATTCTCAAGCTGTGTAATTGCTGAGGTAGCTATTCGTAGCTCAGAATTAGGCTTAAGTTTGTTGTGTTGGATCGAACTCAAAGTCTGAGTTCGACTGCCAACTAGATCGTGCAGCTTGTCGGCAATGTCAGCGAGATCCTCTTCTTGTTTATCTTGCTGCGGGATCAGCGCTGTTTGTATGTAGTCAGGGAGTTGCCTGATCCACAATTTCGTAATTACGTTGGTTGAAAAATTCTTTTCAGCCAACGACTTGATCTGATGCAAAATATCGGATGGTTTTTGATCACCAATCTCGATTTTACTCAGTATTGTCTCCAATTTCCGTTCTTCGGAAATGGAGTATCGATCAACTAAGACTCTCTTAATTGTTTCGTACTTCTCAACAGGTGGAGGATCTTGCAATATATAATTAATCTTCTCCGCCTGTGTTGCCGTTAGAGACCGTACAATATGCGCAAACTTCTGTTTGTCGTTTGTAATTTTGTTCGCGTCGAACATTATTTCGGCCGTCAAAAACCAACTTTTAGGATTTGTCTCCCAGAACGCTGGTAACTTCGTCAATTGTTTTGACGAGGCTATCTCAGGTTCATCAAGTTGCTTTTGGTCCTTCTCTTCGTTATGTGCCATGTTGGCTTATGAGGACAATGAAAAGCTTTTGCTTTTATATTTTGTTTTCACACACTTAAAAAAAATATTTAATCGCACTTAAAAAAAATCTTTGGTTGTAGTGGAGAAAAAAATATTTTTTTGTGAATTTTTAGAAATAGTGTCGGAATGGGCACGTATTTCTAAAAAGCGACCAGGGGAATTGTTACGATTTATGAAAATAGTGCGCTTACGACTGGTGCGGGCATAGGCCACTATTTCATAAAACTCGTTTTATTTAATATTTTAAATTTGAAAAAAAATAAAACACTGCACATGCACTTTTTGATTTAAATTTTTCAACTTTATTTTCACTTCTAAAAAAAATATAAAAAGTTAAAAACTTACGTGAAACGTACGGTAAAAACCGTCGTCGGGGTCACCAGATATAACGTGTATGTTGGGTTGCTGCAGAAGTGAAGTAAAGCGCAGCACTTAGTAAATTAATAATAATTTTAAAATAACAATAAAAAAATAAAAAAACAAAATTTAGTTTAATTTTAAAAATTAATAAAGAAATTTTATTTTAGAAATAATTAGTTGCCGAATGTTGATCAGCGGCTGCTGCTTCTCCAAAATTCCAAAACTGATTAAAAAAACTTTTAAATTTTGTATAGCTTATATACAAAATTTTAATGCAAGCTGGATGCAATAAAGTCATTGATCCAGTGCTTTCGCTATTTGGTAAACAAGCTAATAAAATATTGAATTGCAGCAATAAAGCCTGGTTTATTGCCCTTGATCCAATATTGTTGCGTTTTGGTAAACAAGGCCATAAAAGTTGGTTGGTTACCAATTTGTTTGGATAATAGACGTACGTACGCCTATGAACACTATTGCAATGTTAAATTTACTTTGTAGTAATTGCCACGCCATCATGTTACGATGCATTAAATAATTGTGTCATTGGTTATCACAATCATTTAATGATGAAGGGGGGGCATCTATAATAAGATTTTAACAACTGCCGTACCATCGCTTAATTTGTATATTTTGTGTCTTGGTTATCACAAAATATGATGGTGGCATCTATGATGCAATTACAATATTGTTCGTTTCAATGTTTGATAACGATCTTGATTGTCATGCCAATCGGTATGATAATGGAAGTTGATAATTTTGTAATGTGTACAAAATTGATTTGTTGTATGTACCGATTTTGTATGGAGACTGTTGTTGCATATTCTTATGGAATATGTTTATTTATACGGAGAATTGTCCGTTGATAAATAATTCAGTCGACGGAGAATTGTCCGTTTGTGATTAAGTATATTGTGCGGTGTTTCTTGTAATTAAAGAAACAGGCCGCTACAACTTCATCATACTCATCCTGGAATTACAAGATTGAAACAGCTCGCCAGTTTCCTAGTTCAATCAAAACCGGCAAAAGCCCCACTGCTACAGTGGGAGGGACTAGCTGAAAACTGGGAAAGGATACATATCGACTATGCAAGACCCTTCCAAGTCATTTTTTTTCTAATCGACGTTGGTTCAAAATCCAGATGGGCAGAGGTGCAAATCATACGAGATGCTCATACGACACAAACGTCAATAAATCTTCTCTCCGACATTTTTGCTACTGTTGGTTTTCCGGTAATAATGGTATCCGATAATGCAACCATCTTTGCTAGTGATCAATTCAAAATGTACAAAACTGGTATTTTTCAAAAACTTATTGCTCCAGGTCGTCCTAGTACAAATGGGTTAGCAGAACGCAAAGTACAAAGAATAAATTGAAAGCGATGTCATCAGAACCAGGTTTCCTACACAAGAAAGTCAATGAAATTATGCAACGTTATCGCGCAACACCATACAATTCAGGAAAAAGTCCAGCAGAATTATATTTCAAGAGACGTATTCGAATCCGTCTTGGAGCATTGAAATCGCCTATAAATTTAAACCTTCAAAATATATTCTAGGGGTGCGACAAATAAGTGTGGGAGAAAGAGTTCAAGTTGTGCACACTCGAAACAATAAAACAGTATGGAAGAGGTACAGTTCTACGAAAATTTGGAGAACCTCATTATGTTGTACAACTTGATGATGGCTACGCACTAAAACGACATATCGATAAATTAAAATCTAAAAAAGTTGAACAACGTAAAGTTCATTTTTCTTCAGATATTGTAACTACCACGTCTACACAAAATACCAACGACTATAGTCAACACCAATTCCGAACCAACAGTTCCTCAAAATCAGCCTTAGTCGGAGAGTCAAGAAACCGAATTCTCGAGTAGATCTAAACGTGTACGCAATAGACCTTCCTATTTAGGAGATTACATTTCCAATTAAATAATTATTAAATTTCAATCGATGTCAATTTAAAAAAAAATATTAGATTTCATGTGGGAGATTGTTATGTCCCATCATAATGATAAAACGGTCTGGCAACACTGCAGATGATAATGTAACTGTCACATTGTTTTATGAACCAACTTAGTTGTAACTTCACTTGTAATAAAGCACACGAAAGAATACAACGCGTCTTTTCAATTCTAATGTTATTTTCTGTGGCACAAAAATCTTGATCCATTTTTGATCAAAATGGCTTATTTGTTTACATTTTTTGTCTTTTTATTTTTTGATTATGGGGGTCAATTCGCGTTCCATGAAATAATGAAAATGAAAAGTGGTTTTCATTTGCAATCTAGGTAGTTTGAATTATTTGCACGTAATTTTAAATTCCACTGTGTGAAATCATAATTTCTTATGGATAATTCAAACCTACTCGATTGCAAATGAAAAAAAAACATGGATCAAAAATAAAATCCAAAAAATTTGTTGGATTTTTTTACAATATCACAATATGTGTGAGTAAACGTAAAAAAAAATCCAACAAATTTTTTGGATTTTAGTTTTGATCCAGAATCAAAAAATAAAATGACAAAAAATGTAAACAAAAAAGCCATTTTGGACCCTATTAAAGTTAGCCGACTCAAGCCGAAAATGTCGATAATGTAGATTCAAACTAATCAAATGAAAATGGCAGCCGATTTTTGTCGGTAACATCCCATCCGAAAAATATCGATAATGCAACCAACTAAAAATTGTAAAACAAATTTTCATTCGAAAAAATTAAAACTAATATACCAACCTAAAATTTTCTAAGTGCCAAATTAGATTTTTAGGGGGGTAAGGCGTGAATTGCCTCTATAGTTACAAGTTTGGAGAATATTTTAAACGGCACTTTATCTAATAAATATAATTTAAAAACGACAGGTCAATTTTCATGTGGAGAGTTCGGGAAAACTTGATCGAATATATCGCACAAACAAAATTTAAAAATTTCTAAAAATTGACCGTTTAAAGTGTCACGGCTGAAAATAGATTCAAATGAAAGGTCTTATTGATGATCATACCTGGAAAAAATTTCAGGTCGATTTCTATGTTGGAAGTCCGGGAAAACTCGATCGAATATATCGCACATACAAAATTTGAAAATTTCTAAAAATTGACCGTTTACAGTGTCATGGGTAAAAATAGATTCAAATGAAAGGTCTTATTGATGATCACCTCTGGAAAAAATTTCAGGTTTATTTCCATGTGGGGTGTCCGGAAAAATTCGTTTTAATAAAATATATAAAGTGTTTATAAATCCACAGAAATACCCAGACGAATAATGCCGTTAATGCAGATTAAATATTAAAAAGATTAAATGAAAGCCGATTAATATCGACAATGCAATTACAAATTCGATATATTCGATCGAGTTTTCCCGGACTCCCAACATAGAAATCGACCTAAAATTTTTTCCAGGTATGATCATCAATAAGACCTTTCATTTGAATCTATTTCCAGCCATGACACTTTAAACAGCCAATTTTTAGAAATTTTCAAATTTTGTGTGTGCGATATATTCGATCAAGTTTTCCCGGACTTCCAACATAGAAATCGACCTGAAATTTTTTCCAGGTATGATCATCAATAAGACCTTTCATTTGAATCTATTTCCAGCCATGACACTTTAAACAGCCAATTTTTAGAAATTTTCAAATTTTGTGTGTGCGATACATTCGATCGAGTTTTCCCGGACCTCCAACATAGAAATCGTCCTGAAATTTTTCAGGTATGATCATCAATGAGACCTTTCATTTGAATCTGTTTGCAGCCATGACACTTTAAACAGCCAATTTTTAGAAATTTTCAAATTTTGTGTGTGCGATATATTCGATCGAGTTTTCCCGGACTTCCAACATAGAAATCGACCTGAAATTTTTTCGAGGTATGCTCATCAATGAGACCTTTCATTTGAATTAATTTCTAGTCATGACACTTTGAACGGTCAATTTTTTGACATTTTCAAATTTTGTGAGTGCGATATGTTCAATCGAGTTTTCCCGGACTTCCAACATAGAAATTGTCCTGAAATTTTTTCCAGGTGTGTGCATAAATAAGACCTTTCATTTGAATCTATTTCCAGCCATGACACTTTAAACGGTCAATTTTTAGAAATTTTCAAATTTTGTGTGTGCGAAATATTCAATCGAGTTTTCCCGGACTCTTCACATAGAAATCGACCTGAAATTTTTGAAGGTTTTCTTGATTTGTGCCATCTAGTTTTGTCAGTAATAAAATAGTTTTTTATTGTAATTTAAAAAAAAATTAATTTTGAGTGATATACGATAATGAATCGAAATAAATATTTTTGATTTTAAATGAAATTTCTGTTTAACACCCAAATTATTTATCTGCTTTATCGATATTTTTCGGCTGACTATTTATATGAATCTGACTTACCGACTTTGACAGGCAGGTTGATTTGCATCTGCATTATCGACATTTGCGGCTGATACAATTTGGTTATTATATCTAAATCTGCATTATCGACATTTTTCGGCTAGCGCTTTAATCGTCACATCCGAATCTGTATTATCGACTTTTTCGGCTGATATTTTTAATCGTTACAGCCGAATCTTCATTATCGACATTATTCGGCTGGAGCGAGTCGGCTAACTTTAACAGTATCCATTTTGGATCAAAAATGGATCAAGATTTTTGTGCCACAGAAAATAACATAAGTAAAACATAATAAACAAGTTATTACAAAATCAGACTAAAGGTTCAATCACAATGGCACCGCACCGCTCCGTTTCGTTATTCAGTCAAAGTAGGAAATGTCACATTACATGTGATTTAAATCGTAAAACGGATATGCAAACACAATGGTCGGCGCAGAACGGTACGTGCGGAAGAGATAGGCCAACTTTCTACATTTTCGGATAACATAACCTAAACAATTTTTTCACAGGCATACAACAAACTTATTTTCAATATTACCGGTGACAAAAAATAAATTTATTTTAAAAATAGAATTTCGAATTGTGGAATTCATTAAAAAATTAAAATTTAATATCGAAGGTAAATTTTATACAGAATTAACTGGATCAATTTTACGAAACGGCGCGGAAACATTGTGTTTGACAATCCGTAAAAGCGGCTTGACACGGTGTGGTGCGGCGCGGTGCGGTTTCGTTGTGATTGAACCTTAAAGCAAACGAAACGTTTCGAAATTGTTAAGAATACACGAAAGTTACGGGAGAGTCAATATAGAGTATTTTGATAATCGTCGAAAAGCCGCTTATAATTATTTATAAAGTAGGATCTTGTTTTTATAAAAAACAAAATCACTGGAGCTGAACGAAAGAAAATATACCGGGCAGAAATTAACAAATAATTGGCAGCCGATCGCTTTGTCAGAAATGGCTGAATAAAGTAAAATAAGTTAAATTAAATTTTTTTTATTTGTATTAGACTGACATCTATGTTTAGAGATTTGTGTTATTATTATTATTATTATTATTATTATTATTATTATTGCATGAGGTGAGGAACACTTTTGTGACCTATAGGTATTATAATACAAAAATCTCTTGTATTTTAGTATGAATTAAATAACGGAATTCAATACATGAGCCGCATTTACTAGTTTTCCGTTTCAAAATAAGCATTATCCAGATAATTTTTATCTTGAACAGCAGTATGTTGTATATATCAAACAATTTGTTCTATTGAAAAAGCATCTTGATAATGTAAAGTGCTTCATTTACTGTTATATCAATGTATTAGCATCTCTCATTAAAACAAATCCTAATAACATGACATAAATAATGTTAAAATCTTATAAGTGAAAAGGCCTATTGAAATTGATAAATGACAATTTCCATAAATACAAACATCATGTGACCTATAAAAATGGAATTCATTCTGTTTCTGTGTAAATATGATGACGCCAGACCTTTTTTGTGCTTTGCATGCTAAAACGGAAAAAAAGATTCAAGTTCTAAACAAATTGCCGAGCTCTTTTCACTCATCGTATTTGTACACAGCCAAATTAACTCATCATAGCAAATAAAGCAACATTTATTATTTCATCCTTCTCCATCAGCACATCATCTCATATCTTTGAATCCTGTGTATCCTTTTATTTTTTTGTATGTATATACATATTATGCTGCTTTTAATGCATTTCATTGTAAAAGAATTTAGAAAAAGGATTCCATTATGTAAACATATATGTAAAAATATTTTTTGCTGTTGTTGTATTTTAACATGTACATATTAAGGATATAAATTATTTTATTCAGATACAGTAGTCATGACCATTTATATGAGGCATTCGTATTTAGATCAAAGATAATGAATAATGAATTATTAAAGTAAATTACTTAGCAAGGATTTTTTGTAACAAAATATTAAAAAGGATTTCCACCTTTACGTAAATAAAAGGTAATTGAATATAAAGTACTGCTATCGGAGCAATTAACAAGCGGGGATGGGAGTCGGTTCATACTCTAATCAAAATAAAAAAATTTAATTACTGACGGTCGTAATGTTCAATTTAGAAACCCCTCGTCGTATACACATATACCATAATTCTCCTGGACAATTAAAATTTGTTGAGATAACAAAACAACAGGCGATTTTAACATGCATGGTATATCCTAATCAATACGAGTATTGTCCGATTAAATTTATTTTATTGTCCAGGATACCTCCTGTACATGTAAGATAAAGAATGATTGCAGTTTATATTGATGTGGTGAGGGGAATAGCACGAGCAGTAGAATAAAGGACAATAATTGGTATGTATAAATTGTATTGAGTAGTTTTGTCCTAAATACATAGTTTGTTGCAAATGTCGATTTAAAATATGTTTTTTGAAGTTGACAGAAGTGATTACTAGCTATTTTAAAAAACGAGGTTTATAACGTTTTGAAACGAACGGTAAACAGAATGAGGTGTATAGTTAGAAATAAAATAATAGCTGTCTTTACTTGATAACAATTTAATTTGGATTTATTTGATTCCCAAAGAAACAGCAAAACGAATTTTTAGATGTAGCTTTGTTTATTGGGTTGGTAGCAGACAGTTGTCTTAATTTGTTAAATTAAAAATTTAACAAATAAAATAAACGACGTGCACAATAACAATTACACTGTTTTTGATGCGAATATGAAATGTCACTTTACCAGGTGACAACATTTTAGAATAAAATATAAAAAATACCAACTACGTCGACATCTTTCGGCAAGTACGAAAATTAAAAATTGGAATTGGATTTAAATAATTCTAAAAAAAATGGATTTAACTAATTCCATTTAGGGATTGTTCGGTGCAATTGTTGTTGTAAATGTCCCAAGTAAATACAGCTAATATCAAATTTCGCCTGAAATACGCTAAAAATAAAACACGATACACACCAAAAATGTTATATTTTCGAAAAAAGATTAAACCGAGAGCTTATTATAGAAAAGTGAATTTCCTAAACTTTAGGAAATGAGAAAATAATAATTTAATGAAGAAATTCGAAAGTAGGATCATTGGCCCCGAAAAACATAGTGGCTGAATTTGTGCTGACTCAAAATTGGTTGGATGTGGATGGACGAACGAATCTAACATAAAGTGTCCTAGAAACCAATGAACATTGTATTTCGTTGGCCTTTAGAACAGTTTTCTTTGTCGTTGAATTAAATTGTTATTGGTTGGTTTCTTCGTTCAATTATAAATGGACAATTCTCCGTAAAAATAATCATTCCAAATGAATGTACAACAACTTATTGTACATACAAATTGTTTTTAAATTAAACACAATCGGTACAAAACTATCCCAATTTATTTTAGAAAAATTAATAACAAAACAAACGATTGAATGCAATAGTATTGTAATCAAATCATAGATGTCCCTCATCATCATTTAAATGGCAGCTGTTACTATTAAATAATCGTTGAAATTGTATTCAGTAGCGTACGTCATACGGTTAAAATAATTTGGTAACCAGTTAAAACCAAATTTGGTTTTGATTCAATTTAAAGTTTTGAGATGTATTTACTAAAACGAAAATACTGGTTAAAACTGGATCTTAGTAACATCTCACAGCCGCAGCTCACCAACCGCAGTCCAAGATAAAGTTTTCTTTAAATAAATTAAAATTTAGTTTAAAATTAAATTTAAAGTGTTTTTATTAATTATAATATTTAAAAAAACAACGTTATATCTGGTGACCCCCGATAACGGTTTTTACCGTACAGGTATTTTGGAACGAGTCTGTCTTGTAATTTTAGATTTTTGACAATCGATACAAGATCTTGCCGAATGGGAGCATTCTTTATTCATCGATGGCCAAAAATATTTAGATATGTGAAGCTCTAATGCCCGGATGCGCCAACTTATGAACGTTATCAAATATTTCACGTCTAAGTGATTCAGGTTGAACGAGGGCCTTGTTTGAGATGTTTTGCACAATATTGTTACAGAGTTATGCGTGGATGGATTCCACAGTGAAACACATTTTTTCAGTAAAAAATACTGGGAAACCGAAAAGAAAAGTGTATATTTAAATTACGTTGGAGCGACACAGGCAGCAACTTTTGTTTGTTTTTTTTTATAGCAAAATTTATAGTCAAAATAGTGGCAGATTGAGGGAATAAAGGCTTAAGTGAGGGAAATGTTGCCATAAAAAGTATGAAACTCACCAATACTTTTTATGGCAACATTTTTAACACACTTTGAAAAAATAGTATGCGATGAGAAATAATTTTCGCACACTACGACAAGTTTATGGTTGGTTGAAAAAATAGTATAGACAAATGTCAAGAGAAAACGCGGGGAAAAAAATGAAACGCAGGATAATTTTTTGTGCGGCTACGTACAACACGTTCATTGTAGGGCAAAATACAATTTTGAAAATTTTTTGTTTAATTAAAATCGTTTATTTTCAAATTTTTTAGGTTATGTTGCCCAAACTACCACTATTTTGACTATTAATTTTGCTCTAAAAAACAAACAAAAGTTGCTGTCTTTGTCGCTCCAATGCAATTTAAATATACTCTTCTCTTTTCGGTTTCCCAGTATTTTTTACTGAAAAAATTTGTTTCAGTAGTAACGAATACTGAAAAACCGAAAAGAGGAGAGTATACATATTAAAATTATGTTAGAGTGACAAAGACAACAAATGTTGCCATAAAAAGTATTGAGTTTTATACTTGTTATGGCAACATTTTCCCCAGTAAATTTTACTGAAATTTTTGTTTATTTCGTTTTGGTACGCTGCGAAATTATATATTTATCTAGCTCTTTTTTTACTGAAAAAATATGTTTCATTGTGGAATAAAGGCTTGACAAAGGCCAACAAATGTTGCCATAAAAAGTATTGAGTTTCATACTTTTTATGGCAACATTTTCCCCAGTAAATTTTACTGAATTTTTTTTTTGTTTCTTTCTAACAAGTAAAGGATTTATATTTTTATTTCGTGTTAACTTTACTGAAAAAAATTGTTTCACTGTGGAATTCACAAATTAACTTCAGTGGTTTAATGTTTTCGACCCGTTTATGTATAGCTAGTGCTTTAACATTTAGCTAGTGTTTTAACATCGAATCCTATGAAAGTTGGTGCAGAAATTTCGTAAGGTCGTGAGAGAGTATTCGCCACTCTATTTTCTTGGCAGCAAACATGGCGTGGCGTATATCGCATGAAAAGTGGGTGATATATTTCAAATGCGGCGTCTGTCTTAACGCTCGGCGATGACATTCACGAGAGGCTTGTAATCCATATAAACGTGGAATTCACGGCGTTCGATGAAATATCTGATTTTTATTTTCTGAAGAAAGAGTGGCTTCCATTTATTATTGTTTGATTGTTCCAGTACTCCTCTACATGCAACGGTAGAGGCGTCGGTCCGGACTGTGTTTCCTTTGGGGTGTGCATGTAATGCGCAGTTCACCAAAGCGATTTTAATTGTTTCGAACGCTATTTGACATTCACCGGGTCAGGAGAATTTACCTTTCTTACCTAAAGAGTGTTCCAATAAGAAGTTCAGATTTAAAAATTTAATAAAACAAAACGGCTTAATATATTTACAAATTTATTTTTTTGCTTGAAAGTAAAATCCTTCTAGTTATTTATGGAAAATGATTTCATTCAAATGGGAGCCGCGGCTAGCCTTGGCGTACTCCATTCGGTCGGTCCAATTTTTAAGCACATTTTGGATTGTGTGTGGTTTTATTTCGGCAATGGTTGCTTCAATATTGGCTTTCAAATGCTCAATTGTTTGTGGATCGTCCGTATAACACTTGTCCTTCACGGCACCTCACAAATTAATATCCAAAAGGCGTCAAATCACAGCTCCTTGCCGGCCAATTCACATCACTATTTAAACTGATAACGCGGCGATCTAACGTGGTATGGCGCACCATCTTGCTGGAACCAAAGGTCGTCCAAACCAATATCTTCAATGGCCACAAAAAGATGTTAACATGTGGCGGTAGTTGATTCCATTGACCGTAACGGTCCTCATCTTAGAAGAAATACGGCTCAATAATTCCGCCACGCCACAAGCAGCCCCAAACTGTAACACGCAATGAATGCATTGGCTTCTCCATTGAGATAGAAATGTGCCTCGTCCGAAAAGATGATTTTTTGAGCAAAATTGTCATCAATTTGAAGTTTGTCGCAGGCCCACACAACGAATCGACATCGAAGCGGATGGTCACGGGGCTGCAATTGCAGGACTTATTGAACTTTATAGGGCCACAAACCAAGATCTTTACGCAGAATTCGTTGCATGGAAAACCGGCTGTGTTGCCTAGGTAGCCCGTATCACGCACTTTATGCACAAACTTCTTGATACCGTTGGGTGTGAGTCCCGTGTTTTGACCAAATTTTGTACGACATTTTCTTGCGATTTCGAACCAATTGTCTTTGTTGTCGAAGTAAATTTTCAACATTTCCCACTTTTGTTGAAGCGTTAAGCGATTCATTTCGTCAACTAGAAATACTATACTGAGTTTCTGTCAAAGAAAGAATGACATTAGTGTTGCCTGAGAGAAAAAAAAACCGATATGTCAAACCTGAACCGGTTATTGTGACACCCTTTACATAGTTTGATCAACGAATTTGTATGATTGTGGATAGGTGGTAAGTTGACCGTTTATGCGTTAGGATGTGGTAGAATGTGGGACAACCTTGATAGCTGTAATTCTATCGCTTGATGGTAGAATGCTATTTGACGTGACTTCTTGGTTAAGGGAATTCATTTTATTTTCACACCAAATTCACATTTGAATGTACGGATTGTGATTCCGTAATCTGATAGTATTCTGAACAATGTCTGTAAATGTTCTAAATGTTATACAACTATTCTACTGGCAACTAAGATACATCGACGTAAGCGAATAGGAATAGTAAGTCTTTCGTTACTTCGCCCATAAATCGTTGGAATGTTTGACCTGTGTTTCTGAGAGCAAAGTGAATGACTTCAGACAGAAATAAAACATGCCAAATGGTGTATTCGGATTTGTTCCGATCGTTTCATGAGGATGTTCTTTGGTGTGGCATATCTATTTTCGATTGGTGGTTTTAATACGATATCGGAAACTAAGTTTGATTGAGCTTCGTTTAAATGTTTCATGATATGGTTAAATTGTACGTCATCTGCCTTAGACGCCAGGAAGCATAATTAATTCGGTCTGTTTGAACTATAATCGTGAATTAGCTGTCTAAAATGCCGGTAAACTATTTCATTCCACATATATACGCTACGGGAGATATCTGTTTCGCTTAATCTTGTGTTGTCAAATACTTTTTGCCAGTGTTTTATTTTTAGGATGATTTTGGAAAAATATTTTAAGTATAACATAATCCGAGCAAGAATTCCAGAGAAACTCGTTTCTCTGTGTAAATTTACAATGTCTGGACAGCCTCCTTTGAAATTATATCTGGTATTCGACAGGGAGATGCAGCGCCTGTTTACTGTTCAGTACAGTAGAACAATAGGAATTTTAGCAACATCCAGGAACATCCCCATGGCACATTTCGGAATTGGCGACCACAATTTTGATAGCGTTGAAAACTTTAAATACCTCGGCTCAGTTATAATATCGTTGAATGATATGCAGGCAGAAATAAAAACCCGAATCGCTGTCGGACTACCAATCTTCGGCGCTCAATCAAAGCGAGAGCTGAATCGTGATCTCTAATGATTGCAGATTGTTACCTACCTTCGAAAGAAAGGTAATTCATTCCATGGGAAAGCTAGAAAGAGAGAGAGAGAGAGAGAGCGGTTAAGATGGCAGTATAATCAAATAAATGGTTAAATTTTTTGAATAATCTTTTTTCGTGAAACGTTAATAGCGGTTAAAAAAGCATTAAATTCTACAATAATAATAATTAAAAATTATATTACGGGCTATTCTCTCTCTCTCTCTCTCTCTCTCTCTGGCACTACATCCCATCAAGGGATTTGGCCGCCTCAAATGAGGTTTCATAATCATATTTTCATTTCAGATAATGAGTGATTAATTCATTGATCCTAAACCAGCCGTGAAAAGTTTTCCTTGTCACCACCGGGAATCGATCCCGGGACCTCCGGTCGCTGGAGCAAGCATGCTGACCACTTTGCCACCGGGGCGGCAAAGTGGTCAGCATGCTTACGGGCTATTGGTAAGAATTAATTCATTATATTATTATTAAAATATGAATTAAACATTTCGTTAAGCCCCTAAATGTTAAAGACTTTTTACGACAGTTAATGCCATCTACAGTTCAGAAAAGAAACTGTCGACGTAAATCAGTTGATATATTTCATATACTCTTCCAATACACATAGAGTACCAGGCAATACTGCTTGATACGCCATCAAATTTATATCTACAGTTTGTTTTCTGAACTGTAGATGGCATTCATGATCGAGAAAAGTGTGGGACTAGTTTTAATTCCATTTCATTTAATATCATTCAACATTTGATTAAACTCCTAATTGTAAAGTACTTGTTAGGAACATTATTTCCATCTACAGTTCAGAAAAGAAACTGACAGAAAAGAAACTGACGACGCAAATTTGGTGACGTATCAAGCAACACTGGATCGTACTATAGATACAGTGATATGTTTCATAAACTCTTAAAATGAATCTAGAGTGCTGCTTGATACAGTGTATTTGCGGGACGGTAGATGGCATTAATGTTAGCATAAAGTTTGGTTCTATTTTTATATTCAAACCGATTTGCATGTTGTGAAGAAATAAAATTGGGCGGAGGGGTCAATTGGGTCAGCTGGGGGGGGGTATGTAATTGCCGTATTTAAAAATTATAAATTCGTGTTTTAATGGTTCGTTGACTTTTAGAATTTGGCAGTACTTAATATTAAAATTATAATATATCTGTAATCGTAAATTTTGTTCCAGACCTTTATAGTGTCAATGGCGTAAAGTAATGAATAACTCGACAAACGTGTCACTTTCTTTCTGAAACGGGTTTCACATATTGACGCTATAACGAATAACATATTTATGTCGAAAAAAGTTTAAGTTATTGTCATTTGTAGGTTTCAGTGTTTTTAATAAAATTTGTTTCGTTTAGATTTTTTGATTCCTTATAGCGTAAGAGCTATAGCTATTGACATCTTCGATTTTTGATTCAGTTATTGACACCATCACGATATTTAGTATTTATCTCTTTCATCTGAATTAAATTACTATTCTTGATTGGCTCATATTAAAATCTCAATGTCTCTTTTTCTCATTAATATCAAATTAGAGGTTGTTACTTCAGTTTTTCATCAAACGGCGATCTGTAAACACGTGAGCTCAACAATAGAGAAAACTTGTGTAAATTTAGTATATTTTAACAAGGAATGCTGTAAAGGTTATAATTACTTTAATTAAATAATATTATTATTTTTATATTTTATTCACATAAACTAATAAAATTGCCAAAAATATAATTAAAAGCCCATTAAATATAATTTGGGCTGTTAATAAATGTAACTTCTATGTTATAATTATTGACACTATTGGAACAGTTATTGTCGGCCTGTGGTTAAATAATTGTTGGTTTTTATTTATTTGGCTATCGGTTTTAAAATCTTATTTAGCTAAATCTTGTAATTCTACAATACCGAAAAAGCGGGGAACATAATATAGTAATGCAAAACTTCAACATACACTTACAAAAAATAAAAATAAACAAATATCAAAAAGCCTTGCTTCTAGAAAAATGTAGTATTCCTCGTGCAACGTTAATTTTCCGTTTGGGAGAGCATTTTAAAAAAGTTCAACCTGGCTTCCAACTATTTTAACAACAAGCGGGGAAACTGCTATCACAGAATGGCTTGACATATGCCAAAAAGGAGTCCCTAAGCGTAAGGAAGACGTTTTGGATGCTGTACAGGAGTTTGTCGAGCTCCTAGCTCTTTCAAAAATGATATTCCAGGTGGTTTAAACGGTTTCTGGAACGTAACTCTAATATTAAAATAAAAAAATTAAAATAAGGGTCACTGACTCTGTCACATGGGCCAGTGCTAAAGTTAGTGTTAGTGATATTAAAAAGTGATTTGAGTCAATATCACAATATTATCAAGAAACTAATAATTTTAGTATCATGGAATGTCCCGATCGAATCTACAATGAGGATGAAACTATTTTCCTGCTATGCCCCAAAACGCAATTAGTGTTAGCCGCGGGACTGCCAAGTCTAACCTAACGGTTATGTGTACGACTTTTTTCGAGTACATTTCGAAGCATTTTTATCCCTTTCGTGTCAAAAAGAAAATAATCTTTCCGGTAGTATTTTTTGTCGACGGCCATAGCACACATATGACTTTAAAAGTTACCGAATTATGTGTGCGTTTAGAAATTTTCATTATAGCTTTATACCCAAATGCCACACGGATCCTACTACCCAGCGACTACACTGCGTTTAAACCGCTAAAAAGTTTTTGGGCCAAAAATGTTTTACAGTAGCGAAAGGAAAATCCGGGTGCGTCTTTAACCAGAAAACATACTCGTCTGCCTTTAAAACCTTTGAAGGTTGTATTACTCGGCAGATCATACAAAATGGTTTCAAAGCATCTCTATCCACTCTGCAATAGATTTATCAAAGTGCAAACTGTTGGCAATTTCAAAATACAGATGTTTGAGTACATTTTAAAACTATCGCATGAAATTGAAAAGCTGGATGACAATTCTAAACTTTTATTCAAAATATTTATGGCCGTTAAAAATGTAAAGCGAAGTTGTACAATTGAGCCATTTCACAAAGATGAATAGCTAACGAATGAGGACAGCGAGCATATTAATATAAGTGAGATACACATTTCCGGTCCACTAGACGACCTGGTCGGAGAAGAATTGGTGATAGCGAATACTGAAGAGGAGCTTCTTGTAAGCAATACACAAACGGGCGAGGCTGCAGCTACTTCACAACCTTCGCGATAATGAAACTCCAACTAAATCTATTTCATTAGATGATCCATTAGCCGTGCTGGACGGAAAATAAATAACGTTCTGGAGAATAACACCCCAATTAAATTCTTTCCATTAAACGTTTCTGTAAACGATATAACTAACACGGCTGAAAACATAGAGGTTACTAGCACTAATATTCAGCAGCTTGATATTATCCAGGAGAATAGTACTGCAATCAAATCAATCGAAAACTTTGTGGATTGGCCTAAAACACCTGCCAAAGTAGGAACCCAAACTGCAAAACGAAAAAAACCATTCGTTCTAACATGGTCTTTGTATTTATGTATATGTCAGCTGAGAGGGAAACGAAAATGGAAAAACAAAACAGCTATTTGAAAAGAAACGTCGTAAAGCTATAAACATCGAAAAAATGAAAATTAAGAAAGAGCAATAAAATTAAAAGCCTTAACCACAAACAACATAATTTGTTGAAAAAAATCCCAAGTTGATGAAACCTAAATCAAAATGCCATGGGCGTTCAAAGGATCATAACATTAGAAGAATAGTAATATTTATAGTTTAGTTTATCAATAAAATATAACTTTTCTTTCATGAATAAATTTCTGATTTATCTTTGTCAACAGAAGAAGCTTCAAATCAAGTTCCCAACGAAACTAGCGCTAAAAATGGGGAGGACAACTGTGCAACCTAGAGAGATTTTCTTCTTGTTCACATGGAAGCAATAATCTTGCCAAAGGCACATATTCGTTTTCGAAAATGCAAACCGCTGGAAAAACGCAAATCCCAGATAATGTGGGAATTAAATGTTCATCATGCGTGAGAGAGTACCACGTGAAGTGCATCAACTCGCTCATTTTTAATTTTAATCCACGTCAATGCAACAAACAACATGTCAATAATTACAACAAAGTGTCAATATTTGTATACAATCGTAAACTTTTCAAAAAACCTATTTTTAACTATTAAATAATAATTTAAAATAAATATTTTGTTAAAAATCTATAGTTAAACGATCATTTTATTAGAAAATAAGAGCTTCTGTACGATTAACGTTGTAGTTTCCGAAAAAACTTCTTCTAAAGTCAAATGCCCCTAAATGTTGATAATACAAAATAAATACGCACAGTCGAAATAAACAGTTTGCTTACGATGTTCACAGAAAAAAATATTTGTTTTCAAGGTTTACAAATGAATATCGCCAACTGTACTAATTATGTCGTTTAACAATTGCACAATACATTCTTATTTTAAATTACCTATGTTAATTACGAGTGCCGCCGTCAAATTTAATGTACTAAAATAAGTGTTAATTATATTTGTTGTTATACAGGGGCAAATACATCAGGTATTGATTTACAGCTAATAGAAGCATAGTTTCATACCACAATAGTAAAAGCACAGAACTGAAAGGCAGTAACCAAATGTTTTTTTATAAATGAAATCAGCAAATTTTCTTAGACGATTTCCATAAATTTTCAAATTTAAAACGCAAATAAAATAAAGGAATACAATTTATTTTTTTTGTTGGGTATACTGCTCCTGCTTTTCTATTGTGTATTTTTCCAAGTAGATATCAAAATTTCCATTTTATTGCGTTAACAACAAGCCGACGAACAAGAAAATGGAAAAATAGCGTTTGAACAGAAAAGGAAACTTTGGAAATGCCAAAAAGTTTTTCCGCTACGAAATGAGAAAACAAAAAAAAAAAAATTAAATTGAGAAGAGTCAAAGGTTAGATGTCTTATATATATATATATATATACCCGACTCATACATACACAAAAAGTTTCGAGTACATCCTGATTGTATTGTAAATTACGAGGACGCTTCTGTTTCCGAATTTATATATATATTTTGGTGTATATACAATTTTTGATCCGCACAGGCGAGTTTTATAGTAGACCAAAATCGTAAATTTAAATTTTTATGCATAACCACAATACACAACCATCATAAAGTTGCGGCTGCAATAATAAGAAACTAACTAACTCACTAACCTGTGACCCATAAACCCAGCAACACTAAAAGGTATGAAATTTATCAATAAAACTTAATAGCCGTAAACGAGGATATAAAATTCTATAGTAAAACGTGCGTGACCATATCAATCAAATATGTCCTTAATTTTATATACACTTTAAACACCTGACAATAGTAGTTCGTTTATCAAAGGAAGAGAATGATTTATAAAAAGAAAAAAAAAAATGCGTTAGATAATCACAATACCATAACGAACGACTGTATTTATCCTTAAATCACACTCAGCCGTCGTCTTCCTCTTTTCATATACATACATATATATTAAATACATATTATCAGTCCCCTCGTATTTATTTATTTTGGAATGAATTAATATATTATTATTTTTAAAAAATAATAATAATAATAATAAATGTCCTTTCTAGCAGCTAGCTATATATAGGCAGCCGCTTATATAATACACAAAGTATTTAGAGCTCGTTATAACGATTTTTCTCACAATAATTTTTCACGATTCATTTGATATTTAATGGGTCGAAGATAAAAAGCAAAAAGGACATTTTCAATATTTTATTAGTATTTTGTGTGTGTCTATATATGTATATTTATATCCTTAACTCGAGTAAACACAGACATATGAATATGCACGCGTTAAAAATTAATATGAAAAATATGATGATGTGATCATAACATAAAAAATTGGTTTTTAGGGGACCGAATTTTTTTGGGTGTAAGATAATTTTGGTACCGAAAGACGATCAACTGCTGGAAAAACTATATGTAACCCAATTTCCAAATAAAAAAAAAACTCATCAATTTTTCCTGTTTACGCAACGAATAAAATAAAACTTTTCTTTCGCTTTGTGTATATGCGTCTATATAAAAGTATAAAATGACACAAGTAATTTATAGCTTTTCTCGAGTTCAAAATTCAAAATTAAATTATAAAAAATAAAACTATAATAAAATTGTTTCAAGTAGTATAATACAGTGTTTTAGAAACTACTGTACCAAATATGTATATATAACCAAACAACACCAATAAAAATATCAACAATAAAAATAAAATTTTCAAAAACTCATTTTCTCTTTCTCCTCTCCATATCATCAACATCAACATCATTTTCCCTTCAACATATCACATCAAGCACACAACTGACTGGAAAAAAACTGAATGATGATTGAAAAAGTAATAACAATAAACAGAAAATAAAAAGAAAACAAAAAAAAACTTAAATTTTCAAAAAAAAAAAAATTGAAAAACCAAAAACAGTTTTCCGTTTTTTTTTTCTTCCTAGCTGGGTTGTTGTTCTGCTTCTTGAGCTTTTTTATTGATTCAATAAAAAATTTGTTAGGAAAAACTTTTATTTTATTGTTTCGATTTTCTTAACGGGAAATATACACAAGACAAAGAGCTCAACATATACACGTACAGAGTATGCGAAAAATAGAAAGTTTTTCATTTCATTTTTCCCAAGGAAAAATTATTCCGTTCTATTGTTTTATTTTATTTTATTATTATTATTATAAATTTTTTATTTTTTTTTTTGGAAAAACTTTTTAAGTTTTTATCGCTATGTACACAAAATAATAGAAAATTTTGCATAACAAAACATTTTCAATTATACAAATTATTTTGCTTGGTGTGTGTGTGTGTGTGTGTGTTGTGCAAAATTATGGAAGCTCTGAATAATTTTTATTTGATTTGAGATACTTGGTTAGGCACGAATTTTCATTTATACGTAATTGTTTTTCTTGGCTTTACACGTTCAACGGGGTGCACAAATGAGAAGCCATTCAAACATCAAAGTGTGTGGGCTCTAAACGTACAAAAGAAGTAAAACTGTTTTATTGTGGATGGAAATTTTTAACTCACTTATGTGTTATAAAAGAAAACATTGTAGCGCAATAAAGTTTTAGCACCCAATCCAAAAATTTCGATAAAAATGATGATTAGAATGGTTTGGTCAGGATGGGTCACCCACTAGTTTTGACCGTTTGGCCACTTACGATTGAACGGTAAATAAAGAAAGAAAATTGGAAAAATAAATTTCCCGGGTAGCACCTCATAAAGTAGTTTGAATCTCGCCCCTCAGGCAATTTACGAGAGTTTGATATATTCCCCGTAACAATAGAATTGTTCTTCAAACCTCTCAGGTTGTAGTCAAATATTCAGCGAATTCTGCAGTAAATGCAAGTGCTCGTGAATTGCCTGTAAGGTGAGATTTTGACGACTATATCCAGATAATTCCAGATAAAAATTTTCAGCAAATCTCTCACTTTTTTGTCAAACCTTCAACGAATCCTGCGGTATATTTTTCGAGTGCTGTGCCTGTAAAGCGAGATTCATACAAATATATCCCGATTATTCCAGATAAAATTTTTCTCTAAATTTTTTAGTTTGCAGTCAAAACTATATGAGCCAAATGCTGCCAATGCAGTTTGTCTTCAAACTTTCGTAATTCGTATAAATACATCCCGTGAATTTCGGACCAAATTTTTCGGTTTGTAGTCAAAACTTCAATGAATCCGGAGGTTTATGTCAACTGCTTGTGAATCGCCAGTGAGGCGAGATCCAAACGATTATATCCAGATAATTTCAGACAAATTTTTTTGTGTAAATCTCTCAGTTTGTAGACAAAACTTCAACGACTATATCCATAATCTACAAATTAAAATTTTGGGCTGAAAATTCATGGTGGCCAATCACGTAGTACTAATTCTTGTTCAGAATTTTCAGCTTAGTTAAGAGCTGTCTATATAGGCTTCCCAGCAATTAAAGGGATAATTGAAATATATACCTCAAAGTAATATTTATAATTTCAAGCTGAATGTTTTGAATGTCATGACAGATTATCATGACACGTTTTACTGTCACGACAATTAAACTTTTTTGCGCTTGTGTCACGACAATTTGTCAATTAATTATTTGACAATTATTGCGCTGCGATAGAAAATTCTCCCGGTAGTTATTGTGTCGCTAGCTTCATATACGTAGCTAGCTCCTATAAATGAAAAGTTGACTAGGCTACCAAGCAATAGGAATACGTATACCTTAAAAATACATAAAAGTAATTTTAAAATGTCGGGCTGAATGATATAAATGTCATGACAGTGTATCATGACACTGTGTACTGTCGCGATAGTAAAATCTTTTAGGGCTGGGATAATAAACTCTCTCGATTGTGATAGTTTAGTGGTGCCATCGCGTTTTTCGGGCCGAGTATCAGGCTAGCTTTATATACATGGCTACGCCTTGTATAACAACCATTCATTCCCATGGCTTCAGAAATCACTGCATGGGGGGCGATTGGGTCGCCGTTTACAATATTTCATCATTTTTTAAACTGCATACAGAATGAATATAATTACAACGTTTAAAATATTATCGAAAATATCCCCTGAACTTTGCATGTTGTCTCTGGATGTTAGGTCACTAAACAAATAGGAAAAAATCATACCGAACACAACGCTATCCTTCACGTTCTTCAAAATGAACCGTTTTCTTATTGACACATGAACCTTGATGCTGTACTACGGCAAGGTCCATAAGCATCTAAAGGCTTGCCGACTTCGAATTTCCCTATCGAGTACGAGGAGAATGATATCATTCAATATCTGGACGTCCGCCGGTTATAGGAAAACCACGAATAAGGGTTAGCTAATCGATTTCTGGCCTTCGAATTCACACCATGTGAAAGAAAATTGTATAATATGTCGCTTGTAAGGACGTATGGTTCACCGAGGAGTGTAATAAGTCATCTGTCACACCCTTCGGAGAAATCATTACTCCAAGTGTTTGATCGCCAAGGCTTTAAGCGCAACCTTAGATTAAAATGGTTGTAACTAACTTACTATTTGTTTAGAGATATATGACTTGCAGAGTTTAGGATTCGATTTCTTAACTATTATTTATTTATTTTCATTTAAACATGGCTTATGTTATAACATGGGGCATAATTAATCAAATTAAGGTAGGATTTTTAACATTAATGGCGTATTTTCCCTGAAATTTAGGAAATTAAATTTCAGATAGAACTTGGCAAGTTGAAATCATTAAAAATTGTTTAATATGATTGTAACTAACTACGTTAAAGCTTCGGCACTTGGACCGGGAGGTACTGGGTTCGAATCCCATCAGAGGCTAGATGCAAATCGAATTTTCATCATCGACTACAATCGGTGATGTTAATAAACACAACTAAGACCCTCTGATGGAGTGCAGAATTCAGCGCCGACCCACCGTCCATGTCAATGTACAGGTTGACATGGAGCTTGCAACGTGCAGGTGGTATACTGTAGTTGTGTGAGTAGGTGAATAGGTGAATGGGTTAATGATGTGGCGTGAATGCGTGGTATCACAATGGGCCCAAAATTGCCTAAGTGTCAAACCACTGAAACCTAAAACCACTGAAACCTAACTAACTACATAGAACTCCGGTTTTATAATTTTTATTTAAATTCAAAAAATTTATTGTTAAATCTTTTATTATTTATATCATAAATAATTCAAAATCACATTATTTCATTACATTTATTGCTTAAATTCAGCTTCATAACTTATAAATAAATATTTTAGATAAAATATGATTATATTTTATATAACAATATTTTATCTAAAAATAATATAAAATTCTAATTAAAAACAAAAAAATTAATAAATAAAAATAACAAAAAAATAGCTTTTATTTAGATTTCAGTCTTCTTAGTTTTCCTTCCTGTCATTTTATACTATCAGACCAAAAAATCTCTACATCTCATCACATTTTTGACTATCAGCCCCGAAAAAGCCACATTTTTACTTTCAGCCCAGAAAATATTTACTGTCATGACAGCTACAACTATCACGACACAAATTTTTTTCTGGGCTGAGAGTAAAAATATTGCATTTTCATGATAATATGAAAACGGAAAAATTTTAGGGGCCAAGACAAATAAATAATATTAACTATTTACCCATCCCTGATTATGTTTTTAAGAAATTTTAAATGATTTATTTTATGATCGAACTATCAGCTTTAGTAGTCTGGTGATTCAAAGAAATCTTTGAGAATTTTTTAGAATTTTTCTATATAGAGTGGAGTTGAGATATAGTCCATTGAACTCAGAAACTATTCGTTGGCCGGACTAGTGGGTTACATCGGGTGGTAAAGGAACATTTAACGTATTTGAAATAATTTTTTGAGAATTTTGTATGCGCAGCATTCGAGGTATAGTTCATCAAACTCAGTAAATATTCGTTGGTCGGACTATCGAGTTATGTCTGGTGATGAAGGAAAATTTAAAGTAATTTCAGTGATTTTTTCAGAATTTTTCTTTGCGGCGTAGTTGAGATATAGTCCTTTAAATTCAGGGATTATTCGTTGGTCGAACAAACAAAAGTTAAAGTAATTTCAGTAAATTTTTAAAAATTTTCTATGGGGTGGAGCTGAGATATACTGTTTTGAATTGAATGGAAGAAAAAATTAATTTCTTGCGCAACATAGTTTTTGGGGATATAAATTTGGGCTATCTTTACAAAGGATGAACATTGCTGGATGGTAGTTTTATTATTTTAAAATGCATGGTCTTGTTGAGACTTCTATTTGAATATTGATTTTTAATGTTTTACTTTGATATCGGATATCTGCCGATCACTACAAATAATATTGGTAGGTTCATTCAAAACTGAGTTGCATTTTGTGGTGTTTGGTTTTTCAGGGTATTTTTGATTAAATGTTTCAAATTAGCCTCAATATACCTTTCAGTGCCGTAACTGAGGTTAAATTCCTCCTCGAGTCTCCAGGTTGCATTTGAATAATCGTACAAGGAATGGCTTGATAATGAATAACGCATTTCAATGGAATCTAGATTCGGATGTTGACTCATGAAGTATTTAATGGCGTTCGCCATAAATGAATTTTTGTTTTGCGAAACGCATGAATCGTTCCAAGTGATTATTCTTGTGACATCGCTACTTTCAACTATTCTTTCCAATATCTTGATGAAAGCTGAGGCAATATCGTTACCTAATCGACCACCGGTATATTCACTCCAAACTGCACAATATACAGATTTTACATACATTGAATCTCGATTATCCGGGATGAGCGGGACCGGAGGCCTCCCGGATAATCTGATTATTCGTTATTATAGACTAAAAACACTAGGAAATTCATCGCAGTTTTGCACTTATATTTATATTTTAACAATAAACATCAAAATCACGTTAATGACATTATTATAAAAAATATGTAACATAAAATATAAATATGTAATTTAATTACGAACCTACATATATACATATGTATGTAAATACCATTTCATTTATAAATTCTGTTACGAAACGATAAAAAAATGAAAATACTATCACAAAAAAATTGCTTTCATCAGCTTCGGCATTGACAAAATTTAAATTTTACTGAAAAATTCTCGGTTAATCAGATAAAATCCCGGTTAACCAAATGACTAAAAAAAATCGGATGCGTATGAAAAATCCCGGATAATAGAAGTTCACGGATAATCGGATCCCAGCTAATCGAGATTCAAGGTATTTAATTTAGATATTCAATTTAGAGTGAAGGTCAATTTTGAATTGCGTATTGAACAAGTAGCAGTAACATCTCTCCTTTACTGTAGGTACGTTTTGCTAGTCTTTTTCCAGTAATAATGTGATTCGACAGCTGTAAACGACTTAATGTGGTTTACGACAGTTGTAGCTCTCAAATCATCTGGCAACATTTAGTGGTTGTTTTGCCTCGCAAGCTGTTCGGCATGGTTCCAGTTAACTCGTTTTTTCTGTTGTGTACAAAAGCTAATGTCGAGAGCTAAAACCTTTTGAACGTACGTCTGGATTGCGTACAGCTTGTCGTGGCCCGACTTTTTTAAAATTCTTTCAGTCGTTCACGCAAAAACTTGTATTTTCCCGACTGATACATTTTGTAGTAGTTTTTAAAAATTCTCTCACGCTCATAACTACTAACGTAACTTGCACGTTTATATCGGCAGTTTGAAAGACAGTTTTTAACATTCTACATTAATTTTGGAGGTTCACAACCGTTTAGCCTCATTTGTTACAATCTTTTTCGGTTTTGACTGTAAAATAATAAACTAATTACAATTTGAGCCAAAATCAGCAAAAGCAAAAAAATATTCTACTTATCACACGGATTTCAAAATCAGGCCCAACTGTTGCACTTGTGCTGAGATCTTCAAATGTTTTTTCAAAAATCACTTCGGGGGTGGGTACTGCTTCGGTAGTAGGAAACTGGAGACAACAAATACGGAATGTAATACCCCAGGGGGTACAACAGCAAATATTCTGCCAAATCCACACTCTTCGGAGGCAAGCCCAACAGATTCTGGGTTAGGCCAATCATTGTTTAACCCATTTGGACGCAGTTCCATATTACCAAGATCTTCAACTGGAAATATATTTCAGTAAGAGAAGGAAAATGCCGAACTCCGTGAACAACTAAGAGAAATAAAAGAATTTACAACTAAATTGAAAGAAGAATTTACAATTTTAAAGAATGAACTCAAAAAAAGCAGTTGAAACACGTGCAGAACTTGGGGCGACACCCAGATCTGCAATCGATAATGACATTAATCCATTCCATACGGATGATAAAGAATTAGAAAGTTAAATAAATTGGATGTTGAACCGGAGTAAAAAGACCAAGTAAGAAAAGGGAAGCTCAACACTCACCAGAAATGGCAGGAATTTTACCATCAACTTTAAAAGAGGTTTCTAGAAACCAGTTAATCATCAAGAGACAACTAGCTCTAGAACAACAACCAGCTAATTCAAAAGAGAAATCACCTCCACCAATAAATGTCGTAGGGATATCAAATTTCTACACTTTACAATCGATTATGAAATCGATTACAGTAACCGAATACAAACTTGTATCTCTAAATAATGGCGTCTGGAAAATTAATGTTGCAGACTCTGAAACCTATAGTGCTTTGGCTACAAAGCTTAATTGTAAGGGACATGAATGGTGTACCAATGAGAATAAGAATGATCGCACAATCAAAGTTATGGCTAGAGCTCTTCACCCAACCTGCAAAAAGTGGAAATTATTGAGGATCTCAAGCAAAAGGATTATCGAATAGAAAATGCTGTGGACATCATTAAGAAAGAAAAAATGGAAACTGAACTGAGGAGTTTAAATTAACAAAGGAGGGCTTCCACTATTTATGCTCACTTTTAATAAAAAACAAAAAGTGGAAGATGTGTATAATATCAAGGCAATAGTGCCAGAGTGCAAAAAATGTCATACGCAGAAATATTGCCAACGAGGCACTAGATGCGTGAAATGTGCCGGAAAGCATCATGTCCAAGTATGCCAGGTGGTGCAAAATGTGTTAATTACAATAAGCAACATCCCGCAAACTATACTGAGAATGTGAAATAGCTAATGAGCTACAAAGAATAAGAAATACAACGCGAAAACAAAATCCAGAACCACCGGGAAAGATTAATCAAACTTTCACCGAAGAGCAACCAAAACCTCATTCTAGTAAAACAGAAGAACAAAAACTATACTTGGAAGTGGTCATGACAAAACCAGTTATATCAAAGTTCACTACCGAGGATACAACACTGCTCCCAAAAGATACTCGAAATCATGTAAGCTCTTAACATTCGTCTAGCTAAACAAGAGAAATGCCTTCAAGCTCTAAGCAACAGGCTAGCTCTAAGGAACAACAACAAATAAAACATTAAGAATAGTAACCTGGAATGTAAAAGTGCTAATGCAACATATTCCAGAATTAGAAATTTTCCTAAATACTGAAAAAAATAGATATTTATATGCCTGGTATCGGAAAATCATTTTACATCAACTTCATATCTTTAAATTTATGGATACAGCTGTTACCACACCATTCATCCAGCAGGAAGGGCAAGAGGATGATCGTCGCTGTTTATAAAAGAAAACATCACACACTTTATAGATTTTAAAATTAAGGAGGAATTTATGCAAGTAGTCCCCTTAAAAGTATTTACAAATAACAACAAGAATATAGTGTATCGTCAATATATTGCCCCCCAAGATATGGCAGACTATTCATAGTTGCGATTTTCATTTTGGAGATCAACCAACTTATTGACCTACGCCAAAGATATAGACGAAAATTTCATATACCTAGATAGCAACGAGGGGATTATGTCGGATCACACGCCTGGTATTATGACAATCAGTTCAACGATTGTTAAGAAAACTGGTCCACCTTCGCTAACATATAAAAAAACTTGCTGGCAGAAATTCCAGAAACTTATTGAGGATAATATTGATCTTCAGGTAGGTGCCAATTAAAAATCCGATACAGCTAGACGAAGAAATAGAACAACTCAACAACAGTATACAAGAAGCGGCGTGGAGTACTACCCCATCGAGTTCAAAGGAAATGTACCGAAATGCTATTTATCGTATGGAAGTTAAGGAAGTGCGCCTAACTGGGGAAAAAGATACCGAATACACCCTTTGGAAAGCGACAAAAACTTTAAAACGACCTAAACTACAAATTCCATCAGTTAAAAATGAGGGCTAAGTGCAAAGCAAAAAACTACGCTGTTTGCAACCCACCTCGAGAATACGTTCTAGCCTCTACCTAGACAAACTGCAGAGGAAAAGATACCTTGTTTAAGTTAGCCGAAAGTTGCCAGCCGAAAGTGAAAAAACCGGTAATGCAGATAGTGTCTTGGCTACTTCAGCCGAAAGTTAAACAAATTAAGTATTAAATTGAAATATCATAGCCGACAGAAACTAACCTATAAAATCTTTGCTATCCCAGCCGAAAAATTTACGATATGATTTTCCGATAAAGCGGTCAATAGATTCTATATAATCCGCTCCTACGTGCGGCATGCAGTGCGACATGTTTGCTGGTCCCGGCTCCTACGTCCCCTGAAGTTCAAATCTAAAGGCTCTCGGAGGGGCTTCAAATCTAAAGCCCCGTGAGAGTTGTCGAAGCCGTTAGCCTCTACAAATATTGCATTTGTCAAGTTAGTGTTTCGGCTGGGATAGCAGAAACACTATCTACATTATCTTTCGGCTGGAAACTTTCGGCTAACTTTAACAATATCAAAAACATATCTGTATATGTACAACAACGAATAAAATTTCATTTCTAAATCTGATGGACTTAAAAGGGTGGAATTTCCATTTTCCCCATTTTTCGTCGATAAAATCGTTCGTCATTCGAGATTTTAGAATATAGAGACCAATCTAACTATGCCGATTCGAGAGCCCTTTACCATAGGTAGATTTTGATTATAGGTTAGGGGTGAATCTGATGAGATTATAGGGATGAAATGGCATATCTGCTTCATACAGCCGAAAGTAGTCGATAAAGAAGATTGCAAATTATCAAACATCGTCAAGAATCGTTCGACATTCTAGATTTTGGCATATAGACACCAATCTGACTATGCCGATTCGATAGTCCATGACCATAGGCAGATTTTGATTATAGATTAGGGGTGAGTCTGATTGGGTTATAGAGGTGAAATTTTGATTTTCCTCATTTTTCATCGATGAGATCGCTCGTCATTCGTGATTTTGACACATAGACAATAAATCTGACTATACCGATGCCCATTACAATAAGTAGCTTCTTAATATTGGTTAGGTGTGGGTCTGATGGGGTTATAGGGTAATCTGTCAAAATCTAGAAAATCAAACGTTTTTATCGATAAAACATAAGAAAAATCAAAATTTTAGCCCTATAACCTCATTAGACTCACCCCAAACCAATAATCAAAATCTATCTATGGTCATGTACTATAGAATCGGCATAGTCAGATTGGTGCTCATCTGGCAAAATCTCGAATGATAGACGATTTTATCGACAGAAGAAGTGATAAATAAAAAGTTCACCTCTATAACCCCATCAGACTCACCCCTAACCTATAATCAAAGTCTACCTCTGTTTATGGGCTAACAAATCGGCATAGTCAGATTGGTATCTATATGCGATTTCGAACGAATCACGAACGATTTTATCCATGAAAAATTGGGAAAATTAAGAATTCACCCCTATAACCCCATCAGACTCACCCTTAACCAATAATCAAAATCTACCTATGGTCATGGGCTATTAAATGGGCATAGTCAGATTGGTGTCCATCTGACAAAATCTCGAATGATGGACAATTTTATCGTCGGAACATCGGAAAATGGAATTTTTCACAAATATAACCGAATAGAACCTACTCCAAACACATAATCAAATTCTACTTAGGGTCATCGTTCATCCAATTGGTGCAGCCAGATCGTCGTTCTTCTGTCAAAATCTTGATATGCAAATCATTCATCAGCTAAACGTGACTGCATCTCATGACTATTGTATAAATGCCTGTTATTGACATTTTCTTTTAGAAAATTTATGACTCATTTGTAATTTTTAAATCTGTATTGCATTTTTCGGTTTGATTATTGAAGTTAATCTTCTTTATCGATGCAATCTGCATTATTGACGTTTTAAAATATTTTCCAAGGGAATCTCCAGGATATGACTTAATTAGAAGTCAAACAGTAAAAGCTCTTCCTGAAAAAGTGCTACGTAAACTACTCCAGATAATTAACGCAATGTTCAGACTTAAACAAGTTCCAAATCAATGAAATGTCACAGAAGTAATCATGATACCTAAACCAAACAAACCACTGACAACCAATGACAAAAGTTTCATTAAGGCCGATTTGATTACTCCCAAAAATTTCATAAATATTCGGGAAACTATACTCCTAAAGAGACTCAAACCAATAATAGAAAAAAGAAATCTTATTCCTCTAAATCAATTTGGCTTCAGAGAAAACCAACAATAGAACAAGTATACCGAATTACAAACATAATTGAAGATGTACTTGAAAGTAAGAAAATATGTTCAAGCATCTTCTTGGATGTGGCACAGGCCTTTGACAGAGTATGGAATAAAGTGTATATAAATTACAAAGGGACTCACCAAAGCAGTTTTATGAAATTCTAAAATCTTACATATCTAACCGACACTTTCATGGTACTTTCTAGTACCACAAGCTAGCGTTCTGGGACCAACTTTATATGTTCTATACACCTCGGACATGCCAAAGTGCTAACGATAGAGGAGACTAACATAGCGACGTTTGCGGATGATACAGCCATCTTAGCAGTCGCTGATAGCATAGAAGAGTCCACAAGCAATGACGAGGAGATGGCGAATGAAACTTAATGAATCAAAATCTGTTCACTTAAACTTTACCATCAAAAAGGAAAACGAAAAGTTAAATATTAAATACAGAAAGATGGATTGGCTGCTAGGAAGAAATTCTGAGCTCATGGTATTCAGCTCTGGAGCTGTACAAAGAAAACCAATGTCAATATCGTCCAACCATTCCAAAGCAAAGTCCAAAGTGGAATAATAAATACACCGTGGTACATAAGAAAAGCCACCTTCCATAGAGATCAGATCCACCCGAGGGAACGAGGTGAGGGATCATTTCTGAATTATGATGGTGTAGTAACTTCCTGAAGGACGATTTAAACAAAAATTGGAAGGTATATTTTCATATTTACGAACAACAAGGGCTCAATTAATGCATTGCAACATATATTTTTCTTACGTCGAAAGCGAACGCAAGATATGGTTTCTCAAGTAATAACGTAAAGTTAGATATGCCGCTTGCAAAGTATGAACTAATGCTTCCAGAGTATTCTCAAATTCCGACGACTAATATCACTGCGGAGACTGACGTGGTTGTGGGTATTATTCCAGGCACGTCGTTGCTGAAAATGACGACGCAGAAGAAACAGTACTCCATAGTTTGTAGTATTTCTTGCACCTCCCCTTCTAAATGATCTATAGTTGCTCGCAATGAGCAAAATCTCATTGCACAAATCAATTTCCTCATAAATTTCCCACACCGTTAACCATTAACAAACGATCCCTCTATATTTGTGTTCACCTTTGCTCAATTGAATTAATAATTTTTTCCTTTTCATTAAATTTTTCATCATAATTTTCATTTCCGTCATCTACCAGCCGCACACACCAAAATAAAGTGTTGTTATCATTTGATAAAATAAAAAAATAAAAATCGAAAATCAACTTCCCTCCGAATGTAACAATATTTTTCATATTTTCACAGTACACAACAATAAATGAACTAACCATCCACCAAACAAAAAAACACAAAAAAACGAAAAATTACCACCCACTGTGAAGTTACATGATTGCATCATTACTCATCTAAATCATCATGCATCGTGTTGTGTACGATTACATGAACAATGCACAGCATCTTTTGCTGCATCAAAAACTACTCGACTGTATCATGGGACATATTTTATTTTGCATGCGCCGAGGGATGAGGACGTATATATGTACGTACATCGAGTACGTGTAACGCACACACAAAGTACAATCATTTTAAAATTGAGGGTGAATAGTTCTCGATTTGTTTATTTGACAATCAAATTTTTTGTTTAAATGTAGATGGGATGGGGTGTTATAAGGGTATATGAGGGTGCGGTGGAAAAAATAATCATAATAAAAAATGTTGTAGAACTTGATGGCAATATTCATTTTTCAAATTTTATTTGCAAAGAGATAAGGACTTGAGTGCTTCGAATGTTGAAGTCGTTTTGTAGATTTGTATGTACTGTGTAGTATATACAACAAGCAGTTGAGTAAATATTTTGGGGGGGAATTCTAAATTGAAAATTGTGTACAAGTCGTTTTGGTAATTTTGATGGTGAGATGCGAATAATATGCAAATTATATCGTGCTGCTGTTGTTGGCGGTGGTGGTGGTGGTGGTGGTGGTTAAAGGTCATAACCCATTTATTATGACATTTATTTGCGAAATACGCATATTTGATGGGCGACGATAATTTTTACGATTTAATAGTTCACGCGGGGGCGATGAAACGACTTCGTAATTTATTGGGTTAAACCCACAAAAAAAAACAATTATTTTATAATTGCCATTATGCAAATATGTATACTTACACATATATCATGTGCAATTTTGAATGCAAACAATAAAATATATTACAAGTCGATACTTAAATCTCTTAAGGAGTTTATCACGATGACACAAAAAGAAAATCCTGTATATATGGAAAATGCTTCCAGCACAAATTCAATATACTCGTATACCAATTTATGAATTTCTAATCCATCCCGTAATACGGATTTAAATTTGTCGTCTTCACATTATAATTCCGTCTTAACATCGTTTTGTGTCTCTGTAATGTGGTATCGAGTCTAGACTTATATGATTAAATTGGAATATTTCTGTGCACTCCTCCTACACGAAAATATAAAATTTCCCAGTACCAAACCTAATTTGCCAACTACAAAACTACATACAAAGACAATAAAATTGGAAAACTGATAATAAATTTTCTTTTCATATTATCATTGCAGGGGACAATAGGAAAATATTTGAGGGTGGATTTTCCCAATTCATGCACAGCACATGGAGTTTTGGGAATAATATACTGAGTTTTAATGTGTCCTTTGGGATATTTTTATGCAGCATCTCTAATCTCCAGTAAATATATAAATGTAAATTAAATAAATAAATAAGAATATCCGAAGGATGTAGTTTAGAGATGATTGTGAAATAAGGACCATTTTCTGATAAGGATCTATAAGAGTCCCATCAACACATTTGTAATTGCAATTGTGATTGTCTCTCAAATGTAATCAAATTTATGTGACAAACTTTGAATATAGTTTATAGAAGATAAACCCTTGTTCACAATTCAATCATTTGATACAAATCTTAATGGTATGGTGGCAGAATATTTAAAATAAAAAATACTGGTGGTAGTGTGGGTAAGGATGCAAAATGTTTGTGAACATTTCTGACACATTTGACTGCATCATATAATTTTTAACCAATTTATGTTATATATGGTGCTACATCGGTTGAAGTTAAGTCTTTATAAGGCTCAAGAATCCCAACATGCCGCCCTTGTTGACAAATTAGATGATAGTCCATTTGCGGAAGAAGACAAATCTTGGTAATAGGAAGTTATACAATCCCTTTGACGTTTTGGTGGTAACTACACGCATGATTTGTCTCTTCCTGGTCGAATTTCGACAATACTACCCAAGGCCCATTCTCCAGGTGGAATGTTATACTCTTTTAAGTTGATGCAATCGCTACCTTGACATCTAGTGCAAAGTTGTGAGATACTCCGTTTGCCATCTCTTTGCGAAGTGTTTACTTTTAAAATGTCGGAGTCTGGTACGATTGTGATCGATTGCCCAATTATAAAAGGGCCAGGCGTAATCGCCATGATGTGTTATTCTAAGGACTTTTGAAAAGGTCAAGAATTTAGCTAAGCTACAACCTGAGTGAGCAGTGTATTTAATTCCTTGTATCTCAATATAGATTGAGCAATGACGCGTCGCAGTATATGTCAAAATAACAAGGTATCTTTGTAGGTGGTGACATTCCGTGACTTACTGGTCTTAAGCATGTAAAAATACGGCATAGTTACCACTGGTCTGTATTAATGCCCAAAATAGATTGACTTGGGATGGTGAAAACGCTTCGCACTAAATCCTTATATCGGAGGATGGCGTACTTATGCCTAATAATTGAATGCAATAACGTTGGTTCTGCATGCTGATGCTGGTCATGTGCTTCTTTCCCTATTCCTTACGCTACCGTTGTTCCGAAAATTGTAATTGGTCCGCTTCACCGAAGCTATGACCCGAACTACTTTGGTCATTTTTGAAAATTTGTATATCTGTGGTCAAAGGACGTTTCTGATTCGCGTCAGTCTTTTGTTCTTTTTGTATATTTGCTGGATTTGGAGTTTGGCATGGTACCAGAGCTGTGCGTCTACGTGTAGTTCGGAATTATCGACGAGTTGGTGTCCAAATTAGGCGTCCAATCAATTACTCACCGTTTTCAGTTCATATTGCGAATTTCAAATATTTTGAAGGTTATAAATTAATTTTTTCAAATCAAATTAGTTAGATTAAATCATCATCGATTTGAGAACAGCACATTTCAGGAGAACCAAAAGACCAATCCAATTTAGTTTGCAGGGGGTAGAAGGACTGTTCATTATGATTGGTTTATTTATGGAAAATAAACCAATTTTAGTCGGTTTTTTCAAAAAAAAAAAAAAAAAAGATTTTGTTGCCAAGAAAAGCAGATATAAGGTATTGCATATAAGTGTATGTTACATATGGAACTAAATGAAACATTTTATTTTAACTAATCTTACAAAAACTATAACATAATTATTCTGAAATTATTTCAAAACAGCATTGAAAATTACTGGTTTTTTGTTTAGATTTTTCACGGGAGGTTCAATCATGTCTGATTCTTCTTCTCTTTCAAAATTGCTTTCCCGAGTATGTGAAAGTATATCATAAAACTATTGGTAATTCTGTGATATTACAGATTTTAAATCCTGTAGATGATTCTATTTTAACATCGAAGATGTTTTTGGCGCCACATTATATAGAAAAATGCAACGAAATTTTGTCCCAAGAATATGCAACGAAATAAAAAAAATAAAAAAATAAGGTAAATACGAGAGAACCAAAACACGCTGGTGTGCCAATTTTGTTTTGTGCGCTCTCTATGCACCCATTTCTCATCTACGACTACGATATCAATTAGTGAGCGTAATATACAAATAAAAATAAAAAAGTAAATACGAGAGAACCAAAACACGTTGGTGCTTTTTTATTTTTTAATAAGTAGGCAAAGTTCGTGGCTTTTTTTGGGTGACATTGAAACAAAGAATTTTACTATTACAAATGAACTTTATTAAACCAAATATGTGCCATTTTGATCGAAGACCTTTTGCCATTTTTCTGGTAGAGCCATGATCCCATCACTGTAGAACTTCTGTGGTTTAGAGGCGAAAAATCGAGTCAACTCATTTTCTGTATTTAATGTAAAACCATTAAGATGGTTCTGCATGGACCGGAACAAATGGTAGTCCGATGGTGCAAGGTCAGGACTATATGGTCGGTGCTTTAAAACCTCCCAGTCAACCCTCAGTTTCTGCTGGGTCATCAATGATGTGTGTATTCTCTAGCGTTATCATGATGGGACACAATGCTGCTTCTGCTGATCAATTCTGGAGGTTTTAACTGAATTGCTTGCCTTAAACGCATTAGTTGCTGACAGTGAAGATAAGAATCAATTGTTGGATGGTGGCAGCACCTCATAATGTACGATTCCCCTCCAATCCCACCAAACACACAGCATTACCTTTCTTGGCGTCAAACCTGACTTTGATACCGTTTGGGAAGCTTCACCTCGTTTCGTCCATGATCTTTTTCACACAACGTTATCGTATCTTATCCACTTTTCATACCAATAATCATTCGCTTTAAAAATGGCTCGATTTCGTTCCGTTTCTACAGCGTTTCGCAAACAGAAATCCGGTTTATTAAATTTTTTACTGTTAATTCATGTGGTACCCAAACCAAACGTCAAGCTTTTTTTTGGTATTCAGCCATTTTCAAATGGTTTAAAACCGTTTTGTGATCAATATTTAGTTCGTTACCATTTGCATGGCTGCTTATATACCGGTCTTCTTCAATCTTCTGCATGTTTTCATCGACTTTTCCAGTGGTTGGTCGACCATAGCGAGGTGCATCTTTGACATCTGTATTTCCAGAACGAAAGCGCGCGAACCATTTCTTTACTGCTAATTTTGATAAAGCACACAATTTTTGTCGCAAACCTGAGCAGCGTTTTTAAAATTGTAAAATATATCAAATTTTTTCATTATTTATCTACATGTTTTAAAACGTCTGTGAAGTTGGCCCAAAATTCTAGCCCAAAATATTTTATTTTTTGCCGCTGGCAATTCCGTCATCTTATTTGATAACTATCATGACAGAAAACTGTAAAAACATTGAATTTCACATAAATTCGAAGATTAAATATGAGTTTGAATGAAATGAATATAAATAATACAATTCTTTCGTGTTTTAAATTTCTAAAATTATACTAAAAATAAAATAAAAATATACAGATTTAACGCAAACATATTCTTACTAATTGGTTTCACAATATTCTGTTTTCGCTATCATGATGGTGCCTGGGTTAAATGAAAGTGATAAATTACATTTATCAAAATTCTTTTTTAACATATAAACTATAATTTCTATCGTGTATGAACTGTCAGCCCAAATAAATCGTATATCACGACATTTTTTTGATGGTAGCCCAAAATAACAAAATTATTTCGTTCGTTATAGATTTTTGAAGTAAGCACATTTTTTTTTTCTTGACAAATACACTCAACCCAAAATTCAATTTTTCTTAGTTAAAGGAACCATATTGTAATCATGTTTAATAAATGTAATACAGCCAAGAAGAAATTCTTATTATTTTAATTTGGTTCATGAAAATATAATTTTTAAAGAACAATAATATGTGGCCTCAAGTTTCAAAGACGGACATAAACCAAAATTACAGTTTTTCGAATTTAAATTGAACTTTCTACTTTTGCTTACTAACTTTTGAAATACTTAAACTTCTATTAAGAAAATCGAAGTTGCCGGTATTTTCCAGAAACTGACTTTAGTTTCCGGAAACTAAAAAATCTATGATGCCTTTATTAATAAATGTCTCATATATAAATACGATAAGTCGATCCGATCATTAACAGTTTTATTTTAATATACATATAGTACAATAAATTCTCATACTGAGAATAACCTATATTCGGCCGCTTTATGAACAACCATAATAGTTAATGGAAGTTGAGATTTTCGGTGTTGGTCATCGGTCTCACTATGATTTTCGGACAGATCTGGTCCTAGATTTTAAGAGTAGGAAGTTTCAGGAGGCTGTGATGGGGTCTTCATACCAAGAATGGCCTATATTCGGCCGATATATGAACAACCATAATATTGTGTCCAATGTAGAGGAAATCTGTGAACCGTAATTGATGGCAACTCCTAATTAAAACTTCCTCGTTTTTTGTAGTTTTTCCCAAATATTTCAGAAAATCTTTGTAAACAAAAATATTATAATTTGCTATAAAATCGGTTCAAAATTCAAGCGAAAATGTTTTTCAGACAAATTGACTGATCGGTATTAAACTTTGTACGTCAGTGTTTTCCAAAATTTGGTTAATACGGTGTTCTGGGAGTGGACACCTTTCAAAAAATATTTTTTAAATTTTGCAATATTTGAAGGTATACAATTTACGAAAGCTGACTAATAACCGATTAAAATTAATTTATATATGGATTAAGTTTTCCAGAAGAGTAGTCGAAGAGTACGAATGAAGATTTTTGGCCTAACAAAAGTTTTTACCAAAATTTATTTATTTTTAAAATATTATGATTGTTCGTAAATCGGCCGGATATAGGCCATTCTTGGTATGAGGGCCCCATCACAGCCTCCTGAAACTTCCTACACGTAAAAGTTAAAACCAGATCTATCCGAAAATCGTAGTGAGACCGATGACCAACACTGAAAATCTCAACTTCCATTGAATATTATGGATGTTCGTAAATCGGCCGAATAAAGGCCATTCTCGGTATGAAGACCCCATCACAGTTTTTTGAAACTTCTTTTTCGTAAAGGCTAGAATCAGATCTGTCCGAAAATCATAGAGAGACCGATGACCAACACCGAAAATCTCAACTTCCATTAATTATTATGGTTGTTCGTAAAGCGACCGAATAAAGGCCATTCTCGGTATGAAGACCCCACCACAGCCTCCTAAAACTTCCTACTCGTAAAAGTTAAAACCAGATCTATCCGAAAATCGTAGTGAGACCGATGACCAACACTGAAAATCTCAACTTCCATTGAATATTATGGTTGTTTGTAAATCGGCATCACAATTTCCTGAAACTTGAGTAGCAATATTTTAATTTTTTGGGTTGACAACATTAAAATGTCGTGACATACGTTTTTTGGGCTGACAGTTCATACGTGACAGAAAAATATATCTGCTTTTTAGGCTGACATCATTAAAATGTCGTGATATACAATTTTTTTGGGCCGACAGTTCTTACGAGACAGAAATTATAGTTGTCGTGTTGCCACTGCGTTTTTTTGGGCTGAAATTTGGGCCAACTTCACATATATTGTTTAAAATATTGTAACTTTTATTCACTTTACCGATTTTAATGTTTTGTATGTCAAAATGTCACATTTCAAACACACATAAGAATTGCCCGATACGATCAATGACTACTGAGATATATGAATGTAAAGCCATCTACCGGGAGAAACTCCACGAAATTTTATCCTATCCAATATTTTTAGGCCTAGATAAATACAAGTACTCTAGCCCAAAACAAATCAGTAGGCTTAAGCTTTTTTATTTAGGCATTAAGCAAAATTTCAAGCCCCACCTTCGATATTTAAATTTTTAGCCTTAGGCTGAAACTTAGGATTTTTTTGGGTAATCAACTGTGGATAATTTAAAATAGGGGCCACGGTTTTGAACTCGTTGGGAGGTTATTGAAATGTATCATTAAACATATAATTGATCCCTTATGTCTAATCACATGTAAATTTCTGCTTGGTCGGATTGTGGCATAGCGCTGAGATTCTGAGCCAGTGAAATCTTTGAAAAACTCACAGTTGAGTTGGATTACTTCAAAGGACTCTGTCTTGTATACAGCTTCCTTGGATGCTTTAACATAACCGCTTGGAACTTGGAAGTTCAATTACTCTATCTAAGGAACTTAAATCTATTACTCTTTCTACTCTCTCTATCTAAGAAACTAAAACCTTTTAATGCGCAACTATGAACGGAACCCCATTTCATTTGAGTTTGCTCTTTTGTAATACATATTTGTGTTATTGAAATGGAGTGCATGCTAGCGAAGTTTAGTAGAGCATTTACCAAAGTAATATTGTGTGAGTGTGATGTTTTGTAAAGCTTCCCAGACAATGCGTAACACAAGAAACAAATGTGGAGGCTGATAGTTTACAATCAATTTCAGTCAACCAGTAAAAGCTAGCTTGATGACTAGTATTATATTTGCTAGTATACAGTTGTAAATTGTGAAGTAATGTCATTAACATTGGTTTTCAAATAAATTTGTGTAGCATTTAACGCATTCGTATATGTAGCATAATAAATTGATTCTGCAATGCTGTGGACTTATAATTTGAACGCTTCTTGGGCGCGATATCTCAACTTTCAACGTATTTCTTCTACTGACTCTCATTGATATATTTATTCTCATACTCAATACATATTGATAATGAACAGAAACTGATCAATCATTATTTAGTTTTACATTTACATTTCAACATTATGTATTACAATGTCATGTAAATTAATGCTTAATTTAAATGTCCTAATTTTACCTCATGTTGTATACTTATCATTTGCATTATATACTCTCATTACCTAAAGTAAATTTTGTTAATATTTTTGAATTGTTTATTTTGGCATGCGAATTTCCTCTCTGAGATTTTTATGTAACATGCAAAATAAACTTAAAAAAAATATAATTTTGGTTAGTGGTAAAAAGGTTTTCTGTTGGATTGGTTGGAATTGTCAACACAACAAAATAAAAATTATTAAAAAATCTACAGCCGTTGTAACAGTTATTGTTTGTACAACACAGCTTGAATTGAGATCGCTTAAGCGAATATACACCACCATCTTGAGATCGCTGGCTAGCGAATACTACAGTGTCGCACATCAAGGATTCACACTCCAGAATCAATTCAACGAATTGGAAAACGCTCCGGTTCATGTTCACATATGTCGCATCGAACCTTTTTAGGAGTCAATAGATTTTTGTCTTTGAAAAATTCTGTGAAGGCCTTAATTCCAAGGCATTGCTTCTGCTTTCATTGCATATTATAAAATCATATTTAGCAAATTTGATTGATTGATTGATTGATTAGAATGTACGGCCAAGAGTAAGCAGGGATCCCGGATATACCGGGTCTACCGTACACCCCTTTTACATATAACAAGATGGAGGTTGTTAGATATGATAGACTTGACCCGGTTACAGACACCTAGGTAGTCAATAGTTAGTAAATTGTTTGGCACAAGACATCACAATTATTTTTGGTTTTATGGTATAAAAGTTCAGCAATCAGCATCCTAAAAATTTTAATAATTAATTAAGAACCCATATATAATGGTAAAATCCCTGCAATAAAACTTTATTATTATGAGTTGAACTTTCAATAAACTAAATAGTTCAATTGTCCATAAACAAAACTAAACTGGTTCCCCAAAAACATATTAAATCATGTAAAATTGATCCAATCCAGCAATCACCTATAGGCATTAAAGAATAAAAGAGCAAACCATCTTTCAGTCTTTATTTATTTCATTTATTTGTAGAAAATAATTTGAATAAAATGGTTTAAATTTAAATAATGTAAAAGGCAAAGTCAATGCCATCGCTGCCATAATTTTTTTTTTTTTCTAATTCTAATTTAATACAAAATGCATTTATTTGATGGCTAAACTCAAATAAATCAATAGTTCACGAAATATACTGCACAAATACACATAAAGTGAAAATTATAAAAACAGATTATTACATGCACGAAGTGAATATTAATCTTCATTTAGTAAGTTTTATTAAAATAACCACATGTAATCAGAATATATTTATATTTAAATTTCACTCTACACTGAAAAAAATTTTGATATGTAAAAATGAAAAACAAAGTTTTTAACTTCTACAAATTTGAAATTCTTTTTGAATTTAAAAATTATTTGTTTTTTATTCAATAAAATTGTTTTGTAATTAATTAATTTGTTTTTAATTTGTTGTTAGTTTTGATTTTAATAAAATATTTTGTAAAATTATTCAAAAAATACCTTTTAAATTTAAAGAAAATATTTATTTGACGAGAATAATAAATTTTAAAAAGAGATTCTTTGCAATTAAAAACCATTCGTTTGATAATAATGGAACCTTATTTAACGTTTATCGTTTAATTACGTTAAGTAAAAAAAAAACAATTATTAATTCATACTGTTAAAGTTAGCCGACTCGCTCCAGCCGAATAATGTCGAAAATGCAGATTCGGCTGTAACGTCTAAAACATACCAGCCAAAAATGTCGATAATGCAGATTCGGTTGTGACGATCGAGACATCAGCCGAAAATGTCGATGATGCAGATTTAGCTTTAGTAACAGAACTGTATCATCCACAAATGTCGATAATGTAGATGCAAACCAACTTGTCTGTCAAAGTCGGTAAGGCAGATTCATCTACATAAGCTGTATTTTGTTGAGAAATAAAACTTTTTTGCTTTAGCTGAATCAGCGCTATTCAGCTATTTCAACTAATGCAAATCTGCATTATCATTCAGCCAAAGCAAAATTCTAAAATGCTTTAGTTTTTGCTTTAGCCATGGTGGTGTTGTTGTAATTGTCTCAACAAAATACGCCGATATAGTCAGCCGAAAAATGTCAATAAAGCAGATAAATAATTTGGTGTTAAACAGTAATTTCATTTTAAGTCAAAAATATTTATTTCGATTTATTAACGTATATTACTCAAAATTAAATTTTTTTATTAAATGCATTAAAACTATAATAAAAAACTATTTTATTACTGACAAAACTAGATGGCACATATCAAGCAAAACTTCAAAATTTTCAGGTCGATTTCCATGTGAAGAGTCCGGGAAAACTCAATTGAATATATCGCACACACAAAATTTGAAAATTTATAAAAATTGGCCGTTTAAAGTGTCATGGTTGGAAATAGATTCAAATGAAAGGTCTTTCTGATGATCATAACTGGAAAAAATTTCAGGTCGATTTCTATGTTGGAAGTCCGGGAAAACTTGGTTGAATATATCGCACCCACAAAATTTGAAAATTTCTATAAATTGACCGTTTAAAGTTTCATGGCTGGAAATAGATTCAAATGAAAGGTCTTATTGATGATCATACCTGGAAAAAATTTCAGGTCGATTTCTATGTTGGAAGTCCGGGAAAACTCGGTTGAATATATCGCACACACAAAATTTGAAAATTTCTAAAAATTGACCGTTGAAAGTGTCATGGCTGGAGATAGATTCAAATGAAAGGTCTTACTGATGATCATACCTGCAAAAAATTTCAGGTCGATTTCTATGTTGCAAGTCCGGGAAAACTCGGTTGAATATATCGCACACACAAAATTTAAAAATTTCTAAAAATTGACCGTTTAAAGTGTCATGGGTGGAAATAGATTCAAATGAAAGGTCTTATTGATGATCATACCTGGCAAAATCATCATCGCTGGAGATAGATTCAAATGAAAGCTCTTATTAATGATCATACCAGACAATTTAAACGGTCAATTTTTAGAAATTTTCAAATTTTGTGTGTGCGATATATTCAACCAAGTTTTCCCGGACTTCCAACATAGAAATCGACCTGAAATTTTTTCCAGGTATGATCATCAATAAGACCTTTCATTTGAATCATTTTTCAGCCATGATACTTTCAACGGTCAATTTTTAGAATTTTTCAAAGTTTGTGTGTACGATATATTCAATCAAGTTTTCCCGAACTCTCCACATGAAATTTTACCTGTCATTTTTAAATGATATTTATTAGATGAAGTGCCGTTTAAAATATTGTCCAAACTTGTAACTATAGAGGCATTTCAAGCCTTACCTCCCCAAACATCTAATTCGGCACTTAGAATATTTTGGATTGGTATATTAGTTTTAATTGTTTCGAATGAAAATTTATTTTACATTTTTTAGTTGGTTTTTATGAATAACAAAATAAACATTTGTAATATAAATTAATTCATTCCCGCATTAAATTCGTATCTGCATTGTCGACATTTTTCGGCTGGGATGTTACCGACAAAAATCGGCTGTCATTTTCGTTTGATTAGTTTGAATCTACATTATCGACATTTTACGGTTGGAGTCGGCTAACTATAATAGGGTATGTTTTTTATCATTTTTTTTTCACAAGGTAAGTCGTGTTTATTAAAAACACATTTAAAAAAATTTCGAGTTCTAAAATGATGCTTTGTCAGAAATAATTAATAAAATAATTATACGGATTTCCTTCGAATTTCCCGATTTTTTCCCGGATCTCCCGGATTACTCCGGATTTCCCGGATTGTTCCGGTTTTCCCGTATTTCTGCCAGGTTTCCACCGGATTTTCCAAATTTCCCCCCAATTCCCCAGGATTTCCACTGGTTTTCTCGGGTTTCTTCCGGATTTCCTCCGGACTGCTCACAAATTTCCAAGTTTTTCCTCGGATTGTTTCGGATTTCCCGCTTTTCTTCCGGATTTCCCTGATTCCGGGAAAACCGGGTGGAAATCCAGTGGAAATCTGGGGAAATCCAAATCCGATGGAAGTAATAAACCCGAATTACTTTGTAAAAAAAAAAAAAAATTGATGAAAAACATTCTATTGTGAATAGCCCGGTGTGAATAGTGGGTCAACTTGCTCTAGTACATTCTTTTCTCGCTGGCATGACTTAAACATCAACAAAAAAGTTTGAGGAACAAAAAAAGTTTACAAAACCAAAGTTTTTATTTGACAGAAGATAATGCAGCTTAAAAATAATTTTATTGGAAAGGCACACTCTTCTAGATCGTATTAAAAGAAAAAGTTAAACAAAAAACTCTTGGTTGCTTTTAAATTAATTTTTTGGTGGGTGCGCATGCGATTTCACTAAAAAACATTAAAAGTGGAATAACTTGTGCACCATCAACAGTTCGAAAAAACTTTATTTGGCTGTTTTTGTTGGAAATGAGGTCAACTGTCAGCCTGCTTCGTTTGATCTGCAAATTTTGGGACACCCTGTATAGCAGAATTACTAAAAAGTGGGTTTCAAAATGTTCTCTGTAATGCATATTCTTGCATACTGGGACAATCGCTAGGTATATTACTTCGGAGGGTAGAACTCATCTCACACGCAACTGCTGGGTCCGACTAATCTTGCCTTCATCGTTTATACTGCAAAATTTGCGAACATCTCCATGCTTGCATTTTATTCAGAGGGCTATTTCTGGAAAAAATAGAGAATTCTTCGGTGTATATTCTTGTATTGTGTACTGTGGTGCTTGACTTGTGTTTGCATTGTTAGCTTGCGTTAGAACAAATTTGAGTGACCACATGGGAATAGCAAAAGTAATTGTAAAAATAGAAGAAATTTAAATTAATTACTCCCCCCTTCCATCCCTCCAACTCCTCCCCGGCATCCCAATATTGCTCATTCAACAGTGTCTGCACTTTTCAGCAGACCTGTGCACCTGGCTAGGATTTAATCTACCATTTATAAATTGATCACTCATTAATCCGAAAATAACATGGTTATATAACCTTAGAAATAAGGCGGCTAAATCCCTCAATGAGATGTGGCGTTATAATTTTTTCCATGCTCCTCCCATCGAATATCGCTGATGTTGTTTTCAGTCAGCCTGTTAGCTAGCCGAATATCATCAAGAGTTGCGCACGCCTTCAGGAAACCAACCAGTTGCACACCACCGATTACTTTTGAAATTCTCTTGCATTGTGATAGTAGGTAGTCCAGCCCTGAAGCTTGGTTCAATTGGGAATTTACGTAAACACGGATATTAGTTCAACCATCATGAATGGTGGTACATATCTTCTTAAATCCTTAATACGGAAAGTGGCAGCTTTTTAAATTAAAAAGCGACGAAGAGTTAAAGAATTTAAATAAATTTAAAGCTTAAAGAGTTGACCATGTTGGTTTTCTAAAATTTAAGCAGGAATAATGATTTTCGATTATAGAAGCCGGTTTTACCAAAAGCCCAATAAGTTTAATTTTGAGATGTATAACTGCCAAAATTACACTATAATGAAACCAGACATCGAACTGTATATACTGACCCCTGTTCGAGGCAAATAGTTTATCTCAGAGACATTGGTTTTGTAAGCCAGAATAATACTACATCACATGCTCTGTCGGTAGAGTTCATGCTAACAATTACATAATATTTCAAAAACGTATATAAACAAAATAACGTCACCTGTTTCCCCAGATATTGAAAATTTAAAATCCACAAACTTTGTATACAAAACACATCAAAACATTAAATAAAATTTACTTCCGACAGCATTATCATCATGTGTCGTCTCTCTGTGCTGTGCTATGAAAGTACCTCAACAAATCCCCTCACAACAAAACCATAATTTATAATGTTCATGTCACCGTGAATCTATGTATGTATGTATATGTGTGTGTATTCTCTGTTTTTCCCACAGAATACAAAAGAAAAATTCCTTACATGAAAATATAGAAAATTCAAATGTACACACATTTTGATTCCACCCGCCACACACAACCTGCACAGAAAAACGAGTAGGAAGAAATTTTTTTTTTTTTTTGTTAAGTTTAGAATTTATATTTCGGTGCATTGTTGAAAAAATGTGAAATTTAATGAAATTTTGTTTTTTGCCAAGATGTGGAAAACGTCGTCGTCTTCTTCTTCATATCTTTCACTTAAAATTATTATTTTCTTCTAATAAACGAACAAAATAAAATTCTTGATTAGAATTTTTTTCTATGTACTTTCGCACTAATGTATAATTCAAACGCCTAAGAGGCGACAAATTTTAAGCATCGAGCTTTTTACGTACATACGACGTATAAAAAACAGCGAAAATATTTGTTTAACATATAGAAGCACGAAGAAAATGCTGAAACCGCTAAATGTTGTTTATTTATTTTGTTCACTCGTGCGCTCGATTTTTTTTTTGTTTTGTATAGAAAATTATCATACATAATTTTGCTGGTGGTGAATAAAAAATATGTCGAAGAAAAATTAAATTTACGTATTTGATTTTCGCGCGGTGAATCGACGTTTGTATGGCTATGAATAATTTAGTGTTTCGAATTCAAATGTAGCATTAGTGAGCGGAAAAACAAAATGATATTGCTGGCCCATGGGAGGATCGAACTCACGACCTTCGCGTTATTAGCACGACGCTCTAACCAACTGAGCTAATGGGCCATATGTGCTTCGTGTTAGTTTTGCGTTTTAGTAATGATTGGAATAACTAATGCCGTAAGGGTCCATGGAGGCCTAATTCTAATAGCTTTTAACTTAGATAAAATGCGGGATCGATATACATGCACAAAATAATTGGCATCACCATTACAACGTAGTCAAACAATACAACAAAACCGGGAACAGTATTCGTAAGCAAGAGCAGCACTGAAAAGCGCCTTTTCCATATTTCGAAACTGCTATCAATACGTTATGCGACAGTACGATAGTAATTGCGGGGTCTGCACAAAGCGAGTCTACCCGAAGCAAGGTTCAATTGCAAACCAAGCAAGGCTGCGAATTTATTCCTGTCTAACGAGTAGTAAACGATATATTGCTGCTCTGCTATCGTTGGAGGGATTTGGAGGCATACAATGGTATCTACTGCGGCAGTATGGATTTAAGGGCCAAATGTTGCTCGCCAAAATCACACTCGTGTAAGTTCCCAGTCTCGATTCGAAATCACTATGCATTGATGTAATCATCGATCCAGATGCACAGATCAATGACCAAGGCTTGGTAAGAGTAGCCGATCACCGCAACATCTCGGGAGGAAAGGCTCCAGAATTATACGAAAAATTCAAATCAGGCTACGCTGATGTTAAGTGTTGTGGAATGTTAGCGCACTAGCTAATATCGCCAGAGCTGCCCCTCTACCATCATGTAAATTGATGACGAACATACTGGACATGAACCTGATTCATGTTATTAGAAGATTAAAGTTTTCTCGGAAGACTGTGGATAACCCCACCCATAATCAAGAGATAATTCATTATATAGGACGAACGGGTCGTTCCGAACAAGACAATGATCCTGCACTGAACGGAAACCTACAAGAGGCAGTGAATCGTGAGCCCGAAGTGACCCTGCTATATGCATCGACTCTGCTATTTCAGGAAAATTCTTAGGAGTGAAGCACTATAAGACAACAAATATTACTGCAGAGACTCACACTCCTGTGGATATAAAGGTGCTACGCGAAAAATGGAACAATGGTCACTATAGTGCAAATAGAGACACAACCAATCGTTTAAAGTAGCGGCGCACCTGAACGAGATTCTATACAAGGCTAGACATCGCAAACGAGGCACGTGAGTTGATGACTTTATGATTAGAGTTGACGCTCTGACGATGTTCATCACGAATAATACTGAAGAGTTTGGAGGCCAAGGGAAGAACTACAGGTAGCGTATAGAGTTCCAAAATAGATAGATAAATCGTGTTCCTGCAGAATAATTGAAGAAGGTCCGGAACTCGTCAAGACATGTCAAGTGCATCACCATATGCCTACTGAAGCACCAAAATGAAGATAGATGGCTCAATAACTATAAAGAGATTCTCTATTTGCATTCTACATAGCCAAGTACATGTAAAGTCAGAACTACCATAACTTGGCATTGAAAAATGGTGGTGGTCAGGCCATCATATGTTGCGAGAAGATGACTGAGCAAACAATATGCCTTGCTCGCTACATAACTCCAATTACGGTTCTGCTGAAAAACTTTAATAGTGAAATAATGTCCATGAAAAAAGGTAAATCGCCAAACCTAAACAACATTGAGGTCGAGGTAATACAAAGAACTTGGCTAATCATTAGCAAAGTTAAATCATCGGAAAGATCGGTGATAGAGACCACACCGGTCCCAAAATATACAGATCAATCATGTTCGTACTGGGTCTAAGGTAACTTACTTGAGAAATTGATTACCGGCAGATTGTTGAACATATTCCAGGGAAGCGGAAAATACAGCGATAAGCTGTTCGGGCTCAGAGAAAATTGACCCACGAAGGATGCTATATGGTGAAAATAGTCAACTTAGTAAAGAAGTCAGAGCAAAAGTATGTCTTAGGAGTATTCCTTGATGTATCAAAAACTTTTGATAATTTGTGGTATAATACTCGTATAATGAATGGGCTCATCCAGTGCATAAAGATATCTCTAAAAAAAGTTACTTTACCGCTGGATACAAAATATCAAACAAAAAATGTAGATAGGAATCACTATTTTTGTGAGGCTAAAAATTCTTGTCTACATTTTTTAGTAGATATGTATATATGTTTTTGGTTTGGATATTGGCTATTTTGACATTTTTTTAAATTTAGCATTCGAAGTTACAGATTCAACCTGAATGGAGATTAAATAAATTAATAAAAAGAGATTTGATTGCGACTTGATAAAAATAAAGAATGGAAAGCAATAATTTTGCAAATTTCGCATTCGACAGTGAGGGGGGTAATTAGAATTTTAATTATTAAAAACACAAGCAAATATAACATATTTATATATCCCTAGTCAATCCTAACCTAACTAATTACTTGTTAAAGTAATATTACTTCATGAAAACTACGATAATTATTATTATTTTATTTTAATTACTTGAATAAAGAAATTGAATACCTCGCGAGAAACCCACATCCATGCCCAACACATTTCACACTCCAGTGGTTTGTTTAAGTGGACAAACGCGTCTATAAAACTACTAATAAATGAATATGGCGCTCGTATAAATAATTTTCGAAACCCCCAAAAAAAAGAAAAAGCCAATTGTGGAAGGATATTCAGCGCGTATTTCAAAATTTCGAGCGTAATATTGAAGCTGGAGGTCGAGAAAGATCACATTGGGAATTTTATTATTTAACGGTGAACCTACCTGAAAATCTAGAATCATCGACATCAGAATTGAACCAATAGTGTCCCACGAACTTGCACCAAGAGTTGCACCATTCGAACCAAGGGTGTACCCCACAACAACTCCGAGTAGAACAGGAAAAGATAAATGCGGTTTTAAAATTGTTGGTAGCGGTTGAGGAAAATTATAAAGTACAAGAAGAATGGAATAAAATTCTTAGTGATATTTTGAAAGCTACGTTGAATAACCAACAGTAAAAAATTGTACCTTGTAGAAATATATTTTATTATTTTTTAAATTATAAATGACGCAAATGTGTATTGAATTACATGAAATGAATTTAATGAAATAAAATAAAATGGATTTTGATTAAAATAAAAAAGTAACAAAATTTTTTTAATAGTTTGATTAAAAATTATTTTCACTTAAACATCAAATTGAACGGTCAAAAAACCATTTGCTATCCAAGACAAAAACCAAATTATCTACATATTTCTATTTCATTCAGTGCATTTAGATCTTGTAGACCTATTTGCGCTGGATGCGCCCATTGAATTGAGAAGAATGGACTGTCCGTTTAGCCTTTATTTGATTATTTAAGCTACTTCTTTGATAGGTCAGCTGTCGTTTGCGGCTCCATATTGGGCACGCACCTCTGAAATATATTGGATGTATGAATATAACTCAGCCCTTTCGCAATAGGTGTCGTTACTAGTACTGCTTACGTGTGCTATAAATGAGCAATACCAGAGCCTCCTAAATATAAAAGCCGTAATATTCCGCCTTTTTTTCATGAGCTTTTTGTAATTTTCAAACCAACCAGTGTATTTTAATATTTTTTTTTTGGAAGCTTTTATGTATATAAAGACATAAAGGCTTTGTTTGAATTTTCAGTTTAAATGGTTAGTTCAATATTCAAGAAAATCATATTTTAAAATTGAGTCATATTATGTCGAGTTAACGCAGAAACATTTAAATTAGTCTAAAAGCGTTACCACATACACACCTAATAACAAACGATTCGTGCGTGAATTTATTTTGCTTCGCCACATGCCAAAAAAAAATACAGACGATTTTTACAACAACAATTCTTTATAAAATTTTCATAATCACGTTTTCATTGGAAATACTCGAATTTCGAGTATTTCCAATGAAAACGTGATGTTTTTTATTTCAAGCGTATTGCAGAATCGAATGCGTGTGTTCTAAGAAGAAGAAATTGAAAAAATTGAATTTCGTCGATTACAACGCCATCTATCATGAACCGAACAAAATATTTCATTCAAATCATACGTACTTTTAGTCGTAGAATCAGTATCTGCAATAAAAAATATGTCTTCCTGTCTTAGTTTAAAAGTTACCCCCGCCCCACCTACAAAGCGGTGGGTGGGGGACTATTTTTTTGCACTAATATATTTCCCCCGCGGTATGATTAAATTTTGATTATGGACATTTTTTCCGTAGAGTGGCTATTTTTCGAGATATTTGATCTCTCAGTTGAAAAGAAACACCCGGTATAGTACTTGATGACAGCTGTGAAACGCAGTATGCGACATTTGGTTGAAGTGTAAATAATTATTATTTTTAACACCTTAAAAATGTCGACCTTTACTCCAAATAAACATCATTTGCGCAAAGTTTTATAGCATTATTTTATTGGAAAGAAAAGTGTAGTGGAAACTTATTGTTTGCTTCTAGAAATTTACGGTTAGCATGCTCCATCAAATACAACGTTCAAAGAATGCTTTAGACGATTTAAAAATGATGGTTATTTCATTGAAGATACAAATCATGGAAAACCGCCTAAAAAATTGAGGTTACTCAATTAGAAACGTGCTAGATAACTTGCTAAATTGGAAAAGATTCTTCCCAAACACAATCAGAATTGGCTATAGCATTAAATGTTGATCGATTAACTGCGGTGCAAAACATTTACAAACAATCAGAATTGTTCAAAATGCTAGCAACTTGGTTCCACATGAATTAAAAGGAAAAGACCTCGAACGTCGTAAAATGGTTTTTTGAATCGAATTATGATTACTCGAGATGAAAAATTGATTTATTATTAGAAGCCTGGCGAAGCTGGTAATTGCACTAAGGTTATGTTCTGTATTTGGTGGGATCAGAAATGTGTGGTATATTATAAACTGCTGGAATCAGGTGAAGTCATCAATACGTTTGAAGCAAGCTATAGAGGAAAACCGACCAGAATGGGTAATCGACTCAACAAATTAATTTTTCAGCACAACAATGCAAAGCCACATTTTGCAAAACAAATTACAAAAAAAAATGTTGTGAAAAATTATTTAAAAGGACAGGACTGGGAAGTTCTACCCTACCCACCGTATTCACCAGACATAGCTCCTTCCGATTACTATGCTTATTACGGTCGATGTAGTCGTCTCTTTCTGAACAACGGTTCAGTTCTCGCGCGGACATAAAAATCTGGCTTATTGATTGGATCCCCCCAAAGACCTGGATATCTTCAGAGAGGGAATCAGTAAATTACCTCAAAAATGGAGGAAAGTTGTAGTTGCAACTGGATACTTTCAATAAATAATTTTTTCGCTTTCTAAACAAAATGTGTTTTATTTTAATAAAATAGGGCGGATTGTAAATTTTTTTATTATTATAGTTGTAACAACTGTCCTCTATCTTGAGGTGAAGTTTGAGCGCGATCTGTCATTTAGTTTATTTACATTGCTCTATTATGTCAGTTCATCTCAAGTTCATCTCTCTCGATTTTTATAACTAATAAAATTATCGAGCAAAGAAAAGAGACAGAGAAAAAAGTCACCCGGAGCCATATCAGGTGAATACAATGGTTGTTCGATGATATTTGTTGATTTATTGGCCAGAAATTCAATCACAATAATAGCCTTGTGAGACGTTGCGTTGTCGTGGTGCGAAATCCATGAGTTTTCTTTCCACAAAATCAGACGAAATTGCTCTTGCAAACCTGACACTCTCAAGTCTGACCTCATGGCAAGAGTTCCGAGTTCACAACACCGTGGTAATCGAACAAAACAGGTAACATTATCTTGACTTGTAATCGACTTTGACGTGGTTTTTTCGGTTTCGGCTCGGAAGGCGCGATTCCGAAGCTTGTTGATTGGTTTGCATGTCAAACTCGTAAACCCATGTCTCATTTTTAAGCGGTAAATTAGTGTATTCAGTTGCAAAATTATTCCGATGATGATCACTCCGTGATCGAGAACGTTTAATAAATAAAATAAAAACTAATTTAAACTGCATTTTGAATTGGTTTGGTGGTTTTAATAAGGAGTATAAATGGAAACTGCGGCGAGTATACAGTGCAGTAATTCTTATCACCAGTTTTATTATTGTGGGGACGGAATTGACTCGTTCTAGCTTTTGAGTGAACTGTACCACTCATATGCACCAGTTTTTAAATAAAGTCGATTTAGCGTTAGCTTTCTGTAAGATTTTCAGCGATTCGGCACACGAAATTCTATTTGCAATAATCGAAAAACACACTTGAGATGAATCGACAAATTAGAGCAGTGAAAACAACTTAAATGACAGATCGCGCTCAAACTTCACGTCGTATAGGACAGTTGTGCCAACTTATCGGCAAAAAACATTTTTACAATCCCTTTAAGCGAGCTAAAAATCCGATGACAAATTCCCGTTACTTTCTTGACAGAGTATATTTAGAATCCAAAGAAAAACCAACAGAGTTTATTCAGCATATGTTCACGTAAATTCTAAAACTTCCAAATTATTTACCGCGATCACCGGCCTTTATTTTTTTATCAATGGTCCATTATTTGACAAAGAGAAGGTTTCTAGATTTCCGCCCAATTGGCTAGCGGACTATACAGCATAGTAACACTCAATTTTTGTTACTTTAATGCGGTAAGCTAATTAAAATTGGTCTTGAAAATTATTTTAATGATATTCACGTGTCTATATATACTCGTACATCCAATCATTGATCTCGCAATTGCGATCGTTATTTTATCCGGTGACATTCACACACAACATTGATGTACATACGTACACGATTCTCGGAAGATGTACATAAATATTTTCTGTTCGAGCTTCTTTATAATCAGATTTCACACGCGATTTACAATTCAATGTACTTTATAGGTTTCTGTTGTTATATATTTACGTTTCAGAAATTGTTTTTAAGGAAGTTGTTTGAATTATTACATGTCGATTTATATCTGTGTACGTATATCTCTATATAAGTATACAATTCAAAACCTAATCAAAATATTGTTTAATTAATCAGAATGCTTAATGCTTAAACTCCCGCGCGTCTACTCGTCTATTTTAAATGATTTTGTTTATTGTGCGCAATCAAGAATCCCCCCCGATTACGTATTTACAAATGCACCGTACCCCTAATAATATTTGTATATCGTATTCAATTTTCACCTTCTCGATTCATTTCGTGCGTAATGTTCACATTTTACAATCAGCTCGTAATAAAAACATCTTAAATGTGATACAGAATTTTGTATCTCGTCTAAAATGATTTTATTTTACACTCCATATGGTTGCAATGAGTCTTTTGAGGAATGGGAGCAATAACACCAACAACAACAAAAAGATATAAAATAAGATCATTAAGTTTTTCATCAAAGTTGAAACTGAATTACTATATACGATAAGAATGCGTTACTTCGCTGTGTTGTTGTGTATGCGGTGCGCGAGCGGCATTGGTAAGAAAATTAAATTTTTTGTGTTCGAAATTTTATTATGAGATCTTAAGTGGTCCCTGGTGTATTAAGGCGATGCTATATAATGAATATGTTAAATCGGTGAGATGAGTGAGAAGGGATGCTGGTTTCATATCTGTCAACGGACAATATTTTATGTGTTTATGAAAAATGATTGTCATCAATTCGAGACTTGTTATGTCACAGCGATAGCCCGAAATAATTTCCCAAATGTTACATTACACCCTGCACTTGCACCCCCCCACAACATTAAGACATTTATTGCAAGAATTTTGTTCGCGCCAGTATATAAAATATTACAACAAAAATTGTGTTCGAAAGTCATTAAAATTTAATTTTCGATCATAAACTGTTAACCCCATTATTTATGATGGAGATTTTCACATTTCCTAGAGCAGCTCTAGCGACAAGATACAGGAATGAAAAATGAAAAACTATAATTTTTACAAAATTTTATACAGAGAGTGAAATGTATGTCCTGGATGTGACAGTTTTAAAGGTACATTTTTTATTTTTTTTTTGTGTTGTTGTTGTCAATTGGTTCGTTCGAACGAGTTCCTCTGTTGTATTACTGTCGAGTTGAATGGGATTACATGCTGCGATGATTTTATTAACAGATTTTTATAAAAATTCAATAGGTATCCTTATGAATTATATGTGACACACACACGTACTCGTATACACACAAAACATATATACCATAAAGGACGAGAGAGTTGTTAATGATTTTAAAGCATCCTCTTGTCGTATATGATGATCATTATATACTTTTGTTGTATTTAGAAGGTTACGAAAATAAAATTGAGTGGAATAATCATAATGATAGTTGGACATTTTACAACTTTTTGGTGCCATCTGCCTTTAATGCAATTTTGATTAGAATATTATTGTGCTGAGGACCTCATTCATTAGTCCGATCGCCGTGTGCATTTTAACTCCCAAAATTATTACGAAAACCAATAGATTTCCTTATTTGCGATACATTTCTAAATTACTCAAAGGAATTTATTGATTTGTGTGATAAAAATTTTTGATTAGACGAAGTTCACGTGTACCTAAAAAATTATAAATTATCGCATCTTGTATACATAAAATCGTATTTGACTTTTAAGCTAAAACATGAATAATTTATACGTATTTTGTGATTTCTATTTATATAAAGACGTATACACGTAAATGTTTTTTGTTGTAATCAGATTTCACACGCGATTTACAATTTACACGGCATTTACGATACAACACAACAGTGTTCTGTACACGAGGAATTTATGAGATGTCAATGGTAATAATATACGTGAAGTGGAAATTCTGATTTATTTCATAATTGTTAAAGTTTTAGATTCACGCAGATAAAGCTAAAATGTCATTGCCAGCTACATATATATATTTGTAGATAGATAGGGCTTTGCACGATTCGCGATTTGCAAATACTGATGTTCCGTGAATGCTTTGCTTCACAGAAAACTGATATTCGGTGTATAACCTCACCTCAAGCTAATTAAATATTCTATTACATTTTTTTGGACATTTAAGTTTTGTTGGCAGGGATGGCCTACTAAAACGTGTTCTTATAGCTTTAGAAATAGTTACCAGAACCCATATCAAGATATGATTTAAAATCAATTGGAAAATTAACGGCTCATTATGGTCTAATCAAATCATCCATTAAAAGGTTTTCGGTTTGGGTTTTGTTATAGCTTCAAATTAAATGACATTACGCTAGGTCAAGAACAAGTGGAGCCCAAAATTTTGTAATATGGCGTTTTATTATGCCGTGGGATGCTCCGAATAATTTAATAAGACATTTGATTAGCATTAGACCAAAATGAGCCTCAAAATTATTGTTGAGTCCAACAGTAAGCATATGCTAACTCAGGAATTACAATTAATTTTATTTATTGAAATTTATATAACAATTAGTCAAACAGAAATATCGAGGTTTAATTCCTTCAGAGCCTCTAGAACCAACTCCAGATGCATCCTCCAAATTCAACTTTGCCCAACCTGAAGAGTCAAATAACAACGGCCAATGAAATGAAGCGTCATCACTCAGCAAGCCTAATAAATCATGTGAATTATCAAGACCGTCACAAGATGGAATTTGCCGACCAAACTCAGTCAAAGCTTTTGGAAAAAATGGCGCACGGATTGTCTCTCATGATTACAACGTACTCCAAAAAGGTTACAAGGACGACCTAACCTCCAGGTAGGAGAACTAGTAATTCTCAAAGATGAACAACTGCCTAGCGCCCCAACGCATTGGCCACCGGTCAGAGCAGAGTCATCGAATTACATCCGAGACAAGATAGACTAGGCAGAGTAGCACTCAAATATGAAAACAACACGTCCGGAATCCTGCATAGTCGGTAATAGACAAAAAAGGAAATCGCATCAACCATCAATACAAAATACAACCACAGAGACGAGCAAAGGCAAATCATCTATTGTTAGCATGCTCTCAATAGATCAAAGTCCACTCCATTTAACCATTCAACAGGAATATACTTCGAGGATCTAGGTAAACTCGAAGTGGTAGCTTTGAAGTGGACATTAGTAATTTATTACAACATGACGAGCTATTGGAATGAGATGAATGACTTTGAGAAAGCACAAGGTGAGCTGGTAGCAGCCTCCAAGGAATTCTCTGGTTTAAACTGCAATATAATCCTACAACAAATTGGTTGCAGACAACCATCTCTTATTAACAAGCAATAAGGAACGACGGCAAGGAATGCGAGGTCTGGGAGACACAACAGGCATTATCTTAGGGGACATGTTTGAGATCCTCACCCAACGCGAAGCCAACCATTATGAATCCCAGTTTGAAAACATTAACATCAACGAGAAGCATTTAATGGCATTAGTTAGAAACCGCAAACATCAATAAAAGATAACACAATCAAACTGGTGAAGCGCAATTCTAACCTTATAATGTCATAATTTAACAAGCTGGTAAATGAACAACGGAGGTTAATGTTTAAAATGATATAACTCCACGAATATCGAACATACATTAAACGAGCTCGCATCGATATTCTCCCCGTCACAACTAGAGGACCAGCTACAATTTATTCGTCAGGACATACCGGCTTCAATAACCATACCGGGGCACAACATTCATATATATCAAAGCATGAATATACGTAGCAGAGTAACACAATGAAATGTAATAATTGAAATTATCATACCATTGTCCATTGCACTGGATTATAATCTGCTAGCTGTAATTCCAGTTTCTGTTATTAATCATAACAAAACAACACTCAATCAAGCTTTATTACATCAACAAAGTATCTAACAGTAGACAATCATCGAGAGCATTTTGCATCTCTAACAATGGAAGAAGTAAACCGTTGCCAAGTATTTCAACCTACACAGATTTTATGCGAGGTATCACTAATTTTCAAAGCAATGACAAACATTAGCCAGTGTGAAGTAGCAATCTTACAACGAAAACCATCGCTCGGCGAATTATGCAATGTTGAATCAACCAACCAATGGATAAAGCCTCATGCTCCAAACGAATGGATATTCGTAATTCCTAACGAAACAACAGTTGTTATCACATCCTTTTGATTCGGATTTTTGATTTGGGTTCACCTATTTTAAAATAAAATAACCTATAAGGCTTGGTCAAGAACGAGTGAGGAATAATTTTTTTTCATTTTATTGGCCGATTTTCGATTTGGGTTCTGCTTTAAATTAAATGATATCATAAGCTTGGTGAAAAACGAGTGGAGCCCAAATTTTTTTAATGAGACATTTGATTAGGCCATTTTGAGCCTAAAAATATTTGTATGTCGATTGATCTTGTTTTGCGTTTTAATTTCGATTTTGATCCGATATTTGAATTGGGTTCTGGTATAACTTTGAAGTGGGAAAGCTTAATGCTTTTTTGAACAAGCCCCTATTATGGTTCTCACCTCACCTCACCGAGCGAGTCACCTCACCAATCCAAGTCGTGTGAGTTAGATTTTTGTATTATGGTGCTCGTTTTTATTTTGGTGAGATGTGTTTGTTTATTAGGACAATTTCCATTAGCTGTTAGGTTGGAAATATTGTACTTGATGGCGTTTTAGACATACATTTATTACAATATTGACGTTGTGTGTGTTTTTCATTAGAAATTCTTATTTTATGCCTAGAAATAGTTTTTTATTATGCAATTATTTTACAAAATGAAATCCTATATAAAAATTATTATGAAAAAATCTTACGTTTTTTGCTATCCCTCGTAATTATTTACGTTTTCCTTTTTTGATATCCATCTTGAAAAATTACTATGAACTCACCAGTATATTGTTGGTGAGTATATTTGACACTAGAGTCACCTCACCACAACAAGTATAATACCACATATTTCAAAATGTTGAGTTCAAGTCACCATTATGACGTATTTCTGGGTGAGTTGCGAGGTGAGGTGAGTACCATAATAGGGTCATTAATTAGCCTATAATTAGTATTTCTCTCTCTCTCTCTGGCTTTCACATCCCATGAAGGGATTTCGCCGCCCGCACAATGGCCCTCCATCCATCCCGATCCATTGCTCTCGTCCTCCAGTTTCGACATCCTAATGCTTGCAGATCTTGTTCAATGTCGTCACGCCAGCGTAGTCGGGGTCTTCCTCTACGACGTACTCCGGCTGGTTGTTGGTGAAACACTTTATATATCATCCGTTGTTGTTGGGACCTTGCAACGTGGCCGAGCCATCTCACTCGATTGGATTTAATGAATCCGATGATATCGCTGCCTCCGAGGAGTTGCTTTATTTCGTGATTCATACGAATCCGATATTCGTTGTTCGCAACTTTAATTGGACCAAAAATTGAACGTATGACCTTCCTTTCGAATGTAGATAACAATCTACAATCGTTAGAGGTCATGGTCCAGCTCTCGCTTCCGAAAGTCAGCACAGGTCTTATTAGTGCTTTATAAAGTGCGAGCTTGCACGACTGCGATAGATGTTTCGAACGCAATAATCTTGATTGGGCGTAGAAAACTCGTTGTCCGGCAGCGATTCGGGCTTTTATTTCTGCCTGGATTTCATTCAGTGATGTTATAACTGACCCGAGGTATTTAAAGTTTTCGACACCATCAAAATTGTGGTCGCCAATTCCGAGATTTGCACTAGAGATGTTCCTGGGTGTTGTTAGATATTTGGTTTTACTGCTGTTCACCTCCAAACCAAGTCTTCTTGCGCAGCGATCGAGCGGTATGAAACTGTCTTTGATATCGCTTGGTCTTCGGCCAAGAAGCACGATATCATCTGCATATCCAAGAATTTGGCCGGATTTATTAAATATACAGCGCGAAGTTTCGATGTTGCTTTTTCTCACTACGTACTCAAGCGCCAAATTGAACAGCAAAGGCGCGAGTGCATCACCTTGTCGAACGCCAGATGTCATTTCAAAGGAGTCTGACACAGTTCCTTCAATTACGATTCTACATACAGACCCAGACGTTGTTAATTTACACAGCGAAACGAGTTTCTCTGGGATTCCTAGGCATATGAGCGCGGCCCATAGGTTGTCGCGGTTTATACTGTCATATGCCTGCCGGAAGTCTATATATAGTTGATGTATGGTTATGTTGTACTCCCAACATTTTTCCAAGATCATCCTCATGGTAAAACACTGGTCCGTGGTTGATCGGTTGGGTCGAAAACCACATTGATAGTCGCCAATGATGTTTTCGGCGAAAGGGATGAGTCTGGCAAGTACAACATTAGCCAACACTTTGTAAGCAGCGTTCAATAAAGCTATGCCACGATAGTTTTCACATTTGAGACGGTCGCCTTTTTTATGCAGCGGACATATGAGCGCGGTCTTCCAATTCTCAGGCAGCTCTTCTTGGTCCCAAATACAGACGACGAGGTCGTATAGACTTGTTGCAAGAGTAGCGCCTCCGAGTTTAATCAATTCTGCGGGGATTCCATCGAGACCGGGTGCCTTTCCGTTTTTCAATCGACTAATAGCTGCGTCTACTTCCTCCACTGTGGGATATTCGACAAAGACCTCGTCACCTGGAGGAGCTATTGCTCTAATGGGGGTCACGTCGTCATTCCGATTTAGCAGATTTTGAAAGTAGGTTTGCCATACTGAGAGAACATCAGCCACGTTTGTTCTCAACTCTCCATTCCCGTCTTTGATGGCTGTACTTCTTGGGTGGAAGTCTTTAGTGAGATTCCTGGCGTTGGCAAAACAGTCCCTTGAGTTTCCTAGTTCCGCTTGGAAGCTGATGTTTTCGATGCATAGTCTCATATGTTCGCGCTTTTTTTGTCGAAGGTATTTAGTCGTGGCTTTCCTAGCGCGGAGATATTCTGCTAGAGTGCTTCTAGTGTTGCGAGCCAACCATTTTTCACGAAGCGTTCGTTTATTTTCGACGACCCTACGGCATTGGTCATCGAACCAATCATTGCGGGCTCTCGGAGGTCTTCTTCCGATGGTATTTTGCGCCGCGGTGGTTATGGCTGACTGTATAGCGTGCCACTGCTCCTCGATGTTAGAGGGAGCTTCTTCGTTGTTGCTGGGCCGCTCTAAATAGTTAGTGACAGCTGATTGGTAACTCTGCAATGACGCTTGGTCTTTTAGAGCATTGATATTCCATCGAACGGTCTTTTGTGCTTGTCTGTTAAACGTAGATGACAGTTTGCACTTATATTTAAATATGACAAGCATATGATCGCTGTCCATGTCTGCACCTCTGTAAGATCTAACGTCAGATATGCTGGTGGAGTGCCTCTTAGACACCATGACGTGATCGATTTGATTTTCCGTTCTCCCATCATTCGATCTCCACGTTACTTTGTGGATTCTCTTATATGGGAAAAACGTACTTGATACAACTAAGTTGTACGTTATTGCCAGGTCGGTGACTCGTTGGCCGTTGTTATTACTAGTTAGGTGCAGGCTGTTAGGACCGATGTGCGATGTATTTTCTGCACTCCTACCGATTTTTGCATTAAAGTCGCCCACGATGATTTTAATGTCGTGGTCCGGTATGTTATTGATGACTTCCTCCAGTTCGACAAAGAAAAGATCTTTGATGTCATCTGATTTATCTTCGGTGGGTGCATGCACATTGACGATCGTGATGTTAAATTTCCTAGTGCGAAGTCTGACCGTGCATATCCGCATGTTGATAGGGCGGAAATCGATGATATGATGCTTCACGCGCCGATGGATGAGGAAGCCAACTCCAAATTCTCCTCCGTTCTGATGGCCGCTGTAATGAAGAGTGTAACCATTGGTGGTGTCATGGATCCCACTCCCAGACCATCTAAGCTCTTGTAGTGCAAGTACGTCTAATGTGTAACTCTTTGCTTGGTTCGATAGGTTCTGGAGATCTCCAGGTCTTAAGAGACTAAGCACGTTCCATGTTCCCATTTTTAAAGCGTTGTCCGTGTACAATTTCCGAGGTCGAGTTTGTAATGAATCCGATATGGTTATCCGAGGCCTTTGTTTAGGGTTCATAACTTGGTGAGTTTTTATGAGGGGAGGTTGTTGGCCTTCCGCTCAACCCGCTTGTTACGTGTGTGGGTCACGTACTGGTGAGAATCTTGAGGCATCCAGTCCTACCTTGAACACATTTATATAGCGAGCCGCTTGATACAAGACAGACGCCCGCTTCAGCCGCTCCTAACCTGGAAAACAGACGCTGGTTTGGCATTGGTTTTGAGGCGCCAATGGCTCGCCCTGACATGTAGTGTCCATGACTATAAACAGGATTTAGCTGCTCGTCTCCACTACACCGCCTGATTCATTTAGCGTTACCCAGAGAGCACCGCGAGGAGGTATGAATCTCGGACTTCGCCCCCCAAATTAGTATTTGCTTTTGAAAATAATTTTAAATCATCGCGTCAATCGCGTATTAAAGTTGATATACAGGCAGGTTAGTTGAAAAGTATTGAAAGCAAAACATGAAAGAACGAGAATTGTTTAATGAAATTAGTTTTTTATTCAATATATTCTCCCTCAGTTTCAATACACTTATTACAATGATCCTCCAATACCATCTGTGTAACGATTTTCCATAAGCTCTGCAAAATACTGTTCTCCGCCTGCAATAGTTTCCTCATTCGACGAGAAACGCTTTCCACGAAGGAATTGTTTCATGTTTCTGAAGAAATAATAATCGTTGGGCGCCAAATCTGGTAAATACGGTGGGTGTTCAAGCAATTCGTATTTTAATTAGTTCAATTTAGCAATCGTCAAAAGACTCGTGTGAACACGTGCATTGCCGTGATGAAAAATTATTTTTTTCTTCTGTAAAGCGGGTCTTTTTTCACGAATTTTTTATCCAACTGGTCCAAAAGGTTGCCGTAAATGTTGACCGTAAATGTTCTTGTTTCAGTTTAGGATCATGGTAGGTCCAAGTCTCATCCGTAGTTATAAATCTACGCACAAAATTGGTTTAATTCTGCTTAAAACGCTTCAAATTATACTGAGAAATTTGTTTTCGATTCAGTTTTGTTCAATTGTTAACAAATGCGGCACCAGTTTCACAGCAGCTTTTCCATACGTATAATTCTTCATATATAATATGGAGTACTCATTCGTCCGAGCTGCCTTTGATATCAGCAATTTCACGCTTGGATCTTCACAAACAATATTATACACTTGCTTCATGGTTTCTGCTGTTGCTGCTATTTTTGGACGTCCACTACCTGATTCATTTTTACCTCTTAAACAACTACGTTTAAACTCTAAAATCCATCGATTCACAGTTGGAAATGAAGGAGCAGATTCCTAATACACTTTTACCATTTTTATATGACTTTCTGTTGCTGATAAACCTTCCAAAATAAAGAATTTTATCACTACACGATATTCGGTTTTTTCCATTGTAAACGAGTACGCTGACACGTCAACTTTCATGTGTTCAAATGAAAGATGAAATATTAAAATGGCGTGCAAATTTTGATTCATCTACTGGTTAATAGGTGTCGCGGTGTCGCTTTCAGTACTTTTAACCAACTTGTACCATCAGTTCTGTATAACCAATATCTCAACAAAGGACCCCGCACAAATCTTATGGAAATTGGGTCCCGGTCAAATTCGCTGAATTTTTGATATGTGATAGAGTTCATTATACTGGTCAATTGTCTCAATGGCCACGGATTTATGTACATGCGCAGTGTGTATAGACTTTTGAAATAGCCTATTTCATTTTTTTTATTATCTAGGTTTATATTTTTGAGGTTGCTGAATTCAGATCTGTTGTTAGATTTTCAAAATTGACAGTTGGCAGCTGTCAAATAGCTGTCAATGTGCTATAATAAAGCCAAAAACTTGTTTTTTTTTATGTTTTATCTTTCTTTTTTTTACTTCGATAAGTTCAAAGATGATGTCAAATCAATAACAATGACTATCGGCAGCTGTCATTTAGCTGTCAACAATCCTTTGTGAAAAATTGCCGAAATAGACTTCTGGTATGGAATTTGTCGTCAGACGTGCCAAATTGTGTAATAAATGTGTTTTTTTCCGATCATTCGGATTATATTGAGTCATTTGGCACCCGATTTGTCACCTAACAGCTGTCAAAACGCACTTTTGGCCACCAGCATCGTGATCAGCAATCTTCAAAACATCGGTACACGCACTAAAATCAAATACTAATGTACCAGATTTCGAGTGGACGATTTTTTCCGAAAAAAGCAGTTTTTTTCACTTTCAATTGTTTATAATTAAATAACAATAAACAATTACGTGAAAAAATCACTAGGACTAATTTCAGAAACCTCTTAGCGACATGAAATACCCATAGTCAACCATCCAAAGTCCGAATTGTAGCAGATACGGGGGTAACAAGCAAAAAATCTAGCCGGTACAAATATGTACCGGTGCCCCGGAAAGGGTTAATGAGAAAGAAACTGTAAATCTATTTTTCAATATGAACAAGTTAATAACATAATAAACCGACCTTTACCTATATATTATTATTTGCATGTGGCAACATTCGAGGATATTCTCGACTTACAGCTGTCACCTATCAATCAACTAACTATTAAAACCGAGTTGTGTAACCACAATTGACGGGCATAGCACATGTTTACGGATAACCAATAACCAAGTTTAATAAAAAGTATTATTCTAAGTCCCTAAAGCCGAATTATCCTAAGTCCCCTTTAACGAAATTATTTTAAGTCCCTAAATCGAAATTCTTCTAAGTCCCGTTTCACCCCCCCCCCCCCCCTAAAACTGACCATTTTCAACCCCTCCTAAGTGGAGGCCTTCGCGAAGTACCCCCTCTTTATGAACATGTTCCATGTTAAAAGTTACTTTTTAAAAAAAACTTTAAGTTGCTTAGATCACTTAGTTGAAAAGTGATGTCATAAACTTATATCATGTTTGATTTCTTATCCACAAAGTTAAGCACAAAAAATAAGTTACTTGCTCTATTATTGCATTTTGACAGTTAGTTGACAGCTGTAAGCTTATGACTACATAATTTTATATCTTATTTATATTCACTTATCTAAAAAACTTGAAGTTATAAACAAAAAATAATTTTTCGACTTTATTACCGGACTTTAAAGACTTGTTGACAGCTGCCGATAGTCATTGTTATTGATTTGATATCATCTTTGAACTTATCGAAGTAAAAAAAAAGAAAGATAAAACATAAAAAAACAAGTTTTTGGCTTTATTATAGCACATTGGCAGCTATTTGACAGCTGCCAACTGTCAATTTTGAAAATCTAACAACAGATCTGAATTCAGCCACCTCAAAAATATAAACCTAGATAATAAAAAAATGAAATAGGCTATTTCAAAAGCCTATACACACTGCGCATATACATAAATCCGTGGAGCTTTAAAGCTCTGTACCGGCCAAACTATCCATTTTTGAGCTTTGTGGCTATTGAGACAATTGACCAGTATAATGAACTTTATCACATATCAAAAATTCAGAAAATTTGACCGGGACCCAATTTCCATAAGATTTGTGCGGGGTCCTTTCATCAGTTTCCATCAAAGTTTTATCAATCTCTGATATTCCACACATTGTTTGTACACGAGTATATATAACATTCACGGAAATCGACAAAAAACAGTTAACATTCAAAATGAAGTTACCAGATTCTAGCAAATTATTGACTATGCATGAAGAACAAGGTCGTAACGGCTAACGTAATCTGCCTGCGGTTATTGGATTTAAAAATGCAAATTTTTGAATGTGTACCTCATGATTTAGTGGCATTCCAGAACAGACAGTGGAAGGCGACAAACCGTATTCATTTTTACACAGGGAAGATCAACGATCGACCTGTTATTTCCCAAAATGGGCCGAGTTATTAGAACGATAAAAATCTGACAATCTACTTTCATAATGTAAACATAATGTCTTCAAAAGCATTACAATTTCACAATCTTGGGCTAAAGACTTTGCTCCCGGTTTACATACTATGTGAGACGTCCTGAACAAAGAGATCCGTACATATAGCTTCGAATTCTTTCCGTCCCAATACATGGTGTATATAGATGTGATCGCTCATCACTAAGAAGCAACAAAATATCAGGTGGAGGTGTACTCATAACGATTGACAAATCAATTCCGAATGAATGTGTTAAAGTAATGGTTAACAAAATGTCATTATTTATCTATGTTACATAAATTCCGTCTGACTCTGCTTTGACATCTTATACTTCTTGTTGAGACACCAATGTATAGAAACCAATAACAAAGCCAATCCATGCAACTGTCACTATTCTGATGAAATTGTTAAAATTCTATTTCGAAAACTGAGTGCCTGATCATAGAAACCATAGTCTTCTCTAATTTTCTTTCTAGACCAGTATAAAAATCCACCGAAACCAAAAGGTGCAACTACAGAAAAGAAAATACAGTGGACATTACTTTATACTTTCAAAACATCAACTGGGATGACGAATTAAACAACAACAACGTCCCTTAAGCTAGCAGAACCCATACGGCAGAACATTACAAGATAGTATGGATAAAATTATAGGCTAATTGAATGCTCTATTAAAAAATTTTGGGCTTCATCCCTTCCAACTAAAACGAGGGTTCTGCTAGGTTTAGAAAAAGTTGGCAGAACCCATATCAAAAAACGATTTAAAAAAAACAATTGGAAAATTAAAGGTTAATTTCAGGCTAATTAAATGCCCTATTAAATTTTTTTATTATGCTCGCTCTAGGAGAAAAGTAAGGCTTTATCACTTAAAAACTAACAGAACCCAAATCGATAATCGGACCAAAACCGAAATTAGAACACAAAACAAGAACAATTGTCATTCAATTAATTTTAGGCTCATTATTGCCTAATCAAAAGCCCAAAATTTGTTTATGTGGCTTTTGTTTAGGCCATAATGAGCCTAAATTGTTTGTATGTCAATTGTTCTTGTTTTCCGTTCTAATTTCGGTTTTGGTCCGATTTCCGATTAGGGTTCTGCTACCTTTAGATTAAATGGCCTGAAACTTGGTCAAAAACGAGTAGAGCCCAAATTTTTTTAATTTGGATTTTGATTAGGCCATGATGAGCCTTAAATTATTTGGATGTCAATTGTTCTTGTTTTGCGTTCTAATTTCGGTTTTAGTCAGATTTTCGATTTGGGGTCTGTTACCTTTAAAATAAGTGGTCTGAAATTTGGCCAAAAACGAGTGGAGCCCAAAATTTTTTAATGTGGATTTTGATTAGGCCATACTGAACCTAAAATTATTTGTATGTCAATTGTTCTTGTTTTCCGTTCTAATTTCGATTTGGGTCTGTTAGCTTTTAAGTGATAAAGCGTTACTTTTCTCCTAGAGCGAGCATAATAAAAAAAATTAAGAAGGGCATTTAGTTGCCCTAAAATTAACCTTTAATTTTCAAATTGTTTTTAAATCGATTCCAATTGTTTTTCTAAAGCTAGCAGAACCCGCGTTTTAGTTGGAAGGGATGGATCCCAAATTTTTTTAATAGAGCATTTAATTAGCCTATAACTAGCCTATAATTATCCGTACTATCTTGTAATGTTCTGCCGTATGGGTTCTGCTAGCTTAAGGGACGTCAGCAACACTTCTCTGTAACGGAATAAATTTATTAGTATCCACCACTGCCACTAAAATTAATCTTTATTCTTCATGGTGTAATGAAAATCTAATAAAACTGATAAATACAAAAAAACAATGCCTATACAAAGAGAAAATAAATCAAAGGTTTTCGAGGCTATGAAATATAAATTCACAACATAAAGGGTGTTTTATTTCGAGGTATAGAACTTTGATATTAAATAAAACACAAAAAATAATAATTTTAATGGCCACGCGTGTGGCTTTATTTGCAAGATAATTTTATGCCATTAAGGTTTGAATGTGGTTTCGGACATGTGGCCACCGCAGTATATACAAATCTGGAAGTTCAATTTTCGATCACTCTTTGCAGAATTTCTTCGTCACATGTTTCTTTCATGAAAGAACCTGCAGTAAATTAATTGTATCGCGTACTGTATGGCATGTGGTCCCATATTGTTGGAACCATATGTCCCTGTTGGAACCATATGTCCCGCATCCAATTGAGGTACAAAAAAATTAATAATCATGCCTCTATACCGGGCCGTTGACTGTAAAGTTTACACTACAATCATTTTTTAACACATATGGTCCGATGATTCTTTCGGCCCATAAAGCACACCAAACGTCAAAATTGGCTTTGGCCCATTCACTGAACTGACAATGCGAACGATAGTCGTATGGTTTTATTTCCTGTACAAGTTGAATCTAGTAAGCGTGTTAAGCAAGATCCTTATGTAATCAAGCCCCAATTATTATGCACGATGGTGAATAGCTTCGTTTGGATTCTCTTCAATACTATGCACTACAGCTGCCACCGCCTGCTCAATGCACACCATACGAATTAACTGCTCGGATGGATGATCATGTCAACCATAAAATGTACGTAGCTCGCGATGAGTTTCACAAACTGAACAATTATTTTCAAAGGAAATTTCCAAAATCTGCAAACGTTGCTCTGACATGAGCTTATTCATTATGAAATTGCAAACCAAACTAACCAAAAATCAACTGTCAGCTGTCAAATTGGCTTTTTATGAAAAAAATGTTGTGAATTTAAATTTCTATACCTCGAAATGAAACACCCTTCAGCTAGGTGGATCGAAGAACTACAAGCTTTCACTTTCAAGACTGAACACTGGCGAGATATGTAGCAACAACAATCAGGTTATCAAGATGGCCCTGTGCAGTTCATTCGAAAGAAGACCAGGAAGCTGATAAGTCGATCAGGCGAGCAAGGAGGAGCAATCGCTGAGGATAGACGACGGACTACTAGTAAGAATCTGGGAATCGGCTAACGATGACAATACATGATGGAGGGGAGACGAGAGGGGGTCTGCGGAGAACATACTGGTTTTATTCGGTCAATTGTCACAAAGATATCGAAGATTGGTGAACACAGTCTGAAGTATGTGCTGTAAATAAGTGAATCAAGAAGGCCAGACAGTAGCCGATACATTTGTGAATAATTGGATTTGCCGATTCGGAGTAGCGCACGAACTACAATCGGATCAAGGTTGAAAGTTCAACTCATCCGTGTTCCAAGAACTATGCAAAATTCTAAAATAAGAAAGATAGAATGGTAGACAAGTTTAACCGGTCCCTAGAAGAACATTAGCGGAAATAAATCAATGTCAACCAGGATAATTGGGATCGATGAATACCCATGTTCATGTTGTTGTATTGCAGGACTGTGCTTGATACGAAAGCAAATTCATCGCCTATGATATTGCTTGGCTTCGCCTGTCGCATGAACCCAGCACAGCATGAATACATGTAGCCGGTCTAAGACGCAAAATGATCAGGATTCGTAAGAAGTAAGAAATAAAGCAGAATTAAAAATTTTGTACAACGGTATAGTTCTCTGTTTACTAGGACCTCAACAGTGGCAATTCAAATAATCATACAACAAAATTAGAGCAAAGGTCTAAATTTTCAGGAGCAGTGCTACGAATTCTACACTACATAGATATAACACATGGCGACATAGTTGCTAAGTTGATAGTCACGCTGATTCGAGTCCACTCGAGGTTTCAATTATATTGAGCATCGGCAGATACATAATAAATGTATTAATCTCGAACTGTGAAATTACCCATGCCGCAGACACAATTGTAATTTAACAGTAAACATTGCAAGTTATAAGAAGTAACAATTAGGGGAGACCGGGGCAAGTTGAAACACGGGGTAAGTAGAAACTACAAATAACGCACAAAATACTATAAATAGAAATTTAGTTTATTTGACTATAATACGAGTATTCTCTTCGTTGTTTTACGGTATATTTGTGGTGTTATACTTTGGGGAATATTGGGGATATTTCATTTGCCAATTTACAACAACAATGTTATGTATTCAATGCCAATTTGGGATTTTTAATAATACATACTAATAATACTAAATAATATTAAGTTTTCAACAAAATAATAAATTGTTGCATAGTGTATCGATTATATTGGGCTCATACAAAAAATAATAATCGCAAATGTCAAACACTACCAACTTTAAAAAACAAATCACGAGACTTCTATCGGTTGGTATAAAAATTTAGTAAAATTAAACTAAGCATGCGATTTACTTTTATGTCATAACAAATATTTATGAAAATATAAAATGTTCTTTCGACGTAAATATGTCTTATTTTTCAGATTAATTTAGCATCCGGGTTAACTTTTTGTTTCGTTGATTTATGTCATTTGGTTCTTTATCCTTTTTGCAATAAAAATACTACATTGCTCCCAGAGCGGTAACTCATAAAAATAAAACTATTTTATTAATTACCCGGGCGGTTAAGATTTGAACTACTCGAAGAATGGAATAATTCTAATCCTACTTTTAGGTGGAATGAAATTATTCATTTAGAATTCAAATTTATATGGGATTGTTGTTGTAAAATTCCCAAAGTAAAACGCTTATTGCAAAAAGTAAATAATATAAGATAACATGTGCGAATGATTTTTTATGAGAGGAGAACTGTGTTGCGCATAATAAAGTAAAAAAATAGTAGCTAAGTGTGTTTTGTGTTATTTTTTATTATTTTACTGTTATTGAACTGAAAGAACGGTAAGTGTTTTAATTGTTTATTTCGTTTTAACTTTATGATAATACTTTTTCATAATTTAGTTAATATTAACGTAAAAAAATAGATTTTTATAAGAAAAACGCTTTGGGGCAAGACAAGTTGAAACTTTTGCCACGGGGCAAATTTAAACACGGTTTCAATTTGCCCTGAACTAAAATTTAGTGCTTATGCCCTAAGTTTGTATATTATTTACATTTTATTTTATCAGGCATACGAAACTACAAACGCAAAACCAAGCGGGCTAATTTTTCGACTGAAGAAATTAATGAAGCTGTCCGCTTAGTTATTAAAGAGAAGAGACCAATTCGAAAAAGTGCACGAGAGAAAAACATTGCTCATTGGACATTGAGATGATACACTCAGAGAAAAAAGTTGTTGAAATAACAATTTTCATATGCAAAATCAATAAGAAACATAGGTTGTTTTTGGCCAATAAACGAAGTTATTGCCGTAACAATTTTATAGTTATTGATTTTACTACCTTTAAATCGACACAATAATTGTTATATCAATAAGTATTTAGTTCCGTTCAATAACTTGATGTTTTAAATTGAACGTTCTTTAGTTATTATTCCAAAAAATTTAATTATTAATTTTTACAAAGAGCGTAATAATCATAATAAAGAATATTCTGGATAATATGGGAGATGATGGTAACTACCCTGATAGGGTGAGGTTGAGGTGAGGTTACCAAGACGTTGGAATTGGAACGTATTTTGAATATATATAATATATACAATATATGTTCAAGACCATCTTGAATGGGAGCATTAGCCCATAGAGGGTGCGAGGCCCGTGTAGAGGCTATAATCTACCTGAAAAAGAAATATCTACAGAGTCGTGTTGTTGATATTGCGGCACTTACTTGGAGATGGAGTTTACCACCAAGTTAGAGCTGCAATATCAGCAACACGACTCTCTAGAATTCAATGTTTCCATTAGTGCGAAACACTGAATTCTTTGCATTAAAAATTCGGTCGTCTCATCAGACTGCAGTGACCAAACTACAAAAAAATTGAAAATTTGTGAACTTACATATAAAGTATAAGTATGTATAATGCTTTAGCGAATTTTAATGATTAACGAGAACAGTCACGTTGTAAATGTAATAACTTTAGTTATTGAATTAGTAATTTAATCAAGTCCTAATGTTTATTTTAACAACGAACATTGTCCGATCAATAAATTTAGTAAGTTTAGACTTGATAACTAATACATTGTCATTACAATAAGTATATTTATTAGTAAAACTATTTTATTTTATTGATAGAATACATGTTTTTATTAAACTTAAAACTAAGTTATTCATTAAACAATTTTATTACTGATTTTCGAAAAATACGATTCAATAAGTCAAAGTTATTGAATTAAAAACTTTTTTTTTCTGGGTGTATGTGATACAAGCAAGAAATAATATTGAAAATTTAAGTTCCAATGAAGTCGATCGAAGAAAACAATAAATTGGGGCAGTACATAAAACATACCCCAAAAATATACTTTAGAATTACCCCAAAAGAGGCCAGAATGTTGGCTGATGAATGTGCTGTTGCATACAACAAAAATATTCCACAATCCTGGACAAAAAATAAGTGTGCCGGTGAAGATTGGCTTTCGATATTCTTAACAAAAAAATGCAGGCCATTCGATTAGAATTCCTGAAGCAACGAGTCTTGCAAGGGCAGTCAGTTTCAACAGCAGAATGTTCAAAACTTTTTTGATAAACTAGCTAGCCTGCAGGAAGCACATACTTTTGGGCCATCACGTTTACGATATTTAGGGTAACAGATGTCACAACCGTTCAAAAACTGACCAAAACCTTAGCGGAAAAAGAGTAAAACAAGTTGGTGGAATTACATTTTCGGAACGCGGAGTTTTACTAACTGTTTGCACAGTTGTTTCCGCAATTGGCATTTCCGTTGCACCAATGTTTAATTTCCGCTTAAAACATATTGTGAGAGTTTTGAAAGAGAAGGACCAATTAGGTAACTGGTAGTTTAATAGTGATGTTTGCACGGAAAATGAATTTTTGCCCACGTCACTCGTCAGTAAACCTTTACTAATTTAAGAAAACGAACAACAACCATTTGCATTAGCGGGATTGGATTCACTTTCAACTACAGGGGGATTAGCCGAGGAAAATATATTACCATGGCAAAATGCAACATTTTTGAGTAAAGAAGAACAAGTTGACATATTCGAACAGGCTACGGAATAACCTATAATTTTAGATTTTGTATTTTCTGAAGGTATAAAATGTAAGCAGGAACTCAAAAATTATTCATTGTTAAATAGTATTTTAATATTTAATCGATAATTCTTTTTTTTAGGCAATATCCCATTGGACATGGATATGCCTGATGCAATTCTAAATGAGTGTGTGAACCCTGTTGAAACCCTGGTTCCACATTTACAAAGTAAAGTTATTACACAATATGTAAATCTTCTTCTCAGGTGATTTTTTTTATATGACTTAGATATAATTCACCTGAAAAAGGCATCACCTCAAATCAATCAGCTGAGCTACACAATCAGGTGCATCTTCATCTTTTACAATAGTTCAACCTAAACTATTCATACCACGACAGTTAAAAACAGAAGATGTGATAGATTTAGGTAACATTTTGAATAAATTTACATTTTATGCTTATATTTAATTGCCTATATTAGATGCCTTTTTCATTTTTCACCCAAATCAGTTCGACGTTCCCTGAAAGCACCTGAAAGGAAATCATCTAAAATTACCCACAAGAAACGAAAATCAGCAATATATCAACCTCTACTCCAGCGAAGACAGCACTTGAAGAAGAGCAAAATAAAAGAAAACAATAACCAAGGGGCGACGATCTTTAATGCAGCAAGACGTAACAACAAAAAAAACAAAAAAAAAACAAAAGACAACTGGACTGCGTGAGCGTAATCGTGACGAAAAGAAGTGGTTCTGTTTTGTTTGCTCTGATGCATATTCTGAGAGCAAAGTTGGAGATTATTGGGTTAAGTGCCAGAAATGTGATCAGTGGGCTCATAAAAATGCATTCCAGGTATAATGAATGAATATGAAAGTTGTGGATAAATAAAATAGCAGCAGTCACCGCATGTCTGTGTTTTATTTAAAAATGAAGTACGTACAACACTAGTCTAAGAGTGTTTTCCAAACACCGACTTATTACAGACTTATTTGACGCCATCTTGAATAAGTCGGTCAATTCTATTATATGGAAGAAAAAAAATCTTGGCATGTTAGTCGTTGCCACTAGACTTGAAAAATAAAAACTGCATGTATTATTTAGTCAAGACACATTTTTGGAGACATTTCTGTGTAGGCATACTTATTCAAATAAGTCTCCTCGCGAGATGACTTATTTGAATAAGTCGGTGCCCACAAATAAGTCGGTGTTTGGAAAACATCCTAAAACTTGAAATTAATATTAATTTGTTTGTATTTAAATGTTTTACTTTGTGTTAAAAATCTTGATTTTGAATTGATAAAGAATTTATAACCGTTTAAAAAATTTAATTTTTTTCAATTTTTGTGTATGAAGATATGTGGTTCAACTTACCTCAATGTGACGGGGTAAGTTGAAACAACAAAACACCTATATATTGCCAAATTACAAAAAAATATCGCCATAAAATATCACAGCACCTAATGCAATTAATATTTTCATTCAAATCTCTTCAGGTTACCTCATACAATGAACAATGCTTAAAATGTGTCAACTTGCTCCGGTCGCCCCTAAACCGTGCGACAAGTAAAAGTAAATAGTGAATAGTGAATTTGTTGAAGAAGTTAAAAGTGTTGGTGTAAATAAAATTTGTATAATTTTAAAACACTGAGTGTTTTATTTGCAAAATCCATTGCAAATCCCTATTTAACTTCCAAAATGCGTTGTACAATATCTCGAATATGATTGCGATAACAAATTTTGAACCAGTTTAGCTACTCTAAGTGAAATTTTGACTAATTCCTAAGTGACTATGGTCAAATCAGCATTGGTACACCCAGAAAAAAAAGTTTTTAATTCAATAACTTTGACTTATTGAATCGTATTTTTCGAAAATCAGCAATAAAATTGTTTAATGAATAACTTAGTTTTAAGTTTAACAAAAACATGTATTCTATCAATAAAATAAAATAGTTTTACTAATAAATACACTTATTGTAATGACAATGTATTAGTTATCAAGTCTAAACTTACTAAATTTATTGATCGGACAATGTTCGTTGTTAAAATAAACATTAGGACTTGATTAAATTACTAATTCAATAACTAAAGTTATTACATTTACAACGTGACTGTTCTCGTTAATCATTAAAATTCGCTAAAGCATTATACTTATACTTTATATGTAAGTTCACAAATTTTCAATTTTTTTGTAGTTTGGTCACTGCAATCTGATGAGACGACCGATTTTTTAATGCAAAGAATTCAGTGTTTCGCACTAATGGAAACATTGAATTCTAGAGAGTCGTGTTGCTGATATTGCAGCTCTAACTTGGTGGTAAACTCCATCTCCAAGTAAGTGCCGCAATATCAGCAACACGACTCTGTAGAGATTTCTTTTTCAGGTAGATTATAGTCTCTACACGGGCCTCGCACCCTCTATGGGCAAATGCCCCCATTCAAGATGGTCTTGAACATATATTGTATATATTATATATATTCAAAATACGTTCCAATTCCAACGTCTTGGTAACCTCACCTCAACCTCACCCTATCAGGGTAGGTACCATCATCTCCCATATTATCCAGAATATTCTTTATTATGATTATTACGCTCTTTGTAAAAATTAATAATTAAATTTTTTGGAATAATAACTAAAGAACGTTCAATTTAAAACATCAAGTTATTGAACGGAACTAAATACTTATTGATATAACAATTATTGTGTCGATTTAAAGGTAGTAAAATCAATAACTATAAAATTGTTACGGCAATAACTTCGTTTATTGGCCAAAAACAACCTATGTTTCTTATTGATTTTGCATATGAAAATTGTTATTTCAACAACTTTTTTCTCTGAGTGTATTATATCATGAAGAAGTTCTGGGATATGACCATGCTTAATTTATTTTGATAGTTCATCAATCGATTTTGGATTCCTTAACTAGCCAACTAAATTTGGTATGTTGAATCGGATTAGGATTTAAACATTAAAGAATGTTCAACTTTTGAATTATTCGCGAATTTTGAATGATATTTTTTAATTTGAAACGATGTTCAACAAATTTTGATTGTAATTCATGTTATTCATGTTTTCAACATTTTTCATGTAAGATGAATTGGGGATCTAATAAGAATTTTGATCGTTGTAAAATTTGACTTTACTCGAATAAGCTCAGTTAGTTCTCAAGCGATGATTGTCAAATTCACTTTTTAGGATGAGATTAGCATTCTAACAAACTGAGTCAAAGAAGTTCAGAAGTCTGGTCATGTTAAATCAATCTCAGCCATTTTAATCGTTTTAAGCGCCAATGAAAAATGGATGCATTTAGGGCTTCTAAAATCTCTAATTCAGAAATTAGAAAAATAAATGAACTCCAACCAAAATTTGCTACACAATACAAACCAAAAAATTATGGAATACTAAGCCTACCAAATTAGGTAGGCTCTACAAGCGCAGAATGCACCTAATATTTTAAAATAACAATTTTAAAATTAATTTTCAAAAAAATCTAAACTAGGAAAATTTGATTATTTTGAAATCATGGTTCAAAAACTCGAATAGAAAGTTTTGAACACCAAAAAAAAAATATTTACAAAAGACATCGAGATGAGGTTACCAAGAAGTTTCAAAGTTTTGAAGACTTGGTAAATCATCTTTGTTCTCGAATTTGATTAATTTTTTATCGTTCGCTTTTATGCTTCTTGAACTAACTACTGTGGTTGTTCGCTTGTTTGTTCTGGCTTTTGAATATTGGTTAAACATAGATCATTGTTATCTCGGCCTTATCATAATCCATAAATCCATAAAACTATTTCACATGCCAATCTCTTAAACATATTTCAAAGAAAGTATATGAAAACCAAAATTTGATTATCTTCATAATTTTCACAAAAATTAAATCTTATATTAGATTTTACATTTCGACAATTGTAGCAATCTTGCTTCCCATGTTGCGGAAAATATTATATTCCCCTTGATTTCCCCTAATATCTATTCTATTTTCCCGATTTATTGACGCAACTGAATTCCCATGCGAATTGATTTCCATCTAGCATAAATGCGGTGGTGTATCTGCCAAGCTTGCTCCGCCCGCCCAACAATTTTTTTCAAACTCGAATTAGGTTTTCTGTTCATATATTTCCACATATTGCATATAGAATGGGTTTGAGGTGGCAATTCTATTTACATATACACAAATATCACCCAGAGCAATACACGAATAAAGTACAACGATAAAAAATGTACAATAAAAAAAAAGAAAATTAATTTTCATTGAATTTTCTTCATTATTCATTTGATTCATCAATTGTCGTAGGCAAGGCACTCCTTTCCCATGTACACTATTTATAGATACGTACGTATGTGTGTCACAAATATTGAGATAATTCTAAGTGATTTGAATATACGTTTATATAAAAAACGATGTATCGAGTGGGAGAGAACCCTTTTCTCGACACTAAAAATATTTACACGCACTAAGCGTCTTATCTCGAATCGCGCGTACTTAACAACACAACCCCGAAGAAAAACAAAATTCTTGTAAATTTTAAATGTACAAAATGGAATTTAATTGTTCACATTTACAACAAAAAAAAAACTTACTCTCGAATATTTGTTTAGGAGCGATAAAAGTTTTTCGTTTCATCAATGTTGTTGCTGTATTTTGAAGATGGGGTGCAATGCGTCAATAATTTATATATATAAAATTTTATATTTGGTATACATTTGTGATACATTTGGGGTAGGAAGGGTTTTCACTGTATTTTATATGTGATAATGTGAAGCTATGCGATAATAACCTTGAAAAGATCAAAATAATTTTGCACAGATCATTCATAAAGTTCCGCTTTAATTGCGCGTTCTTATGAATCGCGCCAGGTGAGTATAACTTAATTTTTTATGCGCGTCCGTGAAATTATAACAAAAAAATGATTTTAAAAATACAAAGTTAATCGATCGATGATGATGATGATTAAATCTCATAAGACACGCGAAACTTCTCACGATCATTAATTGTCTTGTATATACCTCGTCTAATGAGAGGTAAATGTAGTCAGGTAGTTTTAGTTGAATTTTTTCATTTGTAACGATTGGTTGGGTTGGTGATTTAGAAAATGAAAATTTTATTTGCAATTTTATTTGTTGCCAGTTGTAGTTATGGTTGGTGTAAGTGAAATGTGCTTCGTCGAATCATATATGTACAAGTGAAATTAATCGTATATAGTTTTTATCTCATATAGCGAATGCGATTTCGTCGAAATTGGATTTTAATTCGGGTTCACGTGAAATCGGAACTTCAATACTAAAATCACCTAAAATTCAAGGTGTTCGTGTTACAGTGGATACCTCAAAAATTCATCGATCTGCTGGTATATATTTTGTTTGAATATGTATATTCTGTGTTTTATGTATGTCTTCTCGTTTAGAATCCAGCAGTGATGAGAAGGAGATCACATCGATCGATTCCAAAAAGAAAGTTGGCATACGAACCGATATCACGTTCGAATTGGACGACGAGAAAAACGATTCGAATTCAACATCAAACGAAAACAAAGAAGTTGGACGAGATGATGATGACACGTCCAGTGTACCAATATTCAAGGGTAAACCGCAACCGGGTGAAATACCAAATCCTAATCGGCGTACATTTTATCACAGTAACGATAACCCCGGTTTTCATTATGACGGCAATTATGTGCCACCAACAACGTATGGGCAAGGTCCAACATTTCATACACTCGACGATGAGAATATCAATTTAAATAACGATTGGTCTCATTTTATACCAAAAACAGGAATATGGACAACCGAACGGAATCACTATCCGAATTTAAATCGTCGCGTACTCCATAATCGGGTGAATGGATTTAATGGCGTGCACAAAAATTATCCATCTGTAGCAACATGGCCTCCGAACTGTGATTGCAACCAAGTGATTAATAGTGATGAAGACCAACGATTGTATCTTAAAAATGTTGATGGAATTCGTCGTAATACGTATAATTTCCGGCAATTAAATCGACCGGCGGCTGCCGGATTTCATCGCGGGGTCGATGATAAATTAGAGGAACCGTTTAAGGTCGACCGGGGCAAATAAAACATGATAATTTATAATTTTTTTGTGAGATAATTTTTATTTTTTTTTTTTATACAATAAAAAGTCTAGATCGTTTTGTCTACATACGATGCCCGCATCTTTCTGTGTTTCTATGTGTGAATGCTGTACGTGCTAATTCTGCCGTCATCATCTAGGGTGGTTGTTGCTACTTTGTAACCAGCGCGTTTTCCATTAATATTATGATCTTCACTTTCGGCTGTCGATAAATGACTGTAGGTTTTTGGTTTACCATCGGCTCCGTATTGTGTACCTGATGCCCATTTTGAACTGCTCTCCCACGCTTTTGTACGGCTATAACCACCGCCTAGGCCATTTGTTGTTTGCAAATCGTCCGCTTCATAATTTCCACGTCCATCTAAATCGACACGTGCACTACCGCTGAGCGTACCACTATGTGCACCATGAGCTTGAAGCCGGGCCAAACGTTCCGATTCGCTCATGTATTGACTGAGTCCGGCGGTACCACCAAATCGTGACCAACTATCACCACCAAGATTATGTTGATTGTGATTGTGATTATGATGATGGAATCTGTGACCGCTTCCTGAAGGATATTGTGCTAAAATTACTCCGCCACCTCCGAATCCATCAGTAGATTGTTGTGAATGGTGTTGAGAATCAAAATTTGATGAACCGCCACCGCCTGGTACAATTATGGTTGGATATCCACCACCAGATTGTTGTTGTTGCGACGATTGTTGTGACATGAATTTTGATGCACCGCCACCTGATGGAATTACGTATACTCCACCACCACTTCCGCCGACTGACTCATGCATCGCAGATTGTTGACTCGATGATGATGAACCACCACCACCAATTGGAATTATCGGTATATAGCCACCGCCTTGTTGTTGTTGTTGGTGTACACTTGATGATCCAATATATTTCGAGTTTGATGGTCCGCCGACTGGAACTATGATAGTGCCACCACCGCCGCCGCTTTGTGACACATGTTTCTCAGATTTTGAAACGTATGATGAACCAGTTGGTGCGGCAACTTGAATATATTGTGGTGCTTGTTGTTGGACGCGTTCACGAACCTCTTGGGAGTGGAAACGTGACGATGAAGATGGACTGTATACTGGGACTACAATTTGTTGTGGATTGGCACGTTGCTCTTCGAAGCGCTCATGTTGTTGATAGGATTCTGAACCACCGCCTGGAAATACTGGAATTATGACGGGATTTGCATTAATTTTGCTGACCTCTTGGTGCTGTTGATGCGAGTGAGATGACGAACTGGGTCTGCCTCCAGCAATGATAAGTGGTTGGCTATGTTGTTGGTCGGTATATTGATTGAATGCACTTTCACTTTCCGAGGTTGTAGAACCAGTTGGGTAAACAATGACTTGCGGTTTGTTGACTGAGGTAACACGTTGCTGTGATTGGGATGTGAACCGTTGACTACTACCACCAGGTACTGGTAAAACAATTTTTTGGACGGGTTGGCGTTGTTGGGTGACGCTGTGTTGTTGTGATACATATCTGGATGATCCACCACCACCTACTGGGATTATGACTGGAGCGGAACCTCCTGACACTTCACGGTGTTGCGAGCTTGAGTATTGTGATGAGCTTCCGCCACCGCCTCCTGCAATTATGACTGGAGCAGAACCCCCTTGAGATACTTCACGGTGTTGTGAACTGGAGTATTGTGATGAGCTTCCACCACCACCTACTGGAATTATGACTGGAGCAGAACCACCTTGTGACATTTCACGATGTTGTGAGCTTGAGTATTGAGATGAGCTTCCGCCACCGCCTCCTGCAATTATGAGTGGGGCAGAACCCCCTTGAGATACTTCACGGTGTTGTGAACTAGCGTATTGTGATGAGCTTCCGCCACCGCCTCCCGCAATTATGACTGGAGCTGAACCCCCTTGAGATACTTCACGGTGTTGGGAACTAGCGTATTGTGATGAGCTTCCACCACCACCTCCAGCGATAATCACTGGAGCTGAACCTCCTTGCGACACTTCACGGTGTTGCGCACTAGAGTATCGGGATGAACTTCCACCACCACCACCACCAGCGACGATAAGCGGCATAGATTGTTGCTGAAAATGTTAATAACGCTTCGTAACGAACATTTAATTAGGGCGCCAAATATGCTTACCGTATTCGATTGCTCATTGAACACAGCCGATGACTGCTGTGATTCATCTCCATAACCTCCGCCGAACCCGATCAAGGTTTGCTGCCCATCATGCTCAAACGAGTCATTCTCTACATAGCTATAATTAAAAAAAAAACTTCTCATTAGCTATTTAGTTCGCTTCAACGATTTTGAAATTTTGATAACTTCTTGAACCCGATTTCCTTTTCAAATCACAAAAAAAAAAAATTTTAAGATTTTGAATTTTGATATTTTTGTGTTAAATTTAAAAATAAAATTGTTAACCTTTGATCACATGTCGTTGTACATGGACCAGTGTCTTGATCAAAATGTTTTGTCGACGTACCACTTGCACTACCACTTTGTGACGTGAAATGACTTAGTTTTTGATTTGTTGTTTGCCGTGCTGTATTTATTGATGCATGATGCTGTTCAAAATGTCTGTATTAAAATTGAAAATGTGAATAATGGATGAGTATTAAGAATGAAATTAATTAAACAGGAACCGGGTGACACACACACACAACATATACAGTTTTTACTACTGTAATCTGGTCGCAAATAAAATTTAATACAATAAAAATCTAGAATTTTGTAAAAATAAAATAGAAAATTCAGCAAACGAATGCTTACTGTTCATACTTAGGTTCGATTCTTTGTTGCCAATCTGAAAATACAACCAAGGGAAAACGGAGAATAAAAATTCTCATGTTAGTCGTTTATATTTAAAACCAAACAAAATCAAAAAAATAAATTTTCCATCTCAACAAATCAAATATTTGATTTCCACCACAGCGCACACAAACACATTCACCCACAAACACACACACACACACACTCAAAATTTTGATTACAAATTTTGTTGACACAATCAATTGCGGGAAAATTGGAAAATCGAAACATTTCGATTTTGTTAAGGACATTGTCAGAACGGGTGAGCTGCCGCCCATCTTACCTGCAACCGTAATTCCAATACAGAATATAAAAACTAAAAATTTCTTCATCTCGTATATTGTAAATCCAATCTATATAGAGTTTTCTATATTATGTAATCCCACACTTCACTTAATTAAAACAATTCAATTTAAATCGAAAACTAGAGCACTATAAAAATTAATCCCAACTGGTCGCCGCCCAGTCACTTTGTAAAATGTTCACTTGATGTGCGAAAACGTCTGAATTTAATTTAAATTAAAAAGTCAAATCGCGTTTCGTCGGCCGTCATATGATGCTATCAGCTCGCGGATTGACCCGTGGGTCATCTGAACTTAAATATGTTGGTCTTACTTACTTATCGTCGCATTATTAAGATTTTTTTTTTTGTAAATTGTTTCGTTTTATTAAATATTTGGTACATGGTCATTATTAAGAATTATTTGTAATTGATTTGAGATTTCCTAGAAATTGATACATTTTGTTGTTTCGATTTCTTCGTAATTGTAATTTTGCGAAACTTTGAAATGTTTACCGCAGATTTATAAGAATATTCTTATCGGGCATTAGAACCAAATAAACTTTAGAATTATTAGTTGTATTTACAGCGAATTTATTGACTTCCGCACTGATTTTTTACAATAAGTTTATGTTCTTTAAAATGTTAGCTTCATTCTTACGTCGCTTACGACAGATTGCGAAATGCTCTCGAAATATATAAACCAAATTTTACGGGGTCGGTATGCCCAGCGAAATTTCTAGAACGATGAGTGGATTGAGCATTAGTTAGCCTATTTATATTTATCCAAAGTTTTAATCTAGGTGGTACAATTCCAATTAACCGGATTTCGGTGAGAATTAACTTCGGCAACTGTTTAAGAGAGACAAACGTGTATGAACAAAGTTATTCAATTACTGCTAACAGTAGTTATCTTGTTACTAATTAACTAAACTGTATTTTCCACGTGTTTTCCTTGTTGGCACAATTATCAGTGGCGACACCCCGATTGTCCCCTTTTTTGTTTTTGAACCAGCACCAAAGTCGCCGTGTTAGTACATCAAAAAAAATGTTCGCTAATCTTTCGTTTCGGCGCTGATGCGAAATTATTCGTTCGTTACAGAATGCACAGATGTTGCATTATTGACTGAAAAAATGCCACAAAACACATCGCACGCTTCATATAACATATAAGTTGGCTTCAATTCCAAAAGCCCCCTTGTCTAAACGTTGTAAGGTTATAACAAAAAATTAACACCAGCCGGTCGATTCTGGTTTTCTTATAGGAAAAGGAATTAGGAAAGATATTTACATAGCGTTTTTGTCAAAAATATCATTTTCTGGTCTACTGAGAAATCATGTTTGATCTAAATTTTTTAATTTAGGAAATATTTTTTCCGTATAAGAATCAAACTTTCCAAAAAACTTCCATTGGAAAAACATTTCCAATTTAATTTTGTTTTTGAAAAAAAAATTACACCAACTGCTTAACATAGTATGTCAGAAAAAAAAATTTGTCACAAAATTCACAATTGTTGCTTTTCCCGAAATGTTCTATACAGGTTGAGTTTTTTAATAAATGACAGGCTTTTATCTCGGAAATGGTACCAGATAGAAAAAATTACTTATAATAAAAAGAACAGTTTTTCACGGGAGATAATAAGTGGTGATCTTGAATTGACCTTAAAACTCATTAGTTTTGGAGATATTGACAAGTAGGGATACTTTGTTCCTACAAAATGTCGAATTGACATCGAAAACTCAGCAAATAATTATTTTAATTTTATATATGTGCCATATACCAATAAAAAAACCTTATATTTCCTACAAAATGTTTCGTACTTTCAGAGACAAATGAGCAAAAGTTGATCTGCATTACAGCAGAAGGTTTTCTTTAAGTTTTACATTGTGTCAATAAATTCAATTGTTTTTCATTCATTAAGCAAACTTTTAATTTAGGAATTACTAAAATGAAATAAAAAGGGAATTAATAAAAAGAAAACAAAACACTCTATCATCTGCTGTGGTAGGTAGGCAGATCAACAGATCCTAATTTTTCCTTTTTGCCATATGTAAAAATTCGCACAAAGTAGATGTGACGATCGTTCCAATAATGTAACCTAAGTCTGTTCAAATTACCTCTTTTTCTCTTTCTGATAGGATTTTCACCTGCACAGTGGTCAACTATCCGTCTCGCTTCAGCGCCGTCGCCCTCCATTTTCGACATCCTATTATGCATCTAGATCTTGTTCGAAGTCGTCGTGCCAGCGCCGTCAGGGTCTTCCTCTACGACGTACACCAGCTGGCTGTTATCGAAACAAATTATTATTCATGCGAAATTTATTTATCGTGCGACCTTTTAAAATGAAGCACAGAGGTGAGGGGACTTTGGTCTTTAGAGATCTGGTTACAATTGCGTGATAAAAACAAAACATCAGACAATACAATGCATTATCTCAAGCTTTAATTGGACCAACGATGGAACGAATGACCTTTCTTTCAAACGTAGAAAATAATCTACAGTGATTAGAGTCTGAAACAGATAGTTCGTTGCGTTTCCGAGGTTCCACCGGTTGATAGTGTCATATGCCTGCCGAAAGTTATCTAATTTTATTATACTCTTGCTTGGTTGAGACGAAACCCCTCAGTAATCAATGCTATTCCACGATGGTTTCACATTTAAAAGGGCTTCCTTTTTGTGCAGTGGACATATAAGCGTGGCCTTCCAATTTACCGGCAGCTCTCTTTGTCCCAAATAGAGACGATAAGATCGTATTGATTTGACGTAAAAGTATAGCGTCTAGGAGTTGAATCAATTCTGCTTTGATTCCGTCGAGATCGAGTGTCTTTCCATTTCTCAATCGACTAATACCTGCGACTACCTCCTCTGCTGTTAAATATTTGACAAAGATCCTCACGCAGAGGAGTAATAGGAGTCACTTCTACATTCATTCTGAGAGAATTTCAGCCACGTTCGTTCTCAGCGATACATTCCCATCTTTGATGATGACTGACCTTCTTTGGTGGAAGTCTTTTGTTTATTTTCGACTACCAGGCGTCACTGATGATCGAACCAATCATTGCAGTATGTGAGTTGTCTTGTTATGATAATTGCGCCACAATAGTTATGGCTGTCGCTGAACAGCTCATCACTGTTCCTGAATGTTAAGAGGAGGTCCTTCGTTATTATTTATTTATTTATTTATAAATGGTGCCACAGTGATTACAATTGGCAGAACAAAACAATTGGTAACAAATTACGGCACTTAAGCTCGACTACAAAAGATTATATATATAAAGCTTTCTTAAATGAACCTCTCGACAAGTGATAATCAAAAGCTTCGTAGACCTTGTTAAACACCCGCGGTACCCTCAGAATTGGATTAGAAATACCGTAGTTTGTTAGCGCTCGGTCGAAGAATAAAGCTTCATCGCGTTGACGCTTTCGACGTTCGGGAGCATACAAGTTGATACGTGCTAATAAATCGATACAATCGACAGGGGAATTAATGATATCACGCACAAATAGCGGGGAAGCTACATAACGGCGATTTCAGTTTCAAAAGATTGCATCGATAATGCGGAAGAACGTAATTCACAGCACACATGGATAGCAAACGTCGTAAACTGTTTCTGGATACTCTCAATCCTCTCAGAATGACAGTGGTAGACCAAACAGGAGATGCACATTCCAAAATAGATCGAACAAAGCAGACGTATGATGATGTCAAAGGTGGTCACTAAAGCCCTTGCAGTTTCGTTTAATGAAACCAAGAGAAATGTACGACTTTGAAATAATGGCGTTAACATGTCTGGTAAATGTAGCATCAGATTCAAAGATCACGCCAAGATCCGAAATGAACTCAACCCGATCAATGGTTTCGTTGTTGATATTGATAAAAAAACAGGTGAGCGGATACAAAAGAAAGAAAGAGTTTTGCATTTACTCACGTTTAAAGACAGTATGTTGATAATTGACCAACTGCAAAAGCGGTTTAAGTCATCTTGTAACAATTTGCAGTCATCCGCGAAGAGGAGGCAGTTGGCAAACTTAAAACATTTAACAACGTCGTTAATAATCGAAAAACTTTGCAAAGTCGGTATATACAACGTCAAGCTGCTGCTTGGAATTTAGACTGTCCAATAAATGACCACAAAAAGAGAACAAGTTAGACCGAGATAAAGTCCATGCTAAAAAGGAGAAATAAGTCTCTTAGTATGGAAGTGCAATACTCTGTAAACCATGGACTCAAACAGTTTGGGTAAGGCAAAGAGAATGGCGATCCCACGATAATTATTAACCTCGCTTCTATTACCCGCCTTGAAAATTGGATGAACACATGAGATCTTCCAGGGATCCGGAAAAAACCACGACGAAGGCTTTCGTTAAACAACTTACAGTACAACGATTGAATAGGATCGGTGGAACACCGTTGTGACCCGCTCCCTTACTAACGCCGAAAAGGAGCAGTGGATCCAGAATTTCCTGTTCATTAAATTTGAAATGATCAAATACAATGGAGGTGGAAGTAGTAGGAGACCCGCAAATAGCTGACTGGCGGTGGAGGTCTGGTAAGACATATTCGACGGAAAACCAGATACTTTTTTCTTAGTGTTAATGAAGTTTCAAAATTTTTTGCGATCTGATGTCAAAACTTGCTCGATTTGCACTACGTAATTATTGTAAAGGAACGAATTGAGGGTCTTAAATTTCTTGCGGCTTTGACAAAATCGGGATAGGAATCTATGAATGAAATGAAATTTGCTGCGTCGTTTCTCGAGCACCATCAACTCGGTATTATGTCATGGCTCAGGAAAGCCGGTTCAAGACATCCCGGTCAGATCCGTAAGGAATGTAAATGGCGACGGCAACAATACAAGTATTATAAGCTAGTGTGATGCAAACAGCAATGACGTCAAGGCAGCGATGCCGGCGATCATATCATTGGAGGCTGAATTCTTTACAGCAATTAAAACGCCACCGCCTCTACAACTGGTGTCAAAATCATGTCTGTCCTTTCTATGAACGACATAGTCAGATGAAAAGTACTCTTCGGGCAACATATTTATTGTAAGCCAGGTTTCACTGAAATATTATAACAACAAAATCATTGACAAGTATGCCTATAAGCGGAAATCCTTGGTTTTACCTCGGATACTGGAGGCATTGTGATAGTAGATAGAAGTGAAGGCATTGATGGTATTAGATGAAGCGACGGTCGTTGATAAATTAAACTGATTGGTTAACGCAGTAGTTACTTTGGCTGTTGAAACGCGGTCACAGTCCGATTATTTGATATGCGTGAACAATTTGTAAATGGGCGGATTATAGCACCAGCAGGACAAACATCTGAATTGTTAAGCATATCAAAATCAGCCCCCTTCAAACCAATTTTAAATGAAACGGGCGTTACTGTTCAAAACACGGATGAACTGTTCAAATCACGGTCTTTGGTTAATAATAGCCTACAATGTACGTCGCCTGGCGAACAGTAGCTAACGATCTGATCGGTTGAGACGGACGGATATACGATACGACTGATATATAAAAATTTTTTGACAGGCACTGAGACAGTTTTGATAGAGTTGATCGGAGGCCCCGGGTATTGGAGCTAGACTTGACCACTTTAGCAGATGTTGTCGGGTTGGAATTATCATCAGCAATTATATTAATTGTCAATGCGTTGACTAATTTACGGCTTTCAGCCACCTCCGATTCAATTTTTCTTAAGTAAAAATTGTCAGCGGCTTTGTCGACTATCACATCAATTTTCCTCAAAATCTTGTACATGTTATTTTTTGTGATCAAGGATATGCAGCAGTTGTCAGCATTATTGTGTCAGTTTAGATAGTCAGTGGATCCTGACTGATATTTGATCGTTTATAGCATCGACATTCCATCGAACGGTCTTTTGTGCTTGTCTATTGAAAGTATATGATAGTTTGCACTTACATTTGTATATGACAAACAAATGATCGCTGTCCATGTCGGCCGTTAAATCTTACAGAGAGATCTCATAGCAGATATGCCAGTGGAATGTATCTTAGACTATGACGTGATCTATTATTTCCGCTCTTCGACCATTCGATCTCCACGTTCGTTACTTTGTGGATTCTCCTAAGTGGAAAAAATCCCAAGTTTGAGCCTAATGCCCGGTTTACATGTAGAAAATTGTTTTCTTCTACAAATTTTTGCAGGTAAATAAGAAAGAATCCGCTATATAAAAATATTCAATATGCCAGAAAGAAATAAACATATGTATATAGTAATGGCGTAATTTTTTTTATAGGATCTTTATTAATTTATTTTTAATGAATTAAAATGCGAAATTTACATTTTTATCTATGGCGTTTGTTTTTATTATGAATCCTCAACATTTATAAATACGAAATAATTTTTTTTCTTGTTAATTTTAAAAATGTTGTCATAAAAATACTCGGATCGAATATATTTTATGGTAACATTTTATTTTTATGGCAACATTTTGCCGTGTGTTGACTAAAAAATCTCCTGCAAAATTTTGTTGGGACATATTTTTTTCTTGTCTCTCATGTGCAAAAAGTCAATGTTATATCTTTCTCATTTTGCAGAAGAAAAATGTTGGTCGTATGTAAATGCCCCATAAGGCTAAAAATTTGAAACTTCCAAGATGGGGCTTGAAATTTTGCTTAATGCCTAAATAGAAAAGCTTAAGCCTATTGATTTGTCTAAAAATAAAAAAGTTTGAGCCCAAAAATTGATTTTCGGCTATTAAATTTTGTTAATGCTTAAATAAAAAATTTTAAATATTACACTCACTAATTGATATCGTAGGTGCATAGAGAGAGAGCACAAAATAAAATTTGCGCACCAGCGTGTTTTGGTTCTCTCGTATTTACTTATTTTTTTGTTTTTTTTTATTTCGTTGCATATTTTTGGGATAAAATTTCGTTGCATTTTTCTATACAATGCGACCCCAAAAACATCTTCGATGTTAAAAGTGTAATAAAACTAAATTGTATGTTATTGCCTGGTCGGTGACGTTTTGGAGTTCTTCATGTCTTAAGAGACTGAGTACATTCTATAAGTTCCCATTTTAAATGTGTTATCGGTGTACACAATTTCCGGGGTTCAGTTTGTAATGATTCAGATATGGCTTTTGTGCAGGGTTCATAGCTAAATTGTTTTTATGAGAGAAGGTTCTTAGCCTGCCGCTTAGTCCGCGTGATACGTGTTTGAGTCACGTAGTGGTGAAGAATCTTAAGGAATTTGCTGTCTTACTCCAAGAACCCCGAATAAACTCGAGCGCCGCTGAGGCTTGGTCATTGTCGGAAAGAATGCCTTTTTAACTGATTGCTGCATGCTACAGAATATATTAAAGTGTTAAGGGTATCGAACTGATAACCGAGAAGGCTGGGGGAATGCAGCAGAAAAAAAAATAAAAAAGCTTAAAATATAATAGACAAATTAGCATTGTCTCTAACGGTGTATTTGGATACCTGGAACAATCCGATTATATTGGTCTTATTCATTTGCCACGATTCTCTACAATGAACCTATGTACAAAAGCACGCGTTAGTTTTAAAATAGGGTACTGAGGGTTCTTTGGTCTTTAGATATAATCACCATTGCGTGGTGAATATATCTAAAAGCATTGTATTAGGTGTGCAAGTAGAACCTCGGCTCTGAAGTTGGTTGCAGAAAAACAGCGGTGCCTAAACTGCGGCCAGTTTTATGATTTGGTGCGGCCAGTAAAAAAATTATAAAAATAGCAAATAATACCACAATAATACTAATTTCCGTTTTAATTATTACAATATTTTGGTTATACGTAATAAATTCAAACTCAAATATATTTGTACATTGGGTTTGTTTCTCTAGATCTTGGTAATTGTGTTTTGGTCATTATTTTTTATTCAGCGGATATTCAGCGGAAAAATGAAACATAAATATTTGACAGGTTATGAAATGGAAGAAATAAAGAAAACGAAATTTTAAAATAACGAAAATATTTTGTGAATCACATTTGGCGATATTTGGGATATTATTCTCATTAAATTTGACAACGGTAAGAATATTAAATTAAATTTAAATACAAAAAATAGCATGATGAAATGAGCAAATGAAAAAAACGTAGATTGAAAGATGAAAATCGCTCGTTCAAGGAATCCCTAACTAATGACTTTTTTGTTGAACCAAAGGGGGTCGATGTTACATATTTGATATGTGATGCAGCTATCATCCTTAAAGGCCACAATATTAAGGAGCATTATTTGAATAGGCACAAGCAAAAGTATGACCAGTTGTCAATTGAGGTCAATAAATTACGAAAAGAAAAACTAAATCAACAAAGTATTTTTTTAAAAGTGTTATAACGAATGTGAAAGTACAAAATTAGTCAGCATTTTGGTTTCCCAACAAATTGCCAAAAAATTAAAGCCACATTCAGATAGCGGTGGTTTCACAAAGAGAAACTTTTTTAACAACTCCACTTATCGAGAAATACAGTTTGTCGTAGGATTGAAGATTTCTTTTAAAATCGAAGACAATTTGAGAAATAAAATTGCTCGGTTCAAATATTTTTCCATTTGTTTTGATGAAACAACCGATATATCAGCCACTGCTCAGTTAATCAAATTCATCCGAGGCGTAGATGACGATTTCAACCGAAGAGCTACTAAATTTGGTTTCAATGAAAGATTGAACTACTGGGGAAAATATTTTATGCAATTGCAGTTGTTTCAAGCTGACTTACAAAATCTGGTCGGAATAACCACAGATGGTGCACCATTTATGCGCGGTACAAAATCCGGTGCTGTAACAAGGCTTATTCTTTCAAAAATTCGTGAACTAAACCCAAATTTCCAAGTAAGTAGTTGATATACACTGCTTATTGCATATGGAAAATTTATCTGGGAACACTCTTAATATGGAACCGATCATCAATTTTTGTAATAAAATTTGTCAATTATATTCGGAAGAATTTTTAACCACGATTGAAGAAGCTGAAGAATCCGATGTAATTTACTACACGAATATGAGATGGCTTTGTCGAGGGAATTGCTTGAAGAAATTTTTTGACCTCAGACACGAAACTAGTGTCCCATCGAGTATGTACCCATCGACCGTCACAGTTTTAAACAAGGAAGAGCTGGCTGTTCTAGTAAGGATCAAGATGACTAGCTATGGGCTTGCATCTTGCAAAAATTACGAAATATTACATTATGGAAATGGTATCCCCCCATGAATAGTTTTCAATGACGAATATCGGACGATACCCAGGCAATTTTAAGAAACTTTCACTACTCAATTACTCTAGGATTTAAGTTATATAAGAGATCAAATATCGAAACCAGAGCAGAAAATCTTCACGAAGAGAGCGACGATGATTTCGTTAGTTTCAGCGATGGAGTTGAGGTCGATGATAATGGAAAATGGTTTTGTGAAATCAATTCCGTAACAATGACTAAACGCCCTAATACTAAAAAAGAATTAGATGAAACGAGGAAAACCACATTTTTAAAAGAGTCGGCAATTCGGACTGACATTTTAAATAAAAAGATTCTGGGAAAAATGGGAATGGCGTGAAAGATCTTTCTGGACTGCAAAACACATGGAGACACTCTGGTAATGTCCGTCAATCATTTTTTGAACATATATCTGCATATAAATATTTTATTAACTTGGCGTTGAGCAAATTTCAGATAATCAAATTGCAACTTTAACCAAAGTTTCAAGTGCTCTTGAACCCCTAAAGATTGGTGTTGCAGAATTAAGTAAGCAGGATGCAAACTTAATTTCAGCAGAAAGTACATTGTTTTACGTGCTCCAACTGTTAAACAAATTTAATACTTTATTATCACAGAAGCTGTTTGACGCCATTGAACTAGAAATAAAACAACGTCGGTTTATAGAAATCGACTCGCTGCTCCTATTTCTTCATAATGGAAGCTACCTAAAGTCAAACGACTATCGTTAAGCCATCATTAATAGCTCATCAGGTACCACTTCACCGTACCCCCTATGACTAAAAGGTATTTTTTTAAATACTGCTTAAATACTGCCACTCTACAAGCTAGCAATAGAGTCGAGTATTTTGGAAAGTCTAGGCCATATCAATTTACTTCCCAAGTCGCACAATCTATGAGGAAAACGGAAAAGTGTACTAGGTAATGTCTCAGGTTTTGACACTAAAACAACCATTCCATCTCTTACCACTGTCATTGGGTGTATTACTCAGTTTTTTGAATTTTCTCAGAGATGGCGTAACTTTAGTACTAAACATTCTTTTTCAATAGCTGTGTTCAAATGGAAAAAATTTGCTTCTCACAAGTACTTGTGAGTAGATAACCAAAGGAACGGGCAAAATTATGACAGCAACATATACAAAATATGTTTGACAGCAACATATACAAAATTAAATTTGTTTGAATATTTGCATACAATTTAGTGTCAAAAATTGGATATACGATGAAGGCGAAGCCTTAATTTGTGCATACGCTGGCAGGGAAGAGGTCTTAATTCAGGTTTTAATAGTGACAATGTTAATAAAATTAATTTACGTATATTTATACAAATTTTATTGTAATTTGGTAATCAATTTTCCACAAAAATCCCTTATTGTCAATCCATCGAATATAAACAAACAAAAAATTGTAAAAAAATCTAACATTTCAACATAACCTAACCATCACAAAGCCATCTGTTAGATTCTTTGAAACTAATATACCTACCGTCAAATTTATGCGTAACAGCTTTGAACATCTACACCATCGTTTCAGTATGAGTAGCTGCAAGTAGATACAAGTACTTGTGAGTAGTTTGCTTTCTCCATTGGAACACAGCTAATGACACCTGCGGCGTTTTAAAGTGTTGTCACTCCACATTAAAATTTAGTTTGTCATTATTCGTGAAAGCGTGAACAACAACATATTTTTAATCCCATTTAAACATGTCGAATTTCGTACCATCAAAACAGCATTTGCGGCAAGCATCACTTTTCTGCTTTAATCAAAAGAAAAAAGCTGCTGAAAGTTCTAGTTTGCTTCAAGAAACTTGTGGTGTACATTCACAAACTCAACAAACTTGCGAAAACTGGTTTAAACCATTCAAAAGTGGATTTTGATGTCAGTGACAAATAACGCTCTGAACAACCAATAGAATTCGAAGATGAAGAATTGGAAGCAGTATATTGAATGAAAACTCAGCTGAAACAGAAAAAGAACTTGCAGAACAGTTAAATATCACTCAAGCAGCCATAAGCAAACGTTTACATGCCATAAAAATGATTCAAAAAGGATGAAAACCCTTTAATGGTTTGCAATTCTTTGCTTACAAGACACCGAAGATGACACTTTTTGTGTCAAATTGTCTCAAACGCAAAAACTCTTGAGTTCATTCAGGCGAACCATCCACATCAACAGCAATACAAAATATTCATTGAAGTAAGGTTATGTTGGGCATTTGGTGTGATCAGAAAGGAGTGGTGTACTATGAGCTACTAAAGCCCAACGAAACTATTACTGGTGAACGCTACCAACAACAATTGGTAAATTTGAAGGAAAATCGTCCGATTCCAGCCAACAAACAGCGTAAAGTGATTTTGCTACAGATCAATGCTCAACCACGCTGGAAGTACTTAAATGGGAAATTCTACCGCATGCTGCCCTATTCACCAGATTGTCCCCGAATGGATCGCGTCAAATGACAAACAATTTTTTTTTTTTCGATTGAATCCATAAATTACCAGAAAGATGGTCGAAAGTCATAGATAACGATGGAAAATATTTTGATTAAAATTATATTTAACATTTCTTATAAATAAACGTGTTTTTCTGCATAAAAATCCAAAAAACTAAGTTATACACCCAATATTTCCAATTAAAATTTGATTCGAAAGACGTATGAGTGGGTAAATCCAGCTGGTGTCACTGTGTAAATATCATTACAGTAGTGGGTATTTTTGCACAAGACTGTTTCTTATAGAAGAAGGAGAAACCATATCTAATTAGCTTTGCAACTGTCCTCGTCTAGGCAGTTCCAACGTACGTAATTGTCCTTCTTATACAATCCAATATATGAAGTAACCCAACTTTAGCTATTACCGCACAAATACTTCCCAGAATTATTCAAGATCATAATATACATACATACATAGAAAAACATTTTTTTTTTGTTGGTATTGTATGCTTTAAATATTCTTTTGGGGTCCATAGCTGCGATAACCTTTACGAAGTAATCACATTCAAATAAAAAAGACATTGTGCTTAATCTTATTTCCCGCCAACCCGCACCACCAATATAACGCAATAAAACTTCTCTCCAACCGCCGCTTGGCTAATTACATTAAAATTATATGACGGTATAAACAGTTCAGTAAAAATGCTTACAACATGTTTACTAAATGGATCAACGTAGTGACGTGACAAACAATAAGTTTGTTGATCAAGTTTTAGAAAAAAAAAAATGCTGCACGGAAGTTTTCATCTGCGTTATTTAAATCCGAACTTTGACAGTAGCTGCACGATTTACTTATCTGGTCGTTTGCAACATAAATTTTGTTTACTTAGCAAAATTTAAATGGTGCGAGCAATGCACTAAGCAAAATATTATTTTAGGTTTAGCGCCTATTTCACGATTTTACTAAATAAAATCATAAAATGCCATCTCTTGGGCAATATACAAAACAATAACTGGAATGATGATACAATGTTCATGTGACACAAATTATATTTGTTATACATTTTGTTGCTGTTGTATTTTTTTTTTTTTTTTATTAAAATCATAATTAATTATAACAATAGCTTTTTCTTCTTAATTAATCGAATTAATTAAAAAAAATAAAATAAAAATGTTGTTGTTCTTATTTATTTGTGGCGCGGTGTGATAAGATAATAAAATTAAACAAAATTAAAATTAAAATCACAATTTTCGTGATCCTTACGACATCTTACATCTATGACCGTACACGATATGTTGTCACTTTGCCATTATCATTTACTGATGTAACCGCCTCACGATGATTTTGTTGCTGACCATTTACGTCCGACGATGATGAGAATGATGATGTTGATACGCCAACAAAACCTACAAAAATATATGTTAAGTGATTAGAAAATGTGTTGCAGTTGGTTTTCAATTATTTCAATACCTGGTTGTCCTGATGTAACTGATACCGATGAGCCATCATCGCCAAAACGTGTATTAACATTTGGTGAAGCGGGATTACTTGGATAGACTGATGCGGTCTGATGTACTCCACCTGGACCGTATGTGCCTGTTGCGGCAGCAAAGTTGGGTGCGTATCCACCACCATAACCGCCATTACTGTGGCCACCATTAGTGTGGTCACCATTACCATGGGCAGCACCAGCAAATCCAGCACCACCATATCCAGCACCAGCATATCCAGCACCAGCTTGGGCTGCTCCAAATTGATTTTGTAAATTGTTGAAGAATTGCTGTTGTTGTTGGTATAAACTTTATAAAAAAAAATAAAAATAAAACAAATCAATATTGATTGACCGCTAAAATAGCCAATTATATAAATCATATGTGTGTTAGTTTAGAGTGAAATATGTATGTGTGTGAATAATCTCAAAGTGCTGTATAAATATATAGTGCTACAAAATATGTTCGGGACAATCACAGTGTAACATGTATACGGAATAGAAATTTGAAAATACTCATTCGACTCCAAATTAGTTTTGGCACTAGCGGTTGCCTCGGGTGTTGAATAAGCATAAGAAGAACCAGCTCCACCTGGACCACTATATATTCAGTTGACGAAATTTATTATACGATTCGGAAAAGAAATATGTCCTAAATATTAGTCTAAACGCAAAAACACACATACTTAGCAAAATTTCCCAAAAATTGGCTGACATATTGATTGTAATCGTAAGGTGTTGGTACCGCTGGTACACCAGGGAGTGGTGCAAATTGGAATGCATTAAATCCCCCACCAGCACCAGTACCAGTACCGGTGCTTACGAAGCCCCCAGCTCCACCATATCCCGGCTGATTATACCCGTATTGGGTTGATGTCTGTTGTTGTTGGTATGGGTATTTTGCTCCGTATGTATTATATCCGTTCCATGTCCCGGCACCAGCACCGCCACCATATGAACTGCTGTATGCTGCAAAAAAATATAAACAAAATAAATAAATTAGCACACGTATGATCAAGATTTATATTATTGGACGGGTTCAAGGTGAAAACTATAATTTCATGTGTGAAAGAGTTAATCCGGAATTTGTATATATGACGCTTGATGAATGAGATAGATCGCGCTCATCAAATCACGTGTTTGCGGTTTTATTATTGATTATCGTTGTTATTTTTTAATATTATTATTGTTTACTAAGCCACTTTAAATCATTTCAAGGTTAAAACGATTAATAAATATTAACAGATAATCTGCTTTTATACAATGATGTATTAAGCGGGGAACGGATAGGAAAATAAGAAAAATGAATAATGTATCAATTTTGTGACGTGTATATTGTTTATATGTAAATACGAGTATGTGACTGTAGGTAAAATACATGATCGGTAAGGTCGTAGGTGCGATTATGGATGATCAATCACATCGAATGTTTTGATCAAATAATAGTCGAGATCATCTTACTTCAAGTTTATTATTAACTAATATACTTTTTAGAATTAACCTCGTTTCAAACTAACCAGTTTTGATTAACACTTTTTTACCCGTAAAGTACGTCACCAGTACAATTGGTGCAAATAAGAAAGAACGTTTTATTTTATTAATAAGCATCGTTAACATTCTCCGGAGGTGACACCTATCGGTGAGTTTCCTAAACAATGCAAAAGAAATGCAAGCCAAGGCCCAAAAATTTACAGTTTAACAATTTTAAACAGAGTTAAACTGCTTCATCTTTCTGTATTTTCTGTTTGTTGTTTTGCAATGAGATGAAAAATATTTAACTTTGTTAAATTGAGATAAAAACCGAGCAGACTTAAGCAATCGTTGCTAGAGCTAGCCCTAGAATGAGCTAGGTCAAGTGAAGTAAAGAAAATGTAAGTGATTGTCCCGAGATGATTGGATGAAGAGGACGGACAGTAATCGATCGAAATAGATTTGCCTCGAATCAAGGTATTACTCTCTGAGAGATGACATTTTGGACTAACTGGAGACACGATGAGGTGACATTTTGGCTATCCCGTCCTTAGTGGGAAATTGAATGAAGAGAAGGAAGGGAGTCATTGCAATAGGGATTGGAGATTGCGTCGATAGGGGACTTTTCCCAGCTAAAGAGCACCCCAGCTGATCAATACTCTGTAATACTTCCCCTCTTGTAGCTATTCTGAGCCCAGGACGCATGTTCTTCTTAACTATTCGCATGAATTCTGCGTCTGAATATGGTACATAGAGGGAACTGGATGTTAGGTACATGTCTCGAAAATACGCCATAAACGATGCATTAGTTTTTTGTTGTCGCTTATCGAAATCAGTTTTAATCGTCCGTTCTAGCATCTCGGAAATATTGTAACATTTCCTCCCGCAGGTGATTCCAAGTGGTTTCTTTATCAAAATTTCTTCTAATAAATGCCCAATACTTTTCTAAGGCATCTTTAGTGAGCAAGGAAGAGAATTCTTTCGTGAACCGACTTTAAGAGACGTTAAAGCATTAGTAAATATTCCGCTTGAAATAGAAACTTTTCGATAGCACGATCTTTTCGTTCACCTCCGTATTTAATGTTCCAGTTCCTGAGGAGCTTGATTTCATTACGTGGCGCAACAGGATTTTACATGAAATTATAATCGTGATTTTGGTTCGTCTGACTTGCACCCTGTGACGAAGTTGGAGTAAACCCTGATGGAATATATACTTTCGCAATGGGCTTTGAAAAATTAACTGAAGTAGGCTTCATATTAGGACCTACGTTCGAACGGAGAGTATCTTCTTGCTTGGAAGAGCTTCCTTTACTGGCTTTAAAATTAGCACTGGCTTTCTATAAACTTTTTATTTCAGGCGGTTGATATGTAGTCGTTATCCTATATGGCTCAGTTGAGGCCAGTTGTAGCACTACAGGCTCTTTCGCAACCCAGGATGATTGAATACGCAATAATCGATCTCTAACATGCTTCAAACGTGGCTCAGTTTTAGCAATAAGCGACTCATCGTCTTTATTTTCGGTTAAAGCTGTCTGAATTTGCGCTAATTTATGATTACAAATTTCATCCTCACGTATTGGGTTCTTTCGAGCATTTTTATGTGCTCAATTGGGTTTTGTTACTGGTGTATGGGCCTCTTGTTCAATGAGAATTTTAAGCGATTGATAACAAGTATGAGAAGGGCCTGTCAAATTTCTGACGTCACATTTTATTTTAAATTCATCGTGAGTTAAATTGTCTATATTCATAATATTCTCGTTTGTATTGGGTTTAAGTATCGAAAGAATATTTTCGGAAGGTGAAGATTTAGCTAGCTTCGGTGATCAGTCACCATGGAAAATTGTAGATAAAGTTTGAAGTAAAAATAAATTAACAATTTAAGTAAGTTCCTTAATCTACGCAAATAATTCAAAAATTAAATTTGCTAAAATATGGTCTGAAAATAAATTTTCACTTAGTTTCAATACTTAGAACTGAAGTTCAAAATATTAAGTTACTTATCAAAGGTAATAATTCATATGAAGGGGGTATAAGGGAAAGACGAAATTCTAAACAAAATTCCAAGTAATGTTCCACACAAAAAAAAAATATTTAAAACAAATAAAAAAAGAAATATGAAATAATAATAATAATTACAAGAGAAAAGAAAACATTTTACAAATATTAAACCATCACCTAATTGGAATAAGCAAAGTAATTGACCGAACCAATTCGAGATTTAATTGAAAATTTATAACTAGGCATCGATTTTTGGCTCGAATTCGGCATAGCACCGACAATTACTGCGCCTCTTAAACCAGTTCCTATTTTTCTTCCACTGAACCAGATTGTAATAGGCATAATCTCACCTCAGTAGAAAAATGGCTTCTCGAAGAAATCGCTAATGATCTTCCTTCATCCGAAAAATTGGGTCTTGGAAAAAGAACACTCATACCAAACATGAAATCCAACTAGCTGAAAATGCCGTACCAGTAAAGTAGCGTTATTATCCCGTTCCTTCTGCTAAACAAGCCGATCTCGATTCCGAAATTGACAGGAAGCTATAGGGCTTATACCTCGACAATCTATTGATCACGTCTGCTACCTTCGCGGAGCACTTGTTACTGATACAGGGTGTTATTAGTCAGTTGCTCAAAGAGGCTGGTTTAACAAATAATCTGGCCAAGAGTAAATTTGCTCTCAAATCCAACCATACACCTTTCATATTGTTCATTGCAGTGGTGCACAAAACATTGTTCCAGACACTTTATCTAGGATGGATATGGATGACCTGCTAATTTCTGAGAATATTTCAGTATTTAGTAATATGAAAATGTTTCCATCCTATATTCGGATGCTGATTAATGAGGAAAGATTAATATGCAAAGCTTAGGGGGCATCACACAAAGTATTGGGGGTACAAATTGAAAATGCGGGATTTTTTTCTATTTTTGAACGTTTATTCTGAAAAAATGGTAACAAATGAATTATTCAAAATCTTTGCTCGTATTGTGGCCGTTTTTCTTTGAGTGCGTGGCTCAAACGCATCAATTGAGTTCGGTATAGTGCTCCTGTGATGGTTTCGTTCGATTTCAATAGCTCATAATACACCACACCCAGCTGGTCCCACCAAATACAGAGCATGAGCTTGGCGCCGTGAATATTTGGTTTGGCCGTCGATGATGATGCATGGCCGGGGTAACCATATGATTTTTTGCGCTTCGGGTTATCGTAATGGATCCACTTTTCATCACCAGTGACAATGCGATGCAAAAAATCCTTCCGTTTTTGCCGTTCGAGCAGCAGTTCGCATGCAAAAAAACGGCGCTCGACGTCTCTCGGCTTCAGCTCATACGGCACCCAATGTCCTTGCTTTTGGATCATTCCGAGGGCTTTTATACGATGGAAAATGGCTTGTTGTGTCACTCCCAATGAATCTGCGAGCTCTTGTTGAGTTTGACACGAGTCTTCATTGAGTATTGCCTCCAATTCAGCATTCTCAAACTTTTTCACTTGGCCCGGCCGCTCTTTGTCCTCAACGTCAAAATCACCACTTCTAAACCGCACAAACCATCTCTCGCACGTTGAAACCGATGGAACATGACTCGGATAAGCCTCGGAGACCAATCGATGTGCTTCAGCAGCACTTTTCTTCAAATTAAAGAAGTAAATTAAAACTTCCCGCAAATGCTGTTTTGTTGGCACGAAACTCGACATATTGAGAGCTCAAAAAAACTATGAATTTGACACTGCGACAAATTGACACATACTGAAAATTAAAGCTATAAGACGTAGCTTTGACATGAACATAGTCACAGTACTGCCTGATGCGTATAGCGTTAGTAACGCCATCTGTTATCAATCCCGCATTTTCAATTTATACCCCCAATATTATTATGATTGTCTGGAATATCCCCAGAAATCATCAGCCCTGGTGCTCCAGTCGTAAGCATTACCAACACCAGTTAAAAAAATTTGAAAACAGGCCCGCATATGGAATCAACAACTGATTGCGTGAAATCATCCAAGCGACATCATTCGCTTTTTGAAGATTTTAGAAGTGCTGGCCACCACATCAGATATAATTATGCTCAACCGCAGCTTAATATCCATTATACCAAATTCTCAACGAATTCCTGAACAGGTAATCACTTAAGATGCTTACAATAAGTCGAACCATTGCACAGTTGATCACATTACAAACCAGACACCTCATCAGTTTGTACACTGGTCGTCACTTCAAGCATTCTTCACCGAGATTTTATTTGGGATTATCATTTGCCTCATTATTAGCTACGTGAGAGAATAGCAGAATAAGATTATGAACTATATGCACAGTTGGTTAGTGCTAGAGGTACCGAAAGAATTCGGTGAGCATCCGAGCCAACTTGGGATGAGTTACTAAATCTATTGGCATTAGCCACCCTTGGTATAAGAATCGATAACATTTAACCTGATTTTTATTCAACCGCCGTCGACATTGAGACACTCCAACGTGCTCAAAGGCTTTCGTCAGTATAGTGATGATATACTAAACGATGGACTGTGGCTCAAAAAATCAAATTTCCCTTATACAGGAAAGAATCTACTAATCCTTCTTTAATATAATTAATTCACCCGTTTTCTTGTACAGGCTCATGGAACAACACTATAAGGTGATGCTCAGCGCAGACTCATTTTCGAATCCACTATTTGATCCTCTGCAGTAAAACTTTAGTGTGATTGCATGTACATAAATAAGTTGTTTGCTTTCTTTGCCGCTCAAGCACGAGCCGAGACTTCCATTCAAGTGACGCGATCCCTTTGGAGGCGGTATCTAAATTCGAAATAAATATTTTCTCAATATTTAACAGGTCCATCTCGCGAAAAGGCACTATTCAAAGTCTATTCATCGATTTTATAATGAACTTTAACAGATTCCGTCTTCAATTGGCTAAGATGAAAAGAGCACGACAGACTTGTACGCTATAAGGATAACAACTATGCGGTTCGAATAGTACTATACTTCGGCCCCAGAACAGATTCCATGCCTGCTGTAAGTAGCAGACACTGATATATCGACATCAAGTCGTAAGTTCAATAGTAACACCAAGGAGGGCACCTTTACTTACTTTTCAAAACATGTTTTGTGTGAAAATTTCTTCGAATTGACGTTTTCAGTGAATTACCGTTTTCAGTAAATTGTTGCTATCGGTGAATTTTTGTAAAACGAAAAAGTAAATTCACCGAAAATAGTTCAAAAGTAACTCTCCGTTTGGGATACGCAGAGCCAGTAGTCCTAATTTTTTTTCTTTCCTTTACTTTCCTTTTGTAGTCAAAGCGGATTTATAAAGAGGGGCTCGATCTGTTAGTTTTTTTTTTCATTTTAAACAAAAACACATAATGTATTTTGCAAATTCAAAGCTTTTTATTGAAAATGAAAGTTCGTTCTATGCCATTTATGTATGAAATACGTCAAAGATCACCACATTGCACGCCTGCATTCGAACATCAAAATTTTTGATAGCTTTTCCAATAAAAGCAATTCAATGGCATCAATTTCAGCTCGAGTGTTGTTCTAAAGATCTTGAATTGTTTGTGGATCATTGCTATACACTTTACTTTTCAAAAAACCCCAAAGAAAATATGACCCTAAAAAATGTCGATAATGCAGATACAAATTTTATGCCGGAAAGTAATTATTTATATTAGAAAATTTTATTTTGTTGTTATTAAAAACTAAAAAAATTAAAATAAGAAATTTTCATTCGAAACAATTATAAGTAATATACCAACCCAAATTTCTCTAGGTGCTGTATTAGATGTTTGGGGAGGTAAGACGTGAAATGCATCTATAGTTACTATATGAGAATATTTTTTAATCAAGTGCCATCCAATAATTATCATTTAAAAACGTCAGGTTAATTTTCATACTGTTAAAGTTAGCCGAAAGTTTCCAGCCTAAAGATAATGCAGATGGTGTCTTGAATACAGCAAAAATCAGTCATTAACTCGAATTTAGGAGAATTTAGGATCGGATTACATCATCCGGGTGAAGGAGAAATTATTTCAGTTTGTAGGAATTTAAAAATCGATAGGAGCGAGAGTATAGAGAGAATTTAAAAATAGTCAAGACACTATCTGCATTATCTTTCGGCTGACAACTTTCGGCTAACTTTAACAAGGTCAATTTTCATGTGGAGAGTACGAGAAAACTAGATTGGATATGACGCACACTCAAAATTTCAAAATTTCTAAAAATTGTCCATTTAAAGCGTCATTTTGTGTCTGCGATCTATTTATAGAAATTTTTGGACTCTTCACATGGAAATTGATCTGAAATTTTTGAGGTTTCGCTTGATATATGCCATTCAGTTTTCTTAGTATTAAAATATTTTTTTTATTATAGTTTTAATTAAATAGTTTAATCTTGAAAAATATACGATGATGTTCGGTTCATCATCGTATATTTTTGATTTAAAAAGAAATTACTGTTTAACACTAAAATTATTTGTCTGCTTTATCGACATTTTTCGGATGGCTATTTATACGAATCTGCCTTACCGACTTTTACAGGCGCCTGAAATCGACTCAATACAAAAAATGTCTAAGGTCGCGTCGAAAAACAACAACAAAAATAAAACTCAAATGAAAAAAACGAAAAAAAAATATATTTTTTGTGTGAGAAGTGGTATCTAAATAAAGTTATTTTTGATTCTGCAATATCGTCATTTTTCGGCCGACAATTTTTTGGTATTGCGGTAGAATCTACATTATCGACATTTTTAACTACAACTAGTTGAAACCAAAAATCATCTATATCAATTTCAACCAATTTTACCTACAAAAATCCAGTTAACCGGAATACGAACTGGACGATGGTGTTCATATTATTTGCTGTACGACCTGCAACTGATCCAGTTTCTTCAAAACGTGCAACAACTTTGCGAATTTCAGGCTCTGAAATCATCACGTAATTTACAAAATGTTCTTTTTTTTTAACAGAACACATTACTAAAAATGGCATAGTTTTGACTTTTCATTTGTCAAAAAATTTTCGGGTTGCCACTGATAAACACTTTTCTTAGCTTGAAAAAAATCCAACAGATGGAACATTCTGTAGCAAGCCACCACATACAGATTATCAGAAGCCCCAGATCCATCCGGGAATACTTCTAAGACATACTTTTGTTCTACTCCTTTACGTTACCTTGTGGGTAATTTGCAACATAGCGGACCTATTTTCTCAGAACCCGAACGCTTATCGCAGTATGTTCCGCTACTCTGGAATATATTAAGCAATTTATCATGGACCGACACCAGCATGATTGACCTTCATGCTTTGGGGTCGGTGTGGCCTCTAACCCCTTACTTTGCCGTGTTTCAGCATTTTGGTAAAATTCCTCAAACCAGACAAGCATTCCAGATGCTTGTAATACTTGATTCAATGATTGGCCAAGATTTTGTATTACCTTGAACTCGACGTTGCCTAGGCCTGGCGCTTTACCTTTTTTTCATGGTAATCGTGCCTATTCATGCTTGGTGCTATGTAGTGCTGAGCACGGTATATTTTTAGCTCACTTGTTCGGTTTTCTTGCAATCATCAGGCAAGAGAGTATTCAGTAGACATTTAGTAGTGACTTCTTAACATGTTGTGGCCTGACCATCGCCGTCTACAAAATTGTACAAAAAATGTGTACAAAAAACCTTCAGGTTCTGCATTACCATGATCCGAAATGAATTGTTCCAAGTTGCTTTGGCTTGATAAATTAATGCTTTTAAAGCATTCATTACGACACGACACATAGTGAACGATGTGGAAGGTGCCTCAGCAGTAGCATGATTGTTCTGTGATCGCTTGTAGTTCACTTTTTTTTCATTGACCAGTTGGTTACTGATCTCAACAGTCTGCCTGTTACTATTGTAAGGTCAATATTCGACTCCCCATTGTGACTATATGTATTTGCTCGTCGAATTCACAATGACGGGGTTACTTTGTGCTATAAATTCTTCAATGGTGGGATAGTTGTTTAGGCCATTCAATATATTTTTTATTCGATCGGAATTGGATTGGACCGTCCGAATATTGGAAGTATGCAATGCGAGTCACTGTGAAATTTTGATCATTTCCAGATCACCATTGAGGATGCCAATTGCTGCTCGTGAATTATCATGATCACCGTTGATAATACTATTTAGAAGAAGATTTAGATTATAATATTTAGCTGTAAATCTTTAATTTGCAGATTTTTTATAAATTATTGGTTCAGTACCATTTTATATATTGTGCACACTAAATGCCTAAATGCTTGGTTGTCGGTTAAATGCTTTTTAACACTTTTGCATTTAAGCATTTTTTTTTTTGCAGAATTTTTCGATGTGCTCAAATGCATAACATTTGAATGACCCTAATAAATCATGTCCTCTACATGAGGGCCAACCAACATATATTCTGTGGCTTTTTTTTAAATATTGCGTGCGACCGGTGTCAATTCAGTGACCCATTTTCAATCTCGGCATTTTTGGCCATGTTTTGAGACTGGTTTTCAAACCCTCATTTTTTATTTTTGCACTGTTCTGATTGACAATAGACCCCTTAAGCCGATTGAAACTTCTCTATAGGTACGTCATAGATGATAATACGAGGCAGTTTTTGTTATTGAGAAAGAATACCAAGTCTTTCGACTCCGTAGTTTCGACCAGAACTCTTTTTTCACGGATATCGGCGGATTGCTCTCGACAATTCTTGTCAGCACAATTATGTTATGTTTCAGCGAATTGTCACAGAAGATTTAATCTTCTCACTTCACCAATGCAAACTCCGTGTATCCTATACGATAAAGGCGTTTGATAAGCACGAGGATAGTGATGTGTTATGTTCTACAAGTAGTTGCTCAGTGCCCCAAAGGCGAATCAAAACTAAACGTAATTATGCCTATCAAGTACTTAACAAAAAAAATAACAAATTTTCTCATATACGTATACGCTATATATATGTATTGGTTAGTTATTTCCCTAAATGTTGCTTTTAGGTAAAAAAAAATACATAGAGTACAATTAGGCGAATAAAAATATAAATATGCCATACAATCGAAACATTTATTTAAAAATTAGAAAACAATTAGGCGAATACAAATAAAATTGTGTAACAATCAGCTGCGTTTTTCTGAAAATAACCGAGTTGAATTCGCGATAGTTTTTCCAAATTTGCTCAATTTAAAATTAAAAAATTAGTTTTTTTAATTAATAAATTTAGATTTAATAATCCTCTAAATATAACCGAAAAAATCCATCATAAAAGTTGTATAGTTTTCTTGTAATATCGCTGTTCTGCATAGTTCTGAACTACTCCGTTATTATACAGAACTATGCAGAACAGCGATATTACAAGAAAACTATAGAACTTTTATGATAGATTTTTTCTGTTATACTTAGAGAATTATTAAATCTAAATTATTTAACTGAACAAAATATTTTTTTTAATATTATTATTGCACAATGCAAATTTGGAAAAACTATCGTGAATTCACCTCGATTATTTTCAGAAAATCGCAGCCAATCGAAACATTGCTTGTTATTCATATGACCGACCCCAGGGACCGACCATTTGCCATTTTTGTATTAAAGTGCATACTAAGGCCATCATAAAAAACTATGTCTATATATGGGACTTTTGACTTCTGTAGAACAAAATTGTTCATTGAAGTTTCGTGGTGCAACAACTGTTGCAGTTATTGCTTGTTATTCATATGACCGACCCCAGGGACCGACCATTTGGCATTTTTGTATTAAAGTGCATACTAAGGCCATTATAAAAAACCATGTCTATATATGGGACTTTTGACTTCTGTAGAACAAAATTTTTCATTGAAGTTTCATGCAACACCTGTTTCAGTTATTGGTTGTTTTTGACATGACCGACCCCAGGGACCGACTATTTGACATTTTTCTAGTAAAGCGCATACTAAGGCCATCATAAAAAACAATGTCTATATATGGGACTTTTGACTTCTGTATAACAAAATTGTTCATTGAAGTTTCATGCAACAACTGTTGCAGTTATTGCTTGTTATTCATATGACTGAACAAAGGAACCGACCATTTAGCATTTTTTTTTATTAAAGTATTAAGGCTATCATAAAAAATCATATTTTTCTATATGAGACTATTTACTTAATTAATTTTAATTATTAATTTATTTTTATCACGCAGCAATTGTTGCCAGTATTCCTCCTAAATCTATACTATTTGTATATTCGCACACATGTATAGTTTTTGTTATTTGGTAGAAACTTGACTTCGGTTCTAAATTTGAGTTTTTTACATTACATGAACGTCCGTGAACGGATTAGCTATCTGTTTGCTTCGGTTCATTGAAGAAAAAGCTCAAGTAACCAATGAAAACATCGAAATTATATTCTATATCGACAATTGTGGCGCAAAATAAAAAGTAAATAATGATTTAAGTTGAATATGCAATGTCAATGATTTATCAATTAACCAAGTGGTGGATGCGCGTGAAATATTTACTAAATCTATCCTAAGTACTTAATAAACACATTTTTATTAATCACTTGTTTTTTGTTTCGCAGAATATTTTGAATATTTTTCAAAAAGTTTAAAAAATCACTCGATCGATTTCGACTTATTAGGTCAGGAGTATCTACTCCTCTGATGATGACCTAACAAGTCGAAATCGATCGAGTGATTTTTTAAACTTTTTGAAAAATATTCAAAATATTCTGCGAAACAAAAAACAAGTGATTAATAAAAATGTGTTTATTAAGTATAAGTGTGTTTCGCCAAGTGCCTACGGCAAATAGCGTAAAAAAATCTATCCTAAGTGTAAACAATTTTTAGGAAAGGTTTAGGAAAAATTTCACACTCCTACACACAGCCGTAAAATATTTCCTAACGAAACCCTATATGGATGAGTAGTGTTAGTGATATATGATCGTCTAAAAGCGAACATTTAGGCGACACGATATTTTAGATAAACTCCTATTTTCAAAAAATATAGAAATTAGTAGAAACAAGCGAATTAAACAATTTTAATTAAAGTTAAACACAAAAAATATCTTCAACTAAACTCTGCTGGAGATTTTGCCCAGTACTCATCAATTTCACTATATGTTTCTCGGTTAGCCGTACCAAATATCAATTTAATATTTTGAAACACCATCCACTATCAAGTTTACTTTTTACCATTTCAATTTTATTGAATCATCAACCACCATCTAATTACAAATGGGGAAATAAAACATGGTGATGGTGAAAGAGAAGAACTGAGGTAAAACTTCACTCAGATATGAGATTCGATTATACATTAGACAGGGCTTACACTCTTTTTCTAAATAAGAACTTACTACAGATTGAAGACTGTAGGAGGATATGTAAAATGCTAATGGCCATTGTAATTTTCAGAATTTTGTCATAGTTCTGGCATGGGCAAATATGGGCCCGAAACGTACAGTATTTGTACAGATGTACAGTATTTTTGCAATTCAAACGATTACTAATCGAGATTTTATCCAGTTCTCATCGATCGCGGTATGTATATTTCTCCATGCAACAACTATGGCAAAATTTAGAAAATTAACATGGACATTAGCATTTGATATATATGTTTCTTGAAAACATAATGGGATCGATGGGCACCGGGCAAAATCTCGATTAGTAATCGTTTGAATTGCAAAATAATGTAAGTCTCTTTAAATACTGTAACTCACACGTTTCGGGGCCAAATTTGCTTATGCCAGAACTACGATAAACTTCTGAAAAAAGAGAGATTGATGACCAATTCGCTAAATCTCGAATAGTGTATCTATGAAATCTCGAAAATTCGACAAACTTAAATGGCTTTACATTCGTATATCTCTGTTACCATTGATCGGGCAATTCTTATGTGTGTTTGAAAGGTGAAACTTGCACTTTGACATACAAAACATTAAAATCTGTGAAGTGAATAAAAAATTACAATCTGAAAAAATTCGATATGTTTTGCAATTTTATTACGACAAAGGTAAACATGCGGCTCAGGCTTGCGAAAAAAATTGTGCTGTTTATGGAGAAGGTGCTCTATCAAAATCAGCAGCAACGAAATGGTTAAAAAATATGGATGTCAAAAATGCACCTCGCTCTGGTCGACCAACCACTGGAAAAGTCGATGAAATCATGTAGAAAATTGAAGAATACCGATATATAAGCAGCCATGAGAAGCCATATGAAAATGGCTGGATACAAAAAAATGCTTGACGTTTGGGTTCCACATGAATTGACAGTTAAACATTTAATGGACCAAATTTCTATCTGCGAAACGCTGCTGAAACGGAACGAGCCATTTTTAAAGCGAATGATTACTGGTGATGAAAAGTGGATAAGATACACCTATATGAAGTTGGCCCAAAATTCTAGCCCAAAAAATGGCGGATTTGAAAGTGTCGTGAAAAAATGAAACTATCGTGATAGAAAAAATTAAGATAGAAAAATGATAAATCTTTAAAATGTTGTTGTGGTTCCTTATGTTTATTTGAAGTTGGGCGAAAAATGTTAACCCCAAAACTATTAAGGTACTATAAAATATCCAAACATTTACTGCATCAAGTATCTGCCAAATATTTTGTATTTCCGATATGTTAAATCACAACTTATTCTCTTATCACAGCAAAACCGCCATATTTTAATGACAGCCGAGCAAAATATATGTCGTGAAACTATCAAACCATCATGATAGTTATGTCAATTCTATCAAATCAAAAATGAAAAATTATCGAAATGAATAATACATTTTTGTTCAGTAGCAGTTTATTTTGAGAAATAATTTTTGACTATAATTAGAACTTATGCTAAAGAGCATCACATCAATTACACGACATAAACAGTTGTTGGGGAATCGGAGGTTTAAGGGGCCCCCACTTGTCATTATCCCGTTGATAGTACCATTCAACGAAATATGTAATTGATTTTAATTCTGTGTTGAATTAATTTGAGTATGGCCCCTAAATATGAATAGCTTTCAAGTCAATGGATACATCAGGGCATTAAACGACATAAATAGTTGTTGGGGCCATATTCAAGCTAATCCCATACAGAATTTAAATCAATTACATATTTCGTTGAATGGTACCATCATTGGAATGATTACTATGGGTAGCTCTTAAACCTCCGATTCCCCAACAACTGTTTATGTCGTTTAATACTCTGATGTATCCGTTGACTTAAAAGCTATTCATTTTCAGAGGTCATACACAAATTAGTCAGATACTGAATTAAAATTAAATTACATATTTCGTTTTATTTAAGTTTTTTGGGTTGACAGTAATATTTTTGTTTAATGATAGTATCACGATAGATTTATTTTGGGCTGACCATGTTTTGGTCAATTTTCTTTCGTTGACAGAATAATTTTTGGGTTGGTATATACAAAATAGAGTATTTTTAAACATTTTTGGGCTGACACTTGCCTATAGTCAAAGTCTGTATATTTTAGTATTGCCATCGATTTTTTTGGGGTTAGAATTTGGGCCAACTTCATATACATATAAGATACGACAACGTTGTGCGAAAAAAGTCATGGATAAAACAGGATTGACGCCAAGAAAGGTAATGCTGTGTGTTTGGTGGGATTGGAAAGGAATCGTGGATTATGAGGTGCTGCCACAGGGGTCAAACGATTGATTATAATATTCACTGTCAGCAACTAACGCGTTTTAGGCAAGCAATTCAATTAAAACGTCCAGAATTGATCAGCAGAAAGGGCGTTGTGTTCCATCATGATAACTCTAGACCACACAAATCATTGATGACCCGGTAGAAACTGAGAGAGCTTGGCTGGGAAGTTTTGATGTACTCACCATATAGGCCTGATCTTGCACCATCGGACTACTATTTGCTTACTTTTAGGTGGAATTTCTGAAATTTTTTTAAAAAATTTTGTACGCCTAAATGTTTGTTTTTTGTTTATAATCACTAATCACACACGCAATTTTTACTTAGGATTTTTTTAGGAATTACTTTACGTCAGTATAGTGGTGGACTACAGTTCAAACCCAAAATGAGGGAACCACAGCTCGTTCGCTGATTGAATGGTCAGCCAAACAGTTTTTAAAAGTTCTCAGTATCTACAGCCTAGACCAGTTTATTTTGATTGTAAAGCCTGCCAAAAAGAAAGATCATCCCTACCGAACAATAAAAACGTCACACTAGGATTTTTTAAATGTTTAAATATACTGTTTCTCAAACGAATTAGTAAAGATAACAAATATAAACTTTTTAAAAGTTGATAAACTGCAACAGAACCGCTAAGAGAACGAAAAGCTTTTCCAACCGGCTTATACAGAAAAACCCAGAAATTGTAAGTAAAAATACTGAAACATTGTTTCTTTCTACTTCTAGAGCCTTTAAATAGCTTACATACAAGAACATACCAAATTTAGATCAAAAAAAGTGGGATTACCCTTCCACTTGCCACCACCCTCAACCTGTTACTTTTCGATAATTTCTGTTTTTTAAGTTCAAAGATCGGAAAAGTGGTTTTTACGTGTTCGTGAGAATGAAATAAGCGGGCAAAAGAGGTGGGGCAAAAATTTTCAGAAGAAGTTCCTCCTCTATGTGTTGAGCAAAAAAAAATAACGTTGCTTTAGTTTTATTGTTTCATTATTTTTTTGAATTTTTGAGATTCTTAAAATTTGGAAATAAAAGATTTAGAAACTAGCTTTGTATGCGTAACTATCTGAGGATTGGTGGTCATTTAATAATAAAATATTAAATATTATATGTTATTACAACAAACTGCTTAATGGTCCGCCCGAAGTGAGATATTTCAGAAAAAGTCAATGTGCAGGTATCCTCATTCCGGGTTTGTCCTTTGTGTGTTTGAAAAAAAAACCTTCCTAATCTTTTAAGGGCTACTTTCTGTAAATAAAACTGGTTTAAGAATTATACGAAAATTTGTTGTTACCTGTGTGCTAGCAGATGTTTAAATTTGCGCTATGCATCATTTTAAGATACCGCGCGGATTATAAACCGAACAATATTGTTGAACACTATATGGATTCAGAGCAATATTATTCAGTGTAATTTTGAATATCAAAGAGTAAAGTTGTCAGAAAAAGTCTATTATTTGTAATAAGTGTATGCTGAGAAAGGACTCTACCTACAGTGGCGAAAAAAGAAATTGGAAGCTTAATCGAAGCTTCAAAATCAAGAAATGATGATTTGTAGAAAAAATTAGAGAACGTCGAAAAAATTTTATTGCATACAGAATGTCGGAAAAACTACACTTATGCATGAGCAAGGTAAGACTAATTAATTAATATAAATGAATATCAGATATTTATAGCAATTTCCCATAACAGGACCATCATTATCAGCTTGCAGCCACCCAAAATTTTTAAGATCAAGTGTGCCATCATTTGATTTTAATATTAATTGCTACTAGTTTGTGGCCAAGTGATTCAAGAGATTGACTCCAAGAATGTAAGCCGGCATAAGCAATTAGTTAATGTTGTGAAATCAACCGAAATGCATCAAACTATCCGATCTTTGTTGTAAACGCAATGACGCATGGGGGAGTATCGTCAATACACGGATTGGTGGATTAATTAATTTGTGATTAGATTTAATTTGGTTGGCTGGATTTAATAACTTGGAAAATGTAACAAATTGGAATGGATATATGCAAGCAATTAATAATTCTGGTAAGATTTATAATTTATCTCATAATTGTTTTAATTTTAAGAAACTTTTTTAATTTTCCAAGGTTCGGCTGAAGTTTTACAAATAGTACCAGTGCCATTCATCAATTTTCTTCAAGGTTAAGTCTGCGGAGCAAAACAGTGATATATCTGGAATAATTGTACGCCTTGGAGAATTTCATCTACTCATGTGATATCTTGGCACAATTAGAAATATCATGAAAGGATGCGGACGAGATGAAACAGTTTATGGTAATGCAACAGTCAAACACATGCTTACCGGACATGCATTTTCTCGTGCTTTGCGAGCACATATACGGACGGTATAATCATTAAATTATTTGATTATGGACAATCCCATATTCCAATGCTGAAGTCATGGAAACGTATCAGAAACTGATAGAAAACAGAATGCCACCGGATATGTGTCATGATTCGGAAGTATAGGTATAGAAACTTTGGCTCCAATATTTTGAGCAAGTTATTATTGTGCTGCAGTATATCCGAGCTGAGAGCTGCAGTATATCCCATATTTCCATTCTGCTGCCCATAACTTTTATTCAAAATCTGATGCTTTATATTTACAGGAAATGAAGGAGTTCTAGCCAAGCTAACCGTTAAAGATTACAAAAAATTTTCAGAGAAATACTTTACGATAAAAAAAAAAGTGTGTAGTGGAGCACGAAGACTATGAAGACGATATATCCTATAGGAGGATTATCTCCAGGACAAGTCATTACCAATGACACCATTTTAAAATGGATTGTGTCTACGCCCGGTAGCATGCTTGTGATATCCGCGATGAAAACTTTTACAGGACAATCATTAATTACTTCCGAACAACATGTTGAACTCCGAGGCAGTAGCAAAGCAAGAGACAATCTGGACAAAAACAAATTTATTTGTTTGTGTCAAATAACGAAACTTTCGCGATAAACTCGCTGCAGTTATTTCATCGAATTGTTTGTGTCGCGAAAAGTTCGAAAGAGTTGCAGTCTTATTTTAAATATTAATTGGCTTCAGCTCCACAACGGTCTCCTACGAAAGGGAACAAAATCGGTCATCAAAACCATATTTAAAAGAGCTGATAGTGGTAGGGACAATTTTCCAACAAATTGCAATTTTTTTTTAGATGAGGCTTCACTCGATAGTATGGCCAAATCCAGCGACATATGGCACGATTCTACAAATGTATGGTGATTACGTTTTAAAACAATATGGCAGAAACACAAAGGTAGTGTTTGATGGTTATCCAGACTACGCCACCACGAAAGGAGAAGATTGCCAAAATTTCAGCAAACACCCATAATAAATTGAAATTCATCGGCAAACCGAAGCAACACCTACAATGTTTGAACATACCAACACATCAGGCAGAAGGTGACGTTGATACCTCTATCGCAAATATAGCTGTGTGCTTTGCAAATCAGGTAGTGATTTCTGCAGAAGATTCGGACATTATCATGCTTCTTGTGTTTTTATGTTCACCAGCACGTCAAACAATTTGGTTTCTTTGCCCCAAAACGAAGACTGTGTAAGATGCAGCAGCAAAGAGAACAGGGCTGTTTTCATTAAGCGACTTGCTTCCAGTTCTTCATGCTTTTTCAGGCCAATGCAGAACTAAGGACCGTCGTGCACGTGTTCTTGCAAACGAGTGCCACGAAGTGCCACATCACCAAAGAGACTGTACTATAAAAAGGCTAGATATCTTGCTTGCAACAGAGTAATTGGTAATCTGCAGTTACATTCTAAATCCGATTTAGCTTGTCTCCCACCAACAAAAGCAGCTGCAGGTCAGCATTCATTCCGAGTATACCATCAACTTCAAGCATGGCTGGGAAATGCTGTACTACCAACAGATGGGAATCTATCAAAAGTAGTTTGCCCATTCTAACTGACCTGCCACCGGATCCAGAATATCTGCAACACGATGCACTTGTAAGCGGTCAGGAATGCTGTGCTCAGCAATGTGTGGAACCTGCCAGGGTACAATGTTAACTTTAAAATGCCCTTATAATTGTAAATGGGAATAAAAAAAACTGTTATACGAAGAATAAATAATACTTTGAAGTAATAAAATATTGACATTAATTTTTTAATTTTTTTATCATGGATTTTTTGAAGGTTGATTTCTTAATAAAATCAAGTTATTTCGTAAACGGTATATCGCACAAGCATAGCAAGTTAGCTCAAACGACGACAAATTCAATCTCGCATAATGTTATGGAAAACTGTTTTTTAAATAAGTCCTGCTAACTGTTCTAGTTTTACAGTTAAACTCCAACAATTTACTTACTTTTAACAGTTAGCTCAAATTTGACCAACTTAACGGCTATAACAAGAAGTTATTTTCATTTTTCTGAACACCTAAAATTGGTTATGCTAACCCTGATGGCAGGTGGCTTTTTTTTCTAAAATACTGTCTTCAAATAGTACTACAACCCTGTAAGATTTCGTTTCTATTGGAATTATTTACTACTTTTACACAAAATTCCTGCACTATCGTGAGTTCTATTATAACGAAGTATTTGAATTGGACACCTAAAGGGCGATAAAAAATTAAACATACATAACCTAATGTAAATTCGACTTACCTGCACTTGCACCTGCCACCAATATGCACACTAATCCCAATTTTGTAAACATATTTATGTTTTTAAAATATTTTGTGTTTTACTTTTAAATAATTTATCTGCAAAGAGAAAGATAAGAAATTATGTCCATTAGTGTTTTATTAAACCTTAACTAGTACGAGTATCTACGATTTTATCTCAACATTGCAGATCATATTATAGTAATGAAATTTTATCGTCTTCAATTTCTTTGACATTCCGCATAAAATACCAAGAAGACGTCAAGCAAAATAAAAACAACAATATAAATTTCTGTAATCTACTAAATGGATGACCTTTGTGGTCAAGATATCACGAATATTTCCTATTTAAATGTATATGTATATTAGTTCGGCTGCGCTTCAAGGTTACTCACAGGTTGGAGTAAAAACCGCCATAAACTAAAACGCCGTGGTTTTTAGTTCGTATACACAAGTTTAAAATACACAAAAATATAATGTCAAATATGATTCATGATCAAGTTGAATCATACATACAACCATCATATGTATGTTAAGTACACAAAACGAATAAAAAAATCAAAATAAATCATCGATATATACGATCAAGGTCGCGTAATTTTTGTCTTATACTCGTATAGTTATGTATAGGGCAACACAATCAAAACGTAAATCGCAAGTACATTTTCAATATAAACAACTATATAGACGTTATACCGGGATGATATTGCTAATATCAATAAAAAAAAAAATATTTTGGTTCTTAAGGTCACCTCACAGACACGCACTCAGCCACATATAGCACGCAATACTCTTTATGGGTATAAGACGTAATTAACTCAAAAAAAAATATTTAATAAAAATTTAATTTTGATTGGATAACAATCTTTTGTAATAAATAATACTTATAGTTGTTCCTAAAAGTACACAACAACAACAACAAATTTGCTGAACTTACAAATCGTCTTGGCTTAAGTCGCGCAATTTTATATACTAAAAATCAAATTAGCTAAGAAGTCACACAGAAGAAATATAAAAATAAAATTTGTTTGTGTGAAGCAACAGAAAAATAAAAATGTTAGGACGTTTTCTTTGATTAAGACGTGTGCGCGGGCTTCCCCATAACTAATTGTTTATTTTTAAATTGCATAAGATATACGTGCGGCTTATAACGAGAAAAATAATTTTGTCGAGTTTACAAACTTCATAACTAACAGTGAACCAGCTAATAAACTGACGAACATATCAACTTTAGAAATGACAATCTCAAATTCGGAGTGAAGTTTATACCTACGTAACAAAATATACACTTTGACCCATAAGTATTTAGAATTGAAAAAAAACACTCAAAAATAAAAACTTTCATAAGAATATTTTTAATGAACACTATTAATTTGAAAAAAAAAATAATTTCTGGAATTAGTTTTGAGTGAAAGTTATGAAATGAAATTCTTTGAAACAAAACACACTATGAATCGCACAGAGGTGAAAAAGTGGTTCTCAATTAGTAGATGAGAGATTTTTGTTATTCGATGCAGAACATCATTGAGTGTGATACAAATATTCTTAAACATTTAAAATTATTTAACTCGGGCCCCCTACGGAGGTGATCGACTTGGTTCTGAATTAATATTTTATGTGAGTTACATAATTTCAAATATTTAAGATCTTTTATGTTTCCCTCAACAATATTCTCTCTCGCACAATAAAAATCTCAGAGATTTCTGAGGATGTGTCTTAGCAAGATTGGTCTCTCACAACAAATACTAATTCAGAATCAGATGTTCACTTCTGTGTGACTAGTAGTGTTTTTTTTATTTTATTTTTTTTATTTCATTAATTTGTGTTTTCTTTAAAGAATTTCTTTTCTTAAGTTTCACTCAAAATTATTTACAAAAATTTAATTTTTATGGCAGTGAAATATATACAAAATAACAAAAATAAACAAATAATAGTAAATACACTGTTAAAAAACTCTTATAAGAATTTTGAGTGAAAATTATAAAAACACTCAAATAAATTTATTGCATATTCTTCATAATAGACCGAAAAATTCTCATTTATAAGTAGTTTTACAAAAGATAATACTAGCTGTTTTCCATAAAAATTCGGTCGCTCAGAGTAGTTTTAGTTTGTATAATTCCGGAAATAAAAAAGTTTGCCGAAAAATAGATAACACAATCAAATGAGTCAAATATAATTTCGAAATTGAGATTACCGGCATGCTTTTTAATTCTGGTAAATCAAGTCGATTTTGTTGGTTTTGCGTAATTCTTGTTAAAATAAATTTGGGAAATCGTAAAGTTTATCGGAAAATTCCACTATATGAGGAAATATTAAGTTTATGCAATCAAATGGGCCAACAGTTTGGATATCATTTCAAATCCTGGTAAATCAATACGATTTTATTGGTTTGAGTAAAATTTGTTTAGTAAATTCTGGATATCGAATATAGGGTTTGTGCAAAAATGCAACTAACTGTGACACCTTTATGCTTTTGGTAATAATCTATGATTTCCAGCAGCATTTTCCTCCAACCAATATCGTAATTCTATCTTTGGCTGCCTTGAATCCCCAAGCTGATATTTCTGCTTTAGAGATAACAGTCAATGCTGGCATTCGCCGACATTGTATACCTGTTCTGATGTATAATCACCGAATAGCAAGCCCTAGAATTTTGGCAAGTTCATTATTTTTTTCGGCCGCGTCAAATCGTCTTGAAATATCTAGCTTTACTTTTAATGTGAATATGTGATCGATTATATCAACTAACAACTTATACTGAAACTTAAATTTATTTTATATCTACTTTGGGATTCCCCGTATAACCAGAACATGCATGAACTGTACTAAAAATTTTAAACGAAAAATGATGAAAGGAAAGTGAAAAAAAATTTGTTCCATAACTTCGAGTTTCCGTAAAGCTGAGGACTACTGTATGTGGAAATGTTAGCCGTAGGTCGATACAACTAAATGAGTAAAGAACCATTCCCAAAAGCAGGGGAGGGGTATCTTTTCTCGTTCTCGTAAATCAAATCGATTTTATCAATTTGAGTATATTTATTTTGTGACTGTTTGGTGAAGAATATGGTTTAAAATCATCACAGGGCTTAAAGAGAAAGACTTTGTCGTTATTTGGATTCAATAGGACGGCGCCATAGTCAATGATACAATCGACGTTTTGCGCCCTTTATTCGAAAATCAGCCTAGGACAATTATTTGTGGGAAACCCTCAAAGACAAAGGTTATGCTAAGGCTTTGCAAGATTCAATTAAAATGACTATTGGTGAAAAAGAGGCTCAAACGATTGAAAATGTACTGAAAAAATTGGTCACAGGGAGTTACTGTCATGCGAAGACTAAGAAATTCAGGGAGCACTATGCAATATAGAAATTACAATACAGATGGTCAAAGATCAATTTATTGCTACAATCACCCAGGAAAATATTCAAAACTGAAAACACGAAAAGTGAAATTGAAAAACATAACATCATAAACAGTGACGTTGAAAAAATGACGAGTCTAAGAAGCAAGTTCTATGAAATGCCATTCAAACCTAAGAAGAGAGGGGCTTAAGACGAGAGGGGCTAAGTGCCTGGGAACGTCAGCTGAAAAATAAAGATACACAAAAAAATGAAGGGGCGTTTTTTTTCTGGCCAACAGGCTAAAATTTTGGTTTCGTTTAATCAAAAATCTGCATTATATACATCCGCAGCGACTAGAGAAATCAAATGAAATCAAATGAATATTCGGCGTGTAAAAACCAGTAGGAAACGCAGATTCAATCTAGAGGTTTAAATCGGTAAAATTTAAGTATTGGCCATGAAACATAAAACAGGTTCGTCCATAGTTGGTATGTTGAAGAATGAAGGAAGTTATTGCTGCGGAAACCGTTACATCAATTTTTGGAGTCACTCAAGCCATTGTGCGAAACGGCTTTCCAGTAGAAGCGGCTAGAAAAAGTGTGAAAGGGTTATCTGCGCTAGATTGATGATAATACAGAGCAGATCAAGAGATTTCAGCGAATATAACAGAGAGGCTCTATAAATTGTGGATTACAGCATTTCGCAAGAAGTTGGTGGCAGATAATTTCCTTCCTTCAGCAAGAATCGCCTTGGAAAGACTCCATACCACGAACACGAAATAGAGGTCATTGTAGGTACGAAACCAATAAAGCAAAGACACTACTCCGTATGAGCCAGCCAAACAAAATGAGCTCAACAATGCAATAGACCATATGTTAGAATTCGGAGTAATCGAGGTTAGTAAAAGTTCTTGGTGTCCACCCGTTACCATTGTAAAAAAGGCTAATGGCAAGTCTCGCCTATGCTTAGATGCACGTAGATTAAATGCTGTAACTGTAAAAGACGCCTATCCATTACCGATAATCGACGGCAACTGGGAAGACTGACTGAGACGAAATATATTACCGGAGTTGAGTTAAAGGATGCCTTCTGGCAGATTCCCTTAGCGGAATCGGCCAGAGACAAGACTGCATTTACTGTTCAAGGGAGGCCACTCTACCATTTCAAAATGATGCCGTTTGGGCTGCGTAATGCAGCACAGTCAATATGTCGCTTGATGAACAAAGTAGTTCCTCATGAGCTACACAACAGAATATTCGTTATTTAGATGATTTACTCATCATCAGCGGCACATTGAAGGAGCACTTTGAACTGTTACAGATGGTCTCACACTTATTACGGAAGGCAGGGCTTACCTTGAACATTGAAAAAAGTAATTCGTAATGCGCGAAATACGTTACTGGATATCTAGTGGCGGAAAATGGCATATTAAACCTACCTTCACCAACTAACGTCAAGCAAACACGTCGTCTTCTAGGAATGTCTGGTTGCTATAGGAGGTTTATTTTGAATTGATTTTTTAAAGAAGGGAAAATTCGTATGGACTGATGGAGCTCAAAGAGCATTCGAGTGCTTGAAAAACCTCCTTACCTCCGCTCCTGTGTTAGTAAATCCGATTTTAGAAGAACCATTTTATATAAGGTGTGATGCGAGTACTGAAGGAGTTGGGGCTGTATTGTTTCAATTTTATTCTGATGGCTACGAGAGGCCAATTTTTTATATGTCAAAATAAATGAACAGGGCTCAGAGGAATTATAATGTTACGGAGTTAGAGTTTATAGATATGAATTTACTCTGATAACCGATCACACCAGTTTGAAGTGACTGATGAGTCTATCTTGAGTGGTAGATTAGCTCGTTAAGCACGAGAGAGGAAAGGATAGCATAGTACCCGATATCCTCTCGCGCGTGCATTGTAAATGCATGTAATTAGAAATTGTTTAGCGATATACAATAAACCCTCGATTTAACGAACCCCGATTTAACGGACGCTCTTTAACGAACAATTTTTTATTTTCCATTTTTCGGTTTTCGATTATAATGGATGGATTCGGGAATTTTTAAATGGTTTTTGGAAGAATTTCTAGAATATGGCAATCTGGGACGGAACTCGACCAATTCTTAACCGATTATGATGCGATTGAAAATGCTAGATGGAAATGGGATTCTAAAATGATTTTTGGAAGAAGTTTTGGAATATGGCCTTGGCTGGAACTCAGGCAGTTTTTAACCAATTACGATGGGGTTGGATTTATTTAATGGAAATGACATTCATTAATGATTTCTGGAAGAAGTTTTTTAATATCCCATCTGGAACGGGATACGGCCATCACTTAACCGATAATGATGGAATTCGGCAAGTTTGGTAAATATATAACGATAAACTGCTGTACTCGCCAGAGGATGAGAAACCGAAACATAATTTTCATCTTTCCTGATTATTGCTGTAGTGGAGAGTGCAAATATTGATTGCTTTATGTAACTAACTCCAAGACCATTTATGCTCTTGTATTGCAAGTACATCAAAATTATAAATTCCGCTTGGTTCGAATGGTTCTGGAAATCTCAAGATCTTGGCAGACTTCATATTCCATGTTCCCGTGAACAGTTTTCGAGGTCATTGTTGATAATAATATTATAAGTTTATTCGAGCCCTTTGTGTAGGGTTCAAAGAACCAAAGAACCATCTCCTGGAAATTGCGAATACAACAAAAAAAATTGAGCCAAATCGGTTAAGCCGTTCTCAACTGATGTGCTATAAAAAAAATTCAATTTTCTTCAAGTTTTTCCGGAAGTTTCTGAGTTGAGCTGACATTTTGATTTAACGTTTTTCGGTATAACATTTTACGTTAAAATGTCACGTAATCAACGCAACATTTAACATAACAGTATTTAACGCAGCGTGTAACATGATGAACCCAAAACTAGTCCCCTAAATGTTTTACCAAACATAAAAAATGACGAGTCCAAGAAGAAAAGGACATTCAAATATAAGAGGAGGAGAGTTAATGCAAATGAGTCAGTTAATGTCATATTGCAACCTAATCCAACCCTTTAGGCACGTTACAAAAGCCTGGGAACGTCAGGTGGAAAATAAAGATATGCAAAAAAATGAAGGACTGTTTTTGTTCTGGCTAACACCCGATTTTTTTTACCATGAATGTACATAAATCTCGAATACACCGTGGAAAGTAAAAAACTAAATTTAACAGAATTTTGGCTTCGTTTAATCAAAAACCTTCATTTCAGCTTAAATTTCAGAAAACGAACAAATTTAATAAACGTCTATGTCACTGACTCACTCGAGAACGCACAGGGTGATCAAAAAAATTTTTTTTTTAAATTAATTGGCGCATGTCATCACTAGAGAACTGTTTGACCGATTTGGCTGATTTTTTTTTGTGTTTGTAATTGTCAGGACAAGGTTTGTATGAAAGAAAATTTTGGGAAAATTCACTGGAAAAGTCGGAAAATTCGGAAAATCGAAAAATGATATTATGTACGGTTTTTTCGCACGTATCCGATCCAGATGGTCTTTTAGAAGAGAAAAATTGGAAAAGCTTAGTGGAAAACTCAGAAACTTCCGGAAAAACTTGAAGAAAATTGAATTTTTTATATCACTTCAGTTGAGAACGGCTTAACCGATTTGGCTCAATTTTTTTTTGTTGTATTCGCAACTCCCAGGAGATGGTTTCTACGAAAAAAAATGTTGGGAAAATCGACCGGAAAAGTCGGAAAATTTGGAAAATCGAAAAATAATGTTTTTGGATGATGGTCTTTCAGAAGAAAAAAATTGGAAAATCTGAGTAGAAAACTTGGAAGCTTCCGGAAAAACCCGAAGAAAATTGAATTTTTTTTCTAGCTCATCATTTGAGAACGGCTGAACCGATCTGGCTCAATCTTTTTTTGCTGTGTTCACAATTTCCAGGAGATGGTTCTTACGAAAGAAAATTGGAAAATCCACCGGAAAAATCGAAAAACTCGGAAAAACGAAAAATGATGTTTTCTACGGGATTTCGCACGTATCTGATCCAGATGGTCTTTTAGAAGAGAAAAATTGGAAAATCTTAGTGGAAAACTCAGAAACTTCCAGAAAAACTTGAAAAAATTGAAATTTTTTTATATCACTTCAGTTGAGAACGGCTTAACCGTTTTGGCTCAATTTATTTGTTGTATTCGCAATTCCCAGGAGATGGTTCTTACGAAAGAAAATTTTGGGAAAATCCACCGGAAAAGTTGGAAAATTTGGAAAATCGAAAAATAATGTTTTTGGATGATGGTCTTTTAGAAGAAAAAAATTGGAAAATCTGAGTAGAAAACTTGGAAGCTTCCGGAAAAACCCGAAGAAAATTGAATTTTTTTCTAGCGCATCATTTGAAAACGGCTGAACCGATCTGGCTCAATCTTTTTTTGCTGTGTTCACAATTTCCAGGAGATGGTTCTTACGAAAGAAAATTGGGAAATCCACCGGAAAAATCGAAAAACTCGGAAAAACGAAAAATGATGTTTTTCTACGGGATTTCGCACGTATCTGATCCAGATGGTCTTTTAGAAGAGAAAAATTGGAAAATCTTGGAATTCGGAAACTTTCGGAAAAACCCGAAGTGTTTTTCTCATGGTCAGTTGTCTGTCGCGTGTTCGAGAGTTAGCAAACCATCATCGTTGTTCATTTACGCTTCGGACAAAAAACCGAAAAATATTGTTTACCACAATGCATTGTATTGGTTTAATTCCACACTAAGAGAAAAAGTCCAAAAAAAAACTCAAACTTCGATAGATGCCTGAGTTTGAATCGACATTTCATTCGCTTTTTAATACACTATGCCGCCTTTATGGTGGCGTTCGTTCTGAAAATTTTTACGACCAATCATATTGCTCAAAAATGACGATTTTTTCTTCTGGTTTTTTCCAAAAGAAATAAATAAAATTCGTCCGTTTGATTTTTTTTTTCAATATTTCGTCAACGAAATACACAAAATGCAGCAACAATGAAATCGTAAAATCGAAAGAGTATGCGTTATTTTCGAAGTAGAAAATTCTCATTAATATCTGAATTTGACAGGACGTGTGTTTGAATTGATATCAAAAGTTAAAATTCTAAAAAATGAGGCAAGCAGAAAAATTTCATTAATAAGATATACAAGAATAAACGGGCGCGAAGCGCCTCAGAACAACCTAGTTTATTAGAATCTTTTAATTCTTCGTCGTTTTACGTAAATGATATACTTTTCAAAATATTTGAAAAGTATATCACAAAAAACTATAAAAATTTAGAAGTCTGATTTCCACCACATTTCACTAGGATCTTCTGCACTGAAAGATGCCGTTCATACGTAGCACTAGGTGTCAAAGGATATGGGAAGAAACTCAGCATTTAAATACACGGTGAGTCAACCAACTAAACAAAACAACGTTGCGGAGCAGGGCTTGGCAGGAATTCGACTTCATAGGCGCATTAGTAGATGAGTTTAAGAAGAGTATTAAACAAGTGGCTCACCAGGCAGAGTTGAACGGTCGTTAGTATGGTGCCTTTAAGTAAACGAAAAGGAATCCTTTTTTCTTAGTTAAGCATGCATCATTATCGACCGTCAAAGAAGAAGATGATATGGTCTGGTTGGAGAGTAAAATTGCAGAGTCGCTAATTTTTTTTTAAATGAAAAACATGTACATCACAAGTTAAAAAAGCTATCAAAAGTAAGACAGGCAGCATCGGCAGTAACTTCAGTTGGCGGCAGCTACACTCTATGATAATGGTATAGGATTGTGAATTGCCGCGAAACAAGCTAGTAGAGGAAAAAGGAAAATAGTTTCGCCTCGAGTAAGTCGATAATAACAAAATAATGAAAGCCAAAAGGGAGACTTTTCTGGTAGGTTAAAAGCCTGTTCCTATGCGGCGTGCAAAATCAGTAGGAAACGCAGATACGATCTAGAGGTTTAGAAGCGTAAAAGTTAAGCGTTGAAGAAAAATGCAAGCGGGTTTATAAGAGCTCACCGTAGCGCATGAAACTTAAGAAGGGTGACTTCCAGTCAGCAAAAATTTAAACAACATTTGCAGAAGTTCTATACGCTTAGTCGCCGAAATAAGAAACTTATGCACGAAACTCTAATATAGGCTAGCCTCCTGGATAAAATAACTATTGAAGAAGGTGTTTGCAACTCTTTAAAGTAGCAGTTACTGTAGCGCAAACCATTAAATCCACTTTTGGTAACACTCAAACTGTTAATTAGAAATTAAGAAACAGTTAATTAGAAAACTTTCCAACATAAATATGTGATAGATGTAGCGATAACGTGACAAAGGATACCAAAAACAGAGCTGAAATATGAAAAGAGCTGTAGCTCACCGTGTAGCGGAGTTAAAATGAAGTTTAGAACTAGAGAAGTTTAGAAGTTTTTTGGAAACTTCATGATCCGTTTTGTAAGTAATATTTAATGATGTAGTCCTGATTGCTGGTCACTTGCTGGTTAAGAAGATACGTCACTAACAAGTTCATAAACTGTTCTTCTGCAACTGTACTGTGAAGCTAAGAAAAGCGTAAGCACTCTTTCAAAAATAGTTGCGAAATTAATTACTAAATATTTGGCATCTTCCGCAACATTGTTGAAGTCTCCATAGTTCGGGTTTATAAACGTAAATCCAGGGTTCAAAAACTCGCTATACTCAAAATTTTTTATTCAATTTCTGCTGAGTGACAAAAAAATGTTTAGTCCTGATCGATTACGAAAGGAGAATAGAATGAATATGTTGTGTCGTGACTACACTTTTCAATAGAAATATTATTCTATCTATGCCCAGCATTAATATTAACCGGTGAAGAAGAAGGTTTTGTATTTTGTATTGTAGAATGGAAAAAAATATCACAAAAAAATACTTAATAAACACATTTTTATTAATCACTTGTTTTTTGTTCCGCAGAATATTTTGAATGTCTTTCAAAAAGTTTAAAAAATCACTCGATCGATTTCGACTTGTTAGGTCATCATCAGGAGTATCTACTCTCGAGCAAACTCGTATCGAGTAGATACTCCTGATGATGACCTAACAAGTCGAAATCGATCGAGTGATTTTTTAAACTTTTTGAAAGACATTCAAAATATTCTGCGGAACAAAAAACAAGTGATTAATAAAAATGTGTTTATTAAGTATAAGTGTGTTTCGCCAAGTGCCTACGGCAAATAGCGTTAAAAGTATCACAAAAAAAGATTTCCCTAGCGGAAGGAAGATGTCCTTCACGCAGTTCAGCGGTTTTTAAATGACTGTAACCTCATCCCTCATAGAAAGGGTTCAAAAATGTGTATGTGGTAGATAAAGGATTGGCAAAGTTAAATCTTACCATAATGTTTACATTTTCGGTGTCATTAGTGGTAAATCCACCTATGGTGATTTACCATTATAAACGGGTGCCCAAGAAGATTCGTAAGTCTTTGCTTAAAGGATGGGGAGATATTTTATGAGTATATGTCAAAAGTACTCCATCCATATATCTTGTACAGGTACAAAATTACCAAATTTTTTGTTTGTAGACGGGCATGCTAGTCACTTAACGTTAGCTATTAGCGAGCTCTGCGTTAAACTTAATATAATTTTAATAGTATTGTACCCTAATGCTACCAGGATCCTTCAAACGACAGATGTCACTGCGTTCAAACCAATAAAGGCTAGATGGATTGGCTGATGAAGTGGCAAATACCATTTCTGCAGAAACGATTAAGAACGGGTTTGGAGCGCGCGGTATATATCCTTTCAACAAATTAGAAATTAATTTGAGTAAATGTTTAGGAAGATCATCAAAAATCACGCAAAGCACGCTTTAGAAATGCTCTGTTCAACGGGTGGTGACAAAAAGTTAGACCTTTTCGGGAAAACCGAAAGCGGTAAAGTTAAAGCTAGTGACTTCAGTGAAGACTTTCAATGTTTATTTAATTTATGTATATTATAATCTAAGAAATACAACTACACCCAACCCACAATTGTGTGACCAAACCAGACAAACAGATACAGACGACTGTGCTTTACAAAATGAGACAAATGATTTTGACATTAATTCAATTAACGACTTTTTGATAATCAATAATCCTATGGGTATCCTGAATTCGGAAGAAGTTTAAAGTATTTTCGAGGTTGTTCCAGTTCTTGATAAACCTAATAATACGAGTACAAAAGCACCAAATCAAAATCATAGCGGTCACGAGACAACCGTGACTACCGTGACCATTGATGAGTACCTTAATTGGCAGGAGACACCTTTAAGAAAAGGATGTAAGCAAGTAAAAACGAAGAAACCTTTTGTCATCACCTCACCATTATGGCTGCAACAGGAACAATTAAGAAAGAGAAAATCGGGAAATTCAAACAAATATAAATAAAGAGCTAAAAAAAATGCTCTAAAACTGAATAAGAATAAAGCTAAGCGACCAAGGACGACAAATTTAACAATTCGACCAGAGATAAACTGTCAGAGAAGCACTGTTTAGCCAACAACACAGAATTCTATAGTATCATTTGACAATTTATTTTCTACAGTTAAATATAATGATAATTCTACCCAGGCCCGGTTTTAAGCGTAGGTGACATCGGCGACCTCCGACGGCGGCATTTTCTAATTTTTTTTGTTGCCATGTATTTTTATTCGTTTTGTATGGAATTCTAATTTCTTTTTGGATTTATATATACTAACAAAATTATAACAAAAATGGCCTATTATTGTAGTGGTATTGACTTAACTCAACTAGCAGTGTTAACAGTGTAAATTACTTTATTTTATCTTTTCTTCTTCATTACTTCATTGCACATATAGTAGCTTCACACCAAAATGAAAGCGAAATTGAAATCGAAGGCGGCGGAGAAATAAAGGGTGCGAAGAATGTTATTGAAGATAGCGATTCACGAAAATACTGCTAAAGCACCAGGAAATTTAAATGAAGTAGAAGTTATTTCCAATTTAAATGAATTTGTTGCACAGAACTTCGATGATATAATAGGGCGAAAGGAAAATAATGAAGATCAAAGTGATCAAGACCCCAAAAACAATAAAAATTTGCCTCTTAATTTTAATGATCTGACAAACTGGCCTACGGTAAATTTAAAGCATTGCTGGTAAAGTATGGCCCGATTCAGAAAATTTTGGTATCATTTCCCGAGGATGAAGAAGGTAGAAAATTTTCCCACCGTATGTCTAATGGTGATAAAATTTAACGCACTTGGCTTGTATACTCCAGTACAAAAAGCGCTGTATTTTGCTTTTGGTGTAAAATATTCATGAAACATCAAGTGCCCACACTATTGCATATTTAAATGGGAGAGAGCTGGAGGTGAGGCTTAAATCAGGTACTATACCATTGATGACATTAATCAAAAAATAATTCAGTCTGAAACGCAACATTGGCGAAAAGTTACTGAAAGGATCATAACATTAATTGGGACTCTTGCTGGACAAAATCTAGCATTAAGAGGAACCTGTGAAAAGCTTTTCGAGCCAAATAACGGAAATTTTTTGAAATTTATTGAATTCTTAGGAAACTATGATCCTATTATGTGTAAACATATTCGACGAATAACAACAAGTAAAATTCACACCACCTAATAATTTTAGATTGTACCCCCGAGCAGATGACTTGATTAGGTTTGTCAGTGCAACTGAATCATCTTCAGAAAAAGCAGCTGAAGTCATACTTTCTGAACACTTCGTAACTTTTCTTGAATTACATGATACAACTGGAAGAAATATGACAAAAATTGTAATCGATAAGTTGCAGGAATTATGCGTTCATCTTGATAACACGAGAGGACAAGGGTACGATAATGGAGCCTACATGTGCGGAAAATATAACGGTGTTCAAGCCAGAATTTTTCAACTAAACCCCCGAGCTTTTTTCGCACCTAGTATAGTGCCCACTCTCTCAACTTGGTATTGAACGATGCATTTGTATGCAGACTGTCGCAATCTTCGAGTAAATTCAATGCATTTATAACTTTTTCTAAAGCCGTTAAGTGCCACTCGTTGGGAAAGTAGGTTAGATACCGTTCCGGCGCTTCAAATTTGTTTGCAATCACAGCATTTAGACTTGTCTCTTGGACTTTGTCTCTGGCTTTAGAGCATTTAAACGCTACCAAATATTTTCTATGTAATTATCATTCTGATGTAGCATTTGAAAAAATGATTGAAAAAGCTAGAAAATTAGCATTGAACTTGAAATTTTTGAAGGATTTTGGGAGGAAGAACCTGTATGCTTCTGCAGAAAGAGTGTACAATTTTTATATGAATGTATTAGCACCAGAACTAAACTTCAGAGTATGTTTTCTTAATCGGATATTAGACATCGCAATTCAAGAAACAAATGAAAGATTTACCCAATTATCGGAATATAGCGAGTTATTTGGAATTCTTTATAATATCGACAGTAAGAGATTTACGGATGAGGGTCAATTATTGAAACATTGTAAGCTATAGAAAGAAGACTTGATACTTCAAAAAGCGATCCAAAAAGTGTGTTAAAATATATTTACACGTCTAAATTTGTTGAGGTAGTTCCCAACGTGCCAATAGCACTTCGCTTACCAGTCACCGTTGCTAGTGCTGAAAGAAGTTTTTCAAAGCTGAAAATAATAAAATCATATTTGAGATCACAGATATGTCAAGATCGTTTAGCTGGTCTAGCAACGATTTTCATAGAAAAAGAAATTGCTGTACAGTTAGACATGGAGGATTTGGTTAAGGATTTTGGAGAATTAAAAGAGAGAAAAATTTACTTTTAATTATTATTTGTGTTGTTATTTTTTATAAACTGAATTTTTATTTAATTTGTTTTTGTTCAATTCTCCTTAATAAAATTCAAATATGTACAGCCTTGGCCAAAAGTATTGAGTACTCTATAAATTTGGGGCGTACACGATAAGAATAACAGAAAACAACCCCTTTTGATTGTTTATTATTTTTTCGACATCTAAAAAGGACTAAAAACAGTGACTCACACCGCAGGTGTGGCAATAAATCATCTGGTGCAATAAAATTTCTTATTTGTCCATTTTGTGCTTATTCGTCAGTTCGCTACTTTCGCTCATTGTGTACTCAACCAGTGATCTAGTCCACTCTTGGTGTTCTGATTTGTTAAATTTAGTGATATTATTGCAATATGCCGAAACAAAAAGAGTTTAGTTTAGAACAACGTGCGCAGATACAGCTTCTGCATGAGCAAGAGAAATCACAAGTAGACATTTCTAAAACTGTGAAATGTTCACGCTGGTCTGTGCAATATACTATTGAGCGATTCACCGCTAGTAGACACATAGTAATAGGTACAGAATCGGCCGCAAACGCATCACCATACACCGTGACGACCGAAAGTTAGTGAGAGAAGCTTTAAAAAATAGAAAAAATAAAAAACTTCTGCGATGTTTGACGCTGCTGAGTTGTCAGTAGAAATTAAGAAACCAATCTCTGCTCGCACCACTCGCAGAAGCCTTCAGAAAGCTGGTTTGTAAGGCTGAAAAGCCAGGAAGAAACCCTGGCTCTCCGAGCATATTAAATAATATGATTTTAAAATAAAATTCATCGATTCAAATATTTTAGTTTTCCGAAGCCTCTACATTTTCCGTATTTCAGATTTTTGGTACACCTGGTGTGTCTTTTGTGTGTCGCCGGGTAGGCAAAGCATTTAGTCCAGAGTGTGTGGTACCAACCGTAAAACACGGCGGGGGCAGCATAATGGTCTGAGGCTGCATGACTAATTCTGGAGTTGGCGAAATGTTCGTGTGTGAGGGTCACATGAACTCTTCAAAATACATAAACGTCCTAGAATCTGCGTTGTTGCCCTCATTTTTAACACTTTTTGGTGATACAAACGTGGATAGCGTTAAATTTTAGCAGGATCACGCGCCTTGTCATAAATTTGCCCGCACAATGGCATGGTTTCGAGAAAATGGCATTGAGGTTCTGGAGTGGCCTGCCCAGTCCCCGGGTATGAACCCCATAGAACATTTATGGAGTTTATTAAAACGCTGTCTGCAGAATGTAAAAAAATTGTACGCTCTCTACCTAAAAGAATTTCTGCCGTATTTCTGCCGTAGTTTCTGCCGGCAAAGGTTGGACCCACAAAATATTAATTTTATATAAAGAAATAGTAATGTCAACCTAAAAAAATTGTTTCAATTTATTTCAAATTGATACTCCCAGAAAATTGTAAGATATCATGGGTGCTCAATACTTTTGGACAAGACAAGGATGAGTGACGGTCTCTTTATCGTAAACAATTTATCGTGTTTCAATTTAACGTGAACATTTAATCGTAGAACAGTTTATAATGGACACAATTTACCGTGGACACAATTTATCGTGGGACAATTTATCGTAGAACAGTTGTTCGTGGACAATTTATCGTAGAAAGGTTTTATGCGTGGTATCATTAAATTAGTGGGATTCTTTAATGATTTCTGAAAGAAGTTCTGGAATATTGCCATGTGGGACGGAACTCGGTAGTTTCTTAACCGATTATGACGGGATTTGGTATGTTGGATGGAAATGGGATTATTGAATGATTTTTGGAAAAAGTTCTGGAATATGGACATGTGGGACGGAACTCGGTAGTTTCTTAACCGATTATGATGGGATTGGGTGTGTTGGATGGAAATGGGATTATTGAATGATTTTTGGAAGAAGTTCTGGAATATGGCCATGTGGGACGGAACTCGGTAGTTTCTCAGCCGATTATGATAGGATTAGGTATGTTGGATGAAAATGGGATTATTGGATGATTTTTGGAAGAAGTTCTGGAATATGGCCATGTGGGACGGAACTCGGTAGTTTCTTAACCGATTATGATGGGATTGGGTAATTTGGATGGAAATGGGATCATTGAATGATTTTTGGAAGAAGTTCTGGAATATGGCCATGTGGGACGGAACTCGGTGTTTCTTAACCGATTATAATGAGATTGAGTATGTTAGATGGAAATAAGATTATTGAATGATTTTTGGAAGAAGTTCTGGAATATTGCCATGTGGGACTGAACTCGGTTGTTTCTTAACCGATTATAACAGGATTGGGTATGTTGGATGGAAATGGGATTATTGAATGATTTTAGGAAGAAGTTCTGGAATATTGCCATGTGGGACGGAACTCGGTAGTTTCTTAACCGATTATGATGGGATTGGGTATGTTGGATGGAAATGGGATTATTGAATGATTTTTGGAAGAAGTTCTGGAGTATGGCCATGTGGGACGGAACTCGGTAGTTTCTTAACCGATTAAAGATCCTGGCTCCTACGCCCCCCGAAATTAAAATCTAAAGAGCCCCGCAGGGCTACGGGGAGGAGCGTAGGTGTCATTAATAGATTCTATATAATCCGTTCCTACGTGCGGCACGCAGTGCGACTCCCACTCTAAATTTAATATATTCATAAAAAAATATTAAATTTCATTTATTTTTAAATAAGATTCAATATTTTTTTATTAAATTTTTTTTAGCACGTCTTAACGTATTTTTTAAAATTTTAGTTCGTTTATATTCCAATAGATAGCGCTAGGTCTAAAATGCTAAGCAAAGTCACATTTTTAGTTATAAACAATTCCGGTCTTGGTCAAAGAGGCGCTACCGTCGCGCAGACTGTCAAAAAATTTGACTGCGATACTGAAGCTGTTCCAAACTGTTATACGATAAACTGTCCACGATAAACTGTTATACGATAAATTGCCCACGATAAACTGTTCTACGATAAATTGTTCACGATAAACTGACAGTAAATCGACAAGGATACATATACGGTATTAATTATTTGGTTTTACTTCGATTCCTACCTCTACAACTTTTGAATATTAGACCCAGTATTCCCCTAGTTTTTCCGGAACACTCGTGTTTTCTAGTTGGATTGGGTCAAGTACAAGGTGAAAACATCTACTCTGAAAGTTGTAATGTCTAAGAAGTATCTTAGGACAAAGGATTTTTATATTGATTTTCTTCTAAATCTTTTGAATTATAATCTTAAGTTTATTAATAAATTAAGCTTTTTCAATTAATTATATTATTCTAGATTATTAATTTACTAAAATATAACACTATAAATTGATAAATTATTCAAATATTTTAACTTAGTAATAGTGTTTATATAACAAATATGATACTCGTATTATATTACACTGTTAAAATTAGGAACGTCTAGGACAAAATTCACATTACTATGGTATAATCGAGTGATTTTTTTCCTAAACTTGTCTTAAAATTGTTGTTGGGTTTAGGACAAATTAGGGCAAACTTCACGAAAATACCAAAATCCTATGATCAAAATTCTCAAAATTAAGCTACGGTGGGTTTCCTACGAAAATTCCTTAAGAGTGGCAATAATTGTACTCGTTACGCTTGTTATCTGTTAAAATCTTTTAAATTCCAATGATCCAGTAAAACGACAGGCAGTTGAAAGAAGTATCACCTCAAAATGTTGTGCAACAGACAATTATAATAATTTACCTATGACCTTAACTAAGCGTACTTTGAATAAAGAACAACTATGAATTTCGTAGACATGACGTGGCTTCATCGTAATTTTCTTACTACTTCATCAAAAAAAAAAACACCCTAAAAAATTTATAATATGCTCGTCACATTTACAAGATGACATTCACTTATCAATTTAGTGTGCACGAAATCAAGGATTATTTCCCGCACACTTTACGCTATCAACACAATAACGAACAACAATTTCAATAATAAATAAATAATTTATTGAAGGCTGATCTGTTCCAAAACAATATGTCGGGATTTCCATACCAAATAATAATAATAATCAAGTAGACCTAACTTAAATGTCATTGACCCGCACGCCTCGCTATTTCCTCGCTATTTTGATCCGTGTGATGATGCTGAACACAACAACATAAAAATAATTTATGTACATGAATGGTTTACAAGTCGATTAGAATCGTGTTAGTTTTTGTAGAAAAGGCAATAACATTAATCTTCCGCGCAAATACCAACAATTTGATATTGATTGGCATGAATATGCGAGAGATGATTGAATTCACATAAAAAATTGGAATTGGCTTGATTGATTGATTGTTTAGATTTAGAATTTAATATTGTTGTTTTGTTTAGAGTAGGAGGTAGAATATATCCTATTAGCGTGCACGATACATTAAATATGTTCAGGAGGATCTATTCGACTGGATAATGGTACAGATAAATATTATAAATTGGTACAGTTCGTTAAGCTGTGAATAATCGTTGGTATGTTAGACTATAAAATTTGACGTTTATCGTTCTATGAGACTTTCAGCTGGGTGGATTCTTTTACAGGCTAGATCATACATACATACATAAGTTTATCAACTCATGACTCCGTTATGACATCTTGGCTATAAATTCTTGATAATACGATCTTTAATTAGAAAACCAGTCTTATTTTATTCTAGAAAATTTGCACGTCCCACCAAACTACATATTGCTAATTATTTTTATTTTAGATAAAACAAGTTTTTGTTTAACGCAAATATATATTTGCATTTAAATTTATATTAACTAATCAACAATAAAGGCTTAAATTCAAGCATCATGGTTTACAAACATTCACTCGGTAATAATAATTTATTCTGGAACACACTTGAACAAAACCCAAGGTTTATTTAGTAAACACTTTATAAAAAGCTTAATTAATTACGAAAACTAATAATTTTTATTAATTGAGGGAGGGTAACCCCCTCAGTATAATTAATAGACAAATAAAAAATAATAAAAATTTCACTCAAACATCAATAGTCACTCAAAATTACAATAATAGATTTTTTTTTAGTAAATCACCTTAAATTTCGATCGTCGTTTTAACGTTTACACAACACAAGTTTTTATGAACTTCACTGATAGAATGAACTTGATAATATAAGCGATTGGTGTCTTAAGTAATCGCTTTATAAAGGTAAAATTGAGAAGAAGAATTTTAATTAAAAACAAAAGCAAAACAGAAACGAAAATTGCCGGTTATACGGGTACGCTTATAAGAATTGTGGTTAGTGTTGTTGCGAATGGGTACGCCACGATTGATCTCGTTAACTGTTTAAAAACCGTATTTTAAAATTCAAATTTACGAAACAACTTGCTAAACAAAAAATTTAATTTTAAATTGGATTTTTAAACACTTGCTACTAGTTACAATTTTATAATCTACAGTTTCCTATTTTATATTTTATTTTTGCAGTTTATAAACTTACAGTTTAATTCTAAATTTAATTTTAACTATTTTAACTTAATTATTTCCTTATCATTAAAATAAATGGCTTTTACAAATATTATAAAAATTATTTATTTTAATCCGAATTGCCCTGTCAAATCCGGTTCGAATCACTGGAATGTAAAACTCATTTTAAATTTGTCGGAATTTATCGGAAATTATCTCTGAATAATTTTTCATTATAAACAGCGCATACCTACACCACTAATGGAATATTTCCAAAAACACCAGAAATATTCCCATAATAGTTTTCCTGATGTTATCCACCAACAGTATAACACAGAGCAACAGCAATTTTCACAATTTTTTTTAATTCACTTTTCACCATTTACAAATATTTTTAATCACATCATTAAATTCACTCACACACCACCCTTATTTATTTATATACTGGTTTTGTCCCAAATGCAATAACCTGCTATAAAACTGCTTCTAAATCTTAAATCTAGAGCTCACTAATTTCCTAACCCTTGGTTGACCAATCTACGCTAAATTAATGTTCCGCCCAACTGACCAATCCACGCGGAATTTATTCGCAACACCTAAGCCTGTTCGTTCCAAACAAGAACGAAATCACCGGCTCCTCCTTATAGGATCTAGATCGTTCCATTTAATATCACTGTTGCTCCTGCTAACTCCTGGCCATTTTGCATCTCTTGTGAGATATGTTTCAGATATTTTCCAACTGTGGCACTATTCTGACTTTCCCTGGGAATTGGGAATTGGAAAAAATATTTTCATAAGCGTCTTACTTTGGGAATTTTACATCAACAATTCCATATAAATTTCAATCCGGAATGAATAATTTCATTCAACCTAAAAGGAGGATTAGAATTATTCCATTCTTCGTGTAGTTCAAATGTTCACCGCCCGGGTAATTAATAAAATAATTTTATTTTTATGAGTTGTCACTCTGGGAGTAATGTAAAATTTTTATCGCATAAAGGATAAAGAACCAAATGACATAAATCAGCGATACAAAAAATGAACTCCGATGCTAAATTAATCTGTAAAATAAGACATATTTACGTCGAAAACGCATTTTATATTTTCATAAATATTTGTTATGACATAAAAGTAAATCGCATGCTTCGTTTGTTTTTACTAAATTTATGTACCAACCGATAAAAGTATTGTATAAAAAATCGCTTGGCTGTTACTTTGGGCACAAGTTTCATTCCTATTCGTATAGGAATAGTTTTTCCCAAAGTAAGACCAATATTGGGAATTATTTTTACAAAAGAACAAAAGTTTCCCAATCAACTTTGTTTCAAAAATAAAGGGTTATCCAATTCGAGGTTGATAAAGTAAACTTAAAAAAACACACAAAATATTCGGAATGTATTGTAATTTTTTTTCATTTTACAGATTGATCCTTGCCATTTTTAGTTAAACAAGATATCATTCAAATGTCCTCCACGGGACTTCTTACAGGCCTTGATTCTTTTGAGGTAATTTTCAATGACTTTTCGGCACATTTCGGGTGGTATCTCGGCCATTACCTTACGAATATTAGTTTTCAATTCGTCAAGAGTTTGAGGATTGTTTGCGTAAACACGATCTTTCGCGTAGCCCCACAAAAAGAAATCCAAAGGCGTTAAATCACAGGATCTTGGAGGCCAATTAACATCAGCCAATCGCGAAATCAAACGTCCAGGAAATTTCTCTTGCAAAAGATCTCGATTTGCTCGTGTTACGTGACTGGTTGCTCCATCCTGCTGGAACCACATATCGTCAAGATCATAATCTTCGATTTTCGTAAAAAAATAATCGGTTAACATGCGGCCATAGCGCTCAGAATTGACGGTAACGGTTCGTCCATGGTTGTTCTCAAAAAAATACAGCCCAATCACACCACCAGACCACAATGCGCACCAAACAGTGACTTTTCCCGGGTGTAATGGCTTCTCTACAATCAATTGTGGATTTTCTGAGCCCCAAATTCTACAGTTTTGCTTATTAACGTATCCACCAAGCGAAAAATGAGCTTCATCACTGAAGAAAATTTTGTTCGAAAAATCAGCATCGACGGCCTGTTTTTCCAATACCCAATTTGCGATTGTTAAATGCTCCATCTTCTTAAATGGCAGAATGTCAACTAAATAAATGACAGCGTACTTGACGTTTATCTTTGACAGATGTCGGTATACAGATTTCTACTTTATCAACCTCGAATTGGATAGTTTAAATTATAAATTGTAAATTGCATAAATTGTAAACTGCGTAAACTGTTAATTGTGTATATTGCAAATTGTGTAAATTATAAATTGCATAAATTGTAAATTGTAAATTGTAAATTGTAAATTGCATAAATTGTAAACTGCGTAAACTGTTAATTGTGTACATATATTGCAAATTGTGTAAATTATAAATTGCATAAATTGTAAATTGTAAATTGTAAATTGTAAATTGCATAAATTGTAAACTGCGTAAACTGTTAATTGTGTATATTGCAAATTGTGTAAATTATAAATTGCGTAAATTGTAAATTGTAAATTGTAAATTGTAAATTGTAAATTGTAAATTGTAAATTGTAAATTGTAAATTGTAAATTGTAAATTGTAAATTGTAAATTGTAAATTGTAAATTGTAAATTGTAAATTGTAAATTGTAAATTGTAAATTGTAAATTGTAAATTGTAAATTGTAAATTGTAAATTGTAAATTGTAAATTGTAAATTGTAAATTGTAAATTGTAAATTGTAAATTGTAAATTGTAAATTGTAAATTGTAAATTGTAAATTGTAAATTGTAAATTGTAAATTGTAAATTGTAAATTGTAAATTGTAAATTGTAAATTGTAAATTGTAAATTGTAAATTGTAAATTGTAAATTGTAAATTGTAAATTGTAAATTGTAAATTGTAAATTGTAAATTGTAAATTGTAAATTGTAAATTGTAAATTGTAAATTGTAAATTGTAAATTGTAAATTGTAAATTGTAAATTGTAAATTGTAAATTGTAAATTGTAAATTGTAAATTGTAAATTGTAAATTGTAAATTGTAAATTGTAAATTGTAAATTGTAAATTGTAAATTGTAAATTGTAAATTGTAAATTGTAAATTGTAAATTGTAAATTGTAAATTGTAAATTGTAAATTGTAAATTGTAAATTGTAAATTGTAAATTGTAAATTGTAAATTGTAAATTGTAAATTGTAAATTGTAAATTGTAAATTGTAAATTGTAAATTGTAAATTGTAAATTGTAAATTGTAAATTGTAAATTGTAAATTGTAAATTGTAAATTGTAAATTGTAAATTGTAAATTGTAAATTGTAAATTGTAAATTGTAAATTGGAAATTGGAAATTGTAAATTGCGTAAATTTTAAATTGTGTAAATTTTAAAATTGTGTAAATTATAAATAGCTTAGATTGTAAATTGCGTAAATTGTAAATTGCGTAAGTTGCGAATTGCGTAAATTATAAATAGTTTAAATTGTTAATAGCTTAAGTTGTAAATTGCGTAAATTGCAAACTACGTAAGTTTTAAATTGCGTATATTGATAATTGCGTAAATTGTAAATTTTGTAAATTATAAATTGCGTAAATTGTACTCTGCGTAAATTGTAAATTGCGTTTATTGTTTAATGCGGAAATTGTAAATTGTATATTGCAAATTGTGTAAATTTTATTTTGCGTAAATTATAAATTGCGTAAATTGTTAATTGTGTAAATTGCGTAAATTGTAAATTGCGTTAGTTGTAAATTGCGTTAATTGTAAATTGTGTAAATTTTAAATTGTGTAAATTATAAATAGCTTAAATTGTAAATTGCATAAATTGTAAATTGCATAAGTTGCGAATTGCGCAAATTGTAAATTGCATAAATTGTAAACTGCGTAAATTGTTAATTGTGTATCTTATAAATTGAGTGAATTTTATTTTGCATAAATTGTAAATTGTGTAAATTGGAAATTGTGTAAATTATAAATTGCGTAAATGTTAAATCGCCTAAATTGTAAACTGAGTAAATTGTAAACTGAGTAAATTGTAAATTGCGTAAATTTTAAATTGCTTAAATTATAAATTGCGTAAATTGTAAATTGCGTAAATTTTAAATTGCGTAAATTTTAAATTGCTTAAAGTTATAATTTCCTACCTCGTTAAGAAGACAAGCCGTATGTTAAGCATATGGAGCATTGCGCATCTTTAAAACCTATTAATACTCGTACTAAAGGGTTTTCCAATAAGAGTGATATGATTTCTTTAAAAAAAACACACTAATTGTTAAGGAAATTGAAATGTCTTTATTTAATGTGAAGTACAATCGATACAATTAAGTTCTGAATAAAACGTCATTCAAATGACCTCCACGACTTCTTCTGCAGGAACGAATCCTTGTTGGAACTAAACGTTGTCAAGATCAACTTCTTCCAATTTCGGCCATAAAAAGTTGGTTATCATCGATCTATACAGATCTCCATTGACCGTAACGGTGTTACCAGCTTCATTTCGGAAAAAATTCGGACCGATGATTCCACCAGACCAAACTGTCAATTTAGGTGAATGTAATGGTTTTCCATGAATAATTTGTGGATTTTCTTCGCACCAGAACCGACAGTTTTGTTTATTTACCGCATCACTCAAATGAAAGTGAGCCTCTTCGTAGAAGATGATTTTCTTAAAAAAATCATTATCGTTTTCAAGTTGTTCCAAGGCAAAATCAGCAAATTCACGATGTTTACGGTGGTCCAATGGCTTCAATTCTTGAGTGAGAATAATAATAATTTCTCAAAATCCGCCAGGTTGCGGTTTGAGACAGTCCCAATTCTTGAGAACGTCTTTGAATCGACAAATTGAGGCCTACAGCAACACTTGCCTGAACGACACCAATATTTGCATTACTTCAAGCGTTTCTTTGTCTTATTGGTACTCGAACATTATGTAAAGAAAATGTACGCTCAAAATTTTCAACAATTCGACGAATAGCGAGCACAGTTTGACGATTATTACGACTATAAAATGGCAAAAGCGCACGAAAAGTTGCAATTGGAGAACGATTATTTTGATAATAAAGCTGAATAATTTGTAAACGTTGTTCTTACGTATATATACCATACCACGATGAAATTGTAAACATTACTGAATACAATGAAACAAAAAATGACAGATCACTTAAAAATCATATCATTCCTATCGGAAAACCCTATACATTATGTCCGATATTCACTATATCCTTTGTTATAGATTTAAACGAATGGTTCCCGAGAACCTAAAGAATTGTAACCGATCTCATTTGATATCGATTGAACATAATGTGTACTACCTATGAATAAAAATCGAAAACCATCCGTTTGTTACGAATGGCGTTATGGATGGGGTCATATGTGTAAATGGCCGAATCATTTTTAAGAACACAATTGGAAATTAAAATAAATGGTTTCCAGGAACCTGAAATGCGGTCATCGAACTCTTCTGATCGAAATACAACATGATGACTTGTAACATGGAAATCTCGCGCACTGTACATTCGTAATTAGTATTTATGTATAACAAAATTATTAATATTTTTGTTGTTGTAGAATATCTCTTTTGATAGTCTGTATATATAATGAATTCTTTTTGTATATGTTATAATGCACATAATATAAATTTACATTTAGCTGGTTGATAATTCAGTTTATATAAATCGTAGGACTGTTAACCATTAAATTAGTATAGGTTTAAATACAAAATATATACCGTTGTTTTATGGAAATACGAGGAAGAATTTGTTTTAAAAGAAAAAAAGTCAGTCGAGTCTGAGGATTGAACCAGGTTTTTACTAATAAAAAAAAAAAAAAAATAAAAATAAAAGACAAATTATAAATAAAATAAAAACGTGGACGTAAACGATATATGTATATAAAAAAAAGCGAGTCACGACGCGATAATACAAAATAGCAAGTGGTGAAACAATCGAAGTCGAGACAGTGACCCGACTTGGAATTGAACACGTGCAAAAATTGCGTGTTTAACCAGCAAATGAGAGCTGGAATTACCACGCGGATGTTACGAAAATAGGACAAGCGGTAGATTAATAAAAGCTACGGACAGCATCTCCCGGATAAAATCAACGGAGGTAATTAGAAAACGAAGGCTGTTTAAAGGACACTCGGATTACGCGTGATATAACCACAAAAAAAAAAAAAATATAAATAAAAGATACAAAAAAAGGTACCTATAGTTTTAAGTAGTATAGTTATTATAGGTTAGAATTAGTTTAAAAAAAAAAACTTTTATAATAATTATTTGTTAATTTTTTTTTTTTGATGAATCATATTAATATTAATTATTATTAAATTTTAAAAATGAATTACAAAAATATAATGTTTTAATCAAAACAATAGTGAGATTGTGATCCACCGCCGAATAAGTTCCAAGCCATAGTTATTACGCGTTAGGGCTAAAACATATATTTTTTTTGTTATGTAGTAATTATCGCACACCAATTTAGCTTTGGACGATGGTGATTCGGTTCGTTTTTGTTAAATCCTCCCAGCCGGCGAAGAACTACCCTATCTCTAGTGTGCGAGCGAACCGATATTACTACGGTAAAACCACATCGTTACAAAATGGCGCCCGAGCAGGGACCTGACGGTTCCAAAAATTTAGTTATATTTCGGTTTTAGCCAATTAATTTTTTTTTTGATTTTTATTTTCACGCGATTTAGTTTTCAGAGTAATGTTTTTGTTCGGATTATCTTTTGCTTGATAGAGGGTACACTTATTAGTTTGCGTTAGATTTACGTGATATCGGTTTTCTCGCAAACAAAGAAGTAGACTGCTCAAGCAACGGTAAACCGACGTTGATTGTTGAATGATCGTATTGATGCTAACGATGAGGGTTTGCCGTTATTCAAATTACTCGTTAGAACAAGCTTTCTACACATCAATTCATTATTTTGTGTTATTATTATTTATATTTTTATGGAACGAAGTAGCGTACGCCCCTTCAAAGTGATAGACGTGCGCAAATAAAATGGCTAAAGTGGAATTTTTTTTAAGCGGAGGAAAGCAATCTCGTTTGATATTATATAATAATTTTCTTTACAATTTTTTTTGATAAATCCAATTTTCTTTCACGTAATATTTTAAGGAAAATTTGATTATTATTTACCCATTTAAATAATTTGATATTGTAGGATTCTTTAAATCCTTTTGGCAGATTATTTGGCCAAGGATAGTTTTTATAACGTATACGTATTCGTTTTTAAGATCGAAAAATTAAAATTTTTTTTTTTCACAATTTGTGTGCACTCTCAGTTTATACACACACATAGTTAACAATACAATCGATTCATTTATTTTTCACCGCTGTAAATTACGAAAATTACGATGGCTCTTTTGAGGGCGAATTGTCTTGAAGAAGACGAATTTAGGGTAGATTGTCTAGTTCGATCTATAGACCCGGCGGACGAACAAGCTGCGTTAAAATTAAACGATTTGTTGACTCGAGAGGGAGATAAATTAGCACCGAGGCCAGCCGTTTCCCATGTATCTAAAGAACAAAAAGATTTAGAAATAAAGTGTTGTATCGATCGTTCGAAAGATTTATTGAAGGAAGGGAAGAATTACAATGAAAATACGCCGAATGCTGTATTATTCACTGCTTTAGCTCGAACATTACATTTTAATGACCGTATTTATCGATTGAAACAATCCTTTAAAAATCCACCCGAAGTAGAAACTACTCTTGGCCACTTACGGCGTTATATCCAACTGTTAGAACGATTTATGGAGGTTGAAGTGGAAGATTTAAGTAATGATGATGAAGGACCTGAGAAGGATTCAAAAGCTATTGAAGTTGTTGTACCGAGTGCTATTGTCCCCATAACATCAATTAACACCTTAGCTTTACAACATGCCGCCACTGTTCCTACAACGAGTTACGTTGAGCCGATCCTGATATCGATGCCCAGCAGTATATTACTTACGAATCCATCGAAGCAAAAATCTTCCGATTACGAATCGACCTGGAGTCATTCTAGAATGGGAAAAATACCAACCTCGGTCGTACCTAATGAATATTCGAATATCGGCGGATACCCGAAAATCAACGAGCCGTTCGGTTTTGGGCCTATCGGTAGACCGGCTGTGTCACCAACGGGTTATGACGGGCCCTCAATGAATGCTATGTACCCACCAACTTCGCAGTTGGGCAGATACGGAAATTTTGCTGTTTCAAATTATTCTAAAGTACATTTTCCCGAGAATATCCAAGCCAAGGAAAGGTCCGTTTCGCACAATGTTTCTCCAGATATGTTTATCAAACATGTAAAGTGGAACGTCCCCAAATTTAGGGATTTTACTCCAACTAATAGGACCGGGAAAGGTTTAAATATTCGTGACTTTATCTTCCAAATAGAAAATATGGCCATGCTTAATTGTTTCCCGGTGGAAGAACTCCATCGTGTCATATTTAATTATGTAGAAGGTGCTGCTCAAACTTGGCTCCTAATATTTTTGCGTAAATTTCCGGGCGCGAACTGGTCTGATATAAAAGGGGCATTTATTTCACGTTTCTCTGATCCAGGCGGCGATGAGGAAGAAAGATTACTACTTCAACAAAAACAACAAGGAATGTCGCCTATAGACGATTTCGTGCTAGAAATTGAATCGATGAACTACCGTTTACAAATACCTTTCAGTGAGGATCAGCTATTAAGAATTATAAAGACAAATTTGAATCCAGCTATCAAAACCCAAGTTCTCGGATACTCATTTCCTAACATCGAGAGCTTGCGAAAGCATTGTAAAAGTCTCGAAATGTTGTGGACGCAGTCAGGTTATGATCCTAGAAAATTCGGCGATATTAATAGGCGTCGTTATCAACAAATCAACGAGATTTCAGTACATAATGAACCTTATGAAATGGTACCAGTAACGAGGACAAATGAAAATTATCTTGAAATACCAGTGTCACCCGATATGGATGAAAATATAGCTGCTATTCAACGAATGTCGATTGCGAAGCCCGACTCTCACCCAATATGTTGGAATTGCCGGGACATCGGACACTTATTTAAGGATTGCAACAGAGTCGTGGACCGATTGTTTTGTTTTGGTTGTGGCAAGGATGGAGTTATAAAGCCAGCTTGTATTACATGCAAAGGCAGAAACCAGTCGTTAAACCAACGTCCGAGCGCGTCAACCCCTGGGACCTCGCACTCGGGAACCAAGAATGTGCCCAGAATAATGACGACAAGTGGTCGTCGATAAACAACGTTCACGATAGATCACTCCCTATAAGACTAAATTCCGATACGAAAACAAACCCTCAGCTAACGAAAACAACACCCATAAATCCATCCGTGGCTCCTTTAGAAAAAATGGTCAAATCTAATCGTTTGTTGCGAATCCTCCACTATTGGCAAATGAAGCGACTCATCAAAAAGGAATGCGCAGCAGTCTCGTTAAAAGAAATTGAGGATGAAGATGATGATCCACGACCCTTTATCACAGTTAAAATTAACGATATTCCGGTTAAAGGTTTAATGGATAGTGGAGCAACGATCAGCGTATTAGGTAGCAACTCGGAACGCTTAATTCAACAAATAGGCGCCAAATTCCACAAAATGAAGGCCTCAGTAAGAACAGCAGACGGAACACCCAACTCGATCATTGGTTTTATTAAAGTACCCGTGAGTTTGAGGAACAAAACCGCTTTCATCCGATTTTATATAGTTCCCACCTTAAGAGGACAATTGTATCTGGGAATCAATTTTTGGAAAGCTTTTGGAATATCCCCAGCTTTATTGGAAACCATCGATACTACCAACCTAGAAAGTCCCGAACATAACTTGACCGATTTTCAATCAGCGCAACTAGAGCAGATGAAGAGAAGTTTCCCAACATTCGAAGAGAAAGGGCTGGGAAGGACTCCTTTATTTACCCATAAAATTGATGTGGGGGCAAACGAGCCTATTAAACAAAGGCATTATCCCGTGTCACCAGCGGTACAGGCCGAAATGGACAAAGTAATCGAGGATATGTTGAAAAAGGATGTCATAGAGGAAAGCGTAAGCGCTTGGAGTTCTCCAGTGGTGTTGGTAAAGAAACCAAATGGAAAGTCACGTTTGTGTATAGATTCTAGGAAGCTAAACCAAGTCACAAGAAAGGATGCCTATCCGGCGCCAAACATCGAAGGGCTATTGGGACGGCTCGGCGATACTAAATTCATATCGAGCATCGATTTAAAAGATGCATATTGGCAGGTACCCTTGACGGAGGACTCAAAAGATAAAACCGCCTTCTCCATTCCAGGAAGGAAACTGTATCAATTTAAGGTCATGCCTTTTGGCCTTTGTAATGCGGCTGCTTCCATGTGTCGTCTTATGGACATTGTTATTCCGCATGAGCTTAGAGAAAAAATATTTATTTACCTGGACGATTTACTTGTAGTATCACCAACCTTTAGCGAGCACCTTAAACTTTTAAGAATAGTCGCAGAAAAACTTACCGAAGCCGGATTAACCATTAACATGGAGAAAAGTAAATTTGCATTGAGAAAAATTAAATACCTCGGTTATATCGTAGGTGAGGAGGGTTTAACCACCGATCCAACTAAAATCAATGCCATTTGTGATTACCCCCAGCCCACAACTGTCAAGCAAGTGCGAAGATTTTTAGGAATGGCTGGCTGGTACAGAAGGTTTGTACCAAATTTTTCCGAGATCACGGCGCCTATTACAACACTATTAAGGAAAAACACGAAATTTAACTGGACGGACGAGTGTCAAGAGGCTTTTTCCCGAATTAAGCAATCGTTGACGAGTACCCCGGTATTGATAAACCCGGATTATAGTAAACTATTTTTTATCAGGTGCGATGCTAGTACCGAAGGTTTGGGAGGAGTTCTGTATCAGGAAATAGACGACGATGAAAGACCTATTGCGTTTCTATCATATAAACTTAAAAAGGCCGAGAAAAACTACTCTATCTCTGAGTTAGAGTGTCTAGCTGTTTTAAAAGCTATTAGTAAGTTTAGACCTTACATAGAAGGTTTTAAATTCAAAGTAATAACGGATCATGCGGCTTTACGATGGTTGATGACCCAGAAAGATTTGACCGGAAGACTCGCCCGGTGGAGTTTAAAACTCCAACAATACGACTTTGAAATTGTACACCAAAAGGGGAAATTCAACGTGGTGCCGGATGCACTATCACGAGTGCATTGCGATACAATAGCTGAACTGCAAAGGGACGTAAACGATGAAAGCCGTAACTATGGTCTAGATTTAAATTCTAGAGAATTCGAAAGTGAAAATTATTCGAAGTTTAGGAGGCAAATCGAGGAATGTCCAGAGCGCTTTCCAAATTTGAGGGTCATGAATAAGAAGGTGTATATTCGAATTGAGCCGAAGATCAATCAAAGTTTATTGGACCTGCCGGTGTGGAAATTGTATGTGCCATCAACCATGACCAACAGCCTTATACGAAACGAACATGATGTTCCACATGCGGCTCATGGAGGGATACGAAAGACGTTAGATCGGCTCCGGCGATACTATTATTGGCCAAGAATGTGTAATGAAGTGTACCAGTTCGTTACTTCCTGTGAAATATGTAAAACTACTAAGGCGTCCAATAAGTTAGTCAGACCATTAATGGGGTATACCAAAATTGCGGAAAGGCCCTGGCAGCGGGTGTATGTGGATCTTTTAGGGCCGTACCCTAGATCAAGTTCAGGTAAAACCCATATATTGATAGTGTTAGACCAGTTGACTAAGTTCGTGCTTCTCAAAACTTTAACAAAAGCCAATACCAAAAGTATAGTATCTTTCCTTAAAGAGCAATTCGACTTATTTGGCGTACCCGAAACCTTGATTTCAGATAATGGAGTCCAGTTTAAAAGTGTAGAATTCTTAGAGTTTCTAAAACGGTTAGGCATCAGTGCTCAAAATACGGCTTACTACGCTCCGCAAAGTAACGCATCGGAACGCGTTAATCGGTCGGTAATAGCTGCCATCCGTGCGTATGTCAAATCAAACCACAAAAATTGGGATATACACATCTCTGAAATCTCGTGTGCCCTAAGAAATTCTATTCATCAGTCAACAACCCATTCGCCACATTATCTTATGTTTGGGTATCATAGAATTTTCCATGCCGAACAGTATCAACTGTTGAAAGACGCTAATTGTTTACTAAATTCCGAACCCGATCTTTTACCAAACCATTACAAAATGCCGATAATCCATACTCAAATTCGAAAACATCTGAGAGACGCTTATGATAATTATGCGCGACGATATAATTTACGGGCTCGTCCTAAAGAATTTATGGTGGGTCAGACTGTTTATATAAAAACGTACCCGCAAAGCGACTCGAGCAAGCAATTCTGTGCTAAATTCGTCCCGGTTAGAGTAAAAGGAAAAGTTGTTAAACGTGAGGGTAATGTTAACTATGTAGTGGCAAATAACGAGGGAAAACTATTAGGCACTTACCATGCCAAAGATATAACAGAATAAGTCTGAAAATCGGAATATATATGTTATAATAACGTCAATAAAATAATTAATTAGTAATATTATATAATATCAATTTCATATTGTCCTTTTTGTACGGCTAGCGAAATTTTCATTTTCAGCTTAGATTTGAATTTCGATTGGAATTTCCAATCTAACCTGTACTGTAACATGGAAATCTCGCGCACTGTACATTCGTAATTAGTATTTATGTATAACAAAATTATTAATATTTTTGTTGTTGTAGAATATCTCTTTTGATAGTCTGTATATATAATGAATTCTTTTTGTATATGTTATAATGCACATAATATAAATTTACATTTAGCTGGTTGATAATTCAGTTTATATAAATCGTAGGACTGTTAACCATTAAATTAGTATAGGTTTAAATACAAAATATATACCGTTGTTTTATGGAAATACGAGGAAGAATTTGTTTTAAAAGAAAAAAAGTCAGTCGAGTCTGAGGATTGAACCAGGTTTTTACTAATAAAAAAAAAAAAAAAATAAAAATAAAAGACAAATTATAAATAAAATAAAAACGTGGACGTAAACGATATATGTATATAAAAAAAAGCGAGTCACGACGCGATAATACAAAATAGCAAGTGGTGAAACAATCGAAGTCGAGACAGTGACCCGACTTGGAATTGAACACGTGCAAAAATTGCGTGTTTAACCAGCAAATGAGAGCTGGAATTACCACGCGGATGTTACGAAAATAGGACAAGCGGTAGATTAATAAAAGCTACGGACAGCATCTCCCGGATAAAATCAACGGAGGTAATTAGAAAACGAAGGCTGTTTAAAGGACACTCGGATTACGCGTGATATAACCACAAAAAAAAAAAAAATATAAATAAAAGATACAAAAAAAGGTACCTATAGTTTTAAGTAGTATAGTTATTATAGGTTAGAATTAGTTTAAAAAAAAAAACTTTTATAATAATTATTTGTTAATTTTTTTTTTTTGATGAATCATATTAATATTAATTATTATTAAATTTTAAAAATGAATTACAAAAATATAATGTTTTAATCAAAACAATAGTGAGATTGTGATCCACCGCCGAATAAGTTCCAAGCCATAGTTATTACGCGTTAGGGCTAAAACATATATTTTTTTTGTTATGTAGTAATTATCGCACACCAATTTAGCTTTGGACGATGGTGATTCGGTTCGTTTTTGTTAAATCCTCCCAGCCGGCGAAGAACTACCCTATCTCTAGTGTGCGAGCGAACCGATATTACTACGGTAAAACCACATCGTTACAGACTGCTATCTACAAAAAAATCCCAAACTGCATGTTGCTGTTTATGTATGAATTATTAATTTAAATTAATGGTTTCCGGGGACCACGAGTATCGGGACCGGTCGTTTTTGATCACAAATAAAACTCACATGATGATTCGTTTGTTGATATTGGCGTTAGAGAATTTTGGGATGGCCCATTTTAAATAAACTATACATTTTACATTTAAAAGAATGGTTCCCTGGAACCTAACGTGTCGTAACCGATCTCATTTGTTATCGATTAGACGTAATATGTGATACCTACTAATAAATTAGTCATAATGTGTGCTATACATTATATTATGCCTTTTATTTTGCATAGCTGACATGATGCTCTTTTGAAATCAGAAGAGATCTGTCACAGCACTTGTGGTTCCCGGGAACCATTAATTTAAATTAATATACATTAACTGGATAGGCCACAAAGATATGGGCCTTAGCGCCAGATAAGAGTAAACACGTTAGATCAAGTATATATTATCATATTTTGAGTCATTTTAAAATTTCCTGGGATGAAGTACTGGAATAGCTTCACACTTCTATTAGTCGAACCCATTATTCGAGAAATAATATTACTTATACCGTTTGGCTGGTCTGTGGTCATATCAAAACAAAACTAATTGTAAATATATTTGGTACAAATCTCAATAAAATACCTATTAGTTTCTTGTTTATTTTTGTTTTCTATCGCATCTTAAAAAAAATCTTACGTGTAAATCCGAGTCTTAAGCTGGATTTTTCGTATTCTTGAATCGCATAAAATCGTTTATATGAATATCACGAACTGATAATTCTACAAAGTGTAATATTTTTATTGTTGTGTACCTAAGATTCAATTATTAGGAATCTTAAAACGTTTTTTTATGAATGATGATTGATCGATTTTATGTTAACCCTTTATTGCCGTTGAACAAATATATTGTATATATGTACTGATATTTGGTTGTGTTATCAACCGCGTACGAACAACAAAATTGTCAAACGTTATGATTGATGAATTGATTTAGAATATGGTTTAGGAACTTTGATGATACACCAAAATATCTTTTAACCAACAAAACCTAAAAATGATGCAGCAATAAATTTGCGTGTGATGAAGGTTACAAGAGTTGGGCATGAGAGAAATGTTTTAAATTTATGCTGTGTTGTGATGTAAGCCATTTGGAGAATCGGTTGAACGGTTGTTTTATTCTATAGAAATGCAGAGTCCAAAGCGATAAAAATGATATATTGATTAGATGGAATGAATCATGTACGTTACCAAAACCATGAATTTGCACAAAAATGAAATAATCTTTGCCCCCGCAACCCAATATCGTCATTGTAAAACCAAAAATAGTAATTTGGTAATGATCCATTAACAAAAATCTTTTCATATTAAATTAACTTAAATGGTAAGATGCAACTGTCAATTAGACTTAATAAGCTGATAACTTCTTTTTCGGATGAAATCAGTTGGACAAGTTTTCAAATATTTGTGAACTATTAACTGAACGACGTTGTCGTAATTTTGGGAAAATCCCTGACAAATGTTATTGGTACAAACTACGTTAAGTGTGATTGTTGAAAAAAATGGGGTGAGCAAAATAGAGACGAATGGTGGTGGTGATTTACTCTTTGATTCCATAATTTTCATTATTATTGGTGCGGTAATATCCCATTTTCACAAATGTGTTATCAATAGACCCGGTATCAGTAGCCGGTAAAACGAACAATTTAGAGTAACCTATGGATTCAAATATGTACCCCTTGGGTATAAGGAAAATGAATGAAAGAAAGCTTGCGTTGACATTATTCGGAAGTAATCTGTTGGCTGAACACATTCAAGATTCAGATTTAGTCATCCTAAATAAAGCAGGACCAACCAGAATTGAGTATGTGGAAGGTAATATATTTCATTGGTATCTAGTGGGTCGGCTTACCAAGTCACTTGGAATGTAAAGTATGTGAATTTTTAATCAGATCACTTCACCATTATTTGGAATACATGTACTGAAGTGGTCACAGTTGAAGAAAATTGTTTAATAAATATGTGAGTGGAATGAGGTTTTAAATTTGCAGAATCCACGATTCCAAGAACTGATCGAGTGAGCCGCAGTATGATTCAGTTGCTGGACACACGAGCCAAACGCAATTTGCTTAGAGTGCTCAACAAGGTATGGTTTGGTAATAAAATACTTCATCAGTGGAAGTAAGGTAGCGTGGACAGCATCCCTTAGAGAGCCACAGACGATTCGGTATGGTCGAATGATCGAATGAATTTAGTCGTATAGAACTAGATTATAAGACTAAAGTTTCATCGGATAAGTCGAATGGAAATTCAATTCGACCAATCAACCAAATCGGATAGTGAGTAGTATGCTGTTAGACCGATCGAACTGTCGGTAATTTCAGTTTTATTTTTGTTTTTTGCTATTAAAGGGTTTTGCATCAAGAACTTTTTTTTTCAATGGAATATAAGTAACTTTTATAATAGTTCCGTTATTCAGTTTTTTTAAATTAATAGTAGAATTTTGAGCATTATAAAACAAATTCAATTTCACTTCAAAATCATATTAAAATTCATCATAAAATTGGTGAATCTGTGAAAATAACATTTCGTAAAATTCCCTTTATCTTGACAAAGTCGCACATCTCAGCCCGCTATTTAGACAACAAATTTTTGATGATATAAATATTAACGACTTGTGGTTTAAACAGAACAGCGCTTCATGTCATACAGCAAATGAAACAATCGGTTTATTAAGAAACAGATTTGAGGGACAATTAAATTTCGCGAGTGGGGGTAAATTTCAATAAAGCATGTGTTTAATTTCAAATTTAAATTTTCGACTAACTAAATTGGCAATTAATTATACATTCATCATTGATAGATGTCTCTAATATTCATAAACTAAAATATGCTTGATATTCTGTTCTGACCTACATTATTAAAAATTTATCAATCTCCAATTAGAAATATTTTTGAGATGTATAAATCTTAATTTATTTAGCTCGTTTTAATTAAAAATCGGGTGTGGTTTGTTTTGTGCCATCTATGAACTAACCATCAATTTAGTTAGTACGAAATTTAGACAAAAAAAATCGTCGCGCCACACATGGCCTTAACATTAATTTCATACTAAACAAACAAAATCTAATCAAAATCGCATAACATAAAATATGAATCCACAGTGCCATCTCTAGAATAATGTTAATAAGAATTATAAGTATTTATATCTTACTGACATCTACTGACATTTGAGCAAACTAAAAATAATGTAAAGTTGTGTGGTATGTGCATTTAGTTTGATACGGTGGCTGCATAAACGAAGCGCGTGCGTTCGCCTTATAGAATGAGTTTTTACTAAGTGCACGCCCACATGAAATTAACTAGTCAGAAACGCTGAATTTCGTATGTTTATTTTATTTATTTTTATTTATTTTTATTCCACTTTACATAAATTAAAATATAGTTACTTCGACTTCATAAAAATTATATTGAATTTTTGGTTATGTAAAACATGATGTGTACATGGAGAGAAAAGCGACAAGAAGGAATTTTTGTTTTTTATTAAAACGATTTTTCTTGCGTGTCGCCTTCTCTTTTTTACGATGTTATTTTTTACTGACATCTCGCGGCGAAGTAGAGAGGCGCTCACTTCTCATACTGATGCTAGATGTCTCTACTAGTGATTTTTTAATCGGTTTTACCGGTAACATGTGAATGCCACAGTTGAACTGAACTATAAATGTTTTATTCAGTGAAGTGACAAGTACTTTAGTTAAATATCAAAACTATAAATAAAAACCGTTTATATTTTTAATATTTTCCCTTCAAAATTAATACTGAATTAATTAATTAATTTAAAGCGATATATCGAACATATCGGCCCTAAGGCCATTTATTTATGTTTTCAGATAACACGGAATATACAATAGATGAATACAATAGATTCAATTGCCGCTGATGTAATGTGAACCACGTACATTAGTGGTGAAACCGAATTGGTTGGTTTTTATTTGGGATGGAGTTTTACGTGTCCTACTAACCGCACACTATGAGGTTGTTGCACAGGGTAACCATGTACTTACTATAATGACGCACGTTTAACGGTGACTGTTGCAAATTCGCGTTATTTTCCACCCAATGAGAGGTAGTTTAGACCACCATATGATCGTTTCGTTAGTGCAACTTGGAATTTGGAATAGTAGGGATTCTTACTAACGGCTTTACTAACTCTCATGGGAACTTGCAAACCTCTGATGGGGATTAAATGAAACTACGGGGATTTAAGGGGGAAGGTCAATAGATGTTTCGTAACCATCGGACCGCTGGAGAATCGGTTTTTAACGTGTAAACGAATTAAAAAAAATTCAAATTTCAGACATTTACCGATTTCGGACTTTAACCGAAACATATACATTGATTTGTAAAATAAATTCATTGTAATAATAATTGTAAAGTTAGACCTTTATAATTTTAATTCTATTTTGATTTGTTTAAACGATTATCACATTAATCGGTCACCAGAAATGATATTTATTTAAATTTGAATTGTAATCATTTTATCTTTGTTCAATATCTAGGTTTGTCCTGGGTTATTAATTTGTCTAATTTTAAATTTTTATTATTCGTTCTTCTAATGGTATGATGTAATTCAGGTATACCACCTTATAATTCAATATTGTGATGTACAAGCTCTTAGATATCGTCTTTCGAATACTCTAATTTTTTCCATATAGGCGGCACTAACATTAATTAAACCATATTGGGGATGCGTATGTTAGTAGTGGTCTAATTAGTGTTTGAGGACAAATTAGTTTCGTTTTTTATAAAAATAATTCTATTAAAGAACAGTTTCCCTAATCTCAAAATCATACGTTTATGAAGACAGCCCGAAAACCATCCCGAAAAATTATTTTTCAAAAATTTCGTTTGCACCATGAGAGATCATTATTAAAACTGCGCCAAAACGGTTTATCTTTGGAACTATCAAAGTGTAAATTTTTACAAGAGAATGTAACATTCCTTGGTCACGATATTTGTCAGCATGGAGTAAAAGCAGAAGAAAACAAGATGAAGAACTGATGTGAAAAAATTTTCCACACCGAAAAATGTCCACGAAGTACGAAGTTTATAGGACTGGCAGCACTAATCCGTCTTACGGAAGCAGATATCGATTAACAATGACTAGATGAGCAAGTACAGTTTTTGAGGCTATCAAGTCAAAACTTTGTTAATGTAATGTTCTGATTATGACCTTAGTCAAGTGGAGCATTCCAACAAAACGATATTAAGTACAATAAGAGCAATCATCGAAAATGTAGGATCTGCACATTGAGAAAGCTGAGTACAAGCAAATCAATTGTTATTAAGCAACTCACAACTAAAGCCTTAGCCTAGTCCACGACCTATGTTTGGGGAAAACTTGCGTTGGAGAAGCAGCAAAAGATTCGATTTGATCAAAAACATAAAGCACAGACGGAATTCCAGAAATATTTAATAGTTGTATTCCTAGAACCAGTTTAACCTGGTTAAATAAAATATTGTAGGGTGAACGATATATTTTGACAGATCAAAACCCAGAGCCTGGTAAGAAAAGAATCAAAGTAGTTTTTGCATCGGATAGTTCGAAAATAGCTGTCAGTCCAGATGACAGCGATCTTGATGAATCCTCCTCGCAGGAGAAGATTGAGCCATATCGAGATCAGGATTTTATATCGTTACAACGTTTGATCTAATTTGTAATTGTAGGTGATCGCAATCTGTTGATCAAATTAACTATTATTCGTGCATTGCTGTAAAGTAATTATTGTAGTGTAAAAAGACAAGGGCAAAACAGTCCCGATTCCCGATATAAGTTTTATAAAATTTTGTTTTAATTCGTCGTAACGTAATTCATCGTGTGTTTTACATTATTCTTATAATTACAGTTTAATAAACTCAAAATAACTTTTTACACAGGGTGTTGTTGAATATATTTTGTATTTTGTGTAGAATTTGATAATACGATGTTGATGCAGTGCAACGATATGTTTCATGGTGTAAGCACACGTGTATTTTGTTCTTCGTAAATTGTAAATGTAAATATGTGAACTAAATATTTTAAATAGAAGTCGATTAAAAGTTTTAAAAGAGTTGAAACTCGATCGTCATAAAATTAACTATTTTTCAGAATCAATTACATCTATTTCATTTTAAATTAATGTCGCTGTTACATAATTAATGATGATTTTGAATGAAGCATCGTACAGCATTAAAAAAAATATGTTTGCACTCAAAATACAAACTCACGAGAAAAGGGACTAACAATAACTACAAAAATAAATCCACACCCTGTGAGAAACCAGTGCACCTAGAATACTAATGGCCTCACTGCTTTAATAATTTTGATAATGGCGTCTTTTTATGTCAACGACTCCGATCTTTGAATAAAGATGGCAGTGTAAACAAAAAAAAGAAAATTTGTTTGTTTATTTTTGTTTCCGTCATTGTGGGGAAGAAAGTGGTATATTATGAAAAAACAACAATTAAAAATTAAGAATTAATTTGTTGCGTTATTATTAAATTACGTATTCAACCAAAGCGACTATCTATTCTTCAGGAATTATTAATTAATACCAGCCCATGTTATGTTTGATTGTTTGTTTGTATCAAAGGGACCTGCTCCAATTATTTTCACGAAAAATGCTGAAAGCAGATTTTCGGAAATCAGTAAATGATTGCGATGGGGTTCAATTAATGGGGTTTGTAGCGGTTAGAAAATTGAAACCAAATATTATAATCATACATGTAGCAAATATGACGTCTCATATTCTTCTATAACTTAATAAAAAAAATAAGAGCGTGATAAATGACATGTCAGTGTTATTACCCAACCAAACTTAATTTTTATGTAAGAAACCCAACGAAACCTTCGTTAAATTTTAGCTGTCACTTAAGAAAAAAATAGCTATTTCTTGCTCGAAAATAAGAAAAACTTATAAATACGATTTGTTGTAGTTTTTTATGTACAGCAGAAGCAATATTTATTTTGCTTACATTTTTTTGTTTACTACTTTATTTATTAAATAAAATCATTTTAATATTTTTTTTAGATTCTGTGAAAAGTTTTAGTAATAATTTGTGATATTATAGTCGTGGTGTAAACGCTATTTTACCACTTTGATTTTATTTAGTTTATTTCCTTTGTCCAGTGTCATGTAAAATCATTTTGTGTGTGTGTGTTATCAATAAAAACTGACTTTTTTATTTAATTAAGTTTTGCTTAAAAATCTTGTCAAATTACTGAAAATAAATATGAAATTCCTCTAAAAGACATTTCACAATAAAAATCAGCTGTTTGTAAACGAACAGCTGTCATACTTAAGAATTTTTATTTTTGCATGGCTGGAATGTCAAAAAAAGAAAAACAATTGATTTCGTTAAAATTTTTATTTTTTTAAGTTTTTATTCTTGACTGGTTGAGGCTTAACACAAATAAATTTAACATTCAGCAGTTCGTCACCATCAGTCGATCAATAAAGAGCGTGTATATCAACTACACACACCACCACCATACGGTTAGTTTTTGAGGATTTTCATCAAAATTGTTTATTGAGGGGCTTTCGAGTGCCATGAATTGAGCAAGCGTTTAGAGGATCTTCGACTGTGACCGTAGATCCCTTATTTTCAATTTCGGGGAAGTAACGATTTTGATAAAAATTGTCAAGAGAGACCTTGAGATGCTAAGAATAAATTATGATGAGTCCTGTGCCGACATGTTCTAACTATCACTTTTTTCGCTTCGATGCATTTTCGATGGAATAACGGTATTTTAGAAGTAAAAATATTTTTTTTTGTAAAAATATTACTTATAAAATACCGTTATTCCATTGAAAATGCATCGAAGCGAAAAAAGTGATAGTTAGAACATGTCGGCACTGGTTTCGAATAGCGCTTTATGGTAAGGTCAAAATACCTCTATGCCTGATGAAAATTGGATTATAAAATGACTTTTAAAAAAAATTGTGGAATAAATTTAACAGGAGAGGAACTAAGGAATTTCTTAACCTGTTACCAGAAATTCACCAACTCGTGGGACAGTTTTGCAAAACATCGATAATTGCTTTTAATTCCTTGTACGAGATTTTATTTTGAAGCACCCCGTTGGTAGACAAGGATTATATTATTTCCTAGTTACTTAAGGGCCATTTTGATAGGACAGCTTAACGGTATATTGCTATTTATAAGGGGTGTTCAAATTTGAGGTATCTTTTTAAATATTCCGCCATTTATATTTTGTATACTAGAGTATCATTATTCGACAGATGTTAAAATGGAGAGAGATATGATTGAAGCAACTGGTTCAGTTCAAGATCAGGGAAGATGAATTTATCATCGTAGTGGTCGATCAAGTGAAAATATTGTAGCTGTTAGCACAAGTGTGATAGTCAATTCGTCGTCGTTCGTCGTCCACAGACCAACAACTTTGTTCAATATTTTACAGAAAGATCTTCATGTAAAGGCTTACAAAATACAGTTAACACAAGAAATAACGCCAAATAACCACGCATTACGCCACAATTCGTTAATTGGGCCATATAAAATCAAGAAGAAATATTTCTCTATAAGCAAATTATCTTCACCGATGAAGCTCATTTTAAAATTGGCAGCTATGTCAACAAACAAACCAGGTGCTGAAGAAAATCTTAGAGAATTGTTCGAAGAGGCAATGAATTCAAATAAAGTTACTGTATGGTGTGGATTTTGGAGTGGTGGCGTAATTGGTTCATATTTTTCGAAAATAAAAATGGCAATGCAAATAGTGTGAACGGAACTCAATATTGAGAGATGATTAGAAACTTTTAATGGAGTCAATTGGTAGATATTGATGTGCAGAATATGTGGTTTCAACAGCAACGGAATCAATCAGCGGATCTTTTGAAAGAGACGTTAATTGACCAGCAAGGTCATGCGATTTAACGTCATTGGACTTTTCCTTATGAAGTTTCTTGAAGAGTAAATTTTATGCGGATAATCCTCAAACTGTTCAACGCCTCAAAGATGTTGTCGAGCAAATATCACTAATTGAACCAACACAAAAATTTCTACTGAAGTTAGCCAAATAATTAAAATGCAGCTTTTACTTATTTCTAGCGTATCTAGGGTTTTACCTCTAGCTATCAGTCGAAACCGAAATTGCACCACCCGCGACCACTATACATTATCATTATTACATACTGCATTTTTGCCGTACTTCGGCACATTTTATGGTTTCGACTGAAAGCGTATATAAGCTTACTCAACAATCCAACCTATATGTTTAGTAAAACTCTGGTTCCGGTTGTCATTTTATTTTCGTGACCATGTTCCGGCTGAAATTTTAGGCAGAGCAAAATTACTTAGAACAGATCGCTTTCATTGTGCGCAATGGTCCATCTGTTCCTATTGATTCCATATCGTCTTGGCTGGTTCGGCTGGTTCAACTCATTGCCAGCAGAAAATCAGACAGTGCACAATGTATCGTGATACTTGCGCCATGGTTATCTGATTTCGACGAGCGAGACAGACACAAGAAAAATGTATTTAATTTTTTGAACAGTCTAGAACTAAATTCAAGAATGAAAACCAGATTGTATTAAATTTTGTATTTGGAATTTAGAAAGTCTGCAGAATTTAATTAGAATTGAGATGTGAAATTTAAACGTACGTGAATCAACGGTACGACAACCCACCTCAATTAAAATTAATTATTTGCTAATTACGAACTAAATGACACTAATTAAACTAAACAATTCTAATCTTTTGTATTCAGTCCGGGCGTCACACTCAGGCCATTTCGTCATTGCCACATAGAACAGAAAAATACGATTTAAGCATAAATTTAATAGACGCATAAAATAAAATTCCTTAGATATTATGAGATAATCTCGTTTGGTCTTGATAGTTTTGTGTGTATGATTTATGTTATGTCGGTTTCGGTCTCCTGAATCTTATCCATAATTCATTTCTCGCTATACCCAAAATATATTTTTTTGTATTTCTAAGCTTTTCGAATTTATATACAAGTATACATAGAATTGAACTTGATGATTATAGCTTCAAGGTGAAATTAATGATTTAAGGAAGAAATTTGGTGACCTTCTCCGGGGCATACTCATACGAGTGTACATCATACTCGCGTATATGCGTAATATTGTGGAGGAAGCAGTGAAACTGTTTCCATTTATTTTCCCTCACCAGATAATTTAATTTACGTTTTCCATTTGTACATTTTAGCGAGATGATATCGAAAGATGGTTGATGTTTCATTTTTTTTTTTTTTTTGAATTACAAGACAATTTCAATTAGATATTAACAAAAGAAATATAAATTAAATTTTTGTTTGAAATTGAAAATTTATTTTTCCTATTTCAGTTTCAATTTATAATTTTATTATACGTTTCGTATACGTAAGTATTTTATAGAAAAGCTTCAGATAGAAATAATTTGATTTCTTGTCTTCTTAATTCATTCTATTGATGATGATGATGATTTTGATGTTATAGCAATAGAAACGACATTTATTATACAATTTTGTTTTAATATGAGTATATAGCTGATTATTTACACAATTTCCCGGAGACATCGTGGATTGATTGCAAATTAATAACTTGATAAATGACTGAATATGTTATATACGAGTATAAGGAATCCTGAAATTTATCTCGAATTCATTCCTTTATAAAATTAGCTTGGTTTCATTCGGAATATCCGAATTCCTGTTGATATTTCGCAGCACATAACTTTCCAATTACCCGTACATAGTAAAGATTAAAGGGGGTCTAAATTTTTAGTAACATTCTATGCACAATCCATGAAACCATTTTTAATTAAAGTTTTTTAACTCATCATACTCGTATTATAAAACAGACTAAAATTGCACCACTGTAAGTCAGGTTCCGTTGAGCCAGAGTCTATGAATGCAACGCATGCAATGCATGCACAGCAAAATTAGCAAATCACTAATAATATTATTACGAACGAAAGTACTATTTACATAGAAGCACGAAATAAAAAAAATTACATATACTTAACCAGCTATGCTACACACAATTTTGGTTTCTGGATTCAAACTATTGCGCAATAGATTTTAATTTTTAATTTTTAACCCTTATTTTAAATTAAATCATTAAATTTTTTTGTCTTGTTTTATTCTTTTCTTTAGATTTTTGTTTAAATTTTATTTTCGAGAGAAAAGAATAAAACAAGACAAAAAAATTTAATGATTTAATTTAAAATAAGGGTTAAAAATTAAAAATTAAAATCTATTGCGCAATAGTTTGAATCCAGAAACCAAAATTGTGTGTAGCATAGCTGAACCAAATAAAGAATCGAAAATCTCTACTTTACAATACCCCTCATTGAGCCGTTCCATACGGGTTGTCAAAGAAGCAGCTTCATCTTCGCTTATTTCCCCGTTTACCTATGATACCGGTTTTAATTGCGACTCATTTTTCAACAAAAAATTTTCGGCGAAGCAGCTTCAACACAAATAGAAAGGAAATAAAAAAAAAAATTTAAGGCCATTTTTGAGATGTAGATTTTAGTTTAAATTTTATTTTCGAGAGAGCAGTATAAATTAATACAAGAATGTTTGTGTTTAAATATAAAATAAGGTTTTAAACTAGCAATAAACATCTATTGCAACTTATTTTGAAGCGTGAAGCAGTGCTTCTTTGACATCCCGTGTGGAACGGCTGATTCTCCTTCTATGTTACAATAATAATTACAAATATCTCATCTAATTTTGTTTGTTTTAAGCTCCAGAAGTTCCAGACTGAATGAATATAAGTTTTATTTTGATTTCTACTGTAAGCAAACTAAACCAAAAGTGACTACATTCAGAGCTATACAAAATTGACATTTGGGTGGTTTTGCTGATTACAAACAAATCCGGGCAAACACACATGCAAAATTAACCAAACAAATGAATAAAGTTTGCTCTTTGACTGATTGGCACAGGTTAATTAGATTGAAAGAATATTTCCAAATTCTTTTCAAGAAGTTATACAAAATTTAAACAAAACATTCTTGGGCCGCGTGTTTATTTTTAAGAGCGTGGTTACTCGTATTTCTAAGGGTCAAGTTATTAACTGATTTGGATGATCGTGGTATTTATTGTAGATTTTTCGGATTTATGATTTTCGAATTCCAACTAATTTTATCTTGAACAATTGTTTTTGCAAACAACGATCAATAAATCGATGGCATCATTCAACATCTTTTTAAAGTTAGTTCGTTTGGGTCCAAAACGCTTACGGAAAAAAAAATAATAATAGTGAAAGGTATCCTTGGCTAAGCAGTAGCGCAAATTAGAATAAATTACTGTTTACACTATTTGCCGTAAGCACTTGGCGAAATAAATTTAAACGCCGTCTCCACAAGTCTCCACTAAATTACAGATAAATTAGTAAGCTAAAAAGTTTATGTAGAGATAAATTATGACGTTTGTTTTATTTGTCCTATAGCAAACAAAAATATAGTTCGAAACTATTTTCATAATCTGGAAAATTATTTTGTTCATCCATTGGAAAAAAAAATCAAATTCACGTTTTGCTGTCAAAATTTTTCTTCAGCGCAAGCTGGGTACCGACCTTATATCAAAAACTAGAAATGCTGCTGAAATAGCACAAGTTGCATTAGATTTTCTTACGAAATGCACCTGAACGAAAAACTTATCGCGCAAACATATGACGAAGCCCGCATTTTGGCTGTCGGCTGGCGGCGTATAAAGTTAATTCTATCTGATGCCGGTTGCAAATTAAGGGAGTGTAAAATAGTTTTCGGAAATTTGTCGTCGCTTTCTACATTTTTTGTTCGTTTGGCAAAAAGAAATGTGTTATTAGATGAATTTGTGGGACGGCGAATGCCAACGTTTGGTCAAACGCGATGGAATTATTCATTTAGAATTTGCACCAAAGTTAAGGATAACAGAGAAAATCTTTTACTTGTTATTGAAGAAATTGTTAATGATACCGAAAACTGGAACTCAAAAACATATAACGGGGCAGTTTGATTACAGCATTAATTAAAAAACAAGGAATTTCTTTTTCTCTTACACGTATTCGCGAACTTTTTGAAGAGAGTGATGTTGTGTTTGACCTTTTGCAGTCCAAGCGGGAGGATATATGTTTTTGCAACATAAAAATCAAAAAATTTGTAAGTAAACTACAAACTAAAATGGATACTAGATTTGAAGAAATTTACAAGATAGCTGAGGATTTAGTTGACACTGAGAATGCTTCCAGAAGATCGCCTGATAAAAATAAATTGAACAACGTGTTTCGAAGTATTTTAGTAAAATTGATTGAAACTGTTAGTTTCCGCTTTGCAAATGTTTTTGAAGTAAATTTTATGGAGCTTTTAAACCAAACCAACTTCCCACAATACAAAATTAAATTCTCTGAGGATGTGTTTAATAATTTCAAACAATAATACGAAAATATTTTTGATTTTAAACTATTACAAACCGAATTAAATGTGTTACATCAAACAATTGTTTGAAATAAATCATTTTTGAAAATTTTTAGTTTATTTGAAAGGCAAAATTTTAAATTCATATCAATTAATATGTTTGATTTAACGATACCTGCTACGAGTCCCTCAAACGAACGGTCGTTTTCAGCACACAATTTATTCAATAATTGTTTTTGTATTTTTTCCACGCTTTTGATGAAGCGCCTGAGTCAAGCTCAGGCAAAACTGTCAAGTGGTTAAAAAGACCTCCGAAACACAAAAAAAAAATTACGACAAAGTAATAAATAAATTTTGTGACACCACAAGAATAATGAAATTAATATAAATTAATGTTTCGTTATAACTCTGTTTTATTATTGCATGCCAGGATATATCATTCAGCGGCCACCACTGCGTTGAGCTAAGGAAGTTGCTTCTAGTATGGTGTGGTTTTTGGATTGAATATTTTAATTTCTGTGCATACAACAACAAAACCAAATATTTTTTGCAATTAGAAAATATTTTTTTTGAAATCCCGTTCTTTTTTGATTCCTTCTAGTAACCGGCATCGAGTTAGAGATCTTCGTTACGTCTAATTTCGATGACGGTGATCATCGTTCGTACGGTGCTCGCTTTCTCAAACAGGTCCTAGTACGTTGAAATTCGAACGCTTTTTTAAACGTATTCGACAAGACTTACTATGCAGAATTTGTCAGGCTTTGCTATTTCCATAAGACGATCATCTGTAGGGTTATTTCAAGGACATAATTCATTCACAATCGCATGCTTCTCTAGCTTGTAATTTAATTACATCCATGCTTGAACTGAAAGAGATCAACTTATATCATAACGAAGCAGCATTTTTTTATAATTAAGTTGCTGCTTGCTGCAAACAGCCAGACATATGTCTAATTCAGGAACCATACCTTCTCGACGATGTTCTTTCTGGTAATGGCAACACTAAAATACAAATATCAGTTTTTTACTATACCAATTCATAAAAATTTATAAACAAATTGTATTGAAAACTGATGTCAGCCCGGAAAAGATTATGTCACAATAAATTTCCTAACAAGAAAACAAACAAGTTTTGATAACAAAAAAACGTGCATGATATCAAAAAACATGAAATGATATAAAGCTCCGCTATAATCACAATTCCAAGTATAGATGTCCATTACCAGAAACTGGACTATATAGGTATTGTTGTTCAGGGATTGGCCTGTTTAAATAATAAGAGGCAAAATAATTCTATGATTTAGAGCCTCGTTATTGTCGTTTGAATTTAAATAAAAAGATGCAAAAAAAATCTGTGATTTAGAGCTCCGCTATAGTCATCTGAATTCGTAGAAGGTGTACATTACAAGAAACCGGGCAATATAGGTTTTAAAGTGTAGACAGGCCAATTCCTGAACAACAAAACCTATACAGTCCGCGGTTTCTTATAATGGACATCTTCTATAAATTCAGATGACTATGGCGTGTTTCTAAATCATAAAATTTTTTTGCCTCTTATTATTTAAACAGGTCAATTTCTACAAAACCTATATAGTCCGGTTTCTGGTAATGGACATCTACTAGGAATTCAAGAGATTATAGCGGAGCTCTAAATCAAAGACTTTTTTTTGCCTCTTGTTATTTAAATTCAAACGACTATAGCGAGGCTCTAAACCATAAAATATTTTTGCAACTTGTTGTGAAAACAGGCCAATTCCTAAACTACAATACTTTGAAGTACGCAGTAATTTATATTCATAAGTGCATTTATTAAATTTTAATTAAACTGGAATATTGACAATTTTTAGAAGAAAACAAATTTTTGTGGCTTTGTTGTTTTTTACAAATTTAATTATTACTTATTACTTATTATATCACTCGTTACTTTACAAATTATATAATTTTTATTTTGCTTATAGTGATTAGCTATAGTACCGGGTGAGTTTTTTAAGCTGAAACTTTCAAATATCTCGGAAAATAAGCCCTCTACGATAAAAATGACCATTATCAAAATTAAATCATTCTAGAGGGGAAATACATTAGTGTTAAAATTAGGACCCCCGCCCCTGTTTGTAAGGGGTGAGGGGCAACTTGGAAACTAAGATAGGAACCCCTATTTTTTATTGCAGATTCGGATTCTACGGCTAAAAGTACTTATAGGATTTCCTTGAAACGTAGGATTTCCTTGAAACATTTTTTTCGATTCATGATAGATGGCGCTGTAATGGGCGATATTAATTTTTTTCGATTTCTCCTACTGAGAACATTATGCATACGATTCTGCAATATGTTTGCATTAAAATTAACACGTTTTCAATCTAAATACTTAAAATTAGTTTTAAACAAATTGTATTTCTTAAATTAAAAAAAAACTACTTTTAGCGTAACACAGGAACAACGACAGCGATGATTTTGCATAGGAACATGCGATAAAGTTTGTTTTCAAATAAATGATATTTTTCGTTTTAAAAATATCGATTCAGTTCAAAGATTATTTCGAAAGCAATAAGACCTGTTTGCGTAAGGCTATTACAATTCAAAATAGAGTATTTAACTGTACAAGAAAAAATTGAAATGGTCCTGGTTTATGGAGAAGCTGGCCGTAGTCTTGATAATGCGGTCTCTTGATAAAGCGCCCTTGGACTGTGGACTGTCAACGTGTGATGTGGAATAATTGGCAACCAACTCATCGGCCCCCATATTATTGAAGGTAACTTGAATGGTCAAATGTACTGAGACATTTTAGAAAATGAACTGCCAACATTATTTGAAAACTTGAGCATAGAATTGCGACAGAACATGTGGTTTCAACATGATGGATGTACAGCACACTATTCGTCGGTAGCACGTGAAGTACTTGATCGTGATTTCAATGGTCGCCGGATTGGTAGAGCTGGTCCGGTAAATTGGCCTGCCAGATCACCAGATCTTACTTCGCCAGATTTCTTTTTGTGGGGCTATCTCAAAGACAAAGTAAACCAACAAGTACCAACAACACGTGAGAATATGATTGAGCGAATAAGAAATGCTTGTGCCGAAATTCCAGCATACACGCTCCTCAGTTGTGTACATTCGTTTGAAATGCGGATTAATAAGTGCATTGAAGTCGAAGACCATCATTTTGAGCACTTAATTTAATTAAAAGATGATGTCCACGTCGTTGTTCCTGTGTTACGCTAAAAGTAGTTTTTTTTTTAATTTAAGAAATACAATTTGTTTAAAACTAATTTCAAGTATTTACATTGAAAACGTGTTAATTTTAATGCAAACATATTGCAGAATCGTATGCATAATGTTCTCAGTAGGAGAAATCGAAAAAAAATTAATATCGCCTAGTACAGCGCCATCTATCATGAATCGAAAAAAATATTTCAAGGAAATCCTACGTATTTTTAGCCGTAGAATCCGAATCTGCAATAAAAAATAGGGGTTCCTATCTTAGTTTCCAAGTTGCCCCCCATCCCCCTTACAAACAGGGGCGGGGTCCTAATTTTAACACTAATGTATTTCCCCTCCAGAATGATTTAATTTTGCTACATAGTCATTTTTATCGTAGAGGGCTTATTTTCCGAGATATTTGAAAGTTTCAGCTTAAAAAACTCACCCGGTATATAGCGCAAGTTAAAATATGTCAATCGGTTTTTATTTATAATGGCCGCCATTTCGTGTATTATTTTTCATAATAATTTTTCTTACTATCGTTATTTTTTTATATCGTGATAATTGTAGTTTCATTATAATTTCTAAAATATATAATGGTGTTGCCATACTTAACTATAATCATTTTCCGGGATGACTTTACGGGATAACTTCACAAAGGTAGCACATCGGAGCTTGAAATCCTTAATAAATGCTGCGAGCCAGCTTTCATCAATTCAGTTAGGAGAGAAAGTGATTGATATTAATTTGTGCTCTAAGCCGATTATCCTTTAATCATCCATTGGAAGGTGATCTCTAACATAAACCTTAAAATTACAAACTTTGTACCTACAAAGCTTACAAACTGGGAGTTATTCTTTTCTGAGCTCGTATCCCTGTTGGTATCTTTAAGCGAGATTCGTACAACGGATGACATTTCTGTGCTAGCATCGTCTTTGATGGGCGCAATCACATTAGCTTTCGAAAAATCCTGTCCTATTCCAGTCAAACCTGTTTTTGTGCGGTCTCTTTCTGTGCGGTTTTTTATGCGGTGTGAAAAAAATTTATTCGGTACAATGTACTTAAGTTCTTTCAAAATTTCAATCATAGAACTTAATTAAATGTGACTAATCTAATTAGTTAATTGTCGTTGGCCATTTCGTTTTTTCGATTTTTGATATTTCATCACATTGCGTAAGTATTGCATCAGGTTGCGTAATGTTTTGAGTTATGTATTTTCTACGTGAAACTTTTTTTATGCGGTCCTTATTCACCGCATAAAAAAACTTTCTAAATGTGTTGCAGAAAACTATTTTTTATACCTACTAGTGCCGTTTACCGCACAAAAACAGATTTGGCTGTATTACCAAACATAAGCTCTCTGTGCATTTTCCACGTTGCAACGCTGTTGATCCTGATTTTGTTGCTTTCGAGCTATCTAACAGTACTGTTATTGTCCCCGATTGGGACCTAGCGGGTAGGTTTGACAATCGTTAAATTTTGCGTTGGAGTTTATTCTCCTTCCTATCCTATACATCAGGTGGTCTGGATGAAGTCTCTGCTCCTAAGTTAGAGCAAGGGTTTCCTCTCATTCAGGATCACTTAATTCTTCTCTTTTAAGCATGCATTGCTATTGGAACTGTCCCACAATCTTGAAACAGGAGTAAAGTTATTTTCATCTCGAAAGCTAGAAAGTCGGGTTATACCTCAGGGCGTCTATTCGCCTTTCTTTAGCTTTCCTTAAAGCTTGGAAAGCATTATTAACAGATATTTTAGAGACCGTCATGTAAATGTCGACCCACTCAAAAACACCCAACATACATACAAGGTTGGAAAACCGTGTGAAAGTGCTCTGTATTTTATTGATACAAGAATAAAAAGATCTTTTAGTATATTTAGGAGTTTCTTGTGGGAACTTTCCTGGATATTGCTGGTGTCTTTGACAGTACATCTTTTTCTATAATAAACAAGGCTTGCACAAATTTTGGCATCGACCAAACCATCATTTCATGAATTTGATTAATGCTTAAGTCTTGTATTGCTATGGCCGAGATTGATTCTCTTTCTGATGCGTCTGTTCAAGTTATCAAGACGTAATAACATTGGCTAACTGTCTCTTCCTTGTCTTTTTGGGGAGACGATTGCCAGCTCCGACACAATAAAACATCTTGGTGTAATATAAGACATAAAGCTTTCCTGAAATATTCACCTTCAATAACCGGTGTGAAGTTTTCAACATTTATCAAAAGTGTAACTACACAAATTAACAAAAAACAAAAATGTAGATACACAATTTAACAAAAAGTGTAGAATTACATAAAAAATTATGGCAGGGTTGATTTTTTTATTTATCCCACTAGAACTTGTTTTTACAAGAAAATTGGAAAGACGGGATTTCGCCGCCTGCACTATGGTTCTCCATCCATCTCGATCGATCGCTCTCGTCCTCCAGTTTCGACATCCTAATGTTCGTAGATCTTGTTCGATGTCGTCACGCAAGCATAGTCAGGGTCTTCTTCTACGACGCACTCCGGCTGGTTGTGGTGAAACACTTTATTTATCATCCGTTGTTGTGGGGACCTAGTAACGTGGCCGAGCCATCTCACTCGATTGGATTTCATGAAACCGATGATATCGCCACCTCCGAGGAGTTGCTTTATTTCGTGGTTCATGCAAATCCGATATTCATTGTTCGCGGCTTTAATTGCACCAAAGATTGAACGGATGACCTTCCTTTCGAAGGTAGATAGCAATCTATAATCGTTAGAGGTCATGGTCCAGCTCTCGCTTTCGAAAGTCAGCACAGGTCTTATAAGTGCTTTATAAAGTGCTAGCTTGCACGACTGCGATAGATGTTTCGATCGCAATAATCTTGATTGGGCCTAGAAAACTCTTTGTCCGGCCGTGATTTGGGCTTTTATTTCTGCCTGCATATCATGCAGCGATGTTATAACTGACCGAGGTATTTAAAGTTTTCGATGCAATCAAAATTGTGGTCGCCAATTCCGGGATTTGCCATAGAGATGTTCCTAGATGTTGCTAAATATTTTGTTTTGCTATACTGTTCACCTCCAAACCAAGCCTTCTTGCGCAGCGATCGAGGGGTATGAAACTGTCTTTTATATCGCTAGGTCTTCGGCCAAGAAGCGAGATATCATCTGCATATCCAAGAATTTGGAATAAATTAATTATTTAGATGTAACTTTTCCTCACTACGAACTCAAACGCCAAATTGCGAGTGCATCACCCTGTCGAACACCAGATGTCATTTCAAAGGAGTCTGACACAGTTCTTTCAATTACGATTCTACTTACAGACCCAGACGTTGTTAATTTACACAGAGAAACAAGTTTCTCTGGGATTCCTGGGCATATGAGTGTGGCCCATAGCTTGTCGCGGTTAATACTGTCATATGCCTGTCGGAAGTCTATATATAGTTGATTTCTGGTTATGTTGTACTCCCACCATTTTTCCAAGATCATCCTCATGGTGAAACACTGGTCAGTGGTCGATCGGTTGGGACGGAAACCACACTGGTAGTCGCCAATGATGTTTTCAGCGACCGGGATGAGTCTGGCAAGTACAACATTAGCCAACACTTTGTAAGCAGTGTTCAACAGAACTATGTCACGATAGTTTTCACATTTAAGACGGCCGCCTTTTTTATGCAACGGACATATGAGCGCGGCCTTTCAATTGTCAGGCAGCTCTTCTTGGTCCCAAATACAGACGATTAGATCGTATAGACTTGTTGCAAGAGTAGCGCCCCGAGTTTAATCAATTCTGTGGGGATTCCATCGAGAGCGGGTGCTTTTCCGTTTTTCAATAAATTTTTTTTTCAAAAATTGGAAACTCGCTAGAGAGAAATTTCAAATAAGCAAAATATTACAGAATTATTGGTTGGTGTCCATTCCGTGTGCAAGTTCTATTTTCTTTCCGTCTAGAAACGCAAAATTGAAGAAAAGATAAAGAGAAGATTTTCACTGCTTCGTCACCAATTTTTGTTTTTATGTCACCTAATTATTCTATAAATTATTTACTAATTACTACAATTTTTAGTGATACGCACTAACGCAGCATATCACTGAGACCTTCGGGGATTTTTGTTCCTTAAGTGTAAATGGAAATAATATCGAGAAAAGTGTAAACCGGGTGTTGTGGATGTTTAAGGGCCATTAACACTTAATTCTAGAAATGGCAGCACAACTCTGAGTATACTGGCATTGTGGGGACACTTTCTACTCTGGTTCTACTCATACTCATGTCTACGCTTCTGTTGCTGGTGGCCTGTGCTTAAATCAAACCCCGTTAATTCAAAATTTAACAATTTACAAGATATGGCATCTGAATTTGGTCCTAGTTTTGAAACATCTTGTACTTCACCCAATATACGATCACATGGGAGTCTAGCCTAAACTGCACGTTATTCCAAGCCGAGCTGATAGCCCTCACACGTGACTTTCTGCTATTGATGCTGCTAGTCTCGCTATTTCAGGCGATGATATTATTCTGGGTACAGAATCCGTGCCTAATTCATTAAGGAATCCTTTAACCACTGCCAAACTGATCAAGGACTCTAAACTTTTTATTCTCCTTCCTTGCTTCAGTAATAGTTTTAGGGTTATTTGAGGTCCGGCTCATTGTGATATGAAGAGAAATGAGATAGCTAATGCTTTGGCTAAAACAGTCTCACTTTTGAAATTCTTTGGACCTGAACCGGCGGTATCCGTAACATTTTATAGTTATGTTAACAAATCTATTAAGAACTACGGTAATTACCAGGGTAAATGTAATTGACTTGCTTTCACTACCTGCCGAATGAAAAAGTACTTCATTTGGGAATCTAATCTTAGGTTAACAAAATACGCTTTATCTTACAAGAAATACCAGATAAGAGTTTTGGTCGCTAGTTTGGCCAGTCACGGCCGTTTTAAACTCCATTTACAATGGATGAGGCTTGTTTAAGATTCCTTGTGTTACAGTTGCCTTGAAAAGGATGAGCATGCACTTTGTTTTTCTGAATTTGAGTCGATAAACGGTATAAGTAAAGAATAAAATAAACTCTTGTATGATTGCCAATACCTAATAAGACACCAAGGTTTTGACAGTCCGAATTCGGTGCAAATTACAATCATTAAAGCATATTGCTAAATGAATAAAAGTTTATGACGTCCCCTTGCATAAATTACATCTGAATATGCGTGTAATAATGAACCAGAAGTAAAGATTTGTCAGGCCATAAAAGACAAAAACATAACGCAAAACTATTAAATAAAATTATCGGTGATTTAAATTCACAACATTGAGCTTTAAATTATATCGCACCTTAAACGGGTGGGTACCTACCGTAATTACAATTACGATAATACTTAAAGATATTGACGTGCAAACAAAAAATTAATTTTAATAAAAAAATTAATAACAATTAAGTTTTGTTTCTAATTAATAAACGATCAGAGGATTATTTTAGTATAGTTCAGTGCGTCAAAGTGATTCGTCTGCTGCGACGATATTGAAAGTTTGCTCACCACTTACATAAATTCAAGAATTTTTATAAAATTAATTAAAAAATGTTTATTAAAAAATTAGTGATATTTTTAGTGGTAATTTTATGTTTGGCAAACAGTTTAGTGCTGGGCGAAGAAAAAACTTTTCCGGGGTAAATATTTTGATTTTGGTGGTGTTATATTTTATGTTATATCGTTTTGATCAGAGTTTTAACTAATTGTTTACCATGTAAAATGGTGCCCAGAATTGGTGGTTCGCTATGTGCTCCAAGATAATCACGACTCGGACCAAGATTATCCTCCAGTTAGTCTAATTCGTTTAATAGAGTGCTATGGTTTATTCAGTGAAGGAAATTAAATATTTGACACAAGATTTTTACGAAAAACTCCTATTAAAAAGATATAAATAAAGGCTCGATTGGTATTTGTATACTTTCAACTTTATCTAATTTAAATAATAGATAATTGCTAGATATAGCTAGAATACTTGTGGTATCCATAGCTATAAGTCCCGCTATATGGGATAATAGGCGTGACTTAGAGTGAATTCAGTTCCCTTCTACAATCCCGTAGTAGAACTCAATGTGGGACCATTACACCAATTTTATTTGATAATTTATTAACAAGATTGAAAAGTGCCAGGAAGTGAATCCCATTCCTAGTTAACATCGAGAATCATACAAAGAACTATTGGAAACGAACAGTTTGTTAATTGCCGGCCTAATCACGATTTAATATCTCGGTCATTAACCAGATCGGTAGCAAACGTGACCTACTTTCGTTCCTTAATTGGAATATTATTTACCAGTTCTTTATTATTTGATTTGGTTGGCATGCAATTCGAGAAAGGTGTCACTTTCAACGGCAAACTATAGTTGGTTGCTTCGATAAAGCAAGTTTTCAACAGATTAATGGAAACGTAGGTCCTACGCTTTTGGCAAGTAACGTAAAATACTTATATCGTTGCGTTTGACTAGTTGAAAGCAATCTTCGTACGGCGGTTCGAAAAGCAGACCCATTTTGCGATTCGATGCTGTCGCTGGTTTTAAAGCTTTAAATTTCTTCTAGGATGAATTGCTTTATAGCTGAATAAAATCGCATGGGAGTCGAATATTTTCGCAGTAGACCAACTCTGCGGACGTACTTTTAAAATCGTCCCAAAATGCTGTCCTAAGAAGGTCCTAAGAAAAGAAGAGATTTTATCGACGTTCACTCATAAGATTATTTGCTGGATTGTCCGCTGTGGTTCGCTTGTGCTCAATCCCAGTATTTTTGTTGAGAGCTCCTCATAAAGAGCGGGACTCGAGCTGCCCACCTATGGCCGTGACGATAAATGATGGAATTCCGAATCTACTAATCCTAGTTTCCATTAGTGCGTCCGCGACTTTTTGTTCATTTATATTTGGAATAGGTGTGGCCTCTTGTTGGAGACAGTAGGTTTGTCCCTCAGATGGTGGCAGCGGTCCTAATCGCTGTGAATTTCAGTAAAACGATTACAAGTCGGAGAGTATATTACCGTTTCCCTTTTAACATTTGGACCAACTCCTCACTTCCTTGTTCAACGACGGCCCAGTAGTTATCTCATTCACATATAGACTGCGCTAGTGGAAACTCTACAAACGTTTTCGCACCAATTTATCTGCCTAGAACGATAAAATTGAGATAAATTTTGACAGCATAACGTGAAAACTATTTTTTTTTATAAATGGATGAACTAAATAATTCTATAGATTATGAAAGTTTCGAATATCAAGAAGAATACTTATGATTGACTACGAAGAAGTGGATACAGGAAATTTAGAAAGTGGAAAAAGGAAGCCAAAACTAAACTAACATTAAAAATAAAAAAGCTAAAACGAAAGAATTGAAAAATGAAGAGAAACAAACATAATGTTTGTTGGTAGAGAAAAATCCATGTATAAATAGTCGATTGAACTATATTTTTATTTGTTGTAGGAGAAATAAAACAAACGTCAAAATTTATCTCTACATAAACTTTTTAGCTTACTAACTTACCTGTAGTTTAATGGACAGGAGACTTGTGGAGACCGCGTTAAAATTTATCTTAGCGCGAGCTGGATACCTAGCTATATAGTATACAATATCGGCGAAACTTGATGGCATACAATATTTTGACATTTCGTAAAAATTAAAATGGCGCCAATAGCCAATAACCAATAAAAATTTTAATTATTTGATTTTGGTGGCATTTCGATGTGGTTTGGTGGCATAAGACTCAAGTGACACTGTTGAATATCAATAAACGAATGATTTTCAAATGTCAAATTTATGTTACGTTTACTACTCTCTGTCTCTCGCTATGTCTCTTTCTCTTTTTCTTTTTCTCTTTCTTTTTTCTTTTTTTCTCTCTCTCTCTCTCTCTCTCTCTCTTTCGGGTAAGCTTCAACCTATGGTTTGATCTTATAAGCAGCTGCAATGGTGTTTATTAAATGACATACTAAGTTAGATTGAACAGGATTTGGACCGTTTAGTCTCCTCGCCTCTATCTTGATGAAGGCCTTGTATTTTTTTGTATTTTATGGTGGTGTTATTTCGACATTGGTACCGAATGGAGCAAAAATGTTACTCGCTAGAGAGTGCGTGTCATTCACTTTTTTGCGTCTGCAGAGACGTATAATACTTCCTCGTGGCCGTGTAGCATCATGTGACATTAACGTTGCTTATGAAATATTTCGAAAGGATCTCGTCTATTTTTTCTGGAATTGAAAATGGCCGATTATCATCCAAGTCTAGCTAGGTTTAGATTTAGTTTTGACTTAGTAGATGTCGAATGCTTATAATGTGCTAGCTGCGAAGCTTGTCAGGATAATCACTCAATGTTTAGGGTTTCAAAGAGTTTTGAAGTATTTTTAGAATTTTTTCCTACGTTCAGAGTATTTTGTATATGTTCACAAATAAGATGTTGACTTATGTGGCATCTGAAGCCCATTACAAATTTAAAAAAACGATTACTCATCAGAAAATCAACTTTGAACAACAGTGATCGATGATGTTGTTGATAATGTCATTTCTTGTACCGCTATCCGCGGTACGAATAGACTGAGCACGAAATGAAATGCCCGAATGAATAGATAATCGTCCTGGGCGGTTTAAATTGAATCCTTTATAAGCCTATTTTGGAGGTTAATAGTAGAGCCTAATTGACTTTTCTTGGAATTCCCCGAACTCTCACCCGATCAGCCTTATCTAACAAAGACCTCTAACCACGTAACGTATATAAATCTAGTCCTGTCACTGTCACCACTCAAGCTTCCCTCAGTGGTTAACGCAATTGCTTAGTTATTCACCCCTATCAAAGCAAGTTTGTTATGAATTCCGTTAAGGACAGATTAAATTGTAGAAAATGTGAAAAAGGTTAAATTTAGGAAAAAGCACAGAAAACTATTAAAATACTGAAAAGGAAAGCCACATGTTTAGCATTTCTCGTAATGAAAAAAAAATCATCCCGCCCACGGTACGAATCCCTGGTTAATAGGCAAGCAAAGAGTAAAACAGCAAATAAATTAAATTAAACGCTATGCTTCGCATACTACTTCGCACATGCTGTGTAAATACTTCAATCTCTTCTTCTAGAAGGCACTTATGGTCAAAATATAAGTTTCTACTTTTAAGTCAGAACCACCAACCACCTTTACATTAGTTTTTTTTAATTTTACAATTCAGCCACCATTTATGAGTTTTTCTTTATCGAATTTTCCACCCTCTTCAGAACCACCTCTTTTCCTTGTCAATTTCTGAGATGATAATATAAGTGATTTAACGTTACCTTGGTAATATAATCCAAGGTGAGACACTTGCGCAGAATTTAAAATGGACAATTTTGCAAGTCAAAAACTCCAGATAACAGGTGCTCTCCAGTTTTAGATAGTCTTACCACAGCAAGTAGAAGGTTTTTCTGGATTAGATGTTGTAACGATTTACAACTACGAATGTTTCCTCTAAACTAAATTCCCCGACTCCAAGACTATCTGAATCGTGCGGTCAAACTAAACGCTTACGAGTATCCATATTATAAAATATACAACCATACAACGTTAGAAGAGCTGAATAAAACTAAAGGCAGTTGAATTTCAAGAATAATACGAATTCGTGGTCATCCGATTAACCGCGCATTACTAGTTCATACGAAATGACCATTAATCATTTCGCGTAAGCAGTACGAAATCTAATCAAAATAAATCATGGCAGTAGCCTTATTAAATCATGTAAACAGTGCCATATATGAGAGTTCAATGTCTTACATCGTTACATTAATTTGATTATATTTACAACCGATTTTTGTTTAAATAATTCTGCTCAATCGATAAACATACGGTTTCCGATAAAAATCTAGCAATTTAAAATCTAATTTTAATAAATTTCAGGGCTGAAATTATAATTCCGGCTGTACTACCCGTTGTACTTCCAGCAATTATATCAACCGTTTTACCGATTATATTACCACATCCGAATCCACCGAAGCCTCAATTTTCTATGCCACCCATTTCCGTATCACATTCAGCCTCACTAGGGGCATCGATTGGTAATAAGCCAATGGCCATCAGGTATGACTAATAATCCACACCTAATACAGGTATATATCATTAACGTATTTGCATTTTTATTTTGCAGTCACAGTGGATCATTTACGAATTCAAATTCGGCCGGATATACGGCTGCCGGTAGTCATGCAATTGCATCAACCGGGCCGAATACTCATCAATCATCATCATCGTCGTCAACATCACACGGAAATCGATTTCCAAATATTTTTCAACTGCCACGGCGATGGAATAAAATTTTATTTGGCGGATAAACAATTAAAAATTCAGGTACACTTAATTATATAGCAATAATTATATGTAATAATAATAATATATTTTTAATTACATTTAATATAAATTGTATAATTGTTTATGAATAATAATAAAATAATTTAATGTAATATAATTTTTTTCATGTCTTTTGTTGCACCCCGAAAATACGCATATTCTTGATACTCGATTATCGAGTGGGAATAAATTCGCCCTCGAATTTTTTAAAATAAGTACACATTAATAAAATTGTATTGTTTTAAAGCTTTGTTTGTTAATATTGTTATTAGTTAATAAATTGGTGATGTATGAAGGAAGTTTATGTGTAGCGCGGGCCCTGCGCCAACACGCTGAGCTCTATTTAAGGAAATACAAATTTGGCAATTTTTGTAATTTATTTTTGTCCCAATTCAAGAAATATTTAGGTATAAGCTATAAAAAAATATAAAGAATAATAATACACAACAAAAAACAAAGAATCAGAACTGATGCGGTTTCTATTCATTGATCATATGGAGCAAAGAATTTATAGTTATATCCTTGTTACAGTTGTTTGCAATCAGTACTGATTTTATAACTTCTTTATCTAGATTCGGAAACATTTCATTAATTTGTTTTAGATCATCTTCATTTGGTTGAACGGGTTGCTGCTTTTGTGGTGGTAGCTGTTGCTGAGGTGGTGGCACAACTGGAATATTTTGGACTGGCTGAATAGCTCCTCCCATGTGTTGGTGCACTGGTGGCACGGGAGCCGGTTGCGATTGAATGAAAACGGGTAATCCTCGCGCTGATACATTTGGTACCATAACTAAAGGCTGCGTAGCTGGATATACATAGGATGGGGCCGTAACCGTTGTAAAACTAAACACTATATCTATTGTGCCTTCTAGACCTTCACCTTGTTTACCGCTTAGTGGATACCATCCTTCATGCGTTTCACCACGTAATACTGCGTCCGGTATTTTAACTTCAGCCCACGCTATCAATTCGTCCATCGTGAAATTGCACTCGTCATAAATTTCAACGTAAATTGAACTAACGCCGGATGGAAGTTGGCTGTTCACAAAATACAAGCAAAATTTTATATGTTGGTTTTATGATGTTGATTTTATTTTGACTTACCAATGAATAACTCGATTCCATCGTGGCATTTTACCACCGTTCTGATCTGTTTGCGTCTCGTACACATAATGACCAACACGCAGACGTACATATGGATCCATTCTAGTCATTCCATAATTTTTCACAAGTTTTGCTTGAGCCACTGTTATACTAAGCCGTCCAATTGCATTAGAAGTCTAAATAGAAAACGCAAATAAATTTCATAACTAAATTACTCTCCGGTATTTATTCGAAAATACAGATGTCCGAACCACTTTACCATATTATAGGGTGAAATCATTTGTTGCTGTTGGTACAAGGCGAGTGCTGCTTGTCGATCGGCTTGCTCTTGGATATCGCGTGGCGTTGAAAGACGTAAAAAATCGGCCGGCAATGGACCTAGCATAGCCTAAAGCGAATTATTAATGTTTTAGTGACCTCGGTTGTTGGTGTAAATATCAACATACTTTAGAGACACACTGATAAGATATACACAATCAATATGATAACAAATAAAAGTCGCAAACATGGTTGATTCATTTACGTTTTTGCATAAAATGGATAGGTATATCTGATAGCCCTGGCGATGTGGTTCGTAAGTTAAGAAAATCATCTGTATTTCGATTTCGATAGTGACGAACTTAATACTCACTTGACTATTGCGTTCTGCTATATTACTTCGAAAGTAGCTATAGTTGTGGTACACAGGCTGTCTGTAGATTGGGCTCATTGATTGAACCCGCGGAATTATACTCGCAGTTGGTAGAATCCCTCGAGGGATTATACTTTGGGTTGGCAAAATACTCATAACGTTAAGAGAATATTACAGTAAAAAGGTTAATTTAATACTAAAAGTTCCTCCGATCGATCGATATGAACACGATAAGATTTGCTTATCGATAGACAGGCTTAACCGATTAATCGCCTTTCATCAAGGCTTGTCAAAAATTATTACAGTGGGGCATTGCATATGCGCAATGTTTTTGATCGAGAAATTAAGAAAAATGATTTTATGATATAGGTATCCACTACTTAGACCAGAGGTGTCCTGTCTCAGCCAAACAAGATACGGCGATATTATATACCAGTGGCCCTATTCTGGCTTTCCCCGAAATTAGTGACGTTTTCCTAGCAGTCAATTAGTTTATAAAAATCAAGATACAAATTTTCCCTGAAAAAATATTCCCAGGTAGAATATGTATTTGGGAACCGGAAATAAATATTTGGGAATAAAATTTATAACAAAATATTTTCCCCAATTCCCTGGGAAAACCAGAATAGGGCCACAGCTGCTAAACAACATTGAAATAGTAAGCACCCGTACAAAACTATATTAATACCTTGATATTACACCATGAAACCTAACACAGATGCGAACATATATGGCTTCAATTTCAATTAAGCCACAACATATCATCACCGTGCAAATAACGCAGAAATGACTCAACCATTTTGACTACATCGATTAACTTATCCAAACCAGCCAGACAACGCAATAACATTTTCACCACTTACTCGCTTCCATCGTTCAGATTTTGTTTCGGGTACAGCTGCTGTTGCCATTTTGGCTAATAATAAAGCCAATTTTATCTATTCAATTATTACAGATATGAAATAAATAACAAAATTTATTGACGAGTCAAATTTGTAATGCACACAAAAATTGACAATGAATCTGTCAAATAATTTTATATATAATTCACAATAGGGACACTGTAGAGGTGAGAGACACCTATGAAATAAATATTTACACTAAAAGAAATTTTATATTTGGCAACACATTGATTTCATAGCAAATTTAAAGTTTTTTTTTTGTTTGTGACATTGCATCTTGTAGCAGAGTTTATATTAAAAAAAACTTTATTAAATAACTCAGAAACAAGAATAAATTATCTAGAATTCTATCATGGTAATTATGAATAATAAATTTCATATATTTTTACAGCATATTTTATAATATATATTGTATTTGAGTTAGTAAATTGTGCGCCGTCACTATCATAACCTAAAAATTTGTGTATTTTATTATTTCATTCTAGTTTCGGAATCAATACGATAGTGATGTTACTGTTTGGAGCCCTCAGGGACGTCTGCATCAAGTGGAATATGCAATGGAAGCCGTTAAATTAGGGTTAGCAACGGTTGGCCTCAAAAGCAAGACTCATGCACTTTTGGTAGCTTTCAAAAAGGCACCGTCTGAACTCTCCTCGTATCAAAAAAAAATGTTTTCGGTTGATAATCATATTGGAATATCGATCGCTGGTATAACAGCTGATGCACGAATTTTATGTCGATATCTGAGACAAGAGTGTATGGGGCACACTTTCACGTATAATGAACCGTATCCAGTGTCTCGTATTGTATCAAATTTGGGTAATAAAATTCAGATATCCACGCAACGATATGATCGTCGTCCGTACGGTGTGGGTTTGCTGATTGCCGGTTTTGATGATAATGGGCCTCACATCTATCAGGTGGATCCGAGTGCAAATTTCTTCAATTGCAAAGCTATGTCCATTGGGAGCCGATCACAAAGCGCTAAGACATATTTAGAAAAGCAATTGGGTTCATTTCAGGACGCTGATATCGATGGGCTGATTCAACACGGTCTTCGTGCACTTAGTGGTACGCTTGGTGATAAGCCATTTACAAGAGAAAATGTTTCAATAGGATATGTTTCTAAACAGGAAGATTTCAGAATATTAACGTCGGAGGAAAACGAAGTGCACATAAACGCGTTTAAAGCTGCCGGAGTACAGGAAGAAGAACGAGCACTTCGGGAAGAAGGCCATATCGAGGAAGGCGCTGAAGCTTTTGATATACCTGGCCCATCAGGTGCTAGAGGTGAAGATGATGGTGCTGGTACCGCAGACAAATAATTTAAAAAAACAATTCGTTCATATTTGATTATAATTTACTTTTAATTCTCTAATTTTGATAAATGCAAAATAAATACAAATCTGTTGGATTAAGCGGCCGAATTTTGATTTTCCTATTCATTTTGAACAAAATTGGTCGTTTGCTGTTCCTTTGGTGGCATAAGCAATGGCTTTATAAATGAAAATCCAAAATGCAGAGTCAATATTGAACCAATGAATATACCAATTTTTATCTTATTTGGATTCATTTTTGTGGGATAAAAATTATTGGTGCAACGCGCTAGCGGCTCACCCAGTTAAATTATTATTATTATTTATTCATTTATTTATGAGCTGGCGAAACCACCAAATTGCTCTTAAATATTATACAAGATGATATTTCATCCAAATTATTTTTCTCTATTAATTCAATATATTTTTTTTTCAAAATTTTCCACTTTTACGACTCACGATTCGCATTCTAGCACCCAAACGACGAACTTATCGATTCAAGTTCTAGAACACGAATCCAGTTAAATATTTTAAAGCTTACAGCAACTGTCAATTGTCAGTGATGAGGTGGGTGACATGAGTAGAGGACAGGGTGTACTGTTTGCAATTGTAATTCTATTACCCTTTAAACCGCTGTGTAGAATTGAAAAGAATATAGGGTACGCTTATTATTATGTTTCAGTGGTGGGCAAACTTAGTGATGAATTCGGTATAACGATTCCGTGCATGTGTAGCAAAAAAAAATTTATGTTCATTACATATTTCAGTTATTTTAACTACAAAAGTAGGCTTTTTAAAGGTTAAAACAATTGACAAAATCTAAAGTAGGGAATGAAAACTCTACCGGGAAATAAAATAATTACCTAAACGCTATAAATTTATTTTGGTTTAACTAAGATCCGTGAAAATCCAGAAGACACTACAACCTGTCATTTTTAACACACACATTTGTGTGGATTGGACTTAAATGAAAGCAAAAAAAAAAAAAATTATCTAGGAAAAGGGGTTACTACGTCGGAAGGTATTATGTGCCTCAAGTTTTTAACAGACGGAGTGAAATCTCCTCTTCTTCCTTATGAAAAGTGGAAGTTACCTAGAGATTTTTTTTTCTTTTTTTAAAGAAAGTATTAATTGCCCAATGGACTTAATGTCCTTTTAAGGTCAACTAATACCCCCTCCCCTATTCATTCACGCACACACCACATATTCACACAATTAGAGTGCACATTGCAAGCTCCATGATCACTTGCACATTGCAAGCTCTATGTCAACCTGCACTGGCTGACATGGACGGTGGACCGGCGCTGAATTCTGCACTCCAACAGAGGGTCATAGTTGTGTTTATTAACATCACCGATTGTAATCGTTGACGAAAATTTGCTTTGCATCCTGCCTCTGGTGGGATTCGAACCCAATATTTTCCGGTCCAAGTGCCTTAAAACTTCACCACTTGTCCAGTAAAGTAACTATCTTAGACCCCAGTGGTCCTATTCTGGTGTTCCCGGGGAATTGGGAAAATATTTTCCTGTAATAACAAATTGCACAAATTCCCAAATATATATTTCCCGTTCCCAAATGTGTATTCTGGCAGACAGGGAATACTTTTTTTTGGGAATTTTATTTATGTAAATATTTATAAACTAAAATTCGTATTGCGACCTTATTACACGTTTAATTTATTTTTAAATATACATTTATTAGCAAAAATAATATTTCAAAATTCAAAAAGGTACAAATTACAATTCCCCAAAAAAATAATGGGGAAAAATTAACGTCAAAACTACTATAAAATTATTTTTTCCCTATGAAAAAATTACCAAACGCCAGAATACACTTTGAGGAATAAAAAATTCCCAACTCCTAGAAAAACGTCACTAATACAAAATTCCCTATTCCCGGGGAATACCAGAATAGGACCACAGGATGAAAAAAGAAGGGTTTTGGTTGCAAGAAAATGCTTGAGCCGTTGATTAACTGCTTCAGAATGAGTTGATGATGTATAGCCGAAAATGAGACTGGTTCGATGAGAGCAACACCAGACCCTAGATACTGATCAAGTGACAATTTTTTGTGACATTGTTTTAAAAATTCTGCTACAATTTTGTGACACATACTTGTGAGTACTAAATTAATCGCGATTTGCGGTGACTTTTCCAAAATGTCACAAAAAATAAGCTGACAATTTTAATAATATTGTCATTGTTTTTTATCGGATCCGCTCGAAACGCGATATTTCAAAATGCGATATTTCAAAACGAGATATGACAAAACGAGATATGGTACAAAACGCAATATTTCAAAATGCGATATTTCAAAACGCGATATGGTACAAAATGTGATATGGTACAAAACGCGATATTTCGAAACTCGATATTTCAAAACGCGATATGGTACAAAACGCAATATGGTACAAAACGCGATATTTCAAAACGCGATATTTCAAAACGCGATATGGTACAGAATATGCGTTGCGAAGCGGTGGGAGCGCAGCGACCCACCTGATACCGATCCTATATACTATCGTTCATATCGATTTTTAAATTCCTATAAACTGAAATTAATTTTCCCTTCACCCGCCTGATATAACCCGATCCTAAACTCCCGTTTTGTACCATATCCGGTTTTGTACCATATCACGTTTTGAAATATCGCGTTTTGAAATATCGCGTTTTGTACCATATCGCGTTTTGAAATATCGCATTTTGAAATATCGCGTTTTGAAATATCGCGTTTTGAAATATCGCGTTTTGTACCATATTGCGTTTTGTACCATATCGCGTTTTAAAATATCGAGTTTCGAAATATCGCGTTTTGTACCATATCGCGTTTTGTACCATATCGCGTTTTGAAATATCGCGTTTTGATAATTCTTGTTTTAAAGTATCGCGTTTCAAATGGGACCCGTTTTTTATTATCGTGACTTATAAGTTTTAATACAAAATATGTGTGAGTCTTTATAACTTAAAAATGCAGCTACTGTAAACTGCCGTAAATATCATATATCATTTTATTCGAATCGTAAATTTTCAATGACTTCAATTTGTACCAATAAGCAAATGTCACGATAAATTGTCATTTTGTTTGAATCTACCCGCAGGAGGAAATGGTACCGATAAAAATAGGCAGTGTACTGGGAATTTAGATAATATTTACTGCGATGAATCCGTTGTTATGTTCGAAGGTGAACCTATATAACCTATGCCTATGATTCTCATATTCATTCTAATAATAATAAAATCACTTAAGTCGGAATTGTGGAAAAAAATTCTTAGTGCCCAGGGGTATTGATGCTCAAAAGAATTTTCAGTTAAACCGGACAACTAATATCGGAATCGGATCGGCGGTCAATCAAAGGGTCTGGACAAACTTCACCACCCCGTGCCACCTTTGGCCCGGTCGAGTACATAATATCATCTGTAATCAAGTTGGCATTTACACACAGAAACAAGATGTACAATTTAATTAGTTATAATATTTTCATGCTGCGTGTAGTATAATCCTTCTATTTGTTATGTATACATATTCAATTTGGTTTATATTCTATATTATCCTTATATGATATTGACAATTTGTATTATATATTTTACTTGTCAGTATTTATATTATGTACAATGTATATCGGTATAAAAAATTAACTTTACATTTTTGAAAAGAATAATTATCTATCAGTCGAGCTCTAAGGCTTACCGACTTATTTCAGACTTATTGACTTATTTGACGCCATCTTGAATAAGTCAGTCAATTTGTTCCAATTCATTGTACCGACTTATTTGTGATGTAATAACAAAAAAACAAAACGCAATTTCTATTATATGGAAGAAAAAATTTTCTTGACATATTGGTCGTTGCTACTAGATTTGAAAAAATAAACTGCATGTATTACATCATAAAGCAAAATATACATAAGAGGACTCATGTAGAGATTCCGAGGTTAATCTATTTTGCTTTTGGCAATCTGTATAAGCCTAACAAGAACAATGACCTATAAAATAACTCTGCCGATATGTTTATAAGATATGTAAATATGGATAGAAAAAAAAATATAGAAAAAAAAATTGTGTATATAAATCTATTAAAACTATAAAATAAGATTAACCTCGGAAAAATTGGCTTATAAAATTTGCACTACTTGATTTCTCTTATATATTTATTGCTCGATGGTTACATTTAGTCAAGACACATTTTTGGAGACATTTCTGTGTAGACATACTTATTCAAATAAGTCTCCCCGCTACGTGACTTATTTGAATAAGTCGGTCTCCACAAATAACTCGGTAATTGAAAAAGGGCCTAAGCTAAAAATTCTCGTGACGTCTGTCTAAACTATCCAAGAAAAGGGGGACAAATTAGCATTTTTTAGGACAAATTTCACTGTACTGCTCAAAATAGTGAAGTTAGGCTGTTTTGCAAATACCGACTTATTTGTGGACACCGACTTATTCAAATAAATCACCTTGTGAGGAGACTTATTTGAATAAGTACGTATACACAGAAATGTCTCCAAAATTGTGTCCTGGCTAAATGTAATCATCGAGGAATTGTAGATATATATATATAATATAGATAGATATATATATATAAGAGATAGATATATATATATATATAAGAGATAGATATATATGTAGATATATATATATATATATATATATAAGAGAACATAAAGCAAAATACATATAAGATGACTCATGTAGACTTTCCGAGGTTAATCTATCTTACTTTTGGCAACCTGTATAAGCCTAACAAGAACAATAAACTATAAAATAACTATGCCAATATGTTTTTACGATACGTATATATGGATTAAATATAGAAAAAATTTAAATTTGTGCATATAATTATATAAAATCTATAAAAATAAGATTAACCTCGGAAAAACCTGCTTATAAAATTTGCACTACTTGATTTCTCTTATATATTTATTGCTCGATGAAGAGAATCAAGTAGTGCAAATTTTATAAGCCAATTTTTCCGAGGTTAATCTTATTTTATAGTTTTAATATACATACATATTTATATACACAAAGTTAATTTTTTTTCTATATTTATTCCATAAATACGTATCTCATAAACATATCGGCAGTTATTTTATAGTTCATTGTTTTTGTTAGGCTTATACAGATTGTCAATAGTAAAATAGATTAACCTCGGAATGTCTACATGAGTCCTCTTATGCATATATTTTGCTCTATGATGTAGGTTAGGTTTCAGTGGTTGACACTTAGGCCATTTTTGGCCCATTGTGATACCACTCATTCACGCCACATCATTAACCCATTCACCCATTCACCTACTCACACAACTACAGTATACCACCTGCACATTGCAAGCTCCATGTCAACCTGTACATTGACATGGACAGTGGGTCGGCGTTGAATTCTGCACTCCATCAGAGGGTCTTAGTTGTGTTTATTAACATAACCGATTGTAATCGATGATGAAAATTCGATTTGCATCTAGCCTCTGATGGGATTCGAACCTACTGGGTTCCTCGCGGTCCAAGTGCCGAAGCTTTAACCACTTCACCACTTGCCCGGTTCTATGATGTAATACTTGCAGTTTTTATTTTTAAATCTAGTGACAACGACCAAGATGCCAAGAATTTTTTCTTCAATATAAAAGAAATTCTGCTTTTTTTTTGTTATTGCGTCACAAATAAGTCAGTACAATGGATTATAATGACTTGACCGACTTATTTAAGATTGCACCAAATCAACCAATAAGTGTGCAATAAGTCGGTGTTTGGAAAAAAAAATCATAAAACCATTTAAATGTGTTAGTAAATATAATATACTAAATTCGGATAAACCGATTAAACCATTGATTGATTCGTTTTTACGTACTAATTTGATAATATCTAATATTCTGGGCTGTTCGCACTACCACAAGGAATACAGATGGACGATTTATCGTCCGCCTACAAAGCACCGCTAAATCTTCTTGGGAAATCGTATTTAAAGTGTTTTCAGCGATTGATGGCCATAGAGAGAAATAGGCACGAGATCCGACATTCTAAGAGTTATAACGTGGTATTATGCAAGAATTCATAATCTTAGGACACTTGAAGGAAGCATAGTTACGATGAACGAGCCAAATATCTGCTTCTTACGTACGAAACAGAGTTCACTGCAGACATCGAGAAGATGCTTTGGCAGGTGCTTGTCATGTCAGAATATCAGAAATACCAGATGATTTTATGAAGAAATAATGCATCTGATCAAATGAAATCATATAAGTTAAAAACCGTGAGTTTTGCAATGGGCCCATTGTTATTTTTAGCAACAAGATAAGCAAATCCAAGATGATATTTATGTAGACGATCTCATGACGGGTGCGGACTCTGTTGAGGAGGCGATAATTCTGAGGTCCAAAATCACGGAAATTTTATTGGAATCTGGGTTTCTCGGTCTTCAGTGGAATCAACTCGACGACAGCTTTTATTATAAAGTGAATTTGGAGGGAGAGCCGATTGTAACTAAACGTGGTTTTCGATCCAATGGAGTGGCTGGCTCCAGCAGTCTCTCTCTTTCTCTCTCTCTGGCTTTCACATCTCATGAAGGGACCTCGCTGCTCCAGCAGTCATTCGAATTAAAATACTATTCCAAAGCCTATAGATTCAAAAGTTGGGCTGGTATCAATTGCCAAGTGGTGTGGAGGCGGATTGGATGTTACTACGCAATAAACTGCCACATTTACAAATTGTAGGAAACAGTTGTACATCCCTGGATTACGACCATTTAGGAAGTATCTTTTATTGTATTGAATATGTATTGTATTGAATATTGTAATAAAATATGTAATATAAATTTATTACCCTTTAATAATAAAATTGTAAATTGGCTAAAAAATGCAAGCAAAGCCAGTCTGTTGTGTACCTCGAAGTAATAACTTTAATACAATAAAAATTGTGAAATAATTATAAAAATTGTGAAGTTTGATTAAAATAATAAAGTCCAGATAACCAGATGAACCTAGAAACCCAGCCTTGACCGTGAGGCACGCAACAGTGGTGGCAGCGGCGAGATAGTTTTTTTAAACAGTTTTTCTAAAAAAAAAAAATCTGTTACATTCATTTCGTGATACGATTCATTCGTGAAAAAAAAAAAATTTTTAAAGTGATTAAATAAAACGATTAAAAATCACATTCAATCATGAAGTGATGAAAGTGTTAATTGCGGAAATCAAAATCATAAGGTATTAGATAGTGCGTGCACAAAAACAATTCTTTTTGCTAAAAACATGTGAACAAAAGTACCGTGTGCATTAAACCTAACAAAAGTTCCGTGATAAATTAAACCGTAGTTAAGATACGTACGGTCGTACAAAAACAATAATCTCCATAATACGTTAAAATCATAAAATCTAATAATAAAATTCTGTGATTATGAACTGAATTAGCTAGAACAAAATAAAAATTATAATAATGAATAATGTGCAATATTACTCGTATGTATGCATAAGAGATACCGTTGAGGTTCGAACTGTGCTAAAACTCGTTAAAATCTTTAAAGCATAATAAAATAAAATTGTTCTTAAAAAATAAATAAATAATTGGTGCTGAATGAATAGTAACGAATTTAAACAAATCTAAGCCAATAAATCTTCTGCTAAGACCTTAAAGCAAAATTTAACGTTACTGATCAAAATTAAGGCGAAATGTGCAGAAACGTTCTACGATGACGTCAAGGTCGCAACATTCAAACGGATTAATTTATACAATGCATGGATTACGGATTACACCTACTAACTACAAGGATGAGATTCAACGTTAACCATGGCTTAAACTGGTAAATTAATTTTCATAAAATTTCGAAATATTTATAGATCTAAATGAAAAAAAATATTATTTAAACTAATTTCTTAATCCTAATTAATTTTATAAATGTTAAAAAAAAAAAAAAGATAAAACCTTTAAATAAGTAATTGAAATTTAAAATTAGAAAATTGATAAAATTATTAAAATTAAATTTATTGAATTAAATACATTTTCATAATTAGTACATACTCGTACGATTATATATTATGCTCGTACTTATGAAAACCCTGTAGACTAAGATAATAATTTTTACACTTAGACAATAAGTTTTTTTTTTCTTTCAAAATTACGTAACGTAATAAAATTCATAATTCCTTCTTTGAAAAAAATTAACATTATAATAGATACTTATATTATATTTTTATACCTACATTAAATTACAATTTAACAATATTTTACATACTCGTAAAATATGTACATACATATATCCATATACATATTTCACATCATTTAATCAAATTAATGCTTAAATAATATAATTCACGTACGTTATTTGGTAAACAAAACAAAAAAAAAAAAATTGTTGATTGATATGTCAGGAAGCGAATCACCACAAGAAGATACTGATGATTCAACAAGTTTTTTAGAATTACGTAATGTTCAGATAGAGGTTTCGCGACCCAAACCTGCCAAATCTAATCCGTTAAAATTACAAACACCTAATCCTAATCAATCCCTTGAAATTCACATAAAAACTGAACCGAGTTCAGACGACGAAGTTTTAGATCTTAATACAATAAGTCCAACTGAAACAGTTAATAATCTAGAAATAATGACTTCATCCTTAGATCCAAAGTATGTACTCAGGTTAGTACCTAGTTTTTCTGGAAATTCTAATGAACTGCATAAATTTATTTCTTCGTGCGAATTTATTCATAAAACCCTTCCTCAACAAGATCATGGCCAATTTTTAGAATTAATTAGACTTAAGCTTGATGGAAAAGCTTATCATTTAATGAAGTACAAAACACTTGATACATGGTCAAATTTTAAAAAACTTCTCGAAAACGAGTTTTCTGACACCAGATCTATTGGGCATCTTCAGATGGAGCTTTCCTCTAATCGGCAAATGAAAAATGAAAGTGTCAAAACCTATGCGAATCGTGTCGAATCCTTACTTCATGACTTAAATGAAGCTTGTATTGCTACTGTAGGGACTAATGAAGCCGAAACCATAAAAAAACTTAATGCCAACATAGCTTTGAAATCATTCCAAGAAGGCCTTGATGGTTCTATTAAGTTAATAGTTAAAGCATGTCGTTTTACAAAAATTTCTGAAGCGATTAATAGAGCAGTGGAAGAAGAGGCTACTCTCAACCAAACATTCAAATTTCCCAATGATAGATTTGATAACCGAAAAAAATCAGAATTTTGTAAAATTTGCAGAAGATCTGGCCACTCAATAGAAAAATGTTTTAGAAATGTTGCTATCAGCCCAAATCATAACAATGCATCAACATCAACCTTAAACGTTAGGTCCATTAATTCAGTTTCATCTATTCCTTGTGCTTATTGCAAAAAATACGGTCATCACATTAAAGAATGTTTCCTTAAAAAGCGAAGTGACGAAATGAAAGATCGTTCAAATTCTCTATCATCATCAAGTGCAATTAAATCGGGAAACGCTGTAGGATTTTCGAGCCTAGAAAGGGGCACTCCTTCGAAAGTCCGAGATCTAACGAGTGCCTCCAGATCAAATATCAATCAGCAATAAATGAAACACAAACTGCAAATCCTTCATTAACCTCTTCCGAAAATAAACTTTCGACAGTAGAATTGAACAAAATCACTAATCATTCTAATACTTTTAATAAATATATTCATTTAAATCTCGACATTTGCAAGTTCAAAAATGTTCCTTTTATGGTAGATACTGGAGCTGAAATATGTCTCATAAAGAAGTCAGTCCTGTACGAAGATACAACAGTCTATAAGGAATCTAAATGCAAATTGAAGGGTATATCAAACGAAACGCATGAAACTCTTGCTGAATGCGATGCGATAATCAAATTACCTAATGACAGTGAAATAAAAATGAATTTCCAAATCGTAGATGATACGTTTCCAATTAGCGCTTGCGGTATAATTGGACAAAACTTCCTAAATCATTACAAATGCAACATAAATTTCCAAAATCTAAGAGTCGAAATTCCTATTAATCGTGAATTAGTACCTTTACCTTTATCTTCTGATATGGAAGTTGAGGTTTTACAAATTATAGAAATTTTTCCTCGGTGTGAACAACACATTTCAATCCCAATTAACCTCCCTAATGAATTTGAATTTGTTTGCCCTGCACAAGAGCCAGCTTCGTGTATATTTATAGCAAGTTCAATTCACAAGGTTCATAATAACTATATCACTCTACCTATCTTGAACCTATCAGATGATATTTTTAGAACCGAACGACTTAAATTTAAAATAGAAACAATCAATAATTATGAAGATTATGATTTTACAATTGAACATAGGCCTGGCAGACTTATACAAAACGCGGATTCTCTAAGTCGAATAAAATTGCCTACTGAGCCAACATCATCCATTAATAATTGTAATATTATTACCCGATCGATGTCATCAAAACCTAATTCTGATAATTACAATATCGATACGTTAAATTTACTTTCAAGCAAACGAGAGTCAAATGATCAGCGTGAATTTGAAAGTGAAGATACTTCTCCGGAAATTACATTTGAAAACAAAAATAATGATACCTTAATAAACCAGGAAAATAGTAAAATTAAATATATAACAGATGATTCTTTAGTTAATCAACTGATTAACGAATTTCATACATCACCTCTCGGTGGACACCAAGGTGTGTATCGCACTTTTATTCGAATGCGGCAATATTATAATTTCGCCAATATGCACTCGAAAATAAAAAAATTTATATTAAATTGCAAACTTTGCCAAATTAATAAGCATAGCAGACCTACTAAAGAAGCTCTAAAAATAACAACAACGTCCTCCAAATCCTTCCAAAAAATTTTCCTAGACATTGTTGGTCCTATGTCATCTTCATATAAAAATAATAAATATATACTTACTCTTGAAGATGACCTTACAAAATACTCCCTTGCCTTTCCTATCCCTTCACAAGACGCAAATATTGTAGCTCAGACATTTGTTGAACAATTCATATGTGTGTATGGTATACCTGATGAGATCTTAACTGATCAGGGTACCAATTTCATGAGTAAATTGTTCACACAAGTTTGCAAGTTGCTGAAAATAAAAAAAATTGCTACAACAGCTTACCACCCTCAGAGTAATGGTGCTCTAGAAAGATTTCACAGAACTCTTGGTGAGTACTTGCGTAACTTTTCTCAAACTGATGTTTTGAATTGGGACTTGTGGTTACCTTACTTTACATTTTCGTATAACACTACACCACACAGTTCAACTGGATTTATGCCCTATGAGCTAATATTCGGATTTAAACCCAATATTCCTTCGTCAATTTCCAAAGAACCTGATCCTGTTTATACTTTTGATGATTATTATCATGACCTTAAATATCGTCTGCAAACTTCCTTTACAACTGCAAAACAGAACTTAGTAGAAAAGAAGTTAAAAGCTAAATCCTATTATGATCATACTATTAACCCTGTTCAATTTCAAAAGGGAAATTACGTATTACTAAAAAACGAGAGCATCCAAAGTAAATTATCTCCTCTGTGGCTTGGTCCTTTCGAGATAGACGAAATAATATCTCCAGAAAATTCCTCCATTAAAATTGGAAAATCATCGAAGGTAGTTCATAACAACAGATTAAAAATTTTCCGAAACGAGTAAAACATTTATATTAATTATTTAAGGATTGAATAAAATAATTGATTGAATTATGTATATATGCATAAATGTAATCTTTCATGAAATTTTGTATATATAAAAAAAATAATAATAATAATAAATTTGTAATAATGTATAAGTAAATAATATGAATCTAAGCAAAAATGTACAAATCTTTAAATGAAGTATATCAAAGAAATGATATGCATTCGAATTTATTTATTATTAAATTTTAGAAAAATGCATAGCTAATTATTATTAACTATTATTATCATAGTTATGCATTTGTAAGTCTATCAAAAGATTTTCCTTAGGATAACTTTTGATTTAAGCAGGGAGTTGTAGGAAACAGTTGTACATCCCTGGATTACGACCATTTAGGAAGTATCTTTTATTGTATTGAATATGTATTGTATTGAATATTGTAATAAAATATGTAATATAAATTTATTACCCTTTAATAATAAAATTGTAAATTGGCTAAAAAATGCAAGCAAAGCCAGTCTGTTGTGTACCTCGAAGTAATAACTTTAATACAATAAAAATTGTGAAATAATTATAAAAATTGTGAAGTTTGATTAAAATAATAAAGTCCAGATAACCAGATGAACCTAGAAACCCAGCCTTGACCGTGAGGCACGCAACAAAATGGTCAAAACTCCATGCTGGCTGCCACCCAGTCAAGAGAAAACAGTTGAGCTCCATGGTTTCGCAGACGCATCCGAGAAGGCGTACGCTGCAGCAGTGTATTGCAGGTGTATTACTTCTAATAACACTATAAAAGTTTGTTTATTTCCAGCTAAAACCAAAGTAGCATTGCTTAGTAAACTCATAATTCCGCGTTTAGAGTTATGGCGGTGATACATGTACAGATTTAACCAATCAGCGCGCATAATTTTTATGCATTAATGGCAAAATCAGTACATGTATCACCGGCTTTATGTGCCGCAGTTTTACTAACGAGACTGATCAATTCAATAGGCCTTGGAATTAAACATCATTGTTCAGTCCAGTTTTGGATTGGCTTTCCGTCACGCTGGCCTACCTTTGTAGCAAACCGGACAGCGATAAGTGGCGTCACGTTTCTTCTCAAGCTGTTTACGCATTCGTCTATGTATAATTTTGGTATAATTTGGTATATATATGCTATAATCGCAAAACAAATTTAAATTTAAGAAAAATGTGTCAATTGACATAGCAAAATAAATGTAGTAACCATATTTCGCCTCGCAATTAGTAAATTTGCAATTAAGAGCATATTTTTGGTTGCCCTAGTCATAACCCATAAATTTACGTTTACACAACTCAAGGTTCTAATAAAAACACAGGGTGTGTTCTAACTGGAACTAAATCGAACATTTCTAATAAATTCTAGATAGGTACATAGGAGTGCCACGTAAATTAATCATCAAGAAAATTGTGGAATTAAAGCGGAAAAGTGGATTTAAAGGCAGAATTGACGCGTATCGAAAAAATTACTGCTGATCGTGCTTTTAAGGATTTAGCAGTCGAGGAATTGTAAGTGCATCTTGAATTATTGAGGAAAGCACGTCGAATTTAAGGAATATGATGGGCAAATAGATGACACCTAGATGACACTAACGGAAATCGACGGAAATTTTTGCCTCGCTATATCAATATAAAGGGAATTATTCGAAAGGCGGTTTCCGATCAAAATCGAATGCTACAAGCAGTGCATTCGCAAATGAATGCAACAATGACATCACTTTCCAACTATCAGAAAGAAATATTGGAAACTATGAAAGACAGAAGCTTCAACGCAACACTCAAGGAGGAAAACATCAAACTTCCGCTATTACAAATTCCTTCATTCGATGGAAATAACTATGACGAGTTTCATACTTTTAAACACCTATACGATACGGCGGTTCACAACAATCCATCCATAACGGACATCCACAAATTTCAGTAATTGAAGGTACTCCTGACTGGAAAAGCAAGCAAAATAATCATACACATTCCGCTAACTCCCGAAAATTATGAGGAAGCATACCAAAAACTATGTAAGCGAATTGACAAGCCAGATCCCATGTGGATTCCTTCGGCTGCTAATGGTTCAGCTGCTGGTATTAGAAACGTGCGTGATACGTCGGAAGAGGTCATTCGCGGACTTAATGTATTAGGGAAAAAGGCCCAAACGAGAGATCATTGGCTAACACATATTTTATTGTCAAAGTTGGATGAATTGCACATGAAGACTGCAAATATCAGCGAATAGTGTGGCGTGATTATCCTCACCTGCCGCTAAAGCACTTTAACCTTTAACAGCAACATTCGGTACAGCCTCGGCTCCATTCCATGCCACAAGAGCTGTTCATCAACTTGGATTAGAGAACAGAGCGAGTTTAGCCAAGGCATCCAATGCCCTGATGAATGATCTATCCGTAGATGATCTCCTGACTAGCAGTAACACCATACAAGATGCGCAAAGTCTAGCTAACAATCTCATCAATATTCTCAATACTGGAGGATTTTCGCTTCACAAATGTGCATCTAATACACTACAGTTCGTAGAATCTATACCTAGCTAACAAGACAACGAAATTTTGGTTGAGTTGTATGAGGAACCCGATCACAAGGTCTTGGGACTGCATTGGGATACACACAACGACTTTCCGGCTCAAAGTTAATATGCCAGAACCTCCTAAAAGTTTCACAAAACGTCGGCTCCTGTCAGGTGCTTTCCGCCTTTTCGACCCATCCCAATGGGTCCGGTTTTCACCAGTAACGATAACTGCAAAACACTTTTCCAGCAGCTCTGGGTAAATGAAAAGAAATACACGACACATTAATGGCCATTGAAGATATTCGGATACCGCGATTCCTTAATACTGATACAAATATGGAAATGCATGGATTTTCTGATGCGAGTAAGATAGCATATTCGGCAGTAGTGTGTAACGACATAACGAGTTGTGTTATGTTGTTGTGTCAACTTATGTCAATTAAGTATAACGCACAATCAATATTGTATCGGATTGTAGTGAGTAGCGAGAATAAGAAAATGAAATACATTATTCAGCCTAAACACGTTGTTTGATATAAACCCACATTACATAGTGTACAGCCGCGACACAGGTTGGCAGTACCTCGCGTATAACTCTCTGGAGCTCATCTTCTATCTAAACTAATTAAAGTTGTCACTTCATCAAGGCACTTCAGCGTGAAAAATGCAGCATTTTTGCGTGGACGGACTCCGAAATGGTTCTTCACTGGCTGACCAAACTTCCTTGTCATCTGCCAGTCTTTGTCGGTAATAGAACCGCTCAAATCGAACCAAGGGAATTCTTTCAACTGAACTCATCAATCATAAACTATGGTGGCATGGTCCGCCTTGGCCGCTACAAACAAGAGAGACCTGGCCACAAACAACAACTAAACCATTTGTAGAGGTTATCGATCCACCTGAATTAATCAAATGTCACGCAATACAGGTATATCAGTGTTTATTTGACGAATTGACTGTCAACTGTTGCAAAAAAGGGGATAAATCACCAGAAAACGGGCAACTACACTCAACTCTCGCAGGTATCAGGCTAACTTCTGAAAAACTACATAAAGCTGAGGAGTATCTCTGCAAATGGGCACAGCATGACGAATTCCAGGAAGAAATTCGTACTCTGTCTGATAGGAAGCAAGTTTCCAAAGGAAACTTGTCATCACTAGCTCCATTTCTGGATGACAATGGCGTTCTACGAGTAGGGTGGTTGACTAAACGAGGCGGCTTGCTCATATTCGCAAAGGCATCCAATCATTTTGCCACCATCTCATGTCCTGTGTGCCATAATTCTAATCTATCTGCACAAACACTATCTTCATCCCAGGCCTTCCATATTATCCCATCTCTCAAAACTCTCCTACTGGTACTAAAAATCACTAATATTGTTTTTATATGTCGTATTAAGGCGCCAACCATCAGTTCCAATGATGGGCAATCTTTCAGCGGAAAGAACATCATCGTCTCGGGCATTCAACCGTACCGGAGTTGACTTTGCCGGTCCAATCCAGTAACCAAGAAAGGACGTGGATCAAGATACGTCAAGGGCTACGTATCTATTTTCGTCTGCATGGCAGTTAAAGCAGTTCATTTGGAGCTGGTGAGCGACCTATCCAGCGAGGCATTTCTCGGAGCGTTCAAACGATTCGTAAGTAGAGGAGGTGTGCCCGCCGTCATGTACTCTGACAATGGTACTAACTTCGTGGGGGCCAAAAAAAAATTATCCGAGATGCAGCAACAATTGTTCCGCACTAAAACAAACGACGATATCCTGGTCTTCAGTACAGAATACAAGATCGAATGGAAATTCAATCCACCATCAAGACCATGGTTTGGTGGCCTGTGGGAAAGTGCTGTAAAATCTATGAAACACCATTTAATTCGGGCAACTGGCAATTATTTGGATTGTCCTGGATAATAGGTTGTTTGGATTGTCCTGATAATAGGTTGTCCAGATGGCAAGATGTCAAGAAGCGATTAGATGGTTTTGGCCTCGTTTCAGGAAAGAGTACTTACATAGTCTGCAACAACGCCGAAAGGGGAAAACCCAAAATCAAGCAAACTTGCAGATCAATGTCGTCGTCTAGTTCAAGGACAAAGCAACACCGCCACTTAGTTGGCCATTGGGACGTATCCTAGACGTACACCCAGGCGAAGACGAAATTGTTCGCGTTGTCACACTTAAAACCGCACGAAGTACGCTGAAATGGTCAGTAGGAAAATTGATCAAGACAACGACATCGCAGCCCACTCAAATAAATTGAGGTAACTATCCTTCCCACATTCCTATCCCAAAAACAAAAGCTAACCTCGAGTAAAGCCCGAGTACATTGCCTACACCAACTTAACAAACTCCTTAAAACAAGTTACCAAACAAATCCTAAATATTAAATGTCAAGCAATACATTCCTTGCACAGGTGGCCGGCATGTTTACGCATTCGTATATGTATAATTTTGGTATAATTTTTAGTACTTGAAAAAAAAAATAGCTAATCCTGCCATTTGTGCTTCGAGAGGGATGTCAACACATGAACTAGCTAGCTTCTCAATGTGATGGAATGGACTAGGGTAGTTGTAAAAGAAAATAAATTATTCGCCAATACACCTTAGCACAAATCTATATATATTGAATTGGTGGAAGATTTGACAACTGACACATTTTCGGGAGCGTATATACACTACAAAGCCGATCAAAATGGTACAACAATCGATCTGAGATAAAACAAGAAGACGTCGTACTGCTAAAACATGAAAATTACCGCCAACGCACTGGACACTTGGTAATATTGAAGAGACTCATCCTGGTTCCGATAATTAAGTATGCATCGTCTTACCACCGTTAAAACCAAATCTGGATATTAAAAAAGGCCAATACACAAGTTATGCCTTCTTTCGTCTAATTGAATCGGGATGGTTCAAAATGTATTAAATATTTTAGTTTGTTCGTAAATGAAAAATGAAGTTCTTCTCAAGTGCTTCTCGTCTTCCTTAATATTTATCTCAGTTTTCCGCTTTAAAAGTAAATCCTATCAATAGTCCTATGTATTTGCAAAAGAAAGATTAAAATATTTAATTCCTGGAAACAAATTTATGTCCTGTCATATGATTTCAATACAGAGGTCGCAGAAATCAAAACTATCGGAAACTATCGATGAATCGATAATTCAACTTCAAACTTTGGTCTGTCGCTTATTTTTTCGAAATTGTGCTAAAGCATTACAAGAAATATCAATTTTTCTGTTTATTTCGTCGTCCGACACAATGACATAATAAATACATTTATGTCAGTATAGTATTACATAAAAACTTAGGTTCAATCTTTTCAAATGTGTGGTAAGAATGAAGCTCCCGATCTTCAAGTGGCTTTTTGACATCTCACCAAGTATTTGAGTAGTGAGTTAATACGTTCGCGGAAATGACTGCTATAGCAGTCATACAAATTTTCCGTTTTTCAACACGTTTGCGCATAGAACATTCATTTTTTAAGGAATAATTTGACATATTTTTCAATTCTCACAACACATCCCTTTCCGCGACGAAATATCATTGCAATTACGAAAGTTATCAAATGTGTTCCTGAGTAGCACTAACATTTAGAAAGTGTGCGTCAATGTGTTAAAAAAATATTTTAAGTACACATATTTTATTTTTATTTTTTCAATGCGATGCCGAATAAATGTTTTGTTTTCGCAGAAACACAGAATTAGAAATTACATTAAAACTAAAATTAAATAAATTTAATTTTATTTAAAGCATATTGGATTAATAAAGCATAGAAAAGTCATCCAAAAAAATTAAATGGCGCAACACAAACACACGTACCACTACTATATACTTGCGGTTATTTCGTCAACTTGTCGAATTTTGGAAAAAATCGACCCCTAGATGTCAAATTTTTGCACATTTTGTTTGTTTCAATTTTTTGTTTTGTGTTGTGATTTCGAAAGAGTCTTTTATGTTATATCATATATTAAATAGGTTATATATAGGACAGACGCGTTCTTTTTTTCCTTATCTTATTTCATTTCCGTAATTAGATTTTCCGGCACAGGTGTCACTTTGACGTAAGCTAAACAGTTAAATTTAATTTTACTTTTTTACCAGCTGTGTTGATTTTCGAGTTTTTTTTTGAACTTGTACTAAAACAGCTAACTTCACTCTTGTCTTATAGAAAAAAAATTGGAACACGATTTTACAAGGCAATGTCCTATATATTGATACTATTTAATATTTGGTACAATTTTTGCTCGGTGTACACTACCCGGGGTAAGCCTACTGCTGGCTCGGGTTTAATTAAAAAATAGACCCAATATTCTACACGTGTAGAATATTAATTAAATACGGCACAACACGAGTATCGTTTAAAATCACCAAACAACGTGGTTTCTTAACACACGCATTGATAATTTTACGTGCAAAATTTGGACATAGTGATTTTTCGTTAGAGCTTAGATTAATTCCAAGGTATCAGTTTTCAACATAAATAGTAACACTTTTATATCATATCATTATAGTTATGCAGTTTTATGTAACACATCATAATATTATGCGAATTATTCATTCCGGCATAATAAAAAACTCAGTTCCAATGCGATAAAATAGACAAGAGGAACTTAAATAACAGCATAACAGCGCGATAACGCAGCAAATATATGTTACAAATTCCAAGATGATGACAAATGACAATCATAAATGTATTTGTACACACATTTCTTGCAAGACGTCGTAGTCAAATGGTCTCCGTTCGGTAAACTGTATAACAACAACAACAACAACAACCAGTAGTTTTCCGTACTTATCATTATGCATCCGTTATTGGTCTTATCGCAAAACCATTTGTGTGGTTTTTGTTCTGTACGTTGTGTTGTTGTGTACTTCAAGAATAAGACGGACACCGCACCGGGGCGAATAAGTGCACATACATTTATATCATGTTGTTATTTTCCCAGGGATCGGAGATGTATATTGGCTGCGATTACAGTAATGCGAAGGTGATATTAAGTTATAAATAGTTTATTACACAAAAAAAAAAACAAAACTCGATTTAATACAAAAAATTTCAACTCTCTTCTAATTCTATATCACATGATGTTTTGATTGGTCCCCCAATGAAATACGGCGACGACAGGAAGGCTTCCTGCTCATGCGTCTTAAATGTTTTCGTCCGATTGTATTTTCGGTAGATCATGGTTAGTATAATTAGCACACATAGCACGGTCACACCGATCACTATCAATATGTAATTGTAGTGGGCCTTAAGTAGACGCGGGAAATCGTTCTCCTTCATGTTTTCCTTTTCTTTGGTGCAATCACCTTGAAAGCATTCAGCTTCATTCACCCCGTGTAATGGTTCTTCGAGTATTTTATCCGATTTTTGAATAAAATCAGTTGTTGATGGTGTAGATGATGATGTAGATTGCGAAAAGGAGGGGGTTGTTCTAGGTTCTGGAGTTGTAGTAGGCGAAGTTGTTAGTTTGGTTGTTGATGATGAGGTCGTCCTCTCGACCAATATGCATTCGAAATTTGAATATGGACTTAAAATATAGCCATCCTTGCATTCACAAATATCCGGTGCGCTGCATTTACCCTGTATACAACCCTTAAATTGGTTATTACATAACGGAAAGCAAATGCTGGAGACTGCATCTTTTTTGTTGTATCCATCATAGCAAATACACTGACCATATGTGCAATTACTATTAATACACTCGTCTTTGCATACCCGAGCTTCAGTGGACGGAGCCTTTTCACAAGTATTTGTTTCAGTATTAAGTTCCTCACTGTCCGGGCACGGGCATCCTACTGGCAATGGACATGCTTCACCTTCGAGACACGTGTAATTACAATCAACACACACATGATATGCAAAAGCGTGCTGCAAATATCCAGGAAGACATTCGCATTCATTGCCGGCTGTACATTGGCCATTTATACATGGTGGGTCACATATTCGGTTGCATACATGTTTTAAATGTATATCTGGTGCGAATCCTTTGTTGCATGTACACTCGTTCACACCAGAACAGAATCCATTCAAACATGGATCCGTACAGATTGGTTCACATTGATGGGTAGCATTTAATTGGTATCCAGAACTGCACTCACAAACGTCAGGCGCAACACACTGTCCACCATCCCCACATGCCGTGTTACAAATAGGCATACAAATCATTTCAATTTCAGAATCAATAAGTACCGCCTGACGTTCATACTTGTCGTTACAGACACATTCATTAGGTGCATAACATTTGCCATTTGCGCAGTTTTCGCAAATCGGGTCACATTGCCCGGTTGCATTAAATCGATAGTCTACGTCACATTCACAAACATCGGGCATAATGCATGGGCCACGATCGCCACATGGAACTTGACATATTGGTTCGCAAATCATTTCGGTATTTTGCCCGTTGCTTATCATTTTACGCTTAAACTTTTCATTGCAGACACATTCATCTGGTTTGATGCATACACCATTGTTACAACTATTGCAAATGGGTTCACATTGTTGGGTCGCATTTAACCGGTAGCCAGCGCTACAATCACAAACGTCAGGCTCAATGCAGTTTCCGCCATCTCCACATGCTAGACGACAAATAGGTGAGCACATCATTTCTGTTTTATGGCCGATTTTGCGTTCATACTTGTCATCGCAAACACATTCACCTTTGATGCAAGTGCCATAATCACAGTTGAAGCAGACGGGTTCACATTGATTTGTGGCATTTAAACGGTAGTCGGCACTACAATCGCATACATCTGGAGATATACAATGCCCTCCTTCTCCGCATGGTGCTTGGCAAATAGGTTCACATGTTGTCTCCTGCCTGACCCCTACCATTATCTCTGTCCGTTCATATTTATCGTTACAAACACATTCACCTGGCACTATACATGTGCCATGTTCACAGTTTGTGCAAATCGGTTCACATTTTTGTGTTGCATTTATTCGATAACCTAAGCCGCATTCACAAACATCAGGCTCAAAGCAGCGGCCACGTTCGCCACATGGTTCCCGGCACACGGGTTCGCATCTCATTTCGATCTTACGTCCGATAATTTCCATTTTGGTCACATAGTTTTGGTTACACACACAATCACCTGGTTTAATGCATACGCCATTTTCGCAATTCTCGCAAATTGGTTCGCATTGATTTGTTGCATTCATACGATACCCAGCGCTATTGCACTCACACGTATCGGGTGCAACACAATGACCACCATCTCCACATGGTAATTTGCATATAGGATTACAAATATTGTTATTTACTGGATCGGCTTCATAACCAGCATGGCACGTACAAACATCCGCCTTCAGACAATCACCGTTTATACATTTCGGATCGCATCTCGGAACACAAGTGCCGTTGTCCGCTTTTTCGTATAACGAATAGCATTTGCAGTCGGTCGGCGTCAAACAATATCCATTTTTGCAATTTTGGCAGTCGGGTGTGCATCTGAAATGCAAACAAAAATTAAATTAAGAATATTTATTTACTCGTCATCGAATGTGTACACGCACGATAAACTTACTTTGAATTCGTCAGGGACTTGTAACCTCGATCACATTTACACGTGTTTGGCTTAATACATTGTCCATGTTCACACTCTGGATGGCACCGGGGCTCACAAGTTTTACCCATCTTCCTGTATCCCTTACAACAAACATTGACTACCTTAAACCCCTTGATGCTTATGGTCCGCGTAACATTTTTCGGTACCATTACGTGTCTCGTACATATGTTGCCACTACCATCATGGCATGAATAGTTTTGAAGTTGTGGTTCATTTATTATTTCCCAAGTAGTGAACGGTGTTAATGTGCTGAAATACATATACAATGATAAGAAAAAAATTTTGTGTTATAATTTTTGCTTTATTAAGCCGGAAGGTATATAATTCTATAAATATAAACGGCTTTAGAAAAATGTGTACTGGGTGCTGCATATGATAAGAGTGCGCTTGAAATGAGGGCAAAACAAAATATTTTTAGATTCTCGATTTGCGAACGCACTAAAATAGAACACCATGCCAATTTTGATAAAATTAATTAGATTCGCGCGTCGAGATAAGTATATAGTGCGGTTTCGGTTCGTGCTACGAGATTATGTAGATCAAAATCGTAAATTGGAATATGCAGATCGTCATCGTTGTTACTCATAATAAAATTATCTCATTTATCCTCTACCCACCCTTGAAACGTGAATGTCATTTAATAATCGCTCGAAAGTTTCCGGCCATTTCATATTGTACTGTAATATATCCGCGCTTTGGCATTTGATTAATCCCCATATTCATTAAAACTTACTGCTAATTACAAAATTTCTTTTATTTTAGGCCAAAGTTTCTATTTTCGAAAATTAGTCGCTTATGCGGTAAAGCATGATAAATACGTGAATTTGGTTAAAACTTGGTGTGTGGTGGGCAGAAATTATTTAGCGCAGGTTCTCAATAGTTATCGGGTATTGCGAATATATTTTAGTAGTATACATATTCGATTTTTCCAAGTCCTACCTAAATAAAAAAAATCATTCGAGTAAATTATTTTTTTGTTATTACGAGATGTCCTTAAAGGATAGCTAATTTAATTTTTATTTTTTCCGCTAGCTGGGTTTTTCAACATTTACATACAATCGTCAATAGACGCAATATTCGAGCCTAACAATATACCAGAATTTAATCACTTATGTAGGTTAAGAAATATAGATGTGAGAATCATCTGTCAAATCTTGAAAGAACACGCTAAATAACTCGAAACGACTAGAAATGATTTTGCGACCAAGTTCCTGGGTCTCACCAATAAATTTGTAAATCGTCGACTAGATATAGCAAAATAGGCTTGCACAACCAGCGCCTTATTAAATATCCTACACAATGGAAAAAATAAAATTGAGCCTAAAAATATTTGAACTAATTGCTTTCCGCAACTAACATATATATAGAGCTAAACATTTTAAGACCTCATCATTAAGACCTCCTAAACTAAAATTCCCCAAAACTAAATTAAGAGTCTTTAGAAGTATAAAGAAATCCAAGACTCTGTATAACCCGACATTTATCGGCAATTTATTAAAAAACAATTAATCGAATACAATTCATTGCAATTTTCTTCAAAAGAATAATTAAGAGTTGATTTAAGTATTTGATCTGTAAAATACCCAATTACCGTTCCTGTTCTCCGATTGGTGAAAATAATAGTTATGGTCTTGTGATCGCTAAATATACAGTCTATTTTCCTTCAGCTAGATGTCAACAATTATATTGAGCCAATTCCGGGCTACGTCATTGTTATTACCACATCATCCTCCTAGCCAACTGAGCTCTGTGCCACCCCAGCCGTGATTATTCTCGACTTGGTGTTATTGGTCATTTCACAGATCAATTTTCTTTCTTTTATGTATTTCTACAGTATTGGGAGCAGTAAAAACTCGTTCTTCACGCCCAAAATAACCGAAAAAACTTAATTATGGTGTGATGTTGATAAGTTCGTTTAGCTCTCTCGACCGCATTAATCACTTCTGTGATAACCTTGTTAGTTAAGTGGAAAGCCATTATATCTCTTTTGCAGTAACTTTCTCATCATGACGAGTGTGATCTCCAACCTTATCGATTTTAAATGCCGCCAGCTGAACAAACTTTCAGCTTGAAATAATCCTGCCACTGAAGTTGGTCATAACATTCAGTACATTCACTGGAGTGCCATCGAGTATCGGTGCTTTATTAATTTCATGGACACCACGACATTGGTTAAGCACACCTCACTAAATAAAGGTACAATACCAATATCGCCAGCCAATAATCTCCTCTCTTTCCTTTCTCTTCGATAATCGGTCTGAGTCTCCAGACCTAAAACCTACCATCTTGTACCATTGCAAGGTTATAACGTTTTGTATTTATTTTTATTTATTATCATTGGTTAATTAATTAAATTTAAATTTATTATCCATTATTCGCCATCCGCCATTTGATGGCGGAACGGTGGACGTGCGGCATGGTGAAGACGAGCGCATGTGGTGTAGCGGCTGGTTAGAGACGAATCGAAAAAAATTATTTTTCTTAAATAAAATTTGTTTTTTTTATTTACTCGTATTCATCGTGTCGCTCTTTTGTTTTCGTTTTGGAATATTCGTCGTATTGTGTCCGTTATCTTCTTGTTTGTTCATCTTTGTAAACATGCTTTTTAACAAGAATTGCTGTAACCAACATGAATGGCGCTTTGAAAACAAGCTACGTTTTTTGTTGTTTACCAGTTACACGTGGTAAAATAACCGGGTTATAATAACGTTGAGATTGGGAGGGGTTATATTCTAACTTCTACTAGTTTGTTGGAGAAAAATATGGATGGACCTCATTGTCATACGAAGACGTGATAACACGAATAGCCTTATATCAGCATACGTCTTTTCTGGGACAGGTTTAACCATAACCCACGTTTTCCCTTTTTTATCATCCTTTTCTCATGATTTCGGCCGTTGTACTTCTGCTATTTGAGTTGTTGCTAGTCCGCAAGGTTTTAACTGTCTCCTTAGACGAATGGATGCTCTAGATAATTTCTAGCTTCCAGCCACTTATTCTGCCCTCCTGTTCTTTACAATTGCTTTTCTTTTATAATCTCTTGGTACTTTCTCAAGCGGATTCGTTCAGTTTTCTCTATTTTAATGATGCTTGCTTAACCTCGGCCTCCGAGAAGCTAAGCCCTTTGTTGAGCCAGTTCTTCGTTCATTTATACTACTTCAATGGAGGTAACTAATATTATTCTAACTTAAGTTCACAGGGGTATTTCTTCAAATCTTAATTGTAAGACCATCTTCCAACAGAAAACTAACAAACTTTTGGGAAATAGCCATCCTGATGTCCTTCCACCCCAAGGAAAATCCGATCCGTTGTGGTAATCGATTCATTAGCATCACCGTTGTTGAGTGCTATTTCGACTGCTTTAGTAATCACTTGCCCAACTATCATTAGCCAAAATCCTCAGAGTAAACCATTTTGGTGCTCTTATAGGTTAAGGAACTAATATGGGGTTTAGAGGATATTTTCCTAAAGGTGCAAGTGGTTTATAATAAATTTTTAAGAACTGTTTACATATCGTCTTCTAGGAAGTTCGGCGAAGAAGTTGATAGTCTATCAGATGTTACCAAACTAAATAAAATGTTGGTAAAAAAGATACTCGTGAACTTTATAACTTATGATTCCTGGATCTTTTTCCAGGAAATTAGGAATCATATTTTTATCATCCACACACACTGCTGCGATGCCTTTGTCCATTAAAAATTTAAATTGTTCATAATCGTAGTTTGAATTTGTGTAATTTTGCATACCGATTAAGTGTGCTACTCCAGGAGCCGAGAAAACGGGGAAAGAAAATTTCATATTTCGCCTGAAAGACGAGAGAAATAAAACCCAATTTCTAGGAAAAAACCACAAATAATTTAAGCCTAATTTTAAAACTTTCCAAAGGTGGCTAGTCTGACAAAAAATGTGATTTTCATATAAATATAATTTTTATAAATGTTCAATCATAAATTGAGGAAAACCATCTTGCCCCTAAATGATACTATATTAAACATACAAAATACAGAGGTATACCGTTCAATAATATTTGTGTTGAACAACAAATTAAACAGAAGAAGTAGAATGTTCTATGGGATAGCGTATTTTTGTGGCATATTCATTGCCATCCGAAAAAAGTATTGGCTGAATTTGTGCTAATCCAGAATTGACCAACCAGATGATGCAATCATAAGTTCCAAGTACACTGGTTTCTAGAACACTTTTTGTCAGAAAATCGCTAATTTAACGGTCTTTGTTGTTCAACGGAATTGGGGAAATTCTGGATTAGCACAAATTCAGCCACTATCTTCTTGGATTTTAGAACATTCTACTTCTTTTGTTTAATTTGTTGTTAAATTAAACAAAAGAAGTAGAATGTTCTAAAATCCAAGAAAATCCCGGTTTCACAATCCCGGTGTTCATCATCCAGTTTTTCGAAAACCCGGTTTTCCTTTCTTCTAGTTCTAAAGTCTTGATTTTGGAGAAAAATATTAATATTTTAACATAAAAACTAAATATCATGCCCAAAAATTTACTAGAAAATTTTGTTTGTTTTCGAATTTGTTTTCGAATATAATTGATTATAGATAGGGGTGGAGGCCCAATGTCAAAATTCCACGTATCCAGTCAGTGATAGATTTTGGTAAAGGAAAATTTTATCAAGCAATTCAAAAAAAAAAAATTTGCATTCGCAAAAAATTACGAAACGTTTCTTAAAACAAATTATATTTCCGCAAACTTGAAAAGTAACCGCTTTGACACATTTGGCCCGTTGACACATTCGGTCCTTCGATATTCTGCTCTTTGATATCATACTGAATTGTAGAGGCTTCAATAACTCTCGCGGGCATGCAAGAAGTCGCATCGCTCCTCGTCCTCCGTTTAGCCCTCCGAGGGCCTTTAGAAAAAAATTTCAGGAGAGCGGGGTTCAAAAACATGTCGGGAATACAGGGTCAGTTTTACTAGTTTTATTCTAAGTGCATGATTCGAATTCAAAACCGATTTTTTGATAAGGTTCTAGAATACGGTCGATAGGGATGGAACTTTTCTTTACTGATTATGTCAAAACTCTACAAGTAAGGTCTCAATAGGATTCTAAAATGATTTTTGCTAAAGCTCTAGAATATGGCGATTAGCGACAGAACTTGGCTATTTCTTGACAGATTTCGATAAAATTCGACATGTGTGATGAAAATAAGATTCTAAAATGATTTTTTGACTAAGTTCTGAAATATATCGCCCTTTTTGTCCAGACACACAGAGCTTTATCAAAAAATGATTTAATAATCCCATTTAGATCGTGTCAAATTTAAACATAATCTGTTAACAAACGGCCAAATTCCATCTCTATTGACCATATTCCACAGCTTTATCAAAAAATCATTTAAGAGTCCCATTTCCATCGCACGTGACGGATTTCAAATAATCGATTAAGAAATGGCCTAATTCCATCCCTAATGACAATATTCCAGAACTTTATCAAACATTCATTTTAAAATCCCATTGAGATCCCACATGTCGATTTTCGACATAATCGGTTAAGCAATCGCCAAGTTTCATCTCTATCCGCCTTATTCCAGAACTTTATCAAAAACGAATTTTCCGAATCCCATTTAGGACCCACATGTCGAATTTCAACTAAATTGGTTAAAAAATGGCCTAGTTACATAGCGATGGCCATATTTCAGAACTTTATCAAAAAATCTTTTAAGAAATACATTCCCATCGAATGTGTAGAATTTCAGCAAAATCGATTTAGAAATGGCCGTCTCTATTGACCGCTTTATCGAAAAATCATTTTAAAAGCCCATTTCCATCGCACGAATCGAATTTCAACAAAATCTGTTAAGAAATGGCATAGTTCCATCCCTATTAGCCATTTTCTAGAACTTTATCGCAAACTCATTTTTGAATTTTGTCAAAAAATCATTTACTAGTCCCATTTTCCCACATGTCAAATTTTAAAAATTGAAACTGGAATTTCCTAAAAATCGGGATTTTTTTTAATACAAAACCGAGATTTTGAAAACCGGGATTTTGAAAACCGGGATTTTCAAAACCGAGATTTTGAAAACCTGGATTTTAACAAACCGGGATTTTGAAAACAGGGATTTCGTTACACACCTTTAAATTATTTCTGGTTTTTCCTAGAAATTGGGTTTTATTTGTTTCAGGCGAAATTTGAAATTTTCTTTTTCCGTTTTTTCGACTCCTGGCCTATACACTAACTTTTTCCTTTTCACCGATTTAATCCAATTTGTGCTAATTAGTGTTATTAGCACAAATTGGATTAAATCGGTATGCAAAGTTTTATTTTAAAATTCGAAAGTTTCCCTGCTGCAGTTACCCACACTGAATTTGCGAAGTTTAATTTAAAATGGCCATTCTCTCTAACTAGAGCCGAGACCTATAATAGGAGCACACTTTGTGTCACCATAACTGCTTCAAATTGGTTTAGTAATTACTAACTTCATTCAAATTCGCAGTTCGCCAGAATCAAAATTCGCCAAAGACACAAAGCAGTAAAGAATTAAAAGATTAAAACAAGAATATTTGTCGTAACCCCGCTTGTTGGTAAACCACTTAAACGAATTACTTCTTAAATTAAGGCTGTGTGCCAAACTCAAGGTAAATCGTTTTCTACCGTAAGAACCGGTTTTATGACAAATTTTTCGAATAGTTTGTAATAGCGTTTTTGAAATAATTGAATTTACCGAAAAATTAACTTAAATTAAAAATTTACTTAAAATTTAAGTTTGACACACAGCCCTTAAGTTTGACACACAGCCTTATTACTGAATTTACAAACTAATAATAGTTATTTTTTTCAGTCTGTCAGCACACGATTTTGGCAAAACAGGATTACTGCGTTTATAGAACAAGATTACTACAATCGGGTTGTAGGAAGAAGATAAATGTGAAATATAAGAAAAAATCAGTAGGATGAGGCTGGGGAACATAAGTCATTTTCATTGAATGTAGTACAAAATCGGCAAATACGCATTGAAATTGTTTTATTACATTAAAGGACCCCGCAACAATCTTATGGAAATTGGGTTTCGGTTAAATTTTCTGAATTTTTGATATGTTGTAGATTTTGTCATCTTGAACAAAAAACTCCATGGGCACAAAGCTCCAAATTCAATATTTTGGCAGCTATAGCTCCAAAGCTCCACAGATCCGTTACAAGTTTATGTTTTTGAGGTCGGTGAATTCAAATCTGATGCCAGATTTGAAAAATTGACAGTTCACAGCTGACAGTATTGACAGTTGACAGCTGTCAACTGTCAATTTTTCAAATCTGACATTAGATTTGAATTCAGCGACCTCAAAAACATAAACTTTAAATATATAATTAAAATATGCTTGTGATATCTATAAATAGTATTGAAAATGAATAGTTTTGTAACGGATCTGTGGAATTTCCATAAGACTATTGCGGGGTCCTTTGAACGTTTGCAGAGTTACAAAATCGGGGTTGTGTCTGTAACCATAATTGTAAAATCGCGATTTTATTTGTTTGACATGCAATTGCGGTTGGAAGAAATCGCGATAATTTTTGTGTCTGTCCACAGTATAAGACAGGTGTAAAATAATTAATTAATTTTCAGTGTTGCTTATAACTTTCAGATTATGTCAATCGACAACTCAGAAATCGAGAACACAGTAGTCCGAAATTCTTGTCATCCTTCCTGAAAATCATTTTTATGTTTGGTAAAACATTTAGGGGACTAGATTTAGGTTCATGCTACACTCTGCGTTAAATACTGTTATGTTAAATGCCGCGTTAAATTGTTGCGTTGATTACGTGACCTTTTGAACGTAAAATGTCCGTTAAATCCGAATATTTTTAAACTTAATCTATTCGATCGAATTTAATCATGAACTCAGGCATTTCTTAGCCGATTATGTTGGGATTGGGTATGTTAGATGGAAATGAGATTCTTAAATGATTTTTGGAAGAAGTTCTGGAATATGACCACCTGGGACGGAACTCGAGCAATTCTTAACCGATTATGATGGGGTTGTGTATGTTCGATGGAAATGGGATTCGTAAATGATTTTGGGAAGAAATTCTGGCGAACGGCCACAAGGGATGGAACTCGATCAATTTTTAACCAATTATGATGGGATTGGGTATGTTGGATGGAAGTGAGATTCTCAATTGATTTTTGGAAAAGTTCTAGAATATTGCCACTCGATATTTTCTTAACCGATTATGCTGAAATTGAATATGGTGGATGGAAACAAGATTCTTCAATAACTTTTGGAAGAAGTTGTGGAATATGGCCACCTGGGATGGAACTCGGTAATTTAAACTAAGACGGAACTCGGTAATAAGCATACGTCTTTCTTAAAGCAAGCTGCTCGTGATGTTAACATGTTTCTGATAAGGCTGGATGTCTTAACATATATCACCAGGACGTGACCCACTCATCCCACTCATGTAATTAATGGGTTGAGCGGCAGGTCACTTACCTACTCTCACAAAAAACCACGTTATGGACCCTACACAAAGGGCTCGGATAAATTTATAGTATTCTTATCAACATATAGACCTCGAAAACTGTTCACGGGAACATTGAATATGATGTCCATTCTAGAATTTTTTCCAAAAATCATTTAAGAATCCTATTTCCATCCAACACCAAATCCCATCAAAATCGGCTAAGAATTAATCGAATTCCATCCATGTTCTTCCAAAAATCATTTAAGAATACCCGAATCCATCCATCATTATCGGTAACAGAAAAATGGAAAATAAAAAATTGTCCGTTAAATCGGGGGTCCGTTAAATGGAGCATCCGTTAAACCGAGCGTCGGTTAAATCGAGGACCGTTAAATCGGGATCCCATTAAATCGAGGGTTTTCTGTATACCGCTAACAACAATTTCAAATTTTTCCATCGCCTCCAAAATCACACTCCCAAAATGCACGAAACATTTGCGGTTCAGGTGGAGCATGTTAGTTTTTTTAACCTTTCAATTTTTCATGCAGCCTGCTTCAATTCTGCTCAAGAAAAGGTATGTTAGAAATTTTGGTACAATTTCTAGTTATGTCTCTGTTTTTTTATCAGATAATAATAAATGATTCACTTTATACCGAAATCGCTAATTTGGGATGTGAAATTAGTGACATCTAGGTTTAAGTAGTAGTAGATGTGTTTTCTTTCCAAGTAAGTAGGGAACAGAACCTTCTGGCCTCTTATATCATATTCAACACGGTATGGTATATCAAAGCAAATGCTGTATAAGATATCAGAAATTTTCCAGCATAAAAAATGAGTTTTCAAAAAGTAGTACTACTTAATTATCATATTTTCATTAAAAACGAATAAAATTGCGTCAAGACAGTCATAAATTAGATTATAAAATTCGGAAACAAATCTTAAAGAATAACAACCGCGATAGATTAAATTAGATGGTTGAACAGAACTTGTTATCATATACACATACACCTGTTACCAATAAATAACACGAGAATATGCGCCTTTATAGAGTAATAAATCCTGCCTGTACTGCGTATTTTGTAAGACATATTCGACCGATTAAATTTCAATTTCGAGGTTGTGCATCTCGTGCAACATAAAAAGATTTAAATGTTCTAAAAATAATTTGTCTGTAATATATGCATTTCGACAAGATTGCGTTGCGTCATCTTACCATATACACGTAAATCTTAATTAAACAGATTTCTTAATTTTTGTGTCGTTAAATTCGTTAAAATTATATATCAAGTAAACAAAGAAGCAGAACACAGTATCTAATCATAAAAACTGATTCATAATTATGCTCGCAGACTTAATAACATCTGTATACGAGTATATTACTGTTGTGTCGAAATTTAATCCGTCTGGTCGTTGTAGTCTGCTGATTGCGTCAACCCCCGGTTGTGGTGCCCTTTAAAAATTAGTATTCGATTAGATCATTATTTTAGCGAAATACTCTAATTGGTTTTTTAAACATTATACTTTCGAGATTTGGAAAAAGATTATTTTCAAAAATCAAAATCTGTCAAATGGAATGAAATCCTAAATACTATCGGGCAAATATATTGACGTTTATACACATTGATACGCCATACATCGGTCAATCAATCTGGATTCTTGTAGATGCTTTCGGACATTCATTAGAAATCGTGAGCTGATTCAAGTCGAATCGTTCGTGCAGAATGTCCATCGTGACATGCGCTGTGTGGCACGCAACGCCGTCCTATTGGAACCACATGTTATCGGTATCTGTATCATCCAGTTTAGTCCACAAGAAATTTACCTGATCAGCGATCTCATAGCGCTCGCAGTTGACGGTTATGGCAATGTCAGTTTCGTTTTGAAAGAAATACAGACCGATGATTCCGCCAGATCAAAATCCGAACCAAATAGTGATTTTCTAAGGATGCTTTGGTGCTGGTGTACCTCGTGTGGATTCGTATCGACCCAAATCTGACACTTTTGTTTGTTCGTTCATGTAAAAGTGATTTTGGTTTCTAAATCTGATCTTCTTGACGAAATTTTAGTCAATTTCCAACTGCTCCAGAACCCAATCCAACCCCAATCCGTTTATCTTAAGTTCCTGGGTCAGCTGGATTTTACACGGGTGCAGACCCAAGTCACGACAGTAAATTCGCCAAGTTGACGTCGCGTCCAAGATCTTATAAACGAGTAAAATTTGACTGCCTCGGCTTGAACTGTGCGACTCGAATTTAGCCACCAAAATTTGATGATTTGTACACGTTCATTAACGCAATAACCTTCCATGGTTATTTGCCATACACTACTGAACAATTCATCACAAATTTGACAGATGTTGCTTTAACAACATGGCTGCAGATTTTATTCTAAATCACTTTTTCTGAGTTTGGCGTTAGTAAATCTGCAAAATTTCTAAATAGTCTACCACTTGGGTGGTGCAGAATTGGCTGAAAATCTATATACAGGAAACCCTCCTGTTACGTTTTATTTTTTGTTAGGATATACAAAAAACAAAATAAAAGAGAATAACGAAAATCTTTCTGCTTGTAACCGTGTAATTTGAGGAAATGGGTATTCGAAACCATGTTCTTCGAATACCGTGTTCTTGGAGGGTTGCCTGTATATAAAAATGATGTAAAAAATGTATAAACGCCCGTCAGTTGAGAACGGCTGAACCGATTTGGCTTAATCTGTTTTTGTTGTGTTCGCAATTGCCAGGAGATGGTTCTCACAAAAGAAAATTTTGGGAATATCAACTGGAAAATTCGGAAAATCTGGTCTTTTACATGAGAAAAAAAGGAAAATCTTTGTAGAAAACTTCGAAACTTCCGGAAAACCCCGAAGAAATTTGATTTTTTTCTAGTGCGTCCGTTGAGAACGGCTGAACCGATTTGGCTATTCGGAAACTTCTGGAAAAACCCGAAGAAAATTGATTTTTTGCGTGTTTTTTATGATTTTGGACGCAGTTAATCGAATTTGCAAGTGAAGGGAAGCCAAATATGGCTTCAAATACATGAACTAAGTCAGCGACCTGGCAGTGTTCGGCATTGCTGCTCCGAATTCAAATGACGAAGTGTGAAAATTTAAATTGGGACTCAATTGGGAATGGACAACGTGTCTATTTCGACTCCCATAGGGACTCAACACTCGCCGAAGCCACTGTTTCTGCGCCGGAAAATCAAATTCGTAAATTGTTTGCGATCATCATAGCGACGTGTCATCCATCGAACGGATAGAAATTGTGGAACAAATATACAAGGAAGAGATGGCTGACGATATTTTGCATCGAGTTCGCACTGCAACATCAAACTATGAGCTTATGTGCGGCAGCTATTTGACGAAATTAGGCATGCCAGCACAAAATCGTTCGATCTACTATGCATTTATTCGTGAAGTGCAACGAGAGCAAGTGTACGATCGAGATTCAATTAGCCAAATAGTAAAAACGAATGTCCCGCTTTTGAATGCACGAAGGAAACGGCGGAATATTCTTCCTCGATGCACCCGGCGGAACAGGCAAATCCTTTCTGATTTCATAGCTTTTGGCCACAATCCGCTCGAGGTCTCAAATAGAGTTTGTTGTTGCTTCATCGGGAATTGCCGCCACGATACTTGACGTCGGGCACATTCTGCATTAAATTTTCCACAGAATATCCACACGAATGACAAGCCAGTGTACTCAATTGCCAAGAACTAGGCGATGACTGCAAAATCATCTAGAACGAGTGCACAATGGCACACAAACGATCATAGGAAGCGCTCAATCGAATGATGTAGGATTTACGAAATGACTCAAGACGTTTTGATGGAGCAATGATTTTTCTGGCCGGCGATTTTCGTCAAACGCTATACCTGTCATTCCGAGATCGATCGACCACTGCAGATGAACTCAACGCATGTCTGAAATCGTGAACATGAGAGTCGCGTTACAGAACGACTCATCAACTGCTGATTTTCTAAACATATCTGTTGGCTCTTGACAATGGTCAAATTCCTGTTGATGTTTCGACCGGCTTGATTTCGTTTCCGTCGAATTTTAGCATGTTCACGACCTCGAACGAAGAGCTAATCACGAAAGTGTTTCCGAACATTCGCCGAAATTATATGAATCACGATTGTCTCAGCGAATGAGAGATTTTGGCTGCGAACAAGAAGGATGTAGACAGTCTGAATTACTTGATTCAAAACCAAATCACTGGAGAAATTCATTGTTACAAATCCGTTGACTGTGTAACCAATCAAGACGAAGCAACCAACATAACTTGATGCTCAAGGTCGGATCGAGATTATGTGGGACGCGATTGGCTGTGAAATTGGCGGTAAATTAAATCCAACTGACATTCCGTTCAACGATTAACAAATTGCAAGGTCAATCGTTGTACGTCGCGTGTTCGAGAGTTGGCAAACCATCATCGTTCTTCATTTATGCGCCGGAGAACAAAACGAAAAATATTGTTTACCACACTGCATTGATTCGCGTCTGTATTTGATTAAATTCCACTCCAATACAACACATTTAACTCTTTTGATTTCCAACTGACTCAAATTCATTTCCACACTGAGAGAAAAAAAGCCGAAAAACAACTGAATTTTCGATAGATGCCTGAGTTTGAATTGACATTTCATTTGCTTTTCAATACATCAGTGCTGAATTCGAAGGCGCCAAGTCACTATATGCGCCAAAAAGTGTGAGGCCGTTCCTGACCTGTATACAGCAAAGGCTTATTGCATTTAAATCAGCATTTTTCACATAACCACATCTGTAACTTAAAACACAATTCGAGCTAGTTCCATTGTATTGTTCTCCAGAACAACCACTCACATTGCAATTCAATTTTCATCTTTCTAACTGAGTTGTATCGTAATATTAGAAATGGCTTCAAAACGAAAACCAAGTTTACCGCTGTGAAGATTTTGGACAAATTCTCTGGACAGAAATTTATGCGAGTGTTCACTTTGCACTTTATGAAAAAAAAATAAGGTTTTGGGCAATAATTTAGGCTAGTGTGCATTTTTAACGCATATCCGTAATCTGTAATCTGTGGTTCGATATGAGCCGTCATGCAATGAATTTTTGAAGTTTAACCAGTTTACCGTGTATTGGATTTGAATTAACATTTTGGCACTGCTCTAAGTGAAATAGCAAAACTCTCTGAGATTTGCTGACATAGGAACTATATACGTTTGAAAGAGATTGCATGAGCCCAACTTGTAAAAAATACTTAATTTTTTTTCAAAAAGAACACACTGAACCCTCGCATGTCCAGAAACTTCACGCCGGTATCGAATTTAGGTCCATTCTAATCGGCTGAGGCTTAATTTTAAATCTACCATTATCTAGGAATACAATCGATCATCACTTTCCAATCCATTGATGTTAAGCGCTTAGTCCCATTTAATTTATCAATTTCTCCCCCAAAGCTTAGTTTCATAAAATTTAGTCATTTAGTTCAAAGGCCAGTCGTTTTATCCAATTCGATTGAAAAATCGCTGAAATAAGGACTAATCTTTATCATTTCCTGACACGGCACTTTAAAATCTCTTCTTTTCGTCACATTTCACTGGGCAAAAAAATTTCGAGGTCGAAATTTTAAAATGTACAAGAAAGTAGAATGAAATATTTTACAATGAAGAGTTGAAACATTATCTGTGTAAAGTTGAATGTATTTAAACTAAAACGTGGTTGTTTAAAATGGCGTTAGCAGGTAGATGTCCATTTAGATGTGTGAGTGCCACCGGATCGTGAAAACTCTTGAGGCTTAATTTTGAAACTATTAACACTATACTCGGAGAATTGTTTACCTATTTTCAATTTTTTTACCGAATATCTCAAGTTCGTGCGGTTGTGTAAGAAAGTGGTTACTAAAATTAAATCTTAAACCGCACACAACACACAATCCGTATTCCACCCTTGCAGGATTATCATTAGAAATTTGGGTAGAAATTTTTTAAAATTATCACCCGTATTTTCCATTCTGCCATATTGTGTGCAAATTTAAAAATTTTGATTAGCGACCCAAAAATCCCCAATCCCAAAGTGTTTTCAATGTATTTCCCCAACTTTTGGAAATTTTGTAATTTAACGTTTCAAGATAAATCAATTTTTGGTATCCGACGGAAATTACAGAATATTTAAAAAAATTTAAGGTTAATCCGAGCAGTTTAACTACATTGTTCACAAATTTTTGTATTATTTCTCGTCGCCAATGTCAATTCTTATCCTAAATATTTATCCTGAATTTTTTAAACTTCCGGGTTGTAAATATATTTTCGTTTACAATTTTTCTAAATTTCCCTAAAATAAAACGATGTCAATTCCAAATTTAGATAAAATTTTGCGAGTCAATAGCATTAAATTTTGCAAACAAAATCATCCCATATTTTGTCCTTGGTGCGGTACACCGCTAAATTATATCTGATATTTATAGGAACACGGTATTTATCGCGCTTGATGTTGTATATGGTCAGCAATAATCAGTTATACGTGATAAACATAAACATTTTACTCAAAAAAAAAAAAAAAAATTCAAAATTTAACAAATTCCGGACCACCAGATAAACATTATTAGATAACAACACAAAGTTGTTTACACAAAAAATTCGGAAAATTTTTAAATACAGAAACGTGTTCTAATAAAATTTTTTTTTTTGCGAATTAGGGGTCTGCTTAATATAATCCACACTTCAACACACACTTTTTATATTTTTCTTATCGGGTTCACACTTAATCCATATAAATTTTCATCACTCGCACTTAAGCAATTTTCGTATAAAATATGATCAACAACACAATACCAAAATTTAAGAAAAATTAAGAACCCAAAAAAAAAATTTCACTCACGTTTGATTCGCTTTACATATCCCAATTGGCCGTTTAATATTCGTCGGCTTAATACTATTTGGGGTGCTACTTGCTGCATGCAAGTAGTAAATAAATGTACATTCGTAAATTAAAATTATAAAAAATATTTTATTTGTAATATTCATAATTTTGTTTGATTTTTTTAATTACAATTAATTATTTAATTTAACTACACGATTTTGGTATAAATAAAAAATATTTTTGCCGTTTAAATTTTCTTTAGAATGTTTTTTTTTTAACTCATCTTCACTTGAGCGCTAAATTAAAACTGAAAAATAGTTTCGTTGAGTTCGAATCGGTTGAAGTGTATATAGAGTCGATAGTTTTATGTGTTTATTTTGCAGGAATATTTTATGTTTTTTGTTGTAATTAAATTTTTGATAATAGTATCCGTTCTTTGTAAGTTTTATGTATATTTTTGTGTGCGTGTATAATGTAATATATGTAATTTAAATAAAGCGATGGAGGTTTTAGAGGTGCCAATGCGTGTCTAACTTAAACCGTTTTTATTGGCGCATAAAAACGGCTCTTAAACAGTGCAATATTTTTTGCAATGTTTTATACCTTTTACTAAACTTTCTACTGACATAGCCCGCTCCATCATTACTAGGATCTTCTTTCCCGCCAAATTAAGCTAAATTAAATATTTTGATTAGTGTCCCAAAAATCCCCTAAAATATTACTGATAATTTAAAAAAATTAGGGAATTCATAATTTAATAAGGTTTTATATCAAATACGGTGTTTTTATTATTTCAACTGAGATTTACAAGTGGTTCCGCGCATACAATAAATTTGCTCAATGGCCAATCTCTTAACAAATACTATTTAAATTTTCAAACTGCTGTTCGATGGCTACAATTGTTCTTGATGAACTCAAGGCGTAGTGTCACAAATTACAATCCGCCATTTCCATCCTTTCCTGCAAGTTTATTTGCAACGGAAAAGCACCAAATTGAGCTTAGGAAAGTGTTGTACAATCGATGTCGCCTGCTTTAGTTCTAAAACACGGCTTCAAATTTAAGATGGCTTCTATTTCGACCTGTAACTTATTGAACTCCTTCAGAGTAAATATTGTTTCGTCAACTATTTTGCCCAGATGTATGTATGTTCGCCAGATTTACAACCGTTTCCCATTTAACAGCCATAAGGGGTGCGCTGCAGGCAAAATTCCAATTTAAATTATATTTAAAAAATGAGGCAGCTATGTCGGCCTTGGTTTAATAAAAATTCATCAGGTTTGTAAGATAGTTTCTTGCATCCACATAATTTATTTCGTTGCCCCTTTGCAGAATGTTTGGAAATACCCACTCGCTGAGAAAGGAAAGACAATCAACAGCAAATATTACATGGCGTTATTGATGACTTTGAAGGAAGAAATTACGAAAAACGAATGCAAGAGAAAAAAATGATATATTTCACCAAGGCAAAACAACGTGCGACTCAAGTCGTTAGCTATACAATGGCAGCATGAATTGAAGTTCGAATTGCTTCCCCATATAGATTGGTTTCAAAAGTCACATCGATAGCTGACAGTTAAACGTTTAATACTTATAGAATACCGTTGTCTTTAAGGAGCTTTAAAATCGTGATTCGTTCAATTCAGATATTCAAGTTTTAACTTTCGTTCTCACTCGTGATTGATTTTATATTGAAAAACCCACAGAACATCTTATCTCATGGCTATCGAAGATAAGGTTGCTTTTTCCTAAGTTTGTGTTAATAAACTATCCCTAAGACGACTTGGTCGTCGACCTAAAACAGATTCATTGTAAATTTTCCACTAATAATTTGCATTCGCTTTACATTTATTTGGGATTTGACCGCCTGAATGAGGTACATTATCAAATTTATTTTCAGATTAATGGTTGATATAAGTCCCAGAGTTGTTTGGAAGTGGCATACTGCTATCCTGGGTGAGGCACACTGACATGGTGGAGGGAGGATAATCTCGTTTTTTCCTCCATTTTAAAATTTTATTTTATGATGTTCCCATGCGGTCACCCAAAGTTCTAACCCAAGCAACGGTTGCTTGATGTCGATGGTGATGGTTTTATCGCATAAAATGCAGTTTTAAAATGCATTTTCGATTAAATTCTTACCCAAATTACCATATAGACATTTTTGTAACAAACACAAACAAACTTGTATTGGAATCAAACTATTTCATGTGAATTTGAGTGATCATCGTTTTGAGTGAATCCCATAATGGCAAAAAAATAAAACGTCACGGAGACTGCTCCAAAATATCACAATATAGAAATAGTTCCAATTATGGATTAGAACTTTCTATCGAATAATTTTGATTTTTGAGATCATGGCTAAATCAATTACATCACAGCAAGTTCTTAAAAAAACTTACTGAGCAAGCCCATATTAAAAACATGCATATGCCATTTGATAGGCTAGACCAATAGAAATAGAAACCTTTACGGTAAGATTTTGGTGTAATCTGTTTCACATTATGTTAAATTGGCCATAATGAAAATTATTCAAATATCAAACTATACACTGTTACTCATAAGTACTAAAAATTGAAAAATCACTCAAAAATTATACTTTCATAATAAGAAAACTTTTAAATACAAATATTTTAACACTATTAAACAGGAAAAAAAATATTACTGGGAATAGTTTTGAGTGAAATTTGTGAAATGAAATTCTATAGAACAAAACACACTACGAATCGCACAGAGGTGATAAAAGTGATTCTGAATTGGTACTTGATATAAGAAATCAATCTGGTTTAGCCAAACGCTCAGAAATCTCTGAGGTTTTTGTTATACGAGAGATAACATTAATAATGAGTGTAATACAAAAAATGTTAAATATTTCAAATTTTGTAACTCGGCCCCGAAGGATCGCGCAGTTGAGATCGAAATGGTTCTGAATTCGTATTTGATGTAAAAAAAAACCATTCTCACTTAATCACATGCTTGGAAATTTCTAAGATTTTTGTTGTTCCGTACAAACCGAGTTAAATAATTGCAAATGTTTAAGAATTTTTATATAACACTCAATGATAATCTCTCCCGAACAACAAAAATCTCAGAGATGTCCGATGACGTGACTAAGTAAAATTATAAGATTGGCTACTACTAATTCAGAACCAATTTGATCTTCTCTGAGCGATTAGTAGTATGTTTTGTTTTAAAGAATGTCATTTCATAATTTTCACTCAAAACTGTTCCTAAAAATTAAATTTCTATGTAATAGTTTTTTTTTTATTTACATATTTAAATTATTACAACTGAATACAATTCATCTACATAGTAATTTTTCCTTCTTAATTTAGTCAATTTTCAAAACAAAGTGTATTGGGAAACTTTTGTTCCAAAAAATTTTTATAGGGAAAAATATTTTCCCATTTAACTTTGTTTCTAAAATATTTAGACCAAACTTATTTCCTCAGTAGGCTAGAAAAATACAATTTAGGCAAAATATATTTTTTCCAATTCCCTATTTCCCCAGGGAAAACCAGAATAGTGCCACTGGTGTCCTTAATCCATTAAATCAATTTCTGCAGTCGTCTTACTGCATGTGAAGTGTCCAACATACCACGAAGCTCTTCATTTAACCTAGTTAAAGTTAGCCCAAAGTTGCCAGCCGAAAGATAATGCAGATAGTGTCTTGACTATTTCAGCCGAAAGTTAAACTCTCTTTATACTCTCGCTCCTATCGATTTTTAAATTCCTATAAACTGAAATAATTTCCCCTTCACCCGAATGATGTAATCCGATCCTAAATTCTCCTAAATTCGAGTACATGACGGATTTTTGGTGTATTCAAGACACTATCTGCATTACCTTTCGGCTGGAAACTTTCGGCTAACATTAACAGTATTTTCATTTACATGTTGATAAATACGTTGTCCATGAATTACTACATGTTTTTTATTCCTTCTTGAACCGTCGGGATACTTAGGACCCTATGAAGGTCATCATTCCTAATGTACCGCAGAGCGTTAACTATACCACGTAGCACTTAGCTTTGAAAAGTTTATATTATTTTAGTGTTGGTTTTCTTTGTACAGCACCCAGAACTGTAGTCCGTAAGTCCATACAGTCTTTAGCACCTGTTGATATAATAGTAATTTATTTTCTGTTGACAATTCCGAATTCTTCCCGAGCAGCCAATACATTTTTCGATATTTGATAATAAGTTCTTCTTTTTTCTTTTTAACGTGCTCTTTCCATCTGAGCCTGGTATCTAAGGTCATCCCTAGTTATTTAGTCTTATTTGCATACGGAATCTGCTGACCGTTAATGATTAGAGGTTTCTAACTGACTTTTAGATTAGCAAAATTCACATGCATGGATTTCGATTCATTGATCTCGATACGCCACATTTTTGATGCTGTATATAAGATAGCGGAATTTTGACAGCGGAAAATAAGAGATTACGCTACTCGCCGCAAGTGGCAGCACTATCACTAAAGAGAATGAATTTTGTTATATAATTACCAGCGGAAATTTTTTTTCATTATGTATATATTTTTACGCTAAATAAAACATCTCAGCGGAATAAAATATTAAAAGTGATCTTTAAAATGGCCGTATTTTGACCGAAAAGTATTGGGTACTAGTGGAAGTTTTTGAGATATTGTCCAGAAACTGAATATTACTTATATGGCCGCAGAAAAACAAACAATTTTAGTGAAAATTCTAGTCCATGAATTTTCCCCAAATTTTCCATATCGTCTCAATATGACCTAAGCTATTAGAAAACCAACCGAAAGTATTGGTTACTAGTGGAAGTTTTTGAGATATTGTCCAGAAACTGAAAATAACCTTAACTTTAACTTAAATTTTCCATTTAGTCTCAGTATGACCTAATGCCGCAGACAAACACAAAATTTATCGCGATTTCCATTTATCTAGATTGAAAATTAAATTATAATAATCGTAATAAACAAATTGTGGTGACTAATAGAAACGCGATTTTTGCGAGTATGCCTAATTTATCGGGATAGATTGCGCTTATCTAGTTATGAAAACTTAATAATTCTGTTTTGAAAAAATCGAGTACAGACAGATAGGCAGAAATAACTTAATAATCTAAATAACGAGGTTACCTAGTTTGTGTCTGTCTACGGTATAAGGTATTAGAAAAACAACCAAAAATATTGGTTACTAGTGGAAGAAATGCCGGAAAGAAGGAATATTGTTAAATTTCAACATTTCATATACAGAGTTCCTTTACTTCGGATATCAATCAATTTGCCATTTTAAGGATCACTTTTAATGTTTTATTCCGCTGAGATGTTTTATTTAGTGAAAATATATATATATATATATATATATATATATATATATATATATATATATATATATATATATATATATATATATATATATATATATATATATATATATATATATATATATATATATATATATATATATACATATATATATATATATATATATATATATATATATATATATATATATATATATATATATATATATATATATATATATATATATATATATATATATATATATATATATATATATATATATATATTTATATATATATATATATATATATATATATATATATATATATATATATATATATATATATATAATGAATAAAAAATTTCCGCTGGTAATTATATAACAAAACATTTCTCTTTAGTGATGGTGCTGCCACTTGCGGCGAGTAGAGTAATCTCTTATTTTCCGCTGTCAAAATTCCGCTATCTTATACAGCATCATGTTTGTCCATTTTATGATTTTGTCACATGATTCTTGAAGTTTCGTTGTCGATTCCTCGATAGTGTCTATTAAAAGTGTTTATTAAAAAATTTCTCGTTATAAAATGAAATTTCATTTTTGAGTTCTTTTCAATTCTAAGTACTTATACAGTGTATATTTTGATATTTTGGTATAAACTTCAATCCGATGGCCGTAAGAGTATAATAGTCAAAACATCAAGCACGCTCTCTTTGAAATGACACATACACCTTTCGAAAGGATAGACCCATAGAAGTTAATACCCAAAACGTAAATTTTGAAACACTTTCTGAGTGTGACGCCTTGTTAAAAGCGCTCTTTACTAAATTAAATTTGTTGTTGAACTTAACCTAACAATTAAATTTCAATGTGTCTATTTATCTATTTATAAGTTTTCTATTTACCATTCAAACATACCTGATAGAAAAACTCGGTATTTGCATATAAAACAATCGCTGACCCCCTATCGGCAATTTTCTAAGTTAGTTTTCATAAATTTTTTGAAAATTATGGTTAATCTATTTTTATTTAAATTTTTCTATAATATAAAATTAAAGTTTTAAAAACAAACAAAACTAGGCACGAGATTATGTACCACTGCGGAAAAAAATTGAGTCAATTGTTGTTGTATTTTCCGATTGAGTGAGCACAACTTCTCCAAGTTTGAGAGCTAATAACAACATAGTAAAAGGAAATTTCAAGAAAAGGAACTAAGCACGAGTTTTTCATAGGTACTAGTTATTTGTTAGATAATAAAAAATAAAAATTTTATTAATTCTGTTAACACAAAACGTTACACAAATTTTGAAGGATTTTGATTGACAAGGAGGAAGTGAAGTAAAAGATTCAAAATCAAGTTACATATCAATGAAAAATCAAACTAGTTATCGGTATAAATTAAATTAACTTTGCCGCCATCTATTGACAATAATACTAATTGTTAATTAAATTGAATTTAATTTGACAATGCAGTTTTACATTGTCAGGCCCATTTAAAATGAGCTTCAACTTTATGATGCCTTCACTGAAAAAAATCCGCATGTTGAAAAAGGACAAAAACCATTTCATTCGATTTATGTCAAGTATGTCAAACAACTTATGTTAGCCTCAAATATAAATAAATCTGAATTGAAAAAACAGATAATTAATGTTTGCAATATATTTATATTCAATTAAATATTTTGTATAGAGGTTTAAATTATATAAAATTTAGAAATAATAGTTTATTAAATAGAAATAATTTTAAGCATGTAATTGTAACCAAAAGTGATTTATTTTATACTATTTTTCATATATTATATAATTGTATTAAACATTTTATTTTTCTCTTATCGGCTATTTAATATTATCCAAATGCATAAAACTTATTTATACGAAGTGCGTTAAAAATAAATTGGGAATGTATTGCGTATTATTTTAAAAAACAGTATAAATATATCTTTTTTCAAAATAAATTTTCTCTTAAAATTATTTCCGTAAATTACATAATTTCTAGATTGCTTGCAATCAAATATCAACAAAATAATTACAAACATTACTCTCCATATGAGTTTCTCTTGAAAACACAAAATATACAAATTACAAAACCTATCATTATTAAAGGCAGAATCTGGTATTAAAGTTCAAATTCAATTGCATAAATTATAAACTTAACTCCAACCATAAGAAATTTCATCATGATTATTCACGTCAAAAACTTATGGTCCCTCTAAAATACGTAACAAAAAATTACAATTAAGCACAAATATACGCGTGTTGCACCAAATTTATTTGTATATCTTCAGGAATAGTAGTAAACAGGGTGAAATGTTAGTCTAGTTAGTTAGTTGGACCACCCTATATACATATGTATTGAATATTACTATTTTATTAGCAGGGCTGAATGTTTCTAAGTTTGTTTGCCCTAATTGACAAACTGTTTTGAAAAACTATAGATCCAAGTTGGACGAGTTGAACAAACGCTTTTAAAGATAGCTTAGCACTTGTACTTAAATAAATCTTGTACTTAAATAAATCTCAACTAAAATAATACAAAATATGGAAATTTACAAATTTTGCTTTTCACATCCCTGATCCTAAATTATAGGCATTTTTGTTTCTTTATGAATTATATTCAGTTAGAGAGTGAATTCTAAACAGTACAGTAGTTCAACAGTACAGTAGTTCGTGCCACGACAGTGTTAATTTTACAAATAGTCAAAAGATAAATAAGTCTCAAATAATTATTGTTAAATTTGGTAAGTATTTGGTGTTCTTTATTAAATGAGTCAAAATTGTAATAAAATTGTGTGTTGTTATACTTTTTTGTTGTATATTATTGTGTTGTGAATTATTATTATTTTATTTTAAAATACTGTAATCCTTCATTGATGATAGTAATTCAATAATTACTGCACAAAAGGAATACTAATATATTTATATAAATAAATAATGTAATGTGTTTAATGTATAAATATATTTATATAGTTAAAAATTGTTGAAATTAAAGCTATTTACATTTTGATGATGCTTAAACATCCCGTTATTCTGTTCAAATATTAAATATTCACATAGAAAATAAAAGTAAGCTTTTTCTGAAATAACTGATTACCAAATCGAAAATAAAATGTAGCCGTTCCTGAAATAATATATTTACTGCTTAATGGAAATAAAATATATTTACATATAGCTACATGCTATGAATCATATCTCACAAAAAGTTCTTACTTGATTTTTTTTATTAAAGTAGTTAGTGAAATAGTTAAAAATAATTACAATTTCAATTTTGACAGAAAACTATTAATTTTTTTCTTGTTCACTGAAAATCGGAAATGAATTGAATGAAAAACTTGATTTTTCTGACATTTTAGTTTTTAAAAATTTTTTAAACAAAGTAAATATGCGCACACATATAAACACACCCACATATCGTCCGTTTTGAACCAAAACCTGTTATATTTCCAGAAAATGGTTTTTTAATCATTTTATATGATCTCTCTTTTTTCTCAGAATTATATGCAAGTTAAATAGTTTTGTTTTAGTTTTCTCGTGAAAATCTCAATTTCGTAAATTTATCAGGTTGCCTCGAAGCGGTCGATATCCAATATTAAATATATGGTGTTGGGAATTTAGCGAAGCAGGATTAAAGTTTTTTTTTAACAGGGTTAGTTAAATCATAATTTTAACACACAAATTTCGACCACTTTTATTAAAAATAAATTTTAGTAGTTGATTTAAGCTACACGATATATTAATCATGAATGAGGTAAATAACATTTGTTCATTGATTTGCTACTTGTTCATAAAATAATTTACTTTTCAGTTCAACAATTTGGATAAATTGAATTTATCGGAAGCAGATACAGCAAGCATTTCCAGTGGGGTTTTGTCTCATCTCGATTTGGATGATAATTCTTCATTAGTAATTAATTTTAATTATAATATTATAAAAAAATATTAAAATTCCTGTCTTTCTCAGAATTCAAACATCGTACTTTACGTAGATGTTGGAAACGTTTTGGACGAATATTTAAACTGCACGAAAGGCAGAATAATCAAAAAATTTTGCAATATTTATCATCGTCTCGCTCACCACCAATCGTCGCTAGCGAACTTAATTATCGAAAAAGAGATTGATAAAAACTCGGATCTTTCTCGAATAAAGATAAGCTCGGAAAGATTGTTGTACCTAGCCAATTTAGTAGAAAAAACTTTCCCTGGTGAAAAGGCCAACGTATTCTATGTACCGTATAATCCAAATACTCGGTCACTTGCTACAGGAAAATTTTGGACGGCATACAACAAATTAAAACAAAAAATTCGTACTTCGTTTTCTTTAAATGAACCAGACAAAAGCCAAGACGACCCTTGCGATGCTATCAATGGTACTCAGCTGGAATGTTTAAAAACAAATGTTTCACCTTGGGATAAAATCACTGAATATTGGATTTCAACGTATGATACCAGACAGAAATGGCTCAATTCATGCAAGTCAAAAAACATAATCTAATATTTCGACGAGTTTCCTGCTTTAAAGTCTAATAAAGGTATATTTTTATTAGATATAGACTTCAAAGCTTTATTTAAAAGCCAATACCACGATTTTTTTGATACGTGGTACACCATAAATAAAAAAATTATACAGATTGCTAAAAATAAAACTGGTATGGTAATTAACTAAATATATAAATAATTTGTAAATAATATTTATTTCATTATAGGTAAGAAACCAGCAATTAATCGAATACTTGAAATAGGTGACTCTGAGCTGACTGGGTTTCTGTTACTACCATATTTGTTACACAATAATTTTTCGAGAAAAAGAGATTCTCGTGGGGAGGCTGTGCGTTTAACAAAAGCTGAATGTGCTGACATTTTTATACTTCAAGTTCCAGTAAGTATAATGTATAATCAGTACAATATTATTGCTTGGGCAGACTACAGATTAGTAAAAACGTTGTAGCAAAACCCATTCAATTATTCTTAAATACAATTCAATTCAGTCCGACACACTTACAAAAATTTAAAAATTAACATATAAATTTACTGCTAATACGTCTTTCAGGTAGTTTATCGACCAATCAAAATTTCCTTCACAATATTATATCGTCGTGTGAATATTAAAGTGTCCTATACCCATAGGAAATAAATGGCGTAAATAGGACACTTTAATATTCACACGACGATATCTCATCATCAGGGTAATATAACTGGGGTCAGCTAATACTTGTAGGGGCATGGGTGTATAGTTGAGCTAATGCAAACTGAAGTTTAATATATGGTATTTGTTAAACATTTGGAAAACAGCTTTTACTAATCCACAATCTGTCAAAGCTATTATGTTAATGGGAAAGTAAATCCAATCTAATCCAAAAGTTATAATTTTTAATTATAGAAATAAATTTTTAGTACATAATTATACTTATACATCTATATTTTTTAACAGAATTTTGTTGAATTAACCGAGAAATGAGAAGCGCTAAGAACAAGATTACAAATTCTAAAAGAGACGGTGCAACCTTTTGTAATTTTTGTTGGAGAATCAAATATAAAAGGATTAATAGATATAGATAACCACTTCTACGAAGCTGATACACCACTGCAGGCTGTCGACTTGTGTTTTAAGGCATTTCATGCTACGAATACTTTATATCCAATCGGTGCGGAGTCAACCTGGTCTTTCTTGCAAAAGGCGGTTTACAAAATAAATACGATGTATGATAAATCATACATAACTGTCAACAATCTAATCCGGGAACTAATTTGAGGTGATATTTAAATTTAACAACAGTAATTTACGTTATTGTTTCTATTAATTTTAATTTGTAATTAAGTTTAATTTGAAAAATGAATTGCTGTTTCTGTTCAAGTTTCTTTTTAATTTTTAAACTGTACATTAATCGTGTAAAAATGTTTCATAGTAGTGAATTATATTGGAACTGTACCACGTGCATTCCCAAAAGAAAATTTTCAAAATTCGTCTGTCGTGCCAAACCACGATTCGTCTTCAAAACAAGCATCATTTAGTTTTTGTTTGAGATTGAATAAAATTCATGACGACAAATTAATATTGGTTAATCCACCAGAAAATGATTTATTTGGCGAATCCCAGGCTAAAAATGATTTAGAATTTAACGATTTTGAAAATTTATTAAAAGCAGAAAATTTGGAATTAGTTACCTCGTTATATAATTTAAAAATTAAAAAAATATCTGTTTAGAAATATCTGTTTAGAAAATCCAAAGATTTGTTGGAAGAAGAAAAACAATTTTTAGCATCTTGTCGGTTTAAAAATTTGAATGAAGTTATTAAGGTTAATCAAGTTTTAAATTTGAAAGTATATCATATAAAATTGGTATGGCAGTTTTTTTATATTTTGATATAAATGAAAATTTCCCAGTCTTTGGACGTATTGTTAATATATATGTAATCAACAATATTATATATTTAAAGTATAACGAATTGAAAACCATTTTTTATAATAGACATCTCTGTGCACATGTAGTGGAGATAAGTACTTTAAACAAAATAATTCAATTTTTAGATTTAATCGGTTTAAAACCTAAAAATTTTTGTACGTTAAAGACGGAAAACTATGTTTTGTAATATTTTTTTAACTCTAATATTATAAAAAGCTGTCAATATTATAATTTTAGAAAAGCCAATCTATTTGGCAAAACTTTTGTATTTTCAATATTTTTTAATTTAATAAATATTAACTAAAAATTAAACAAATTCTTTTATTTACTCCACTGACATACATAAAGCATATTTATTTTGGTTATATAAATTTATTTATCATAGATAAATTATATCCTAATACTGTAAACATAATCTCGTAATTGGAATTAATTCTTATAACAAATGGTTATAATGCATATCGGTAGCTCCTTTAAGTAAGTCGACATAACTGATAAATGATTTTATATTAAGAATTTCAATATTTCCATTTCGCACAAAAATTAAATATAATTTCAAAATAATTTATTTTCAAATTTCATATAAAATATTAGATAATTGGATGTAATTTATAAGGAGCATATCTATGAAAATAATCTATGGCTGAAACATTTCTTGTATGAATCTGAAATAAACATCACCTCTATGATGTTATGTTTTATATTACCAATCAGTTATACTAAATGTTGAAAACTGTAATATTTTATTTTCAATACATAAGTAAAATATTATAATTCTTCATATCTAAATATTCTATAACACATATATTAATTACTTATTTTCGATAAAAAATACAATGAAATCAGCTTTATATGAAAGCCAACTAGTACAATTTTTATTTTAAACATTCATATTCAACATTTTTGTACAACATTTATATTATTTCTTGAAATTAATATAAAATCGAGTGAATAAAACATTTCTAATTCAGAATTAAATTGTTGTTGTCGTCTTTTCAAATATTCTTTATGTCCGAAACATGTTATAAAGTGTTTCGTTTTCTAATATATGTTTTCTCAGTGTTTCAAATATTTTACCGCCCGCTTCAATTCATCCCAATCTTCTTGAGTTGAATTCATTGTTTTTGAGCTAATATTGCGACACTTGAACAAACGACATCCCATAAATCTTTGATAATTGAGATGATGGATCCTTTTGATATTCGACCTTCAACGGTATTTTCGAACATTTCGCATTTTCCAAACCAAATCGTTTGATTATTTGATTTGTGTAACATGTTTGACTTACTTGATAGATATTATCCAAAATTTCCACCTCAATCCCAACGTAACATTTGATTTGTCCTAAACTGTCAACTTTTGAACTTTTATTGAGGTTGTTTTGGGCTTCTTTGATTTTGTTGATTTGCTTACTGGCTACCGTTATGTCATCAACCTAGATAATCATATACCAACTGCCACTTTCATTATGTCTAGTGAATAAACATTGATGTTCGTCACTTTGCACGAAGCCAGCTTCGACCATAACTTTATTGAGCGTCAAATTGCATACTCTTGCTGATTGTTTTAATCCGTATAGGCGCCTCCCTAAACGACATACTAAATTTTTGTTTTCGACTTCAAAACCCGGTGGCTGATTCATATAGATTTCTTCTTTAAGCTCACCATTTAAAAATGCGGTTTTCACATCTAGGTGATGTACCAGTAACTTGTCGCTGCTGCCGATCATCAACAATAAACGGAATGTGGTTTATCGTGCCACTGGTGCGAATACTTCGTCGTAGTCAACACCAAATCGCTCCGAAAAACCTTGGGCAACTAATCGAGCTTTGTATCGTACAACGCTGCTACCCGCATTCGATTTCAATTTAAAACCCCATCTACATCCGACTGTTTCTCGATTGTTCGCTGTTGCTTTCATCCGCTTCTGATTCATTATTTTATTGGTCATCTGTTTCATTTTGTTTGTTATCCGAATTATGGTTATCGCCGTCTTCTTTATTTGCTTTATTTACCCCGAACTTGATCAATATCTGATTGACAAGGAGGAAGTGAAGTAAAAGATTCAAAATCAAGTTGCATATCAATGAAAAATTAAACTAATTATCGGTATAACTTAAATTAACTTTTTCGCCATCTATTGACAATAATACTAATTGTTAATTAAATTGAATTTAATTTGACAATGCAGTTTTACATTGTCAGTCCCGTTTAAAATGAGCTTCAACTTTATGATGCCTTTCAAATATTTTACCGCCCGCTTCAATTCATCCCAATCTTCTTGAGTTGAATTCATTGTTTTTGAGCTAATATTGCGACACTTGAACAAACGACATCCCATAAATCTTTGATAATTGAGATGATGGATCCTTTTGATATTCGACCTTCAACGGTACTTTCGAACATTTCGCATTTTCCAAACCAAATCGTGGAATTTACACATTCACTGTATCGAGGATTGGCCAGCACCCAGAGATATCCAACTGACATGGCACATATGTCTAGTTAGCTTAAGATATCCTAAACAAATAAAAATTATCCCTATTTTAATACAATGAGGTAGGCCCATTTGTTATTGACCCCTAACTTGTTCAATCTTTGCAAATGGAATTTACACATTCACTGAATCGAGGATTGGCCAGCACCCAGAGATTTCCAAATGACATGGCATATATGTCTAGTTAGCTTAAGACATCCTAAACAAATAAAAATTATCCCCATTTTAATACGATGAGGTAGACCCGTTTGCTATTGACCCCGAAGTTATTCAATTTTTGCAAATGGAATTTACACATTCACTGTATCGAGGATTGGCCAGCACCCAGAGATTTCCAAATCACATGGCATATATGTCTAGTTAGCTTAAGACATCCTAAACAAGTAAAAATTATCCCCATTTTAATACGATGAGGTAGACCCATTTGTTATTTACCCCGAAGAAATTCAATCTTTGCAAATGGAATTTACACATTCACTGAATCGAAGATTGGCCAGCACCCAGAGATTCCAAATGACATGACATATATGCCTAGTTAGCATAAGACATCCTAAATAAATAAAAATTAACCCCATTTTAATACGATGAGGTAGACCCGTTTGCTATTGACCCCTAACTTGTTCAATGTTTGCAAATGGAATTTACACATTCACTGAATCAAGGATTGGCCAGCACCCAGAGATTTCCAAATGACATGGCATATATGTCTAGTTAGCTTAAGATATCCTAAACAAATAAAAATTATCCCCATTTTAATACGATGAGGTAGGCCCATTTGTTATTGACCCCTAACTTGTTCAATCTTTGCAAATGGAATTTACACATTCACTGAATCGAGGATTGGCCAGCACCCAGAGATTTCCAAATGACATGGCATATATGTCTAGTTAGCCTAAGATATCCTAAACAAATAAAAATTATCCCCATTTTAATACGATGAGGCAGACCCGTTTGCTATTGACCCCGAAGTTATTCAATTTTTGCAAATGGAATTTACACATTCACTGTATCGAGGATTGGCCAGCACCCAGAGATTTCCAACTGACATGGCATATATGTCTAGTTAGCCTAAGATATCCTAAACAAATAAAAATTATCCCCATTTTAATACGATGAGGTAGACCCATTTGTTATTTGCCCCGAAGAAATTCAATCTTTGCAAATGGAATTTACACATTCACTGAATCGAGGATTGGCCAGCACCCAGAGATTTCCAACTGACATGGCATATATGTCTAGTTAGCCTAAGATATCCTAAACAAATAAAAATTATCCCCATTTTAATACGATGAGGTAGACCCATTTGTTATTGACCCCGAACTTGATCAATCTTTGCAAATGGAATTTACACATTCACTGTATCGAGGATTGGCCAGTACCCAGAGATTTCCGACCAACATGTTATATATCTCTAGTTAGCTTAAGACATCCTTAACAAATAAAAATTATCCCCCAGCCGCCCCGGTGGCAAAGTTGTCAACATGCTTGCTCCGGCGACCGGAGGTCCGGGTTTGATTCCCGGTGGTGACAAGGAAAAAATTTCACGGCTGGTTTTAGGATCAATGAATTAATCACTCATTATCCGAAATGAAAATTTGATTATGAAACCTCATTTGAGGCGGCCAAATCCCTTGATGGGATATAGTGCCAGAGAGAGAGAGGGAGAGAGAAGGAGGATTGGCCAGTACCCAGAGATTTCCAAATGACATGGCATATATGTCTAGTTAGTTTAAGATATCCTAAGCAAATAAAAACTAACCCCATTTTAATACGATGAGGTAGACCTGTTTGCTATTGACCCCGAAGTTGTTCAATCTTTGCAAATGGAATTTACACATTCACTGTATCGAGGATTGGCCAGTACCGAGAGATTTCCAACTGGCATGACATATAGGTACAGCAGTGGAGTGTCCTGGTTGTGCTCTCAAGGTGTTCTGCTTCGGATTTTTATCACCAGAAATAATTAAAATAATAGTAATTAATTAAGAAAATAATATTAGAAATTTATAATAAAAATAAAATTTTCTGTAATAAAAATAAAACTTTTAGAATTAGAATAAAAATCAAAAATTATTTAGTCGTTCGGCGAACGTGTAGAACATCACTAGAAAACGCCGCTGATATATATATATATATATATATATATATATATATATATATATATATATATATATATATATATATATATATATATATATATATTTTTTATACGCTTTTATACGATGGGAAATGGCTTGTTGTGTCACTCCCAATGAATCTGCGAGCTCTTGTTGAGTTTGACACGAGTCTTCATGGAGTATTGCCTCCAATTCAGCATTCTCAAACTTTTTCACTTGGCCCGGCCGCTCTTTGTCCTCAACGTCAAAATCACCACTTCTAAACCGCACAAACCATCTCTCGCACGTTGAAACCGATGGAACATGACTCGGATAAGCCTCGGAGACCAATCGATGTGCTTCAGCAGCACTTTTCTTCAAATTAAAGAAGTAAATTAAAACTTCCCGCAAATGCTGTTTTGTTGGCACGAAACTCGACATATTGAGAGCTCAAAAAATCTATGAATTTGACACTGCGACAAATTGACACATACTGAAAATTAAAGCTATAAGACGTAGCTTTGACATGAACATAGTCACAGTACTGCCTGATGCGTATAGCGTTAGTAACGCCATCTGTTATCAATCCCGCATTTTCAATTTGTACCCCCAATATATAAATTTTGTAATTTCGGTATATTACCGCTCCACAACTCGTATGTTGTTTTTGGAATTTACTTAGATGGCAACCGATTTTGGAGAAATGTTGCCGTTGCAAATGCAACGCGCCATCAATATGTACTGTATATTGAATGCTTGTTCCGATACCTTTAAGATAGCCAACGACTCGTTTATCGGTATACTCTGTACCTCTGTCAGATTTGATGATTTTTTGATATTGCGGAAACTTTGACTTTGATAATGCTACATATTCCTTTAACTTATCAAAACATCCAGATTTATGCTTTATTAAATAAATCTTCGTATAACGTGAAAAGTCATCAATGAATGTATGAATGTAACGATTACCATTGGGTATGTGTGTACCGGCTCCATCGGTTCCTTGGTTGACCCCATTGAAACTTTCGGAAATGGCGTTCTCGACATTTTTCCTCTTAGACAAAACTCACAAATATCGCTGCAATTGTATTTTCTGACCTTCATTCCGCTCATTAACTTCTGGTTGTCCAAATGCTTTATGATATGTATATGTCCGAGAATTCGATGCCACTAATATGCACATAGAGTACGCTCACTGTTTACCATATAGGCTTATGCATTTGCCTCAGCCCTTTTCCTTATGTGTTACGATAAATAATTGATTATTCTCTGAATTGTCAATTGTATTTGCTTTATGCGTCTCTGTTGATTTCGCCCTTTAAGTTATTTCTTTTTAGACCACTTTTCAAAATTTCTGCATTCGCTTTTGATACGGCCTTTCTTTTTGCAAAAGAAACAATTCAAGATGCCTGAATCGACTTTCAGAACATTATCACATGCTCCACCAAATTGATTATCACGATCCAGTTTGTGTTTATACTGTTCAATTAATTTCACTTGCACTATTTTTAAATTTAACTCGCTAGCTTTTTGTGTCTGTAGCTCTGTAACCACAGAATCATAGCTGCATGGTAGTTGTCCAATCAATATACCGATCTGCCATTTTTCAGACAATTTCTCTTCACCGAGTGCATCTATCTTTTGAAACATATCTGTCAGCCAAAGAATATGCCTTGCCATGTTGAATTTATTTAAAATTTCTCTTTACTTGGATCACTGGGCCCATAACCTGTTAGAGATAATAAAGAAAAAAAATCCGACGAATGAAATAAATATCTGATAAAACAAGACAACTTTTTATTCTGTTAACACAAAGCGTTACACAAGCTTTTATTGACTCCTGACACGCAAATCCTCTCTTCAAGAAATTTTTATAAAAATTGTGCGAGCCGACATAATTTAAAGATCCAATCGTAATCGACATAATTGAAAATCCCCTCATCAATTTTGACGAAAATCGGTGAGTCACAAAAAATTAAGAATGGCATTCGGTCCTGTCGAATAGCCCTCTAACTGAATTTGCCTGAAACCGAGACCCTTCGTAATCGATTTCTGGTACTCAGAAACCCACTATAGCAATTTTCATGAAAATCGTTCGAGCCGATTCTGTGTAATTTACATGCCGAGGGACAAATTTAACAAATGATTTTTTTCAAAATTTTTTTTTCTTCGGACACCTCCCGAACAATGTTAGTTAATTTTCCGGGTCTTTCATAATATCTTGAACAAATACGTTCCATTCAATTTTGAAGGAATTTTTAAAAAGAGATGAGATTGCCAAAAATATGTTGACCTTTTTTAACTCCAAGCAGCTAAGTGTATTTCACAAAATTGTTGGTACAACTGAAGATGAAATCAGAGAATCAAAATCTCATTTTCTTAATAGTCCTGGAGATAGTGGAAACTATTTTTTTTGAAAAACTAATTTGTAAAAAATACATAGTTTTGGATGGGGCAGATGATATTCGTTGGCAAAATTCATAGAAATTGTTCTGCTATGGTTCAGTAAAGCTTAAACTACTCGCAAAAAGGTACAATTTTGAGAGGCTGAGTATTGTAAATAACATAAGATCCGTTGATCAACACTTGACCACATTATATGGAAATTCTAGAAAACTTATTGTAACACTTAAAATGACAATGATTTGGTGACAAAAACTTTTGGAAAAACTATTTTTCAAATGACATGGCAACATTAATGTATAGCAACATAATCAACAATCAAATTATTATGGCTTGCTTTCTGGACATCGATACGAAAGATGAAAGTAACCATCTTAATTTTTCTCTAGAACCTCAACATACTCTGAATCTTAAAGTTGGGACCAAAATCATGCTTTTTTGGATTCCCAGCACTAAAGAGCAACGGTACACGATTAGTTGTGAAAAGCTTGAAAGAAAACGTGATTGAGGCAGAAGTGCTCACTGTCTCTCATAAAGGTAACGTCGTTTTAATTCCAAAGATCGATCTTTCGAGTTTCGGCCTGGAGCTACCTTTTGAACTTCAACGAGGACCATAAACAAGTATCAAGGTCTAACTATGGACAAAATTGGTATATACATGTCGGAACCTGTAATTTGACATGGACTACTTACTATATGATGCATTTACAAGGGTTTGTCGTTCTTATGACGTCAAAGATAACATTCTGTCTATTCCTCACCAAGGGAAGCACCAAATTACGCAAAGAAGAATATGTATGCGCAAAAACGAAATGAAATTCAGCAGATCTGTGTACTGGCTACGATTCAATAGACTGATCAACCATTATTTCGAATTAAAAACTGATCATATGAGGCGGTTTAAAAAAAGTACTTTAAATTTTATGAGCCAATTCTTTCCAAGGTTAATCATATATTTTACAGTTTTACGGGACATACACTACTTAACTCCTCTCGGGGATAAAAAATGCCCCCACCGCCCCATAAAATGTACCGATACACACACACATATAAGATAGTCCCTAACTCCTTTAAATCGAAGCGCACAAGTATCTTTATTAAAGATTGTTGATCTTGTTCCAAAAATTACACAAACACCTGTAAAATACCCGTAGTTCTATAAAGATATATACAGTATATTCAAATATCAGTCGAAGGCCTAATAATAAATGCTATTTTAAGAATAAATTCTTATTAAATCCGCACATCCAAAAAACGTGACGCGAAATCCTTAACAGCACCTTAAACGTTGATCTATCCAAATGATATTGATTTATTTGGTTATTTCTCTCATGTACGATATTTGCTAATTTCATTTCCTTTGTACCGATTTTTACGTAAATAGGCGTAAAGGATATGAGTTGCATATTTTATGAATGTGAGATATAATCCAGTTCGCACGTTTGATTGGCTTCGTACATAAGGATTCCAAATTTTTAATGTATACGATAAACATTAAACGCGGAAATCTAGGTCAATTTATATGAGTCACAATTTATTATGATAGTGCAAGCAGCACTAAAGTTTATTGACTAAAAATTTTTTAGTTTCGTTTTTGGTTGAAATTGATAAGAAATTATAAGAATGATCTATACGAGCATATTACATTGGCGATTATATTATTTTTGTATAAGTTACGCCTGGATTAATCATATTTTGATGCAGGATGAGTAATTTTTATCCATCTGTCATCTTGGTATACTAAGCAGATAAATTCAGTGTACCAAAAATTACCATTACCGCATTTAACTATACACATATGGCATGGCAAATAATTAAACGGCGTGCAAGCAGCATACAACCATATCGTAAAGTGTTTTTCTGTTGTAAATTATGTTTTCTTCTTTATGCCGCACGTCTTAATAACATCTTGACTACCAGGAATTATTGAATAGTATATGATTTATAATATGTGAGTGTACGAAAATAGTAACTGAATTATTGGTAAATACGATTTTAATCGTGCCTTGTATATGAAGTACATGACCTCCACACTTATGATAGTATTTATTGTTGGAGTTAATACGTTGAGTACTTTAATATTTCTAGTGCGTGGTATTGATGTTTTTTGCCTTAAGTAATGAACAATCTGAGAACAATTAACACATATCGACTATTATTACTGTAAAGTGTGTCTGTCTAAAGTGGATTAGGGAATTTATGATCTGAATATACATGTATACATATAAAATTAAGGAATTTTCCAGCTGGATTATTATAAATGGACTTAAATGGAGATTAGCTTAGTCATATCAATCCAATCTGTTCAATCTGTAAATACTAAAACTAGTCATGCTTCATCGTCTTATTGTATTTATGATATCATGACTGTAAAGGAAGATAATATGTGCGTTACAAAACAAGTACCAAGTTTTTCACAAACCCTGTTGCCAAACTGACATGTTGTTTTCATACAATCGGAGACAAAAGCCTACATGCACCTGCTCTTTCTAGTATATTTCGTAAACTATTTCGATTTCCAAAATTTTTTTGGGAAAAATATTTATTTTTTTATATAAAAATTAATGTTATGAATCACATTTCAATATTACAGTTACATAAACCAAAAAAGCTAAACAATTGAAAAGACAAAAGTCTACATACTATCTGTTGCATTAATATTTGTGCTCATGAAAAAATTATTTTAGTTATGTTTCCTAGATTATAAAACTCATGTATTTTTTTTTTAAATTTTTTATCACACTGTAATTAATTATTAAATTACGTTTCATTTGGCATACAATTTATAAAAAAATTATTAGGATTTACGTATAAAAAAACGAATTTACTCTGTTGCAAAAGTAATTGTGTTACAAATTACTGTTGCAAAAGTATTTGTGCTGGGACAGTTTTAATAAAAAACGTTACTAATTTATATTATTTTGTTGATTTTATTTAAATTTAATATTTAGTCTGCCCACCGTTATTTAATATGACCTCATTTAGTCTTCTGGGTATGCTGTCAAATAATTTGGAAATAAATGCTAGACGTATTTTACTCCACACCTCAACAATTTCATCCCATAGCTCCTGCTTGCTTAGTCCAACTCTATATGGTATATTTCGTTTTACATAAGCCCAAACATTTTCTATAATATTTAAATCCGGGCTTTGCGTTTTCCAATTTATGCGTTGTTGGTCCAAATCATTTAAAAACTTGGTCACAACAAATGCTTTATGGACAGGGGCATTGTCGTGCTGAAGAATAAAGTCAAGCCCAATTATTTTTAAACCAGCTACCAATGCTACATCATTCAGCAGTTCCAAATAGGTCATTTGGTTCATTTTCCCAGACAGCATTGCTAGTGGTCCTACTCCGAGGTTGGTTATACAACCCCAAACCAGATCGGGTTTCAATACTCAGTTCGCGGGTTTTCGGCATATTGTCACGATTTTTAATGAAAACGACTATTTTTGAAAAACAAATGCTGAAACAGTTATTTCAATGCACCATTTGTTGATTTTTTTTTAAATTTTGCTAACACAAATATTTTTGCAACAGAGTAAATTTGTTTTTTTATACGTAAATCCTGATAATTTTTTTATAAATTGTATGCCAAATGAAACGTAATTTAATAATTAATTACAGTGTGATAAAAAATTTAAAAAAAAAAAAATTACATGAGTTTTATAATCTATAAACATAACTAAAATAATTTTGACATGAGCACAAATATTAATGCAACACATAGTACACTTAGATTTAAAACTAGTTTGCACTCGAATGCAAGCGCAGTTCCCGTTATGTCCATTATTTAGTTATGTTTTATTAAATAGGCAGCAGTTCGCAATTAAAAACAATAGATATCGCGACGATAAAAAAAAAAAATGAGTGAGTCCATTAGTACTCTCAAGGAGATGTGTAAACATGGCGTGTGTATAGTACGTGGGTACAGTTTACTTTGAAGGAGGAAGGAATGCAATTTTACTAACCAGAGTTTTTCATTTGTTTATTATCGTTAAATTGGTCTATTACTCTTTCGCAATTGGATTTTGGTAGCTAAAATAAGATATATTATATACTGTCGACTCTAACTTTAAAAATTTTCATTGAAAAACTGCACAATATGGTCGTCCCATATCTAGTAGTAAATATATTTCGATCTGAGTTCATGTGCAAATCGAATTCGTCTCGCAGGAAGTTTATAAGTGGTTCAGCTTGAGGAACAGCAACATTAATATTGAAATCCCCGCTCATAATCACCGGCAAAAGATGATAGTCTCCTTGGATAATTTTTGAAATTCTTTAGGATATGGTGCAAGGACGAAATGTATGAACTTCATTATGTCTTCGAAAGATTTATTCGGCGAGGTTAATACAACTACAGAAAGCATCTTATTCCCATTGAGAAGCTGAAGTTCAGCCGTGTATATATCATCAATGAGTTGTGTTGTTACGCTCATACCAGTTGTTTGTCCAACGATGATTTCTTTATGCGAGGTGACTGTATGGTATGAGTATTCTATTTGAATTTTTATATATTGTTACTCCGGCAGCTCACTCACCGTCTCTCTTGAACTGAACGCAGATCTGGAAAAGCAAAAAAATTGAGCATCCTTGCGTGACTGTGTCAGTTAGGTCGAGGTGATGTGTATGACCTAAGACTCTGACAGTTCAATGTTAAAAACCAGACGTCATTATTATCTCGTACAAAATTCGCCATTACAACGGATAAAGCGGATTTGTGGTGAGGCGCGATAGCTAATTTTGAAGAAGACCCATTGAGGTCCCATTTTTACGTCCATGGTAGACGACATGATCATCGATAGCCGACGTGATGAACAGTCCTTCGAGACTCGTTACTCGTGCTAAAGCAATATACACAATTTGTTAACTGTGTCTTTTATCGTAAGAGTATATACTGACTATTTCGTTGTAGGTACCACCGTGTGATGCATGAATTGTGGCACATGAAGATACGACGCTTTACATTAATTGTTGTTTATGCTTAACATTAATTGTTGTTTCGATTAATAGTTGAGCTTTTTCTAGAAATGGGCACCAAACATCGGTCGATATTCGTTTTCTGCGCCCATCCAGCTTCAAGCCACCTGACCTTCTTGCCAACTTGTGAATTTGAACCGAAATCCATCCAGAGTCGTTTGACATTTTTTACTGTCGACGTTTTCATCGTTCTCGTTGTCCTGGTTAGGATGCCTATGCATTCGATATACTTTAGACAGCCCATAGTTCCATTCGCCAGTCCATTTGTTACGTCAATATATTGGTTTTGAAAAAGTACGGCAAAATATTTGTGTCCACTATGCTCATTTTATGGATCTTTTGACGGAATTGCTACTCCGGCAGCCCACTGACCATCTCTATTGAACTGAAAACAGCATTCAAACGCAGGAATATTAACAAATTCGTCATTGCGCAGCCAGGTCTCGAAAACCAAATGAATTGAGCATACCTGCGTGACTGTGACCTGAGACTCTGGCAGTTCAATGTTAAAAACGAGATGTCATTATAACCCCATTCAGTAGAAGACATGATCATTGATAGCCGACGTGATGAACAGCGCCTAGAGACTCGTCACTCGTGATAAAGCAATATACAGCAGTTGTTGACTGTGTTTTTAATCGTCTGAGTATGCAATTTCGTAATCGTAATTCTTTTTTTTTTTTTTTGATTTTTCTGATCGATGGAAATGTCGATGGTTTCTATTTCATTCATTAAATTAATTTTTTCATTTTCCCTACTATTATACATATACATAAAAGCATGCCATGTATAGTAAAAATTGTTTTTGTTGAGTTTCTTGCTTTTTTTCTAACGAAGTAGGTATACGTCATTTCCGTTCGTTTCATTTACAAGTTTACTCTAATACAAAAAATTTTGGTAGGAGCGCGTAAAGATGTTTACACATCAAAAACGGAAATACGGAATCCTTCATGCTGGTTGGTGGGCGTTCTCGCCGAAGATTTTATTTGTGCCTAAGATGGAGGAGCTGTTAGATTTTGATTTGAACTCAGATGCATTAAGTGTACCGGAACTAAATTATGAATTGAACATCAGAAATACGAGTTACAGTGGCACTCAGAAACACAAAATCGTTGAACTCAGGAGGTTGTTAGAGGACGATAGAGAAGTGCCAAGGGATACGATTGTGGATAATGAAGATTTCAACAGTACCGTAGAAATGCTTGGTACACTACTGGTGAACCTGAAAATAGCTTTCCAAAAAAAACGATGCAAACACGGAAAGGAACATAAAAGCCAAGATCTGCCACTACCGAGATCGAGCATTCAGGACGATGGGTAAGGATTTTGAAAAGAACGCAATCCTGTTTGGCATTTTGCAACAAATTAAGCGTGTGGTTCGGACTTCTGCGGTAAACATCCCCATATCGACGCAATCAATATAGACACCAGAGAAAGCGATAATGGTTGTTCCGACGTTAGGCCAGGATGAACCAATCTGATTATCCGGCATGGTTAGGAGTAGAGGTCATGTACTCGTGGCTAATAAGGAGGTGGCGAATCGTAAAATAGACGCAAGTACCTGAACAAAGAAATCTGAAAAGGTTAAATTTCGATGATGCACCATCAAAACTATATGAAATTTTGGGTTATTCTGGATTGATAGCCAGATGGTATTTTTACATCAAGGTGAAGTTATCAAGACGATGGAAGTTTGGTTTCGAACTAATGAAAACATTGAATTTTTTGTATTAAAAAATTCGGTCGTCTCATCAGACTGCAGTGAACAAACTACAAAAATATTGAAAATACTTTGAAGTAATCAAAGTATAATCACAATGCCTTAGCGAATATCCAGAATAACATAAAATTTCATATAGAAACCGCATGTATGCGTTAAATACAATAAAATTCGAGGTTACCAAGGGGTTGGCAATTGCGTAACGAATCATTAAAATTCGCTAAGGCATTGTGATTATACTTTGATTACTTCAAAGTATTTTCAATATTTTTGTAGTTTGTTCACTGCAGTCTGATGAGACGACCGAATTTTTTAATACAAAAAATTCAATGTTTTCATTAGTTCGAAACCAAACTTCCATCGTCTAGATAACCTCACCTTGATGTAAAAATACCATCAAAACTAACCATTTAGCTACAGAACAAGACCGACGACGACGAGTGTCGACGAATAAATAAAAAATTTCGCCGCAATATTGCTGTAGCTGTACGGGGTGGGTGTGTGGTGGCCAGTTCTTGAGAAGGTAACATATAAGAAGATGTTGGAGAAGGTGCAAAGAACGGCCTGTATGCTTATAAGCGGGCGCTTAGGTCAACACCTACACGCGCTTTAGAGGTTATGTTCCACCTTATTCCAATCGAATTTTTTGGTAAGCAAATGGCAGCCAATGTGGCTACAAGGCTCTCGGCTGTCTCTCAGTGGAAGTGTCTTCAGGCGGGACACTCAACGATAGTTAGATCATTTAGGGAAGAACTTACGAATCTAGATTATATTAAACCAACGTTGTGCTTCGATAAAGTTTTCCGGACCATCTGTCCTTCGAGAGAATCCTGGAGGAACGGATCAATACTGGAAAACGAGGCACTGCAATTTTTCACAGACGGTTCTAAGCTAAACGGTAAAGTAGGAGCCGGAGTCTTCTGTGAGAAGCTTAATGTTGATATTTCCGTTCGTCTCCCTGACTACTGCAGCGTGTACCAGGCTGAAGTGGTGGCGATAGGCGAAGTCGGGACATGGTTGAAGCATAACGTGGTATCCGTTAGGTATATCGCGATTTATGTGGACAGTCAGACGGCGGTCAGATCGCTAGAGGCGGTTTGTCTGAAGTCACGGGTGGCGCTGGATTGACGATCATCTCTTAATTAGATGAGCGAGTATTTCAGTATCCAGATAATCTGGGTCCCTGGTCACTCGGACATCAAGGGAAACTGCAGGGCGGTCGAACTAGCTAGGTACGGTACGACTCTCCAGATGCAACCGGAAAGGGCAGGTCTGGGGAGGCCTATCGCAGCGCTTAGATCGGCGCTCAGTAAAAAGGCAATCGCCTTGACAAATGAGAGGTGGACCAACACCCTCACGTGCAGGGTAGCAAAACAGGTTTGGCCAAAACTGGACTTGCGGCGCTCCAAAGCACAGTATCCCTGGGAAAACGAGAGTTAGGATTGGTCGTAGGGATACTGACAGGACACTACCTTTTTGGGGAACATGCAAGAAGGCTGGGTCTACAGACGAATGACTTTTGTAGAAGTTGTTTAGGCGAAGAGGAGGAAGAGACGCTAGATCACTTCCTATGCTCGTGTCCGGCACTATCATACAGAAGGCATAAGTATTTAGGTGTGTACGGTATGGACAGCCTTTCGGAACTCGCGGGCTGTGGAATACGAGATATTTTACGCTACATCAGTAGCTCTGAATGGTTTCAGCAGGAGAAAAGGGGAGATAGGATCCTGTAGTATCACAATGGGCCAATACTGGCCTAAGTGTGCGATAGCAGCCACTCTAACCTAACCTAACCTAACCTATCGCTGTAGCTAACAGAACTAAGGCCCTTTTCCAATTACTTACTTATTTGTGTAGACGTACTTATTCAAATAAGTAACCTCGCGAGGTGACTTATTTGAATAAGTACGTCTACACAGAAATGTCTCCAAAATTGTGTCTTGACTAAATGTAATGAATGCCGTTTTTATTTTCAAATCTAGTGACAACGACTAACGTGTCAAGAAATTTTTTTCTTCCGTAAAAATTATAAATTGAATGGCAACAATACGTTATTTTCAGAAAACGTCAAAATATGTAGAAAAAAAATTGTATTTTTTGATGAAATTTATTATAGATAGAAATATAGATGTTGGTATGTTGAATGAAGCTACGATAAGATGCTGCTAACCAAAACAATATAACCGTCAGTTCAATTTGAGCATCATATCCATGTCGCTCAATTGGAAAAAATTCTAATAATTTTTGGAAAGCCTCTACCGATAAATTAGCATGTTTTTTGATCAGTTTAGTGCATCTCGATTTTTAATAGCAGGTATCAAGAAGCTGCTTTTGGTGGAAAAATATTTTATACCCTGCAATAATTTGTAATTACATTAAATATATATATTTGAAAGTTTATCCTAAAGGAATAAAACATGCCTATCACATTTCACGTTCTTCTAACAAATAAATTAAATATTCATCAATAATCACCTTTGATTAATTTTAGAGATATCTTCATATTTTTATTTATGAAGTAGTTTAGAAGTAAGACATTTCTTTTGTCCATTTTTAAATTTATTTTAAAATTTATAAAATTTTTGGGTCAGCAAGAGTTTGTTTATACTTTCATAAACAAGCTGTCAAAATAAGTAAGTACATGAATTGGAACGGCTTCACTTACTTATTTAAGATGGTGGCAAATAAGTCAATAAGTTTCCAATAAGTAAGTAATTGGAAAAGAGCCTAAAGCTCGAAATAGAACAAGAGCGAAGGCGGCGAGCGAAATCGCCTGTCATATTACAAAACACGGAAAACATATAATATAAACACAACCATCGACGCAGGCGACGACAATTTTTTCGTTGAAATAAATTTAGAGTCTATAGGCGGTGATACATGTATAGATTTTGCCTTTAAGGCAAAAAAAATTGCCTTATACAAAATTGAGAAATTTTCAATTTAAAATTTTCGCCTATAAGGCAATTCAAGATGGCCGACTTTTAACCAATCAGCACGCATAATCTTTATGCCTTAAAGGCAAAATCTGTACATGTGTCACCGCATTATTTCTATTTTTATCGCCGACGAAACAATGTTGCCAACTGTTTTTTATATATATCTCAGTTGGTATCATTTAACCGTCATATTATTAATCAATTTTTTCAATGTAGTAGGCTAACGCCACAACGTCATTTGTCAAAACACAGAAGGATATGCCGTTTGTGGATGTTTTTTTATCGCATAAACTGACGCTTTAGTTCTGTTAGCTACAGCGATATTCCGGCGATATTTTTTATTTATTCGTCGACGCTCGTCGTCGTCGCTCTTGTTCTGTTTCTAGCTTAAAGCGTCAGCTTATGCGATAAAAAACATCTACAAACGGCATATCCTTCTGTGTTTTGACAAATGACGTTGTGGCGTTATAAAAATAGAAATAGACTCTAAATTTATTTCAACGAAAAAATCGTCGTCGCCTGCGTCGATGGTTGTGTTTGTATTATATGTTTTCCGTGTTTTGTAATATGACAGGCGATTTCGCTCGCCGCCTTCGCTATTATTCTGTTTCGAACTAATCTCGCTTCGCGACGCTATTTGCTGAGGAAAACGAAGAAACCGCGAAGGATATTTAAAATGTTCAATATTGAAAGTATTACTGATGAGATGGAGAATCACACCAACACGCAATCATATTATGGATTTTGGTCAAAAACGGGTGTAGAGCTAAGTTACAAAGTCATTCTTGGCTACTCGACCGGATAAATTAGGCTGTACTCAGTTAATAGAACACAATATCGAAACAGGAGAGGCTAAACAGATCAAGACGAGAGCAAGGCTCGTACCTCAATACGTACAACGTGAAAAGAACGCTGAATTGAGCCGAATGTTGAGATTGAGGGTCGTGGAAGAAGCAGGACCTACCAAATGGGCATTACCTATTGTGTGTGTCAGGAAACCGACTGGGAAGATACGTTTTTGTTTGGATGCTCGAAGATACCCACTGCCGTATATAAATCGCATTTTAGGACAGATATCTGAAACTAAGTTTCTGTCAAAAATTGACCTCAGCGACGCCTTTTGACAAGTTAAATTAGGAATGACAAGCCGACCAGAGATATTATTTATTGTTCCGGGCAGAGGACTGTTTCACTATATACTATATATTTCATTCCACCAACGCGAGTCAAACATTATGTCGGTCGATGGACCACGAGTTGGGAGTGGATCTGGAGCCCAAGGTGTTCTTATACCTTGATGATATAAGTATTGCATTGCAAACATTCGAAGAACATATAGGGCCCTTGGAAGAAGTGGCTAATTGCGATGGGCCAACCTAACGATAAGTTTGGAGAAGACGGTTATTTGTTTGAAGAAGATTCAGACAAAATTACGGGTATTTTAAATTTTCCACCGTCGAAAACCTTTAAGAAAGCACGAAGATTGATAGGAATGGCGGGCTGGTATCGACGATTCATCCCAGATTTTTCGTCGGTAACGGCACCGATCACCAGTCTCACGAAGACGGTCCAGGGTAAGAAACTTCAGTGGACTGAACATTTAACCAATTAAAGACCTTGTTAGTGTCAGCACCGATCCTGGGAAACCCGATTTCAGCAAAACTTTTTTTATTCAGACGGATGCTTCGGATGTGGGTGTCGTAACAGTACTGACCCAGGAGATAGACCAAACGGAGCGCGTGATTGCCTACATGAGTCAAAAGCTAACGTCTACCCAAAAAAATACCAAACCACGGAAAGAGAGTGTCTGGCCATGGTGTTGGCGATAGAAAAGCTCAGGCCATACATCGAAGGAGCCAAGTTCAAAGTCGTGACGGATTGAGAATCATTGGTGTGGTTGAAAAATCTCAAAGATCTGGCCTCTATACTGACCCTTTCCGGCAAATATACTGACAAAAGAAGCGACTCTTCCACAGATTTAAAAACACTTAAAGAAAACGTGAAATTGAAAGGCGTGGACCTCGTAACCACCAGTACCACTAGTACAAACCAGTACCTGAAAAGAGATTACCTAAAGTAATTATCTTTGATATTAGCTCGAAGTTTGATGGCGAGATAGTCATAACTTGCTTAACAAATCAAAATTGCCTGGAAGTTGAACCAGCAAACAAAAACATGATGCTAAAGTGTGCGGGACTTCACGTGGGCTGGTTACGATGCCGTGTGATAGAGTTTGAGACACCAACTAGGTGTTTTAAGGACTAAGTGCCAGCGTACACAAAGATCTATTCCCACTGTGCACAACATGGTCACAGTAATGAGGGTTGTCAAAATAAATACAAAACGAAAGGATAATGATGATCACTAAGTAATAGTGTTACCTATAACGAATACTAAAGTGCTGTGCGACGTCTGAAATCCAATACTATAAATATGATGTTTAGTAAAAAATTTAAGACATTGCAACAGCAACCTACACATCGCCCCCTCGACATGCAGAGCGGCAAAATAGTTGGATCAGAAATATGTGAGCGCATCTCTAACGATGACATAGATATTCTATGTATGCATATGAACCACACTCGGTCAATGGTCACATGGTGAAGCTTAGTCAGTTTTTGATGCAATAGCTATCAATATATATGTTGAAATTATATCGGAAGTTGGTTCCTTACCTATTTTGAATATACGACCAATAAAGTGAACCGACAGGTGCCGCCTGCTCAAAATCGAAACGAATCTAGGCTCTCAAAACGTAATGATCACTCCCCTCTAACTGATCAAAATGAAAGTAAAGTGAACGACTCGAGTCTAGGGGTGACCCTTCATAAAAAACAAGTGGAAACCCAACGACGTTTTCATCTAATGGAAACTCCAACATTAATGTAACTATAGTAAATGGAACCTTGTTGGGCTCGATACTTGGCTGGTGTGTGAGATAAAGTTAGATATCTAGTGACCACACCGTCATCATGGTCGAGTTATCAAACTCACAGAAATTGATTCAATCAATGCAATTGATGCTCATGTAGAGCTGATCTCTACACGGTTAACCCTATGAAACTTAGATTTTCTATGCATACGCTAAGGAGACGGAAAGAAACTACCAAAAGAATTAAAATTGTCACTCGTTAGAGGACAAGAAATGAGTACTTCAATGAAGTATTTAAAACGAATCAAATTTGCCGCCGGAAAATCAAGACCACCTGATATTCTAAACGCTATTAGGAAGATAAATGCGGAGTTGTCACAGATATGACACACGTTTGGAGTTGCTAACTTGCTTCTATCCTAGGGAGCACATGGTTAAACTGGTCACACGTAGCTATGCGTGAGATTGCTACTAACAGTAGATTGACATCCAGGGCTGCTGAAGAGCTCAATTCACGTGGCCACTAGCCATCAGTGCTCTAAAATGCTTTAGGTGAATAGGTGAAACAAGTCACCAGGGCTTGACAACTTGAACGCTGAAATAATTCAACTCGCATGCCCTATCTATAATAGGACCCTGCATAATAAAATCATTAAACAGTTGCTGAAATTTGACACCTAAGGTGCGGAAATTAGGTGAAAATGTCAAGAAACCTGGTTATAGATATCTGATTTATTCGAAACCTTTCTTCGGTTTTAGTAAAGGATGCCCTCAATTCTCTGTTGTAGGTCTTCTGATGAAATCCTCAATAGCGGATGACAAAGTCATGCTATAGGTCATGGCAACTCGAAACTCAAACTTCAGCGTTAGGGTCAAATCGCAATAAATCTACGCACCAAGTAAAATATCACTATCTGCAGAAAAAAAGAGTTACGGTGCCGCTAAAATGCAAATTTGAAACTCGTCGATCTCCTACAATATCATTAAAGTCGAAATTTGAAAATGATCAAAGCTAGGAGTTGGCTTTGATGGACTTACGGGAGTAACAACATACGTTCTAAGAGCCCGCGAAAACGCCAAGAAACTATTCCACTCCCTGGCGAGAGTCTCAAGAGTATGGCGGACGGACGCAGCTCTTTCTGGTGTATGATAGCCTATTTCTCCCGACCAATTTGCAAAATACCTTAATTCAAAAATACGAAATGGAGTACCGTAAACACCCCAAAACGATCAATATTTGAGTTTTTATGCGTTTGTACATTTAAATTTACGAAGCATTTGAAAATGTTCAATGAGTTTTCTTGGCCACTCCGAACGATTTGCAACATTAAGTAATTTTGTTGAAACCCTGCGATTTTGTTATCAGCAATACAAAGATTTATTTGGTAATGTTATGACTTATAAGCTTGATTTTGCATCCCCAAATCATTTGCAAACAAGAACAATCTCCCAAAAAAAACGGCTTCTACCAAAATTAGTCATTCGTGGAAAATGATTAGGACCCGCCTTGCTACAAATTAAACCTAGAACTGCCAAAAACGAAAATGTTTCAATGGAAGTTACGACTTCCCTAACATAACAAAAACATCCACCTGACGAAGCAACAGTTTACTACCAACATCATCACTTCCGCCTAAATTTTAAAAATGATAATGCCCAGCCCTCTTACACATCCAATCCATAATCTTTCCGCTCTCAAAAAATTCCCTCGCAGTTGCTACCTTCCAAAATAATTAAAAAAGCATTCAAAAATGATAAAGCTTAAGATAAAATAAGCTGCCACATCCAGTGACAGGCCTCCGCCAAAAATCCCCACTTGAACTTCCAAGCACATGAAAAAAGCCCAAGTATAAAGCTTCGTCAAAATTAGTTAATCCACTTGGGCTGCAGAGAGGACACAGCTCGATACATAGACAAACACCAAATCAAAAACCACTCCCTCACATTTGCACTTAAGAAAGTTTACCATATAAAAAAGAACTTCTTATTAAAACTAATTCAACAATTATCCACCATACCAATTTTTAGGAATTTATACAATTTTTAGATCAATTTTTAAAATAAAACCTTAATTTAAGAGTACCCGAATTTAGGAATTTTAGTCTGGTCACGCTACTCAGTAGAAGGATGAAGACTGAATCACAAAACACTAAATGAAAAAAAGATGGCAAAAAATTAGCTCAAAAACAAATTATGCACCTCATTACAATAATTCGGTGCGACCACTGATCTATATTACATGGATACGACATGTCAAAAACTATATGGTAGAGCAAAAATAGTTCTACGTTTGTGACAAAGACAGAAAAATTTTCTGTCTTTTCTTCAATTCCGAATTTTCGAAAATTAAATTAATGTAAACAGAAAACTGGTTCCTATGAGTTTTTGACGTTTGACGTTTTGACGACAAGAACTCTTTTTTTTATTCGAAATATTTGCAGGAGAGCATTTCAAATATTTAGGGAAATCGCAAGACGAAATTTGCATACAAAAGCGGTACCACATGAATTAAATGAATAAAATGTGATTTATAATTTAAACCATTTGAATATTATTATTTGTTCATGACTATAATAATAAAAAACCAATTTCAGAAAATTTCGAAATTAAATCTATCTTCGGTACGGTCCTATCTTTCGGTATATAGATCAGTGGGTGCGACAGTGAAAAATTTTGTTTCGATGAATTTGTTGTTTGCACAATTGTTTTCACGCACACTTGGTTATTGTAAAGTTGTAGTTTTCATATTCGTTTTTCGATGAATTGTTTGTGGCATAATTGTTTGTCGCAGAATTTTCAGGGAACCGCCCCAGTCATCATGTAAATTGTCATCTTTGATAGCTACACCAAAACGTTTAACGTGATGTTTTCTGAAGGTTTAGCCCATTTACGATATGGTGTTGTATTTGAGACTAATATTCCTTAGACCAGCGGTTTTAGAAGTGCTGGTGTGATTGTTGTTGAACACGCTGGCGTTTTAGTCCTGGGATGGTCCACGTCTCAAACCACAACCTGGCGGATTTTGGGTTTGCATCCATATAAAATTGCTCTCACTCAAGAACTGAATCCATTGGACCACCGTAAACGTCGTGAATTTGGTGATTTTGTCTTGGAGCAATTTGAAAACGATAACGATTTTTTTAAGAAAATCATCTTCTCCGATGAAGATCACTTTCATCTGAGTGGTGCGGTAAATAAATAAAACTGTCGATTCTGGTGCGAAGAAAATTCACAAATTATTCATGAAAAACCATTACATTCCCCTTAATTGACAGTTTGGTGTGGTTTTTGGTCTGGTGGAATCATCGGTCCGTATTTTTTTCGAAATGACTGTCAATGGAGATCGGTATAGATCGATGATAACCAACTTTTTATGGCCGAAATTGGAAGAAATTGATCTTGACAACATTTGATTCCAACAAAACGGGGGCTACGTGCCACATAGCAAGTGCAACAATTGAATTATTGCGAGAAAAGTTAGGAGATTCGATTTTTTCAAGAAATTGAGATATTGAATGGCCTCCAAGAAGTTGTGATTTAACACCATTAGACTATTTCTTGTGGGATTATTTGAAGTCATTGGTATTTAACAATAAACCAAACTCTCTTCAAGCTTTACAAGTCAATATTGAACGCACTATTCATGGCATACGACTTGATTTAGTGGAAAAAGTGCTCGAAAATTGGGTTCATCGAATTCGTTCCTGCAGAAGAAGTCGTGGAGACCATTTGAATGACGTTTTATTCAGAACTTAATTGTATCGATTGTACTTCACATTAATAGGTCTATTATGAATCTCACTTACTCGTCACCGGGTGATGAGTCGTCACTATAATTCTCTTTTGGTATTATGATTGTCGCAGTGAGCGAGTGATCGTCACATGCGTGTCGCTTGGCGACTCGAAATCACCGCATATAATTTTTGGTATTATAATTCTCACAGTGAGCGAGTCCAATGTCATATATGCTCACCTAAAATATGATGGTGAGAGTCAAGTGACAAAGTATTTTTGGTATTAGAAATATAATATTTTATTAATATTTTAACATTGAAATAGTAAATTTATATTGAAATGGAAAAAAACCGTGATATTGCCCGTGGATTTCCAGATGTTGAAAAAATCAAACTAAACATTAATGAATTTTGGAAAAATTTGTCAGTAGTGCGGAATAGCTTAGGGCCGCCAATTAGAGAAAACACGGAATGGAGAAAGGCAAAAATTCGAGCACAATTTTTTTATATAGTATACACAATTTTTTATATAATATATTTTATATTTTTAATATTTTTTTTATAATTATTTTGTATTACGATACGATGAAAATATCGTATCCTTATAAATTTTGTCATACAAAGACATACAAAAATATCTTTATATGAAAACTATTTGTAAACAACTAAAATTGTTTGACATTACTATATGGTTTCCATAACGACAAATAACAAACTCTAAAAAATACAAGAACCCACATACGACGCCGCAAACAACGGCTCGCCAAAATAAAAGGGAGAATCACAATACCAATTTTGAACTCGGGTGACTTAGATAGTCACGGCGAGTGGTGTGGTGAGGCGAGAATTATAATAGACACATTAATAAAAAACATTTCAATTTCCTTAACAATTAGTGTTTTTTTAAAAGAAATCATATCACTCTTATTGGAAAACCCTATATTATTCAAAAGTAAAGTTTCCTTCAAGTAAAGTTGCCTGCGTTTGTAGCAACAACGTGCATGTTGTCCTCCCTATGTGCCCATGGTAAATTTAGGAGGTAAAACTCAGAAGACTCAACTTCAGAATTGCTACTCCTGTTGTTGTTAATTTTAACAAATATAAGATCAATATTCTCGGAGTCTGGGATAGCGGCGGCTGAGCTGTCAAGTGCACCGAAACATGAACTTCTCTGAGAAAAAGATTGAAGTCCGAATTAAGAAACCCATTACTATTGAAATCGTTGTTCAAATTTGTGTCTGTATAATCGCAAAGACATCAGAAAGCAGTTCTTGTGTTTTCAGGAATATTTCATTTCATATTTAATTCCTCTTCAAAAATTGGAACAGGCCATGAAGTATTAGACACTAAAAGTCAAACTGGGGTTCAGATACCGTAATTTGGAAAGATGCCAAGAACCTCATCATGATACATATCTGCATTTAACTAAATTATGATGATAGTCAGCGGGTTTTGTTTTGATCCAGAATCCAATTTATGTGAGAAACAACATCGGTGTATGCGGTGGAGCTGTTTAATCTTGAGATAAAAATATGATTAGGTTTAGAAGCCCCCAAAATCAACTAGGGACAGTCGTTTAAAAGATTAAGATTATAGCATCGACATCGGCTGAAGTTAACCGTGATGGATTTTGTATTGTTGTTGACAATACTGAAGTTCCTGTTGGATGTTGGTACAATTGGAGATGTCTTACAAAACTGCTGGCTTCTCTGATATATTTCTATTGGTCTTCGAAACAATCAAGTCTAGTTTATTATTGACGGCCTCATTTACGATGAATTTAAAATTCGAAAGTTCGAGTATAATTGTACTTGTGGCAGTGCCCTGTGTACTGTCAACATAAGATGTTTCACGTAAATTTGTTATTTTAATTATTGGTGCGTGAGGAGTGCTGTAGGACTAGCTCAAGTGCCAGCAATTTGCTTGTATGGCTTGTTTAAGACGATGTTTTGAAAATTCAAAAAATGGAAAATATTTAACATTGTTTTTCTTAATTTGTCATTATTGCACCCTTCGAGACTTTCCTTTCTGGATAATACGGATAATAAAATAAAAAAAATGACCTAACCAATCAAATTCTGACTCGAATTGAAGCCAATTTCATCATGATCAATATACAATCAATTTTGAAACCGCAAGATGAAACTAATGTGCATTAACTCGTTACAAAATTAGTTGTCACAATTGATGAAGTTAGAAGTCAGGTATTTCTCTTATAGCAAGTCATCCTGCAAATAGTATGTTAACATCTTTGCAAAATTGCCCAATACTTACAAACTGAATTTCTATTCTCGCATTTTAGTAAATCTGATAAATCGAATAAAATAAATCTTTCAATAAAAATTTAATAAATTATATACGAATATGCGAATTTCATCACAACAATCACACTTCTTATCGCTTGCGCATGCCTACTTATATTCTTAAGAAAATAAGATAAAACATATGGTGGTTATTCAAGATTAGTAGTGCAGGCCTAGACTTAATGACTAGTTGGTATTATAATTTTTTGGAGATCATCAGATTATAGTTCAAGGAACTGTTAAGTAAGTGAATGTGTAATGCATTTTATATATGACTTTTATTACCTTAAATTTTTCTATGTACATACAGTTAAATCCTGCAACCTCTTATAACCACGAGATGTGCATCGCTGAGTTGATTGTTCAATTTTATTATGGCCTGTACTTAGCAGTCGGCGTGGCTCCCCTTGCAATCATAACCATAACATTAATTTACTATCATTGTATTAGATGGTGTTGTCAAAGTGATAGTCTTCGCCTTAAGGATATACAAATGAATTCGGTCGAATAATGTTACTATTACCTATTTTTGAATAAAGAATTTAAACAAGAAACTAAATTTTTCTTTACTTTTGAACGTTGAAAGCCGTTTGAATTCTCCCGATCATCTAATACCTTTTATGCTTCTTATTTAATGGATGTTTCATATCCATTTTGTTAGAAACTCTATCAGCCAAAGTGGACCCAATCAACCCAAATATGACTAACTAGCCAATACACTTACAGTTGACCATATAACCAACAAACCTTGCAAATTCGACCAACCTCATATGTTCTCTCAAAAGGACGCTCTGTCAGCTGAAAACGCAAGGACCACGTTATTCAGGTTCTTTTCTGTAAAGCACCATTTACGACAAGGTGCTTGGACAATATTTTGTACTTTTGGAGACTGTATTGTTGTTGTTGAACGCGACCTCAATTTCATCCAAAACTTGATCCCAATATATCTTTCTTTCAAAAAAAAAATATTTGATAAAAAACAAAAAAAAATTCCTAGAACTCGAATACAGTGCCACCTAACGGGTCCAATTGTGAATCATCCAGGGACCCACCCAAATAAACACACAAATTTTCATTAAAATCGGTTCAGCCGTTTAGGAGGAGTTCAGTCACATACACACGTACAGAAAGTTTTGGGGTGGTGGGGGTGGTGGGGGTAGTAAAATTTTGGGGTTATATGTTCTGATATGTGAAAAAAAAAATAAAAAATATTTCGCCAAAAAACAAAAAAAAAATATTCCTAGAACCCAATTGAAGTGCCACCTAACGGAATCAATTGTGAATCTAAACAATCCAAGGACTCACTCAAACACACACCCAAAATTTCATTAAAATCGGTTCAGCCGTTTAGGAGGAGTTCAGTCACATATACACGTACAGTTTTGGGGTGGTGCGGGTGGTGGAGGTGGTGAAATTTTGGGGTTATATGTTCTGATATGTGAAAAATACAAAAAAAAATATAAAATATTTCACCAAAAAACAAAGAAAAATATTCCTAGAACCCAATTGAAGTGCCACCTACCGGATTTTTTTTTTTTTTTTGAATATGTTAAAGAAAGTATTAATCATCCAGTGGATTTAATGTCCTTTTAAGGTCAATTAATACTCCCCTTTTCATTCACGCACACACCCACCCATTCACCTATTCACACAATTACAGTATACCACCTGCACGTTGCAAGCTCCATGTCAACCTGCACACTGACATGAACGGTGGGTCGGCGCTGAATTCTGCACTCTACCAGAGGGTCTAAGTTGTGTTTATTATCATCACCGATCGTAATCGATGAAGAAAATTCGCTTTACATCCTGCCTCTGGTGGGATTCGAACCCAGTACCTCCCGGTCCAAATGCCGAAGCTTTAACCACTGCGACACTTGTACGGATTCAATTGTGAATCTAAACAATTCAAGGACTAACTCAAACACACACCCAAAATTTCATTAAAATCGGTTCAGCCGTTTAGAAGAAGTACAATCACAAAAAATCGTACGTAAGAATTATATCTATAAAGATTGGGGGTAGTGGGGGTAGTGAAATTTTGAGGTTATATATTCTGATATATAAAAATAAAAAATAAAAATAAAAAAATATTTCGTCAAAAACCAAAAACAAAACTTTCCTACAACCCGAAAACCATGCCACCTACCGGGTCCTATTGTAAATTTAAACCATCCAGGGACCCACTCAAACACACACCCAAAATTTGATTAAAGCCGGTTCAGCCGTTTTGAAGGAGTACAATCACAAAAATCGTCCATAAGAAATATATCTATAAATATTGGGGGGTGGTGGGGGGTAGTGAAATTTTGGGGTTATATCTGATATATGAAAAATAAAAAAATAAAAAAAAAATCGTCAAAAAACAAAAAAAAAATCCAATAATCCGAAAGCCGTGCCACCTACCGGGTCCAATTGTAAATTTAAACCATCCAGGGACCCACTCAAACACACACCCAAAATTTCATTAAAATCGAAACGGCCGTTTAGGAGTAGATCAATTACAAACTCACGTACAGAAGAATTATATATAAAAGATAAACGTCGAATAATTTGAGAGCGAGACCAATGTATAGCCCTTGTGCGTGTGTGCGAGCGGCTGAGATATAGAAGAATATTTTTGTTGTGTTTTCTTGTTCTGATGCATGCAGCTGTTGCGGGTGAGAGGGGGTGTGTAAGTGACGCGCATGAAAACACAACAGAAGTATTCTTCTGTAACTGTATTTTTGTGTGGTGAAGAGAATTTTTTTTAGTTTTTGAGTTAGTCTCGTTTGGAATATCCATTATAAATTTGTTTTTTTTCTTCTTGTATTGAATAAAATAAATCCGTCTATAAAAATTGTCGCTACCTTTTATTTTACGGGCGATCTGATCATAAGGGATCTTTTGTATCTGCAATTCCAACATGTGGCGAATTATTTACGGTTATCGAATTCTTGGCGCTGTAAGTGTGTTAACAAATGCCGGAGCCCGTATCGTTTAACGGTTGCCTAGCAAAGCAAAATTGTTCGAAGGGCGTGCTAATAACGGCAAAAGTGCCGCAACAAGTACGAAGGTACCAAATATTTACGGGTGGCCAGTTGAGTCGTTTCAACAGTATTTACGGGTTATGGCGTGACGAACACCAATATATTACGGTTTCGGCGAGAGGATGTGGTATGTGCATTTAGTTTGATACGGTGGCTGCATAAACGAAGCGCGTGGTCGCCTTGCAGAATGAGTTTTTACTAAGTGCACACCCACATGAAATTAACTAATCAACAACGCTGAATTTCATATGTTTTTTTATTTATTTTTATTTAATTTTATTTATTTTTATTCCACTTTACACAAATTAAAATATAGTTATTTCGACTTCATAAAAATTATATTGACTTTTTGGTTATGTAAAACACGATGAGTACATGGAGAGAAAAGCGACAAGAAGGAGATTTTGTGTTTTATTAAATGTATTTTTCTTGCGTGTCGCCTTCTCTTTTTTTTTATATTATTTTTTACTGACATCTCGCGGTGAAGTAGAGAGGCGCCCACTTCTCGTACTGATGCTAGATGTCTCTACTAGCATATTTTTTAATCGGTTTTACCGGTAACATGTGAACGCCACAAGGACACCCAACCGCTTTGACGGCTTATCGAGACGACACTGGGTTTTGGCGAAGGACGGTCAACGAGATATTAATTTACCTTCAAAGGCGAGACAACGCTCAACGTGCTTCTGTAGTTTACGGCGTGAAGACGCCCGAGTTTACCGGGTTTACCAGCGGTGAGGCCGCATCGGTACAATCAATCCGTATTAGTACATAATTATTACGTAGTATGTCTATTGTCCAGTAGGTGCCACCGGCAAGAGCAATGTTAAATTTTGTTGGATTGGTTAATTTGGGTAAGACGAATTACTCGGGTCAACTCGAGGTTAAACAAAAGGATGAGGAAGATGGAACATGTATTAACATACAATTACTCTCGTCCTATTGGGGTTTTCCTGAACATTCCTGCCACCTTGAACGTCGTAAGGTTAAACTGAAAGTAATGCTATTTTGTGGATTGGTCGAACGAATTCTCAGCCTTCAGTTCTAATGGTAACCTCTCGAATTAATCCATCATTCCCAGGATGAATTTTTTACTATTCGTCCCACGGTGTATTGATGGCTGATGGGGTTGGCTTCCTTGATGATAACCAAGCTGTCCAGACGTATGTTAGGTTGTTTACTCGACCACTTGGGTCGAGGCTGAAGCGAAGTTAAGTACTCGTGGTACCATCTTTTCCAAAAATGTTGAATGAGTTTTTGTACTACCTGCCATCTGGATAAACAGCTGGTTGAAGTAGTGGTTAATTCCGGTTCCGGTATTATGGTTGATTGATATCCAATCAAAAAATGAGTAGGTGTCAAAATATCCAGTTGATCTGTTGCCAATTGACTATTGGTCGTGAGTTGAGAATGCTCTCAATTTGAGTCAGAAATCGATAAAGTTGGATTTTCACTGATTTGACTGGCGCCTCCCACAGTCCTCCAAAGTGAGCTAAATTTGGTGGAATAAAATGCCAGTTGATTTTAAACTCTCTAAAAATATAAGAAGACATTAAATGTATGTTTTGTTGTATGAATTCGTTTAGTTCGCGTAATTGATTTTTAGCCCCCTTAAAGTTGGAAGCATTGTCGGAGAAAAATTCGCAACACACTCTTTTTCGTGCCATGAATCTTTTTAGTGCTGCCAGAAAGGAGTTGGTGGGTAGATCATTCACCAATTCAATATGGATGGCTTTGATGGATAAACATACAAATATGCAAATATAGGTTTTATATGCTCGTTGGGCCAGGAAAATTTAATACTACTCTTTCGGCTGCCGATAATCCAATATTGTGCGCGCAGAAGGCTGATTAACTGTGATCAGCCACAGTGTAAATATTGGATCGGACGGTCACAAAGTCTCCAGAAAGAATAATCGGATGTTTGGTGATGTAAGGAGCGGATGATTTCCCTTCGACTCGAAGTAATTTCTCTCCAGTTTTGGTATCCATGAAAGGAGAAAGATATTTCAATTTACTGTTCGTTGGTAATGGATGGTTAGCGGAGATGGCTTTATTCTCAGCTCCGGAATGCTTTGCTTGGATTTCCCGAAAAATTTCATTTCTTGTCTCGAAATATTCGCAACGTTGAAGTCCACCAAGAATTTGAGTACCATGACGCTTGGATCCAGCTTGAGTTTTTAATGAAGCACTTCGCACAGTTCGTCAATTAAATTGGTATCAAGTACCGTAATGGTAAACGTCTACAGATATCGGTTTAGTCTTTCTAATGTGTGAACGGGAAACGTTTGTTTAAATGATGACCAACAGTCTTGAGTCTTCGATAACCAATCTGGGCCGTTCCACCACAAATAATAATTATTCAGTTTCGTTGGTGTTAGTCTTCTCGTGGCACAATCTGCCGGATTCTTCTTAGTTGGGACGTGCTGCCATTTATGCCTGGGTAACTGACCCTTTTGGTTGGTTCTGTTATTGATAAAACATTCCCACTGTCTGGGTGGTTCAATCCAAGACAATGGTTGAATCCGTCCAAGCATAAAGATTTTTTTCGGTAGGTATTTTTAACGTTTGTGCTACTGGAATGAGTAACTTGGTTAGTAATACGGCTCCACAGAGCTCTAGTCGTGGCAACGTGAGCGATTTTATCGGTGCTACTTTGGTCTTGGCCATTACAAGTGAAGTGGTTATCTATGGCATCGCAAAATTCATGCAGTGTCGCCTCCTTTTCAATGGTTTGAAGGCATCGTGGAAACCGATATATTCTGAAGCTGAGAAAAACTTTCACGTAGTTGGAACCATTTGGCTTGTGTTTCAGTCAGTATAACTTCATCCCAGCCGATATTTATAAGCCACAATCGTTGGAACATAATTTTTATTCGAATGACAAACGGAGCTAAAATACTCAACGGATCAAATATTTGACTGGCTTCGGAGAGGATTTTACGATGCGTTCCTGCTGGTTCATCAGGTAGGATGACTCGGAATAAAAATCGATCGGTTTGAGAGTTCCATCTTAGTCCTAGAACCTTCTGGGTTTCTAGATGTTCGGTAAAATCCATATAGCGAATTGTTTGGTTGGTTGGTCTTCCAGTAAATACTTGGAGTTTGATGCCCATTTGCGCAAGTGCAATTTTGCCTTTGTTATATGTTCCTTTACAAGGTGATTACTTCGGAGAGAGAATTGGCACTCGCCATGAGGTCGTCGATATACATATTCGCCTCTGAGGCCCTTAGAAACCTTGATTTGTTGTCGAGGAACAGTTGCTGCAAACCCCGAGCCAAATACGTTGATGAATTATACGCGGTGATCAATTAATAGTGGCGGATCGTTTCATCGGGATTTGAACACCAAAGGATTAAGATACATCTACCTACATTAAGATACATGACATCGGCGCAAACGAATTGATGCACACGAAACATGAGAAGAACATGGTGTCGGTAGCTGACAGTCTGACACTCTTCCATGTGACCAAGTCTGAGAATTCATCAAGAAATTCTTTGTACAAGTGATAAAAACTGGGTTCTCGCTAAAAGCGTCGTTCTATGCCCAATAATCGATTTCTAGTCATATTAAATGATTCTCCCAGTGGCATAGGATGTGGTTCGAATGGCAGTCTGACGATAAACTTGCCATCGGAATCTCGATCGGTGGTTGAAATAAATAAATCTTCACAAAGTTTGTGTGATTGACACATACGTACCTCGGATGGTGGTTCTTCCGTTTCCCATAATCGGCATAGGGTACGATCTAGATCAAGTTTGCAAGACAGCGATCCAATTGCGGATCTGGTTGGTAGGTTGAAAACTACATGCGATGATCTATCCCACACGGGTATTATGTGCGATTGTGTTATTTTTGAATCTTCTAATGACCATTCGGACATAATCGTGAAAAACTTATCGGCTCCTATCAAAATATCAATTTTGCTGGCTTCATTAAACTGTAGGCTAATTGCATCTTATTGAGTATGATTTCATTTGGTGAGAAAGATACATATTAGCGTTTAGTACGAGTTTAAAATCTGACTTAAAATGAGGTACGGTAAAATGAGGTAAGTAACAACACCCTTGTCCAGCTTGGATTTTTCCGAGAGCTTGGACAGAGATCTTAGCATGCCTACGCTTTAATGCCAAATGTTGCGCGCATTGATAAATAGGTTGGTGGTGCAAGCGCTTGGTAATAGGTTGGTGGTGCAAGCGGCACAATTGGAGGTTGGTGGTTGACTTTTCTCATTAGGTTTGTTCGTAGATCCAGACTGATTATTCTCGATATCCAAATGGAGAAGTGAATTGTGGCGCTTTGGACAGTGATGACACTTCTTATTATTTTTGCAACGAGTATCTAATATGAAAGAACCATGTAAAGTACGCGGAAATCCATACTACCCGCCAAAGAAAAGTGGCACAAAAATTCCAGTGTGGGTGTACCCCGACTAAAATGAGAAAAAACAAATTGGAAAGTAAGTAAATTTTAAATGGAAATTGGTGTTTTTTCCACAGTATTTTCCATACTGATTTCAAATCCTTTTATGCACGAAACATGTTAGGCACATGTTTGTATATATTTTCCAATTGCAATAAACAATAATTCTTATTCGAAATAAAACAAAATTTTGCATTTATTATAAAATAAATATTATTTTTTTATTGACATAAATATACACAAAATTAAATTTTAAGCACCACGTTCATCATACGTCTTGCTAATTGAAAATCCTTTGACATAATTGTAAGGTAACACGTTTGACATGAATCGCGCATAAATTTGTATCTTCAATTAAACCAACTAAGGCTGCGGGCCAATTCTAAGGTAAATCTAGGGTAAAAGCCATTTTTAACAGTGTATGCGGTAAATAGAAATACCGTACTAAAAAGTAGGGTAAAGCGAAGGCACAAAAGATAAATAGTAGTGGTTTTTGTTTTTGCTAAACAAATCATGAAAATATGTCGGCCATGTTTCTAGACAAAATTTTTTTATATTCACTAGCATTTCCCATGAAATAAAAAAGCGCTTCGATATTTATGAACACAGTTTTATATGTTAAAATTTTAATTTATTTTTTCAAATAGTTTATTGTGATTACGCAACAAATTTGAGAAAATATACAATTTAAATTTATTCGTATAAACAATACGAATAATTGGAACAACGACAATAAAATTAATGACATTAGCTCGTGTACCTACATAACAATTTTTGTATATTCCTGGAAACCATGTGTCCCTTTAAGCCGCATTTACCTAATTTTATTTACTAGAGAATTGGTACGATTTGAAAAGCAATTTGTACTAAAATTTCAATTTACTGTACTAACCGATTTACCTGAGAATTGGCTCACAGCCTAAGCTTCACTTTTACGACGAATTTCATGTCATTTCACGTAAAGCTATTGTACCGGAACAATAATGTGTCGACAACTCAGTTGCTAAGGAATACTTTTACGCGCATCCAATTTTACATCCCAACAAGCACAACCTTGAAAAATAAAAATCGATAAAATCGGAAATTTCCATCATTTCATGACGACGCCATCTTAAAATTATTTTATTACCTCTTTTTACATCCAAATTTATAATCACAAACGCATAATATAATTATTATATATAAAGTATTTAGTAAATTAAGTATTTAAAGATTATTAACTAATTTAAATACACAAAAATACAAGTTAACATAATAAAAAATAAAAATCGCGGTAAGCACAAGAATATCGTGTTATCCTCTCAAGTGCTATTTTAAACTGAAGATACAAAACAATAAACAAAAAAATAAAAATAAAACCTTCGCGAATGAAAGAGAAAGAAATTTATTTTTGCCCAAAATCAATATTTTTGTGTCTTTGATATTTTGTAGTACGGAATTTAGTATGGAATTAAAACAATTTTTTCCACACAGTGGAAAAATTGCATACTGGGTAACCGTGTAGGAGTCGCTCAAACAAGTAAAACAGCGGTTTTGCGATTTTATTAAATTGCGCCGTTCTTCTACTGGAATTTCTTTGAACTAACAGCACTGGTGATTTACTAGGTGATTTACAAACTGGACATGAAAATGAGCTGGAGACGAATGATTTTACCGATTTTTGATGTGACGGTTGAGTTGGTTGGGATAATAAGGGTTTGATACGCCCATCTGGGTGTCTTCCTTGGAATGCATCTGCTCGTGACCGGAGAAATTTCAAAAATTCGTCAAATGTAGGAAACTCGTTATCGGTGGTCTGCCTAGCCCATTGGTCCTTGGTTTCGTCGTCGAGCTTTTCCTTCATTAAATAAATTAGCCTTCGTCACCAACCAACATTAGTTTTCGAATATTATCCGCTGTATGGAATACGAATTCTCGCATGACTGGTAAATTTGGTGATGAAATTGTGCAAGTTTATTCGTTATCATAACGAATTTGATCATCTGTTGTAACCCCGTTAAGGCAGCGCGTCCTGACGAATATATTAGCGAGCGATAATAAGCCATCATTCATCAATATTCAGCTTCATCAGACATTTAACTAATTCGTGCTTGTTAAAAATCCAAAATATGGTGTATTGATAACGTACCTACCAATGATGTAGCTGTTTGGCAAAACATTTCTATTGTGCAAAACTGCGATAAATTCAATTACAATATTTAGAAAAATAACATTAGAATTTGACTTGATAGCACAGAATCATAATATGATTTCGGCGAAATATTGCGTTAAACAACAATAACTGTGATAAGTCATTATCTTTTTTAAGCTTCAATATGCAAATATAACGGTTGAGCGTTCTTATAACATACGTATATATATGGTGGCTTCTTTATTACTCATTCAAAATGCTAAAAATCGCGGCTTTATATAAAATTTGATTGTCAACACAAATTTTTTATTATCGATTATTATTACCAAAATGATCGTAAAAGAAATTGTTTATGATTCGCGTTAAGGAAGTTGCTCGTATACACACTAAATTATTGATGCGCGATGCTGTCGTGCCACGAATATTAATTAGTGCGGTAAGCTGAGAACTTATTTTGAAATATTTATACACTGTCAATTATAAATCATAATACATTTATGTATATTTTGTTGTTACGTACCGAGATGTAATCCACGACAATGTATACGAGATTTCGTTGGCGTTTTCGAGATACTATACACTTTTCAGTCGTTGCACTCGCACTTAGTCATGAACATACACAAAACAATAATTCTAAATTATCACTATCGCGTTTATGACAAGTCCACAATTGCAAATTAATAAGTGACCATAGTAGAACGAATATTCATAACAGTGTGCCTTACATGGGCCGTATATACCGCAACTACAAATTTAGACCAGAACATTAACACAAACCAAAAATAATTAATATTCTGCACAGCATTACTTTACACAGAAGAGGGAGGATGTAATCATTTTATTTTTGGAAGTTTCGGCCACTCGCACGTTCTGATCATATTTTTTTTTTTTTTTTTGCAAAACACACGAGTTATTATTAATTAGGAACAATTAAGCAATTATTCTGCGGAAATTAACGATTTTAGGGCCAATTAATATATTTCAAACAACATTTAAAATTCATAAAACGTGCTTCGTACACCGTTTTGGGCACTTTATTTGATGGCGTTTTAATTGTGTGGTCGATTTGAATTTCAAAGGCTTAAAGTTATTATTTATAAATCACATCCATCTTCGTCCGCCAAATATTGAGCATCATATTGTAGTCCCTCCGTCCTATGCAGCCGATAGCTATGTCGTCGCGTAAAATATTTATACACAATCAATATGACTAAAGAGGCAAATGCTAGAACGATTAAAGTACTCAAGCCCCAATAATATAGCTCCGTATTCACAAAACGATTATGATCCACTACAAGCAAATCCGAATTTTTTACTACTGGAATACAAACGTAATCATTGATCGCTATAAAATCATCGTAACATTCGCACGTATTTGGTGCGACACATGTCCCATTAATGCAACCCTCCATCGAACCAAATTCACAGATTGGATCACACTGATTTGGAATCAATTCACTATCGTAATATCCATCGTTGCATAAACAAAAGTCATCTACACAGTTGCCATTAATACATTGCGTGCTGCATTTATTCGTCTCCTCTACCCAAATATCTTTTTCCGTCGGTTCGAGTGTTGTTTGGTATGAGTTAAACCATTCTGTAGTAAAGTATTCCAGAATCGGATTCGGCATTTCATCATAATCAAATCGAGTTTCTCTTTCTTCCGAATCATAATCACGTATCGATTCAGTTTGATAATCGAACCGCATTTCTAGTTCGTTAGGATCAGCTTCAATTGTCAGTTGTTTTGGTTCACTATCACTCTCAGTTATAGTTTCATAATCGAAGGATTCATCATCGACAGTCGATAAAGTGTCGTATTCAGATCCGAATATAATTTGTAAATCGAATGGTTCGGCCGACGTAGTCACCATAGTCTCGCATCGTGTCTTATTCCATACATTACGCACCAACCGATAATTTTCGTTGCATTCACAAATCCCGGGATCGATGCACACACCATTTTCACATGTATCACAAATTGGTTCGCATTGATTTGTTTCATTGACTCGATAATTTCGGGCACATAAGCATACGTCAGGTTCATGGCATACACCACCTTTACCGCACGGTAAATTACAAATTGGCGTACAGATATTTGCGTACGATTTACTAGGCTGATAACCCTCGTGGCACGAACACATATCGGGCGATGTACAATCCGAATTTATACATTGCGGTTTGCATACGGGGACGCATGTGCCATTTTTATGTCGTTCATAATTCAAAAAACAATTGCATACATTGGGTAAGATACAAATGCCGTGATGGCAATCGTTGCATATCGGGGCACATCGATACTCCGAAATTTTGCGGTAGCTCGGATAACATGTGCAAAAATTTGGTTGCGTACATAAACCATTTTCACAGGGTACCGTACATATCGGTACACATTTATCGCCATATTTGCGATAACCTGGGCAACAAACTTGAACGATTTTTGTTTTGGTGCCTGACTAAAATAAATTAAGTGTAATTAGATACATAAGATAGAAATAATTCAAGTTGTACTTACTTCATAGCTGAGATAGCTGAAAGTGTTGGTTGTCCAGCATGTTAAATTCTTATTATATGGACACATTTTAGAGATACGCATCGTACCCACCTGTGTGTGGGGTTGTCTATCTCTGCAAATATTTATAATTTTCGTTTTAATATTTTGGTAAAAACATTAGAAATCTAATCGCGTATGCGGTCGATTAGTTGCGGTTTATTTTGCGATATATATTTTCTAACGGCCAATTACATTGATTAGGCCGCAGCACAGTATTTAGATTACTTACAAAATAGTCTTAGTACACACGCCACTTATTTGTACGCGTAGCGGTCGAATTGTTGTTGTCCTTGTGATTCTCGCATCTAGAACCGCTAAAGTACTTGCACTAATTACAAATACTAGCACTAAACCCACATTCATTGTATTTACACCGCACACTTGATACTAATTTCGGACACTTCAATTATGATCGACGGCGCTCAAAATTATGAAGACAGAAAATCTTTATTGCAATTCATTTACAAAACTATTGTTAAAGATTAAAAACGGAGCTTGAGTCATAAAGCATTATTAAAAATAGTTACAAGCTCTATTCTTACATATCTGGTGCTCGTCTTATTGTTTGTGCATAATTCTCAAAAAACAAGAGAGATGGATACATAATTTAAGAAGTGTGATAAGAACTATATTTTAGTTTGCTTATACATAAATTAATCAAGTACAAGCATCATGTGTCGTCCACCATAAATTTGAAGTACATAAAATTTTAAGTACTGGACAATTCGCAACATCTGAAATTATTTAGTTCGTAAACAAAAATATTGCTAAATTTACAGTGATGATAACAGTGTGTTTGACATAAAATATTAAAGAAATATTTGGGTGACCACAATTGCGAGGTGATAACAAAAGTTTTATCTCAACCAAAATACAAAAATTTGCTGAGCAGAGCGTGACACAATTAAAGGGCACTTAGAAGGATGGGCAAGGCGTGATGGCACAGGCATCCTCGAAGTATTTCCTCGTTATAGAAAAGGAAAAAAATGTAAGATACTGTGTTTAAATTTACATATATATTATATTAGACAGGGTGTCCCGGTTTTGGTTATAATCTTTCCTTTTCAAAACTAATTCGAGAGAGATGTGATAATAAATTATTTATAAAAACCTTCTAAAGGCACAACTCGATGAGATCTTAATAAAGACTATTCGAATGCCACTCATGCTTTTCAGTGGATACCAAATATTATTCGCCCTTCCCCTCTCAAACTTCTTTCAATCTCAAAATGAACTAGTCAATACCCACTTAGCATCTCAATTAATTAACATAAATGTAAGGACAGGAACCTCTCGAGGTCATTAAAATTTCGGAAAACTGTTTGAATATCGTGAATTTTGTAGCTTAACGTCTTAGGAAATATGCAGATCCTTGGACAAATCAAATCAGTTTTATATACTTCATAATAAAAAACTGGACATTGATTTGTTTGAAACTTGATAGCATAAAGTCACGTAAATCGACAATTTCCACTAAAAAATTCGTCCTAATCAAAAAAATATACTGATGTTCTACATCGATCTTGTAAAACTTTGTCTGTCACATTATAAACAAAATTTAGAAAAACAGACCCTAATGCTGTTTAATTGTTTAATTTACAAGGATATATAAACTGCAGATAAGTATTCTATAATCAACTAGTTTAACAGCAGCGCACAAACGTGGGTTTGTAAACTAATGTGCTGATATAACTGCTAGGTCACACCTTTATAATTATATACCACATGATTATATCTGTGCTGGGACGGTCAAAACTAAAATTAAATTCTAACGCACACAACAAAAACGTGAATAAATTATTAATTTCATAATACCAATAGATGTCGCTAGTATAAACGCTTGTAAAAATAACGCTAACTCAAACGTTTTAAACATTTTCTGCCTATACATAAAAGTTAATTAGTTTGAAATTGAATACCAGAAATTGCTTTGTTTAGCTCTTTAAATGCTGAAAATTATACTAGTAAAGTTAGTCGAAAATCTCCAGCTGAAAAATGTCGACCACGCAGATTTTAATATTTTAATATTAATATACGGAGAAAAGCCGAAAAGTATGGCTTGAGATATTAGATACGAATATTATATGTAACTATTGACACATACACAATAAAACAAACAGTTGTAGCTTTTTCCTAATCATCGCCGGGAGTCGATTCTGACACCCACGAGTAATAAAACAAGCCCGCTGCTCATTCTGTCGGTCAAATCGTTCCAATTCATGTACCGACTTATTTGTGACGTAATAACAAAAAAAACAAAATGCAATTTCTATTATATGGAAGAAAAAAAAATTCTTCACTTGTTGTTGTTGGTCGTTGCCACTAGATTTGAAAAAAAACTGCATGTACACATAAAGCAAAATATATATATAAGAGGACTCATGTAGACTTTCCGAGGTTAATCTATCTTACTTTTGGCAACCTGTACAAGCCTAACAAGAACTATAAACTATAAAATAACTATGCCGATATGTTTTTACGATACGTATATATGGATTAAATATAGAAAAAATTTAAATTTGTGTATATAATTATATTAAAACTATAAAATAAGATTAACCTCGGAAAAACCTGCCTATAAAATTTGCACTACTTGATTTCTCTTATATTATTATTGCTCGATGATGTACATATTATATTTAGTCAAGACACATTGTTGGAGACATTTTAGTGTAGACATACTTATTCAAATACAATGCGCATCCCCTATGGAATTCCTTAAGACTTTTTCTTACAGAAAAGTATGAAAAAACGTGAGATATTTTTTTTTCTTAAGTGTTTTTTTCATCCTTTTCTGTACAGAAAAGGTCATAAGGAATTCTATTGGGGATGCGTTGTAAGTCTCTTCGTGAGGTGACTTATTTGAATAAGTCGGTGTCTACAAATAAGTCGGTGTTTGGGAACCAGCCTACAGTTGAAATTTGAGCTGTTCCCAAACACCGACTTATTTCAAACTTATTTGATGCTACCTTGATCTATGTTAATTGTGCTGAATGTTATATGCTGAACTACGGAATATTGGATGTAAAAACAAATTTTTAAATGAATTAAAAGAGATTATTTCGTAAATTGTTTGTGGAAAACGTGAAAAGTATCACAACAGCTTCAGAAGTGGGATTTGAGCGTAATTGACATAATTAAGTCAATTAATAATAAAGGATTGTTGAGATTTATAAGAGTGATATTGAACCACATTTTTTTCTGAAAGGTTGTGTAACGATTGATTTTTCAATTTTGGAGAATTATAATATCGAGAGAAAACCTAAATTGTTACTTATAAAGGCTGGCGGTAATTCATATGAAAATTATTTAAAAAATGATTGAAGCATTCACTAGAATGCTTTCAAAATTTAATCCAGTGGAAAGTGAATTATCAATGGATGAATGCATTGGCAAAGTCAAAAGTGTGGCTACCATATACAATTTCGATGAAGATGCAATCAAACATGTTTCGTTATTAAAATTTGAGAGGATTGTACGACGTTCGTTGGATAGCCTAGACGAAATTAATATTGCATGGGATCGATGGAAAGAATTATTTAGAAAGAGTTTTTCGTCCAGCGACAATTGAATAGTAAGAAGATCGAAAACGCAAAATTATAGACGAAAATGTCGTCTGATGGGTTCGGAAATAATCGGTTCTGGGAATTCCTTGGTCCATTACAGAATTATAAAAAACCTGGAAAATTGATTTTGGATCTAGAGGAAGCAGATAATTACATGAAAGAGGGACAAACGCATCCAGATAATAAAAGTGCAAAGCCCAAAGTTCAACATGTTGATGAGAATACTCATACGAAATAGTTTAAGATGGTTTAAATATTAAACAAGAAGGTCGAATTTTATATTGATTTTGAAAGAGGCTGCATGATGTTACGGAATGACGTAGTGATTTGGATATCTCCCTTTTTCAACAAAAAAAAATGGTTCAATTTAAGTCCAAGCCACACAAATGTGTGAGTAAAAATCATAGTATGTAATGGCGTTTTTGATAAAAAATTTCGCTTGATTTGAAGTACAACCAACACAATTGTGTGTCTTATTATAGTGTTATTTTTCGGACGAAAATTAGTTTTAAATGAATGCACAAATGTGTAAGTTCGTTGAAAACAAATACAAAAATAAATTTTTGATATGGTACTTTTGCCCACACAATTGTGTTACCGGGCAGGAATAGCGATATATTATCTTGAGGATGATGATGTTAAATCTATAGGTTCGATTGAAGGAGTGGTTGCCAAAACCAAAGTCAATATTTTGAACTCAAACATTCAGGTTGTTTCACGCACACACCACCCATTGGCCTTCTCACACAATTACAGTATACCAGCTGCGGGTCCCATTTGAAACGCGATATTTTAAAACGAGAATTATCAAAACGAGATATTTCAAAACGCGATACGGTACAAAACGGGATATGGTACAAAACGCGATATTTCAAAATGCAATATTTCAAAACGCGATATGGTACAAAACGGGAGTTTAGGATCGGGTTATATCAGGCGGGTGAAGGGGAAATTTAATTTCAGTTTATAGGAATTTAAAAATCGATAGGATCGATAGTATATAGGATCGATATCAGGTGGGTCGCTGCGCTCCCACCGCTTCGCAACGCAAATTCTGTACCATATCGCGTTTTGAAATAAAGCGTTTTGAAATATCGTGTTTTGTACCGTATCGCGTTTTGTACCATATCGCGAAATATGAAATATCGCATTTCAAAATATCGCGCTTTGTACCATATCGCGTTTTGAAATATCGCATTTTGAAATATCGCGTTTTGTACCATATCACATTTTGTACCATATCGCGTTTTGAAATATCACATTATGAAATATTGCGTTTTGTACCATATCTCGTTTGTCATATCTCGTTTTGAAATATCGCATTTTGAAATATCGCCTTTTGAGCGGATCGGACCATCTGCACATTTCAAGCCCTATGTCAAACTGTACACTGCCATGAACGGTGGGTCAGTCAGCAAAATTCAATGTAATGATTCTCTTTCTTCATACACACAATTGTGATGGCAGGCTGGAAAAGAGATACCCATAAAATACTTAAACAAAACAATCAAACTATCATTCAAAATTTGAAAAGAAACAATGTTATCCTGTAATTCAAGTTATTTCATAAAATACTAATGTATGTAACTAACCTAATAAAATTATTTTATTATGTTATTGTTGTGATTTTGATCGTCAATTCATTTATTTTCTCTTTCTCATGTGACGTACATTTCTATTAAACAAACAATCGTTTTTAGAATTTATTTTCCGTTATAGCGAATTAATACACAACACTCTAAAAAACGAAACACAACTTTCCAGCTAAATCAGCCAGTAAAAACTCTACACACTAAATTTATATCTCACAATTTAAATTCGTTGCTCATTGGGAAAATAAATTGTTGTTCTGTCAAAATGTTATCAAAACAAAAGGTCACCTTGGCGCTTGCTTATTTTCTTTGCGAAACTCTTTCGATTGGTCTTGAAAAATAAGAAAAAATTGGTTTTGTAAATTATTAAATTCAATTAAATAATCGAATCTAATTTATTTTATTATTAAGTGTAAAATTTATAACTCAAACTACATAAACAGTTTTGTGCAATTTAAGTGAGTGTATTTATAACAAAAATTCCACTAAGAAAATTTTCTTGTTATCGTGAATTTAAAATTAAATTTATATTAAATTATTTTTCAAACAAAATATATAAATTAGCTATTTCTTATGTAATCAGACAATAATATAGATAGATAATTTTTTTTTTAATAAACCAAAGTTTTGATTTGCGCGCTAAAGTTCATGATCGCGAAAACAGCCGTTACATTTACCGTCTATTTTTACTTGGTTGCACGTGATTCGTAGTAGTGACATTGAAATGTTCAGAAAGTGATAGTTTTATTTATAAATGTGTGCTATATTATTATATCGGCCAAGAAGGTTATTGACCTAGGCAAGGGTGAATTTTTAAAAAATATTTTTCCAAAGGAGTTCGATCCAAAATACGGCCATCGATATGCCCAGCCCAGTGAGCAGCAGATAAAATCCCCCAATGAAATGATCTAATTTCAGTTTTTTTGGTTCATCTTTGTTGTGTCCAGAATACCGCTCCAATACTTGGGCCATAAGCGTTTCGTTAAAATATTTCAAGATTAGATGATCAAACCAAGTATCAAGTAAGCCGGCCGCTTTGATTCGACTAATTTGTCGGTCAAATATTTTCTTGTACGGTGAATTCTTTTGAAACGCAAACACTGTGTAATATTTGAATAGACACTCCTTTATAGGTTTCATGGTACTTGCGTAATCCCCGACCCTATCCAGCTCAGTGACGAATTTATTGGAAAGAACCTAAAAATATTCTGATATTATCGAACTATAAATAATTGTGGTGATTTGATATACCGTTACCTTACAAAGTTTCCCAATTTTCCTTTCTGCCAATAAATCCATACGATGCTGCCGATTTTTCTCAATAATTAAAGTTTCGGTGAATCGTATATAATCTGGATTTTCCGTATTTCGAATATCGTCGTAAATAGCCGTTTGCAATTCCTTTGGTTCTCCCCATTGCAGCCCCGAATTGGCAAAATCAGCTACTGATTCAATCGATTTGGAATACAGCGGAATTGTCATTATCGAAGTGTAGCCCGTCGAATACGCCGTATCGACAAGCAGCATTGTTAACATCCAACTGAACAAGAAACATTTGATTACGAAACGATAAGGGAATCGAAATAGTCCGTGTGATGTCGCGATATTCACCATGTCTAATAATATTTTACCAAATTCGGTATATTCTAAATCAAGCCGGTGTTTGTAAATTTGAGATTCGATAAAAATTGACAATCGAATTAAAATCGATGTGATCAACAATGTCAACACAAAAATTAACCAAACTTCTCGAGCGAACGGTAAATAAATAATTAACGCTTGGGTAACTAGCGTAGGTTTTGGTACCAAAACGGTTAAACACTGAATATTTATGTGACTCGATAAATCGTATGAAATGGCGTGTGCTTCATTTTGCCACACCGAGCACATTGCCACATCGGATGCATTTTTACTTATAGCTCGAAGTGTTGTTTCCCACAAATCGGTTACATGTACTGAATGCGTGGTATCCATGTAACTTAGATTCCAATTTCGCGCAATCTCGCGTAAGCATTGCATTTCTAACCCGTCGTACAAAACTGTACCATCCAATCGTTTCGAGATCATAACAAACGGAGGACAGTGAAAAAAACTTGCACGTAAATTTATAATTCCACGCTCGTTACGCAGCAACTGATCGATGAAATGGTCGTCGTTTAAAAATTCGGTTAAATCGCGTTGATCGTCGTGATCGTGGATCGCCAATATATTGATCGATTTATTAAAATAAAAAATCTCCAAATTTTCTAAATTCGGTAAAATTTTTGAGATTAACAGAATTTTTGTAAACGGTGGGAAATTTATTTGTTGCAAAATTCCCTCGGTATACTCGTAAAAAATTACGTATAATTTGCACATGAGTTTAGGTATAAATTTCGATGAATTTATATCGATTATGGTGACAGATATTGGATGCCAATCCTGCAAAAGTTCATCGACTTCACGAACCGGTTCCTGGTTTATTTGGAAATTTAGTACATTGAGACAAGTTTGTTTAGCTGGGAATACAATACGGGCCGAAACGATTATAATATTTAGTACCGCGGTTATAGCAATGATGCGCCACATGATATTCTTAATTTTACTAAATACTGATGAAGTCCTAAATTAAATCGTTGATTTTATAGCACTTTCCGTAAACGATTTATTAGGTTAATCGAGCTGAACAACTTAAACACCGTAAAATATATCTCCGGGCATTTAATTCTTGTAATAACCGTTCCAATTACATAATCATCAAATAAATATTAAAGAATTTTGATTTTTTTTTTCAGTTTAACAGCAAACTAGAACGAAAAATGATTAAATATAAGCTTACGAAACAAATACCCAAAATCAGTCTTGTAAGTTAAGAACGTGTCTTTGTGCCAAATGTGTTTTACGTACGAATAAACTCCAATTTGCATATGATTTAAAATTTCAATCGAATGAAAAAATTATTTTTGATTGGTACAAATTTGATTCCTTGCTGAATTTTGAATCTCTGTAAATTGCACAATTTTGAATTATGTATTTTATGCAAATGGAGTATGCAACTAACCTGAGTTTATTAAGAAAAGATTGAAATGAAATTTTTATTTATGTAAATACAAAGCAGTTTTGTTAATAAAATTTATAAAATTGGCTATATCTGTGTCTGGTCAATAATTTTCTAGTTTTTTTTTTTATCAAAATTAAGTGTTTCTGCATGCATTTCTTATACACAATTCATTCTTTATGGGCATTACCCGAAGTTTCTTTTTGATTACTAAATATATCATCAGTTACAAATTTGCAAAATGATTTAGGCTGTATTATGTACTTTCATAAAATAATACTTGCAATGTTCCGCAAAGATAACAAGTGAAAACTTAAGAGCTTAAGTTGAGCTCCGTTTGGACCACTTAAGGGAGCAGTACGGCCACCAAAGTTTTAGAGGTCAGTTGTCTATTTGTGACGAGAAGCCTATAAAATTTTGGTGATTGTAGCACTAACCGAAGTGGTGCAACCAGCGTGTAACTTAAGCTCTTAAGTCGTGACTGGTTGAGGTATACATACTATAAGACTGACTGCCCTTTTTTTAAACGAATTCATCCTACTCAACATCGTCCTTATTCGATCTAATTTGAAATCATTTGTCATTGTTTTATTTGTTAGTTTTGCTTTGTTAAATATGCATAAAAAACAAACAACAAAAGACGGTCGCTTACGCGCTATTACCTACCCACTGACAACAAAAACAACAACAAGAAATTTTACATTCTTTGGCAATTGTCAAAACTTGATCTACTTTTTGGTTGGAAAAAACTCGCCATAAGTAAACACGCCCCTAGAATTTCAATATGAGATGGATTTGATGCGGTTCAACCGGAACTCCTATTTGAATCCTATTTTTCATATACCATCTAAATTCTACACCTCTCCTTTGAAAAAAGGATTAGTTTCCATCATATTTTCCATTTACCAAACTCACAACCCGGATATCGTATATTGATTTCCATTTTCATTAAAGAAACCGAGTACTACTCGACCACTTAAAAAATGGCTGAACCACATTAGGAAAATCTTTCAGAATATCATCCCAAAAAAATAAAAAATAGAAAGTTTTGCAAAATTCGAATTATAATGGAATTTGTTTTGTAGTATCGAATAGAAATTCTCAAGTGAGTTTTGGGCAATATTCTGGAACCTGTCTATGCTGTGCGGAATTTCGCATTTTTTTAAACAATTATGATGAAATTTTGTAGTAAGATTTAATTGAGATTTTAAAATGTATTTTTAATGATGTTTTGGAATTCGTTCCATACCTGTGGCCCTATTCTGGCAATTCCCGGGAAAGGGAAATTTTAAATTTTATAGCAGTTTTATTCCCTTTTCCCCAAAAGTGTGTTATTATTATAGCAGTTTTGACGTTTATTATTCCATACCTATTTTAGGAAAGAATTAACTGGGAATAGAATTTAACGGAAATTTATTGTATTTACGTAATTTGTGTATTATGGCTGTAAATTTATACTAAAAATTAGTAATATCAATTGGAAATATCAATATCCAATTTTTATTTTAATAAACAAAATTTATTTTTTAAGTAAAATTCGATTAAAATATTAATAAAAACCAAGTAAACGTAGTAAACTATTTTTAGACATTTGTTTTCTTGTTTTATTATGGTCGCGGGTCGACCTCGAGTAATTAAATAATTTTCCCATAATTTTATTCCCCAATCGCCAGAATTAACTTTTGTAAAACGGGGAATTGGGGAAAATGTCTGGGGAATAGCTGCTACAAAAATAAATTATTCCCTATTCCCGGGGAAGTACCAGAATAGGGCCACTGTGGGAGTTTTTGAGAAATTGGCCAGGAATTAAAAATAACTTACATGACCATAAGAACGCAATGAATTATAGAAAGAATTCTAAACGATAAATCTTCCCCTATTTTCCAATCCAAATTCGATATAAATCCTACTTACTAAATTTTATATTGCAGTGTGCCTGACGCCGATTTTTTTGTGTAAATTTCCGACTAACTAAATTGATCGTTAGTTAACCCACGGGCGGTATGTTGTGCCATCACTTAGAATCGAAAAAAGTCTAATTCAAAAAAAGTCGAATCGAAAAAGTGAAAGTTGTATCATTTTTGCTTTTGGAAAATGATACAACATACCGCCATTCGATTTTTTTCGAATTTCGATTCGAAGTGATGGTACAACATACCGCCCCAGTGGCCCTATTCTGGTTTTCCCCGGGAATAGGGAATTGGGAATTAGTGACGTATTTCTAGCAGTTGGGAATTTTTTATTCCCCAAAGTGTATTCTGGCGTTTGGGAATTTTTTTTTATTGGCAAAAAATAATTCCATTTTATAGCAGTTTTGACGTTAATTTTTCCCATTATTTTTTTAGAGAATTGTAATTCGTACTTTTTCGAATTTTTTAACATTATTTTTTCTAATAAATTTATATTTAAAAATAAATTAAACTTGTAATAAGGTCGCAACGTGCGTTTTAGTTCATAAAACCAAAATAAAAAAATTTTCCTCAAAAAATTATTCCCAGTCTTCCAGAATATACATTTGGGGACGGGAAATAAATATTTGGGAATTATTGCAATTTTTAATTACAGCAAAATTTTTCCAAATGCCCTGGGAAAGCCAGAATAAGGCCACAGGTATTGTTACATGTCTCTAATATTTATAAACCAAAACCTACTCGATATTTACTTCTAAACTGCAAACTTAGTTCCGATTTATCAATTACCGATTAGAAATGTCTCGTAGAATGTTAAATTTAAGTTTATATACCAGTGGCCCTATTCTGGTAATTCCCGGGGAATGGAAATTTTAAATTTTGTAGCAGTTTTGTTCCCTTTTCCCCAAAAGTGTATTCTAGCGTTTGGGAAAAAAAAAATTTCGGAAAAAATTATTCCCCATTATAGCAGTTTTGACGTTTATTATTCCATACCTATTTTAGGAAAGAATTAACTGGGAATAAAATTTAACTGAAACTTGTTGTACTTTGTACTTATAGCAATATTCTGATTGTAAATTTATACTGAAAACTGGTAATATTTATTGGAAATATTAATATCCAATGTTATTGTAAATATTAATATCCAACAAAATTATTTTTTAAATAAAATTCGATTAAAATATAAACAAAAACCAATTAAATGTAGTAAACTATTTTTATTCTTTTGTTTTCTTGTTTTATCGCGATCGCTTGAAGACCGCGAATAATTAAATTATTTTCCCGTAAGTTTATTCCCCAATCGCCAGAATTAACTTTTGAAAAACGGGGAATTGGGAAAAATATCTGGGTAATAACTGCTACAAAAATAAATTGTTCCCTATTCCCGGGGAATTACCAGAATAGGGCCACAGTGGCCCAATTCTGGTTTTCCCCGGGAATAGGGAATTGGGAATTAGTGACGTTTTTCTAGCAGTTGGGAGTTTTTTTATTCCCCAAAGTGTATTCTGGCGTTTGGGAATTTTTTTATTGGGAAAAAATAATTCCATTTATAGCAATTTTGACGTTAATTTTCCCCATTATTTTTTTAGGGAATTGTAATTCGTACCTTTTACAATTTTCAAACAATATTTTTGCTAATAAAAATATATTTAAAAATAAATTAAACTTGTAATAAAATCGCAATACGTGTTTTATAGTTTATAAATATTTACATAAAAAAAAATTCCCAAAAAAATTATTCCCTGTCTGCCAGAATACACATTTGGGAACGGGAAATATATATTTGGGAATTAGTACAATTTGTAATTACAGCAAAATATTTTTCAAATTCCCAATTCCCCGGGAAAACCAGAATTGGGCCACAGGGGCGGTATGTTGTACCATCAATTCGAATCGAAAAAAGTCAAATCGAAAAAGTGAAAGTTGTATCATTTTCGACTTTTATCGTTTTTTAATCTTGCAATACTTTTTCTAGAATGAAATGTCTACATTTATTATTACTTTGGTTTTAAATGATGAAACTTTATCATTTATCGCGATTCGAAAATAATACAACATACCGCCCCAAATTTTAATTAAACATCATGGGCGGTATGTTGTACAACAGAATTGTGTGATGGTACGAAGTGATGGTACAACATACCGCCCCAGATGCGGTTTGTTGTATGCTATATTTGAACGATTGGTATAAACCATCAATTTTGTTAGTTGGGAATCTAGACAAAAAAATCGTCGTGAGGCACACAGCATTAGTTGTTGACGAGTAGCGCTGAACATGGACTCATTCCAGAACTTCGTTCAAAATACGTATTATAACTACGATATTAACCGTCTAAACAATTTTCACCAGTATTAGTTACAAAATCACCATGTTCTCAGCATTGCCAGATTTCACAACTTTCTTCATATAATGAGACATTTATTTTCCAGTTTTTTTAGGGTTTCGTTACTTTTTCCTCACCCAGTATAAACGTATAAACGAGTTTTTGAACACGTTTGTGAAATAATTGCAAACAGTTCATATTAACCTAACTCTAAAAATTTGGAATGCTATCGATCTGCTACCGTTGTTCTATGACATTATTTTTCAATTTGGTATTATAAATTCATAATTTCAAATCCAAAACAACCAGAACTAATATTTTTAATTTTTTTTTGGAAATACCGATACTTGAACACCGATATCATAAATTTATAAAAATTTGGCTTCAAAAATTACCAGCAAAATTTCTTTTGTGATTGTGCTGCCCCTGGCGTTGAATAGCAAGAATACCTTTTCGGTTCTCTATACAACGTTTAGGCTGTTTTCGAAACGAATACTTATTTGTGGAACCTAACTTATTCAAATAAGTAAGCTGGCCAGGTGACTTATTTTCTGTCTCTTTCTTCCATAAAAATCTAATTTAGTTGCCATTTTTGTTGATATTTACATGTCAATATTTTATTATTTTAGATTTAGGATGATATATCTAGAAAACAAATGGACCTTTGATTGTTGCGAAATATATAAAACGATTAAAATAAAGGTGTACAAGGACCCAATTATATATTTCGCACATTAAAATGTTTTAATTTACACACAGAATTCACGGGGAGAGCATGGCAAATGTAAACAGACGGTACGGAGTTTAAGAACTGATTACACGTACAATATATTCCGCTATTAACTAAGAACCAACAAATATTTCTTGGTCACTTTGAAAATTTTTAAATATGCAATAAAAATCTGAGAGTCCATCCAAAATTCACATCAAAATAAATATTTAAAGAATATTTCTTTTTTACGATTTTAAATTGTAAGCATTTTAATTGGTATAAATATTATTTATATTATTTATTTTATTTAACTGTGTACATTAAATTAATAAAAATATCGAATATAATATTGGTTGAGAATTTTCCATTGAAAACAGTAATGCGTTTTCATGTTGCTGTCAAAATAAGTAAGCAAACTCATTTCGAACGGCTTTGCTTACTTATTTAAGATGGCGGCAAATAAGTAAATAAGTTTGAAATAAGTACTCGTTTCGAAAACAGCCTTAGTCATATATCCCTTTTCAACCACAAAAAAATGGCTCAATTAAAGTCCATACCACACAAATGTGTGAGTAAAAAATCATAGTACGTAATGGCGTTTTTGATAAAAAATTTCGCTTGATTTGAAGTACAACCAACACAATTGTGAGTATAGTTATAGTGTTTTTTTTTCGCATGAAAAGAAGTTTGAAAGAAAAACACAAATGTGTAAGTTTGTTGAAAACATATACAAAAATCAATTTTTGACGTGGTACTCTTGCCATAACCTCACAATTGTGTTAGTGTGCAGCGAAAGGGATATTATAAAGTATATAATATATACGCTACTAAGTGGACCAGAAATAAATTTGACTATACCCTTATTAAATGTAAAAAAGTTCAGTGCACAATTTTTTTCGCCACTATATTCTACCCTTTTCCATAAAAATCAAGGATAAATAAAAACGGTTGACATTTTTCCATAGAAAAATCGCGTTATGTCTCTTGTTTGTATTCTATATATTCTGTGGTTTAGTGTCAAAATGTAATTGAACTTTAAAATTGTATCGTGTATAATTTTCCATTTTCTTTCTTTTATGCTTGCAGTAAGTTGAAAATAGTAAAATGTATACACTACATCGAGCGGCTTGAAATAAGAAAAAGAGTTAAAACGAGGGCCAAATACAAAACTTATCCGTTAGAGCTGTTTGAGATACTAGTTGAACATGAAATATAAATATCCAATTTTTTGATTATCCAGTACCACTTTTGCTCACATCTACGCAATGCAAACGAGCCCAAGAACTAAATGTTGAGAACATCACATCTGGTGAATGCAATAATAATAAATAATTTAACCCAGCCCCCAAAATTTTGGTATTGCTTGTATTTATAACAGTTATTTGACTCATCATCAACTGATTCTTCTGGTGTTTAGTGATATATTGATTTACCATGTGCCATTTGATATGAATAATACTTGGCAGCAAATTTATAAAATATGACGCAGCGTTACCTTACAATTGATATACCGATGAGTAAAAAGCCACAATACCCAGTCTAAAAATAAATTCGGTTGCTGCACGAATTTCAAAATTTATATAATATCTTGAACTTGTATACAGATAACATCACCTGCGACATTCCAACTTTCATGATAAATTATTGTTGCATTTGTCGCCGCTACTCACAAATACGCGTCTAACGAGAGCATACTGTAATTGCAATCACCTAATTTCATAATCGTGTTTTCGCTAAAGCAAAACGATTTTTCCTTTGGCGCCTCGGTCGGTTTCACAGAACAACAAATACCATCACATCAGCCCGTGCTCGTCGGATTACGTTATAATTTTTGTTGATTTGATTTGTTTTTTTTTTGTTTTCTACTTGTACATGTACTTAATACTTATGCTTTAGAACTGCGTTATCTACAATCAATATATACGAGAGAGTAATCAGTTAGCGGTCAACAGTAATAGTGGCTGCATGAGAAACGTGCGGCTTACTGCAATTTTTTCTCATATCTGTGTTTCAAAAATTATAAGATTTAATCGCACACTCCTCGGTAATGATTATTCAAAGTGCATTCAAGTTGTGTTTTAAATTGTTTGATTTAATTGTTATAAATAATTTAAGGCGTTTACTTGATTTTTGGCCGTTCAATAAATTGTTTAAGTTAGTTACGAACGTTAATTCGGAGTGTAGTAGTGCTATCGTAAGTACTGTATGTGTATTGTTGTTTTGTGTTATTTAGCGGTCATAGTGTCAAAACTTTTGTTCTTAGAAAGATGAATTTATTTTAAATATTATTCATAATTTAATTCAGTTGTCGTGTTGTGGCCGGCTTTGAAGCGTTTGATTCTGAACTGTGTTTGAGTGTGTGATTATTCGAATTAATAAAAGGGAGTAGAATTTAAAATTTACCCGTAACCAAGTGGGAAATTATCATTTTATCAAGTTTAAGAAAGAAGCATTCATAATTTTTAAATTTGTATTAATAACGATTGGAAGATAAGAAATCCGGTTAGTTTTTAAAATGGTAGACTATCATATTGATTGTAATATTTAACCATATTTCATTCAAATAATTTTATCAATTCAGTGAAGGTGCTTGTAAAATTGCTAGGCTTATCAATTCCGGCTGGTAATACATATGGGGCCGCTAAAATTTACAATACTTTTTAACAGTTAATTAAGAATAAAGGAAGATTTTAATATGAAACATATAATTTTTATTTTGCACCACCCTGGATAAAATCATTAAACATTTCGTAAACATGTACGAGTGTCTTATTTCAATTCTGCGATAACTAGTTTCTATAGCGTCCTAGACCATGCTTATCATTCCCATGGATATTTTATGTACGAGAACAAATTAGGTAGGACGAAAATATAATTTTATTTCTCTTAAAGTTTTCCTTACAACGTTGAGGAACTAAATCTCGTGATTTTTTGAATTTTGACCTTGATTGATACCTTCCCTTTTTCGTATACTCTTTTCTATCAGAGCCTCAATTTTTCTCTTTCTTATTATCATCTTTCCTTACATTCTTAGAGTTGTTTTTATAGTACATATAGACCAGTAATTGCTATTTCAAACTTTGCCTTAAATCTTCAATCGTACAATTTTTGTTATATGTATATTCGTTCAGTAATTTCTTCTGTCAGCCATTTTGCCAGCGGTAGGTTATTATCATTAGGTTTAATTCTCTTCTTACGTAGAACATTTTCTTCGTTATTGTAATGTGGAGAGATATTTCACCAATCTTGATTTCACCTTTTTCAGAAATTTTGTCTTATCTTTTCCATTAATCATCTCTTCCGTCCGCTATCCTGTTGTGAATGGTAAAAAAAATCTTTTTTAAGTTTAAATTTTTTTAAAATTTAAATCATTTTAATTTTTCTACATTTTTATTAAGAACTCGGCCAATTTCTCGATCTTAATCAAATTATAAGATGCGATTTGCATTTTCACATTAATTTTGGAATTTGGCCGTGCGCAATGGAACTTGGTCAATCATTAACCTAACTTAATTTTTGAACGAAGTTCCCGAAATCGGCCATGCTGAATGTATATCCCATTTCTTTACAAATTATGGTTAAGTTTTATATCGAAAAGTTCTACGATTAGATCATTCTAAATGGAACTTGGCAATTTCTTAATCAAAAATAACTTCGAAATTTCATAAACAAATTTTTTTGTGTATAACTAGATTAGGATTTTTAGGTCGGAATTCGTCCATGATGTTTGGAACTGGGCCATATCTTAATACGTATTAATGTAAGTGGGGGATTGGTTTTCACATACATTTTAGATGCAGAACTAGTTTGCAATACTGATTGGGAGACTACGTCATTTTCTACCATATTTATTATTGGCAATTTTGGTACGCAAAATTGATTTAGGAATTTAACAAAAATGTATTTGATTTTTATGCGCCCACTTTATATTGGATTGGTATTTTCGCTGTGGATTATCCTTGTTAATTCCGTTAAGGTGTTATGGAGTCGTTCTTTATGATTATTTTCTGTAGATGAATTGGCTTGGTTCTGTGCAATTCTATATTGTACATAGCCATGAATTTGTTAAATAGTTTTGAGTTGAATTCTGTAGCTGAGTCGATTACGATTTGTTTTGGAATTCCTTCCCTAGAAAGAGAGAGAGATTTACGGTTCGGCAACTCGAAAATGGATACAAATTTTGAAAATTTATCCATAATCGTAAGGAATGTTTTAGTTTCAACACAAAGGTATCGCAGTGGAGTATTTCCATTGGTCCATTTGGTGTCTGGGAAATTTGAAATTTTAGATTTATTGGTTTGCGCTCATATTTGTTGAGTGGTGATTTTTTGCTTTAAACTGAGGAAAAAATAAAATTTATTTATTTTTTCAAAATTCTAAGTAATACCTCTATGGTACGGTAAATGAGTTGATTTAATTATTTACTTTTGTTTGTCGCAATCTGTGATATCCTTCAGAATTGTCTTAGATCTGACTATTTTTAAATTTGGATTTTGTTTGAAATAATTGTTGAGAATTTTTAAAGTGTCATCGTCAGTTTTTATTGTTGAGATGGTGCTGTTAAAATACTTTTCGGCTAGATACTTAATATCCTCAGGTGTATATTGTTTTTGAATTTTTTATTCATCATTTCGAAATCCTTGTCGACTAGAATTTCAATTTGACGTTTGAAGTTATTTAATGATGTTAATGATTCAGGAATATCTTTTGTTATATCATTGGTTTCACTAACATCCAAAGTTTCGAAATTATTCATGATTTCCATCACATTGATTTTGTGTGGTTTGTTTTTTTTGTCTTTACTGACATTATTTACGTTGTTACAGTCTACGCTGACTTTGGTACCAATTGAACTTTCTACGGGTTTAGAATATTCTTTTAAATTTAATTGTTTTATTGAATCGATTGTTTCGGGATATTTGAAATTTTTATTTGTTAAACAATCGTTGAGTTCCATTCGAGATAGAGCGTCAGCGTTGGTATTTTAGTTTTCCTTCTTATAGAGGATTTCGTAATCATATTTCTCTAATCGGAAGTCTCCATCGGACGATTTTGCTTGTGGGGTCCTTGGCGTTGAATAGCCATACCAGCGGTTTGTGATCTGTTACTATGTAAAATTTCCTTCCGTAGAGATACGGGTGAAAATATTTTTCATCCCAAACTATTGCTAGAAGTTCTTTTTCTTTGGTTGCATAGTTTGTTTCTTTGTTTGAAAGTGTACGCGATGCGTAGGCTATACTGGTAAATTTTTTCTAATTTCGCCTGGGCTAAGGATTGATCCTATGGCAAAATTACTGGCATCGGTTGTTAGTATGAAAGGCAGTTCAAAATCTGGATATTTTAAAATTGGTTCGTTTGTCAGTAGTGATTATCAATATTATCAATTACAATTTTTGATTTTTTTGTTAGACAACTGGAAATCCTTTATGAAAAAATCCTTTAAGAATTTCCGATAGTAACCAATTAAACCAAGAAATGATTTAATTTCTTGTTGAGTTTTAGTTAAGCTGACGTTTTGTATTGCCTCAATTTTTGATGGATTATAGGCTTGACACACCTTCGGGCGTGATTACGTGTCTAAGAAGTCCAATTTGTTTTTGACAAAAAAATGTTTTGTCGGGTTGTATTTTTAGGTTTGCCTTACGCATTTTTTCAAATACTTTTTGAAGATCTATAAGATGTTCTTGTTAGCTAGTGGACAAAACAATGATGTCATCCATATAGCATAGCACGTGATTGCCCTGAAGCTCTTCAAGGATGTTGTCCATTATTCGTTGAAAAGTGCTCGGGGCATTTTTCAAATCGAAAGGCATCCTTACGAACTCATAGTGTCCTGATTCGACATTAAATCCTGTTTTTGGTGCATCGTTTGGGTGGATTTGAATTTGATGAAATCCCGCCGCAAGATCGATTGTTCAGAAAAAAAATTAGCTTTACCGAGTTTGTCTAATATATTTGAGATGTTTGGAAGTGGATAGTGATGGTCTATCGTTTGTTTATTTAGTTGACGGTAGCCAATTACGAAACGCCATTTTTTATTGCCCTGCGAGTCGGTCTTTTTAGGGACTAACCATATTGGACTACTCCACGGTGAATATGAAGGACGTATTATCCCATTTGATAATAGCTGATTTCGTCTTTGATTATCCTTTTTTGATGTTCAGGATGTCGATATTGTTTGATATACATTAATTTATCATTATTCAGATCACTTTTATGTTTAACGCTATGGGTGAATGTTAATTTATTTTTTTCATTGTGAAAGATGTCTTCGTATTTATTACAAAGTTTTATAATTTCGTGTTTTTCTTCCCTACTTAGATTAGCTAGATCTATTTTTATTCATTATTTTGGTTACACTCAGAAAAAAAATATGATAAATATATGATTGCATTTACCATAATATCAACATTGTATGTTAAATACAATTATTTAAATGATTGATTGTATCATACTATGATATTCTTGATCATTCTTCTTGATCTTCTTCATCATAACAATGATGATCACTCAAAAAAAATTTTTTTTCAGTGATCATCATTATTATGATGAAGAAGATCAAGAAAAATGATTAAGAATATCATAGTATGATAAAATCAATCATTTAAATAATTGTATTAACATACAATGTTGATATTATGGTAAATGTAATCATGTATTTATCATACTTTTTTTCTGAGTGTAGTCACTTCCGTGATTCCAATGAATACTTAGAGCTTTTATAGCACAAATTGTATATGTCTAGTGAGTTAAAACCGTGTAACTTCTCAGGCATTGTGTAAATCCACTTTTCTTAAGTAAAAGTCTCCTCCCGACATTCTGGCATCGACGTAGAATTTTGGTTATGCGGGCCTTCCGGCCTGCGGTTAATGTATTTGCTGCCTCTAAAATTATGTATTTGGGATCGGTACGAAAGCCCGAATTAAAAAATCTCGAATTATCAAATTTCCGTTTTTTAAAAATCCCGCTTTTAAAATTTTGCTGAAAACTTAAAAAATATTTAAAAAAAAAAAAATTATCTATATTTTTTTTAAGAACTCGGCCAATGTCTTGATTGATCTTAATCAAATTATAGGATGCAATTTGCATTTTAACATGAATTTTTCGAGAATTTTTGAATTTGGCCGTGCGCAATCGATCTTGGCCATTCCTTAACCAATAACGGTCAAATTTGATATTCAGAATAGGATGTGAATTCTAACTTGAATTTTGAACGAAAGTCCCTTAAATCGGCAATGCTGAGTGTATTTATCCCATTTCATTACAAATTATGGTTAGCCATTCTTAACCGATCTTTGTCAAATTTAGGTTGTAGATCTATATCTGACATCAATTGGATCTTTACATCAATTTTTTCTAAGTTTTGGATTTTGGTCATGTTGGATGGAACTTGGCCATTTCTTAATCAATAATGTTATTATTTCCATGATGTTTGGAACTGGAGTCTTAATGTAAGAGGTGGATTGGAATTTTCATATACATTTTAAACACAGAAGTAATTTTTGGCAATACTTATTGAAACTTAGTAATTTCTTACCATATTATTGGCAAATTTGGTATGGAAAATTGATTTGGGAATTTTTGATTTGATTCTTACGATAAAAAATGTATTATGTATTAAGACGACCATAAAAATATAGTTTTATGGTCGTTCTGAATACAACGGTTTTTTGATTAAATAAAGGGCTATTCAATAGATTTTACCAAATAAGTTTGAATTTCAAATTATGTTTTTCAAAAAATTTTTGTTTTATTTGCGATTCCATAGTAAATTTTGCCGCTTCAAAAAATGAACAGGAAATTCTTGTGTTGTTTTACGGTGCAATTGGAAAAATAAATAAAAATTTATTAAAAAACATTTGAAATTCAAATTTTCTTGGTAAAATTGATTGAGTAGCGAGGATTTCAGCTAGCAAATTACTTGCTTGCTAGCCGATCGAGTATCTACCCCATAGAACCACAGATTGCTAAGAAATGATCTAGATTGATTTACTATAATTCATAAAAAATATTAAAAAAGAGCCTGTTTTTTAAATTTTTTTATGAATTTGACCAGCCGGCCGCGGGTGCCCGGGATTTTGAAAAGGGGAATTTTGAAGTATCAGATAATAAAGTTTAGTCCTGCTCTTATAAAATTTGATTATTATATTTAATTGGTTAGTTTGATGTCCATTCGATGTTAGACCGTAGATCACGTTTTCTGAGAGAAGATCTCATAAAATATAAATTATGAACAAGAAAAGTTAAAAGTGTTTGTGAACTTTTCTACGGTCACAATTTGAGTGACATCTAGTAAGTTTATAATTAAGTTTACTAAATAATTTAAGTTTTAATGCTTTTTCAAAAATCTCGGCAGATGAATTCAAAGAAAAATTTTAGAGTGAGAAATGTCCTTTGAGAGTGAAAGATAATGAAATTGTTTATTTTTGATTCTTTACTCTAATTTAACAGTGTAACAGTTTAAAATCAGTGACTTCCGCTAAGGAAGAAAAGAATGATATCTATAACCCTGAGCGTATTCGAGGATAATGCACTGTGACAGTTCTAAATGCAAAATTTTGTCAATAAGCCAGAAAATTGCGTGCTTTAAGTGGTCCAAGAGCCTTGGTGTTAATGAAAATTACTCTTACGAAAATGCTACTGTCAAAAATAGAGCGTTATCATTATTATATTCAAGCCTTTTCGATAAATTGTTAAGACAAAAATATCCTGTCCGATTCTCTACTTTAATAAGCAATCAAATTTCACATTGATGACGTAATTTTTCTATACACAAATTCCGCAGATATTTTATTTCACCTTTTTAAGCTACTATAGGACTTTCCAATACTTCTTGAATTCGAAGGTCTATTAAAAAAAATCTAACAGTCCAATCGAAAAAAAAAATGTTTCGATTGGAATGTTAGATGCCGCCCCGGTAGCATAGTGGTCAGCATGCTTGCTCCAGCGATCGGAGGTCTCGGGTTCGATTCCCGGTGGTGTCAAGGAAAAAATTTCAGTAATAACGTTTTTTTAGTGAATTAATCACTCATTATCCGAAATTAAAATATGATTATGAAACCTCATTTGAGGCGGCCAAATCCCTTGATGGGATATAGTCTTATTATTTAGCGAGAACCCTAATTTATTTAGCCATTTTCAGACTGTTTGCAGTTTTCCACGAATTTCATATGAAAATGTAAAAAAATATTTCATTTCTTGAACCTACTCAATCCCAGATATTGTTCTTAGTTATGAAAATTGATAATCACAATTGAATATAATTGGAGAACTTGAAATATAACTGGGACCCAGCCAAAAATTCAATGAGCAAGGTTAAAACACCTTGCTGTTTGCGTTAAATTATGGTATTTATCAAACTGTTTTAAGCCGCTGTAACAAGAGAATTGTAATTTAACAATTTTTTGGGTTTCCAGAGCGCCAAAATCTAGATACGGCTCTATGGTGTTTTTGCATAAGAAACATATAGATCCTGTCGTACTGTGAATTTTTTTTACCTGCCATTTTTGTTTGGAAATTCTCCTTTGCTTAAATTATCATTTAGTTTTATATTTATAAGATTTTATATTTGCAAATGTTAGATAGTGCTGACATCTAGCGGAAACTAAAAATATTGAATCATGAGTATTCGTGATTCACGTCAGGGGTTTGTCAAATCCAAAAACCTTTCTAAGCTTGCCTCCCCCCCCCCCCCCCCCTTTTAATAAATTAATAATCTCTAACAACTTGCATTTTGGTTAAATTCTGAGTAAACCGGCCCTCCAAAAGAATTGTAGAAACTGTTAAGACAGCATTTTCAATTTAGCTGACAATGTTTCTGCACTGCCAAAACACCCACTTTAATCGGGCGTACCTACCAGGAACGTCACAATGAATGTTCTACTCTCTATACGTAATAAGTTCATTGAAAACGATATCCTAGGTAACTCGGCGAACTAAACAAACTTCGTTCAGACCACTATAAAATCCATTCCCAGCAGGAAAGTTAACGACGACACACTAATGACTCATTAGTGACAGTCAAACATGACACGTATAGAGCAATTTATCAGGAAATCGGACCAATTTTCGTTTGTGACATGTCTGTAATGTATCGTTTATGACATGTCTGAGATGACGCATTTATGACATGTCTGAGATGAATCGTATATGAATGATTCGTGAGGGGAAACAGTGGGCAAGAAATGAGCAACAATGAAGACATGTCATACATGTTTCGCTTAAGACATTGTCATAGAAAAAGGACGGTTTTAGGACATGTCACATACTTGTCGTCTAACGTGGACATTAATTGGGCGATTCATTCGGGAAGCTATTGTGAATTGTCATAAATTAGTTATTTAGTCAGCTTACCATACCATCAACAATTGACAAAACATTTTCTTTCTTCTACACATTTTGAAAAAATGTAACTAATACAAACGTATGTCTTTCGTAAAAAATAATTCACATTCATGTCACAAAAATGTTATTATGAAGTTATGCGACTAGATGCCAATAATTTTAATAGTTCTGAAACTTCAAATTCAACCAAGTTGTAGCACTGCTGTAGGCTCGGAATTGAAAAGGAATAAAAGACATTCTAAAAATGCGGACCAAGAATATAAGGCCAATGCGACGCGGGAAATGATATTTCGATATTCAAAAAACTCAAACTAATGTTAAAGGATTATTCTAAAAACAACATAAAATTCATCTGGTGATTTTCAAGGTATATAAAGCTTCTGCTAAATAAAACAAAATTCGAGAATTCGCTTCTCTTGTTTTTTTTATTTATTTACAATGCGATCTGCTTTGGGGTTCAAAACTTTTTAGGATGGAAATAGGACCGATTAAAGACCATTTGTACATTGCAAGCTCCATGCCAGCCTATACTCTCATGGAAATGGGTTTTGCACACTGGGTCGGGTCATAGATGTGTTACATTTCACCACAGATATAAATCTGTTGATGAAATTTTACATTGCATCCTGCCCCCTGTCGGGATTCGAACCCGGTACCTCCTGATCCAAACGCCAAAGCTCTAACTACTGTGCCATTTGGTTGGTTTTGTCATTGTTTAATTTAATGTTTCATTTCTTATTTGTTCATCGCTTGCACACACAACCAGGCCACTAGACATTCAAATTTTTAATCGGATTCAAATTGTAAAAATTTCATTTTATTTGCTTATTTCAACACTCGTCATAATCTCATTAGATCTAACAATTTCCCAAATTCTATTCCAGATAAAAACTATGCCTGTTGCAAGCGTTGCAGAAGTTTTGAGCGTTCAATTAAATAAAGATGTTCATGCCGATGACACCTTATATCGCTTCAAACGTGGTATCACGTTACGTATAGTCCCGGGGCCATCACTACTCGGAAAATGGGTATCTGTCCTTACAAATTATCCAGTCGACGGTGAGATAGAATAAAATGAAATTTATTTTCCCAAATTTTACAGTACTTACCTATATAATTTTTATTTTTTAGTCACATCTGAAATCGTGCCAGCCCAATACACCGCCCTAAAATGGCACTCAAAAGATGGACAAATAATTACTGAGAACCCGAAGCTATTTGCCGAAATTACAAATTTAGATTTGTATTGTGAGATTAAAACAAATCGAGCGGGTGGTTTTCATTTCTACTTCGTGTTCGAAGATGAAAAAACACCTCAGGGTTCGTTGTACATACAAATCGAGCCTATAGTACGTGTTGGGCCGCGCGAAGCCCCAAAAAATATGCCACTTGATTCGATTCGGTGCCAAACCGTAATGTCGAAATGTTTGGGTCCGCTAAATACTTGGGAATCAAAATTACGCGTAACCAAAGAATCTGGTTACAATTTAATTCATTTCACACCAATCCAGCAATTGGGCGGATCACGGTCCGGGTACTCCTTACAAGAGCAGCTAAAGGTGAATCCTGAATTTGGGGCTAAGGCCACTTTTGCCGAAGTCGAGAAAGTCATTACAAAATGTCGTGAGGAATGGGGAATTGCCTCAATTTGTGATATCGTCCTTAATCATACCGCCAATGAATCCGAATGGCTTAAGGATCATCCTGATGCCACTTACTCGTGCGCCACTTGTCCCTATTTACGCCCCGCCTTTTTACTTGATGTCATGCTGGCAAAAGTCGGCGAGGATATTAAAAATGGTTTATTAGAACTTGTTGGAGTGCCGCCCGTTATCGAAAGTGAGGATCATTTGGACGCATTACGGCACCAATTGCAATCAAACTACTTGCAAAAACTAAAACTTCACGAACTGTATCAGTGCGATATCGAGAAATATGTAAACGAATTTCAAGAATCAATTCGAAAGCAAGTACCCGGTGTAGAAAACGGCGACGATCATAACAATGAAATCGTTCTCATTCAGGATCCCGAATATAAACGACTCGGCTCAACGATCGATTTTAAAAAGGCTCAACAAATTTTTAATGTATTTCGTGCGGATTGTTTCGACGAAGATTCACGATTTAAGCAGTGTTCGAAAAGTTTCCGCGATCGTTTAGAATATTTGAACGGTCAAATCAAGAAGGAGATTGACGATCACTTAATAGCTGCCGTGAATAACTGTATCTCGAGTATTCGGTATGAGCGGGTCGATCAAAGTGGCCCAAAAGTGCGAGTGATCACAAATAAATATCCGTTATTTATGGTGTATTTCACGAACGAGCACCTCGTGAATTTGCCGCTGGAGGAGATCGAGAAGGAAATCATTGGGAAACCTGGACAGTTTTGCATGGCGCATAATGGTTGGGTAATGAATGGAGATCCTCTAAAAGACTTTGCCCGAGAACAGAGCAGTACCGGGACCGTTTATGTAAGGCGTGAGTTGATTTCCTGGGGCGATAGTGTGAAGTTGCGGTATGGCGATAAGCCGGAAGATAGTCCGTATTTGTGGAAACATATGAGGGAATACGTCAATATCACTGCCAAAATATTCGACGGAGTACGTCTAGATAACTGCCATTCGACTCCCTTACATGTTGCCGAATATCTATTGAATGAGGCGCGAAAAGTTAATTCGGAGTTATACGTCGTTGCCGAGTTATTCACCAATTCTGACAGCACCGATAATATTTTCGTTAATCGGCTTGGAATTACTTCATTGATTCGTGAAGCTTTATCGGCCTGGGATTCGCACGAAGAAGGCCGTTTGGTTTATAGATATGGTGGTGTACCAGTTGGAGCCTTCTTTAATTCACCGAAACGGATCGTAGCACCTGTAATCGCACATGCGTTATTTTTAGATTTAACCCATGATAACCCAAGCCCCGTTCAAAAACGGTCAGTTTTTGACTTACTGCCTTCAGCTGGCCTGGTGTCGATGGCATGCTGTGCCACCGGAAGCAACAGAGGCTACGATGAACTTGTTCCAGAACATGTAAGCCCCAATTATTATTTTATAGAACCTCGAGTTTAATTTTTCAGTATTTTCTTTAGATTCACGTTGTGGATGAGGAACGTCAATACCAGGAATGGGACAAGAACGTCGACATGAGTTCGGGCATAATCGCCGCCAAACGTGCACTTAATTTACTTCATGGCGAGATGGCCGAGCAAGGCTTCAATCAAGTGTATGTCGATCAAATGTCCACCGATATTGTCGCTGTAACTCGCCATTCTCCAACTACACACCAAACCATTATCTTAGTAGCACACACCAGTTTTTCTTATCCATCTCCAGATGCTGGGCCATCTGAAGTTCGTCCTCTACGTTTCGAAGGGAATCTCGATGAAATCATTTTGGAAGCGGAACTAACGCATAAAACAGGTAAACCATTTGACCGGCCGAATATGTTTGAGAAAAATGCAAAATACATTAACGGTTTGACTGAATACGAGCTCGCGATTCGGGAGCATATTTCGCTGAACGAGTCGAAAATTTTCTCGCACGAACCCTTTCAAAATGATAAAATGACGGAATTGAAGTTTGCCAATTTACGCCCGGGGTCGCTAGTTGCGATTCGAGTATCAATTGGTGCACATACAAGGCCATTTTTAAATAAGACGCACGAATTAGCGATGAGTTTCTTCTCGGAAACTGGTGAGGATTACCAAGATTTGAAGAAGATCATTGGCGAAATGAATTTGATTGACTTGAATCGAGCGCTCTATCGTTGCGATCAGGAGGAGACCGATATGGGTGGTGGATCCGGAACCTATAATATTCCACGGTACGGCCCTTTGGTATACAGTGGCTTCCAAGGTTTCAATTCAGTATTGATGGAAATTGCGCCCCATAACGATCTAGGCCATCCACTTTGTTGTAATTTACGTGACGGGAACTGGATGATTGATTACATCCACCAGCGTTTGGTGAATTATAAGGGCACTGCGAAATTTGGGGAATGGCTCAACAAACATTTCGAACCGTTAAAAGAAATACCACGATACCTGATTCCGAGCTACTTTGACGCGATCGTCGCCAACATCAATGAATTGCTGAAGCAGCATTGTTTCGAGCTGATGTCAGATTTCATTAAATCTGGTTCATCATTTATTAAAGCGTTGAGTTTGGGTTCAGTGCAATGTGTCGCCCTATGCCAATCATCAAATCTACCAAAATTAAGTCCGGCCACAAAACCACCCAAACCTCAAGATCATTGTGCAACCCTCGCTGCAGGTCTACCCCACTTTGCAACAGGCTATATGAGGTGTTGGGGACGTGATACGTTCATCTCATTACGTGGACTTCTTATTTTATGCGGCCGTCACGATGAAGCTCGGTATATCATTCTCGCATTTGCATCGACACTACGACACGGTTTAATTCCTAATCTTTTGGATAGTGGAACCAATCCTCGATTCAATTGTCGTGACGCATTTTGGTGGTGGTTGTATTGTATCAGCCAATATGTGACTGAAGTGCCAAATGGTAAAGAGATATTGTCAGAAAAAGTTTCAAGAATATTCCCGACTGACGATTCGGATAATAAACCAGCCGGTGAATGTGATCAATATTTATATGATATAATTCAAGAAGGGATTCGTGTTCACTTCCAAGGACTTGTCTATCGGGAGCGGAATGCAGGGCAAAAAATAGACGCTTACATGGTGGACCAAGGGTTTAATGTTCAAATTGGTATTAACCCTGACACCGGATTCGTGTTCGGTGGAAATGATTGGAATTGTGGAACTTGGATGGATAAAATGGGATCGTCCGAACCGGCTGGTAACCGTGGCAAGCCAAGTACACCTCGCGATGGTTCTGCCATTGAGTTAATTGGACTACAAACCGCATCACTCCGCTTTTTGGATGAAATGTACGCTGCAAAGATTTATCCATACAATTCGGTAGAACGCACAAGCAAGTCTGGTGCCAAAACCAAGTGGACGTATACAGAGTGGGCTGATCGAATTAAGGCCAACTTCGAGAAATGGTTTTACGTAGCCGACGACGACAACCACCAACTAGTAAATAAGCGTGGAATCTATAAAGACACAAACGGTGCTTCCCGACCATGGACCGATTACCAACTTAGATGTAATTTCCCCATCACAATGGTAGTTGCTCCGGAATTGTTTGATCCGAAACATGCGTGGACCGCGCTGGAGCAAGCAAAGAAATATTTACTCGGCCCATTAGGAATGAAAACTTTGGATCCAGAAGATTGGGCCTATCGTGGTTTCTATGATAACAGCAATCAGTCAACCGACCCGAACATAGCCCATGGTGCTAATTATCATCAAGGACCTGAATGGCTTTGGCCAACTGGCTACTACCTCCGGGCTCGATTACATTTTAGCAAGTTAAATGGCGCGTACAAGGAGACTCGCGCCGAAGTACTACAAGTGCTCAGTGCTCATCTTAAAGAAATCAAAACGTCACATTGGCGCGGTTTACCTGAGCTCACAAATAAAGATGGCGTCTATTGTCAACATTCGTGCCCAACACAGGCATGGAGTATGGCCACAGTTTTGGAAACGCTATACGATTTAAAGCTCAACTAAAATTTTATTTTGTTACATGTTGTAAATTTTTATTTTTTTTTCTATAATTTTTCATTTTGTTGAACATAAATTACAAGCCACAAGCTTAATTAATTGATACAGTATTTTAATGTGGACGTCACGAGAAGTAACTATTCCTTGCCAGTCGCGCATCAGAATTTGTGGGCTGTTTGATTTTAGGCGGCAACAAATGGTTCAACAAAATTTGCTGTCGAGCGGATTTTGCTGAGAGTGAATTAATCGGGTGTTCATATTCGCGGGACTGAAATACTGGAAAAGGTGAATATGTATATTCAGTTCGTCGTTTCTTGGGATACACTTCAAAATGGGTAAAATTGCTTGACTGGAATAAATAAGAGAAAATTGTAAATTTTTCAAAATACATTATATGTTTTATAATTTACATTTGTGAAATGAGATTTTGGAAACATTTTGTTTGTAGAAGAAATTTCGAATTTTTATAATACAAAAGAATTGATTTGAAAACTAATTTTCAGGCCGAAAAATTAACTTCGAATGTTTGTGATTTTGATTTGTCCATTTCGAATTGTAAATTCAATGAAAAACTGATTTATTTGAGTAAAACGTTTCTTTGGAAGTTCAAAAATATTAAATTTCCGAGCAGCATATCAATGGCACTCAAGTGCGTCAGCTCATTCGAGGCAAAACTCAAAGAGAAGTTAGTAAAACTGCATGAATCAACCATGAAGGATGGATCATGGTACCTATACCTACCTAATGGAGCTTGCAAGGTGCAGGTGGTATACTGTAATTGTGTGAATGGGTGGTGTGTGCGTGAATGAAAGAGGGGGGGGGGGGGGGGGTATTAATTGACCTTCAAGGGACATTAAATCCACTGGACAATTAATACTTTCTTCTAAAAAATAGTTCGTTTAGTTTGTTGAAGTCAGAAATGAAAGAATCGCTATCACAGACCACATGCAAGGACAGACTCATCAATTTTTCACCACTGATGAAGATGCCGACGGTCAAAGATTATTCTGGAGAGATTTAAACACGGCACCTATGTCATGAGGGTCATAACCTTTGGTGCAACGTACTCGCCAACCATCGCACAATATGTTAGGAATTATAATGCGGAAAAATTTAGATCGCAGTATCCAAGAGCCGTAGAAACCATTGAACATCAGCACTATGTCGATGAATGCAACAAGTAAAAGCCAGGTTATGTTCAATATACGCGGATGGATCAGCAACTCAGCAGATTTACTTCGTTCAATTGGTGCTTAAGTCAAGCAACAGACCAATAAAATTCGTGGCAAACATACATCGGGGACAAGATCCTTGTGGAATGTGGTGGAATCATCAGAACGATCATTTTCGTTGCGAGGCAAATACAAGTTGAATGATGCAAAGCTATTGGATGGAACCCAAACACCTCCAAAAAGGGAAGTATTAAGAATCGAGATGATGGGAGTAGTAATGGGTGTTCGTTTGGGTTCCGCATCCAATCAGCTTCGAGTTAAATCACTACCGGACCGGTTTAAAGTAGTTGGCTGATCGAATTCTGAAGCTCGAAATTTCAAATAAATATGTCACAGAAGGAGTGGCAGTAATGTATGAAGTAATTTAAATATTGAAATATAGATGTCACGAGGATGAATTGAAAGAAGAAAGATGAGAAAATAAAAAGTGACATAAACGTGTATGGTCGTAAATAAAGAAAATTAATGAACGTATTAGTGAACCCGTGGTAACGTGGTAAATTTATACAAAGTCCACAAAAATTTACCAAATTGATGACTTGTGATGCGTCCAAAGTTGGTAAAGGAGCGGTTCTGTCCTACAGATATGAAAATAAAATTGAAAGGCCAATCGAGTTTGCATCAAGAACATTGTCTGATAGTGAGATGAATTACGGAGTCATCGAAAAAGAGGCACTGGCAATTATGTTTGCGACCAAGAAGTTTTTCAAGTATTTGATAGGAAGGCATTTTGTATTAGTAACGGACCATAAGCCACTTATAGCAATTTTTGGGGAGCATAGTGGACTCACTCAAATGTCAACGAGTACATTGCAGCGATGGGCATTTCGTCTTTCTGCCTTTAATTACACAATTGAATATGTAAAGTCAGATCAGAACTGTGCTATCGCTCTTTCTCGGTTTCCATCTAAGGTTAAACCACCAAGTACGGAAGAGTTTAATGGAAGTAATAAAGGCGGTGAAAAGTAATTGTTTTGGTGAGTTGGATAGGCATTTAATAAACTTGGATCGTATTTAGTAAAGAAAAATGAGTTAGTTATGGAGGAGGAAGTGTTGATGTTTGGACATCGGGTGATTTTTCCAAGTACAGCAGTTATTGCATCAAGTGCATCAAACTCATTTAGGAATGGTTAAGACAAAGTCAATATTGCGGTCTTATGTATGGTGGCCAAAAATGGGTAAGGAGGTGGAGGCGTAATAAGGAAATACGAGAATTGCATAAATGTGTTGTCCAATCCTTGAGGTGGATCCATATTGATTTTATGTATTTTCACGATTTGGTTTACCGGAATAGATTGTAAGTGTCAACGGATCACAGTTTGTATCAGTTGCATTTAAGAAATTTCTGTATTCGAATGGCATAAAGCATTCGTTGACACCGATATATTTTCTTGCCACAAATGGGGCAGCGGAGAATGCCGTAAATGTCGGCTTATAGGGTGAATTTATGTTTTTGTTAGTTGGGAATTATAATAAATTGGGTTATAGGCAACACTGTATTAAAAATGAATAAAAAAATATGTCACCACTTCCGGTTTACTCATAACAAGAGATAGCCGTGTTTTTTGATTTCCACATACCAAAAATCTGTTTTCAACAGGTTATGGGCCCAGGTTTTTGGCAGTTTTTTAATGTGGAATCAAGTTCAGTGATAAAGTAATTAAAGTAAAAAGCTTGTCGGTAAAAATTCGAAAATTAAAACAAGTCATGGCGTCGAATAGTGTTCCAGTAGAAAAATTAATGGGACGTGAAAATTATAATGAGTGGGAAATTGCCATGAAATTGTATCTTGAGCATGAAGATCTGTGGTGTTCTATGGAAAATAAAGACCAAACTGCAGATGAAATAAAAAAGGCTAAGCGGGAAATACAGGCAAAATCAAAAATCATCATGTGTTATTTTTTCTCCTTGGTTGACGATTACTCGCACAAGACGTTCGCTTACTTCTTAAAAACCAAAGATGAAATAGTGTCGGTTTTCAAAAAATTTAAAGCATTTGTCGAAAATCAGTGTGAAGAAAAACTAAAAGTGTTGCGGAGAGACAACGGTGGAGAGTTTTGTAACAAAAAACTTCTAAGTTTTCTTCAGAGTTCGGGGACTCAGCATCAGACGACAATTCCATACAACACACAGTAAAACGGATTGTGTGAACGCATGAATCGAACAATTGTCGAAAAAACGAGTCTTTCGATTGATTCTGGGTTATCGAAACGTTTTTGGGCCGAAGCGGTGAATACCGTTTGGACTGGAAGACAACCGGATTTGTTGAACTTGAGGGTTTTTGGATCAAAGGCTATTGTATATGTGCCAAAACAAAATCGAAAATAGCTCGATCCAACAGCACAACAATGCAGAATGGTTGGCTATTGTGAAAATCAAAAAGGGTATCGTATGTACAATCCAACAAATGACGAAGTTTTCGCAGCCCGTGATATTTTTGATGAGTCCTGCGAATATTTTAACAACGACGTTGTTGTCCAATTCTTCCAAATGTCAAATAACAAACAATCAGTGGTTAGGGATGTCATTGGAGATTCATTTGGAACGTATTTTTTTGCCATTGTCATATGAAATGGGAGATAATGACTGCCCAGGCGATGAAGATGAATGTTTCAGTGGCTAAACGATTGTTGACGCACAAGACAATGGTTCTGATAGCGATTATTGTCCAGATATTGCAGAAATTAATGATAGTGGAAATCGGTGTTGAAAACGGACACCGAAATCAAACAGAAAACATGATTTCGTTTATTCGTCAATTGCGTTATCGATGAAATATCCGCTTAGTGTTGAAGAAGCATTGAGCTGCAGTGATAGTCATTTGTGGCGACAAGCTATGGAAGATGAATATGAAGCGATTATGGCAAACGGAACATGGACTCTGTGTAATCTACCGAGTAACAGAAAAGCGATCAAGTCAAAATGGATGTTTAAAACCAAATTAAAATTAGATGGTTCAGTTCAATACAAAGCACGACTCGTTGTAAAGGGTTGTTCCTAGCGTTTGCACCAGTAGTAAAGTATAGCTCAATTCGCTATCTGTTGGTACTAGCTGTTCAATACGATATGAATGTTGAGCAAATGGATGCAGTGTCTGCGTTCCTTCAAGATGAATTGAGGGAAACTGTGTATATGTTGCAACCAGAAAGATTCGCGGATGGAACAGGAAAAGTTTGTAAATTAAACAAGACACTTTATGGATTAAAACAAGCCAGCCGTGTCTGAAACCAAAAGTTGGACAAGGCGTTGGTAGTGATCGGCATGACACGATCTAAAGCTGATAGGTGTATATAAAATCGACGGAAATTCCAAGTTGATTGTTGCGGTATACGTCGATGATTTTTTGATTTTAAGTACGCCAACAAAGCACGGAGCACGGGTTTGAAAGACGAACTGTCCAAACGTTTTCAAATGAAAGATATAGGAGAAGCTCAAAGCATTTTGGGATTCCGAATTACAAGGGATCGAGCAAAGGGTTTTTTATTGCTGGATCAACAGGATTGCATTACCAAAATTTTGGAAAAATTCAACATGTCTCAATCTAACCCTGTTGCGACACCAATCGATATAAACGTTAAGCTTGTAACGAAAAAAAAAGTTTACTGTCTTACGACAGTATACCCTATCGTTAAAGAAATTGTCCCCATTTCATGCCCTAGCCCCATGTGCGGCTTGGTTTCCCGCAGCTCAGCCTGGTAGGGGATGTGGTCGTGGGTTTTTGGGGTTAGGTGAAATAAGGGACCTAGATTACCGCACAATCATATTAACTTAGGGAAGATGGCCTAAAATTTACCATCTAAAATTTTGATCAAAAAAAAGAAAAGAGGTCATCGGACCCAACACTGGCGGATCCTAAACATATTTAGGGAATGGGTTTTCACCCATGGTTGTTATTTCTGGCTTCTTAGGGTAACATAATTACCTTAAGAAGCACAGACACGTAGTATTAACAATAAAAAAACTAAGGGTTAGTTGCCTATTGAAAGTGGAGGAGGTCCTTAGCAGAAAGAGGGTGTCCAGCCTATGGGCCGGGTTACTCTTGATGCCCTCGCTCCTAGCAAGACTCAGCTTTGCTAGAAGCAACTAAGGTACCTCGCCACTATTGGAATGTTTATTAATCACACATCAACACCATACTTACCAAAATATATATCTGTGGGTCCAACTCAAAATAACACGCACGCAATTATGGTTTTGAAATATTGCTTGCTTAACAATTTCTGCAGGTTGGTGTTGTTATATGTCCGCTAAATAACCACTATTATTTCGTATAATATATATACAGGCCCGATATAGCTATAGCAATTCACAAAAACTCAAACTCTTTTTTTTCAGGTTTAGCACAATCTCTCAATTCAATAAGATTATTTTTATTCTTGTTTATGGATATAATAGATTCACTTATTCCACTAAATTTCACTGCTGGTCCATTAAAGATAAAAAAAACACACAAAGTTTCTGTATTAAATTATATTGTATTATTAGTAAAATGGAAAATGCACGCTGATTTATTCTTAATATTTTACAAACTACTTTTCCGAAAATTAAATTTTATAATTAAGTATAATTTATTTTTTTGAAAACAATCTGACCAAAAAAAAAAACTTCTAAACAACTTGCAGGTTTGCAATCGACTTCCTCCACCAAATATTTTTGCACCTTTTATATTAAATTATTGAAAAAAAAATGTTGTACATTCATCAAAAATGTACGCAAGCAAAAAAAATGTACAAAAACGTGACATTGGTTTTTGATTACCCAATGCACTCGCTAAAATTTTCTTATATCCAAAAAATATAACTTGATCGAAATGTGCAATTGGAGGTATTTCTAATAGCAAAGTCCATTCTCATGCTATTTACCTCAAAACACATCGATAAAAAAAATTGATAATGTTGCATTATATTATTATGGTTTACGTTAATTCACTTACTGCATGGATATATACAGTAATCTGAGTAACATAAACAAACAATAACAATGCGAAATACGGCATGGTTTTTTCTTTTGGTAAAATTTGAGGTATCACCTCGAAGGTTATGCCGAGTGTTAAAATTTGATGATGAAATTTGGGTTGATAACGGAAGTGAATAAAATTCCGTTACAGCGTGGGGAAAACCCAAACCCTGAGATGAAAAGAGATCTCATACTCTATTTAGAAAGGACGAGGTTTAGGGAATCAGTATTTAGATAGTCCCACGTGGCGGACGCCCCACACCCTGAGTAAGTCTCAGAGCCGGGCACTTAAACTAGTTATTACTACCGAATTAATAAATCTAAATGCTATGGGCTACTATTATATACCTACATGAATTATTTCCTAATAATTTTGAAGATTACAAAAAAAATTTTTGTTTCAACTAATTTACATATTTTGGCTGATGCTGATCAATGGGTTCAATCAACAAATAATGTTTTTTTATTTATTATTTAAACGAACCAACTTCTAACGTATATCAATTATTTAGACGTTGTTTATCAAGCAGCAGGCTTCCAAGTTACTACCAATGCGGATCTCTTGATGGTTATCCCTTGGTCGAATACGCACGGAAACATCACACATACCCTTGACATCCGATTGTTTAATATTGCCTCTTGGCCCGATTCTTAGCTTGGCGCAGCGCAGTAGCGTTAACGCAGTGGTATGACTTTACTTGCAATAACAAAGATGTGATGGTTCTGATGCTTTTATGACGCTTAGCGAGATCGGCTCCCGTGACCTTACAGATGCTGTTATGGTTCCTGGGACATCAGGACTGGATAGTGCGAATTTGATGATACTGGTTGCCTGTATTAATGGTGTGTGCTCAAATATATAACGCCTTTTTTGTTAAGCTTCAGTCGTCCATAAACACGACATTATTTGCTTTGTTTATGTAGTTTTACTTCATCTCCCAAGTAGACAGCATCATATTTTAGTCAGACTTCATATGTTTGCCTTCTTTATTGGAGCTGTTTTTTGATATCTTAACAGTTGTCCCCCTCTGGAGCTTTTGACGGTTTTATTTAGTTTACATCCCCGTTGTTTTGGACGTTGCACCACCATTGTCCTCCTGTTCGCTTTAAAGACTGGTCCCACGTTCAAAATTGGATCATAGATGTTGCTCGTCATCCAAAAGTGAATATTACATCTCGGTGTGTAGCTGTGCAAAGGTGATTTATGACTGCAGTCTTTGGTAGCCATGGAGTCCGGATATTATAGATTCGAATTATAATGAAGTGTTAACATGTCATCAATATTTCACTTGTTATCACTGGTGTGGTTGCTTTAGTTGCTGTGATTCGTGATGTTTTTGAGCAGTGTGATATTAGTGCGTTTCGATGGTCCAGCCGTTGGTAAATTTGGTGCACACTTCTCCTGGTCTGCTGGTTCCTGTTGTTCTTAAAAATTGATATACACGACTCTAAAATTCCAGTGACAGCCTTATTGTAAACATTTTTCTTAGATTCTCTAACCAATAATTTACTATTTTTTTTTTTGAACTTTTAACTTAATCTATCAACTATCTTATATAAGAGATGGCGCTCCCTCAATCCCACATTGCTATCTTATCTGGATGGGGTTGAGCCAACCTCATCTCTTCTTTAGACTAAACTTAATATTATACCTCCCTAATCTTAATTTTTACCTTAACTAGCGATGCTGGTATATATTCATAATATCGCGCGCGATATACCAGCCTTCATTTTACCATTACATCACCTACGTAAATGCCCAACTTACATAGATGGTCTAATGGGAAAATGGAAGATGCACCTGTCAACGTTTTCTCCGGCGGCGCTTCCAATTTCGATGGAAAATCTTGGCTAGGGACTTCCTGCTAAAACACTCTTTGTACACGTTTGTAAGAGTTAATCTCGCAAACTCCCCATGATCACATTTGGTCTTACAATGCATTTTGTTGGTGTCAATACATTGAATTATGAATCGCCTCGATGTTCGTACGATTCTAAATTTCTTCTTGTGGTCTCTATGTAGCAATGGTCTGCGTGTTTTACACCTTTTCACCTTTCTGCGAGGCGAACTTTTTCTGTTTTTAGAGACTCTGGTTTTCACCCTATTTCTTAATTTGATAGATAAACTTCTAACTTTAAATTCTGAAATCCTATTAGTTGATAGGGATGCTAAACTTGATGATTTATTTTTTGGAGATAGCGTATTAAGACGGTTATTTACACACCTGTTCTTCCTGTTCTCGATCGTCTTTTGCGGTGCATAACTATTATCTAATTTTGTGTCATTGCCAATTTCTTGCGGTGATGTAGGCAACGATACATATTCAGAGTCTTGAGATAATTTTTCATCAGGTAATCGGCGTACCATCTGCTGTTCAACAATTTGATCAATTACATCTCCCGAGAGATTTTCATCTTCTTCTAAGATGCGGATTGATTGCGAGCTATTTAAGGTTATGTTAGTACCACCACATCCACCATTTGAACTTAACGTTGATTGTAACGTTTCTTGTGATGTTTGTAGCGATAGTGTCGTACTAATTTTGTTCTTAACTACCCGATAACCATCTAATGCTTGTGCGCAACTCGGTAATGATTTATTTGATGGACTATTTGCCTGAGATATTCGTGTTGCTGGTGGTGAAGCTACTATTTGTTCATTTGACAGGCACTGCTTCTTGTGCAGTTTTCGTAATAGCCTGAGATGTTGTTGCTGTGTGCGTTCATTGGTGTAGTACGCACGTGCTGCTGAATCAGTTGATGTATTATTTGGTTGCATCAGCACATCCGTCTGCTGATCTTGCGCATCATCACGAATCCCTAGTAGAACTTTGGTTTCGTGTGATACCACCAGTAATTTGTTTAACTGATTATCGGCCTCCTGCAGTGTAATATCGTGTCCTATTAAAGACCATCCGATATCTCTTAATGTATACCAGCATCGCTTCATCTCACCGGTTGTATCATCAAATACTTCGGAATCAGGGCTTCGGTCAATTCGACCCAAGATGTGAAATAGTTTGGTGTAGTAAACTGGTTTCAGCTCGTTTACGGTTAAACCACCCCATATCCAGGTTCTAAGTAATCTTCGAACCCCCTCCAACTTCTCAAAACACGTAATCGCTTCTTGAAGTGGACATTCTGCAGCTGCCCTATGTGCGAATAGCGGAGTACCTAGAATGCTTCCGCGCTCTTGTTTAAAAGCTTCTTCAAGAGCGATTATTGCTTGCTCACGATCATCTGTGTCAATATCTCTTAATTCACACTCTACCGCCAATTCATCTTTACTTAAATGACTCGGATATATCATTATTTAAAATTAAATTTGCTAACCTAAATGAACCTAATCTAAAAACAAAAATTAACCTAAACTAAATAAAAACATTAAAAAATTTTTTTTTTTTTTTTAAATTAAATGAACTAAAAACAACCATGGGTAATATCCCCTACAATGAATAAATTCCGCCAACTTGGATCAAAATAAGGATAGGATAAAGGAATTGAAATTGAAATTTTGATGATACTGTTTCCTTGTTCCCAATGATGCAACGGTAGTCTAAACCTGACATATGTACAAGGTGATCCTCGCTGCTATGGTGAACTTGAAAACAGATAACACTAATGGTACCCAATAGGCCATGGCAAAATTCTTGCCCCCGTATCCGCAGCTGGCAGTCTTACCCTGAACTCAGCAGAGGAGCTCACCTGCGAGGGTGACAGAACGTTCCCATGTAAGTCAACCAATGTTGCTGAGGTCTTTTCAGACACTCGAACCTCGGCTGCTATGGCTGTCTATTGGGGATGATAACTCGCCGGTTATCACCAAGGATTTCCGCAGTGTGAGATATAATAATGTTTAACTTATGTCCTAAAACCTCATCAATATCCGTTCACTGATAGAACACCGGATTGGACAGCTAAACACATTATACCCTGAACGCGCCTAAAACTAACTATGGGAGGACTTGCAAAACCCATCCCGAAGGATGACAAATTTAAATAAACAACACAAAGTGGAATTTTCGCAATAACCTAACTATACACCGCTGCTTGGAAATCCATATTTTAAAATAAAAAATATATCTTACGGCTCGTGATAATTTCTTACCGGTAGCCATAAGCATTTAACAGAGGAAAAATAAAATGTAGTGCAGTTCAGCTTTACGAGCCAGGATACGGAATGACCGATCTGAGAAATGAGCAGCCCTTTATACCACCCGATAACCGCTCGGCAGGAAAGGGATATGCCCATTACCTCAGGGACCGCATCATTCTAACTTACTGATAACGCAAAGCATAAACTGTTGGTTGTACATGGTACAGAAAACCGTACAACTGAATTATTGTCTGAGTTCGGTTATCACCGCATGCTCCAGCCTTCTACCATATTAGATGAATTCTTAAATTCCTATTACTACCACGAGTGTCGGTTTATCCCCCGGAGTGCGGGTTGGGACATGCCACAGATAAACCATCCATTCGGGGATCCAGCATAGGAGCTCAAAAATCATCAATTCCAGTCGGTACGCGTATGACCCACCACGAATAAGGTCAGGCTTGCCGCAGTCATACTCGTATCGATAGAAATTGACATCGAACAATGATAAAAACCAAGCACACGGTCATTTAGACCGATTTCAAATTTTTACTTCGGAGTTTAACGATTTTTGAACATTACATAAAGTAATGTCGACTACTTAGACGAGAATGTGAGGGAATCCTCAATTGAATTTAATAGACTAATGGTGGTATTTATTACCAAAATTTTTGGGCCGAATTATGGCCCCATTTGGGCGCCACTGTAACGAAAAAAAAAGTTTACTGTCTTACGACAGTATACCCTATCGTTAAAGAAATTGTCCCCATTTCATGCCCTAGCCCCATGTGCGGCTTGGTTTCCCGCAGCTCAGCCTGGTAGGGGATGTGGTCGTGGGTTTTTGGGGTTAGGTGAAATAAGGGACCTAGATTACCGCACAATCATATTAACTTAGGGAAGATGGCCTAAAATTTACCATCTAAAATTTTGATCAAAAAAAAGAAAAGAGGTCATCGGACCCAACACTGGCGGATCCTAAACATATTTAGGGAATGGGTTTTCACCCATGGTTGTTATTTCTGGCTTCTTAGGGTAACATAATTACCTTAAGAAGCACAGACACGTAGTATTAACAATAAAAAAACTAAGGGTTAGTTGCCTATTGAAAGTGGAGGAGGTCCTTAGCAGAAAGAGGGTGTCCAGCCTATGGGCCGGGTTACTCTTGATGCCCTCGCTCCTAGCAAGACTCAGCTTTGCTAGAAGCAACTAAGGTACCTCGCCACTATTGGAATGTTTATTAATCACACATCAACACCATACTTACCAAAATATATATCTGTGGGTCCAACTCAAAATAACACGCACGCAATTATGGTTTTGAAATATTGCTTGCTTAACAATTTCTGCAGGTTGGTGTTGTTATATGTCCGCTAAATAACCACTATTATTTCGTATAATATATATACAGGCCCGATATAGCTATAGCAATTCACAAAAACTCAAACTCTTTTTTTTCAGGTTTAGCACAATCTCTCAATTCAATAAGATTATTTTTATTCTTGTTTATGGATATAATAGATTCACTTATTCCACTAAATTTCACTGCTGGTCCATTAAAGATAAAAAAAACACACAAAGTTTCTGTATTAAATTATATTGTATTATTAGTAAAATGGAAAATGCACGCTGATTTATTCTTAATATTTTACAAACTACTTTTCCGAAAATTAAATTTTATAATTAAGTATAATTTATTTTTTTGAAAACAATCTGACCAAAAAAAAAACTTCTAAACAACTTGCAGGTTTGCAATCGACTTCCTCCACCAAATATTTTTGCACCTTTTATATTAAATTATTGAAAAAAAAATGTTGTACATTCATCAAAAATGTACGCAAGCAAAAAAAATGTACAAAAACGTGACATTGGTTTTTGATTACCCAATGCACTCGCTAAAATTTTCTTATATCCAAAAAATATAACTTGATCGAAATGTGCAATTGGAGGTATTTCTAATAGCAAAGTCCATTCTCATGCTATTTACCTCAAAACACATCGATAAAAAAAATTGATAATGTTGCATTATATTATTATGGTTTACGTTAATTCACTTACTGCATGGATATATACAGTAATCTGAGTAACATAAACAAACAATAACAATGCGAAATACGGCATGGTTTTTTCTTTTGGTAAAATTTGAGGTATCACCTCGAAGGTTATGCCGAGTGTTAAAATTTGATGATGAAATTTGGGTTGATAACGGAAGTGAATAAAATTCCGTTACAAGCTAGAGAAGAGTATGTCGCCAACCAGCAAAACTGAATTTGGGGACATGCAGAAAATTCCATTTCAAGAAGCGGTAGGCAGCCTTCTGTATGTAGCACAGGGTACTCGACCTGATATTGCAGTAAATTTGGTGAGTCGTTTTTAAAATAATCCCGGAACGCAGCATTGGGTTGCAGTGAAACGGATCTTCCGTTACTTGAAAGACACAGTAGGTGCGAAGCTGGAATATCGGAGATCGGAATTAGAAAACATTACTGGTTTTAGTGATGCAGACTGGGCGAGTGATCTTGATGAAAGAAAAGGTTATGTGTTTTTCAAAGGCCACTCACATATATGTCTACAGATGCCCAGCATGAAGCTCTAACGCCAAATCATTTTCTGCTCAATCCATATCAAGCGGACTAATTCATCTTCAATATACAACATAATTTAAAATTACAAAAAAAAAACACTTAACTTCCTTTTATGAACTGATAACAACGATGAAAATGTATCTCAACACTAAGTGGGAAAAAAGTCACACATTTATCATTCAATTATATCGGTCGCGCATTTAAGTGGTACCCAGTTATCATCTTTTAACCGTCACAATTTGTTGCTTTTTTCTGTAGTGTTTTATCTCTTTAAGTGTTTTGTCTTCATTAAATTACGACCCCTATGTTATGATTACATATAACGATTTGCACTCAATTGAATCAAATTGGATTCAATTTCCTTTTGTACATTATCTCAGGTCAGTCTAAAAAAAAAAAATTACAAAACATAGAAAAATATGTCTGTACCAGGAATTTAATATTTAAATCATCAAATGGTTCCAATTATAAACTGTTGTTATGCGTTAGTATCGCAAATTGTGCCGTTACGAATGAATTCGTTGAAATTAGATTTTTTACACTCTGAGTTATTTTTGGTTCCACATTAATTTACGCCATTCCAAATAATTTGATTTACGCTAGTTGTGATTAATAAATTTTGCCGTACAGCACCAAATCATACAAAAATGTGATTTAATCATGTTTTGTGATAAATGTACCAAATTTTAATCATATTTGATAGTTCCCCTTCATCCGAGTCGGAAATCAACACAAACGAATTTCTTGTCTTCTTCTCTGGCTTTTATGCAAATACACCGACACATGTATCTGGTGTATTTTTAAAAGCGCTCTCTAGGCCAAAAACACCATGTGGTTCATTTGTTTTGTTATCGTTACGTCTTTCTTATTCTTTCGTATTTTTACATACATAAGACGATGTTAGTACTTGTCTCATCTCTGCGGTTTAAAAACCTCGTCTTATGCTCTCGCAGACCAACATGAAACCATGATCATAGCAAAGCAAGACAGTAGAAAGATTGTATATGGTATAAGAAAACGTATATAGAGACGAGTGAAAAGACGAGAAGAAAATGAAATTTTTTACTTTTCATGTTATGAGATATATACGAACATGAAAATGTAACATTGAAAAGTGAGATTTTTACAATAAATACCACGCAAAGTTGTTTTGAACGTTAATCAATTTTGCGTTGAATTTGAATGGGGGAACGGTTCAAGCCAAATGATTTTATGGAATTTGGTTTGTTTGAACATTCAGTGGTTTGTATAATTGACTGTACCTGTCCGGGTATCAGTGAGTTGCACATTCCAAACCGATCCGACGACTTTCGCTTGAACCAAATATCTTTTCCATTCCACTCAAAAACGTCTTCACTATTAAATTCTTCTTTGTGGAGATGATGTTTACAAAAATCATCAGCACGATGGTAGATAGTTGCTGTTTGACAAAATTACTATGAACGAAAGTACCAACCTTATAAAGCTTAAGTTTGAAGGTGCTACGTTTTTTAGTATTCAATAGTGAATGCTCTCTATGAATTTCTAAACATGAAGAAAATTGACAATCATTACGTGATATAACATTTCATGCGAAAAGCCTTAGTCCAACTCAGTCGGCGACCGACTGAGGTGACCACGCCAGCACTGGCGATTAAAATCATGGGTGCCACGTTTGCTCAGAATGGAACAAAAGGAGTGTCGCCAAGAATGTTTAATTCGAGTGTTCAAGTGATGTTTCTCGTAAAAATTCCAAGTTTTTTAGTCGGTTAATAAACATGGATGGTCGGTTAATAAACATGGATGGGTCCTTCTAACTAACCTAAGACGAAGGAGCAGACAAAATAATCAACTAGTCATTTTCAGTTTTTGGCCAATATCTCAAAAACTTGCACCGATGACCAACACTTTCGGTTGTTTTTCTAATAGCGTAGGTCATACTGAGATTATATGGATAATTTTCCATGTAGAGTCTCAGTATGAACTAGGCTTTTACAAAAAAAAACCGAAAGTATTGGTTAATCGTAAAAGTTTTTGAGATATTGGCCAAAACCTGAAAATAACTTATGTGGTCTCCGAAAATCAAAAAATATAGTGCATATTCTAATCCATAAATTTTTCCGAATTGTCCCTGTATGCTTTGCAAATTTTACAAATTTTAATTAAGAAATAGCAGAGTTCGTCGCTCCAGTTAAAAAATTATTTATATTGTGTATGTACAGATACCATTTTTCATAAGGATTGGTTATGAAATTACCAGTTTAGTCCAGCACGAATAGACCCTAGAATTTTGTCCAAAACTTACTTTAAAATCCCTGATCAATACCACTATCCAAATGTCGTCGTAATTCGTTAAGAAATGGTGGAAATACGGAACATTGTTATAAATTTCAAGATTTATTTACCGAGATCCTTTACTTCGGAGATGTTTTATTTAGCGAAAAAAGTGATACATAAGGAATAAAAAGTTTCCGCTGGTAATTACGCAACAAAATTATTTCTCTTTTTTGATAGTGCTGCCACTTGCGGCGAGTATCATAATCTCTTATTTTCCGCTGTCAAATTTCCGCTATCTTATACAGCATTCGTAGTACCCACATAAAAATTAAAAGATTTAGGGTTGCTCTACGATAGTTTATATATCGGTAAATTTAAAAAAATTAAATATTCGCCAAAATACTTGTAATATTTGACAAATGACCAATAACCAATTCGTTTTATTTTGGTGTGGCTAACTATATATATGGACAGCTCAATTTATCCACCATTAGAAGACATAAGTCCATAATTGTGAAATACATACCAAAAATAATCATTAAAAAAAATCCAATTGGGTTTGTCTTGTGTAAAATTGAAACATTTTTAGATTAATTTTAACTCTAATCTCAGAGAAGTCCCTGAGTCGCTAACGGTGTCAGTATAGAGATCATAAAATTTCCTAACGATTTGAGACGAATACAATTTAGACAATGTTTCTACTTATATATTTCCTATGTTCACGGGATCTTACCTATATGTCCAGCATATTTGCGGTTTTTGGTTCGAAACTATTTTTCTAGTGAATTATTAATGTAGTTTAGGATAGTCTAGATAAATTTCTAACATTGAAAGGAATGGCTTTCGATTATGATGATATTTACTTGACCATAAAATGCTACTTACAAGCTCCATGGAATTGAAAAAATTTATTGGAAATTTTGGCATTTTCTGCACCATTTGGAATTTACCCTGAAAAAAGATCGACATAACGATTGACTTTCAAACGCTCCTTTTTATGGTCTTGTAGGTCTTTTAAAGGCTAATGAGCAAAATAATATGTTTCAATTTGCTAGGTGAAAATTATTAAATTTGATAAAATACGGCCCAAAAAGTGCCAAATGTGTTCAATGATTTAGAAGTTTTACATAATTAGAAATTGATCGCATATTCTCCGTTAAAAATCCCTTTCCATAATGTTTATCAAAATTACACGAGCAATCTTAATAAAAAAAAATATTTTAAAGGAACCCAGCCCTTACAGGGCGACCTTAGATAACAAATGTTACTAAAATCGGACCTCATTTCAATTGATTCGAGCGAGGTATTCAAAATACCCCCTCATAAATTTTTAACAAAATAATTTTAGCAGAATTTTTTTTTATTTTCTTAAGAAATCCGGGTCCCAATGGAGTACCCTCTAAATAAATTTTTGGCCCTAGAAAAAACCCCTCACCAATTTCTATTAAAATATTGCGATTCGATTTTTTTTCGAGACGTCTTTCGAAAAGAATTAAAGTCCGAATTGTTTTCCTTTTTCCTATTAGCCAGTTCGGCGGTTCACACTATCATCAGTGTATCGTAGTTATTGAACATCGCTGGGACAACTGAATCAAGCTAAATGAAGACTATATGTTAAGAAATAAAACTAATGTTCCCAATCAATTTGCGTTTCTTTGTCGGCTTGGGTGCCAACCGTACTCTGCTCAAATTAAACTTCCAACAACTAATTTTGTATTTTAACACGAGCACACCTTGAGTGTGATCCGTCAAAGTCAAAACGTCAGTCAAGGTTAACATTTTCATCATTGTGAAGTTCACAAATGAGCAACGGTATAAAAATTTTAAAAATTACTACGGCAATTCTGAGTCGGTGGTCGCAACTTTAAGTGGGCTTACCACCAGACAGGCTGTGCATGCTATAGTGAATAAATTCGCGTCAAAATATTCACTATTAGATATTCCTGTGCCAGTGAGACAACGCACCGGTCGAAGTACCGAAAATATCGCAGGCATAAGTGCTTCAGTCAAAACGAGTTAAATCACAGGAATTCACAGGAATTGTTGGCTTGCATCCTTACAAGATCAAATTACCTGAAGAACTGAAGCCTCTTGATCATTTGAAGCGCCGAAACTTCGTCGATTAGGCTATACTAAAGTTTGAAGAAAATCCTGAATTTCAGTTATTGGAGAGCAGCAAAGCCACATGAGCTTCAAGGGACTTCAATATAGCCACAAAACGTGACCGTGCGGTGTTCGAACATGATGCCGGAGCTGTGATTGGACCACATTTTTTTCGGTGATGAAAATGGTCGCCATGTTATGGTCAATGGAGTTCGCTATCGTGTCATGTTGGGAGACTATTTGGGGCCAGGATGTGATATGTGGTTCCAACAAGATGGTGCCACGTGTCACACCATTCATCTGGTGTTGTAAAAATTAATGTAATGAGTAATGTAAAATTGGCTCTAAAGAAGCTCGCGGTGGTCATGAACAAGATTGAATTCCATAGTTTTATGTTGTTAAATATTAAATTAATCATTTCTTTTACTTGAAGATGTTCAAGAATCTCAGTAAAGATTTCTTCTAAATTTGATGATCACATGTGCATTGGGAATCTTCCACTTACTCAAAAATCTCTTCTAAGCTAGAGAAATCTGATTACATAATGCTCGCTGCTATTTGATAGGTTTTCATCTTATCCCTGATCGAATGCAGTCAAGTTCTCATTGCAAGAAGTGTCATTGACTCATTGCCGGTGGTGGTATAACGAGCTTTTTGCCATGATATTAGCTGCAGCTTGCCATGCTTCTCTTTCATCCAAATTTAACGGGACATCTTTTCTAAGCATCATCTTTTGCAATCTCAAAAATTATATCAACTCGATCAATTATAGATTAAGATACTGCCCTGGTGAAGTTTTGCTTCATGATGTGATATGTATAGTATGTTTAGAACCGTTACATGACTTTTTCTTTACTATACCTGCATACCATTTTTGGAGATAAACTTTCATGAAATTGTAATAAAGGTTGGTTTTTTATTATACTTTATTTTCTCAAACACTACTTTTCTTTCAACACTACTCACAATAGACAATTTTGGAAAATGAATGCACAGTTTTTTTACATACGCAGTTTTTATACATACAAAACAGGTAACGAAAAGTTTGACAGAATAACGAAACTGCTATAAATTAATGAAGTGAATATACAACAATTCTTCCTTTTTTAATTTTTTTTGACAGCTCGACCAAATGATTAAAGAAAACAAAAAAGTTAAACGTAAATAAAAAAATTGAACTATAAAACTATTTGATCGATGTTTTAATGTCTTGCCTGGTTCACAATCCCCTGTGGAGATTCCAATTTGCATTATCACACCCGGGTGATGCCGCAAGTGATCGATTTCGTAGAATACTATGAAGAACATTACTCGATGTAGAGGAATTTTATTTTTGGGCGCTTGCAGGTGATTGTAGTGCTAGTACGTCATTTCGTGATTCTTCTTGCGCATCATTTGACATACGATTCTCATTCAACAAAATTGGTTGATGAAGAGTTTGTTCAGTGGAGCAAGAAAAATCAGACCAATGTACATTTTTACTAGCCTTGTTTTCCAATTGTTGTTGCTGTCACGATTTTTCATAGTCATCGGTTGATGGCGCGCACCTCTTGGTCGTAATTGGTTTTGATGTCGTCTCCAAATACCATAGTTTGTACCAACGAGGTACATTCTTCTCCCCAACGATTTGACGATGTAGGCTTTTCTCCATTTTTGTGAACTCCTCCATACATGTTCATAAATGGCCCCGCGTAGTCGATATAAATTCTTTGTCATGGTTCATCTGGTGTTGACAATCCGGAAAATTCTTTGTTTGATGCTGGTGCATTGAGTTGACAATTTTCACATTCTTTGACGGTTTTTTCAATGTCACGATCGATGTTTGGCCACCAGCAATGTCGATGAGCTAATTTCTTCATCAGGGTGACACCCCAATGTCCATCATGTAGTAGCTTCAGTGTTTTCCCTTGTAGGCTGGAAGGGACAACAATTCGGAGATGCTCTGTGTGTAAAAAAAGGATATCATTAAGCTTGTTCAAGTTATGACGATGCTTAAAATAATCTGAGTAAGACGATTCAGAGGTATTTAATTTTTCAGGCCACTCATTTATTACGTAGAACTTCACTTTATGAAGTAGTGGATTGGAGCGAGTATGTTGTGCTAGTAAATTGTAATCGATTGTGGATAATCGAGGATGCGATCGTTATAAATTTCATTGACTTGAAAACAGCCCTCTTCGCTTTTGTCAAAATTTGCATCTGGTTCACAAGGTAAACGTGATAGTCCGTCGACGTTGCCGTGCTATTTCTTAGATTTATACGTTATCGTGAATGTGTAGCTCATTTGGATGATTATACTCACCGTTGAAGATGGTTGATTGAGTGAACTGGTAAGTTTGTGCTGGGGTTAAATAACGAGACCAATGTCTTATGGTCGGTAATCAATTCGAATTGCCGACCTTGCAGATATTGATCAAATTTTGTAACGCCGTAGATAATCGACAATGCCTCTTTTTCTATTTGCGAATACTCTACTTGTGCGCTGTTGAGTGTTTTTGAAGCGAACGCAATTGGGTGTTTATGTTTAGTCCCGTCAGGATAACGATGAGAAATTATGGCACCAATACCGTACGAAGAACCATCTGTTGCTAAAATGATTGGACAATCGTTGCGGAAATGAACCAACTGAGCAGCATGTATTAACGATGACTTCAGCTCTTTGAACGAGTTTTCTTGCGCTTGACCCCAGTAAAATTTCACGTCCTGTCTACGCAGCTTATTAAGCGGAGCAGCTACCTGAGAAAAATTATTGATAAAACGACTGTAATAGTTCATCTTACCAATAAAAGATTCCATCTCTTTGACGTTTCTCGGTCGTCGTAGATTTTTTATTGCTTCGACGTTGGTCGACTTTGGGCGAATTCCGCTTCTGTCCATAATATGACCCAAGTATTCGATTTCAGGCTTCGCAAATTCGCAATTGTATTGTTGTAGTTTGAATCCGTTGGATTCTAATCGTGATAATAATTGTTCAACATTCGTCAAATGTTCTTCATTGTTATATCTCCGGATATCACGAGGTCGTCTAAATATACTGATATTTAGTTTTTATTTTCAGTCTTTTAGAAGACATTTATCTAAATCTTTTAGATTGATTTACGTTTTTGTGCTACAGTTTTCTTTCTGCATTCTTCTTGCATTAATAGGTCGATTTTGAATTGTAACCGAACTTTGTATCTACCTTCAGGTTGCTCAATTATTGTTTCTTGAAACAGTTTTTCTCCTATCATTTTCACTTCTGTATGAGTTCTTCCGGGTGGGTTAGCACCACTCTCTACGAACAAATTTAACTCTTGCCCACTTATCTTGATCGTGTTCACTGACAATGTCTTCTTCTCTTGATCATAGTATATGTACACCACATTATGATCCAGCTAAGTTCGATTTCTTGAGCAACTGGATCCTTTGGATTTCACTTGATAATGTTGTTATAGAGAATGAACGGGTCATAGTCAGTGCTGAATATGACATAAATTTCAAACCCACTCGTTTCTCATCTCGTCCAACCTTCAGGTGCCCCTAATTTGGTAAACACAACCTGATGTGGAATGGGTTTATGATGTCAATAACTCGGGTCTCGCTTAGGCAAGTTGCCTTAATAAGTAATGGTGCTAATTATTGTTGTTGTATTTTAAGCGATCAGACAAATTCTCAGATCATTCTTTGAAACTGGGAATGGTTGGTTTACAATCGGGTGTTTGTATTGACATAAAATTTAACAATATTATGTTAGTATTCGAAATCTATTGTCGATAACGCTACTGCTGTGGGCGTCCTGAGGCCCAGTTATAATTCTATTGCTAATCATGATAATATACCCGGACGTTGACCACCAGGTTTCGATGTCTCCTGCATTGTCTGTGTCACTGTAGCAACATATAGACTCAAATTGATGCCACTTTCAAATTGAATTCTCATGGCCATGGTCTCCTTTATGTATTTCAAAATTCGTTTTGTACCGCTTTCACTTGTGTGGCCGTTGGTTTCTCGAAGTGTCGACTTGCATTGCCAATAGTACAACTGAAGTATCCGAGCTATACGAACTATACGAAAAATTGATTTCTCCATCCGCTTTAAAATCGCCAAGATTCTGTGCATGGTCCTGCCACTGCATTGCATTGCATTCCACCATGCCAAAATGGTTGAGTACCTTCAGCGCATACGCCTACTGATTCTCATGAACTAATTCATTTAGTCGTTCTCGATTTCAAGTCCCATTTATTGGGAGGTTTCTGCTATTTACCATATTGATTTTAAAATGTGGTAAATAAGGCGAATTTAAATAAATTGTTAATTTGACAAATTGGCTTTTGTAGAAACCTGCAAAAGCAGATACATTTAGCGACTTACGTATTTTGACATAGAGTCGCTGTTGAGTTATTCAATTAAATTTTAATTAATCAGTCTTAATACGAATTCAACTGTGTTGCGAATTCCACCAACAGAGCGGTCAATGGTAGACACGACGAGAAATTAGCAGTTGCTGTACGACACTTGAAGTGCGTATTGTGTTTGGTCACTTCCTTTTCCTGAATTAATTGACGAAACTTAAATTACCCAAGATCATTTGAAACAAATGTCGATTCGTCTACAACTAATCAAAATTTAATTCAATTTCAAGTTTGAGTTCGAAAACCGTTAAATAGGGGATTCCGGGTAATTAAATATGTATATGCGAAATTCATTGCTTTCACTGCGGCCATCTAAAATCACAATCGTAAATCAACCGAGGGTGTTTTAATTTAATCAGAACGGCAGGTTTTTAAAATTGTAAGCTGATCTTGTGTAGCTGCAATATTTTGTTATTAATGATGATTAGCTAGGTCATGATATCTATCCGAGCGTAAACATAAACAAACATATGTAATTCAAATAAAGATGTTACAAAAGTAAATTCCAATTTCTATTTCTAAATGCCACACACGACACAGGTGAGGGGAAAAAAATATTTCTCTCACATTAATAATTTCCCCATAATTTTGTGTTATAAAATCGATGAAAGCATTAATTCTATCACACAACACTATTCGCTCTCACCACACACCAAAAAAAAAAATTATTTTCGCTTTTTATGTTTTGCTCTGTACGGTTTTCTATGCAGTGTACACTGTACAGTGTTTGATATTTCCACTTTCCAGTAGTTGCAATTTGATTTTTAACAAAAACGGTTGAGTAAAATAAGTTTCGAGTGCTTTGTGACAATTTTTTTTTATTGTGTGTGAAATTTTTAAGATAAATTATTTTTGTTGTACGAAAAAAATTAATAAAACGGCCTAGTGATTTGTTTGTGATTAAGCAAAAAAAAAATTGTGAGATTATCGCTTGTGTTCCAAAAAAAAATTTAACTCAGCAAATTTGTATAAAGTGCCAAAAAAGATTTTTTTTTGCTTTAACCCAATTTTTGATTTGTGTCGATATAAAATCCTAGAACAATGCCAGCTGATTCCGAATTGAGCTCCGTACTAAATCGTCGACAACAAATCAATGAAGATTTGGAAAATGGCAAAGAGGTGAAACAAAATTTTAAAATTGTGAATATTTATACGGAATTTCACGAATTCACGCGGAAAGAGATTAAGGAATATCAAGCCACATTTAACAGGTACTGTAAAATATTTTCCGGTAATTCAAATTAATTTTTTAAGCATTTTACGGTATTTCGCAGCAGCAAATATTTTTGTCCAAGGTTTTCACTCATTTCAAGGTCATTCGAATTGTTATTGTTATTTTTGTTGTGTAGATTTTATGTTAGGTACCTAGTATTCATTCATGATTCACATCTATGTGTTTTGAGATAATGGCAATAGCCCCGAATCTAAATATTAATTTGTAGAGAGGCCTCTAGATTTTATCGCACCGTAAGAAAATTTTATTTTATGCTCGTTGTTTATTATTCCAAGTTTAATGACGTCTAACATTGTAGAGCATGAAACATGGAGTGTATGAGGTGTTGTGGGTGGATTTATTTTTGGTCTCTTTTATTCATCGAGTTCTGGTGGTTCGTGGTGTGTGGTGGGTGTAAAACTTTATGTGTGTTTGTAGAATTTGGTGCATTCCCTGTACGTACATAATATGTTGCCAGTATTTTTCGTATGATTCTTGATTAGGTTGTTTTAAGAACTGCTGTTGTTGCATTAAATAATGATGATGGCAAAAAATGGTGCAGTATCGCGAATATGTTATGCAGTTTTGTGGTAGCGCGCTATTGTTATGCGAAAAACAGGTTTTTTGTTGTTTATGAAGATGAGTTGTTTGGTTGTGATCGAGTTTTTGTTTTTTATTGAATTTGATTATTTTTGCGGTTGTAGTTCGACTTATTGTGTATTTATCGATTTATCGGTTTAAAAAGCTTTCACCATTTGTTGATAAATGGGAACAAGATTCTTTTGTTATAATGTGTAAGGTCAGCAAATTTTTAAAAATTATGTCTCGATACTAGATACTTGGGCGTTTATTAAAATTACGCTGATGTTGATGTGTTCTTTTAATTGGATCCACCTATCAAGGAATTATGAATAAAGTAGGGAAATTACCAAGGTTAAACTGCTGACATTAATTTGCTTAGAATTTGAATAAATGAATTTGCATTTTCTAAAATTTATCAACTCAGTATCGAAAAATGTAGCGTTTAGATTAAAACCCGTTCGCAATTTTTAAATGGCAAACAGGCAACCAAATTTTATAAATCCAATTAAATGTTTTGCATTCGAATAAAACGTCACAATCGGTCTATCTAGGAATCACATCTAGGACTTTAATATATATCAATATCGGTACTTGCACTGGTTTATAACTACAAAGCCCTTAGTTATAAATTGCAAACGGCAGCTAGCCATAATTCTGGCAATTTTCCATCTCATACCGAAAATCAATTGCAATTCACTAAAATATTGTAGTCGTAACTCATGTATGACGATGTCATCGTACATGAAAAGAGTATTGTGATTCTGTGGAAGGATGCTTACACATATGGTTTATATTCGATTGATCTGTATATTTAATGATTATTGTGACCGTCCAATTCTGCATTGTTTTTAGGTACCCATAGACGGCCTGGTCTGAATCTATTATGACCAATTTAATAATGTACTATTTTTATGCTTTATAATTATTTATTCGTCTATTAAATAAATATTCCTGTTTTAATACTACGTCTTCCTGACGCTTCAGAATTGGTCGGTTCTGTCTTTCGACTTCCGTTGGATGATGGTGAGTATGGTATAGTGCGCTTCAGTTAACTAATGAATTGTGGACTGTTATCAGTTATCAGTATTTCGGGAAGACTATATCGTGTGAAAATTGGTTTCAGTACCTCGATCGTGTTTTCTCTTGTAGACGTCCTCACTATTTCCACAAGGACAAACCGACTCTAATCATCAGTTATCACTAAGACAAAATCCTTATTACGTAAATCCTTATAAAATCCTTATTATGGGCCATGGAAATCCATTCGTATCTGTCTCCATGTTATCCATCTTCCATCTGTCTTAGGTAGTTCTGTAATATACAATGGCTCAGGACTTTTCTTTTTACATACTACTTGACAACTACTACACGCTTTTACGTAATTCGTCACATTAGTATCCTGATTATACCACAATGTCTTCGTTCTTAACCTATTTTTCATTAACGACTCGCCAGGATGTCCGTCATGCGCCAACTCAAGTATTCTCAATTGGATTTCTTTTGGGATGACTATGACTATGAGTGCCGCTTGTAGTGTGACATCTGCTGGAGCCACTTTCCGTATTTCAAACAACATTTTAATTCGCTTATTTCTTCGTCCTTTATTACTTCTTCTGATTATTTCGTTTAGGTACTTCTCACCTCCTTTATCGTGTGTTTTGGAATTTGGTTGACATAGTCTTGGTAATGTTCATATATCATATGACTGCATATCAGATGCTTGACAAAGGTTTAAACAATAACTCTAATGGCTTATAGTCCGTTCTCAGACAAAAATTTTTACCTATTAGATACATTTTTGAGCGTTCGACTGCCTGTCTGACTAAAGTTAGAGCCTCCTTTTCGGTCTGTGAATACGGTTCCGATAAACTCTTGGATGCAAAAGCTATTATCCTTGCCTTTCCTTTGTCATCCTCGTGCATTAACATTCTGTCCAAACCGTGTGGTCTAGCAACAGCAACCACAATTGTTCGATCCTTTGATCCGCAATATCCTAATATTGTTTCACCGACTGTTATTTTTTAAAGCTTTTTAAAGCTAACGGTTGTTGCTAGATCTGGGAACAACCTTCCTATATAATTTATTTTACTATACAGACTTCTTTTTTTGTACGGCTGTCTAAAATTTCTTAGGTCTCTAACTTTATTTATTGTAGGCCTGATTCGACTAGCATTTAAAATATTTCCCATGAAAATAATTTCGTCTTTTTTATGTTTACATTTTTCGTTATTTAAAGTTTTATAAGTACCTCTTCTAATATCGTATCATGTTCTTTGCAATCCTTTGCAAATATTAAAATTTCGTCTATATAAATTACGATTCCTTTTATTCCCACCAATAAATTTTTCATCGTTTTATGAAAAATTTCGCTGCCACACGACATTCCTAACAACCTTTTAGATCGATAAACCTTCTAGATCGAGTAGTTATCTCTATTTGATGGAATGCTGTAAAAATTATACCCTTTGATAAACTAGGCAGAATATCATCGAAAGTAGGTAAAGGATTTATCTCCGTCTCAATTGGTTTATTAGCCTGCCTCATATCGACACACAACCTAACGTCGTTACTCTTACTCTTTAGGCTACTACTAATGGAGATATCCATTTGGATATTCCTTTCACTTGTCCTATTATGTCATTTTCCAACAACTCTTTTTGTTTATACGACACCTTTTCTCCCAAAAGAATTGGAATCCTTCGATAAGGCTGGCGCACTGGAATAATGGATTCACCATTGTGGTCCCACTGAAAGAGTCATATTTTTGAATTAATTTTACATCAAAAGAAATTATCTTCAAATTAACCGCCGTTTTATAACTAAGCAATGAAGTTCCACTTCCTTTAACAACATAAATATCGGCTTCGACCTTTTCTTCTTTGTAAGCTATTTCTACTCGAACTACTTTATAAACACTAATATTATTATCTCCATAATCCTTCAATTTGCTTTCAACTGTACTATGTTTCTTTTATTACGTTGATGTTTCTATCCTTCGCCTTAAAATAAGTATCTGTACTAATTGTATGAATCGCTGTTGGTACTATTACTGTCTATGACTTTTAATATCTCACTACTATCTGCCGAGCTTTCTTCTTCTACGTATGGGTTTAAATAATAATGTCCGGATGCCGGACAGTTCTTGTCCATGCTTAAATGACCTACTCTACCACATCTAAAACAAGAAAATTCATTCTGCTTACCTCTACTCTACCCGACTTCACTCCTCATTTATTTTGCGTATTTTCCGTTGCACCAGGATATTTCGGCTCTGATCTATATTGCTGCTGTCTATGGTTCCTTTACGCTTTTACCCTAACTTTTTGTACCTGCTTGTCTGATAAATCGGTAATTCCCAATCCTTGCGCTAATTTTATCAATTCGTTTAAATCCATGCTTCCCTTTTCGAAACTTTCTTCTCTAACTGGTAATGTTTTGAGTTGTACACAATTTGATTTCGCATGTACTCTTTTTCGTTATTGAACTCACATTTAGCAGCCTGTTGTCTCAATCTTATGACAAATTGATTAATAGTTATCTCCGGTTTCTGTTTCGTTGCACGAAAATATTTACGCTCCAGGGCTGAACTATATTTTGGTAAAACAACATTCGTCCAATAATTTTACCATCGAATTAACCATAACGTGAGTGACGTGGGTACCCGGGTACCTTTGCCCTTTTAGACGTCTATTTTTGTATGTTTCACTCCCAATAAAAATTTTAAATTTTATGAGAACTTCTAGTTCAATTGGTATAGATTACGATCAATACTTAAAAATGAGAAATGTTACAACTTGGACGAACGCGGAAAAAATAACTTAATCACTCAAATTAAGATATTTTGTCTTCACTCACATGAGGGTTAAATTCATCCTTTTCCTTTTGCCCCTCGTGTTCAGGATTTTGGGGCAAATTGTAAAATATATCTTCCAACTCTATTTGTTATTTTATTCGTAGTTTTCTTGTACTTTTGCAACGTGCTTTTCGGATTTAACCTTACTTTTTTTTTTATTTAGCCACTTATTTCAAATTTAATTAATTTCTTATTTTTTTTTTAATCCTCGTCGCCAATGTAATAACCCAGTAATTTAATAATGCACTGCGTTTTATGTTTTATAATTATTTATTCGTCTATTAAATATTCCTGTTTCAATACTACGTCTTTACATTCTCCTTGCTCTTATACAACTAAAGCCTCAACCAGTCAGGAATAAAAACTTAATTTAAAAAATAAAAATTTGTGACGAAATAATTTTTTTTTTTACTATGCGATCTGTTTTGGGGTTCAAGGCTCACCCTGCTCTTCCGCGGTTATTCTTTTTGACGTCCTTTCTTTACGCCTCCCGGCCAACTCGAGGACGCACGGCTATAGGACCGATTTAAGACCATCCAGCCTATACTGGAATGGAGATGGGTCGGCTCATGGGTTTTGCACACCGACAGGGGGTCATAGATGTGTTACATGAAATTTCACTTTGCATCGTGCCCCTATCGGGATTCGAACCCGGTACCTCCCGATCCAAATGCCAAAGCTTTAACCACTGTGCCATTTGGTCGGTGACGAAATCAATTGTTTTTCTTTTTTTTTGACATTCCATCCATCCAAAAATAATAATCTTAAGTGACAGCTGTTTTTTATTGTGAAATGTGTTAGAGAAATTTCATATTTGTTCATGTTGTTATATATTTTGATATATATGTATGTTTCATATTTGAAAATATGTACACGAGAGGCTTTTACATCACACTGGAAAAGGAAATAAACTAAACAAAATTAAAATATTATAGTAGTAAAATATAGCGTTTACACTACGACTATAATATCATACCATTAACAAATTAATTTTTAACAAAATTCACTAAAACACCATACTTTATCACACATTATTAAAACTAATCACAGAATTTGAAAAAACATAAAAATAATTTTATTTAATAAATAAAATAGTAAACAAAAAAATGTACACAAAATAAATATGGCTGCCTACCGCATCAACAATTTATAAAAAAAATGCTGTATATAAAACACAACAACAAATCGTATTTTTAAGTTTTTCTTATTTTCGAGCGAGAAATAGCGCGCACTATTTTATTCTTAAGTGACAACAAAAATTTAACGAAGAAATTAAGTTTGACTTGGTAATAACATTGAAATGCTATTTATCGCAGTCTTATTTTTTTATTAAGTTAAGTTTTTATTCCTGACTGGTTCCACTTTAACTTACCCTGTCAACCATCATTGGTTAACTTTATTTTGCATTTTCGTACCGATTGGATGTTTGATTCTTGGTTTACATTTGTAGGTTCAATTTCGATTTCATCGGTCGCCCCATCATGACTTGAAAGAGCTACTTTATACCAAGAGCGAATGAAAATATGTAACGGTATCACATCATGGATTTGCGTGAAATTTGACCGATGTTACCTTCTTCTTCTAGCTTCTTGAATCAAGGCTTCATCGAGTCGAAAAAAAAATTCAACCTAACCATTTGACTGTGGGTGAAACGGTAGCGTTCTGATGTGCTCAATTCCGTTTACGGACCTTTTGACGCCTTTTGTGTTTTCGCGTTTATAACGCAATTTCCATAGATTTTTATCAGTTTTTCGCCATCTTGTCGATTGATGGCAAATATACACGTGCCAACAGTACATGCGGGCGACTCCTGGGTAGTCTTGGTGCAGCATCCGTGCTGAATGTGGTTACGATAGCGAGTCGGAACGACCATCGCCATAAATCACGCAACCGTGGATTGTCATTAGTTCTCCTCGTCGAGTGAAAAGTTTTTCAACTTCTGGCTCTCTTATCTGCTTAGGTGATCGCGGACCTTTACCAGTATTTTGAACATAATGGTTTCTTACTGTAGGGCCTCAAACGTAACTGGCAGCTGTTTTGCTGTATTGAATCCGAAACAGATGCTGTATAAGATAGCGGAAATTTGACAGTGGAAAATAAGGGATTACACTACCCGCCGCAAGTGGCAGCACTATCACTAAACAGAATTTTTTTTATTATGTAACTACCAGCGGAAATTTTTAATTCATTATGTATCATTTTTTCACACAATAAAACATCTCAGCGGAATACAATATTAAAAGTGATTGATTGATCTCTGAAGTAAAGGAACTCGGTAAATCTTGAAATTTAACAATATTCCGTCTTTCCGCCAGTTCTTAACGAATTACGATGAAATTTGAATAGTATGGATCTTAAAGTAAGTTTTGGACACAATTCTAGGATTTGTTCGTGCTGGACTAAACTGGCCATTTCATAACCACTCCTTATGAAAAAAGCTATCTATATACATTTTACACGATATAAATAAACTTTAAACTTTAAGATATTGGCCAAAAACTGAAATTTTCAAGTGCGAATTTTCCGAATTGTCCCTGTATGCAATGCAAATTTTACAAAATTTAATGAAGAAATAGCAGAGTTCCCTCCAGTTTAAAATTTATTTATATCGTGTAAAATGTATACAGATAGCTTTTTTCATAAGGAGTGGTTATGAAATTGCCAGTTCATTTCAGCATGAACAGATCCTAGAATTGTGGCCAAAACTTACTTTAAAATCCCTGCCTGATCAATGCTACTATCCAAATTTCATCGTAATTCGTTAAGAAATGGCGGAAAGACGGAATATTGTTAAATTTCAAGATTTACCGAGTTCCTTTACTTTGGAGATCAATCAATTTGCCATTTTAAGGATCACTTTTAAGATTTGTTTTATTTAGTGAAAAAAGTGAATCATAATGAATAAAAAATTTCCACTGCTAATTACATAACAAAACATTTCTCTTTAGTGATCGTGCTGCCACTTGCTACGAGTAGCGTAATCTCTTATTTTTCGCTGTCAAATTTCCGCTATCTTATACAGCATGCGAAACAGGCTGATTCAGCTTACTTTTATAAGCGTACGCTTAGTTTTTCTTGGTCTTCTTGATCGACGTTTGGGTACGTCGGATAGTTCGTGTAACAATACTGCCTCCAGGTGATATCCCGATACGTCCGCCGCCACGATGATTTTCTTCTTCGTGTCATAATGGGTTAACGACAAGTTCGACGTAAGCACTTTTAAGCTTCCCTTCGTGGCACAGTTCGTGCTCATTATTGTTTCGATTAATTTTTGGAAAAACTAGAGTATCAATTTTGTACGCAAAATGACAGCGCGAGTTGGCGAGGTGAGCATGAATTTCGTGTACATACGGTGTATAATACACAATTTTTAATTTGTATTGTGAATTTTCCTCTCTTGTATAAGTAATCCGATTGAATCGGTTTAATTTTTTGAAACTGACGTCTACTTACCTCTTCTATTCGCTTGCTTTTGAGCGGTGGAATGAACTAATGTTTTATGTTTTTATTATTTAATATTTAAATCTGTGAATTATTTTCAAATTAATTCAAAAATATGTAAATTGTGAAATGTTTACGCATATAGAAATGTCAATCCAAAAAAAATCAAAACATGATCATGCGCATGCGTCTCGCCTACTAATACAATCAAAATGCTCAATACTCTATTTTTCCGGTTTGCTCACCTCGCGCTTGTCGCTTTTCGTATAAAATCGGCACTCTAGTGCTGCCTTCACACCCGGTTCTAGGCGGTGCATCGAAAATATTTTTTCTGGCGTTAGCAACGGATACTTGTTTGGTTTCAGTCGGACTCTTTACTCCCAATAATTGTAATCTTTTAGCTTTTCGACCGCTTCGGCGCTGGTTTTGTCCCGCCTTGTCTTCATTTTGCTGCATTAATCCTGTGAATCAATAGAAAGCAACTTTGAAATTGTTGCTTCCTCATTCATTTTTGTGATTATCGTTTGCTCGATTTTATTGCATACACTCACAATGAGCACGCTCCTTAGATCCAGCTTACGGATCGAGTCGATTAAAGCATCCACGCAAGAAGCAATTTGTTGAGGGCCTTTGGTGCTGTTATTGAAAAATGCTCAAAAAAAGCATTCAAACTGCACGAATTCTAACGCCCGATTTTCCTTGGGGAATTAAAATGCATTTTTCGGTTCCCTGGCCATCACCTACCATTGTAGTCAATTAGATGTGTTTTCTGTTGAAGGCCTGCATTGCACGTTTGGTAATTAAACTTTCTTATAGATTCAAGTTAAAGATCTTGGGACTTGATCACTCAATTCAACTGTAAGTTCGATCATTTTCACTTTTAATGAAATATCACTTCTTCTGAGAAACTGACCCACAAATTCTCATTGTTAAATCCGCTACGCAAATTTTAGTTAATTGCATTCAAAATTATTTTAATATATGGACTAGCACCGGGTATCCTCTGTGTTTGAAAATAATTACTCGACTAGTGCAACTAAGGATTGGCATCGAGAAATCTCGTTTCGAAAGTTGTTGCGTAGTTTTGATTTTATTTTTTTTTTTAGTTTTTAACAATGCAAACATATTATGAATTTCAATTTGTTTAAGGATTACTGAAAAAGTAGGCATTTTTGATTTCTCTATGTAATCTCTAGTCTCAACCGAAGCGATTCGGTCAAGAGCCATTCCGATCGCTATATTTTTGAGTGAACGATTTGCTAGTTACAAAACTGGGAAACGGCAAAGTGTTAGTTAAGGCCAGATATTCTGGGTACGCTCAAAAGGGATATTCGAAAAGCTTTCATCGCAAATTGGCAAAATAGCTGAAACCAATCGAGTGACGCCAGAACTCCTGACAACAGAGAATTTTTACGTATTTCGAAAAACATTTAATTTAAGTTGCAAAATTCGTCCAAGAACTTGGAGGATGCCAACTGATTGGCCGGAAATCGGACAAATCTATACATATCTCGTATTTTGTAATGATAACCGCCTCCAAGTTTTTCCCCTATGTTGAAGCTTGAGAAAGCAATTTTGAATTTGATAAATATTTTTAGTAGAGAGTAGAGTTTGATTTTGTAGAATTAAAAGCGTCGGTTTAAATCAGCGCCATCAATAATTATAAAACTGGCCAAAATTCACTTGGGGTCTCCCAATTTGTGGAAAAAGCTTAAGTATGAAGCTTTATCCCGATTATTTAATCCGTGTGGGCTGTAGGGTCGAATTTTTGTTAAAAAACAGTTTTTTTTTGTTAAAAATCGTCAATTCCGCTTTAATTTTTTACCGATCTGGAAATTTAATTTAGAATCTGTTATAGTTCATAATGGTTTTCCTCGAAACGGAAATGACATATGTTTCAAAATATTTGCAAAAAACGATAAAGCTCCTATAGAAGCTACCAGTTCCGGTGACCAACACTCACCGGGATCTCTCAATTTATGAGAAAAGCTTAAATATTAAATTTTATCCCGATCAATCAATTTGTCAGTGCTTTAGAAAAGTTTCAGGTATTTAGTCGGCACGGCTCCACAATTTCGATCAGATGGTATTTCTAGATCAAGCTACTTGAAATTTCCTCACGAGTAATAATTTAGAATCGGATAATAGAGCGCGAACTTGAATGATAATGCCCTGGGGCTCGGATGTTGTACCATCACTTTTTCGACTTTCGACTTAGTTTATGTCTCAATTTTCAGGAATCAATTAACATTCTATTTCGCGTAAACAATTATGTCTTGATATAATTGTGAGCTTTCTCGCTTTTCTACATTTCGATAAACGTATCACGAGAAAATTATTTGGTGATAAAGAGAGTCGAGTAATCTAGTAGCCTGAGATATCGTTGAAAAGAAATAGAGTGATGTTTTATTCGAACAAGCTGAGAACACACTAGAAAATGTGTAATTTTGATCGAGATTAATTTCTTCCATAAAGGTATATGGCATAGGGCATCCGGAACAACATTTTGAAGCTTTCCAATGCCGAATAAATAGTGAACGTGAATTTCTGTAATTTGGATGCCTATCGTGCCAACCTGCCACTGGTTAATCAGCACTTCACGGTTTTGATGATGAATATTAGGCACTCGAGCTCGCTGATTTGAAAAATCACGTTATTTATGCCAATTTCGCTCGTATCGCATTGTTTGTGTAAAATGGTTGTGGATAATGCTTATTTGAGATTGGCAAAAGCGCGTTGACATTTATCGTTCCAAATCATCATTTCGTTTTCGCATCTTTTCGTGCAAGCCAGATATTGGAACTGCGTGAGGCATATTTAAGGATGTTGATGAGCCCTGATCAAATAACATCTGGGACCATAAACGCAGTTTTGTCTCCGAACTATTACAAAAGTAATCTGCTAAAATACTTCAAATCAAGTCAAGATAAGTCGATTATTGGCAATGGATAATCATATCTGATCGCCATTTTGTTCAGTCTACCTGCATCTAAATATATTCGATTTTCACACTAAGGTTACATGGGAACCTCAATCACTGTTTATCACCCACCCAATGTTTTAGTCTGCCTTGGGTTATTCTTGTCTGTTTGCCCGGGTATATACAAGTAATTACCACTCAACAAGAACCAAATAATGCGACTTGTAATTAAAATCGTATCAGCCAAATCGTAATTAGATACTTCACTTTCATTAATGTTCCTTACACATAGGTCACAGCTATAATATATAAACATACCATAGTAAAATGTCTTAATGACGAACAATAATGTCTTTCCATATTAATTAAAGAAAGTGATTCTTGTAATTTAAATTGGTGAACGGTCGTGTGAAATATTTTATCGAACATGTAACGGATTTTTAATTGATCCCAAAACTAATAAATTTAAGTGATTTATGGGGTACAGGAAGTCCAGATGAAAATCGTGTTCGATTCGAATTCGTTATAGACATTTATTTGATCGATAATTTGAATCGTGTTTGACTCATACCCGTATATTGTTTACATTTTATATGACAGGCATGCCTAGCATCGCCGTGCACATTCGTAATAAATCCATAGTTGTTAATAGATCTAATAATGATTCAGTTAATTGTTTATATAAAAAATAATAATAACATTTTAATGATTCATATTACCTCTAATTATTCTCGTCGTTTTGTAATTGAATCATGTACTTTGTAACGTATAGTAGGTATAATAGGTCATTGTAATTCTATGTAAAATGGGCAATTTTTATCAATTTGTATTGATTTTATTTGGGTTCAATTCAACGAATCTAGGGCATAATATTTAGTTATTTGTGTGTGAATGGGAGTGGTGTGTTTTAGTGGTTTACATGAAATTTATTTTGGCAATTTATTTGTTGAAATTTGATCTGGCGGAAATTCTCTTACTTGGCTGCACTAGAATGTGAAAGTCTAGCAAAAAACGTGCATTGACCACTTTTTTGCTAGACTTAGGTGGACTTAAAAATTTTGGACCACCACTTGATTGAGATATGGTTTAAGGCTTCTTAAACCAAAATTCCACGAGAAGAAGAAAGAAGCTCAATCTGTTGTTGCTACGTGAAAGGTTGGACCATATAGACTGGGGGTTCATTTTTAACATCGACAAGCGATAGACAAGCTCTTGATGTATTATTGGATAATGTTTTAACTATTTTAGAACCCTGCTATACATACTGCCCGTTTAAAATCAAACGCTTGCAGCCTTGGATCCCCTTAATTAATGTAGATATCAACAAAGAAAAGAAAAGCTATCATTCTAAGCGTTTTTCAGCAAACCATGGTGATATAAAAAAAACTGGATTTTAGTGAACGAGATTCTGACCTAAAACGAAACTAGTCGAATACCCTTGACAGACTAGCGATTAGCTAAACGCGTTTAATCATTTTTTTGAGTTTACCTCTTAATGTGTCAACTTTGAGATTAGCTAAACGAGTTTTGTTTTAGGTTTAGTAACTAAACCGGTTTAGTGCACAAATCTCTAAATATTTTGAAGTTTATCGCATAAAAATAGATTTAGCGAGAGCGCCATCTAACAATGAAGGTTAAAATTTTAAAATAGGACAATGCCATTTAGTACTGTGATACAATGGTAGATGACGCTTACTTTTTAAGTTATCCCTTTCGAGTTCAAAATATTTTTTTTGTTTCACTTTAAGTTTAACATACACAAATTGTATGTAAATAATGACAGGTTGTAATGTCGTCCGTATTTTAACGGATCTTAGTCAAATGGGAATTCTTGAAAAAAACATAATAATTTGATAACACATACATTATATAACATATTAATTATTTGTTTTTGATAACATCAATTATTTTATTATTATTATAGTGTTGTTTTAGTAAAAAAAAAAAAAAAAATTAAGTGATATGCACAAATGTGTATTGTGGTCTTCAATTTACACATAGTTCTATGTTTCACACATTCGTTTCTAGTAATAGAAATTTACATACACAATTGTGTATACGAGTCGGGAAAGGGTCATAACCCTTCTTCTGCCTGCCATCACAATTGTGTGTGTAACGAAAAGGAATCATGGCAAAAATTTATTGTTGGGTGTGTTTTGGACCAACATACACATTTGTGCATTTCACTCACCGTATATATTGTGTATTATAATACCATCACAAATAAAGTACCACTGATACCATATTTGACTTCTAGTGCCGGATAATATACCATAATATTCTATTTGGAATTCATATTTTTCTAATCTGTAGCTATGTACATAACATATCTCCCTTTTTTTGCCTTGGGGGGGGAAGTCCACTAACAGGTGTAATAGCAGAAATATATATGACCCATTTGAAAAACGACACATTAATAGCAAAAACAACAAATACAAAGATAACTTACAACCCCCATAAATAACTTACAACTCACTATAAAATTTTTCTTAGAAACAGAAAACAATAAACAAATAGAACCTCTTTTGAAAACACAACCACCTATGAAAAACGATAATAAATTAGAACAGAAACTCAAATTTAACACACCCCAAAAAATAGACGTGGGAGTATACAAATCAACATGTGACGAATGCCCAAAATTTTACATCGGACAAACAGGTAGCTTTCCAGAAAGGTACAAAAAACATATCAACGACATAACAAAAACAGAACCGAAATCAAATTTTGCACTACATATTAAAAACGAAACTCACAAATACACTGACATAAAAACATACTTTACAATGACATTTGTTTAATACCGATTAAGGACAAACATAGCGCTACCGTATTTTATTATTGAAACAGGATTAGCTAAACTTCATAGTGTGTCAACTTAATTGGTTTTGTAGTAGATTAACTAAAGTATTTTAACTAAACGCGTTTAGCTAAACTCTAGTCTGTCAAGGGTATAACCTATTTTAGCATAGAACGGAGAACTTCTTACGAGTGATCTAGAAATTGCTAATGAGTTTAATTGTTATTTTTCTAGTGTTGTTTAAGACTTAGGTGCGAAGTTTGATTCTAGCAACACGTCATCTAGTTTCGATTTGCCTTTTGATTTGACAACGTTTTTTATGACCCCAGTGTCTGGTTATGAAGTTTTTCCATTATTTGTGCTTTAGAACCTAAATACTGAATTGATAACGTTGGCCTAAGTATTTACATATATTAAAGGCCATTGCTGGGCATATTAGTCACGTTCTTGCACACATTTTCAACCATTCCTTTGGGTTGGGAGTTGTACCCGATCGACTGAAAACAGCAACAATAATTCCCCTTTTAAAAAATGGCAATCGCCTTGATAAAGGTAATTATAGACCTATTGCCTTGTAGCCAGTAATCCTAAAAGTTCTTGAAAAGGCTGTTAAAAATAGGTTTTCCAGTTTCTTAGATCATACGGGTGTGCTGAGTATTCATTAACATGGTTTGCGTCAAGGTATAAGTTAGCGATCCTAAATTTATTGACGTTGGTGTTCCCCAGGGTTCAGTATTAGGCCCTCTGCTGTTTCTCATTTATACTAACTTTGTGTTTAAATTGATTCTTCATGGTTATTCTACCGGGTTCCCTGATGACATAGCTCTGGCTTATTATGGGAGTTCTCCCAGTCAGATCAATTCTGATCTAAAAGTTTTACTCTCATGGTTCGACAAGCATCGCTTAATTTTAAGCCGGAAAACTAAATTTATGTTGTTTAAATCGTCTGCTAGCTTTAATATGTCCATTTTGCACGGGTGACTAATCGCAGCAGGTCTGAATGTGCGTCTATTAGTTGCCACTCTGAATGCTTTGACATCGAACTAGTTGACTCGTTTAAATATTTTGGTGTTCACTTGGACACTTGTCTTCGACACTTGTTGTGACTATTGTCCTACTCCGACCATACACTAGTTATGGCTAAATTGGAATATGGATTGTCGTGCTGGGGTGGTTCATATGTTCAACAGAAAATGAATTTGAGAGTATTTCTAAAGAAACCAAGAACTGAACCATCTTGGAATTTATTCCTTACAACGAATATCTTCGCGCTAAAACATTTGTATGTTTATAAGGTATTGAGAGTTTTTTTTAATCGAAGTGGTCAACATATAATGAGAAGCGATTTTCGTTACAATTTTCGCCCAAGACTTAACAACGACCACTTCCGTCGCTCTAGTCTTGTCGCTACACCAACTTTTTTTAATTCGTTACCAATTTACATTAGGAAGGACATCCATTTGAAGTCCTTTTTACATAAAGTTAAACAATGGCTATTTGAAACTGTTGATATCTCATTTTTATTCAGGGTTATTACATAAAAATTGTTGTATTTAGTCACATATTATGAAGCTGAAATTTAAATATTATTGTTATTTTTATTATATTTATTGTTATAAGTAGTAGTAATGGTAATGGTAGTAATAGTATTAATACTTATTCATATTATTGTAAGCCTTTATCACATTTTATTCTTAGTTTAAACATTTAATTTGTAAATATTAGGATTATGTTGAATTTTTTATGTATTACGAGAATTTGCTTCTGCTGTTTTTTCGGCACAAAATTCTTTATATTTAAAAAAAAAAAAAAAAAAAAGTTCTCAGGGGCTCTATTCTTGAACTATTACGAAAATTTTCGGTACCTAAAATTTTTGTAGCACCATTTTCGTAATCGTAATGGAGAAATCATAAATTGTTATTCTTGAAACCATTACGAAAATAAGAAAGAGGGGAATAAAAAATAATGACATTTCGTAATGAGGTGATTAAAAATGTCATTCCAATTGAAAACCTTAAGCGAAACGGACGTTTTTTAAATTATGGTTGTGTATTTTTGTGCTTAATAATATTAAATTTTTAATATTTTATTTTATAATATAAACTCTTGTGGTTATCGTGTCTTCGTCCACTATCCATAGTAAAAAGAAAAAATATAAAATAACGTAAACATTTATTAATCACAACACGATATATTACCAATGTTTCATTAATACTTGTTGCAACGAAATGCCAAAATATTTAAATTTTTGTAGTTAAATCAGCTGTGCTTAAATAAAAATTATGGATTTGTTGTTATCCTACGTTTTATAGTTTGCTTCAAAACTTTCGATATAACTCTGCCATTTGCTACAAGAGTTGTATCGTCTGCAAATGTTGCTATACTGTAGCACCTTCAATAGTAGGTAGGTGGGATCAACAATCCAGGTTCAATTTATGTAGTGAAATTTATCCAAACTAATCCAAAAAATACAACAACAACAAACATATTGTAATAATATTTTATAAGTTAACATTCAGGCGAATTTATATTGTGTAATTTAGACGAAATGTGATTTTTTTAATTGGCCTTAGGTACATTCCAAAGTCATTCTAAGTATTTTCTAACCATTTAGCATGAACTTTAGTAATATTGTTCGACTACTCAAACAAAAAGGAGTGTCTTGTTTTAGTTTAAACAGTCTATCGATACTCGTTTGGGTTTAAACAGTCTACCAATGTCACTGAAGTTCATGCTAAATTCTTAGAAATATCTTAGACTGACTAAAAAAATCGTATTTTTAAATCTCATGAAACATCCTGTCAGACCCATTAGAAAATTATGTAACTTGCTTGAGACGCTGTTTTTCGTTTCAGTGCTAAATGCTTAAAAAATACTTAAAATGACTTTGGAATGTGCCTAAGGCCCATTAAGAAAATCACATTTTTAAATCATATGGAACACTGTCAGACCTATTAGAAAATCATATAACTTGCTATGGACACTGCTTTTCGTTTCAGTAGTCTACCAATATTACTAAAGTTTATCCTAAATTGCACAATATAAATTCGCCTGAATGTTCACTTACACCAATACTATTACAATAACTATTAGAATTTCGCTTTCTGCTGATATTCTCTTCAATTTTGCCAAGATGCTTAGGTAGGACTGCCAAAATTACATCTTCTTGAGCAGGTGTCTGTCTGTAATTTTGAAGTAAATGACTGTTTTAGAATTTTCTGCGTCTCTTATGAGATAAGTACAGTAGAAACCGGATAACACGAAATCGAAGGGAATAACAAAATATTTCGTGTTACGAGAATTTCGTTTTAAGCGATAATCTCTCTCTCCCTCTGTGGCACTATATCCCATAGGGATTTGGCCGGCTCAAATGACTCTTCATAATCATATTTTCGTTTCGGTTAGTAAGTGATTAATTTATTGATCCTAAACCAGCATTTTATTAATTATGTTTCCCTCCAAATAATTTTCCAAGTCACCAAAAATGTTTATACTTTTTCTCCAGCTGGTTAAATCGACGCAAATCCAGTAAGCACTTACGAACGGTTTCAACTGAAAGCACCGGAACTGGAACATGATCTCCATCCTCTTTATCGCTATCCTCATTTTCTTGGGCGGTTGTGGATTTTATATTGCCACAAATTTCGCGATCACTTAGAATCGGCGTAGTATCAATACTTGATTACTTGAGTAATATTCGACCGTGATACTTTGAGGTAAATTTTTAACCAAAGAAATACGATCAAAAATATTATTCACGTCGTCGTTTACAGTAGTCTCACATATTATCTCTGGCTGATCAGCGTTGGAAGATTTTGGAATTGTAAAATCAGAATGGCGAAAGCAATTTGTTATAGTTACAGGCATAACAAGTTTCCATGCGTAACGTAACATGTACAACGCTGCGCATCTAAGACTGATACCTGTTTCATATCTTCCTATGAAGCTCAATACTTGCTAATTATTTTTGAAGGAGTATTATTTTGTAAAACACTTAACATCTTTAGCCTTTTTTGAATTTGAGACTTTCCGATAACAATAAGAGGCAGTTTCACTGTTCCATCGGAATTACATCCAACAAGTAGTGTAAGACGTTCCTTAGACTTTTTACCACCAAAACAACTTTTTCTTTTAATTGTTAAAGTTTTGTCCGGCGTGTAACGAAAAAATAAACCAAATTCATCCGCATTGAAAATATCTTTTCTATCGTAATCCTTTAGAATTGTATGTAAAGTTGTAGATATCAAATCGGAAGTCATATCAGCTAATACTTCTCTCGCCTCTCCACGAATACACTTAAAGACAATTCCGTGTCTTGTTAAGAAACGATCTAGCAATCCAGGATTAGATTTAAAGGTAATTCCTATTTCGATAGCTATTTTATCAGCCTTTTCCGTTAATAGAGGTCCAGAAATAGGAGCATTTTGAGATCGCACTTTAAACAAAAGCAGCAATCCCAAATCAAAATCTTCATACTTTGGAAACGCAAACGTTTCCGGCTTCCTTCGAAATCACCCTTTTCATATGAAGATTAAATTTTTATACTTTTTTTATAATCGTTGATAAAGTAAAGTTTGGAATCCCAAATTCTTTACAAATTTCTGTTATTGATCGATCGCATCGATCAACATTTTCCAGAATATTAATTTTTTTTTACCGTTAAAGCGTTTTGTTTTTTATTGCCGCTAGCCATGCTTTTACTTATTAACCATTGAAGAAGTCGGTCATTAAAAGTAACACAAATAACCCCGCGAACGACACCAAAAAATTCAATTCCATGATTTACAGAAACAATTTTACGTTTAACGAGAATTCTGTACTCGCTTATTTTTTTTTTATGAAAGCACAGGTGTTCAATTATAAAGTTCGTGTTAAGCGAATATTTCCGTACTAATTTTATGAATATGTACTGAAAAATGTGTTCGCGTTAAACGAAAATTCGTGTTAAAAGTTTCGCCTTAAGCGAAAAATTTCATACTAAAATAATATGAAAAGCTAAGGCTGTGTGTTAAACTTAAAGCGCCTACACACGCGTTGCGTTGAGTACAAATGATAAAATCTTGACATTTGTGATTTTTCTGTTTTAATTGTTGAACATGAAAGTTTGTACAGCGAAATACAAAATGAATAAAAAATTGAAAAAATAAAAAAAATAAAAAAAATTCTATCGCGCTTGTAGCGTGTTTAAATATTGGTGACAATCTTAAAAATGGTTGTTAGAGCGTAAAAAATTATGTCATGTTCTTAAGTCATTTATTATTGTCATTTATTTGGGATGTCATATTTATGGTATTCAAATTTTTAACAAAAAAAATTATTTATTATGTCAAGATTATATTATGTATTATTAAATAAATATTAAATTTTATCGCATTATATCGTTAAAACTCAATTATTTATTATTAAAATATATTTATTAATTATTTTATTTTTAAAAATACAATGTATTTTTAACCAACGATCTTTTTTGACATAACCAACCATCCAACAACGCTACACATGACCTGATTTGGTCAGGCGGTTGGATGGTCGCATAACGGTTGGATGGATTTTCCACCTGACATCACCGGACAGAAAAATTGTCATACGACAAACCTACACACGACCTGATTTTACATAAAAACCAAACCTGACTAAATCAGATCTTGTGTAGGGAGTATTAAGGTGAATCATTTACTACGGTAAAAACCGGATTTAGGACAGATTTTTCAATCAGTTTGTCATAGAGTATTTGGAAAATAATTGAATTTACCGAAAAATTTACCTAAAATTGACTTTTACCTTAAGTATGGCACACAGCCTAAGGACCAAAAAAAATTTCTTGTTATCGGAAATTTCGTGTTATCCGTTTTCGTGTTAACTGAATTCCACTGTAGTCATAGCAAATCTTTTTAAAAATTGTGTCTGTCTGTCGGTCCGTTTGCACCAGTTTCGTTGTCCGGCTTTCACGTTAAAGCCACTGCACCGATTTTAGTATAGCTTAAATAGATTTGAAACTGTCAATCACGAGAACAGTCTGTACTTTGTTTTATCTCGATACTTTCACTCTGTTTTAATAAAGTTATAAGATAGAATAAAAAATGAGTGAGTCCATTAGTACTCTCAAGGAGATGTGTAAACATGGCGTGTATATAGTACTTGGGTACAGTTTACTTTGAAGGAAGAAGGAATGCAATTTTACTAACCAGAGTTTTTCATTTGTTTATTATCGTTAAATTGGCCTATTACTCTTTCGGTATAATCGACGCAATTGGATTTTGGTAGCTAAAATAAGATATATTATATACTGTCGACTCTAACTTTAAAAATTTTCATTGAAAAACTGCACAATGGTCGTTCCATATCTCGTAGTAGATATATTTCGATCTAAGTTCATGTGCAAATCGAATTCGTCTCGCAGGAAGTTTATAAGTGGTTCAGCTTGAAAAACAGCAACATTAATATTGAAATCCCCGCTCATAATCACCGGCAAAAGATGAAAGTCTCCTTGGAGAATTTTTGAAATTCTTTAGGATATGGGGCAAGAACGAAATGCATGAACTTCATTATGTCTTCGAAAGATTTATTTGGCGAGGTTAATACAACTACAGAAAGCATCTTATTCCCATTGAGAAGCTGAAGTTCAGTGTATATATATCATCAATGAGTTGTGTTGTTACGCTCATACCAATTGTCCAACGACGATTTCTTTATGCGAGGTGACTGTATGGTATGAGTATTCTATTTGAATTTTTATATATTGTTACTCCGGCAGCTCACTCACCGTCTCTCTTGAACTGAACGCAGATCTGGAAAAACAAAAAAATTGAACATACTTGCGTGACTGTGTCAGTTAGGTCGAGGTGATGTGTATGACCTAAGACTCTGACAGTTCAATGTTAAAAACCAGACGTTATTATTATTTCGTACAAAATTCGCCATTACAACGGATAAAGCGGATTGGTGGTGAGGCGCGATAGCTAATTTTGAAGAAGACCCATTAAAGTCCCATTTTTACGTCCATGGTAGACGACATGATCATCGATAGCCGACGTGATGTCAGTCCTTCGAGACTCGTTACTCGTACTAAAGCAATATACACAATTTGTTAACTGTGTCTTTTATCGTAAGAGTATATACTGACTATCTCGTTGTAGGTAACACCGTGTGATATATGAATTGTGGTGGCAAATGAAGGTACGACGCTTTACATTAATTGTTGTTTATGCTTAACATTAATTGTTGTTTCGATTAATAGTTGAGCTTTTTCTAGAAATGGGCACCAAACATCGGTCGATATTCGTTTTCTGCGCCCATCCAGCATCAAGCCACCTGACCTTCTTGCCAACTTGTGAATTTGAACCGAAATCCATCCAGAGTCGTTTGACATTTTTTACTGTCGACGATTTCATCGTTCTCGTTGTCCTGGTTAGGATGCCTATGCATTCGATATACTTTAGACAGCCCATAGTTCCATTCGCCAGTCCATTTGTTACGTCAATATTGGTTTTGAAAAAGTACGGCAAATTATTTGTGTCCACTATGCTCATTTTATGGATCTTTTGACGGAATTGCTACTCCGGCAGCCCACTGACCATCTCTATTGAACTGAAAACAGCATTCAAACGTAGGAATATTAACAAGTTCGTCATTGCGCAGCCAGGTCTCGAAAACCAAATGAATTGAGCATACCTGCGTGACTGTGACCTGAGACTCTGGCAGTTCAATGTTAAAAATGAGATGTCATTATAACCCCATTCAGTAGAAGACATGATCATTGATAGCCGACGTGATGAACAGCGCCTTGAGACTCGTCACTCGTGATAAAGCAATATACAGCAGTTGTTGACTGTGTTTTTAATCGTATGAGTATGCAATTTCGTAATCGTAATTCGTATTTCGTATCGTAATTTTTTTTTTTTGATTTTTCTGATCGATGAAAATGTCGATGGTTTCTACAATATTTCATTCATTAAATTAATTTTTTCATTTTCCCTACTATTATACATATACATAAAAGCATGCCATGTATAGTAAAAATTGTTTTTGTTGAGTTTCTTGCTTTTTTTTCAAACGAAGTAGGTATACGTCATTTCCGTTCGTTTCATTTACAAGTTTACTCTAATACAAAAAATTTTGGTAGGCGCGCGTAAAGATGTTTACACATCAAAAATTGGCCAGTACTGACTGACCAAAGCGTTTTTTACATGGAAAAACAAAACAATTTCAAGCAAAGTTTACCAAAATTAGGTAGAGTAATACAAATCCAATTGGAATTTACGTCGCCTTCTTGGATTAAATTTATTTATTAATGGAGTTAAATTTTATTTTGAAGTTTTCTACTTTGCAGTATAATGGTGTGTGATGTTTGAGATAATTGTTTTTGAATGATTGGATTCATCTTAAGAAACGATTAATAGTTTTGTAATCTAATATGTGTTATATAAGGATTGACTTAATTTTAATTTTAACGTTGAATAATTAATTTTCATAATTGAAATATGTATTAAATGGTAATGCCTTCGACGTCGATTTTTTTAAGGGAGTCGGGGTATGAATTCTTTATGGAAAAGAACAAACTACAATAGAGTTCCAAAAAACTCTTCCGTCATTTTGGACGGGTAACTGCTAGTCTAAAATATTTTAAGACAGGAAGTATAGTGATATCGCTACTCATTCTCTGTTTTTACGTTCCAGTAAAGTCACAAGACAAATAACTAGATTTACAGTTTTACACTTTTAACCATCTTGCTCGAGTTCCCAACAAGATGATTATCTCCTAGCTCCAGTTGATATTTGCTTGAGGTTTGAGGTCTATTTTAAACTGGCGGTGAAAGCATTCACCATAACGTTTGCTTGTGGATGATAGGCTGTAGTCGGCGACCACATTGTCTTTGCCCTGTATGTGCTGTAAGTTTATAGTAAATTGAAACACAAAATCTAAGTGGCATGATTTCCTAGAGTTGCATTCCGCTTTAGAGGAAATTGCTGGATTCTAGAACCAAGAGGTTCCCAATAACCGTTATTTGATTGTTGTAAGACTGCGCGTAAGACCTGTGTTTGATGCATCAGTGGTGATGCTAAAGCTAAAGGAATGCATTTTGACATTCTTCAAGCCAAGAAAAATATTGAGGCGATTTGGGTTTCTTTATAGGTGTTACCAATTATGAATGAATGGGGGCAAGAATCTCTGCGAGTGTTGCGATGGTTCGGTGGTAGTATGTTACCCTACCGACAAATTGACGGAATGCCTTTAGAAGTAATCTTGTGACTGAGAAAGTCAAGATTGTTTGCCCCAAACTAACATTTTGAGGTGTTGATGATGACACCAAAATTTGATAATTATTGGAAGATTTGATCCAAATGGTTTGTGTTGTTTGTTTCTCGTCTTTTGATGCTATGAGAATGTCGCCAATACAAAAATGAAATCGAGATCTCTCATAATTTCGTTGACGAAACGTCGGAGTGATTTTCTAGAAAATCGAGGATCCATGTAATTGCATGGAAAATTTTTGTATATGTGGGATTAATAACGGCCAGGAATTGTGACTGCGATAAGCCTTCTACGGTCCCCGGTCCCTATACGGGTTGGAGTTCTAGGAAAGACCTTTGTGGCAGATTATGGATTAAATTTACGTGGTCCAAATTGCCTGTAGTCATGATGTGGTGTCCTACAATGTGCCATAGTCATTGTTGCCATATTGCGTTGATTACGAGTTTAGTGGATGGATCAATAAATTTGCGATTTTTTAGATATACAACCAAATTTCTTTAAGAAATTCGCGCTAATTATAGGACGATTGACATTACCATGGATGTCGTAATCCAATGTCAACGTTTAGCAATTTAATACCGTTAGTATTTATTACGGTTCCGTTTGCTGCTGACATGAACTAAATCGGAATTGAGATTTGTTCCTAATCTATAAAATTTGTGTTACGGGATTACGCTTAAATCGGCGCCGGTATCTATCAGGAATGTTATATTCCCTAAAAATTAGCGGCTATGCTGCGGTTGTCTACGATCTGCCGCTGCACCTTTAAGATTTATTGGTTTGGGGGATCGGTATTTGCGAATTTATCGTGCTGGGTAACAAAATTGCTTCGTGTGATACATTTGGATGCTTTGTTACTAAATATTCCATGATACCAACACCTGTTTTGGGGATATTGATATCTTGGTGCTTGTGGTTTGTAATTGTAATTTTCTCGAATGCAAACCCGAGTGAATGCGTGTCGCGATTAATGGAACCCAAGGACTGAGTCCGCATGCCAATAATGTGGTAAAGTTTGTCTGCGATTTCAGCGAGTTCCTATTCTGCATTTTCCTGTAGCGGGATCAGTATACTGGGTGTATGTAATCAGAGAGATGCGTGATCCATAGTTTCGTAGTTACGTTGATCGAGAATTTCTTTTTAAATCAACGATTTAATTTGATGCAATATGTCCGAAGCTTTTAGATCACCTATATCGGTTTTGCTCAAAATAGTCTCTAATTTGCGTTCCTCAGAGATAGTAGCGATCGATTGGTACACTTTTGATAGTTTCATATTTTTCATTGGCTGTGGGGGGTCTTGTAGAATGTAATCAATTTTCTTCGACTTTGTTGTCGAGAGAGACAGTACTGTGTGCACAAACTTTTGTTTTTCGCTGGTAATCTTGTGCGTGCGTTGAACATAATCTCGGTCGACTGATAAGAACCAACAATTTGGGTTGATTTCCCAGAATGCAGGTACCCGCGTCATTGCCAAATTTTCCAAAATTTAATTAGAAACTACTTATTAATTAAAAATTCGACAATTATAGAACGATTAACATTAATGCACGTCAACATTTTGCAATTAAAAACGTATCGCGAATTAAATGATTTTAAGTCAATAATTACTATTCGCAGTCATCGATTATATTCGTAAAGTTGTTAAAAGTGCGGCAATTAAATTTTATAGCAAACATTTGTAAGCGTAAATTAAAATTAATTAGCGCATCTTTCTGTTTGTTGTGATGTCACTGTCATGTTTGTCGTTTTATATTTATTAACATATTATTGTGTTGTGATTGTGCGAAGTCCATCATCGAGGGGTGACTCGATGCGCACAGCATAAATCATAAACTTGCTAATTGAGTTTGATTAAATAAATTTTGATAAAGCGGTTTTTTCTTTTTTATTTGGTATGGTGAAACACACCACTTCCTTCTATGCTTAAGTAGTGAGATTTAGAGTGGTCGGGTTCATCGGACTTATTGCGCGTGTTGACATAACTTAATGGATTGCATATGCATTTGCATTTAAAACGTTTGGCATTTACATCACTAAATTTGCACATTTTATTTGTTCATGTAGATTTTTGATTTTTGATGTGCTCATCGACACGGTGTTGACATAAGTATCAACATTTTAATAAATTTGCATTGTTATGAATTTTAATGCGCACCGATTTAGAAAGAAGCAAATGTCTTGAGATTGCATAGTAATGGTGTGATTAATTAAGAATTACGGCAAATGAGATATGTAGTTTCTTCTGTTATATATAAAATATTATAGTACTTATATATCTCTAAACAGATTAGTCAACCAATTGGGCGGTTGACATTTGAACTTTATGGTTACCTAAGCGGTTACCTGCATCTAGATTCTAACTTCGCCAAATGTAACTTCAGTGTTCGAACGAGAACTGGTATTCATGGTGTTGCCGTTGCCAATAAAATTTACAACGTCAAGAAAAAACTCTCAATAGGTTAATAAATCTAAAATTACTTTCCGAGGGATATGAACATGCAACGTACCAATTATTATTATTAAATAATTAAACTTAATAGTTGGATGAATAATCATTGCTGGACAGGGGCCACTTAGTTTCAATTTTGAAAGTCGTGCATTCTTTAAATTCACAAGAAAAAAAATTATATTTCAATTACTTCGTACTTGTTCATTTACCTTTATATAAATTAAATTTAATAAAAAAATATCGCGTATATAAACAGTTAACAATAACATTTTCGAAAAAAACGTTATATCATATAAAACAATGGCCTTATGTACATGTACTTTTAGATGTAATTGTAAGCAATTGATTTAAACTCCGACACCCCACATCTCCCTATGATCTATAAGTAAGCGAAATAATCTCGAATGAATCATGTGGAAAATCTTAATAAATAATTGGATTAATAATCGTGAATATCAATCGGCTCGCGTATAAAGAGCAATTACATAATAAAATCTAGCATGAGATGGGATATTAGGGTGTTTTGCTTCATTTGTGTGCAAATTTCATATTAAACCATAAACTACTTAATACACCATCGAGCTGTCTCTTCCAGTATGCAGTTTCATGATCAATAAATTACACGCGTATCTTCTTCCGTTTTGCTTCCTGTTTCGATTGTTTTGGATTTTCTTTTCAAATGTTAATTGGCAATTGAAGTTTACTTACATACATTATACAAAACTACTTGTTATGAATAAAAATGATTAAAGCGTTATTACAAAATACGTATAATAATTAGAAATTATAGTGCGAGCACGTATTTATTAGAAAGTCGACTTATGAGACGTCATATTGTCTTTCAATTATGTATATTAAATCATATTGTGTTATAAAATGTTAATGGCATTTTAATGACTTCTGTTAGGTTTGACAGGTGTTTTTTAAATCAGCTTTCTTGTCTTATTTATAAAATGTGAGGTTGAATCTGGTCACCGTGATCGTTGATCTGGCTTCCAACGTTTGCCTGAATATATAACATATTCAACTAAACCATATATGCAGAATACCTAGCAATAATTTTGCTAATTGAATGTCTTTAATATATACTCAGCAGAGGCCAAAGCCGCTTTATGTGTGGACAATGTTCGACCGATTCTTGGGAAAGTTATGGGTTTTATTCGAAGTTCTGTAAATTATAACGGATCGCTAATCATGCTGGCTGGAAGTAACCATCTAATATTACCTACCAATCGAAAAGCCGCACCTTATTCAAGTAGACATGCGTGGGTACAGATTCCAGCGAACAGGTTAAGGGAGGCTCGTCGAACCTTGATAATAAGTAATTTTTGTATGTAAGACAATGAAATATTAAATTCAAATGCCAAGCATTTGTTGCTTATTTGAAGATTTTATTAAACGCCATTCCTGTTTGAACTCCGGTTTGTTGAGCGTCGGTACGAAATCCCGAATTACAAAAGACCGAAAAGGATTATCAAAATCCCGACAAAAAAAGTCCCGACTTTCAAAATTTGACCTGACTTCTACAATCTCGAATTTCAAAATCCCGATTTTCAAAATACCGATTTTCGAAATTCATTTTTATTTTTAAAAATTTATTTTTTTTTTTATTTTTTATTTTTATTAAGAACTCGATCTTTTTTTGCCCGATCTTGATCAAATTTGGGTTATCGGATATAATTTGTGTTTTAATGTGAATCTTTTTAGAATTTTTGGAATTGGGGCTGCTAAATTGAGCTTGGCCATTCCTCAACCAACAATTGTAAAATTTAATTTACAAAATTGGATTTGTATAAAAATGTTCTTTTAATAAAATATATTTTTGGTCGTCCTGAAAAGGACGTTTAGGTTTTTGCTTTATAGCATGAACAATAGTTTTTAAATAAACAACTTTATCAGTATTGTTTCTATTTACAACAACATTTAAACTTTCGCTGTTACTTTTTACATTTTTTTAGTGGGACGCGTTTACCAGCTTTCCATATCTCCATGCGCATATCATCATCTCCTCTGCCAACTCTTCTATTAACTTATAGACCCCAACATGAGGACTTCCGGTTCTGGAATATAGTCCAGAACTCTGGACTGTATTGGGGTCTTCCTAGGTATCCATGAACACATCTTATATAATTTGTTTGGAACCATTTGTATTGCTTGGCATCTAGATCAAATTCTTTTTTGATCGCGTTAAAATACTCGGACAGATAGATAAACAAATGACGCAATAGCTGCGTTTTTTTGGAAATGCTGCACTAGACCGCGATAAATTATATTTTGATTTTTTAAACAATTTCTATAATTTTAAAATATTTGTGCTTCATTTTCACTGTATTGAATCCTAAAGAACTTATATTAAGTCCATATCATGCATTATATTGTTGAATAAAGTTTATATTTGGTTGTACTCAACGACTCTGATCTACTCTTGATTTTATATAGAGTACAACCGAGTTCATCAAAAAACTTAATAATTCCTGAACTGACGAAACTAGGGAAATTTTTTAGTACACAATTTTTTGATTGTTTCTTACTTCATTTTAGAGACAGAACTGTCATTTTATTTTCATATTTTCTGTTGTATTAGTATTTGCGGATATGCCGATTGCCGAGTCAAATGCAAATAAAAATATTTCTGAACCAGAAAGGGTTCGCTCCTGAAATGTTTGGCGTTTCTCATGGGGAAATTCAATTTATAACTTACGAAGAAATGAAAAACCCAATATACTGCACATCGAGTAAAATGGGGTGACTATAAAAAGAAAAATGTTTATGCGTCCCACAGATTGTTTAGTGGTACTTCTAATTTTCACCATTTATGCTTTAGCTTTATGTTCTTTCTACAGTACCAGTTGGAGCATCCGAACGAACCAATATTTCAACTAGCTGTTGATACGATGACAAAGGTCGCGTTCCCATTACAACTGGTCCCAATTTGGAGCTAATTTTAGCATGGAGTCGAACATTACGAATTAAAGTCACAATCCAGCAATCTACTTTCTTTGATTCTATGTTTATTTTATCAACCAACATACTTAAGGTAATGCATTGATGGATTCACGGTTTCCAAAATTTTTCCGTGTAATTCTTTTTAGTCATATCGAAAAAAAGTATTTGTAGGTTATGTTTTCATCATACATACTTTCTTGTCGCACAAAAATTCCAACAACGGAAAAGTTAAATGCCGATCCAGATATTGGCAGGTTTTTGCCGTTAAGTCAGTTTTTCCATCATACGAATTACTGATTTGCCACATACTTCCGTCCAAACGGGATATAACTAGATGGTCCAGACTGGGTCAATACGAATATTCCAATTTTCGTCGACGCATCAGACGGTTGCAATGAATCAATTACGGTTTGGGAGCGTTTAGCACCCGCCACTTATTCGCAACTCTTGCACTTGTTCAATTTCGGCATTTGCATCGTATACGAATATCATACGCGGTAGTTCCATCTTTTATAGCTCATCCATTTCAGCTTGGTTATGAAAATCATCACCCATAAATCCATTATCACTATCGCTGTCATCTAAATTTATGTTACTATCACCTACGGTTGATTGCAGCATTCTGAAATTAAAAAGATCGTTAAGAATCGCTCCCTTACTAGATGTTTCCAGCCAAATACGTACTTATTCATGTCGCACGGCGTATCACTAATATTGTATTCCCTAATGATTATAAGAATTCCGTCCAGCCTTTTGTATAGCACATAAAATTACTCATTTACAACGGGTGCGTCCTCATTGAGTACAAATTGATTTTGTGTATTATCCCAGTACGGATTATCGTAATCAAATAAAATTTCCGAGTTATTCGATACCAGCGTATTTAGAAAAGCTCGACTCGAACTATTCATATCGCTTAAATTGGATTTTATATCGGCAAATACGGAATCCAAGAAAGGTATTTAGTTTACCATTTATCGTTGCTTTACATTTTCACAACACAGCACTCAATTTTAAACTTAAAAACTTATTAATTAGATTTATTATTGAGTATAACTAAAAATTTATAAAATATTTTTGTTAAATTTAACTAATTTATTATTTATTTCGTAATTTGTTTTAAACGTCAAAATGATTCACTTGTAGTTAGTAAAAGTTGTTGTACTAAAATGTTCCTTCCAAAATTTCCCTGTATTTTATCGCGGTCTCGAACACAAGATTTCAAAAAAACGCAGCAAATAGTGGGGGTAACACCAATAGTACTGATTCTTGTTTTATTTTTTATTGCTTTTCATAATTTTCCAATATATTCAATAATTTTTATTATTTAGTTAGTCGTAAAAAAAAATTAAAAGTTTTTAAAATTGCCTGTAAGACTACTCCCACTATTACTTCATCTGTTACGATTATACCAACATCCCCCTGGTGCATTTAAATCTTTTTTAACCCCTTAGCTTTAGAAAACATTACAAAAAGTTTAAAATATATTAGTTTTCTTATTTTAAGTCGTTACCACGGGAACGCTTCGGTTATCCAAAAGAAAAAATTCCAACTGGCCAAAATTTTTAAAACGTCAATTAACAAAATTATAAAATTCGATTTTACCAAATACTGTAAAATAAAAATAAAAATTCTTAATTCCAATTGACAAAATCTATTTATTAAAAAAAAAACATTCCATATACAAAATTTCATTTTATTTGAACATTTTGCAAAAATTCTAATTGGTTTATTTCAATTAATTTAATAATTATTATTATATTATTATTATTATTAAATTTAATTAATTGAAATAAATATTCAATTTATTATATTTAATTTAACTGTTCTTAGAAACTGTTACTCAAACATGATCCCCATTCCGCCATTCCACACTTTCATTCTTTCCTCGTGATTCTTTCCTCGTTTCCTTCCCCGTTTCCAAACTAACAAAAGTTTGTAGGTGAAGGGGAAGGAAACAAGGAAAGAATCAGGAGGAAAGAATGAAAGTGTGGAACGGCGGATTGTTTATCAGATTGATTAATCCTTGTTGTGACTCTAGAAAACAGGGTTGAATTTTTTGGAATACCGCACCGTTCCCCAACAAAAAAAATTCCAATTTATACCCATGGAAATTTTTTGGGATTTTGTATATTGGGATTTTAAAATTTGCCATTTTGTTTAAAAATTTTATTTTTTTGGATTTTTTTTTTTTAAATGTTTTTATGGGAATTTTGGTTTCTGGAATTTTGTTTTTTGGTTTTGAAATTTCATTTTAGGAATTTTGAATTTGACAAATCGTACCCAACCCCGTTATTACATTGCACTCATTACAAAACCATTTTTAAAAGCCCGATTTTTAAAAAAAAATCATGTTTTTTTTAAAAAAATCGAGCTTTTGAAAATCGGGATTTTGATAATCGGGAATTTGAAAATCGGGATTATGAAAGTCGGGATTATAAAAGTCGGGATTTTGATTTCAGGATTTTGAAAGTCGAGCAAACCACCCCAACCCGTTTTGTTGATTTCGTTAAACGATTCAACTCTAAAATTCACCATTTCCGACTGTTGATGTGTGTGGTGGCTGGTAATCTTGCAGCGGCGCGTGTGTTTCAAGGTTGTTACATTTTTAGTACCCGTGGACAACCCTTATGTACTATTAAAATGTTGTTACGAATTTGCCCTGTCAAATCCGGTTCGTATCTGTGGATTGTGAATATCGTTATAGAATTTGACGATTACAACACCAATTCTTTTAATTTGTACACTTCCGGAATATTCGCGAAAATACTTGAATATTTCTGAAATAGTCCGATAATAATTTCCCCACTTTTATTTTATCAACATAAATACAAATAATTTCCACAACCGTATCTCCTGAATGACTCACCAAGATTGCGTTCGTTGCACTCGAAATTTATATACCGATCGAATATTTTAGATTCGCCTGGATTTATTCTAGACTATTGTTTATTATAATAATTATAACACATTTTTTAATTATCACTTTAATAATCGCTTTAATAATCACTTTAATAATCTTTCTATTTAACCTTCACTGTATCACGTTTAAAATAAGACTCAGCATTCCACGTCAACGCGCGCCTTTATATACCAAAATATTTGTTTCTAGAATAATCCTAAATGCGCATCGAGCAAATATGTTAGTATAGAAATGACGCCTAAATGTTGAGTATAAATCATAAATGCAATTGAACAATTAATGAAATTAAGTTATTCTATTCTAATCCAGGTGTAACACTATTATAATCTGCTACACAAGGAAACTGTGTGCTACTATTCAACCACAGATGTCACCAAACGCACAAAAAAAATGTTAGTAATGTTTTAAACCTTAAATGAACAATTTTTGTTTGCTTCATCTAAACCTGTTCGTGCTGAACAGGATTCAGACTACCGCCTCTATAAGTTAGATAGTGTAACGCAAACCAATTGAACTTCACCTTCGTCCTTTGTTCTCGATGCCATCTAAACTGGCTGCTACGCTTCATGGTCCACTTGTATCTCAAACCCATCCTTGACGATAACCTGCTCTATCACAGCTGGCACGCCGTGTATCTGACATACTCCGCACCACCTGCTCACACATATCTTCATTCATACTGTCATTTTTGTGCAAACAGCCTACGCCTCAATTGCCAACGCATTTTTTGTCCAGCATTTCGCCCTCCATATGGCTCTTACTCGCTCGTACTTTGAACCAATTCCTACATGAACTTCACGGCAGATATATTCCACGCATCTCTCTTTCATCCATGGATCGTAGCAAAACACATACAGCCCACGCTGGCCAGTCTTTCCCTGAAATGCCAATCACTAATCATCGCTGACGCTCGCTGCCTTAACAGCAACAACTGGTGGACTATCTGCAATTCTCACTCGTTTTGGCCGGTTTCTTCTCCAAACACATTACAATGAACTTCCCAACGTAACGTCATCCGATCCTAAGACGGCGGCTCCAATAATCCCATATTGATCTGGCCAGCATTCGTTTAAGTTTTGTCTCTCGTCTAATCGTAGATGCCACAATTGCTCTTTGGCATCATTCGAGAGCATCGCCGCACCTGCAACAATTCATTTCTCGAGCCAAATCTTTACTTTGTTCAACAAATTTTTGATCTTATGTTTGGTTTTGTTGATCAAACTGTTGGTCCATTTGCTGTGCCAAAGTCTTGTATTGTTTGTTGCGTCTATTTACTTTGTTGAGTTATAACATCCAATAATTATGTCATATCAAAAGTTCCATGTGGTCCGGGAACTGCCTCCACCATCTCACGTTTATCATTTAGTTTTTCCTCTATTACCTGTTCAAACTCATAATTATCCGGGACTAATCCTTGCTTCTCCATAGCCCCACGTAGTCGCAATATTTTTACAACCATTAAATCCTTAACCGGAAATACCGGACATCATCTCTGAATCTTTTCCAAATATTTACGAAATATCTATGACACTACTGGAGTATTCCTGAAATATTTCGATAATAATTTTCCCACTTTTATTTTACCAACACTAAATCACAACAACAAATAATTTCCACAACTATTTATTAATTTACTATTTACACCATTTACATTTATTTAATATGCGAGACCGTAACAATTATTGACGATTGTAAAAGTTAAAGCTATCCGTCAATGACATTTCGTAATAACAGAAATCACGCGTGTTTTCAAATTGTCATGACAACCATGTTTCCATGACAGAGTTAACCTAGGTAAACTCAGGTTTACGTGCATGGAAACGCAGTTAAGGTTGAGTTTCGTTAAATGTGTTTTAACTCAACGAAACTAGTACGGTTGGGTTAGGTTTTATCGGTCAATGTTTTTTATATGTATTTTAAAATGACCCGCATTGTTATTTATTAAAATGCAGGTTTTGAATAAAAATATTTTAAAATTGACGTTGAAACTGAGTAAACCATCGAAACAAATATTAACATAGCTGTCAACTTAACTCGGTTTTATGGAAACGGTACGAGTTAACACCAACAAATTTTCAACTCAACGAAATCTAAACCTGTTTTAACTCGGTTCATTGAGGAACATGGTAGATGGATTATTTTCGTGTTATCAAATTGGCATAGCTCGTTCAGTTTCAAATATTTCCGTTATATGACACTCGTCATCCTCCAATCGTCAATATTGGCATTTAATTTTCCAAAGCTTTACTGCCGATGGGGCCATCTATTAGGTAGTAGATATACCATCAATTGGCGTTGTGCGTTTCTTGAGGGCGAGACTAAAAATATGATTTTAAATAATTTCTGTGTATTTCTAAATGACATGAATTAGAGGTGAAATGAATGAAATTATTGTGAAACAACAAAAACTTTTAGGAAATTTAATTTATACATTGGTACAATTTTACCATTTTGTGAGGTTATGATAAAAATTTTAACGCATTATAACTCCAAAAATTATATTGGTAAAAAACAAAATATGGTCTCTTTCGCATCGAAAATATTGTTGTTTTTGTTCCCAAAATGCAATATTGAATCTATTATGAATCACACAGTACTTTAAATTTCGTAAAATATTTTATTGAATTTATTTAAATTTTATTGGAGCTCTTTTCGACCAAACTCCATATAAACAAAATGAAAGTACAGCATTTTGCCAGTCCTCACTAGCGACATCTAGCGGCCTATGATGTATAAGAAGTTGGCCCGAAATTTCCATCCCGAAAAGGTTTTTTTCAGAAAGTGTGTGTCTTTGCTAAATCACATAAAAATAATTCCATCCCGAAAATGTTATTGTTAAATTAAATAAAAAAATAACCAGCCCGAGAAAATTATAAAATTATATTACTGTTTGCAGTAAAAAACATGAACAATCTATTAAAAAATTAAATAAATTTTAATGATCATCTAGAAAATCACTATTCATTCATCACTTTCTATATTAACTGAAAGAAAATATGTTCAGTACCAAATTTCCTTGTGGCAAACACAGAGATGACCCCTCACCTTGGCATATGGAGATAGGTGAGCCAATGTGTATAGAACTTATATTCAGGCGGCCGTTCGAAAATAACGAGGATTAATGGTGAATATTGATTATCACGAAAACCACTTTTTATATGTTCTTCACTTGAAAGTATGCTCAATACCAAATTTCCTTGTGGCAAACACAGAGGTGACCCCTTACCATGGCATATGTAGATAGGTGGGCCAATGTGCATAGAAGTTATATTCAGGCGCACGTTCCAAAATAACGAGGATTGATGGTGAATATTGATTATCACGAAAACCACTGTTTATACATTCTTCAGTTGAAAGTATGCTCATTACCAAATTTCCTTGTGGCAAACACAGAGATGACCCCTTACCTTGGCATATGGAGATAGGTGTGCCAATGTGTATAGAACTTATATTCAGGTGGCCGTTCGAAAATAACGAGGATTGATGGTGAATATTGATTATCACGAAAACCACTTTTTATATGTTCTTCACTTGAAAGTATGCTCAATACCAAATTTCCTTGTGGCAAACACAGAGATGACCCCTTACCTTGGCATATGGAGATAGGTGGGCCAATGTGTATAGAACTTATATTCAGGTGGCCGTTCGAAAATAACGAGGATTGATGGTGAATATTGATTATCACGAAAACCACTGTTTATACATTCTTCAGTTGAAAGTATGCTCATTACCAAATTTCCTTGTGGCAAACACAGAGATGACCCCTTACCTTGGCATATGGAGATAGGTGTGCCAATGTGTATAGAACTTATATTCAGGTGGCCGTTCGAAAATAACGAGGATTGATGGTGAATATTGATTATCACGAAAACCACTTTTTATATGTTCTTCACTTGAAAATATGTTCAATACCAAATTTCCTTGTGGCAAACACAGAGATGACTCCTTACATTGGCATATGGAGATAGGTGGGCCAATGTGCATAGAAGTTATATTCAGGCGCCCGTTCCAAAATAACGAGGGTTGATGGTGAATATTTATTATCACGAAAACCACTGTTTATACATTCTTCAGTTGAAAGTATGCTCATTACCAAATTTCCTTGTGGCAAACACAGAGATGACCCCTTACCTTGGCATATGGAGATAGGTGGGCCAATGTGCATAGAAGTTATATTCAGGCGCCCGTTCCAAAATAACGAGGGTTGATGGTGAATATTTATTATCACGAAAACCACTGTTTATACATTCTTCAGTTGAAAGTATGCTCATTACCAAATTTCCTTGTGGCAAACACAGAGATGACCCCTTACCTTGGCATATGGAGATAGGTGTGCCAATTTGTATAGAACTTATATTCAGGTGGCCGTTCGAAAATAACGAGGATTGATGGTGAATATTGATTATCACGAAAACCACTTTTTATATGTTCTTCACTTGAAAATATGTTCAATACCAAATTTCCTTGTGGCAAACACAGAGATGACTCCTTACATTGGCATATGGAGATAGGTGGGCCAATGTGTATAGAACTTATATTCAGGCGGTCATTCGAAAATAACGAGGATTGATGGTGAATATTGATTATCACGAAAACCACTGTTTATACATTCTTCAGTTGAAAGTATGCTCATTACCAAATTTCCTTGTGGCAAACACAGAGATGACCCCTTACCTTGGCATATGTATATAGGTGGGCCAATGTGTATAGAACTTATATTCAGGCGGCCGTTCGAAAATAACGAGGATTGACGGTGAATATTGATTATCACGATAACCACTTTTTATATGTTCTTCACTTGAAAATATGCTCAATACCAAATTTCCTTGTGGCAAACACAGAGGTGACCCCTTACCTTGGCATATGGAGATAGGTGGGCCAATGTGCATAGAAGTTATATTCAGGCGCCCGTTCCAAAATAACGAGGGTTGATGGTGAATATTTATTATCACGAAAACCACTGTTTATACATTCTTCAGTTGAAAGTATGCTCATTACCAAATTTCCTTGTGGCAAACACAGAGATGACCCCTTACCTTGGCATATGTATAAAGGTGGGCCAATGTGTATAGAACTTATATTCAGGCGGCCGTTCGAAAATAACGAGGATTGACGGTGAATATTGATTATCACGATAACCACTTTTTATATGTTCTTCACTTGAAAATATGCTCAATACCAAATTTCCTTGTGGCAAACACAGAGATGACCCCTTACCTTGGCATATGGAGATAGGTGGGCCAATGTGTATAGAACTTATATTCAGGTGGCCGTTCGAAAATAACGAGGATTGATGGTGAATATTGATTATCACGAAAACCACTGTTTATACATTCTTCAGTTGAAAGTATGCTCATTACCAAATTTCCTTGTGGCAAACACAGAGATGACCCCTTACCTTGGCATATGGAGATAGGTGTGCCAATGTGTATAGAACTTATATTCAGGTGGCCGTTCGAAAATAACGAGGATTGATGGTGAATATTGATTATCACGAAAACCACTTTTTATATGTTCTTCACTTGAAAATATGTTCAATACCAAATTTCCTTGTGGCAAACACAGAGGTGACCCCTTACCTTGGCATATGTAGATAGATGGGCCAATGTATATAGAACTTATATTCAGGCGGCCGTTCCAAAATAACGAGGGTTGATGGTGAATATTTATTATCACGAAAACCACTGTTTATACATTCTTCAGTTGAAAGTATGCTCATTACCAAATTTCCTTGTGGCAAACACAGAGATGACCCCTTACCTTGGCATATGGAGATAGGTGGGCCAATGTGCATAGAAGTTATATTCAGGCGCCCGTTCCAAAATAACGAGGGTTGATGGTGAATATTTATTATCACGAAAACCACTTTTTATATGTTCTTCACTTGAAAATATGCTCAATACCAAATTTCCTTGTGGCAAACACAGAGATGACCCCTTACCTTGGCATATGGAGATAGGTGTGCCAATGTGTATAGAACTTATATTCAGGTGGCCGTTCGAAAATAACGAGGATTGATGGTGAATATTGATTATCACGAAAACCACTTTTTATATGTTCTTCACTTGAAAATATGTTCAATACCAAATTTCCTTGTGGCAAACACAGAGATGACTCCTTACATTGGCATATGGAGATAGGTGGGCCAATGTGTATAGAACTTATATTCAGGCGGTCATTCGAAAATAACGAGGATTGATGATAAATATTGATTACCACGAAAACCACTTTTTATACATTCTTCAGTTGAAAATATGTTCAATACCAAATTTCCTTGTGGCAAACACAGAGGTGACCCCTTACCTTGGCATATGTAGATAGATGGGCCAATGTATATAGAACTTATATTCAGGCGGCCGTTCGAAAATAACGAGGATTGACGGTAAATATTAATTACCATGAAAACCACTTTTTATACATTCTTCACTTGAAAATATGCTCATTACCAAATTTCCTTGTGGCAAACACAGAGATGACCCCTTACCTTGGCATATGGAGATAGGTGGGCCATTGTGTATAGAACTTATATTCAGGCGGCCGTTCGAAAATAACGAGGATTGATGGTGAATATTGATTATCACGAAAACCACTTTTTATATGTTCTTCACTTGAAAATATGCTCAATACCAAATTTCCTTGTGGCAAACACAGAGATGACCCCTTACATTGGCGTATGGAGATAGGTGGGCCAATGTGTATAGAACTTATATTCAGGCGGTCGTTCGAAAATAATGAGGATTGATGGTAAATATTGATTACCACGAAAACCACTTTTTATACATTCTTCAGTTGAAAGTATGCTCATTACCAAATTTCCTTGTGGCAAACACAGAGATGACCCCTTACCTTGGCATATGGAGATAGGTGGGCCAATGTGTATAGAACTTATATTCAGGCGGCCGTTCGAAAATAACGAGGATTGATGGTGAATATTGATTATCACGAAAACCACTTTTTTATGTTCTTCACTTGAAAATATGCTTAATACCAAATTTCCTTGTGGCAAACACAGAGATGACCCCTTACCTTGGCATATGTATATAGGTGGGCCAATGTGTATAGAACTTATATTCAGGCGCCCGTTCGAAAATAACGAGGATTGATGGTGAATATTGATTATTACGAAAACCACTTTTTATATGTTCTTCACTTGAAAGTATGCTCAATACATAATTTCCTTGTGGCAAACACAGAGATGACCCCTCCTTACCATGACATATGGAGATAGGAACATATTTTCAACTAAAGAATGTCTAGAAAGCGGTTTTTGGGATAATCAATATTCAACATAAATCCTCGATATTTTCGAACGAGTGCCTGAATCTAAGTTCTATGCACATTGGCACACCTAACTCCATATGCCGAGGTAGGCGGTCATCTCTGTGTTCGCCACAAGGAAATTTGGTAATGAACATATTTTCAACTGAAGAATGTATAGAAAGTGGTTTTCGGGATAATCAATAATCAGCATCAATCTTCGATATTTTCGAACAAGAGCCTGAATATGAGTTCTATGCACAGTGGCACACCTTACTCCGTATGCCGAGGTAAGGGGTTATCTCTGTGTTCGCAACAAGGAAATTTGGTATTGAGCACTTTCAAGTGAAGAACACAAAAAAGTGGTTTTCGTGATAATCAATATTCACCATCAATCCTCGTTATTTTCGAACGGGCACCTGAATATTAGTTCTATGCACATTGGCCCACCTATCTCCATATGCCAATGTAAGTGGTCATTTCTGTGTTTGCCACAAGGAAATTTGGTATTGAGCATATTTTCAAGTGAAGAACATAAAAAAGTGGTTTTCGTGATAATCAATATTCACCATCAATCCCCATTATTTCCGAACGGCCGCCTGAATATAAGTTCTATACACATTGGCCCATCTATCTACATATGCCAAGGTAAGGGGTCATTTCTGTGTTTGCCACAAGGAAATTTGGTAATGAGCATATTTTCAAGTGAAGAACATATTAAAAGTGGTTTTCGTGATAATCAATATTCACCGTTAATCCTCGTTATTTTCGAACGGGCGCCTGAATATAAGTTCTATACACATTGGCCCACCTATCTACATATGCCAAGGTGAGGGGTCATCTCTGTGTTTGCCACAAGGAAATTTGGTATTGAGCATACTTTCAAGTGAAGAACATATAAAAAGTAGTTTTCGTGATAATCAATATTCACCATCAATCCTCGTTATTTTCGAACGGCCGCCTGAATATAAGTTCTATACACATTGTCTCACCTATCGCCATGTGCCAAGGTAAGAGGTCATCTCTGTGTTTGCCACAAGGAAATTTGGTACTGAACATATTTTCTTTCAGTTAATATAGAAAGTGATGAATGAATAGTGATTTTCTAGATGATCATTAAAATTTATTTAATTTTTTAATAGATTGTTCATGTTTTTTACTGCAAACAGTAATATAATTTTATAATTTTCTCGGGCTGTTTATTTTTTTTATTTAATTTAACAATAAAATTTTCGGGATGGAATTATTTTTATGTGATTTAGCAAAGACACACACTTTCTGAAAAAAACCTTTTCGGGATGGAAATTTCGGGCCAACTTCTTATACATCGGCCTATGCATCACCAATTTTGTACTTTTTTTGTGTGTTCGACATTTTCTTAAACTTAGTACTAGAAATATTTATTATATAATTTGGACAATGCTGCTCTCCAGCCCACAGGGCTACTCTCCATAAGATATGTACATTGGCATTCCGCATGTTTCCTTTACAAATTGTCATTTTGATATTGATTTAAATGAAGTAATACAAAAAGTTAACATCTAAGGGATTTAGTAAGGTTTAAGGATGAATACAAAGAAGGGTTGTCGTGTCGTTGTCATATTTGTCGTTGTCGCGGTTGTCTTATTCATATCGACTGTTTAAATCGAACAACATTTCTTGTCTCTGACTGTTTCGTTCAAGATTAGAAGTTTTAAGCGCCATAACCGAGTTTTAAAAATTATTGATTCATATCGAGGAGTAAAAATAGAGTTTAGATAATTCATCTAGTTTCGGAGAGTAGGTCAAGATCCGAAAAATATTTAACGTATGCGTATATTTAACCTAATTTTAATTTTTCCAACCATTAGTTCGCTTGTTCTTACCTCGGAATTATAACAAATCATTAGAAATTTGATGACGCCCTAGACTACTTTTTGGTCCCATATGTGAAACGTTTTTCAATTACAAGGCAATTATTTTTAGGATGGTTTCGACAATAGTCATTGATAATTTCAATCCATTGAGTGTTTAATATCCGATCAATTATTAGGTCAACTAAAAAGGTTTCATCTACTCGTAAATTGAACGATCTCGTTAATATTGATTTTGATTAGGCGCCCGCAAAACTTAGGCAATTTCATTAGACTAATTCACACAATCAGCGATTTTATTCACATTCTGATTTAATTGAACGAATACGTTATTTTTATTCATCTCTCAATTTAAAACAATCAAAACTACTCTGTGTTTTGTAGAAAAGACAATGCGATAGTTTTTTTTTATTGTGTATAATATGCTGTGTCGACATAAAGCGCGAACGGTTGAGAGTTCAAGTGATATAAAAAATTGAACAAGGTTGTTAAAAAAACTCTATCGGATGGTATCTGATTCAAGCAAAATTTTTGTTTATAGTTTTTTTTATTGTCTAATTAATGCAAAACCCACAAAATCGTATAAATTATTTACAAAAATGTTATCGATTTGCATAACTTTACACTCGTGGTAGGTTAGTACGACGATATAAATGGATGTTACTTTACCTAATAAGTTTTTCGTGGAAACGATAGTAGTTTTAATAGTTAATGGTATAGTTGGGAATTTTTTGAATCGTTTATTGGTAAAAATCGATAACTGAGGTCATTTTAGCATTTGAAGAATATGGGGAAAAAATAATTTTCTAGAATGGTATTACTGTAGTGGAATTATTAGTCCTTCAAATACAGTAAAACAAAGCCAACAAGATATCCAGGGCGGTGTATATTTAACGGACCTGATTAAAAAAACGTGAAACTTTCGATATGAACACCCAAATGACTGTTTTGTATGGATAACGGCCTGCAAATATGTTTTGGTTCATTTTATTTTAATTTAATTTTACAAAAATAATGTGAAATTATGTAAAATAATAAAACCGGTGTCCAAGAGCTTTTTGGAAATATTTTTCAAAATAATAATCGAAATTATGAAGCTTACATAGGCTTTACTACTAGGTGGCAACTCTAGTAACTGAAGGACTACCGGTAAGCAGCTCAACTAAAATAAATCGGAGTTTGGATGAAACAAACCTAACCATATCACATTTGACACAACAACTCAACAGAAATGTACACCTGCATTATAGTTTTTTAATAGATGAACTGTCTTTATAAGGCATTTAAAATGTATTGGAGGTACAAATAAGTTGGCATGAATCCTGGTCCAATAACGCCTCCAACTCAGTGTCTTCAAACTTTCCTGTTCTTTCGCGTTCTTTGTCACTTAAAATGGCAGAACCAGTACTCACATGTTTTTATTGATGGAGCATGTTCTTCATATGATTTACACAGCAATCGATGTCCATCAGCTGCAATTTTCTTCAAATTTAAACAAAAGTTGACCTGGTTAGAGCACACAAAATATATTGGACTAAAGTGTAGATGACGTATACATCGTGGAAATCGGGTAAGATGAAATTTTTTTTTAAATTTTCTTTGTAGAAATCGGAAAACTTTGTAAAAATATCGAAACACATTTTCCGGGAAAATTTTGACATTTTCATTTCTTTTTTTGATGACAAGTTAAGAAATAATAAGTTTTTCAATAGATTTTGATGTTGAAATTGTAAATTTATGGTAAAATTGCAACATTTTCCGCGAGAACTTAGAATTTTTTTTTTACTTAGGGGTTATCCTTGCACAGAGGAGATGAATGCTAAGCGGCTTTGGAGAGTTCCCAGTTTTAGTATATGATGCTATATACCAACATAAAAACATACATTTTTGAAAATATTTTGCAATTTTAGTATTTGCTGTTTTAATATGAAAACAGTTGTTTTAATTTTTTTAGAGAAGCGGGAGTTTGGGGGGCAGCCTCAATCCTCTAATGTATAAGACGAATTTAAATAACGCAAATGTAATTTTTACCTGTTTCATGATACTGTAATTCGATTTTTATAATTAAAATTAAGATTTGATAAATAAAAACCGCAGATTTTGGATTTTTGAATGAAAAACAAGAAAAAACTAAAAATATTTTTGGAAAAACTGCAAAATTTTCCCGGGAAATATGGTGATTTTTCCGAAATTTTTTGCTTGCACCTCCTAAAAATGATAGATATTACGATCCCATAAAGAAAGTCTTATTTTAAATTTTCATCTTACCCGATTTCGGCGATGTATACGTCATCTACACGTACGCCTGTCAAAATATTTCTATGATCAATTAAAAAATATTTGGAATCATTATCAAAGTAGGCTTGAATATTTTATAATGCGTGAATTCCACAGTGAAACAATTTTTTTCAGTAAAATTAACACGAGATAAAATTGTAAATCCTTTACTTGTTAGAAAGAAACAAAACAAATTTTCAAAAAATGTAGTGGCAGTAATCGGGGAAAATGTTGCTATAAAAATTATGAAACTCAATACTTATTATGGCAACATTTTTAACACACTACGACAATTTTATGGTTGAAAAATATTATAGAAAAATGTTAAAAGAAAAATGAAACGTGGGATTATTTTTTTGTACCGCTACGTACAACGCTACGATTATTTTCAAAATTTTTAGGTTATGTTGCCCCCAATCTGTCTCTATTTTGATTATAAATTTTGCTTTAAAAAAAGCAAACAAAAGTTGCTATCTTTGTCGCTCTAACGTAACTTAAATATACTCTCTTCTCGTTTCGGTTTCCCAGTATTTTTGACTGAAAAAATTTGTGTCACTGTGGAATCCACGCATAAGAAAACACAAACAAATTTCACTTTTTAGAGAGGAATGATGACGCTATTGGCCTTTTAATCACTGCCTGATTAGCGCCACTTCCTATGCGAGCGAAAGGTGAGATTTGTTTATACGAGAAAAAGCCTCATTCCATTTTTATTATTATTTCATCATTTGTTACATTAATTGTAAACTAATTGAACATTTAACATAATATCCAGTAGAATTTAGTCATATATGAAGTTTATATTACATTAAAACTAGTTTTTTGAGAAGTCGATCACCTATCGCTCTAGCTACAAAATATTCCGTGAGATGTCAGCCACTTTGCGTTAAAAGGCGAATAACATATGAATACAACATGGCCCGATGCAATTTAATACTTGTTACGCCATCTTTTGTAAAACCCTCAGAACTTATTTGTACCCCCACTAATGACGAATAATAATTTCTTTCCATTTATTAATTAAGAAAGTGACTATGTAAGTAATTGGAATTAATTAATGTTCGTGTAAAATACTTATACGAGTATACGTGATGTATGGTGTGTGTAATGGATTTTTAATTGATCCGAAAACTAATAAATTTAAGTGATTTACGCGGTAAGGGAAGTGCAGATAAAAATCGTGTTCGATATACTTGTTCCATATTTAACTAATTATTTGGCTTGACTCAAACGACCGTACCTTGCTCATGGCATACATATCGCCTAGCTTCATAGAAATCGGTTGGTTTCTAAAATTGTCGATTCAGTTAATTGTTTATATAAAAATAAAAACATTTTAATAATTCATTTTGCCCCCAACTATTTTGTTGAATTGAATCATGTACATTGTAAATTGTAATAGGTCATCGGGTTCCATGTATTTATGTCATACACGATAATGGACATAATTTGTATTGATTTAATATTTATTTATTGTTTTCAATCAGTCGATTGAATAGTAAAATTGTGTCAGATGTGTGCAAACGATATTAAAAAGAAGGTCATCGCTGTGATACATAAATCATATACTAGCGCTTAAAATAAATTTCCATTGGTCTCTCTGATAAAAATTTTTAGTTACTGCGTGTTTCAATTGATTTATAAATGCCGCATAAAAAGTTGAAATGTTAAAAATTGTGGTGAATAAAAATGTTAAATTTTTTTCCTGCTTCAAGAGTTGATCGTCACGTGTTAACGCAACACTTGTTGTATTCAATTGGTGATAAAAAATTGGCTGGTTCCCGATAACACACAGTAAATGTTACGGTGCTACTAGGGTGATAAACTGCCATTACACCAGCATCAGCTATGTGTTGTTGAGCCTGAGTGTTGTTCACGGTGTTCATTTTGGAGAAGTCGACTAACTGAGTATACGGTATACCGTTGTCACTGTACAGTGTTGTGCAGTAGCCACATTGTCCAACAAATCTATCAAGCACTCTTAAAAATGCCTTGGTTGACAAATCTTCGGCCATCTCAGTATGCACGGCCTAGCTGCTCGTCGTTCGTCGAACATTGCCCATACAGCAGTTCAAACCAGTATTGGTGAATGGTGGTACCACAAGTGTTTTCGAAATTCATCAGACCAAATTAATGACATCATTTTCGCCGAAATTCCTGATCCTGCAAATATTCTCGAAGCGATCTTTGTTCAATCCTTTGGTAAAGATGTCTGCAAATTGCTCGTCCGTTGGCACATAATTGAGATTAAACAACCCCTTTTGGTATCTTTCACGTATGAAATGATATCTCACGTCAATATGTTTGGTCCTTTTGTGAAACTCTGGATTTTTCATCAACCGTATTGCGCTTTGGTTGTCCATGTTAAGCACTGGCTTATCTCTCATGCCCACCAGTTCAGTAATTAACCGATTCCGTTGTTGGCAACAGACTTTTGTATTGTTGATTCTCAGCTAAGCGGCCCACGATTCAACAAAAAGATAACTCCAGAAGCTGATCGTCTTGTTGCAGTGTCTCCCGCATAATCTGCGTCACTGTAACCAACCAAATCACACTGTCTACCTCCTTCAAAATAGATTCCATAATCAGCTGAACTTACTTGCTGTTTGATTTATATCGACTGGAGTCGATACGCTTTTGCATTCTTCCATGCCAAATGTAACCAAGATTTTTCGTGTATATGCCGCTTGACTTAGATAAATGTCACCATTTACCATTTTGCTTATTTCCATTCCAAGGAATGTATTCACGTCAAGCGTTATTATATCGAATCTTGCTTTTAGATGTGCAATCACCGGAATGATATCGTCTTCATCATTTGCCACAATCAATCCGTCGTCTACATAGATTGCCAAGAAAATTTTTTTGTCGTTCTGCTTTCGTATGAATAGGCATGGATCAGCCTTTGATGCGCTGAAACCAAATTTTTCAATAAATGTCGATAAATGTGTTCCAGCAGCTCGATACCTGTTTCAAGCCGTACAAACTTTTCACAAGCTGGCACACCCTTCCACTTCCATCGTCGTATCCAACTGGATGATTCATGTATACTTTCTCACTCAGCTCACCATATAAAAATGCCGTTTTCACATCGAATTGACAAAGTTTCATCTTATCCGCCGCTGCAAGTGATAATTGAGCACGAATTGAAGTGTATCTTACCACTGCACTGAACGTCTCTTGGTAGTCAATTCCATATTCCTGATTGAACCCTCTAACAACCAGCCTGGCCTTGTAACGCTTAATGCTGCCATCAGTGTCGTACTTGATCTTATATACCCACTTGTTGTCGATGACCTTTTGATTTTTCGGTGGCCGCGTCAATATCCATGTTTCATTTTTGATTAACGAGTCGTGCTCTTCGTCCATCGCCGTACTCCAGTTGTCTTTTTCTTTCGATCCAACTGCTTCATTGTAAGTTAATGGTTCACTTGCCATTGACAGCATTGCCGATGCCATTTCCGCTCTGTTGCAATTTTTCTCCACGCAGCAGTCACAATTTCGTTTCTTCGTTTTTTCCCGATCACGTAAGCGTTCATCAACGACGTTCCCCTGATTTAGCGAACACCATCCACTCTTGATCTTTGACGATGTGCGTTGTCTTCATCCACTGTATCCTCGAAATTGCTGACTTCTTCGACGTCATCTTCATCGCATTTGTCTTTGTTGTTTTCGTGTCCTTTTCAACTATCTACTTTTCCCTCGTGTTTGATCGGAAATTCAACACTGTCTGCCTCTACAAATTTCACGATAGCCCTTAATGTTTTCATCATACCCAACAAAAATGCATTTTGTTGCCTTTGGATCAAGTTTTTGTCTTTGTTGCTTCGGAATGTGTGCATACACTTCCGAACCAAAGACCTTCAAATGATTAAAAACGGTTGGCTTGCTGTACCATAATTCAAATGGTGTTTTTCCAGTAATACTGCTCGTGCCCGTTCTTTTTAATATAAAAACCGCCGTGTTAACTGCCTCCGCCCAGAATTTTTTTATCCATCTGCTTCGCATGTATCATCGGCCGTGCAGCCTCAACCACTGTTCTATTTTCTTTCTCTGCTGATCCGTTTTGCTCCGGCGTGTATGGAACCGTCCGCTGATGCCTCATACCATTTGCTTCAAAAAAACTCTTTACATCAGAATTTACAAATTCGGTGCCGTTGTCTGTTCTGATGATCTTCACACTGTGACCATGTTGCTTCTCCGCAGACTTCACAAAGTTTTTTATTTTCTCAAAAACTTGTGACTTATTTTTCATACAATAAATAAATCGGAAATGTGAGTAATCGTCCTTAATTAAAAGAAAATACCTGGAGCCACCGAGCGATCCTGCTTTTGAAGCTCTCACGATGCTGCTTCCCCATCAGACATCCTTCACAGAGAAATTGTTCGTTGATGTATTCAATGTGTGCCAGCTTGCATTCTAAATAGATTTCCATCACGAACTCCCACTGCCGCGACATCTCCATTTCGTTTTAATTTGGGTGACGGTCTCTTTATCGTGAACAATTTATCGTGTTTCAATTTAACGTAAACATTTTATCGTAGAACAGTTTATCGTGGACACAATTTATCATGGGACAATTTATCGTAGAACAGTTTTTCGTGGACAATTTATCGTAGAAAGGTTTTATGCGTGGTATCAAAAAATTAGTGGGATTCTTTAATGATTTTTGGAAGAAGTTCTGGAATATTGCCATGTGGGACGGAACTCTGTAGTTTTTTAACCGATTATGATGGGATTGGGTATGTTGGATGAAAATGGGATTATTGAATGATTTTTGGAAGAAGTTCTGGAATATAGCCATGTGGGACGGAACTCGGTAGTTTCTTAACCGATTATGATGGGATTGGGTATGTTGGTTGGAAATGGGATTATTGAATGATTTTTGGAAGAAGTTCTGGAATATTGCCATGTGGGACGGAACTTGGTAGTTTCTTAACTGATTATGATGGGATTTGGTATGTTGGATGGAAATGGGATTATTGAATGATTTTGAGAAGAAGTTCTGGAATATGGCAATGTGGGACGGAACTGGGTAGTCTCTTAACCGATTATGATGGGATTGGGTATGTTGGATGGGAATGGGATTATTGAATGATTTTTGGAAAAAGTTCTGGAATATGGCCATGTGGGACGGAACTCGGTAGTTTCTAAACCGATTATGATGGGATTGGGTATGTTGGTTGGAAATGGGATTATTGAATAATTTTTGGAAGAAGTTCTGGAATATAGCCATGTGGGACGGAACTCGGTAGTTTCTTAACCGATTAAAGATCCCGGCTCCTACGCCCCCCGAAATTAAAATCTAAAGAGCCCCGCAGGGTTACGGGGAGGAGCGTAGGTGTCATTAATAGAGTCTATATAATCTGCTCCTACGTGCGGCACGCAGTGCGATATGTTTGAAGATCCCGGCTCCTACGCCCCCCCAAAATTTAAATCTAAAGAGCCCCGCAGGGCTACGGGGAGGAGCGTAGGTGTCATTAATAGATTCTATATAATCTGCTCCTACGTGTGGCACGCAGTGCGACTCCCACTCTCAATTTAATATATTCATAAAAAAATATTAAATTTCATTTATTTTTAAATGAGATTCAATATTTTTTATTAAATTTTTTTAGCACGTCTTAACGTATTTTTTAAAATTTTAGTTCGTTTTTGTTCCAATAGATGGCGGTCCAAAATGCTAAGCAAAGGCACATTTTTAGTTATAAACAATTCCGCTCTTGGTCAAAGTGGCGCTACCGTCGATCAGACTGTCAAAAAATTTTACTGCGATACTTCAGCTGTTCCAAACTGTTATACGATAAATTGTCCACGATAAACTGTTATACGATAAATTGCTCCCGATAAATTGTTCACGATAAACTGACAGTAAATCTTTTAATTTACATCTATCTTTGTTCGATTTCAATGTGACTTCTTTATCGAATGCGCGCGTACCTGAAAACAAATTGCTATGCAATTTCGGAACGTACAAAACATCTGATAATACATCTGTTTCTTGTTCCATTGTTTTCCGTCGAATGACAAGATTTCAATCATGCCACAGCCCGGTGCTTCGTGTTTTCTACCGTCTGCAATTTTGATTATTCGTTCTGGCTTAAGTTCCCGAAAAGTTCTAACCAAGCTCTGTTGTGACACATGTGATCACTCGCACCTGTATCCAAAAGCCAACTATCTGATCGTATGCCCTCTGACGTACACACAAAAGCTTCACCTTCTTTGTCTGAAGTATTTTTCTCTCTGTCTCTCTCTAGCATTTACATCCCATGAAGGGATTTTGCCGCCCGCACTATGGTCCTCCATCCGTCTCGGTTCATCGCTCTCGACCTCCAATTTCGACATTCTAATGCGAGTATGTCTTGTTCGACGTCGTCACGCCAGCGCAGTCGGGGTCTTCCTCTGCGACGTACTCCGGCTGGGTGTTGATGGAACACTTTGTAAATCATTCGTTGTTGTGGAGACCTTGCAACGTGGCCGAGCCATCTAACTCGATTAGATTTGATGAAGCCGATAATATCGCTACCTCCGAGAAGTTGGTTTATTTCGTGGTTCATGCGAATTCGATATTCATTGTTCGCAACTTTTACAGGACCAAAAATTGAACGGATAACCTTCCTTGCGAAGGTAGATAATAATCTACAGTCGTTAGAGGTCATGGTCCAGTATTCAATAACATACTTGTTTCATTCTTTTGCTCGAACACTGAATTTAATTTGTCCCACATTGCCTTCGCACTTGTACAATTTCTGATGTGTGTAACAATGTTACTCGCCACGGTTGTTCCGATCATTCGCTGTGCACGTGCATCCTTTTTTAACCATGCACTCAATGAATCGCCTGCATCACTTCGCCTTTCACTTGTCCCACCCACAACATCATAAATTTCCGAAGCAATTAAACCAAGTTTCACTTGAAATTTCCATGTCAAAAATTGCTTCGCCTCCTGCAATTTTTCAATTTTAATTGTGTCTGCTTCCATTGTGTTCAATGTTTTTCCACAATATAACGCACAAAAGACAAATTCAACGCACAACGAAAATTTGTTTTTTTTATACGAATTGTCTATTCCAAAAATGCACCAATAAAATTCGAAATTATTTATCTTTCCACTAATTTGTGTGCATGCGCAAGATTCTATCTTTTTCATGCAAAGATATCCTTCTCATAAATTGTCTGAATTGTCTGGGCCCATAACCTGTTGAATTTACTCGGATGAATCCAGATAAAATACAGACAAAACCATGCAAAGAATAAATCGAAGGAAAATGCGTCTTCTTGTTTGTTAGCCAGTACACTCACTGAACTGTATTTTATTTGACATTTCATTTATTATACAGTATGACAACTGATCAAAATATACTCAACAGATGCGCCCGGCGGAATTAGGAAAACGTTCCTGATATCATGATATTAGCAACAATACAAAGTGGTTTTGCATTGGCTCTCGCATCTACTGAAATTGCTGCAACATTGTTTAAAGCTGGAAAAACGGTACATTCAGCACTGCGCTTCCTTTAAACCTGCCATGGCAAAAGTTTTGAAAAATTGTAAATTGATCATATGGATTGAGTGCATGATGGTTCACAAACGATCATTAAAAGTACTCGATCGAACGTTGAAAGATTTGCGCAACAATAATCGTCGCTTTGGTAGCGTTTGGGGCGGCTTCCGACTAACACTTTCCGAAATCATGTGATTCCGAAATCAACAGAGGTGATCGAATTAAACGCATATCTCAAGTCATCGTATTTGTGGCGATACGTGAAAATGATTCCATTGATTATGAATATGCGAGTGTTCCTACAACAGGATAGAACCGCAGAAGCTTGCTCCAAAGAACGGCTGAGAATCGGAAATGGACAAATTCCGGTACATACTTCCAGTGGTTTTTAACTTCCAGTGGTTTTCTAGGCAATTTTAGCAGCGAAAATTATTGATGTCAATGACCTGAATTGGATGATTCAAAATCAAATTCCGGGAGAATTGCGTTCATACAAATCGATTGATCGCGTTGAAAACGAAGACGAAGTCATCAATTGTGACGAAGCTATGAACAATGTGATAGTGAATGCCTAATTCCGCGAATTCCCTTGACTTCAACTGATTTGCCGTTCCAGTTCAAAGGCATTCAGTTCCCAGTTAAACAAGTCACAAGAGCCCTCGCTGGAAGTATGCGGCATAAATCTGGAAATGCCATGCTTTTCACACGGCCAGCTATATATGGCGTGTTCCCGAGTTGGGAAACCATCCTCACTCTTCATTTACGCTCCAGAGCAGAAACAAATAATGTTGTGTATCATGCAGCCTTAAATTGAACACAATCATTGTTCAAAGCGTTCGCACAGTGTTTCATTCAATCTATAATTGAAATTATATTATTGCGTCATCTGTTAACGATTGATAATATTCGTTAAAAAAAACAATTTCGGGTGGAATCGTGAATGCTCGAATTTAATTCAATCCAAAAGTCGATTATGGGCAAAACGAAGTTTGCCGGGTCACCTTAGTGCTTATATAGTTATGATTTATGAACCTGCTGAAACCTTCCATGTTAGACATAAGATCATCCCAAATTGATTTATTTTGCTGTTTAATTTCAAACTTGGCGTGAAAACGTATGTACATATATACAAAATACTATAACATAAGTAATTTGAGTATTCTGAAACATTCGTATGTACAGTAAAATCAGAACAATAACACTGTCTTCGTACATAAGACAATAAAGAATATTATTTTCTTATCATTTTCTTTAAAACAACAGACTACCACATATATAACGAAAAATCATCACCAGACACGTCACATGACAACAAGCAAGCAAAGTAAATAAATAATTGACGAAGCAGATCGTTTATATATTGGATGATAAGTACAGATAGTCATAAGCATAAAATCCATAAACATAACAACATGTGTGCGACCGATTACCATTATATTGCACATCACACACCATAAGGCCCCGGTGATATTATCGATTAGAAATCCAAATCACGATTTCTTATTGTTTTGTTCTGCATGCATTAAATATAATATAAGAAGCAATAACATCGGCAACAACAATAAAATGGAAACGATGTAACGGTCACCGTATAATAATTGAATTACGTAAATTAGTAAATTTTGTAAATTCTTGAAATTCCGTTTATGGGAATAACGCAAGAGTTGTGGTAACCACTCCATTGTCACATGGTATAAGGGAAATTCGTCTGCGGTTTTGAAACATTCGTAAATCTGATACTCTTGTTCCAGCGTAATAATGGCGCGTAATTGATATGCAGGAAGTTTATATTATACACACCCACACACACATAAATTTTAGATCGAAAATAGTTTTGATTCAGCATAAACTATAACTAAATACGATTTGTTTATCATATATCACACATAACAAATTATTCATGATTCATGTACGATTTGGTGATATAGCGCGCGAGTAAAATTCTAATGAAATTTAGTCTTCGATATGCATAAATAAATTATTTCGAACGGGTTATAAATAACCTACATTTGTATATTGGAAGGAGTGATGTTTGTTTGAAGAAACCATATTCGTTATACTAAACCGCCATTGTATGTTAGAGTGTCAAGGTCCGCGAGTCTAGAACATTACGATTTATGAAGCCATATTGAAACAAAATAAAAAATCCAATAATGTGTTTTAAAAATGATAAAAACTAAATAATTGGCATAGTTGCTGTTTATAGGCTATACAGAGTGTTCCATTTGAAACGAGACGCCCTGAATAATTTTCATATTCAATTTTGCGAGAAAGCTCAGAGACTCCAATTAAATTTTTACGAGACAAAAAAAATTCCAACAAAATGAGAAAAGGAAAATAATTATCGATGAATGTCGTAAAATAACTTCGAACAAGTTTCACTGTATTGGAGGCCAACGGCCCTTTTTGGTTTTAAATTAATTTTTTTTCTCGTATAACTCAGTAACTGCCCAATCCGTAACGAACCCACGTACCGTTATACGCAGAATTTATACAACATTTTTGAAACTGATCGCGTATGATTTTATTGTCAAAAATTATCTCCTCCAGAATTAAGATGGGGTCTCGCTTCAGTTGGAATACTCTGTATATACTCGTACATCATAATTAAACCTCGCGGCATGCTAAACGTTTTAATTTCAGTTAGACCATAACGGACGATAAACGCTAAGATTCATGCTCACAATCATTATCTTTGTTGGTGCATGCATTACGAGGTTTATTTTGGAATTAAGACGTGATTTCGTTTGAGAACAGATAAGAAATGTGCTGATTTTTTTGTGTATTTACTGTGGTGACGTAAAAACATTTGAGATTGAAATTTAAGTTATCATATGCTGCAAACATAACAGTTTTCACCCGGAAGATGTATAACTATATCATTAAAGAAGCTTTTAATTAACCCAACGATATAGTCATTTGGTATTTAAATGTAGATTTATTGAAAGCATTACGCAACTGGTATGCTACTTTCTAAAGCTCAAGGTATAAGGGCGAACGCTTATTCTTCACGTATAAGAACATATTGATCATAAATCGATGCAAGGTTTTATTTAAAAATTTCCTATGTTCATAAATATTACATAGCCAAAAGGGGATGGAGAAATTTATAGGGAGTGTAAAATCGAAAATCCAATTTCCATAAAGCACAAGAGTATAAAAAAGTTTACGAACAATTTAATTATAAATCAATCCCTTTTGGCTAGACAGTCAATTAGATTTAGATTTATTCCTGCCTGCTATTTTAGATTACACTAAGAATGTCAGTCGGTAGATTAAAACAGAATTATATTTTTATTGGCTTAGAAATAGAGGCTTGGAAATAGCGCGATAGAAAAAGATTTGGACTCGTGTTGTCTACCAGGCTAATTAATTAGAATAATAACAAGCAAGTTTTCAATATGTAAAAAGTGTTCCGATGATCGAAGGTGTTGGACCGAGCTCAAGCGGCAATATGACCAACAACAAATTTTGCAATATATCATGGACTCTATCCGTAGTACATAAAGAGCATTACCCATCATGAAGTTGCCAACTGATTAACGAGATGCAATCATCTATCCAATCCTTTTGAGAAAACTGCCGAAGGTCATAGGCAATCAATGGGCAAAGAGTCTTTTGCATGAGGAGACACTGAAGGTCGACGACAGGTTGATTTCAGTCTAATCTTTAGTTTATGTCGAACCGACATAATACCTGCACCTCAACGTTGGCTTGGCCAACGACCGATTCGCGTGAACGTGGTTGCAGAATTCACCACAACGAGGTTTTCAGTCGGGGAAGTGACAGCAGCAATATGCCCTCGCTGCTCAAGACCACATCGCATCTAAACATGCCCGGCCAAATCTTCCGTAATCTTAATATCATTCAACGCTGCGATATAGAGAAAGACCTCAGGTTGGAGTGCGTCATCGGGAGAGTGTGCACCAGTTATCGCCAGACACAACAAAGACCATCATAATATCCAATCATCCATGCCTATAGTATCGTTCTGCCAGCCACAGCAAACACAATTTTCTTCGATCGCCACAGTCACATTTGCAGAATAGTTTGTCATCCCGGGTTACAAGCGAGCTTCATTACGGAGTCAGGTTTCAATAATCTAAAGTTTCGCAAAAAGTGATGCGATTTATCAATCGAACAAATCGGGACATCCACTAATACCAAAAAAAAAAAAAAAAAAATTAAAAAAAAAAATTAAAAAAAAAAAAAATTAAAAAAAAAAAAAATTAAAAAAAAAACAACACAAACTGATATGGAATCTACTACACCAATACTTACAAGATCAAAGAGTAGTGTGAATAATGGCAAACCAACGGCTTCAACTGCTAAATCGTTAGACAATAATATGGACTCGCCTAAAATTTTTTTTATTGGTAGTGGTGACTTGAATTCTACTTTGCGTACCGTTGAACCACTACGGTAGATTTTTATTTCTCAATTATGCAAGGACGTTACTGATGATGATCTTATGATGTATATCAAAAACAAATTTGAAGTCGAGAAACCTGTATTATATTGCTTTCGACGTAATGATGATCGCGATTTGGTATCTTTTAAAATTGGTATTCCTGTAAGCAAATTTAACCAAATGCTGGATTCATCGGCATGGCCTTCGGAGTCTTGATTAAAGAATTTTTAAATTCACGTCGGAAATCAATGAATAATAATTTTTTAATCCCCTGCTCAGGTCTAACGTCGTTGTAACAATATCTACTGCAACCTCAACCGATCTTATACCTTTTTCAAATCCGATGCCGCTGTTTGCACCTATCGCTCAACTGAAACTGCCACTCTCTGACGAAACCAACACATTGTCTATTTATGTACCTATCGGTGTTGGAAAATGAATATGATGTCATTTGCATCACGGAAACATGGCTGACAAGCTCGCACAATTCTGCAGAGTACTTCCCTCCAGACTATTATGTTTTCAGACGCAATCGTTATACGGATCTTGAATCGACAGCGAGAGGTGGCGGAGTTCTGCTAGCTGTTTCGAAAGATATACGTGCGGATATTATTGACCTTGGGAGTAACGATAGTTGCTGTTTACATACCATACGTCTTTATTTTTCTCAAACCAACTAGCAGTTGCAGCTCCTGATTTTGATTCTATAATGATTTTGGGAGATCTTAACTTACCGAAAATAAAATGGCTTACTGTTGATGATGAACTTCTGCCATTCAATGGTGATCTAACTTCAGATCTGGTGAGGGACTCAATCTGTTCACTTGGGCTAAGACAGATTAATAACATCGAGGACCAGTGCAGCAATATGATCGATCTGGTGTGCATTCCAGTAGAAGCGCAGCACAATCATTGCTTGTAATGATCTCGGCGGTTCTTCAAGTATTTTTCACATACCACTACATATCCAATTAATATTTGAAAGTTGTGTTAATGTTAACGTAAATTTTAATTCTAGTGAGTCTTTCAACTTTAAAAAGGGAAATTATAATGATGAGTTTCTGGACAATATTAATTTGGATCAATATATAACGGGTAGTTTAGACGCTTATATTGATCAACTTTATAAAGTAATGAACTTGGCAATTGAACAATTTATTCCCCGTTCACATGTAGTTTCGTCGATGCGCGAGCCTATCAGAATTAAAAAAACGGAAATTTAAAGCTCATAAAAAATATAAATTAAACCCATCCGTCGTAAATTATGAAATATTTAGCGCTCTCAGATCTCAATCTCAAAAATTTTAAATCGTTTCTTGTATAATTTATATACTGTCGAGATCGAGTCAAATATTAGAAACAACCCTATATGTTTCTGGAGTTATGTTGATTCGAAACGGAACTGTAGAGGTATACCCTCGCAAGTGTCTTTCAATTCTTTGACTGCTTTGTGATCCACAAAGTATCAGTGACATGTTTGCAGCATTTTTTGAAAATGTGTATGTCCCGTCCTCGAGAGGGAATGACGAACTTGTTTTTAGTAATAATCTAAACATTCTATTTCAGTTTACTACCGATAACGTTCTGCACGCTCTGTTGAATGTAAATGTGAATATGAGTTGTGGCCCGCTTGTGTTGAAAAAGTGTGCTCCGGTCTTGGCTCAGCCGCTGACGGACATGTTCAATTTGAGTTTGAAGAGTGGAGTTTTTCCTTCAATTTGGAAATTCAGTTTCATTAAACCAATTTTCAAGAGTGGACGGAGACTATCCCTAAATTCTTTGAATCGATGGTCAAGGACCGCATCTTTTTCTTAACTAAAAATTCCATCTCAGTTAACCAGCCTGCGGGATTTACCTCGGACGGTCAACTGTGACAAATCTTGCTTTGTTCACTATATTTTTGACGTTAGCATTAGAAGGCGGTGATGATGTTGAGGTAGTGTTTACTGATTTTAGCAAAGCTTTCGATAAAATTGATCATGTTTTATTTGTAAAGAAACTGGGACAGCTCAACATGTGTGATGCTCTTCCTTTAAAATGGATCTTTTCATATTTGATGAACAGAACTCAAAAAGTTTTTTTAAATAATATTTTATCTAGAGACATAAATGTTTTGTCTGGCGTCCCACAAGGTAGCCACATTGGACCTCTATTTTCTTGCATTCATAGATGATGTGAAGCGGTGCTTCAAAAATTGTAAGTTGGTGATTTACGCTGATGATGTAACGTGCTAAAAAAAAATTAATAAAAAAATATTGAATCTCATTTAAAAATAAATGAAATTTAATATTTTTTTATGAATATATTAAATTGAGAGTGGGAGTCGCACTGCGTGCCGCACGTAAGAGCAGATTATATAGAATCTGCGGGGCCTTTTAGATTTTAATTTCGGGGGGCGTAGGAGCCGGGATCTTCAAACATGTCGCACTACGAGCCGCACGTAGGAGCGGATTATATAGAATCTATTAATGAAACCTACGCTCCTCCCTGTAGCCCTGCGGGGCTCTTTAGATTTTAATTTCGGGGGGCGTAGGAGCCGGGATCTTCAAACATGTCGCACTGCGTGCCGCACGTAGGAGCGGATTATATAGAATCTATTAATGACACCTACGCTCCTCCCCGCAGACCTGCGGGGCTCTTAATATTTTAATTTCGGGGTGGGGCGTAGGAGCCGGGATCTTTAATCGGTTAAGAAATTACCGAGTTCCGTCCCACACGGCAATATTCCAGAACTTCTTCCAAAAATCATTCAATAATCCCATTTCCATTCAACATACCCAATCCCATCATAATCGGTTAAGAAACTACCGAGTTACGTCCCACAAGGCCATATTCCCGAACTTTTTCCAAAATTCATTCAATAATCCCATTTCCATCTAACATATCCAATCCCATCATAATCGGTTAAGAAACTACCGAGTTCCGTCCCACATGGCCATATTCCAGAACTTCTTCCAAAAATCATTTTTTGATTAATTTTTTGATACCACGCATAAAACCTTTCTACGATAAATTGTCCACGAAAAACTGTTCTACGATAAATTGTCCCACGATAAATTGTGTCCACGGTAAATTATGTCCACGATAAACTGTTCTACGATTAAATGTTCACGTTAAATTGAAACACGATAAATTGTTTACGATAAAGAGACCGTCACCCTGATTTGGTATAGGTAAGCTTTTCGTTAAAACATCTGCTGGCATTTGATTGGTTGGTATATATTTCACGTCGATTTCGCCTTTTTTGTAGATTTTTCTTACGACAGGGTATTTTATATCGATATGTTTTGTACGGGGATGATAAATACTATTTTTTGTTGACTTCTGAGCTCCTTGATTATCGCAATAGATAATAATCTGTTCTTCCGGTTTCATGTATCCTATTTCTTTTAATTTTTTTTAACAAACTGCTTCTTTTGCTGCTTCACTGAGAGCAACATACTCAGCTTCTGTGCTGGATAACGCCACACATCTTTGTTTCCTGGATTCCCAAGTTATTGACCATTCGCCTAATTTAAATATATATCCATATTGGGATATACGATCATTTATATTGCTTCGCCAATCAGAATCAACATATCCATGAAGTGTTTCAGTAGTATTGGTAAACGTGAGACCATAATTTTTTATTGCAATCAAGTAACGTAAAACTTTTTGCAGAACTCCAATGAACTTGACTCGGATTTTGATTGAATTGACTCAATGTACTCACAGTATACGCCAAATCAGGTCCTATGTACACACAGCTAAATACATTAATGATCCAATAAGTGATTGATATAAATTTCTTTCTGATTTATTTCTTTCTTCTTCACTTGAATCAGTCTTTTGTAACTGGATCTTGGGTTCTAAAGGCGTTTTTATCGAATTTGCGTTAGTCATTTTATACTTTGTTAATATATCGTCAATGTATTTTTGTTGAGAAAATTGTATTCCAAGACAATAATTTAATTTCCCTAGATTTTTCATGTTAAATTCTGAGTTTAGGCTTTCTTTGATCTGGGATAACATTGAATCGTTATTTGTTGCGATTATTAAATCATCGACATAATCAATAAGAAATAAAACTCCTTCGTTGCTTTTCAGATAATATAAGCATTTATCATAATCGCTTTGAATCATCCCTGCTCTTGTTACCATTGTCGTACCTGAGAGCAGGGATGATTCAAAGCGATTATGATAAATGCTTGTCTGCCTGATTGTTTTAGTCCATATAGTGATTTTTTAATTAAACATACCAAATTTTCCTCATCTGAATTTACAAATCCTGTTGGCTGTTCCATATAAATTTGTTCATTTAAATCTCCATTGATATATGCTATCACGGCTCCCTGAATTAAAAAAAGCTGAAATTAAAAAAGTGGACTTAAGAATGGTTTTTATATGAAAAAATGGGACCATTTTTTTAACAAATTTTCTGACTTAACAAAGGTGTTTTACAAAAACAAATTTAATTTCAAAATGACTCAAGAAAGGCATATTTTATGTCATTTTACAAATATGTATATTTTTTAATTCATTTTCAAAATAACTTAAAAAAGGCATATTTTATTTCACATTATAAACATAAAATTTACATTTGTTTTTAATACGCATAAAAATGCATGCGTAATTTCACGTTTTTAAGAATATGGTTTCTTGTTTTTCTTGTTACAGTTTTTTGTTGTATTGCAGAGAAAGATAAAAAACATGCATTTCACAAATTTCATTTGTGAATGATCATTTGTGAAGTAATTATGAATTAAAATATGCATTTTTTAATTCATTTTGAAATTTGCAATTGTTTTTTGCACATTTTCACTAACGAATGCATTAGTTGAAAAATTTTCATTTTCATTTTACAGTAAAAGCCCGATTATCCAGCATCCAATTAACCGGAACACTCGGTTAACCGGAATTTTAATTATTACGATTTTTTTTTGCTTTTTTCTGTTTCTTTTGTCTTTCATATGCATTTGTTAATTTATTTTGAAATTTGCAATTGTCTCTTGCACATTTCCATTAATGAAATCGTTAGTTGAAAATTTTGAATGGCTTTAATTTTTATATTACAGTAAAATCTCAATTATCCGGCATCCAATTAACCGGAACACTCAGCTAACCGGAATTTTAACGTTTTGGAATAGTTTTTTGCTTTTTTTTTAAAAGGGAAATTATTTTTTTTTTATTCAGTTCATTCTCATATTATGTATACGAGTACACCCACCCATACGAGTACGACTTTACACATTCAATTCAAATAGAATAATGCATAAAACAGAAAAAAAATTAAAGGAAAGTATATTCTCTATGAATCCCGGAATAATAAAAAAAATAATATCCCTTGTGAAAAATCGTAAAATTAAAATTCCGGTTAACTGAGTGTTCCGGTTAATTGGATGCCGGATAATCGGGGTTTTACTGTAATATGAAAATTAAAGCCATTCAAAATTTTCAACAAATGCTTTCATTAATGAAAATGTTCAAGGAACAATTGCAAATTTTAAAATGAATTAAAAAGTGCATATGAAAGAGAAAAGAAGAAGAAAAAGCAAAAAAAAATCGTAAAAAATATAAATTCCGGTTAACTGAGTGTTCCAGTTAATTGGATGCCGGATAATCGGACTTTTACTGTAATAAGAAAATTAAAGCCATTCAAAATTTTCAACTAATTCTTCATTAATGGAAATGTGCAAAAAAAATTGCAAATTTCAAAATGAATTAAAAAATGTATATGAAAGAGGAAAGAAAGAAGAAAAATCCTAAAAATTAAAATTCCGGTTAGCTGGGATAATCGGGCTTTTACTGTAATATGAAAATTAAAGCCATTCAAAATTTTCAACTAATGCTTTCATTAATGAAAATGTGCAAGGAACAATTGCAAATTTCTAAATGAATTAAAAAATGCATATGAAAGAGAAAAAAGCAAAAAACAAAATCGTAAAATTAAAATTCCGGTTAACTGAGTGTAACGGTTAATTGGATGCCGGATAATCGGGCTGTTACTGTAATATGAAAATTAAAGCCATTCAAAATTTTCAACTAATGCTTTCATTAAAGAAAATGTTCAGAGTTTCAAAATGAATTAAAAAATGCATGTGAAAGAGAAAAAAAAGAAGAAAAATCCTAAAAATTAAAATTCCGCTTAACTGACTGTTCCGGTTAATTGATTGCCAGATAATCGGGCTTTTGCTGTAAAATGAAAATTAAAAATTTTCAGCTAATGCTTTCATTAATGAAAATGTGCAAAAAACAATTTCAAAATTCAAAAATTTTCCTAAAAATTAAAATTCCGGTTAATTGGATGTCAGATAATCGGGCTTTTACTGTTATACATTTTAACGTTTTATTTCTATCTTAAATGCACATATTTTTTCATTTTCAAAATGACTTAAAAATACACATTTTTTATCATTTACAAACACACTTCTTATACCATTTTCAAAGTGACTTATGATATGCATTAATAAAGTCAGTTTTTTTTTATTTCATTTTCATTATAGATGTTAAGTCAATTTTAAAATGAAATAAAAACGCTGGTTTTAAGTCCGAAAAAACACCATTTTAAGTCAGCCTTTTTTAATTCAAGGAGCCTGTTATCACTACATCAAGTTGATGTAGTTCAAGATTTTCTTTTCCAGCGATACTTGTTATCAGTCTAATTGTTCCAAGTCTTGCTACTGGTGCAAAAGTTTCTTCGTAATCTATTCCAGGTATTTGTGCATAACCCTTGGCAACTAAACAAACGAGCCTTTCTCTTCTCCACTGTCCCATCAGGATTGTATTTAGTTCTATAATGTTTTTATCCACCGGTCGAGTTACTTTTTCCCATGTGTTGCATTTAACAAGAGAATCGAATTCTATTTTCTTTGCATTTGTCCATTCATCTGCATATGGTCCAGCCAAAACTCCTCCAGCAGCCAAAACAGATGGACATGTTATCTCACTGCAAGCCACTTGTGCTACAAATTCGTTGGTATTGAATGATCTTTCAACATAATGTCTCAAACTTTTTTTTGGTAATATTTGGTTCTGGATTATTTTCAATAATCAGTCCCTTTGCTTTATCAAGAGAATTTGATTCATTTATCTGTGAATCATTCAAATTTTCAAAGTCCATATCTAGATTTTCTAAAATAGCTATTTCTTAGTTTGGAATTATGGATGGTAGTATAGGATTTATAAATTCGACTTCATGGCGTTCAATTATTTTTTTATCCTTAATATTGCACAATCTATATGCTTTACATTCTGCCGAATATCCCAAGAAAATACATTCTATCGATTTTTCTGAAAATTTTCCTGCTCCAGGCGCTTTATTTAGAGCAAATTTTTTTTGGCCGAAAATTTTCCAGACTTCATACGGAGTTTTGCTTAAAATTGCTGTTGAAGTTCTATTCCGTATATACGCTGCGGTACTAATTGCTTCGGCCCAAAAACTTTCTGGTACAGTTGATTTGAGTAGTATACATCTTGCCATTTCGACCAGTGTTCATTCTTTCCGCGATTTCATTTTGTTGTGGAGTGTAAGGGACAGTTTTTTGATGTAAGATACCTCTTCTAAATGTTTGTTAAATTCCTCTCCGGAGTATTCAAAACCATTATCTGTTCTGATATTTGATAAATCCGCGTTTTACTTGGTCTTTTGTCTTCAAAAACTTCACTTCTACCAAACGAGAATAACTATCAATGAAAGTACAGAAATATTTTGACCCTCATATGGAGTTTACACGCATCGGTCCACAGAACTGATTACTTCCAAAATTCTTTTAGCTTGATTCTGTGATTCTTGAAATGATGTTACTGTTTGTTTCGCTTTTTTACATACCTACTTCGCATTTTCGAATTTTCCACGTATATTTTAAGGAATTTTTGCTATCAACTCTTTTGAAAAAAGTTTTCGCAAATCTGACTCATGATGACCAAAACGTCTATGCCAAAGTGATAACTCATTATTTTCAAGGGTAACATTCGCAAATTCTGCATTTGAGGTTAGAAAATACAGATCTCCATATATTTTCCCTTGGGTAAGAATATTTTTTGCTTAATCAGTGATTAAAATGTTTTCACGATCAGTGATTAAAATGTTTTCATCTAAGCTTCTTTTTCTTCATCTACATGTGAAGCACAGAATTTTTGTCTATTTTCAGCTTTATTCCAACAAACAGACGCAATATGCCCAATTTTATTGCAATAGGATTAGGTTAGGATTAATTTCAAATTTTCGTTTGTCGTTATAATTCCAATTATTATTTTTTGAAAAATGTGCTTGTGGTTCATTACTTGTATTTTCATGTTTTGACCTAAGCTCATTTTTTACAGTACATATTCTTCCAATAATTTTATTTTCAATAATTCGGGCTTGGGTAAATTCATCGCGTGCTTTTATGGCACAACGCAAATTCACATATGAACTTGGAATGCTATATAAAATGACAATAGATCATCGGCTATTTCGATATCCAGATACCTTTCAGTTTATCAACAATGTTGAAAAATTTATTCAGATGACCTATCATATTTCCAATTTCAGACATTTTTGCAAATAATAATTGCTTCAATTCATAAACTTGTGATAATTTTGTCCATACCTCGCTAGATGTTTTGCAGTCTTTAATATTGCATAATTCAGATGGTAATATTGCTAGAATCAAGTCAGATTTTGCTTTTCCATCATGCATATTCCATTCAGAAATCATTTTTCCTGTAGCTTTTTCACCTGGCTTCGATTTTGATCCATTTGCGTACAGCCAGTGATCATTTTTAATTAGAACAGCTTGCATTCGAAGCTTCCAGTTATCATAATTATCTTTGGTTAGTTTTTCAATCTGTATATTTAATCCAGACATTTTTATTATTTTTATTCAAACAAATTAAAGGTTACATATATGAGAAAATTTTATGACACAAAATTTCTCTTCAACTGTCTAACAAAAACAAAAAACACACGATGAACTAGAACTTGGTTACGTTGATGAAATAAATTCAACACTATTCAAGTAAGCGAAAAACAAAGAGGTCATCTGCTCATCATATATTTACCAGAAAAAAGAAAAAATAGAAAATCAACGCCCCCCCCCCATCCAAATTTTTAATCTCCGGGCTAACTGTGTAAAAATACACACAACCCATAGCCTCAATTAGCGAAAACTTAAGAGCTCATAAGTTGTACTCTGTTTGGACCACTTGGGGGAGTGGTTCGACCTCCAAAATTTTAGAGGTCAGTTGTTTATTTGTAACGAGAAGCCTATACAATTTTGGTGGTGAGGCCACTAATTTTATTTAAGAAGTCTTAAATTCGTCTACATTAATTTTTGTGTGTAAATAAATCCCGGTTTCCTGGTTTTAAAAATCCTGTTTTCAAAATCCCTATTTTGTATAAAAAAAATCCCGATTTTTAGGAAATCCCGGTTTGAATTTTTAAAATTTGTCATGTGGGAAAATGGAACTCGTAAATGATTTTTTGAAAAAATTCAAAAATCTGTTTGCGATAAAGTTCTAGGAAAGTTATGGAATTTGGCCATTTCTTAACATATGTGGTTGAAATTCTAAAATGGAAATGGGATTCTAAAATGATTTTACGATAATGTTCTGAAATATGGCCATCGCTATGGAACTAAGCCATTTTTTAACCGATTAAGTTGAAATTCGACATGTGGGTCCTAAATGGGTTTGAAAAGTTTTTGAAAAGCGTTTTTGATAAAGTTCTGGAATAAGGCGGATATTGTTGAGATTTCTTAATCGATTATGTTGAAATTCGTCACCTGCGATCATGGAAACGTTGGAAGCACTTAAGTGGTAAATACTTTCACATACGGCTTACTCGCCAGACTTGGCTTCGTCCGATTATCACTTATTTGCCGATATGGACGGGCTTACTGAGGAGCACTTCACTTCATACGAAAATGTACGAAAATTGCTCGATAACTGGTTGCCTCAAAAGAAGAATAGTTTTTTTGGCGTGGCTTTTTACTAAAAAAATCCGGTTTCATATTTACACACCTGGTACACAAGAAAAATTATGTAAGGGAGGAGTTTGGCTTTTTGTTTGAGAACAATAAAGGTGGATTTACATGTTCGAGGATTTTTCTGCGCCGAACATTACGTGACACATTCAACCAATCAGAAAGAACTTTTCGCCGAATTTTCGGCACGGCGAAGACATGGACAAGTATGTTTTTGCCGCTTGTTTTTAAGCATTTTTGTTAAAAAAAAATGCTGTATGGTTTCGGTTTGCCCGAACGGATGGAGATATCAACTAAATTTCTTCACTAAAAAGTTCAAGCAAATCATGTGAGCATGTGGATGTGGAATAAAAATATATCTCGTGTGGGTGTGGGTTTGTGTGGGTGGTGTCGTTATAGGGGTGGTGCGAGTGGCGGTATGGGAAGTTGAGGGGGAAAGGTGTTTTGGGTTTGGTGTGGGAATTTGGGATTTGGTGGATGAAATATCAACAAAAATGCTTGAATTCGGCTCCGAACCTTTCCCGTCTTTTTTTTTTAATTCTTTTTATGGTTAGACATTTTGCGGCAAATTTAATTAAATATTTAATTATTTACCTACAAAAAAATTTTGTATCAAAATATTGTTTATGTATGTATGTATGACAAAACTGCACCGAAAAATAATCGAATATGTAAAAATCATCGAATATGATAATACAGCGTTCGCCGCATTTCCTGCGGCAAGCAGCCTCGCCGAAAAATCGTTGGATATGTAAATTCACCTTAATGATCCGCAGTTTGATAGTTTTGCATATTTTTACTGTTGTACAACAAACATATTACACAATTGAGTAACCTTGACTCGCGCAAATATTTTGCCCACCCATTATTTAGTTTTTTCTTCGTGCGTACAGCATACCATTCTCGTATACACACCGAAAAAATATTTTACAGTTTGTTCAAATTATTTATCGTGTGAAAGCAATCTAAAATGCTGCAAAACCCTTTATACAAAAAAACATAACACTAATAAACGTTTAAAAGTCTAAATATTTTATTAAACTTTCTATCACAAATCATTATATCCAATGGTAATGACCAACCTTCCTCTTCAAAAACGATATGTATTATCAAATCAACAAAATGAAGATGAAAGTTCATAACATAATCGGTGGACGACTTTCAGATTTAAAGTCTTAAAGAAGACGCATTTATTTATATTTATTTACTGCATAGTTTCCCTTTCATTGAATAATTTACGATTTTAAGTCGGCGATATACTCAATTCGCTAATCAGTTTAATAAATTGTGTTGACAAGAGAAATTAGAATTGTTACAAACAACATAGAAAATTGAGGAACTGACGTAAATTTATTTATCTTTTCGAATGTGTGCAAATAAAAAAATCTGCACACGCTTATTATCAACATTTACAATTTTTCGGCTATATATGGCATACGCGAATATTCTTATATTCTTGGCACTCTGCAAATCGAGCGTTGCACTAAATAGGGTTGCCAAACGTATGTTTTTAATACTTGTTATACGTATACATATTTGCAGTTATTCAAAATAAATTTGGAAAACTGTCGTTTCTTCAGGTCATCGTTGCATTGATTTGGTTTAATTTGTCAAAAGTTACAAAAATCGTTAATGCAATCAGCGAGATGCAGAATTCTACTCTGCGTACCAACACACTTTGTGGATCGAATCATTAATATTTCATGACGAAGAAAATAACAATTCCTAGCAGGAAAGTCACTGACGAAACACTAATGACTAGCTTGTTTTGTGACTTATCTGAGATGAATCGTTTATGAAATGCCTGAGATGGTATGTAATAAGTCGAGATGGTATGTAAAGCAGGACGGAATATGACATGACACACACTTGTTGGCTAGCATGGACCGTTCGTGGACGATTCAATTAGTCATTTAGTCAACATACTATCAACAATCAAAAAAAAATTATTTCCTTTTTTTCTCATACACATTTAGAAAAAATGTAACAAATAGAAAAGTACGTCTTTCGTAAAAGAGAATTCATATTCATGTTGAGGAATATCCAACTGGGTAATTTGCCGCTTTCAAATTGCAAGCCATAAACATTCTAATTGGTTCGTTAGCTGGGTAAGCCTCCTAGTTCTTAAAAACTTCAATTGCACTCTGTTTGGTCTATTTCCGTTCCTGAACATCGAAATTTGCTATATCCTTGTCCAAACTCAATGAATTGATCCTGCAGTTTCGATGGTCCCTAACTGTGATGCAAATTCTCAAAATCTCGTACAACTTAAGTTCTTGCGAACTGACAGGCGTTACAGCCTTTTAGTAATCGTACGAATTTGTAAGGATCTTTGAAATAGCAATATTGCGTCTGAAATATCCGTGCTTTATGCTTATGAGGCAGAAGCCTCCTTTAGAAAATTCAATGTTTTATTAGTTCGAAACTAAACTTCCAACGCCTTTGCAACCTCACCTTAATGTAAAAGTTTATTAAAAAGTGAAACGCAGAATCTGCCTTTGCCAAAATTTGCTCTTTGAATCTTCTCCCGCATCATTCCAGATGGCCGGTATAAAGTTATTAAAATATTTGTTTGTGTCAAATTTTTATTAATTTAAATATTACGAAAGTGTGCATTTCTAATGAGATAAGTAATCTTAATCAAGTGTTTTTAAAATTTTTGTCTGTCTGTCCACAACAGTTTCGTTGTTCGGCTTTCACGCCAAAACCACTACATTGACGTTGTAAACGAGAGCAAACTGCACTTTATTTTATATCGATATCTCAATCTGTTTTAATGTTATAAGATAAAACAAACATAATTAGGTCAGTAATGGCCAACAAAAGCGATTTCTCATTTTATTTTGGCGTTCCTAAAATTTTTTTTTTTCATGAAAAAACAATAACAATTTCGAGCAAAGTTTGTCGAGATCTGTGGAGAATAATACGAATCTCACTGGAATTTTCATCGCCTTCTTAGATTAAATGTATTTTTAGTAATTAAAATATTTTTTTTATGTGGGTTTCTAATTTACAATAATGTTGGAATAATGGTTGACGTAGTTTTTTGTGATTACATGAACTGTCGGATTTGGCAACGAGCCTTAAAACTGTTTATAAAGATTCATAACCAAAATTATTGTCCGCTATATTAAAGTTTGAAAGCATCCCACAGCGTAGACAGTAAATAGAAGAAAGAACAACAATGACAAAAAGATTTCTACTACCAAATAGCACAGTGACGATAGCCTTGTAGCAAGCATATAAGGAATTCATCTTCCATAAAATATTTTTTAAACACCATACAGACAACGATATAACATCACGTACGAGTATACATAGAAGCAATTAAAGCATTTAGAACATGGCACGTGCCATAAAAGATTGGGATTTCACTATGCGAGTCCAACCCGTTTTTATTGGAATAACACATACTAATTTAGACAGACCTGAGTGTCCACTGTATTTATTTACTTGATGAGATGAAAAAACAACACATTATCATGTGTGTTTTGAACTGCACACCGTCTAGAGATGAGCGAATTATATTACTCAAAATCCAAAAGCTAAAGTTTGTTTCTACAAACTTAATTTTAAACTTTCGTCTCTTTATGTTAGAACTGGCCAACAGTTATTTAACCGTTTAACCAACATTGCAAATTTCGCCCAAAAATCATATTACAGTTTGATCAGAATTGCGCTTCTTCCAAAACACATCAACACTCCCACAAACCGAATTTAACAGCAATCAGTTAGGAAATCAAGTTTCACTGAATTTGATAATAGTAAGTTGGAAATAGCCAAATGTTTGAAATTGATGCTAAGAAAATTATAGAAAAACTGTTAAAACGTATGTGAAAGTTGCCACGGAACGATTTTTTTCTAACTTTTCTAAAAGTAAGGCAGTAGTGTGACGGTCTCAGAACCACATAGCCTTAATCCGACAAGCTTATACTTTTAACGTGCAAAATTTAACTTCTGACGTGCCAAGTACCTTTATCATGTCTAATGTATGTAATTCTATTTTGTACAAATACATGTTCCATTGATAGAACGTTTACCTTGGATTAAATTCTCATAATTTAAAAATAACGAATTTTATTTTTGTATTTTATGTGATTTTTAACTAATTTTGGGCTGGGCTAACTTCACACAAGAGCAAATGGGGTTTTTATTGATTAGTGTTGCCTGATGATTTTTTTTCTATTTTCTGGGATAAAATCGTGGGATAACTTCACATATGTCTGTTAAATTGGTTATTTTTGGTTTATTTTAGAAACATGTATCTACAAATTCTAGCGGACATTTTTAGGAATGTCAAGCATAGACCTATTTCTAAGATTTTTATTATTTTTCCTTCTGAATTAATACTGAATTAATTAATTAATTAATACTGAATTAATTAATTAATTAATTAAAATTTAGCTTCAACTTGATCACAAAATTTCTAAGATTTAGTATATTTTTAAGATTGATTCTATTAACCCTGGAGATGTCCACGGGGTTTCAACAACATTTTCAAAAAGATCATCCAATCAATCTACTACTACGGGCAAGCTAAATATATTCACGGGGCCCGGTCAATGTTTACAAATAAATCAGACAAACCACTACTCTCGATGTGACCAATACCGTACCTTTAAGAACGCCTTTTGTAAATTTTATTTAAACAATATTTTCTAAACAAGTATAAGCTGGATTTAATTCCTAATGGACTTTGCTATGTATTTGACAATTTGAAACTTTAAACGAAATTTGATCATTTTCAAAATTTTGTACCGTCAATACTGGAGATGTTCACGGGTTGTGGCACCGGTGTGAAGTTGTTAGACAAAAGTTTTTGGACCAAAATTTATGCGATTGTTCTTTGTGAATTTTTTGGCCACAATTTTATTTCTTGGACAAAAATTTATGAAAGTGTGCAATTTTAACAGGGTATTTATTTTATATTAAAATAATTCGAAAAAAATTATAATGAATATTGACAAAATAAAAGAAATTGTTTGACATTAAAAAATCTAAAATGCTTCTTCAAAATCTAAAAATCTCAGAGATTGGCTCGCCTAGTGACTAAATACGTTCGAAAGGGGATAAATTGGTTAAAAAGAAAACTATTGCTGCTCGTGTTGCTTACTATAAAAAGAGATTTGATAGCTGTTCCGGAGATTCCAAACTGATGTGGCGTACTATCAATGACATATTAAGTAAAAATTCGTCAAATATTAAGCTCATTAATTCTATTAATTCATCTAATTATGATTTATTAACTGATGCCTCTGATATTGCCAATGAGTTCAGCAATTATTTCGGAAGTATTGCTTCAAATCTGAAGTCTAGTCTTCCTTTTATTTATAGGAGTTCTATGGAGCGTGACGGCGATTACGTTGAGCAATCATTTTTTTCCACCCTATTGACGATCTTGAAGTTTCTAAAGCAATTACTTCTTTAAAATCAAGCAACTCTTACGATATGTTCGGTTTTAGCAATAACTTAATTAAAAATTCCATTAGTCTTATATGTCCTCCATTATGTCATATTTTTAATTGTTGTTTTGAAACCGGTATTGTTCCTGAAATTTTGAAGTCAGCAATTGTACTACCTCTTCATAAAAATGGTTCCAGATGCGATTTAAATAATTACCGGCCGATCGCACTACAACCAGTTTTGTTAAAAATAATGGAGAAAATTATTAAATTTAGAATGGTGGTATTTTTAGAGAAGCATGGTATTATAAGTTGTTATCAGCACGGTTTTCGCAATGGGTTTTCCACTGAGTCTGCTTTAATTGAATTTTTAAATGGCGTGCATGCATCGCTAAATAATTCCGACTCTTGCGCTGGGCTTTTTGTAGACATAAAAAAAGCCTTTGACATGGTTGATCATAATCTTCTATTGCATAAGCTTTCTAAAATCGGTTTCAGAGGAAACATTAATAATTGGTTTAAATCATATCTTGCAAATCGTAATCATGTTGTTAAGGTGAATGGAACTATGAGCTGTCCTTATGTTTTAAACATTGGTGTTCCTCAAGGTTCCGTCTTGGGACCCCTTTTATTTTTGATTTACATAAACTCAATTTTTAGTACAAATTTGGCAGGCACGATTGTTGCCTTTGCAGATGATATGAGCTTATGTTATCGTGGGTCCTCACAAACTGATGTTTGCCGTAAAATTGCAGCGGACCTTTTAGTTTTAAGGAAATGGCAAAGACCAGCATTTCTTAATTTTAAGTGACAAAACTAAGATTATGCATTTTAGTTTGAGTGGCAGTATTTTGCATTCACCGTTAACGCATCATTCCAGTTTTTGTAATGCCGTTAATTGCTCCAGCTCGTGCATTTCCATTGAAGCTGTTGAGAGTTTCAAGTATCTTGGAATTATTGTTGATTGTAATCTGAGTTGCAAGCATCATGTCGATAAATTAAAAAAGTCTCTCAGCAATGCATTACGAACGTTATATCTATTAAGACCTGTAGCTCCTAAATCGGTATTGCTAAAATTCTACTATGCCTGCATTAACTCTAGGCTCGAATATGCTTTATCGTGTTGGGGTGGTTGCTATCATTCAACTTTAAAAATTCTCATTATTGTTCAGAAATATGCTATTCGTATCATGTGTTTTAAGTCTTCGCGGGTTTCTGCATGGCCATTATTTTTGAGTTTTAAAGTTTTACCATTACAACATCTATATGTTTATAAGGTTTTACGTTTATTTTATTTGCGAAGTGGGCACCGATTATTGAGATCAAATGTGCGATACAACATTAGGAACAATGATCAGTTCTTATGTGTTGTTCCACATTTTTTTAGTGAACATTTTAGAAAATATTTCCTGGTAACTGCTCCTTCCTTATTTAACCAACTTCCACTTAGCATACGGCAACAAATAAATTCAAAATCATTTCTCAAATTACTTAAAGTTTGGCTTTTTGAGCACCCTAATATCGATTTCTTATTTAGAGTTTTAGTCTGATGCAGTTTAATTTTAATTTTAGTTTCAATTGTTTATATTTTTTATATTTTTTTTGTTAAATTTTTATTGTTAAAGGGTAGATCAATACTGCCGTTAAATCGGTGATGATTACCCTACTCATTTATTTTCATTTTGTATATTATTATTATTATATGTAAAAAAATCGTTTTGAAAATAAATGATAAGCCTGCGTGCTTTAATTAAAAAAAAAAAAAAAAAAAAAAAAAAAAAAATTGGGCTATTCAAATCAGTAAGCCCTATCCCTCCAACCCTCCAATCAGAAAGCCCTATCCCTCCAGCCTTAGTCATCATATCGAGATAAGGTTTACTGATTTGAATAGCTCAATGTATCCCCTTTTGAACGTATATAGTCAGTATGTGACCCAATCTCTGACATTTTTGCTATTTGGCTTAGAGTAGTAGAACATTCTTGGATATGCATCGGACTCGCTGTATTGGTGAAACTTTAAAAATTCGATTCACAAGCCTTGGTCATCATATCGAGATAGGGCTTACTGATTTGAATAGCCCAATGTATCCCCTTTCGAACGTATTTAGTCACTATGCGAGCCAATCTCTGAGATTTTTACTATTTGGTTTATCATTTTAGACAGCATGGTATGTGATTTACTTAAAAATTTATAATAAGAAGCATTTTAGATTTTTTAATGTCAAACAATTTCTTTTATTTTTTCAATATTTATTATATTTTTTTTCGAATTATTTTAATATAAAATAAATACCCTGTTAAAATTGCACACTTCAATAAATTTTTATCCAAGAAATAAAATTGTGTCCAAAAACTTCACAAAAAACACTCGCGTAAATGTTGGTCCAAAAACTTTTGTCCAACAACTTCACACCGGTGGTTGTAGCCTATGGTTTCCTACGGCTCAACCAGTACACTAACAAATTTGCTTTTTTTTACCGCCGATCCTAGTATGTCCACAGGTTCTCCCATATTTTCGAATAGATTACAAAATATTCTACCGTTATAATGATTGGCATTAGATTCTAATGAAATTTGCTCATGTTTTCATCTGTACTGCCATTACAAAAGATGTCCTTGAATCTCGTTAAAACTTTCGTTAGCGTATAATATTTTCTGTCTATAGGGCGCATATGGGCAATTGTAATGAGTATAACAATGATTTTTGAAGCTCCGTGATTTTGAAAAAAAAAAATAAAGAGTGAGTCCATTAGTACTCTCAAGGTGATGTGTAAACATGGCGTGTCTATAGCGCGCGTGTACAGTTTACTTTGAAGGAAAAAGGAATGCAATTTTACTAACCAGGGTTTTTCATTTGTTTATTTTCGTTAAATTGCTCTATTACTCTTTCGGTATAATCGATGCAATAGCATTATGGTAGCTGAAATAAGATACATATACTGTCGACTCTAACTTTTCTAATTTTCATTGTGCATATCCACACTAGGGTAACTTTTATCTGGTAATTTTTTCGTTTCTTTCCCCTTTACCAATAAAATCAGGTTTATCTGCGCCGTAATTTTTTGATTTTATTGGTAAAGGGGAAACAAACGAAAAAGTTACCGAATACGAGTTACCCTAGTGTGGCATCAGCCATTGAAAAACTGCACAATGGTCGTTCCATATCTCGTAGTAGACATATTTCGATCTGAGTTCATGTGCAAATCGAATTCGTCTCGTAGGAAGTTTATAAGTGGTTCAGCTTGAGGAACAGCAATATTGAAATCCCCGCTCATAATCATCGGCAAAAGATGATAGTCTCCTTGGAGAATTTTTAAAATTCTTTTAGAATATGGAGCAAGGACGAAATGTATGAACTTCATTATGTCTTCGACAGATTTATTCGGCGAAAGCGTCTTATTCCTATTGAGAAGCTGAAGTACAGCCGTGTATATATCATCAATGAGTTGTGTTTTTACGCTCATACCGCAGTTGTTTGTCGAACGATGATTTCCTTATGCGACGTGACTGTATAAGTTCCATTTGTATTTTTATATATTGCTGCTCTGGCAGCCCACTGACCATCTGTATTGAACTGAACGCAGCACTCAAAATTATTAATATTAAGATTCTCGTCATTGCGTACCCAGATCTCGAAAAGCAAGAAAATTGAGCATCCCTGCGCGACTGTGTCAGTTAGGTCGAGGTGATGTGACCTGAGACTCTGGCAGTTCAATATTAAAAACCAGACGTCATTATTATCTCGTTCAAAATTCGCCATTACAACCTGAGTTGTTATACTTAGCGGATTTGTAGTTAGGAGCGATAGCTCATTTTGAAGAAAACCCATTGTGGTCCCGCTTTTACATTCATGCTAGAAGGCATGATCATCGATAGCCGACGTGATGAACAGTCCTTCGAGACTCGTTACTCGTGATGAAGCAATATACATAAGTTGTTGACCGCGCCTTTTATCGTAAGAGTATTCTGACTATCTCGTTATAGGTACTACCCTGTAATGCATGAATTGTGGTGGCACATGCAGGTACGACTGGAAAACGATTACGCTTAACATTAATTGTCCGATTGTTGTTTCGATTAACTGTTCAGCTTTTTCTAGAAATGGGCACCAAGTATCGGCTGATATATTCGTTTTCTGCGCCCATCCAGTTTTAAGCTGCCTGACTTTCTTGCCAACTTATGAATTTGTACCGAAATCCATCCAGAGTCATTTGGCATTTTTTACTATTGACGTTTTCATCGTTCTCGTTGTCCCGGTCATGATGGCTGCATTCGATATACCTCAGACGGCCCATAGTTCCATTTGCCAGTCTATCTGTTATGTTAATATTGGTTTCGAGAAAGTAAGGCCGACCTATGACAAGAGAAAGTCCGTACGACAAACTATTTGTATCCACTATGCTCATTTTATGGATCTTTTGAAGGAATTACTACTCCGGCAGTCCACTGACCATCTCTCTTGAACTGAACGCAGCATTCAAACGTAGGAATGTTAACATGCTCGTCATTGCGCAGCGAGGTCTCAAGCAATTTGAAAGCAAATGAATTGAGGATACCTGCGTGACTGTGACCTGAGACTCTGGCACGACGTTATGAACAGCTTGTAGAGACTCGTTACTCGTGATAAAGCAACATACGCAAGTTGTTGACTGTCTTTTTATTCTTAAGAGTATATAATTTCGTAATCGTATTTCGTATCGGAAATTTTTTTTTTTTTGATTTTTCTGATCGATGGAAATATCGATGGTTTCTATTTCATTTTCTAAATTAGTTCTTTTGTTTTCCCTACTATTATACATATACATACAAGCATGCTATGTATTACAACATTGTTTTAATTGAGTTTGTTGTTTTTTTTTCAAACGAAGTAGGTACGTCATTTCCGTTCGTTTCATTTACAAGTTTACTCTAATACAAAAATTTTTGGTATGCGCGAGTAAAGATGTTTACACATCAAAAATACTATTACTTCCTTCTACAATTGTAGATTGTACAAGATTTTAACAATCCCTCCAATTGGATTTTAAATTGACATTTCATAACAAGGTGAACATACACTACAGCTCAAAAGTGTTTAGGCACTGTCAAAATGAGCATAAAACATATGAAAACTCAGTAAAAATGTGAAAATATTTATTTTTTACGTACACATATGTTTATGGGAATACGAGTCTACTAAATAAATGTTAAAATTAAAACGCTTATTTTAAATTTTACTTTCATCTATGTGACCTCCTCTTGATTGAAGCCTGTTCCACATAACAGTAGCTGCTGTTGGAGTTGATTGCTGTACTTCCCGGTTCAGTTATTTTCACAGATATTTAATAGGGTTCAAATCAAGGCTCTGGGGAGGCCATCTACGGTAGCCGCAATACACTATTTTCTGGCACGTTCACCCACAGATATTCCCACGAATATTCGCCTTCGAGTACCGAACACATCTAATTTGGACTCATTCGTCCATAAAACCTTGTTTCAATCTTTTATCGTCCAATGTTGGTGTTCACGGACTCATTTAAGACGCTTTTGCTTATTTTGTTTACGTAGTAATACTTTCTTCATAGCAATACGGTCATGGAGTCCGCGACCAACATTTAATTCCGCAGTTATTTCCGGGACTGTTTTGGATCTAATCATCTTGGTAGTAATCACTATTCTATGATCATCAGCGATTGTTGTCGCTCTTGGTGTTGCACTACGTCTTTTATTAAGAAAACTGCCACATTCCTGATATTTTTTAACATTATAGTTAACCGTAGCGTGGTTTAATTTCATTTTTTTGGCAATCTTATTATGCCAGCTGTATGATAAGCTATTATAAGTGCAGTATTTCAGTACTAAGTTTTCATTTTGGAGGCATCTTAAATAATCGTCACTCGATTTTTCGCTTACGATATTAACAGTGTAAATATCAGACTGCAACTAATCGTTTTTGACTGATTTCACTGAAATCTTTTCAAATTTAAACATCATCACTTAGAATAAACCCCTCTGATAAATTTTTCTAAAAATTCCTACAGACTATTATTGTAATTGTACCGTATAATAAACAGTTTACGACAATCCGATCAAGCGCAGGTTATATAATGAAACTGCGTCTCAGTTAAGTATATCATTTTATTCAAATGTTGTTTCGTAAACATACATGAAAAACGGGTGCCTAAAAACACGCGGTAGTGTATATACTCTCGACACTAACACATATGTTTTACTTGTCCACCTACCTACTTCGTATTATGAATAGTTATCTGCAACATTCCAAACAGAGCGATGCAGAAATCAGGTCACAGTGCGGCCGCTGCTCAAGGATCTATTCTAAGTCCCGATCTATGGAACGTTTTATACGACGGAATTTTGCGTATGGATATATATGACGACGTTTTCATGGTAGGATATAATTGTAACACAATTTAGAAAACGCTCAACATAAATTAAACGACGTGATGTGGAAAGTTCGCTTTTAAGCCAAAAATGGCCTTACCCTAGCAAAGGAAAAACGAAACTGGTACTACTTATAACACAATAGTGTCGATAAGTTAGGATAACATATTGTTACGAATTTGCACTGTTAAATCCGGTTTATATCACTGGATTGTGAATATCGCTATAAATTTGATGGTTTACAATGCCAATTCCCGTTATTCACGTCACTATTCCTTCTTGCTTCTATCCATTAATACTAAAACACAACAACAAATAATTTCCACAATTATTTATTAATTCACTTAACACCATTTACATTTATTTTTAATCACACCATTAATTTTAATTTAACACCACTTATCCGGCTACTCACTTTCGTTTTTTTTTTACCAAAGACTAACAAGATCGACTCATTGTGTTCATCGTACACGTATTTATATACGCGCTGATTTTTCCAGATTCTACACGATAGTTCGGTTCTGTTCCTGTTATAAACACTGTTATAAATCTACTTCTAATGCTTAATTCTAGATGTCGCTAATTTCAGGAGTGTTATTAAGCTTTTAACTCAACTGACCAATTCACAATAGGCGAGATCTTAACAATCTTCAACATGTACATGAAGCATTAATTGACGAACAAATGAAAAAAACATGAATTGTGTTAGAATTGGAACCTTGATTTCCATCTGTATAGGATTATTGCTCTAATATAAATCCTAGAATGACAACAAATACTATTGCCTTATCGTTTCCAAGAAAACAATTTTGAAAAACCAGTCCAGAATACACAGGTGTCATTCATTATGACAGCAATTTCATAGTCAATTATATATGATGCATACTTCATATCTAATTTCTCAGCATAATGTCTGTTTCCAATAAAAACAAGATACAGCAGTTCACTATAAAATCGCGGCACCAGCCATTATTCGTAATCAAACAAAATACACATTACGAGTATGTTTACATATTTACCAATTCACCCGGAAATTGAAACATACATAATTTTTATTGCTGTATAACGACCCCATAAGCAATTCATCAAAATCCAAGTTAAACGAAACAAGAAAATAATAATTCAATAATTACATAATCGTGTTTGAATTAATGTTTTGATAAGAAAGTCGTAATTGATAATCAAAGTGAAACGAAATCTTCAGAAAATAAATATTTGTCTAAGAACAATAAGTCGGGTGCTGACGCATATGCGCCACTGTAAGCGTATGCAGCTCGTATTACACTCAGATACATATCATTGAAATAAAAATAATAAATCGAAAGTCTAATTACGTTTATTTATGGGCAATGTAACATTGAACTAAATAAAAGTGACTGTGTGTATGTACATACATTATGTTTTCATCTCGAATCATGATAGAAATTTTGAGATATATAGGCTACTTATGTCTTGATGTCGAAGTGGTCATCACTATATATTAGCATTTGGAGCCGGCAAAACACCGGACACTAAAGTTCATTAGAATGAACTATATTTAGTACATTGTCGTTGACATAAGACGATAACATATAAATAATACATATTATTCATGTGTGTGGCATAAAACAATATTTTATGTCTATATAGAGCCGCTGTTATCATTATTAAAATTTTGTTTAAAAATTAAACACAAAACAGCTTTGATAATTTCAGTTGAAAAACTGACAATACTGACAATTCTATTATATTATGGCACATGTATGAGGGTGATAAATTGTAAACAAATTTTATATGAATTTTTAATTAGTCACTTGGACTGAAAAAAAGTGTGTAAATTTTATATCTAATTTCCAAATTTGGACTTCTACCCACCATAAGACGTCTGTTCTTAAACGCGGTAATAATTTTTTTTTTATGTGTAAATACCTATTAAATATATACAGGGTGTCCGCGTCAGACGGTATTCTATTAAAAGAAACGAAAGATCCAAATTCGATTAAGAACTATTTGTACTTTATCCCTTCATTATAATACCATAAGTCGTGGACACCCTGTATAGCCGCGCTTTCAGCACGCCAAAACACACACACACACACATGTGATTCATGCCTCAGCAAGTACATACATATTGTAATTACTTATTTCTATTATTTTATAGAGATCCCTTCTGCGACCACACTACATGCGATAAACCATTTTACCAAATTATTAGGGGTTGAAAAACAAAATCGCATAAATTATTCACTGATAAAAGGGTTTGGTATGCTAGCGTCATCGTACGTGCAATTTTCAGTTTGTACTTAGAGAATAATGAATACAAATTCGCTTATCTCTATTAATCATATACCACTTTTTTATTCAAATGAATGTGATCCAGTACATTAAATCGGTTGCGATGTTTAGTGAATATTAAATTTTGGTTTATGAATCATATCATCATGACCAATGTTGTGACGAGATTTTAATCTATTTTTAGCTAAGGATAAAAAAAAAATGAGTAAAAAGATAGAGGTTAGCTGAGTTTATGAAAGGTTTATTGTAACAATAATAAAAACCCCAACCCATAAATATTTCAGATTTTGTAGCCAATTCTCTCTATATGTTTTCACGTATCAAACTGAAAATATTACAATTCTTAAATATTTAACGACAAAACAAAATTGAAATGTTTATAATGTTTTAGTCCTTGTGCGTTAGCATCGTATTAGAATACTTGTGAGTGGATGTTCAATGGAACGCAAATATGTTGGTTAGAACTAAAACATAAGAAAACAAAATGTTTGATTAAATAGTACCTAGTTGTGGGGTAGCTAGAAGTACTTGTGAGTACTTTGCCAAAAGACATACGTTGCTCTTTTCTAAATGCGTATGAAAAAGCCAAAAAATACTTTTTGGTCGAATTTGATGGTATGCTAACTAAATTATTAATTAATGACCAATCATATAAGTTTCTCAAATGACTTGTTCACTTTCGACGACAATTGCGAGACACGTCATATACATTTCTTCTTACATGAAAAGAATTTCCTCTTTCATTCGCGAAACATGTATGACAAGTCTTCGGCCTTTCTTATCCTATCAGGCACTTTTAATATGGCGTAGGTAAAAAATCGAGAGAATGGAAATAATTTGCATGTCATTTCATGTTCTTTCTTTGTGGCAACGCCCTGAATATTATTTTCTGTAAGCAAACATTTTGTAATTTATACATCAAATTTCAACATATCTAACCAAAATTTTCAAAAAAAAGAATCTCCTACTGGGTGGTTAATGATGTGTTCAGAAGGTTTTCATAATTCATTTAAAATATTTGCATAGTTTGCCATGACTGCGTTTATGTCGTGTTTTCTTTTATTTATTCCCAAGATTTCGAAATTGACATAAATTGTTCTTTTATTCATTCTTTATATTCTATTCCTTCTGTTCTCTTTTCTTTGATTTTTATAGAACACTAGCTGAAGTACGCGGCTTTGCTCGGGATAAAATTGAACTGCTAAACTTCAACAGGTGTTTTTTTATTTTATAACTAATTAGAAATATAGGGTTTTCCAATAGGAATGATATGATTTTATGATCTGTCATGATCTGTCATTTTTTGACAATATGTCATGATCTGTCATTTTTTGTTTCATTGTATTCAGTAATGTTTACAATTTCATCATGGCAAGAACAACGTTTACCAATTATTCAGCTTTTTTATCAAAATAATCGTTCTTCAATTGCAACTTTTGCCATTTTTTAGTCGTAATAATCGTCCAAGTGTGCTCGCTATTCGTAATTGTTGAAAGTTTTGAGCGTACATTTTCGTTACATAATATTCAAGTGCCAATAAGACAAAGAAACGCCCGAAGTAATGCAAATATTGCTGCCGTTGACGTTCTCAAGAATTGGGACTATCTCAAACCACAACCTGGCGGGTTTTGAGAAAGGATTTGGGTTTGCATCTGTATAAAATTGTTCTCACTCAAGAACTGAAGCCATTGGACCACCGGAAACGTCGTGAATTTGCTGATTTTGCCTTGGAACAACTTGAAAACGATAACCATTTTTTTTAAGAAAATCATCTTCTCCGATGCGGCTCACTTTTATCTGAGTGGTGCGGTAAATAAACAAAACTGTCGATTCTGGTGCGAAGAAAATCCACAGATTATTCATGAAAAACCATTACATTCACCTAAATTGACAGTTTGGTGTGGTTTTTGGTCTGGTGGAATCATCGCTCCGTATTTTTTCGAAATGAAGCTGGTAACACCGTTATTGTCAATGGAGATCGGTATAGATCGATGATAACCAACTTTTTATAGACGAAATTGGAAGAAGTTGATCTTGACAACATTTGGTTCCAACAAGACCTGCCACACAGCAAGTGCAACAATTGAATTATTGCGGGAAAAGTTTGGAGATTCGATTATTTCAAGAAATTGTGATATTGAATGGCCTCCAAGAAGTTGTGATTTAACACCATTAGACTATTTCTTGTAGGGTTATTTGAAGCTATTGGTCTTTAGCAGTAAACCAAACTCTCTTCAAGCTTTAAAAGTCAATATTGAACGTGCTATTCATGACATACGACTTGATTTAGTGGAAAAAGTGCTCGAAAATTGCGTTCATCGAATTCGTTCCTGCAGAAGAAGTCGTGGAGGCCATTTGAATGACGTTTGATTCAGAACTAAATTGTATCGATTGTACTTCACATTAAATAAAAAACATTTCAATTTCTGTAACAATTAGTGTGTTTTTTTTTAAAGAAATCATATCACTCTTATTGGAAAACCCTGTACTTAAGTGAATTGAATCAAACCAATACAAAAATAGTTTGTTGCGTTTACCACAATGCTTGCTTGTAAACGACAGTTTTTGGTTTTCCTCGCGGAGCTAAAACGAACAAATTTTTTGAAGTCCGTAGAGCATAGCACATACAACTGGTCATAGGAGAAGCAAGGACCTTCCAAATTCATGCCTGCAAAATGAATACGTCCTCTCTTTTTGCAATCCCCGTCAATACAGTGGCTTCGATGACATTTGACAAACGATTTTTGACACAGAGCCGTATTCCATTGCATAGCTTTGGAGGGTCCAGATTCCACAAAAGCATTATTGAAGATCCTTTCTTCAATTCCAAGATATGAGAAGGCATTCCAGCGTGTAATAATTACGGTCGATATACAACAAATATTGATACATATAAAATATTTGTTAACACTCCCACGGTATTTCTGGGCTGCTCCTCCTACAGGTGATTCCTCCTTACAGGTGAGCATGGGGAAGGGGTTACATTTTTTGATCACAAACCCCCTTATGTTTTTTATCGGCTACTAAAACATATTCGTTCAAAATTTGGGAGCAATCGCTCGAGTTCATCGAAAGTTGTCATATATTGTAAATTCGTCCTTACAGGTGAGCATGGGGAAGGGGTAGCATTTTTTAATCACTAAGCCCCCTATGGTTTTTCTCGGTTTTTTTTTTTTTTTTTTTTTTTGTATTTATATAATTGGCTCTAGCTCCAAATTTGGTGCCATTTGGCCCAGTTACAAATTACAATTTTATTTTACAATTTTAACATTTTTTTTTTTTTTGTCAATCATTCTCCTTTCGCTCATCGATCCCCTTTCATACTTCTATCTGATTCATTCTAATAAAATTATACACATTCTTATAAACGTTCATTCCCATTCGTAATAATTCTGTCAAATTCCTTGCACTCAAGAGAACATCGAACATTTGTCTGCTCTGATTAAAGGCAGAGCATTTTAAAATCAAATGTTCGATGTCCTCCACAACCAAGCAGCTGTCACATAATTCACACTCAATCAAATTGCGTTTCTTCAAGCATGCTTTCCAATTTCCATGATTCAGTCTCACTCGTTCCATTGTTCTTGTCATTCTAGTATCTCCCTTGAGTACCTTAAAGAAAGGTTGCCTCAAAGGAGCACTAACCAACTCAAAGTACTTCTTACCTTTCACCTGACATTTTTCAACAAACTCTCTCTCCCATTTTCTCCACAGATTCACCTGAAGCATGCGAAGTACATCTCTTCCATCCATGAATTCATATTCATTTACCTCCTCAACCAAACAACCCCTTTTTGCAAGTATATCGGCTCTTTCATTACCTTCAATCTGTAGGTGTGAAGGTATCCATTGAAGAATGACCTCACTCCCACACGATTGAAGGTACTCATACAACATTTCCACATACACATTACCATGAGTTCCCCCACCCCTACTAATTAATTCCAATCCACTCCGGGAGTCGGAGAATAATACTACTCTCCTCCTCCCTTGGGTCATTGCCAACTTGATCCCTTCCTTAACTCCAATCAACTCTGCATTCATTATACAGATGCTTGCATTCAACCGTAGTATTTTCTCTTTTCTTATTGACGGAATAAAAATTCCTACACCTACTCGATCATCATTCACACTAGCATCTGTATACACTTCCACATCGGCAAAATAGTTCATACGGATTTTTAAAAACTCGCTCTTAACCGATAACTCATTCATAATCGCTTTTCTTGTATCACCAAAATTTAAACGCACAATTAGATTGCTCGGAGGGACTTTCGGATTTACAGGTCGAATCTTGGAAAATACATTAATACTTTCCAAAATCACCCGTGATCTTAATGTCCTTTGGTAGTCCGTCCCTCTTTGCAATCTCTCTTTCATTTCATTCACCAATTTATTGTCCTTAGTCAACATTCGCACCGTCTCTCGCACGGTGATCCACTCCCTCTTATAATTAAGAGGTGAATCACCCAATTCAGACCACAACGTGTGTATTGGGGTTGAATTAATCGCCCCCAATACCACCCTGGCACAAGCATTCTCCACATTCATCAACTTTTTAAAACCGACTTTGGATCCATCACCATATACACTCAGTCCATACGCAATTTTCGATGACACTAGCGCCTTTCGTAACATATCAGTCACACCAGGATGAGCTCCCCATTTCGGTTTACTCACCCTTTTGATTACATTCAATCTACTCTTGCAATTATCGGCTAATTTTTCCATATGCACTTTGAAACCCAATCGCTTATCAATCCAGATTCCCAAATACCTATTCAAATTTACACACTCAATTTGCTCATTATACACTTGCACGTCAGCCATACGATTTGTTCGAAACGTCATACAACAACACTTTCTCGAATTTACATGCAAATTCATGTCAGTCAAACATTCTGTTACCTGATTCACACATTCTTGAGCTCGACCTAAGGCCTCCTCGATGGTCCTCCCCTTGCCCATCAAGACAAAGTCATCAGCAAATTGCAGAATGACCTTGTCCGAGGAGTTAAACCTATGTATCGAGCTCGTGTAAAGGTTGAAGAGAGTCGGTGAAATTTTACTGCCTTGGGGGAGGCCTATATTCAGCGCTCCCTCCAACCTGTACCCTCTACCACACAAAAGTAATTTTCTTTCATTCATGAACTCATACACCCATTTGCAAATTTTCCAAGGATACCCCAGGCCCATAAGGATCTGATAAAGTTTCCCCGGAACCACGTAGTCATATGCCCTTTCTATATCCAAAAATACCGCCACAACATGCTTCTTTTCCTTTCGCACTTCCCACACAAACTTTTCTACACATTCATTAGCAGAGTGGTTGCGACGGAACCCAAAGGTGGTTTCCGGCAACAAATTACCCTCATTCACAAATTTGTCTATGCGACCTTTCATCATACCATTCACAATTTTAACAAATACATTCAACATACATATTCCTCTGTAATTTGTTGCCAGATTTCTGTCCCGATCCCTTTTAGGAATGGGTACCACCCTGCTTTCCTTCCACTTTTCCGGTATTTGAATACTCATCCATACTTGATTGAGAATTCGAAGCAAGGCCACCTTGGCTTCGAATTCCAATCTGCCAATCATTTTATAACTCACCCTATTAGTTCCGGGAGTCGTAGCTTTGGACGTTTTTAAGACCCCTCGAAACTCTTCCCATTCAAATTCCTTACACATGTCGTTCATAAATTCACTTTCATTATCAGGTAATAGAACTTCATATCTTTCGCTCAAATTACTACGTACATCCGTCATCATTTGTAAAAAGACACCTCCATTCTCTCTGTCATCTAACACTGCATTTCTGCCTTGCACTCTATAACCTCTCACTCTGTTAAACTTATCCCATACATCCTTAGTTGTGGTCCTATGTGTCATTTTGGACACATATTCCCGCCAACTTTTCCTCTTCGCTCTACGGATAGCCTTTTTCAATCTCGCATCCATTCTTGCATAATTTATTCTGCATTCATAACATATACACCTATTGAACTCTCTCAATGCTATCCGTTTCCTTTCATACCAATACTGGATTTCTTTATTCCACCAACCATTCACCTTACGTTCATTTCCTCTTACATGTATAGTGCACATTTCATTCACGCTTTCTATTTCATCCTCAAGTTGGTTAACCTCGTTTGCTTCATTCATTGTGAGAATCTCATTCATACGTTCGACCCATTTCTTACCATTCATAATGACCTTACGGTCTATATCAACATTTATACCACCTAAACACATCCTGATCAAATAATGATCACTACCCAAATTCTCATCCGTAACATTCCAAGTGCCTTGGGCCGCCAACCTGCTAAACATTAATGTTAAGTCTATGGCACTGGCTGTCGACCCCACACACGCCATCCTAGTTGACCCACCATCATTCAGGATTACGAGATCGGAATCCAAAATAATGTGAGTCAACAAGTTTCCCCAAGCATCATTTCTTTCACACCCCCATACTCTCGAATGCGCATTCATATCACCCCCCAGAATCACGTCACTTTTTCCTTCCACCCAGTCAAACAAAATTTGAAAATCTCTCAGGTTTTTTTCTCTATCACTCACTGATTCAATTGGAGTTGCATATACACTCACAAATAGCAAATTTCTGTCCAGATTTCGAGTTTTGGCTGCGATGACTTTGATGCGCTCGAATGCAGGTGTGTCGCACTGTATCATGCTGATATTGGTCCGTGCCAATATCGCTACTCCGCCGAAGCCATCGGCCCTCGGTCTAGACAGAAAATTGTACACACTTACACGAAACGTCTTACCCTCACGCTCCCAAGTTTCACACAAAAGCATTACATTCATATCGTTCTGCGGATATTTATCTGACCAACTTCCATGCATTCATTGGATCTTATCATTCGCACTTCCATTTAAAAGAAAGGAAGAAGGGAAAAAAACAATTTAAACCAAAAAGTAACACTTTTTCCCTCCTTCCCTCTAATAATCATCATCACTCATACCTTGATCATTGTTTTGTGTAATCTGCCTGTCTTTAGGATTAAAAACTACATATCTCCTTGATAATACATCTTCGCTGTTCTTTTCTGCCACTGCTTTGATGACAATTTTAGTGTTGCAAAGTCCTGGCTCTTGTGTTGTAATGTTGTTTAATTTTTGTTTCGTCATTTCTTTGTTTTCAAGTACTGAAGTTTTATCTTTATTTTTATTGTTGTTGTTATTATAATTGTTGTTGTTGTTGTTATTATTGTTATTGTTGTTATGATTATTGTCGTTGTTTTCATTATTGATGGTGTTGTTGCTATTGTTGTGGTTTTTGTTGATATTATTTGTATTATTATTGTTGTTGTTATTATTACTGTTGTTTTCATTATTGTTGTTGAGTTTATTGTTGTCGTTATTATTATTATAATTTTTATTTGTATTGTTGTTACTGTTGGTGTCATTTTCCACATTTACTTTATTTCTTTTTAGCATTTCACTATATGTTTCTTTTTTATGTGTGTCCATCGTTGCTGAAGTAGTGTTGGCGTTTTCGCGATAGTATGTTTCCTTTGCTTTAAAATAAGTGATGCGATCCATTGTTTTAATTTTAATTATTTCTGCCTCCATTATGAATATCGGGCAGTTTTTGTCAAATGCGGTGTGATTGTTTGCACAGTTTGCACATTTTATGGGTTCGCAAACTTCTTCCTCGTGTCCTTCGTTTACATTTTTCGCGCATTTAGGACATGTTCTTGGACGAAAGCATTTGGTTTTCGTATGCCCGTACCGTTGGCAGTTGTGGCATCTCATTGGGTTTGGGATGTACAACCGTACATCCAACCTCAAAAAACCCGCTTTGATGTGATTCGGTAACTCGATTGTATTGAATGTAATGATATGTAGTGGCGTATCTCGTAGCTCATTATTAACTTTTCATTTTATCCGTTCCACTTTGATCACATTTTGAGTTTTTAATTCTTTTTCAATCTCCTCGGTCCCAACATACATCAAATCATGACTATAAATAACACCTTTGCTGAAGTTCAAAAATTTGTGTTCTTCTACTTTGACCGGCATGTCTGCTAGTTTAGTGGCCTTCATTAACGCTTGAAATCCTTCGTCTTTGTTTGTTAATACCAAAAGATCCCCGCTACGTAGCCGCTGCGTCTCCTTGATGTGTGACGTGATCATTTATAACCCTTTTTCAATCAAGAAATCAGATACTCCTCGAAAGCTGTTGTCACTGTCAGCCTTCTTCACCTCTACATATTTTTGGTTAGCTTTGTTTTCTTCAAAAAAAAGTCGTTTCCTTTTGTTTTTATTTTCTTCTATTTGAAGAGGACTGCTGCTTCCCCTCATATTCATGAGAGGCTGGAACCGGTTTTTGCTTCTAATCGACATCCTGCCCGTAGGCAGTTGTCGGGTAGATTTTAAATTTCGGTGCCCTGGTGCAGGTACATCCTGTCACTCAGCAAACGAATTGATGTAAGGTCCTGGTGAAGGGACACTCTGTCACTTAAAAACGAGTTGACGTACGGTATTACCGTTGTGTTTGAGCACAATAAAAACCAATTGTACTATAGTTAGTTGTGTTGTTGTCACACACAAATTAATCACTAAAATCACTAATTCTTATTGTTTCTACTACTTTTATAACTAAATATTATAATCACACACCACTTAACCGATTTAAACTACCCGATACCAACTAATTTATGACTAAAACTATACTATGGCAAAAGAAAAAATTTATTCAAGATCGCTGTCAAAAAACCACTCTGTTCGCAATGAAATCGAAAACGAGAATGTTTTTCTCGGTTACTAAAATGTATTCGTTCCAAGTTTGGGAACAATCTCTCGAGTTCATCAAAAGGTGTCATATTGTAAATTCGTCCTTACAGGTGACCTTCGGCTTTTTCATCAGTTAACCCTCTATGTTTTTTCTCGGCTACTAAAAAGTATTCGTGCAAAATTTGATGTCAATCGCCCGAGTGAATCAAAAGTTTTTGTGGAACAAACATGGTTACATACATACTTTTCTTCTTTATATAGATAGAAAAGAGATAGATAGATAGAAGATAGATAGATAGATTCAGAATAAAAATATTCAAATATTGTTTCAAACGTCAAAGTCGTTTTCGTATTTTTCGTGTGCGTTAAAATTGTGATTGCAATTATTTTTAGTATTTTATTTAGTTAACCAATTAAATAATTTTTTGATGGCTATCTTTTCATAAACAGCGCAACGACACGTTTATCGTTTAACCGGACTCAAGCGGCAAAGCTGCCGTGTGGTGTTAGAAATAGAAAAACTAAAGATTACGTTGACCTTTTCCAGGTCACCCCTGATGCAATCCTCTCCGACTAGTTGCCCCAGATATTTAATTTGTTTGAGAACAATATGGCTTTTCTCAATATTATTGGTTCAGTTGGCCGACCGAATCCGCTTAGCCACAGGTCCAAGAAGGACAAAGTGTTCCTCAAAATTACTGGACGTCACCAATATTTCGTCAACGTATCACCTTGACCATCAATCGACACATGCTTTCCGGAGCGTTGCATTACCCGAAAGGCATAACGGAGAATTGATAAACCAACCCGGTACCGTAAATGCAGTTTTGCTTTTTTGCATCCCTGTCGTGGGGAATGTGCCAAAAAGCCTCTTTCGAATCCAAGCTAGATATGAAAGTTTTATTTTCCAATCGGCTCAGAAGACCATCGATTAACGGAAGTGGCTATACGTCTTTTAAGTTACTTCGTTAATCCTTCGGGCGTCCAGCCACAACCTGACCTTTATATTTGATCACCAGGGTGATTAGTAAGCAGAAGGGACTGTCGCGCTCCTCTATTACACCGAGCTCTCAAGCATGCGATCCAATTCGGTATTTAGCTACATTTGAATTACCGGAGAAACGGCATAATGTCGGTGTTTAGAGGAGTACCGGCCGTTGTGTCGATTTCTTGGGATAATATGTTAGTGTGGCCCAAACCCAACTTAGAAAAGGGGGAAGGGGCGGGAGAGGAATACAATAAGTCTATTATACCCGATAAAGCTCAGTGGCAGGTTTATCAACCCTTATCTCCACATCTGGAACATTAGTGGATATTTGTGAGATCTACAGTTCGGTAACTAAATGTACGGCAAACATACATACCCAGATACAGTTCTTGCGATGGAATACGAGTCATGTACAAACGAATTTTTTACACTGCCTATTGAGCTGCAGATATCTAGTCAGAATATATCCCTTATAGACTCTTTAGACTATTCGCTGTGGTTAATTAAAAACAGTAGAACGTTTTGCCATAGCGAGCCATAAATGAGTCACATCCCTTTCCTGATTTCGCGCTTGAATTGTTTGCGTCTAGCAAAATATTTCTAAGTTCGGCAGAATCGAAGTACGGGAAAAACGGATGAAAATAAATAGGTTATGGTCTTTCTAGTATTGACAGAAGCTTCTGTTGACGACGGTAGAACTAGGATCCGTATTGGAAGTGGACCGTTGACTGTTGAACTTGGCCTCCTTTCGCAGTTATTTTCCCCGGATAAGATTGTCAACGTAGTCCGGCAAATATTTTTTAGCTAATCCATATCCAAAGCATAATATAGGAAACAGTTCGTGTTTTTAATTGACATTGAAACAAAGAATTTTCTTATTTCAAATGAACTTTATTAAACTAAATATGTGCCATTTTGATCGATGACCTTTTGCCATTTTTCTGGTAGAACCACAGAACTTCTGTGGTTTAGAGGCAAAAAATCGAGACAACTCATTTTCGCAGGCTTCTTTTAAATTTAATGTGAAACCAGTAAGATGGTGCAAAGTCAAGACTATATGGTGGGTGCATTAAAACTTCCCAGCCAATGGTGTGTGTGTGTGGTCTAGCGTTTTCATGTTGGAACACAACGCTCTTTCTGCTTATTAATTCTGGAAGTTTTAACTGAATTGCTTGTCTTAAACGAATTTGTTGCTAAGTAATTTTGCTTGTAAGTACTTGTAAGGACATAGTGACCGGTACTTGGCGTATCTCACACTCAATAATTTTAATAACTCACATGTGACAAATCCATCATGTACTTGTTAAATAGACTTCCTGTGTGAAAACACAGGGTATATCGGCTTGAGAAAACTAAAATTTACGATATTGACAAAGAAGAGGTAGTTCTGTAAATTAATCGATTGAAAAAAATTGTTTAAGATTTTGTGAATAAAAGAAATGAAACCTGGTAGTTGAAGTAACCTGTCATGTTTATGCCTTGCCATACCAACGATCAAAGACGACTAAGCCGATATGAGACGACCCATGACTGTGGCAGGCTAACTAACTGAAATTTCTAAACGAATTAATTAAAGGAACAGAAATTTAAATCTGATTGTGTGTATACCTTGACTTTTAAATCCACAAAGACTCACTACTTTGAAATAAAATTCAAAAACACACAAAAAGAAACAGACAATAATGCTATACCTTTTGCACATTGTTATCCAACGATTCACTCAAAATTAAAATCCAGCAGTTGAAATGATCCCTCGTGCTCATGCTTTGACGCTAACAATCACAGATGACTAAGTCGATATTTTAATAAGCCATTGTATATGCTAAATCTCCCAACTGAAAATGAAATTAAAATCAAAAACTAAAGTTAAAATTTCAAGTGTGCCTTGACCCAACTCTTCACTGCAAAATGCAGATGACCTTGATATAAGAGGCAGATAGCACATAAAAAAAAATTAATAGTACCTGAATAAAAAAAATAATTTACGTTAATTGAAGAAAATGAAATTACCGTTTGCCCTTGGGCGCCACTGTTACGAGACGAAGTGGAAGGTCAACCTGTAAGCAAAATTTAAATTATCCCGTGGTCACCATGGTGGGATTAAAGTGATGGCGTTCCATGAGAATTAGGATGCGTTGCAAAGAACCAAATGCAAGAACCTGCAAAATACACAACATAATGTGATTTCTGTTAATCAAGTGTGCTGCAAACTAAAATGCAGCTACCATTTTCTTGGCGGCCGTAGTCTTCGAAAGATGTTTTCAAACTGCTGTTTTTTGAAAACTTATGTTGTTCCGTTGTGTATCCATTCACAGACGTACTTAGGTGCCACCGAGGATTGCTTCGACAAATTAATTTTATAATTAGCTTTATTTTGTTCTTTGCATCTTTTCAGTCACAAAACTGCGCAATTTTGAATGCTCGTTGTGATTTTAACTTGACATAGTTCAGTTCTTTAAAATGATAAATACGTCAATGATTTTGAAAAGTGATTCTCCGGAATCAAGAATTCCGCTAAACATGGAACGTGGTAGAGTTGATGAAGATAAAGTGTTTTTTTGGTCATGGTAATTTCGGTTTAAATTTTCCGTGCTTTATGTGCATTACTAAATAGCAACTAAGATTAAGCTAAAGCGTACAAACATAATGTTTTTACTAATTCGAATTATTTTCTTTAATTCCAGGTGAGAGATGCATTTTTATGAATTTCTGAGAATAAACGTTAATTATGCAGGATAAGTAAGTTTTTATTTATACAAGGTTTATTTATAAAATTGATATGGTTGATTGATTCCTCCTAATCCTTAAATAAATCAGAGGAAGTATTTAGCGTATTACATTGGTCATTTACAACAACAATCGTATTAAAAATTAGCCCAAACGGATTCAACTAAATCCAAAATGATTTTGGATTTACGTAAATCCAATCGAATTTTTAGTACTAAATGTTTCTAAAAATGTTAAAAGCGATATTTCAAACTACAAAATAGACAAAAATATTATTATGTTTATAAAATAAAATTATAATATTAATAAATCACGAAATATGCAAATATACATAGGAAAAAACATTTTTACTTACAAACTTTGAAGTCAAAATCTAAATCCGCAAATGGCTGTTGATTTGAAAAATTATAAATCCAAAACTAAATCCTAATCCACTTGACGTGTTGATCTATTTTGTTCGTAAAGAACGCAATTATATTTAGTAGTGTTTGCTAACTTTTACTCTTCTTAGGAGCGATATTTGGTTTTTCATACTACCATGGTTGTCACGTTTACATGGGGAAGATACTTTTTGGACAACGAAAGTATTATACATATACATAAGGAGAAACATTCGGGAATATCATCACAAACATAATAGATAATAATAACACAAATATAGTGACAGATGCACTGAAATTGGATTTTGTTATAATGCGGTTATCAGACCAACAACTGTTTTGATGTCACTAGATGTCATTTACTTTGTTGGAAATCGAAAATAACTTTATTTTCGCGAATAGCTCCACTTTTCGAACGAACTGTGGTGATTGATTCACTGAATTTAATTTAATGTTAATAAATTTGGTCTAATCATACTTACTCGAATTAATACTCACCCATTATTTTTTCCCGTCAACAATTTCACGACATGACGTTTATATTTGTTAAATGATACAAACAACATGACTTTTCAACAAAAAAATATCAGAATCGTTCATTTTTGTTTAGTTCCGAATGTTGTTTCCAACATTACTAGTCTTGTTAAGTGACAATTGACTCCATCTTTGAAAACTATATATTTCGAAAGGGTATTCGTAGTCGGGGAAATTCCTTCTAGCATCCTAAAATCTTTCTAGCATGTTTCGATAGCGCTCTCCGATTCACGGAAACATTGCCATCATTTCAGGAAATGAAAAATTATGATATACCCCAATCTTATGTGGTTCGCCCTCAACAAAAATTTGGTTAAATAGAATTGGTGGATCTTCTGAATTCAAGTAACTTGTAAGTTAAGTTTTATATGGAAACAAATTCAATTCTTTGTGCAAAATACGGGATACACTCCTTCGACTGACAGCTGTATACAACGCGGTATCTCTAATAAACTTTTGTGTGGTTCTGTATCAATTGTTTTTCCTTCGTCGGGTTCAACCGAACGCAACAAGGTATAACCTAGTTAGGAGTAATTAGGGAAGGCCGGGTGAAACTTTCTGAAATTATACCCAGAGAAGGAGGTATATCTTCTTTTTAGTCTTAAATATGATCACCGATGTGGGTCTCTTCTTTGCCAGCAAATTAGTAATAAATTTTGTCATTAATACTCGTAGATGTCAGACAACATCTAATATTGATATAATTTATCCGCAACCGTATCCTTGAATTCATTTAATCCAGCAGCTTCAGTACTTGAATGCCAACTCGCCATAATTTTAAAAGGTAATGCACATTTTCTTGCGATTTGGTGTACGTTTTAGCACACACTTCCGGCAATACAATAGTATGATGCCTGTGATTAAATTTGTACACATCCTTCTGGAATTTTCCCTTTTCTTGTAAAGAGGAGTTACACGTGTATTAACATCTGAATTTAATTGATGGCCACAATTAAGCAGTAAGCAAGTAAATTTATATTTTTTTTATAATTTTTTATTTTTAGCAAAAAAATTCTATGGCAATATCAAAATATACAAACATTGAGCATACGCAAATGTCAGCCCAAACAATTTTTCAAAATAAACAATTTTCTATTTATCAATCCAAAAATTATTCCGTCTTCGAAAGAAAAACCGCCATGTTTTAATGTCAGCTCAAAAATAAATCTGTCGTGATATTCATCATGATAGAAACAATAGTAGTGTTGCTTTCTCAAATCCGCTTAGCTTAGCTAAGAAATATGAAAGCAACAACTTTTGGCTTTAATTTTTAATGCGTTTTAATTTTTCTGTGTTGGTTCATTTTATTAATATTTATTCTAGTTTTTTTTATTTTATCAAATAGAACAAATTAAATTCGGTATTTTGCTATCAAATAAGAAATGCCAAATTTTACTACAAGTTAATTTTTCGAAAAAAAAATAGAAAAAATAACGCCTCGCGGTAAACACCATAACCATAAATTGGTTTTATTTCCCCTAATCCTAATTTTTTTTTAACATTAAAGACAATCGGCTTTAATACAATGCAATTGTTGTTGTAATCTTTTGAAAGCAACAAAGCTAATATTACCGTCAGCTCAAAGAGGTAAAATACATCGAAATGTATAATTGAATTGATGGGCATTTGTATTAAAAGAGACATCAGAGGATTAGACGACACAAACATTTGTTGAGAAATCGGTACTTTAAAGTTTCTCCGAAGCCATTATCCCGATGATAGTATACCATCCAACGAAATATCTAATTTTATTGGCGAAACATTGAAAATCTCCAGAAAAAATCAGATCCTTGAATTCATTTAATCTAGCATCTATGGAGGAACAATCAATTAAAACTTTGTTGTTGCGCAACTAGAGAATATTTGTTATTTCGTATAGATCGAACAATGCTCGACTCACAAATCTGAAGTTTCTGTCCGCAATGTAAAAAATTAAGATCTTTTGAGGTGGTGACCATTAACGATCAGCTGTAAAGTAATTTACCGATCGAGTCAGGATTCGTATGGGATGACCCACTAGAAGCATATTTCATGGAGAGTGATATAACCAGATCCAATCGGAGGTCAAGCCCACGCAGGTATTCCAAGTTCCCCGATACATCTATTATTAGAAACATAATTGCATCTTTTACATCCATGGGTGTACGGTTTTTCGATCCTAAATAAAAAATATATATAGCAGGTTGGTTCAACTGGGAATCAAGGTGTTGGAATGCTGTATAAGATAGCGGAATTTTGACAGCGGAAAATAAGAGATTACGCTACTCGCCGCAAGTGGCAGCACTATCAATAAAGAGAATTTTTTTGTAATGTAATTACCAGCGGAAATTTTTTTTTCATTATGTATATATTTTTTCACGAAATAAAACATCTCAGCGGAATAAAATATTAGAAGTGATCCTTAAAATGGCAAATAGATTGATCTCCGAAGTAAAGAAACTAGGTATATGAAATGTTGAAATTTAACAATAATCCTTATTTCTTCCACTAGTAACCAATATTTTCGGTTGGTTTTTTAATAGCTTAGCTCATACTGAGACTATATGAAAAATTTGGGGAAAATTCATGGAACTAGTGGAAGTTTTTGAGATATTGGCCAAAAACTGAAAATAATTTATATGGCCGCAGAAAATCAAAAAATTTTAGTGAAAATTCTAGTCCATGAATTTTCCCCATATTTTTCATATAGTCTCAGTATAATCTAAGCTACTAGAAAACCAACCAAAAGTATTGGTTACTAGTGGAAGTTTTTAAGTTATTGGCCAGAAACTGAAAATAACTTATTTGGCCGCAGAAAATCAAAAAATTCTAGTGAAAATTCTAGTTCATGAATTTTCCCCAAATTTTTCATATAGTCTCAGTATGACCTAAGCTACTAGAAAAACAACCGAAAGTATCGGTTACTAGTGGAAGTTTTTGAGATATTCGCCAAAAACTGAAAATAACTTTTATGGCGGCAGAAAATCAAAAAACTCTAGTGAAAATTCTAGTCCATGAATTTTGCCCAAATTTTTCATATAGTCTCAGTATGACCTAAGCTACTAGAAAACCAAACGAAAGTATTGGTTACTAGTAGAAGTTTTTGAGATATTCGCCAAAAACTGAAAATAACTTTTATGGCGGCAGAAAATCAAAAAATTCTAGTGAAAATTCTAGTCCATGAATTTTCCCCAAATTTTTCATATATGTAGTCTCAATATGACCTAATCTACTAAAAAAACAACCGAAAGTATTGGTTACTAGTAGAAGTTTTTAAGTTATTGGCCAGAAACTGAAAATAACTTATTTGGCCGCAGAAAATCAAAAAACTCTAGTGAAAATTCTAGTCCATGAATTTTCCCCAAATTTTCCATATAGTCTCAGTATGGCCTAAGCTACTAGAAAACCAACCGAAAGTATTGGTTACTAGTGGAAGTTTTTGAGATATTGGCCAGAAACTGAAAATAATTTATATGGCCGCAGAAAATCCAAAAACTCTAGTGAAAATTCTAGTCCATGAATTTTCCCCAAATTTCCCATATAGTCTCAATATAACCTAGGCTACTAGAAAAACAACCCAAAGTATTGGTTACTAGTAGAAGTTTTTGAGATATTCGAAAAAAACTGAAAATAATTTATATGGCCGAAGAAAATCAAAAAACTCTAGTGAAAATTCTAGTCCATGAATTTTCCCCAAATTTCCCATATAGCCTCAGTATAACCTAAGCTACTGAAAATAACTTATTTGGCCGCAGAAAATCAAAAAATTCTAGTGAAAATTGTAGTCCATGAATTTTCCCCAAATTTTTCATATAGTCTCAGTATGACCTAAGCTACTAGAAAAACAACCGAAAGTATTGGTTACTAGTGGAAGTTTTTGAGATATTCGCCAAAAACTGAAAATAATTTATTTGGCCGCAGAAAATCAAAAAACTCTAGTGAAAATTCTAGTAAATGAATTTTCCCCAAATTTGCCATATAGTCTCAGTTTAACTTAAGCTTTAAGAAAAACAACCGAACCTGTTGGTTACTAGTAGAAGTTTTTGAGATATTGGCCAGAAACTGAAAATAACTTATATGGCCGCAGAAAATCAAAAAACTCTAGTGAAAATTCTAGTCCATGAATTTTCCCCAAATTTTCCATATAGTCTCAGTATATCTTATGCTTTAAGAAAAACAACCGAAACTGTTGGTTACTAGTGGAAGTTTTTGAGATATTGGCCAAAAACTGAAAATAACTTATATGGCCGCAGAAAATCAAAAAATTCTAGTGAAAATTCTAGTCCATGAATTTTCCCCAAATTTGCCATATAGTCTCAGTATAACTTAAGCTTTAAGAAAAACAACCGAACCTGTTGGTTACTAGTAGAAGTTTTTGAGATATTGGCCAGAAACTGAAAACAACTATATGGCCGCAGAAAATCAAAAAACTCTAGTGAAAATTCTAGTCTATGAATTTTCCCCAAATTTTCCATATAGTCTCAGTATGACCTAAGCTATTAGGAAAACAACCGAAAGTATTGGTTACTAGTGGAAGTTTTTGATATATTCGAAAAAAACTGAAAATAATTTATATGGCCGCAGAAAATCAAAAAACTCTAGTGAAAATTCTAGTCCATGAATTTTCCCCAAATTTTTCATATAGTCTCAGTGTAACCTAAGCTACTAGAAAAACAACCGAAAGTATTGGTTACTAGTGGAAGTTTTTGAGATATTCGCAAAAACTGAAAATAACTTATTTGGCCGCAGAAAATCAAAAAAGTCTAGTGAAAATTCTAGTCCATGAATTTTCCCCAAATTTGCCATATAGTCTCAGTATAACTTAAGCTTTAAGAAAAACAACCAAACCTGTTGGTTACTAGTAGAAGTTTTTGAGATATTGGCCAGAAACTGAAAACAACTATATGGCCGCAGAAAATCAAAAAACTTTAGTGAAAATTCTAGTCTATGAATTTTCCCCAAATTTTCCATATAGTCTCAGTATGACCTAAGCTATTAGGAAAACAACCGAAAGTATTGGTTACTAGTGGAAGTTTTTGAGATATTGGCCAAAAACTGAAAATAACTTATATGGCCGCAGAAAATCAAAAAACTCTAGTGAAAATTCTAGTCCATGAATTTTCCCCAAATTTTTCATATATTCTCAGTATGACCTAAGCTACTAGAAAAACAACCGAAAGTATTGGTTACTAGTGGAAGTTTTTGAGATATTCGCCAAAAACTGAAAATAATTTATATGGCCGAAGAAAATCAAAAAACTCTATTGAAAATTCTAGTCCATGAATTTTTCCCAAATTTTCCATATAGTCTCAGTATAACTTAAGCTTTAAGAAAAACAACCGTAACTATTGGTTACTAGTGGAAAAAATGAGGATTATTGTTAAATTTCAACATTTCATATACCTAGTTTCTATATTTCGGAGATCAATCTATTTGCCATTTTAAGGATCACTTCTAATATTTTATTCCGCTGAGATGTTTTATTTCGTGAAAAAATATATACATAATGAAAAAAAAATTTCCGCTGGTAATTACATTACAAAAAAATTCTCTTTATTGGTAGTGCTGCCACTTGCGGCGAGTAGCGTAATCTCTTATTTTCCGCTGTCAAAATTCCGCTATCTTATACAGCATGGTGTTGGACATATATGCTGGGGAAAAAAATTGGACAAACATATTTTATTGCAAATTGGAGTCTTTTTTTGCTAAAATTACAAAACTTTTGAAAGCAATTGGCTTATTGTTTCATTTTAAATACATGTATGTGCTAATTTTTGAAAAAAATACCTGCAATTTAGGGGCAAAACCCCGTAAAATGGCAAAATATTCAAAATACGTTGATTGGGTTAAAGTAATGGGATAAATTAAACACTTATTTTTTATTTTATATTGATTTATAGAAGTTCTATCTTTAATATTATTTGTTAGACCGCCATTTGCTTTTATTACAGCGATACGCACCTCCGATTCATTGAATTTGATAAATTTTTCAAAGTCGTACGAGGTATAGATTCCCATATCGTCATCAACAACCTTTTTAAAGCTTGAATCGATTCTGGGCACTTTCTTGCTATTTCTAGCTCATTATAAACCAAATATTTTCAATGGGATTTAAGTCTGGACTATACGGAGGCAAGCTCAACACATCGATATTTGTTTCTTCGAAGTACTTTTTTATCTTTAAATGAAGAGATAACAAAAAAAAAAACAAGTTTTTAAGAAATTATTTATGTTTATATGAAAGCCAATTTTTCTATCTACAATTCAAAATTAATAATTCACAACTTTGGCGGTATGGCACGGAGTTGTCCCGTTGAAAAATAAATTTGCAAGTCTCGCAAAAAAGCTTTAATACAGAAGGCTCAAATTCGTTGTGTAGAACCTGCAGGTAGCTGCTGTAATGCTGGAACTGAAGCAGAATTAACCGGATTCATTTCAAGAAAAGCATCCTCAGACAATCACTTCTTCATTTTTCGGTGGAAGTTTTAAAAGACATTCGTTGCTAAGCCTCTCGCCCAGTTTTCTTCTTACGAGAATTCTTCCATTTCCAACATGCAGCTTGAATTTTGATTCATCGGAAAAAATCACATCGCTCCAAATCTCTGGAGTCCAAGAAACATGCTCCTGGGCCCATAACAAACGTTTTTTTTCAACTACTAATGTGAACTCAGCCTTCTGGACTAGTTTAAGTGCTCTTAAACCAGCTTTAACAGGTCTTTTTCTCGGGATCGGCTCAAAATCCCGAATCACAAAATCCCGAATTAGCAAAATCCCGACAAAAAAAAATCCCGATTTTCAAAATCCCGAATTTATCAATCCCGATTCTCAAAATCCCGACTTTAAAAATCCCGACTTTCAAAATCCCGACTTTTCAAATCCCGACTTTCAAAATCCCGATTTTCAAAATCCCGACTTTGCTGAAATTTTAAAAATCCCGAAAAAATTCGGGATTTTTTAAAAAATATTAAAGATTAAATTTTGTTTTTTTATCTTCATTTTTATTAAGAATTGGGCCTACTCAATTGAACTAGGCTTTTCCACAACCAATAATTGTAAAATTTAATTTACAAAATTGGATTTGTATAAATATGTTCTTTTATTAGAATATATTTTTGGTCGCGCTGAAAAGAACGTTTGGGTTTTTGATGAAATCCGTGTAATTATTAATAGATTCTATAGGATGTCACCCAAAATCCAAAAAAAAAATCCAAAAGGGACAAAATCCAAATTTTTTTTAAAAACCCAAAAGGTAAAATCCAAATAGGATAAAATCCAAATGTGAAAAATCCAAAAAAGACAAAATCCAAAAATTATTTAAATATTTAAAACCCTTTCAACTCGACCTATTTTATGCAATTTCTTGGCCGATTTTTTTGAAATTCGACTTCAATAGGGATTGAAGTAGGCCATTTTCCCTTCACCTATTAAAAATAGACTCCTTCACCTAAAAGATAGATTTTAAACAATACTTCCAAAAAGTTTGGGTTTTTTTTTGGATTTATTTTTTGGATTTTGTATTTTTTGGATTTTGTAACTTTGGGTTTTGGTTTTTGGATTATGTCTTTTGTATTTTGTTTTTTTGGATTCCGATACACATCCGATTCTATATAATCCGCTCCTACGTGCGGCACGCAGTGCGACATGTTTGCTGATCCCGGCTCCTACGTCCCCCGAAGTTCATTTCTAAAGCCCCTCGGAGGGCTAAGCGGGGGGGAGCGCAGCGGCCTCCCGCGTGCCCGTGAGAGTTATCAAAGCCGTTAGCCTCAACAATTATTGCATTTCAAAATGTTGCATTAACAAAATATTGCTTTTTTCGTCCGCGAATTCATATTTTTTTTTTTTTAAATTCGGGTTTTTGAAACTCGGGATTTTGAAAATCGGGATTTTGAAAATCAGGATTTTGAAAATCGGGATTATGAAAATCGGGATTTTGAAAGTCGGGATTTTGAAAGTCGGGATTTTGAGAGTCAGGATTGATAAATTCGGGATTTTGAGCGTCGGGATTTTGAAATTTGAGATTTTGATTTCGGGATTTTGATTTCGGGATTTTGAAATTCGGGAAATCGAGCCCAACCCCTTTTTCTCACTAAGCTGGCTGAAATTTGTTTTCCCGTTGCTCGCTCAACATCCCGTCTTATGTCCGATGAAGTTTTAAAACGGTTCCGACGACACTGTATTCAATGCGACAGTACTTGACCTTGTTTTTAACCAATTTTTTTGCACATCAGTTGCCGGGTTTTGCGGTGTAATAAAAACAAAAGGCGGTCCAACAAAATATTAATATTAAAGATAGAACTTCTATAAATCAATAAAAAACAAAAAAAAAATTAAAAAATACGTGTTTAATTTATTCCACTACTTTTCCTCCAATCAACGTATTTTGAATATTTTGCCATTTTTCGGGGTTTTGCCCCTAAATAGCAGGTAATTTTTTTTTTTTCAAAAATTACGTCATACATGTATTTAAAATGAAACAATAAGCCAATTGCTTTCAAAAGTTTTGTAATTTTAGCAAAAAAAGACTCCAATTTGCAATAAAATATATTTGCCCAATTTTTTTTCCTAGCACTGTATATAAAAGAAAAGTAGACAGTCGTGGTTTGCCGCATTATACCTTTAGAATGCCAAGACAAACAGATAATAAAACGGAATTATTTCCGTAGTTAAAAAATTTCCTTCGAAATTAGGCGAGATATCCTTAGGTCGAATTTCGCGAACCCTACACCATAATATCGTAAACAAGCTGACAATTTTCAATTTATTAAAGTTATGAGTAATTTCACCCAAATTACCTTTACGGCATACAGGTCGGCCTAAATGTTTACATCACAAATACATAACTAAATATATGACGGTTATTAACGTGAGGCCTTTGAAGTGTACCGTAGAAAGTAGTCTAGCTCTTTAATCGACAGCTATGTACATTTAGTTGTATTTTTAGCGAGTCACAAACTACCAGATGTTTGATAATACACGAGTAAGAACTTAAGCACCACACATGCCGCACAACAAATCGCTAAAATCCAGTTAAAGCGTAAAATCATGAAATTTTTGTTAATCTGATATATCAGCGCGTAAATTTATAGTGCTGATTGATCCTATTTAAGCCGACATATCCCACTGATCTCATTGCGAACGTAAATCATATCGAATATACACGCACAGTATAGGAGAGATTAGACCTAAATCTTTAATTTTAAATATATTTCAACAGCACTATGTATAATGTATGTGTTTACAAATGTTTGCTGGTACACGTTCTAAACTATAAACAGTATATGGATACATTAGGTAACCTTGAATTTTTATCACCTTATCATCATCGCTCTTTATTTATGCCTATGTAGTTAAAATTGTTTTAAGATGTTTAATTCAGCGTTTCCCAAATATTGATACGCGACTCGTGCCTACATATACATACATAAAATATTGTTGCTGTTACATGTGAAACTCTTTTTTATGTTGATATATAGAGCATGTGCTGTTTGTTATTTGAGATGTCGAGATTATCGGTATCAAATTCCAGTTGCGGACATGCTTGATTTAATTTTTTGACGTTGATTTTATTGGGTTGATGTCGTATGTGGAAGTTAACATCTTGCGGTCAGCCGGTTACATATTAATTTTTTTATCACTTTCACTATATCATTATCACCTTTGCGATATGGTAAAACAACATTTTCTCTAATACACGTATAATGCTGTAATTTAATTAGTTAATTAATTAAATTGATTGCCAAACGGCCGGTACAGCTTTTATTATCCGTTCGATTTTGTACATCGTGAGAAGAACGGTCAACCCCCCCCCCCCTCCCTCAATAAATTATATATATTTCCGCGGTAAGTGGATTAGATAATTTTTTTGTTTTGGTTTTTTCGTTTTTGATAGAAAGCGGAACTAATCGACCGGTGAAATATGAATTTTAATAGCTTAATGGGCTTTTCGATAATTTATAGATCGAAATTTTGGTTACGAAACAACATATGTAATTTTTGGCAGATGATTGGCAGGTTGCATCACATCGTGCAGCAACGATCATTTTATGTATATTTCCAAAAATAAAATTTGGTATAGCGAGGTAGCACCAGCAAACATACTTCATAATTATATTAGACGTGAACGCGGCTATAAATAAAATTTTCATGGTCTGTAGTGTAGCATATAGAAGGAAATCAATACCGCGGGAGATATAAAAATTAGTACTGTGTGTGTTTGTGTGTGTGTGGATGGATGGAAAATTCTATGTTTGTTTTATGACCGAGCTAAATTTTGAATTTATGTTTTCTAAAAATAAGCTAAATATAATGTAATTTTATATCACACAATCCATCATCATAAATAATAGTGAGACTAAGACTAATATAATTTGCCATTGTCGATGCTGGGAATATGTATACTAGGCGCCTGCTTTTACAAGTACTACACGTTTGTTTAACGAATACCTCAAGAACATTGGTCCAATCTATTTACTAGGAAGAAATTCCTAACATTAACAAAACATATTACGATTTTTGACTTTTTTTAAAATAAATTTTAGGTTATGTTTGTATCGAAGTCAAAAAATTGCCCTACTCCATACTCCTATACTCTAAAAAAATTGTAAATCTCAGTCGCTCTCTTGTAAATTTTCTATTCTTAGGCGCATTCGATTGGACTGAATTAACTGAAGTAGTAGCTACATCAGAAGTAATTGAAGTGAAAAAAATGTTCGATTGACAGCTCTTCATTTCAACTACAAATTGAGCAACTGAATTAACTGAAGAGATAGCTTACTCGTGTAGATACTTCAAAAAGGTTTTTGTTTTATTTTGACATTCTAATTTCAATTAGCCATCAATTAGTCAAAATTTGGTCTAAATACTAAAGAAAATACATAAACGTATACGCAATTGACAACTAGTTATTTTGACATTTATGCGTATCAAACGAACATCTTCTTCTCTTCAGTAACTCAATTAAATGAAGATTAACTCAATTTATAATGTGAAGAGTGGTTGCCTTCAGTTGAATCGCCTTTTAATTTTGAGCAAAAATTTGCCATTTTGTATGGAATACCGCTATAACACTCTTCAGTACACTACGAATTATTAAAGTTTAAGCCTTTATTCCACAATGAAACATATTTTTTCAGTAAAAAAGGGGCGAGATAAAAATATAATTTCGCCACGTACCAAAACGAAAAAAAAAGAATTTCAGTAAAATGTACTGGCAGTAAGCGGGGAAAATGTTGCCATAAAAAATATGAAACTCAATATTTTTATGGCAACATTTGTTTGTCTTTATCACTCAACCGTAATTTTAATATGTATACTCTCCTCTTTTCTTTTTCCCAGTATTTTTTACTGAAAAAATATGTTTTATTGTGGAATATGCATTAAATTTATGTAATACTCGGTACAGAGTAAATAATAAAAATTAAAAATGGTATAATATTTTAATTTGAACATTAATATAAATTTATCATGAAAACGTGATTTATATCACACTCCACCAAACATAAAAAATGTATGAGCCAAGTGCTCACCATAAAAATATTACGTATGTGAAGCTGGCCCGAAAACCATCCCGAAAAACGCCTTTTCAATTTAGGTGCGTTTCTCCACTAAATTCATTAAAATACTCGTCAGCCCGAAAAATTAAAAAATATATGAAGAAAATCAAATTCCATCCCGAAAAAAATAAAAACAGTCTCACGTACACAAAATAAAATTTAAGTTGAAAATCTATTACAAGAAGAGATTTACCACACTTAAAATTAAGAAATTTAAAAACAAAATCCTTCAAATAAAATAGGTTGAACATTTTTCAACGCCCTTAATATTTCGGTTCACAGAGGTTGGCAGATATAGCGGTATATGACTAATTATTGCACTGACCACCCGAGGCCCCTCATCCCCGCTGTAACGTATTGAGCATTTGTGTGCTTAATGCTGATGGTCAGTGCAATTATTAGTCATATACCGCTATATCTGCCAACCTCTGTGAACCGAAATATTAAGGGCGTTGAAAAATGTTCAACCTATTTTATTTGAAGGATTTTGTTTTTAAATTTCTTAATTTTAAGTGTGGTAAATCTCTTCTTGTAATAGATTTTCAACTTAAATTTTATTTTGTGTACGTGAGACTGTTTTTATTTTTTTCGGGATGGAATTTGATTTTCTTCATATATTTTTTAATTTTTCGGGCTGACGAGTATTTTAATGAATTTAGTGGAGAAACGCACCTAAATTGAAAAGGCGTTTTTCGGGATGGTTTTCGGGCCAGCTTCACATACGTAAAAATATTACTAAACTAAAATTTGCTGAGTGTGGGCGGGTATTTCTCATTTTGGTTGCTATAAAAAATACTTCGTTTTGTATTTTTTATTTATATTTATGGCAACCAAAACGATACAACAACAAAAATTTTAAGTTTAAAAATTTTTCTGTTGCGCCGCTCATACACATAGGGATTTTAGATTTTATCTCTTTTTGATTTTTTGCACAAAAAAGTAGCAGTAATGGAATTACTGGTGGTTGTTTCGGCCCAATTTAAACGGATAATTATTCAAAATTAAATTACCTTTCATTATTGGTACAATATTATATGAATTGAAACAGAAAAAATTTTGGTTTCAAATAAAAGTGCATTTGTCCGGGTAAAAAAAAAGCCGATTTCAATTGACGATTACACGAAAACTGGTGGTTGTTTCGGCCCAATTTAAACGGATAATTATTCAAAATTAAATTACCTTTCATTATTGGTACAATATTATATGAATTGAAACAGAAACAATTTTGGTTTCAAATAAAAGTGCATTTGTCCGGGTAAAAAAAAAGCCGATTTCAATTGACGATTACACGAAAACTGGTGGTTGTTTCGGCCCAATTTAAACGGATAATTATTCAAAATTAAATTACCTTTCATTATTGGTACAATATTATATGAATTGAAACAGAAACAATTTTGGTTTCAAATAAAAGTGCATTTGTCCGGGTAAAAAAAAGCTGATTTCAATCGACGATTACACGAAAACTGGTGGTTGTTTCGGCCCAATTTAAACGGATAATTATTCAAAATTAAATTACCTTTCATTATTGGTACAATATTATATGAATTGAAACAGAAAAAATTTTGGTTTCAAATAAAAGTGCATTTGTCCGGGTAAAAAAAAAGCTGATTTCAATCGACGATTCCACGAAAACTGGTGGTTGTTTCGGCCCAATTTAAACGGATAATTATTCAAAATTAAATTACCTTTCATTATTGGTACAATATTATATGAATTGAAACAGAAAAAATTTTGGTTTCAAATAAAAGTGCATTTGCCCGGGTAAAAAAAAGCTGATTTCAATCGACGATTACACGAAAACTGGTGGTTGTTTCGGCCCAATTTAAACGGATAATTATTCAAAATTAAATTACCTTTCATTATTGGTACAATATTATATGAATTGAAACAGAAAAAATTTTGGTTTCAAATAAAAGTGCATTTGTCCGGGTAAAAAAAAGCTGATTTCAATCGACGATTACACGAAAACTGGTGGTTGTTTCGGCCCAATTTAAACGGATAATTATTCAAAATTAAATTACCTTTCATTATTGGTACAATATTATATGAATTGAAACAGAAAAAAATTTGGTTTCAAATAAAAGTGCATTTGTCCGGGTAAAAAAAAAGCCGATTTCAATCGACGATTACACGAAAACTGGTGGTTGTTTCGGCCCAATTTAAACGGATAATTATTCAAAATTAAATTACCTTTGATTATTGGTACAATATTCTATGATTTGAAACAGAAAAAAATTTGGTTTCAAATAAAAGTGCATTTGTCCGGGTAAAAAAAAAGCCGATTTCAATCGACGATTACATGAAAACTGGTGGTTGTTTCGGCCCAATTTAAACGGATAATTATTCAAAATTAAATTACCTTTCATTATTGGTACAATATTATATGAATTGAAACAGAAAAAAATTTGGTTTCAAATAAAAGTGCATTTGTCCGGGTAAAAAAAAAGCCGATTTCAATCGACGATTACACGAAAACTGGTGGTTGTTTCGGCCCAATTTAAACGGATAATTATTCAAAATTAAATTACCTTTGATTATTGGTACAATATTCTATGATTTGAAACAGAAAAAAATTTGGTTTCAAATAAAAGTGCATTTGTCCGGGTAAAAAAAAAGCCGATTTCAATCGACGATTACATGAAAACTGGTGGTTGTTTCGGCCCAATTTAAACGGATAATTATTCAAAATTAAATTACCTTTCATTATTGGTACAATATTATATGAATTGAAACAGAAAAAAATTTGGTTTCAAATAAAAGTGCATTTGTCCGGGTAAAAAAAAAGCCGATTTCAATCGACGATTACACGAAAACTGGTGGTTGTTTCGGCCCAATTTAAACGGATAATTATTCAAAATTAAATTACCTTTGATTATTGGTACAATATTCTATGATTTGAAACAGAAAAAATTTTGGTTTCAAATAAAAGTGCATTTGTCCGGGTAAAAAAAAGCCGATTTCAATCGACGATTACATGAAAACTGGTGGTTGTTTCGGCCCAATTTAAACGGATAATTATTCAAAATTAAATTACCTTTCATTATTGGTACAATATTATATGAATTGAAACAGAAAAAAATTTGGTTTCAAATAAAAGTGCATTTGTCCGGGTAAAAAAAAAGCCGATTTCAATCGACGATTACACGAAAACTGGTGGTTGTTTCGGCCCAATTTAAACGGATAATTATTCAAAATTAAATTACCTTTCATTATTGGTACAATATTATATGAATTGAAACAGAAAAAAATTTGGTTTCAAATAAAAGTGCATTTGTCCGGGTAAAAAAAAAGCCGATTTCAATCGACGATTACATGAAAACTGGTGGTTGTTTCGGCCCAATTTAAACGGATAATTATTCAAAATTAAATTACCTTTCATTATTGGTACAATATTATATGAATTGAAACAGAAAAAAATTTGGTTTCAAATAAAAGTGCATTTGTCCGGGTAAAAAAAAAGCCGATTTCAATCGACGATTACATGAAAACTGGTGGTTGTTTCGGCCCAATTTAAACGGATAATTATTCAAAATTAAATTACCTTTCATTATTGGTACAATATTATATGAATTGAAACAGAAAAAAATTTGGTTTCAAATAAAAGTGCATTTGTCCGGGTAAAAAAAAAGCCGATTTCAATCGACGATTACACGAAAACTGGTGGTTGTTTCGGCCCAATTTAAACGGATAATTATTCAAAATTAAATTACCTTTCATTATTGGTACAATATTATATGAATTGAAACAGAAAAAATTTTGGTTTCAAATAAAAGTGCATTTGTCCGGGTAAAAAAAAAGCCGATTTCAATCGACGATTACACGAAAACTGGTGGTTGTTTCGGCCCAATTTAAACGGATAATTATTCAAAATTAAATTACCTTTGATTATTGGTACAATATTCTATGATTTGAAACAGAAAAAATTTTGGTTTCAAATAATAGTGCATTTGTCCGGGTAAAAAAAAGCCGATTTCAATCGACGATTACATGAAAACTGGTGGTTGTTTCGGCCCAATTTAAACGGATAATTATTCAAAATTAAATTACCTTTCATTATTGGTACAATATTCTATGATTTGAAACAGAAAAAATTTTGGTTTCAAATAATAGTGCATTTGTCCGGGTAAAAAAAAGCCGATTTCAATCGACGATTACACGAAAACTGGTGGTTGTTTCGGCCCAATTTAAACGGATAATTATTCAAAATTAAATTACCTTTGATTATTGGTACAATATTCTATGATTTGAAACAGAAAAAATTTTGGTTTCAAATAAAAGTGCATTTGTCCGGGTAAAAAAAAGCCGATTTCAATCGACGATTACATGAAAACTGGTGGTTGTTTCGGCCCAATTTAAACGGATAATTATTCAAAATTAAATTACCTTTCATTATTGGTACAATATTATATGAATTGAAACAGAAAAAAATTTGGTTTCAAATAAAAGTGCATTTGTCCGGGTAAAAAAAAGCCGATTTCAATCGACGATTACACGAAAACTGGTGGTTGTTTCGGCCCAATTTAAACGGATAATTATTCAAAATTAAATTACCTTTCATTATTGGTACAATATTATATGAATTGAAACAGAAAAAAATTTGGTTTCAAATAAAAGTGCATTTGTCCGGGTAAAAAAAAGCCGATTTCAATCGACGATTACATGAAAACTGGTGGTTGTTTCGGCCCAATTTAAACGGATAATTATTCAAAATTAAATTACCTTTCATTATTGGTACAATATTATATGAATTGAAACAGAAAAAAATTTGGTTTCAAATAAAAGTGCATTTGTCCGGGTAAAAAAAAAGCCGATTTCAATCGACGATTACACGAAAACTAGTGGTTGTTTCGGCCCAATTTAAACGGATAATTATTCAAAATTAAATTACCTTTCATTATTGGTACAATATTATATGAATTGAAACAGAAAAAAATTTGGTTTCAAATAAAAGTGCATTTGTCCGGGTAAAAAAAAGCCGATTTCAATCGACGATTACACGAAAACTAGTGGTTGTTTCGGCCCAATTTAAACGGATAATTATTCAAAATTAAATTACCTTTCATTATTGGTACAATATTATATGAATTGAAACAGAAAAAAATTTGGTTTCAAATAAAAGTGCATTTGTCCGGGTAAAAAAAAGCCGATTTCAATCGACGATTACATGAAAACTGGTGGTTGTTTCGGCCCAATTTAAACGGATAATTATTCAAAATTAAATTACCTTTCATTATTGGTACAATATTATATGAATTGAAACAGAAAAAAATTTGGTTTCAAATAAAAGTGCATTTGTCCGGGTAAAAAAAAGCCGATTTCAATCGACGATTACATGAAAACTGGTGGTTGTTTCGGCCCAATTTAAACGGATAATTATTCAAAATTAAATTACCTTTCATTATTGGTACAATATTATATGAATTGAAACAGAAAAAAATTTGGTTTCAAATAAAAGTGCATTTGTCCGGGTAAAAAAAAAGCCGATTTCAATCGACGATTACACGAAAACTGGTGGTTGTTTCGGCCCAATTTAAACGGATAATTATTCAAAATTAAATTACCTTTGATTATTGGTACAATATTCTATGATTTGAAACAGAAAAAAATTTGGTTTCAAATAAAAGTGCATTTGTCCGGGTAAAAAAAAACCGATTTCAATCGACGATTACATGAAAACTGGTGGTTGTTTCGGCCCAATTTAAACGGATAATTATTCAAAATTAAATTACCTTTGATTATTGGTACAATATTATATGAATTGAAACAGAAAAAAATTTGGTTTCAAATAAAAGTGCATTTGTCCGGGTAAAAAAAAAGCCGATTTCAATCGACGATTACATGAAAACTGGTGGTTGTTTCGGCCCAATTTAAACGGATAATTATTCAAAATTAAATTACCTTTCATTATTGGTACAATATTATATGAATTGAAACAGAAAAAAATTTGGTTTCAAATAAAAGTGCATTTGTCCGGGTAAAAAAAAAGCCGATTTCAATCGACGATTACACGAAAACTAGTGGTTGTTTCGGCCCAATTTAAACGGATAATTATTCAAAATTAAATTACCTGTCATTATTGGTACAATATTATATGAATTGAAACAGAAAAAAATTTGGTTTCAAATAAAAGTGCATTTGTCCGGGTAAAAAAAAAGCCGATTTCAATCGACGATTACACGAAAACTGGTGGTTGTTTCGGCCCAATTTAAACGGATAATTATTCAAAATTAAATTACCTTTGATTATTGGTACAATATTCTATGATTTGAAACAGAAAAAATTTTGGTTTCAAATAATAGTGCATTTGTCCGGGTAAAAAAAAGCCGATTTCAATCGACGATTACATGAAAACTGGTGGTTGTTTCGGCCCAATTTAAACGGATAATTATTCAAAATTAAATTACCTTTCATTATTGGTACAATATTATATGAATTGAAACAGAAACAATTTTGGTTTCAAATAAAAGTGCATTTGTCCGGGTAAAAAAAAAGCCGATTTCAATTGACGATTACACGAAAACTGGTGGTTGTTTCGGCCCAATTTAAACGGATAATTATTCAAAATTAAATTACCTTTCATTATTGGTACAATATTATATGAATTGAAACAGAAACAATTTTGGTTTCAAATAAAAGTGCATTTGTCCGGGTAAAAAAAAGCTGATTTCAATCGACGATTACACGAAAACTGGTGGTTGTTTCGGCCCAATTTAAACGGATAATTATTCAAAATTAAATTACCTTTCATTATTGGTACAATATTATATGAATTGAAACAGAAAAAATTTTGGTTTCAAATAAAAGTGCATTTGTCCGGGTAAAAAAAAAGCTGATTTCAATCGACGATTCCACGAAAACTGGTGGTTGTTTCGGCCCAATTTAAACGGATAATTATTCAAAATTAAATTACCTTTCATTATTGGTACAATATTATATGAATTGAAACAGAAAAAATTTTGGTTTCAAATAAAAGTGCATTTGTCCGGGTAAAAAAAAAGCTGATTTCAATCGACGATTCCACGAAAACTGGTGGTTGTTTCGGCCCAATTTAAACGGATAATTATTCAAAATTAAATTACCTTTCATTATTGGTACAATATTATATGAATTGAAACAGAAAACATTTTGGTTTCAAATAAAAGTGCATTTGCCCGGGTAAAAAAAAGCTGATTTCAATCGACGATTACACGAAAACTGGTGGTTGTTTCGGCCCAATTTAAACGGATAATTATTCAAAATTAAATTACCTTTCATTATTGGTACAATATTCTATGATTTGAAACAGAAAAAAATTTGGTTTCAAATAAAAGTGCATTTGTCCGGGTAAAAAAAAAGCCGATTTCAATCGACGATTACATGAAAACTGGTGGTTGTTTCGGCCCAATTTAAACGGATAATTATTCAAAATTAAATTACCTTTCATTATTGGTACAATATTATATGAATTGAAACAGAAAAAAATTTGGTTTCAAATAAAAGTGCATTTGTCCGGGTAAAAAAAAAGCCGATTTCAATCGACGATTACACGAAAACTGGTGGTTGTTTCGGCCCAATTTAAACGGATAATTATTCAAAATTAAATTACCTTTGATTATTGGTACAATATTCTATGATTTGAAACAGAAAAAAATTTGGTTTCAAATAAAAGTGCATTTGTCCGGGTAAAAAAAAAGCCGATTTCAATCGACGATTACATGAAAACTGGTGGTTGTTTCGGCCCAATTTAAACGGATAATTATTCAAAATTAAATTACCTTTCATTATTGGTACAATATTATATGAATTGAAACAGAAAAAAATTTGGTTTCAAATAAAAGTGCATTTGTCCGGGTAAAAAAAAAGCCGATTTCAATCGACGATTACACGAAAACTGGTGGTTGTTTCGGCCCAATTTAAACGGATAATTATTCAAAATTAAATTACCTTTGATTATTGGTACAATATTCTATGATTTGAAACAGAAAAAAATTTGGTTTCAAATAAAAGTGCATTTGTCCGGGTAAAAAAAAAGCCGATTTCAATCGACGATTACATGAAAACTGGTGGTTGTTTCGGCCCAATTTAAACGGATAATTATTCAAAATTAAATTACCTTTCATTATTGGTACAATATTATATGAATTGAAACAGAAAAAAATTTGGTTTCAAATAAAAGTGCATTTGTCCGGGTAAAAAAAAAGCCGATTTCAATCGACGATTACACGAAAACTGGTGGTTGTTTCGGCCCAATTTAAACGGATAATTATTCAAAATTAAATTACCTTTGATTATTGGTACAATATTCTATGATTTGAAACAGAAAAAATTTTGGTTTCAAATAAAAGTGCATTTGTCCGGGTAAAAAAAAGCCGATTTCAATCGACGATTACATGAAAACTGGTGGTTGTTTCGGCCCAATTTAAACGGATAATTATTCAAAATTAAATTACCTTTCATTATTGGTACAATATTATATGAATTGAAACAGAAAAAAATTTGGTTTCAAATAAAAGTGCATTTGTCCGGGTAAAAAAAAAGCCGATTTCAATCGACGATTACATGAAAACTGGTGGTTGTTTCGGCCCAATTTAAACGGATAATTATTCAAAATTAAATTACCTTTCATTATTGGTACAATATTATATGAATTGAAACAGAAAAAAATTTGGTTTCAAATAAAAGTGCATTTGTCCGGGTAAAAAAAAAGCCGATTTCAATCGACGATTACATGAAAACTGGTGGTTGTTTCGGCCCAATTTAAACGGATAATTATTCAAAATTAAATTACCTTTCATTATTGGTACAATATTATATGAATTGAAACAGAAAAAAATTTGGTTTCAAATAAAAGTGCATTTGTCCGGGTAAAAAAAAAGCCGATTTCAATCGACGATTACACGAAAACTGGTGGTTGTTTCGGCCCAATTTAAACGGATAATTATTCAAAATTAAATTACCTTTCATTATTGGTACAATATTATATGAATTGAAACAGAAAAAATTTTGGTTTCAAATAAAAGTGCATTTGTCCGGGTAAAAAAAAAGCCGATTTCAATCGACGATTACACGAAAACTGGTGGTTGTTTCGGCCCAATTTAAACGGATAATTATTCAAAATTAAATTACCTTTGATTATTGGTACAATATTCTATGATTTGAAACAGAAAAAATTTTGGTTTCAAATAATAGTGCATTTGTCCGGGTAAAAAAAAGCCGATTTCAATCGACGATTACATGAAAACTGGTGGTTGTTTCGGCCCAATTTAAACGGATAATTATTCAAAATTAAATTACCTTTCATTATTGGTACAATATTCTATGATTTGAAACAGAAAAAATTTTGGTTTCAAATAATAGTGCATTTGTCCGGGTAAAAAAAAGCCGATTTCAATCGACGATTACACGAAAACTGGTGGTTGTTTCGGCCCAATTTAAACGGATAATTATTCAAAATTAAATTACCTTTGATTATTGGTACAATATTCTATGATTTGAAACAGAAAAAATTTTGGTTTCAAATAATAGTGCATTTGTCCGGGTAAAAAAAAAGCCGATTTCAATCGACGATTACACGAAAACTAGTGGTTGTTTCGGCCCAATTTAAACGGATAATTATTCAAAATTAAATTACCTTTCATTATTGGTACAATATTATATGAATTGAAACAGAAAAAAATTTGGTTTCAAATAAAAGTGCATTTGTCCGGGTAAAAAAAAGCCGATTTCAATCGACGATTACACGAAAACTGGTGGTTGTTTCGGCCCAATTTAAACGGATAATTATTCAAAATTAAATTACCTTTCATTATTGGTACAATATTATATGAATTGAAACAGAAAAAAATTTGGTTTCAAATAAAAGTGCATTTGTCCGGGTAAAAAAAAGCCGATTTCAATCGACGATTACATGAAAACTGGTGGTTGTTTCGGCCCAATTTAAACGGATAATTATTCAAAATTAAATTACCTTTCATTATTGGTACAATATTATATGAATTGAAACAGAAAAAAATTTGGTTTCAAATAAAAGTGCATTTGTCCGGGTAAAAAAAAAGCCGATTTCAATCGACGATTACACGAAAACTAGTGGTTGTTTCGGCCCAATTTAAACGGATAATTATTCAAAATTAAATTACCTTTCATTATTGGTACAATATTATATGAATTGAAACAGAAAAAAATTTGGTTTCAAATAAAAGTGCATTTGTCCGGGTAAAAAAAAGCCGATTTCAATCGACGATTACACGAAAACTAGTGGTTGTTTCGGCCCAATTTAAACGGATAATTATTCAAAATTAAATTACCTTTCATTATTGGTACAATATTATATGAATTGAAACAGAAAAAAATTTGGTTTCAAATAAAAGTGCATTTGTCCGGGTAAAAAAAAGCCGATTTCAATCGACGATTACATGAAAACTGGTGGTTGTTTCGGCCCAATTTAAACGGATAATTATTCAAAATTAAATTACCTTTCATTATTGGTACAATATTATATGAATTGAAACAGAAAAAAATTTGGTTTCAAATAAAAGTGCATTTGTCCGGGTAAAAAAAAGCCGATTTCAATCGACGATTACATGAAAACTGGTGGTTGTTTCGGCCCAATTTAAACGGATAATTATTCAAAATTAAATTACCTTTCATTATTGGTACAATATTATATGAATTGAAACAGAAAAAAATTTGGTTTCAAATAAAAGTGCATTTGTCCGGGTAAAAAAAAAGCCGATTTCAATCGACGATTACACGAAAACTGGTGGTTGTTTCGGCCCAATTTAAACGGATAATTATTCAAAATTAAATTACCTTTGATTATTGGTACAATATTCTATGATTTGAAACAGAAAAAAATTTGGTTTCAAATAAAAGTGCATTTGTCCGGGTAAAAAAAAACCGATTTCAATCGACGATTACATGAAAACTGGTGGTTGTTTCGGCCCAATTTAAACGGATAATTATTCAAAATTAAATTACCTTTGATTATTGGTACAATATTATATGAATTGAAACAGAAAAAAATTTGGTTTCAAATAAAAGTGCATTTGTCCGGGTAAAAAAAAAGCCGATTTCAATCGACGATTACATGAAAACTGGTGGTTGTTTCGGCCCAATTTAAACGGATAATTATTCAAAATTAAATTACCTTTCATTATTGGTACAATATTATATGAATTGAAACAGAAAAAAATTTGGTTTCAAATAAAAGTGCATTTGTCCGGGTAAAAAAAAAGCCGATTTCAATCGACGATTACACGAAAACTAGTGGTTGTTTCGGCCCAATTTAAACGGATAATTATTCAAAATTAAATTACCTGTCATTATTGGTACAATATTATATGAATTGAAACAGAAAAAAATTTGGTTTCAAATAAAAGTGCATTTGTCCGGGTAAAAAAAAAGCCGATTTCAATCGACGATTACACGAAAACTGGTGGTTGTTTCGGCCCAATTTAAACGGATAATTATTCAAAATTAAATTACCTTTGATTATTGGTACAATATTCTATGATTTGAAACAGAAAAAATTTTGGTTTCAAATAATAGTGCATTTGTCCGGGTAAAAAAAAGCCGATTTCAATCGACGATTACATGAAAACTGGTGGTTGTTTCGGCCCAATTTAAACGGATAATTATTCAAAATTAAATTACCTTTCATTATTGGTACAATATTATATGAATTGAAACAGAAAAAAATTTGGTTTCAAATAAAAGTGCATTTGTCCGGGTAAAAAAAAAGCCGATTTCAATCGACGATTACACGAAAACTGGTGGTTGTTTCGGCCCAATTTAAACGGATAATTATTCAAAATTAAATTACCTTTGATTATTGGTACAATATTATATGAATTGAAACAGAAAAAATTTTGGTTTCAAATAAAAGTGCATTTGTCCGGGTAAAAAAAAAGCCGATTTCAATCGACGATTACACGAAAACTGGTGGTTGTTTCGGCCCAATTTAAACGGATAATTATTCAAAATTAAATTACCTTTCATTATTGGTACAATATTATATGAATTGAAACAGAAAAAAATTTGGTTTCAAATAAAAGTGCATTTGTCCGGGTAAAAAAAAAGCCGATTTCAATCGACGATTACACGAAAACTGGTGGTTGTTTCGGCCCAATTTAAACGGATAATTATTCAAAATTAAATTACCTTTGATTATTGGTACAATATTCTATGATTTGAAACAGAAAAAATTTTGGTTTCAAATAAAAGTGCATTTGTCCGGGTAAAAAAAAAGCCGATTTCAATCGACGATTACACGAAAACTGGTGGTTGTTTCGGCCCAATTTAAACGGATAATTATTCAAAATTAAATTACCTTTGATTATTGGTACAATATTCTATGATTTGAAACAGAAAAAATTTTGGTTTCAAATAATAGTGCATTTGTCCGGGTAAAAAAAAGCCGATTTCAATCGACGATTACATGAAAACTGGTGGTTGTTTCGGCCCAATTTAAACGGATAATTATTCAAAATTAAATTACCTTTCATTATTGGTACAATATTATATGAATTGAAACAGAAAAAAATTTGGTTTCAAATAAAAGTGCATTTGTCCGGGTAAAAAAAAAGCCGATTTCAATCGACGATTACACGAAAACTGGTGGTTGTTTCGGCCCAATTTAAACGGATAATTATTCAAAATTAAATTACCTTTGATTATTGGTACAATATTCTATGATTTGAAACAGAAAAAATTTTGGTTTCAAATAATAGTGCATTTGTCCGGGTAAAAAAAAAGCCGATTTCAATCGACGATTACACGAAAACTGGTGGTTGTTTCGGCCCAATTTAAACGGATAATTATTCAAAATTAAATTACCTTTGATTATTGGTACAATATTCTATGATTTGAAACAGAAAAAATTTTGGTTTCAAATAATAGTGCATTTGTCCGGGTAAAAAAAAGCCGATTTCAATCGACGATTACATGAAAACTGGTGGTTGTTTCGGCCCAATTTAAACGGATAATTATTCAAAATTAAATTACCTTTCATTATTGGTACAATATTATATGAATTGAAACAGAAAAAATTTTGGTTTCAAATAAAAGTGCATTTGTCCGGGTAAAAAAAAAGCCGATTTCAATCGACGATTACACGAAAACTGGTGGTTGTTTCGGCCCAATTTAAACGGATAATTATTCAAAATTAAATTACCTTTCATTATTGGTACAATATTATATGAATTGAAACAGAAAAAAATTTGGTTTCAAATAAAAGTGCATTTGTCCGGGTAAAAAAAAAGCCGATTTCAATCGACGATTACACGAAAACTGGTGGTTGTTTCGGCCCAATTTAAACGGATAATTATTCAAAATTAAATTACCTTTGATTATTGGTACAATATTATATGAATTGAAACAGAAAAAAATTTGGTTTCAAATAAAAGTGCATTTGTCCGGGTAAAAAAAAAGCCGATTTCAATCGACGATTACACGAAAACTGGTGGTTGTTTCGGCCCAATTTAAACGGATAATTATTCAAAATTAAATTACCTTTGATTATTGGTACAATATTCTATGATTTGAAACAGAAAAAATTTTGGTTTCAAATAATAGTGCATTTGTCCGGGTAAAAAAAAGCCGATTTCAATCGACGATTACATGAAAACTGGTGGTTGTTTCGGCCCAATTTAAACGGATAATTATTCAAAATTAAATTACCTTTCATTATTGGTACAATATTATATGAATTGAAACAGAAAAAAATTTGGTTTCAAATAAAAGTGCATTTGTCCGGGTAAAAAAAAAGCCGATTTCAATCGACGATTACACGAAAACTAGTGGTTGTTTCGGCCCAATTTAAACGGATAATTATTCAAAATTAAATTACCTGTCATTATTGGTACAATATTATATGAATTGAAACAGAAAAAAATTTGGTTTCAAATAAAAGTGCATTTGTCCGGGTAAAAAAAAAGCCGATTTCAATCGACGATTACACGAAAACTGGTGGTTGTTTCGGCCCAATTTAAACGGATAATTATTCAAAATTAAATTACCTTTGATTATTGGTACAATATTCTATGATTTGAAACAGAAAAAATTTTGGTTTCAAATAATAGTGCATTTGTCCGGGTAAAAAAAAGCCGATTTCAATCGACGATTACATGAAAACTGGTGGTTGTTTCGGCCCAATTTAAACGGATAATTATTCAAAATTAAATTACCTTTCATTATTGGTACAATATTATATGAATTGAAACAGAAAAAAATTTGGTTTCAAATAAAAGTGCATTTGTCCGGGTAAAAAAAAAGCCGATTTCAATCGACGATTACACGAAAACTGGTGGTTGTTTCGGCCCAATTTAAACGGATAATTATTCAAAATTAAATTACCTTTGATTATTGGTACAATATTCTATGATTTGAAACAGAAAAAATTTTGGTTTCAAATAATAGTGCATTTGTCCGGGTAAAAAAAAAGCCGATTTCAATCGACGATTACACGAAAACTGGTGGTTGTTTCGGCCCAATTTAAACGGATAATTATTCAAAATTAAATTACCTTTGATTATTGGTACAATATTCTATGATTTGAAACAGAAAAAATTTTGGTTTCAAATAATAGTGCATTTGTCCGGGTAAAAAAAAGCCGATTTCAATCGACGATTACATGAAAACTGGTGGTTGTTTCGGCCCAATTTAAACGGATAATTATTCAAAATTAAATTACCTTTCATTATTGGTACAATATTATATGAATTGAAACAGAAAAAATTTTGGTTTCAAATAAAAGTGCATTTGTCCGGGTAAAAAAAAAGCCGATTTCAATCGACGATTACACGAAAACTGGTGGTTGTTTCGGCCCAATTTAAACGGATAATTATTCAAAATTAAATTACCTTTCATTATTGGTACAATATTATATGAATTGAAACAGAAAAAAATTTGGTTTCAAATAAAAGTGCATTTGTCCGGGTAAAAAAAAAGCCGATTTCAATCGACGATTACACGAAAACTGGTGGTTGTTTCGGCCCAATTTAAACGGATAATTATTCAAAATTAAATTACCTTTCATTATTGGTACAATATTATATGAATTGAAACAGAAAAAATTTTGGTTTCAAATAAAAGTGCATTTGTCCGGGTAAAAAAAAAGCCGATTTCAATCGACGATTACACGAAAACTGGTGGTTGTTTCGGCCCAATTTAAACGGATAATTATTCAAAATTAAATTACCTTTCATTATTGGTACAATATTATATGAATTGAAACAGAAAAAAATTTGGTTTCAAATAAAAGTGCATTTGTCCGGGTAAAAAAAAAGCCGATTTCAATCGACGATTACACGAAAACTAGTGGTTGTTTCGGCCCAATTTAAACGGATAATTATTCAAAATTAAATTACCTGTCATTATTGGTACAATATTCTATGATTTGAAACAGAAAAAATTTTGGTTTCAAATAATAGTGCATTTGTCCGGGTAAAAAAAAGCCGATTTCAATCGACGATTACATGAAAACTGGTGGTTGTTTCGGCCCAATTTAAACGGATAATTATTCAAAATTAAATTACCTTTCATTATTGGTACAATATTATATGAATTGAAACAGAAAAAAATTTGGTTTCAAATAAAAGTGCATTTGTCCGGGTAAAAAAAAAGCCGATTTCAATCGACGATTACACGAAAACTGGTGGTTGTTTCGGCCCAATTTAAACGGATAATTATTCAAAATTAAATTACCTTTCATTATTGGTACAATATTATATGAATTGAAACAGAAAAAATTTTGGTTTCAAATAAAAGTGCATTTGTCCGGGTAAAAAAAAAGCCGATTTCAATCGACGATTACACGAAAACTGGTGGTTGTTTCGGCCCAATTTAAACGGATAATTATTCAAAATTAAATTACCTTTCATTATTGGTACAATATTATATGAATTGAAACAGAAAAAATTTTGGTTTCAAATAAAAGTGCATTTGTCCGGGTAAAAAAAAAGCCGATTTCAATCGACGATTACACGAAAACTGGTGGTTGTTTCGGCCCAATTTAAACGGATAATTATTCAAAATTAAATTACCTTTCATTATTGGTACAATATTATATGAATTGAAACAGAAAAAAATTTGGTTTCAAATAAAAGTGCATTTGTCCGGGTAAAAAAAAAGCCGATTTCAATCGACGATTACACGAAAACTAGTGGTTGTTTCGGCCCAATTTAAACGGATAATTATTCAAAATTAAATTACCTGTCATTATTGGTACAATATTCTATGATTTGAAACAGAAAAAATTTTGGTTTCAAATAATAGTGCATTTGTCCGGGTAAAAAAAAGCCGATTTCAATCGACGATTACATGAAAACTGGTGGTTGTTTCGGCCCAATTTAAACGGATAATTATTCAAAATTAAATTACCTTTCATTATTGGTACAATATTATATGAATTGAAACAGAAAAAAATTTGGTTTCAAATAAAAGTGCATTTGTCCGGGTAAAAAAAAAGCCGATTTCAATCGACGATTACACGAAAACTGGTGGTTGTTTCGGCCCAATTTAAACGGATAATTATTCAAAATTAAATTACCTTTCATTATTGGTACAATATTATATGAATTGAAACAGAAAAAATTTTGGTTTCAAATAAAAGTGCATTTGTCCGGGTAAAAAAAAAGCCGATTTCAATCGACGATTACACGAAAACTGGTGGTTGTTTCGGCCCAATTTAAACGGATAATTATTCAAAATTAAATTACCTTTCATTATTGGTACAATATTATATGAATTGAAACAGAAAAAAATTTGGTTTCAAATAAAAGTGCATTTGTCCGGGTAAAAAAAAAGCCGATTTCAATCGACGATTACACGAAAACTAGTGGTTGTTTCGGCCCAATTTAAACGGATAATTATTCAAAATTAAATTACCTGTCATTATTGGTACAATATTATATGAATTGAAACAGAAAAAATTTTGGTTTCAAATAAAAGTGCATTTGTCCGGGTAAAAAAAAAGCCGATTTCAATCGACGATTACACGAAAACTGGTGGTTGTTTCGGCCCAATTTAAACGGATAATTATTCAAAATTAAATTACCTTTCATTATTGGTACAATATTATATGAATTGAAACAGAAAAAATTTTGGTTTCAAATAAAAGTGCATTTGTCCGGGTAAAAAAAAAAGCCGATTTCAATCGACGATTACACGAAAACTGGTGGTTGTTTCGGCCCAATTTAAACGGATAATTATTCAAAATTAAATTACCTTTCATTATTGGTACAATATTATATGAATTGAAACAGAAAAAATTTTGGTTTCAAATAAAAGTGCATTTGTCCGGGTAAAAAAAAAGCCGATTTCAATCTACGATTACACGAAAACTGGTGGTTGTTTCGGCCCAATTTAAACGGATAATTATTCAAAATTAAATTACCTTTCATTATTGGTACAATATTATATGAATTGAAACAGAAAAAAATTTGGTTTCAAATAAAAGTGCATTTGTCCGGGTAAAAAAAAAGCCGATTTCAATCGACGATTACACGAAAACTAGTGGTTGTTTCGGCCCAATTTAAACGGATAATTATTCAAAATTAAATTACCTGTCATTATTGGTACAATATTCTATGATTTGAAACAGAAAAAATTTTGGTTTCAAATAATAGTGCATTTGTCCGGGTAAAAAAAAGCCGATTTCAATCGACGATTACATGAAAACTGGTGGTTGTTTCGGCCCAATTTAAACGGATAATTATTCAAAATTAAATTACCTTTCATTATTGGTACAATATTATATGAATTGAAACAGAAAAAAATTTGGTTTCAAATAAAAGTGCATTTGTCCGGGTAAAAAAAAAGCCGATTTCAATCGACGATTACACGAAAACTGGTGGTTGTTTCGGCCCAATTTAAACGGATAATTATTCAAAATTAAATTACCTTTCATTATTGGTACAATATTATATGAATTGAAACAGAAAAAAATTTGGTTTCAAATAAAAGTGCATTTGTCCGGGTAAAAAAAAAGCCGATTTCAATCGACGATTACACGAAAACTGGTGGTTGTTTCGGCCCAATTTAAACGGATAATTATTCAAAATTAAATTACCTTTGATTATTGGTACAATATTCTATGATTTGAAACAGAAAAAATTTTGGTTTCAAATAAAAGTGCATTTGTCCGGGTAAAAAAAAGCCGATTTCAATCGACGATTACATGAAAACTGGTGGTTGTTTCGGCCCAATTTAAACGGATAATTATTCAAAATTAAATTACCTTTCATTATTGGTACAATATTATATGAATTGAAACAGAAAAAAATTTGGTTTCAAATAAAAGTGCATTTGTCCGGGTAAAAAAAAAGCCGATTTCAATCGACGATTACACGAAAACTGGTGGTTGTTTCGGCCCAATTTAAACGGATAATTATTCAAAATTAAATTACCTTTGATTATTGGTACAATATTCTATGATTTGAAACAGAAAAAATTTTGGTTTCAAATAATAGTGCATTTGTCCGGGTAAAAAAAAGCCGATTTCAATCGACGATTACACGAAAACTGGTGGTTGTTTCGGCCCAATTTAAACGGATAATTATTCAAAATTAAATTACCTTTGATTATTGGTACAATATTCTATGATTTGAAACAGAAAAAATTTTGGTTTCAAATAAAAGTGCATTTGTCCGGGTAAAAAAAAGCCGATTTCAATCGACGATTACATGAAAACTGGTGGTTGTTTCGGCCCAATTTAAACGGATAATTATTCAAAATTAAATTACCTTTCATTATTGGTACAATATTATATGAATTGAAACAGAAAAAAATTTGGTTTCAAATAAAAGTGCATTTGTCCGGGTAAAAAAAAAGCCGTTTTCAATCGACGATTACACGAAAACTGGTGGTTGTTTCGGCCCAATTTAAACGGATAATTATTCAAAATTAAATTACCTTTCATTATTGGTACAATATTATATGAATTGAAACAGAAAAAAATTTGGTTTCAAATAAAAGTGCATTTGTCCGGGTAAAAAAAAAGCCGATTTCAATCGACGATTACACGAAAACTGGTGGTTGTTTCGGCCCAATTTAAACGGATAATTATTCAAAATTAAATTACCTTTCATTATTGGTACAATATTATATGAATTGAAACAGAAAAAAATTTGGTTTCAAATAAAAGTGCATTTGTCCGGGTAAAAAAAAGCCGATTTCAATCGACGATTACACGAAAACTGGTGGTTGTTTCGGCCCAATTTAAACGGATAATTATTCAAAATTAAATTACCTTTGATTATTGGTACAATATTCTATGATTTGAAACAGAAAAAATTTTGGTTTCAAATAATAGTGCATTTGTCCGGGTAAAAAAAAGCCGATTTCAATCGACGATTACACGAAAACTGGTGGTTGTTTCGGCCCAATTTAAACGGATAATTATTCAAAATTAAATTACCTTTGATTATTGGTACAATATTCTATGATTTGAAACAGAAAAAATTTTGGTTTCAAATAAAAGTGCATTTGTCCGGGTAAAAAAAAGCCGATTTCAATCGACGATTACATGAAAACTGGTGGTTGTTTCGGCCCAATTTAAACGGATAATTATTCAAAATTAAATTACCTTTCATTATTGGTACAATATTATATGAATTGAAACAGAAAAAAATTTGGTTTCAAATAAAAGTGCATTTGTCCGGGTAAAAAAAAAGCCGATTTCAATCGACGATTACACGAAAACTGGTGGTTGTTTCGGCCCAATTTAAACGGATAATTATTCAAAATTAAATTACCTTTCATTATTGGTACAATATTATATGAATTGAAACAGAAAAAAATTTGGTTTCAAATAAAAGTGCATTTGTCCGGGTAAAAAAAAGCCGATTTCAATCGACGATTACACGAAAACTGGTGGTTGTTTCGGCCCAATTTAAACGGATAATTATTCAAAATTAAATTACCTTTGATTATTGGTACAATATTCTATGATTTGAAACAGAAAAAATTTTGGTTTCAAATAATAGTGCATTTGTCCGGGTAAAAAAAAGCCGATTTCAATCGACGATTACACGAAAACTGGTGGTTGTTTCGGCCCAATTTAAACGGATAATTATTCAAAATTAAATTACCTTTCATTATTGGTACAATATTATATGAATTGAAACAGAAAAAAATTTGGTTTCAAATAAAAGTGCATTTGTCCGGGTAAAAAAAAAGCCGATTTCAATCGACGATTACACGAAAACTGGTGGTTGTTTCGGCCCAATTTAAACGGATAATTATTCAAAATTAAATTACCTTTCATTATTGGTACAATATTATATGAATTGAAACAGAAAAAAATTTGGTTTCAAATAAAAGTGCATTTGTCCGGGTAAAAAAAAGCCGATTTCAATCGACGATTACACGAAAACTGGTGGTTGTTTCGGCCCAATTTAAACGGATAATTATTCAAAATTAAATTACCTTTGATTATTGGTACAATATTCTATGATTTGAAACAGAAAAAATTTTGGTTTCAAATAATAGTGCATTTGTCCGGGTAAAAAAAAGCCGATTTCAATCGACGATTACACGAAAACTGGTGGTTGTTTCGGCCCAATTTAAACGGATAATTATTCAAAATTAAATTACCTTTGATTATTGGTACAATATTCTATGATTTGAAACAGAAAAAATTTTGGTTTCAAATAATAGTGCATTTGTCCGGGTAAAAAAAAGCCGATTTCAATCGACGATTACACGAAAACTGGTGATTGTTTCGGCCCAATTTAAACGGATAATTATTCAAAATTAAATTACCTTTGATTATTGGTACAATATTCTATGATTTGAAACAGAAAAAATTTTGGTTTCAAATAAAAGTGCATTTGTCCGGGTAAAAAAAAGCCGATTTCAATCGACGATTACATGAAAACTGGTGGTTGTTTCGGCCCAATTTAAACGGATAATTATTCAAAATTAAATTACCTTTCATTATTGGTACAATATTATATGAATTGAAACAGAAAAAAATTTGGTTTCAAATAAAAGTGCATTTGTCCGGGTAAAAAAAAAGCCGATTTCAATCGACGATTACACGAAAACTGGTGGTTGTTTCGGCCCAATTTAAACGGATAATTATTCAAAATTAAATTACCTTTCATTATTGGTACAATATTATATGAATTGAAACAGAAAAAAATTTGGTTTCAAATAAAAGTGCATTTGTCCGGGTAAAAAAAAGCCGATTTCAATCGACGATTACACGAAAACTGGTGGTTGTTTCGGCCCAATTTAAACGGATAATTATTCAAAATTAAATTACCTTTGATTATTGGTACAATATTCTATGATTTGAAACAGAAAAAATTTTGGTTTCAAATAATAGTGCATTTGTCCGGGTAAAAAAAAGCCGATTTCAATCGACGATTACACGAAAACTGGTGGTTGTTTCGGCCCAATTTAAACGGATAATTATTCAAAATTAAATTACCTTTGATTATTGGTACAATATTCTATGATTTGAAACAGAAAAAATTTTGGTTTCAAATAATAGTGCATTTGTCCGGGTAAAAAAAAGCCGATTTCAATCGAAGATTACACGAAAACTGGTGGTTGTTTCGGCCCAATTTAAACGGATAATTATTCAAAATTAAATTACCTTTGATTATTGGTACAATATTCTATGATTTGAAACAGAAAAAATTTTGGTTTCAAATAAAAGTGCATTTGTCCGGGTAAAAAAAAGCCGATTTCAATCGACGATTACATGAAAACTGGTGGTTGTTTCGGCCCAATTTAAACGGATAATTATTCAAAATTAAATTACCTTTCATTATTGGTACAATATTATATGAATTGAAACAGAAAAAAATTTGGTTTCAAATAAAAGTGCATTTGTCCGGGTAAAAAAAAAAGCCGATTTCAATCGACGATTACACGAAAACTGGTGGTTGTTTCGGCCCAATTTAAACGGATAATTATTCAAAATTAAATTACCTTTCATTATTGGTACAATATTATATGAATTGAAACAGAAAAAAATTTGGTTTCAAATAAAAGTGCATTTGTCCGGGTAAAAAAAAGCCGATTTCAATCGACGATTACACGAAAACTGGTGGTTGTTTCGGCCCAATTTAAACGGATAATTATTCAAAATTAAATTACCTTTGATTATTGGTACAATATTCTATGATTTGAAACAGAAAAAATTTTGGTTTCAAATAATAGTGCATTTGTCCGGGTAAAAAAAAGCCGATTTCAATCGACGATTACACGAAAACTGGTGGTTGTTTCGGCCCAATTTAAACGGATAATTATTCAAAATTAAATTACCTTTGATTATTGGTACAATATTCTATGATTTGAAACAGAAAAAATTTTGGTTTCAAATAATAGTGCATTTGTCCGGTTAAAAAAAGCCGATTTCAATCGACGATTACACGAAAACTGGTGGTTGTTTCGGCCCAATTTAAACGGATAATTATTCAAAATTAAATTACCTTTGATTATTGGTACAATATTCTATGATTTGAAACAGAAAAAATTTTGGTTTTCAAATAATAGTGCATTTGTCCGGGTAAAAAAAAGCCGATTTCAATCGACGATTACACGAAAACTGGTTGTTTCGGCCCAATTTAAACGGATAATTATTCAAAATTAAATTACCTTTGATTATTGGTACAATATTCTATGATTTGAAACAGAAAAAATTTTGGTTTCAAATAATAGTGCATTTGTCCGGGTAAAAAAAAGCCGATTTCAATCGACGATTACACGAAAACTGGTGGTTGTTTCGGCCCAATTTAAACGGATAATTATTCAAAATTAAATTACCTTTGATTATTGGTACAATATTCTATGATTTGAAACAGAAAAAATTTTGGTTTCAAATAATAGTGCATTTGTCCGGGTAAAAAAAAGCCGATTTCAATCGACGATTACACGAAAACTGGTGATTGTTTCGGCCCAATTTAAACGGATAATTATTCAAAATTAAATTACCTTTGATTATTGGTACAATATTCTATGATTTGAAACAGAAAAAATTTTGGTTTCAAATAAAAGTGCATTTGTCCGGGTAAAAAAAAGCCGATTTCAATCGACGATTACATGAAAACTGGTGGTTGTTTCGGCCCAATTTAAACGGATAATTATTCAAAATTAAATTACCTTTCATTATTGGTACAATATTATATGAATTGAAACAGAAAAAAATTTGGTTTCAAATAAAAGTGCATTTGTCCGGGTAAAAAAAAAGCCGATTTCAATCGACGATTACACGAAAACTGGTGGTTGTTTCGGCCCAATTTAAACGGATAATTATTCAAAATTAAATTACCTTTCATTATTGGTACAATATTATATGAATTGAAACAGAAAAAAATTTGGTTTCAAATAAAAGTGCATTTGTCCGGGTAAAAAAAAGCCGATTTCAATCGACGATTACACGAAAACTGGTGGTTGTTTCGGCCCAATTTAAACGGATAATTATTCAAAATTAAATTACCTTTGATTATTGGTACAATATTCTATGATTTGAAACAGAAAAAATTTTGGTTTCAAATAATAGTGCATTTGTCCGGGTAAAAAAAAGCCGATTTCAATCGACGATTACACGAAAACTGGTGGTTGTTTCGGCCCAATTTAAACGGATAATTATTCAAAATTAAATTACCTTTGATTATTGGTACAATATTCTATGATTTGAAACAGAAAAAATTTTGGTTTCAAATAATAGTGCATTTGTCCGGGTAAAAAAAAGCCGATTTCAATCGACGATTACACGAAAACTGGTGGTTGTTTCGGCCCAATTTAAACGGATAATTATTCAAAATTAAATTACCTTTGATTATTGGTACAATATTCTATGATTTGAAACAGAAAAAATTTTGGTTTCAAATAAAAGTGCATTTGTCCGGGTAAAAAAAAGCCGATTTCAATCGACGATTACATGAAAACTGGTGGTTGTTTCGGCCCAATTTAAACGGATAATTATTCAAAATTAAATTACCTTTCATTATTGGTACAATATTATATGAATTGAAACAGAAAAAAATTTGGTTTCAAATAAAAGTGCATTTGTCCGGGTAAAAAAAAAGCCGATTTCAATCGACGATTACACGAAAACTGGTGGTTGTTTCGGCCCAATTTAAACGGATAATTATTCAAAATTAAATTACCTTTCATTATTGGTACAATATTATATGAATTGAAACAGAAAAAAATTTGGTTTCAAATAAAAGTGCATTTGTCCGGGTAAAAAAAAAGCCGATTTCAATCGACGATTACATGAAAACTGGTGGTTGTTTCGGCCCAATTTAAACGGATAATTATTCAAAATTAAATTACCTTTCATTATTGGTACAATATTATATGAATTGAAACAGAAAAAAATTTGGTTTCAAATAAAAGTGCATTTGTCCGGGTAAAAAAAAAGCCGATTTCAATCGACGATTACACGAAAACTGGTGGTTGTTTCGGCCCAATTTAAACGGATAATTATTCAAAATTAAATTACCTTTCATTATTGGTACAATATTATATGAATTGAAACAGAAAAAAATTTGGTTTCAAATAAAAGTGCATTTGTCCGGTAAAAAAAAAGCCGATTTCAATCGACGATTACATGAAAACTGGTGGTTGTTTCGGCCCAATTTAAACGGATAATTATTCAAAATTAAATTACCTTTTGATTATTGGTACAATATTATATGAATTGAAACAGAAAAAAATTTGGTTTCAAATAAAAGTGCATTTGTCCGGGTAAAAAAAAAGCCGATTTCAATCGACGATTACACGAAAACTGGTGGTTGTTTCGGCCCAATTTAAACGGATAATTATTCAAAATTAAATTACCTTTCATTATTGGTACAATATTCTATGATTTGAAACAGAAAAAATTTTGGTTTCAAATAATAGTGCATTTGTCCGGGTAAAAAAAAGCCGATTTCAATCGACGATTACACGAAAACTGGTGGTTGTTTCGGCCCAATTTAAACGGATAATTATTCAAAATTAAATTACCTTTGATTATTGGTACAATATTCTATGATTTGAAACAGAAAAAATTTTGGTTTCAAATAATAGTGCATTTGTCCGGGTAAAAAAAAGCCGATTTCAATCGACGATTACACGAAAACTGGTGGTTGTTTCGGCCCAATTTAAACGGATAATTATTCAAAATTAAATTACCTTTGATTATTGGTACAATATTCTATGATTTGAAACAGAAAAAATTTTGGTTTCAAATAATAGTGCATTTGTCCGGGTAAAAAAAAGCCGATTTCAATCGACGATTACACGAAAACTGGTGGTTGTTTCGGCCCAATTTAAACGGATAATTATTCAAAATTAAATTACCTTTGATTATTGGTACAATATTCTATGATTTGAAACAGAAAAAATTTTGGTTTCAAATAAAAGTGCATTTGTCCGGGTAAAAAAAAGCCGATTTCAATCGACGATTACATGAAAACTGGTGGTTGTTTCGGCCCAATTTAAACGGATAATTATTCAAAATTAAATTACCTTTGATTATTGGTACAATATTCTATGATTTGAAACAGAAAAAATTTTGGTTTCAAATAAAAGTGCATTTGTCCGGGTAAAAAAAAGCCGATTTCAATCGACGATTACACGAAAACTGGTGGTTGTTTCGGCCCAATTTAAACGGATAATTATTCAAAATTAAATTACCTTTCATTATTGGTACAATATTATATGAATTGAAACAGAAAAAAATTTGGTTTCAAATAAAAGTGCATTTGTCCGGGTAAAAAAAAAGCCGATTTCAATCGACGATTACACGAAAACTGGTGGTTGTTTCGGCCCAATTTAAACGGATAATTATTCAAAATTAAATTACCTTTGATTATTGGTACAATATTCTATGATTTGAAACAGAAAAAATTTTGGTTTCAAATAATAGTGCATTTGTCCGGGTAAAAAAAAGCCGATTTCAATCGACGATTACACGAAAACTGGTGGTTGTTTCGGCCCAATTTAAACGGATAATTATTCAAAATTAAATTACCTTTGATTATTGGTACAATATTCTATGATTTGAAACAGAAAAAATTTTGGTTTCAAATAATAGTGCATTTGTCCGGGTAAAAAAAAGCCGATTTCAATCGACGATTACACGAAAACTGGTGGTTGTTTCGGCCCAATTTAAACGGATAATTATTCAAAATTAAATTACCTTTGATTATTGGTACAATATTATATGAATTGAAACAGAAAAAAATTTGGTTTCAAATAAAAGTGCATTTGTCCGGGTAAAAAAAAGCCGATTTCAATCGACGATTACACGAAAACTGGTGGTTGTTTCGGCCCAATTTAAACGGATAATTATTCAAAATTAAATTACCTTTCATTATTGGTACAATATTATATGAATTGAAACAGAAAAAAATTTGGTTTCAAATAAAAGTGCATTTGTCCGGGTAAAAAAAAAGCCGATTTCAATCGACGATTACACGAAAACTGGTGGTTGTTTCGGCCCAATTTAAACGGATAATTATTCAAAATTAAATTACCTTTCATTATTGGTACAATATTATATGAATTGAAACAGAAAAAAATTTGGTTTCAAATAAAAGTGCATTTGTCCGGGTAAAAAAAAAGCCGATTTCAATCGACGATTACATGAAAACTGGTGGTTGTTTCGGCCCAATTTAAACGGATAATTATTCAAAATTAAATTACCTTTCATTATTGGTACAATATTATATGAATTGAAACAGAAAAAAATTTGGTTTCAAATAAAAGTGCATTTGTCCGGGTAAAAAAAAAGCCGATTTCAATCGACGATTACACGAAAACTGGTGGTTGTTTCGGCCCAATTTAAACGGATAATTATTCAAAATTAAATTACCTTTCATTATTGGTACAATATTATATGAATTGAAACAGAAAAAAATTTGGTTTCAAATAAAAGTGCATTTGTCCGGGTAAAAAAAAAGCCGATTTCAATCGACGATTACACGAAAACTGGTGGTTGTTTCGGCCCAATTTAAACGGATAATTATTCAAAATTAAATTACCTTTCATTATTGGTACAATATTATATGAATTGAAACAGAAAAAAATTTGGTTTCAAATAAAAGTGCATTTGTCCGGGTAAAAAAAAAGCCGATTTCAATCGACGATTACATGAAAACTGGTGGTTGTTTCGGCCCAATTTAAACGGATAATTATTCAAAATTAAATTACCTTTCATTATTGGTACAATATTATATGAATTGAAACAGAAAAAAATTTGGTTTCAAATAAAAGTGCATTTGTCCGGGTAAAAAAAAAGCCGATTTCAATCGACGATTACACGAAAACTGGTGGTTGTTTCGGCCCAATTTAAACGGATAATTATTCAAAATTAAATTACCTTTCATTATTGGTACAATATTATATGAATTGAAACAGAAAAAAATTTGGTTTCAAATAAAAGTGCATTTGTCCGGGTAAAAAAAAAGCCGATTTCAATCGACGATTACACGAAAACTGGTGGTTGTTTCGGCCCAATTTAAACGGATAATTATTCAAAATTAAATTACCTTTCATTATTGGTACAATATTATATGAATTGAAACAGAAAAAAATTTGGTTTCAAATAAAAGTGCATTTGTCCGGGTAAAAAAAAAGCCGATTTCAATCGACGATTACACGAAAACTGGTGGTTGTTTCGGCCCAATTTAAACGGATAATTATTCAAAATTAAATTACCTTTGATTATTGGTACAATATTCTATGATTTGAAACAGAAAAAATTTTGGTTTCAAATAATAGTGCATTTGTCCGGGTAAAAAAAAGCCGATTTCAATCGACGATTACACGAAAACTGGTGGTTGTTTCGGCCCAATTTAAACGGATAATTATTCAAAATTAAATTACCTTTGATTATTGGTACAATATTCTATGATTTGAAACAGAAAAAATTTTGGTTTCAAATAATAGTGCATTTGTCCGGGTAAAAAAAAGCCGATTTCAATCGACGATTACACGAAAACTGGTGGTTGTTTCGGCCCAATTTAAACGGATAATTATTCAAAATTAAATTACCTTTGATTATTGGTACAATATTCTATGATTTGAAACAGAAAAAATTTTGGTTTCAAATAAAAGTGCATTTGTCCGGGTAAAAAAAAACCGATTTCAATCGACGATTACATGAAAACTGGTGGTTGTTTCGGCCCAATTTAAACGGATAATTATTCAAAATTAAATTACCTTTCATTATTGGTACAATATTATATGAATTGAAACAGAAAAAAATTTGGTTTCAAATAAAAGTGCATTTGTCCGGGTAAAAAAAAAGCCGATTTCAATCGACGATTACACGAAAACTGGTGGTTGTTTCGGCCCAATTTAAACGGATAATTATTCAAAATTAAATTACCTTTCATTATTGGTACAATATTATATGAATTGAAACAGAAAAAAATTTGGTTTCAAATAAAAGTGCATTTGTCCGGGTAAAAAAAAAGCCGATTTCAATCGACGATTACACGAAAACTGGTGGTTGTTTCGGCCCAATTTAAACGGATAATTATTCAAAATTAAATTACCTTTGATTATTGGTACAATATTCTATGATTTGAAACAGAAAAAATTTTGGTTTCAAATAATAGTGCATTTGTCCGGGTAAAAAAAAGCCGATTTCAATCGACGATTACACGAAAACTGGTGGTTGTTTCGGCCCAATTTAAACGGATAATTATTCAAAATTAAATTACCTTTGATTATTGGTACAATATTCTATGATTTGAAACAGAAAAAATTTTGGTTTCAAATAATAGTGCATTTGTCCGGGTAAAAAAAAGCCGATTTCAATCGACGATTACACGAAAACTGGTGGTTGTTTCGGCCCAATTTAAACGGATAATTATTCAAAATTAAATTACCTTTGATTATTGGTACAATATTCTATGATTTGAAACAGAAAAAATTTTGGTTTCAAATAAAAGTGCATTTGTCCGGGTAAAAAAAAACCGATTTCAATCGACGATTACATGAAAACTGGTGGTTGTTTCGGCCCAATTTAAACGGATAATTATTCAAAATTAAATTACCTTTCATTATTGGTACAATATTATATGAATTGAAACAGAAAAAAATTTGGTTTCAAATAAAAGTGCATTTGTCCGGGTAAAAAAAAAGCCGATTTCAATCGACGATTACACGAAAACTGGTGGTTGTTTCGGCCCAATTTAAACGGATAATTATTCAAAATTAAATTACCTTTCATTATTGGTACAATATTATATGAATTGAAACAGAAAAAAATTTGGTTTCAAATAAAAGTGCATTTGTCCGGGTAAAAAAAAAGCCGATTTCAATCGACGATTACACGAAAACTGGTGGTTGTTTCGGCCCAATTTAAACGGATAATTATTCAAAATTAAATTACCTTTCATTATTGGTACAATATTATATGAATTGAAACAGAAAAAAATTTGGTTTCAAATAAAAGTGCATTTGTCCGGGTAAAAAAAAAGCCGATTTCAATCGACGATTACATGAAAACTGGTGGTTGTTTCGGCCCAATTTAAACGGATAATTATTCAAAATTAAATTACCTTTCATTATTGGTACAATATTATATGAATTGAAACAGAAAAAAATTTGGTTTCAAATAAAAGTGCATTTGTCCGGGTAAAAAAAAAGCCGATTTCAATCGACGATTACACGAAAACTGGTGGTTGTTTCGGCCCAATTTAAACGGATAATTATTCAAAATTAAATTACCTTTCATTATTGGTACAATATTATATGAATTGAAACAGAAAAAAATTTGGTTTCAAATAAAAGTGCATTTGTCCGGGTAAAAAAAAAGCCGATTTCAATCGACGATTACATGAAAACTGGTGGTTGTTTCGGCCCAATTTAAACGGATAATTATTCAAAATTAAATTACCTTTCATTATTGGTACAATATTATATGAATTGAAACAGAAAAAATTTTGGTTTCAAATAAAAGTGCATTTGTCCGGGTAAAAAAAAAGCCGATTTCAATCGACGATTACATGAAAACTGGTGGTTGTTTCGGCCCAATTTAAACGGATAATTATTCAAAATTAAATTACCTTTCATTATTGGTACAATATTATATGAATTGAAACAGAAAAAAATTTGGTTTCAAATAAAAGTGCATTTGTCCGGGTAAAAAAAAAGCCGATTTCAATCGACGATTACACGAAAACTGGTGGTTGTTTCGGCCCAATTTAAACGGATAATTATTCAAAATTAAATTACCTTTGATTATTGGTACAATATTCTATGATTTGAAACAGAAAAAATTTTGGTTTCAAATAAAAGTGCATTTGTCCGGGTAAAAAAAAGCCGATTTCAATCGACGATTACATGAAAACTGGTGGTTGTTTCGGCCCAATTTAAACGGATAATTATTCAAAATTAAATTACCTTTCATTATTGGTACAATATTATATGAATTGAAACAGAAAAAAATTTGGTTTCAAATAAAAGTGCATTTGTCCGGGTAAAAAAAAAGCCGATTTCAATCGACGATTACACGAAAACTGGTGGTTGTTTCGGCCCAATTTAAACGGATAATTATTCAAAATTAAATTACCTTTCATTATTGGTACAATATTATATGAATTGAAACAGAAAAAAATTTGGTTTCAAATAAAAGTGCATTTGTCCGGGTAAAAAAAAAGCCGATTTCAATCGACGATTACACGAAAACTGGTGGTTGTTTCGGCCCAATTTAAACGGATAATTATTCAAAATTAAATTACCTTTCATTATTGGTACAATATTATATGAATTGAAACAGAAAAAAATTTGGTTTCAAATAAAAGTGCATTTGTCCGGGTAAAAAAAAAGCCGATTTCAATCGACGATTACATGAAAACTGGTGGTTGTTTCGGCCCAATTTAAACGGATAATTATTCAAAATTAAATTACCTTTCATTATTGGTACAATATTATATGAATTGAAACAGAAAAAAATTTGGTTTCAAATAAAAGTGCATTTGTCCGGGTAAAAAAAAAGCCGATTTCAATCGACGATTACACGAAAACTGGTGGTTGTTTCGGCCCAATTTAAACGGATAATTATTCAAAATTAAATTACCTTTCATTATTGGTACAATATTATATGAATTGAAACAGAAAAAAATTTGGTTTCAAATAAAAGTGCATTTGTCCGGGTAAAAAAAAAGCCGATTTCAATCGACGATTACACGAAAACTGGTGGTTGTTTCGGCCCAATTTAAACGGATAATTATTCAAAATTAAATTACCTTTCATTATTGGTACAATATTATATGAATTGAAACAGAAAAAAATTTGGTTTCAAATAAAAGTGCATTTGTCCGGGTAAAAAAAAAGCCGATTTCAATCGACGATTACACGAAAACTGGTGGTTGTTTCGGCCCAATTTAAACGGATAATTATTCAAAATTAAATTACCTTTCATTATTGGTACAATATTATATGAATTGAAACAGAAAAAATTTTGGTTTCAAATAAAAGTGCATTTGTCCGGGTAAAAAAAAAGCCGATTTCAATCGACGATTACACGAAAACTGGTGGTTGTTTCGGCCCAATTTAAACGGATAATTATTCAAAATTAAATTACCTTTCATTATTGGTACAATATTATATGAATAGAAACAGAAAAAATTTTGGTTTCAAATAAAAGTGCATTTGTCCGGGTAAAAAAAAGCCGATTTCAATCGACGATTACACGAAAACTGGTGGTTGTTTCGGCCCAATTTAAACGGATAATTATTCAAAATTAAATTACCTTTCATTATTGGTACAATATTATATGAATTGAAACAGAAAAAATTTTGGTTTCAAATAAAAGTGCATTTGTCCGGGTAAAAAAAAAGCCGATTTCAATCGACGATTACACGAAAACTGGTGGTTGTTTCGGCCCAATTTAAACGGATAATTATTCAAAATTAAATTACCTTTCATTATTGGTACAATATTATATGAATTGAAACAGAAAAAATTTTGGTTTCAAATAAAAGTGCATTTGTCCGGGTAAAAAAAAGCCGATTTCAATCGACGATTACACGAAAACTGGTGGTTGTTTCGGCCCAATTTAAACGGATAATTATTCAAAATTAAATTACCTTTCATTATTGGTACAATATTATATGAATTGAAACAGAAAAAAATTTGGTTTCAAATAAAAGTGCATTTGTCCGGGTAAAAAAAAAGCCGATTTCAATCGACGATTACACGAAAACTGGTGGTTGTTTCGGCCCAATTTAAACGGATAATTATTCAAAATTAAATTACCTTTCATTATTGGTACAATATTATATGAATTGAAACAGAAAAAATTTTGGTTTCAAATAAAAGTGCATTTGTCCGGGTAAAAAAAAACCGATTTCAATCGACGATTACACGAAAAACTGGTGGTTGTTTCGGCCCAATTTAAACGGATAATTATTCAAAATTAAATTACCTTTCATTATTGGTACAATATTATATGAATTGAAACAGAAAAAATTTTGGTTTCAAATAAAAGTGCATTTGTCCGGGTAAAAAAAAAGCCGATTTCAATCGACGATTACACGAAAACTGGTGGTTGTTTCGGCCCAATTTAAACGGATAATTATTCAAAATTAAATTACCTTTCATTATTGGTACAATATTATATGAATTGAAACAGAAAAAAATTTGGTTTCAAATAAAAGTGCATTTGTCCGGGTAAAAAAAAAGCCGATTTCAATCGACGATTACACGAAAACTGGTGGTTGTTTCGGCCCAATTTAAACGGATAATTATTCAAAATTAAATTACCTTTCATTATTGGTACAATATTATATGAATTGAAACAGAAAAAATTTTGGTTTCAAATAAAAGTGCATTTGTCCGGGTAAAAAAAAACCGATTTCAATCGACGATTACACGAAAACTGGTGGTTGTTTCGGCCCAATTTAAACGGATAATTATTCAAAATTAAATTACCTTTCATTATTGGTACAATATTATATGAATTGAAACAGAAAAAATTTTGGTTTCAAATAAAAGTGCATTTGTCCGGGTAAAAAAAAAGCCGATTTCAATCGACGATTACACGAAAACTGGTGGTTGTTTCGGCCCAATTTAAACGGATAATTATTCAAAATTAAATTACCTTTCATTATTGGTACAATATTATATGAATTGAAACAGAAAAAATTTTGGTTTCAAATAAAAGTGCATTTGTCCGGGTAAAAAAAAAGCCGATTTCAATCGACGATTACACGAAAACTGGTGGTTGTTTCGGCCCAATTTAAACGGATAATTATTCAAAATTAAATTACCTTTCATTATTGGTACAATATTATATGAATTGAAACAGAAAAAATTTTGGTTTCAAATAAAAGTGCATTTGTCCGGGTAAAAAAAAGCCGATTTCAATCGACGATTACACGAAAACTGGTGGTTGTTTCGGCCCAATTTAAACGGATAATTATTCAAAATTAAATTACCTTTCATTATTGGTACAATATTATATGAATTGAAACAGAAAAAATTTTGGTTTCAAATAAAAGTGCATTTGTCCGGGTAAAAAAAAACCGATTTCAATCGACGATTACACGAAAACTAGTGGTTGTTTCGGTCCAATTTAAACGGATAATTATTCAAAATTAAATTACCTTTCATTATTGGTACAATATTATATGAATAGAAACAGAAAAAATTTTGGTTTCAAATAAAAGTGCATTTGTCCGGGTAAAAAAAAACCGATTTCAATCGACGATTACACGAAAACTGGTGGTTGTTTCGGTCCAATTTAAACGGATAATTATTCAAAATTAAATTACCTTTCATTATTGGTACAATATTATATGAATAGAAACAGAAAAAATTTTGGTTTCAAATAAAAGTGCATTTGTCCGGGTAAAAAAAAACCGATTTCAATCGACGATTACACGAAAACTAGTGGTTGTTTCGGTCCAATTTAAACGGATAATTATTCAAAATTAAATTACCTTTCATTATTGGTACAATATTATATGAATAGAAACAGAAAAAATTTTGGTTTCAAATAAAAGTGCATTTGTCCGGGTAAAAAAAAACCGATTTCAATCGACGATTACACGAAAACTAGTGGTTGTTTCGGTCCAATTTAAACGGATAATTATTCAAAATTAAATTACCTTTCATTATTGGTACAATATTATATGAATAGAAACAGAAAAAATTTTGGTTTCAAATAAAAGTGCATTTGTCCGGGTAAAAAAAAAACCGATTTCAATCGACGATTACACGAAAACTGGTGGTTGTTTCGGCCCAATTTAAACGGATAATTATTCAAAATTAAATTACCTTTCATTATTGGTACAATATTATATGAATAGAAACAGAAAAAATTTTGGTTTCAAATAAAAGTGCATTTGTCCGGGTAAAAAAAAACCGATTTCAATCGACGATTACACGAAAACTGGTGGTTGTTTCGGCCCAATTTAAACGGATAATTATTCAAAATTAAATTACCTTTCATTATTGGTACAATATTATATGAATAGAAACAGAAAAAATTTTGGTTTCAAATAAAAGTGCATTTGTCCGGGTAAAAAAAAGCCGATTTCAATCGACGATTACACGAAAACTGGTGGTTGTTTCGGCCCAATTTAAACGGATAATTATTCAAAATTAAATTACCTTTCATTATTGGTACAATATTATATGAATTGAAACAGAAAAAATTTTGGTTTCAAATAAAAGTGCATTTGTCCGGGTAAAAAAAAAGCCGATTTCAATCGACGATTACACGAAAACTGGTGGTTGTTTCGGCCCAATTTAAACGGATAATTATTCAAAATTAAATTACCTTTCATTATTGGTACAATATTATATGAATAGAAACAGAAAAAATTTTGGTTTCAAATAAAAGTGCATTTGTCCGGGTAAAAAAAAACCGATTTCAATCGACGATTACACGAAAACTAGTGGTTGTTTCGGTCCAATTTAAACGGATAATTATTCAAAATTAAATTACCTTTCATTATTGGTACAATATTATATGAATTGAAACAGAAAAAATTTTGGTTTCAAATAAAAGTGCATTTGTCCGGGTAAAAAAAAGCCGATTTCAATCGACGATTACACGAAAACTGGTGGTTGTTTCGGCCCAATTTAAACGGATAATTATTCAAAATTAAATTACCTTTCATTATTGGTACAATATTATATGAATTGAAACAGAAAAAAATTTGGTTTCAAATAAAAGTGCATTTGTCCGGGTAAAAAAAAAGCCGATTTCAATCGACGATTACACGAAAACTGGTGGTTGTTTCGGCCCAATTTAAACGGATAATTATTCAAAATTAAATTACCTTTCATTATTGGTACAATATTATATGAATTGAAACAGAAAAAAATTTGGTTTCAAATAAAAGTGCATTTGTCCGGGTAAAAAAAAAGCCGATTTCAATCGACGATTACACGAAAACTGGTGGTTGTTTCGGCCCAATTTAAACGGATAATTATTCAAAATTAAATTACCTTTCATTATTGGTACAATATTATATGAATTGAAACAGAAAAAATTTTGGTTTCAAATAAAAGTGCATTTGTCCGGGTAAAAAAAAACCGATTTCAATCGACGATTACACGAAAACTGGTGGTTGTTTCGGCCCAATTTAAACGGATAATTATTCAAAATTAAATTACCTTTCATTATTGGTACAATATTATATGAATTGAAACAGAAAAAATTTTGGTTTCAAATAAAAGTGCATTTGTCCGGGTAAAAAAAAGCCGATTTCAATCGACGATTACACGAAAACTGGTGGTTGTTTCGGCCCAATTTAAACGGATAATTATTCAAAATTAAATTACCTTTCATTATTGGTACAATATTATATGAATTGAAACAGAAAAAATTTTGGTTTCAAATAAAAGTGCATTTGTCCGGGTAAAAAAAAAGCCGATTTCAATCGACGATTACACGAAAACTGGTGGTTGTTTCGGCCCAATTTAAACGGATAATTATTCAAAATTAAATTACCTTTCATTATTGGTACAATATTATATGAATTGAAACAGAAAAAATTTTGGTTTCAAATAAAAGTGCATTTGTCCGGGTAAAAAAAAGCCGATTTCAATCGACGATTACACGAAAACTGGTGGTTGTTTCGGCCCAATTTAAACGGATAATTATTCAAAATTAAATTACCTTTCATTATTGGTACAATATTATATGAATTGAAACAGAAAAAATTTTGGTTTCAAATAAAAGTGCATTTGTCCGGGTAAAAAAAAACCGATTTCAATCGACGATTACACGAAAACTAGTGGTTGTTTCGGTCCAATTTAAACGGATAATTATTCAAAATTAAATTACCTTTCATTATTGGTACAATATTATATGAATAGAAACAGAAAAAATTTTGGTTTCAAATAAAAGTGCATTTGTCCGGGTAAAAAAAAACCGATTTCAATCGACGATTACACGAAAACTAGTGGTTGTTTCGGTCCAATTTAAACGGATAATTATTCAAAATTAAATTACCTTTCATTATTGGTACAATATTATATGAATAGAAACAGAAAAAATTTTGGTTTCAAATAAAAGTGCATTTGTCCGGGTAAAAAAAAACCGATTTCAATCGACGATTACACGAAAACTAGTGGTTGTTTCGGTCCAATTTAAACGGATAATTATTCAAAATTAAATTACCTTTCATTATTGGTACAATATTATATGAATAGAAACAGAAAAAATTTTGGTTTAAAATAAAAGTGCATTTGTCCGGGTAAAAAAAAACCGATTTCAATCGACGATTACACGAAAACTAGTGGTTGTTTCGGTCCAATTTAAACGGATAATTATTCAAAATTAAATTACCTTTCATTATTGGTACAATATTATATGAATTGAAACAGAAAAAATTTTGGTTTCAAATAAAAGTGCATTTGTCCGGGTAAAAAAAAGCCGATTTCAATCGACGATTACACGAAAACTGGTGGTTGTTTCGGCCCAATTTAAACGGATAATTATTCAAAATTAAATTACCTTTCATTATTGGTACAATATTATATGAATTGAAACAGAAAAAATTTTGGTTTCAAATAAAAGTGCATTTGTCCGGGTAAAAAAAAACCGATTTCAATCGACGATTACACGAAAACTGGTGGTTGTTTCGGCCCAATTTAAACGGATAATTATTCAAAATTAAATTACCTTTCATTATTGGTACAATATTATATGAATTGAAACAGAAAAAATTTTGGTTTCAAATAAAAGTGCATTTGTCCGGGTAAAAAAAAAGCCGATTTCAATCGACGATTACACGAAAACTGGTGGTTGTTTCGGCCCAATTTAAACGGATAATTATTCAAAATTAAATTACCTTTCATTATTGGTACAATATTATATGAATTGAAACAGAAAAAATTTTGGTTTCAAATAAAAGTGCATTTGTCCGGGTAAAAAAAAAGCCGATTTCAATCGACGATTACACGAAAACTGGTGGTTGTTTCGGCCCAATTTAAACGGATAATTATTCAAAATTAAATTACCTTTCATTATTGGTACAATATTATATGAATTGAAACAGAAAAAATTTTGGTTTCAAATAAAAGTGCATTTGTCCGGGTAAAAAAAAGCCGATTTCAATCGACGATTACACGAAAACTGGTGGTTGTTTCGGCCCAATTTAAACGGATAATTATTCAAAATTAAATTACCTTTCATTATTGGTACAATATTATATGAATTGAAACAGAAAAAATTTTGGTTTCAAATAAAAGTGCATTTGTCCGGGTAAAAAAAAACCGATTTCAATCGACGATTACACGAAAACTAGTGGTTGTTTCGGTCCAATTTAAACGGATAATTATTCAAAATTAAATTACCTTTCATTATTGGTACAATATTATATGAATAGAAACAGAAAAAATTTTGGTTTCAAATAAAAGTGCATTTGTCCGGGTAAAAAAAAACCGATTTCAATCGACGATTACACGAAAACTAGTGGTTGTTTCGGTCCAATTTAAACGGATAATTATTCAAAATTAAATTACCTTTCATTATTGGTACAATATTATATGAATAGAAACAGAAAAAATTTTGGTTTCAAATAAAAGTGCATTTGTCCGGGTAAAAAAAAACCGATTTCAATCGACGATTACACGAAAACTAGTGGTTGTTTCGGTCCAATTTAAACGGATAATTATTCAAAATTAAATTACCTTTCATTATTGGTACAATATTATATGAATAGAAACAGAAAAAATTTTGGTTTCAAATAAAAGTGCATTTGTCCGGGTAAAAAAAAACCGATTTCAATCGACGATTACACGAAAACTAGTGGTTGTTTCGGTCCAATTTAAACGGATAATTATTCAAAATTAAATTACCTTTCATTATTGGTACAATATTATATGAATAGAAACAGAAAAAATTTTGGTTTCAAATAAAAGTGCATTTGTCCGGGTAAAAAAAAACCGATTTCAATCGACGATTACACGAAAACTAGTGGTTGTTTCGGTCCAATTTAAACGGATAATTATTCAAAATTAAATTACCTTTCATTATTGGTACAATATTATATGAATTGAAACAGAAAAAATTTTGGTTTCAAATAAAAGTGCATTTGTCCGGGTAAAAAAAAACCGATTTCAATCGACGATTACACGAAAACTAGTGGTTGTTTCGGTCCAATTTAAACGGATAATTATTCAAAATTAAATTACCTTTCATTATTGGTACAATATTATATGAATTGAAACAGAAAAAATTTTGGTTTCAAATAAAAGTGCATTTGTCCGGGTAAAAAAAAACCGATTTCAATCGACGATTACACGAAAACTGGTGGTTGTTTCGGCCCAATTTAAACGGATAATTATTCAAAATTAAATTACCTTTCATTATTGGTACAATATTATATGAATTGAAACAGAAAAAATTTTGGTTTCAAATAAAAGTGCATTTGTCCGGGTAAAAAAAAAACCGATTTCAATCGACGATTACACGAAAACTGGTGGTTGTTTCGGCCCAATTTAAACGGATAATTATTCAAAATTAAATTACCTTTCATTATTGGTACAATATTATATGAATTGAAACAGAAAAAATTTTGGTTTCAAATAAAAGTGCATTTGTCCGGGTAAAAAAAAAGCCGATTTCAATCGACGATTACACGAAAACTGGTGGTTGTTTCGGCCCAATTTAAACGGATAATTATTCAAAATTAAATTACCTTTCATTATTGGTACAATATTATATGAATTGAAACAGAAAAAATTTTGGTTTCAAATAAAAGTGCATTTGTCCGGGTAAAAAAAAAGCCGATTTCAATCGACGATTACACGAAAACTGGTGGTTGTTTCGGCCCAATTTAAACGGATAATTATTCAAAATTAAATTACCTTTCATTATTGGTACAATATTATATGAATTGAAACAGAAAAAATTTTGGTTTCAAATAAAAGTGCATTTGTCCGGGTAAAAAAAAGCCGATTTCAATCGACGATTACACGAAAACTGGTGGTTGTTTCGGCCCAATTTAAACGGATAATTATTCAAAATTAAATTACCTTTCATTATTGGTACAATATTATATGAATAGAAACAGAAAAAATTTTGGTTTCAAATAAAAGTGCATTTGTCCGGGTAAAAAAAAACCGATTTCAATCGACGATTACACGAAAACTAGTGGTTGTTTCGGTCCAATTTAAACGGATAATTATTCAAAATTAAATTACCTTTCATTATTGGTACAATATTATATGAATAGAAACAGAAAAAATTTTGGTTTCAAATAAAAGTGCATTTGTCCGGGTAAAAAAAAACCGATTTCAATCGACGATTACACGAAAACTAGTGGTTGTTTCGGTCCAATTTAAACGGATAATTATTCAAAATTAAATTACCTTTCATTATTGGTACAATATTATATGAATAGAAACAGAAAAAATTTTGGTTTCAAATAAAAGTGCATTTGTCCGGGTAAAAAAAAACCGATTTCAATCGACGATTACACGAAAACTAGTGGTTGTTTCGGTCCAATTTAAACGGATAATTATTCAAAATTAAATTACCTTTCATTATTGGTACAATATTATATGAATAGAAACAGAAAAAATTTTGGTTTCAAATAAAAGTGCATTTGTCCGGGTAAAAAAAAACCGATTTCAATCGACGATTACACGAAAACTAGTGGTTGTTTCGGTCCAATTTAAACGGATAATTATTCAAAATTAAATTACCTTTCATTATTGGTACAATATTATATGAATAGAAACAGAAAAAATTTTGGTTTCAAATAAAAGTGCATTTGTCCGGGTAAAAAAAAACCGATTTCAATCGACGATTACACGAAAACTAGTGGTTGTTTCGGTCCAATTTAAACGGATAATTATTCAAAATTAAATTACCTTTCATTATTGGTACAATATTATATGAATAGAAACAGAAAAAATTTTGGTTTCAAATAAAAGTGCATTTGTCCGGGTAAAAAAAAACCGATTTCAATCGACGATTACACGAAAACTAGTGGTTGTTTCGGTCCAATTTAAACGGATAATTATTCAAAATTAAATTACCTTTCATTATTGGTACAATATTATATGAATAGAAACAGAAAAAATTTTGGTTTCAAATAAAAGTGCATTTGTCCGGGTAAAAAAAAACCGATTTCAATCGACGATTACACGAAAACTAGTGGTTGTTTCGGTCCAATTTAAACGGATAATTATTCAAAATTAAATTACCTTTCATTATTGGTACAATATTATATGAATAGAAACAGAAAAAATTTTGGTTTCAAATAAAAGTGCATTTGTCCGGGTAAAAAAAAACCGATTTCAATCGACGATTACACGAAAACTAGTGGTTGTTTCGGTCCAATTTAAACGGATAATTATTCAAAATTAAATTACCTTTCATTATTGGTACAATATTATATGAATTGAAACAGAAAAAATTTTGGTTTCAAATAAAAGTGCATTTGTCCGGGTAAAAAAAAACCGATTTCAATCGACGATTACACGAAAACTAGTGGTTGTTTCGGTCCAATTTAAACGGATAATTATTCAAAATTAAATTACCTTTCATTATTGGTACAATATTATATGAATTGAAACAGAAAAAATTTTGGTTTCAAATAAAAGTGCATTTGTCCGGGTAAAAAAAAACCGATTTCAATCGACGATTACACGAAAACTGGTGGTTGTTTCGGCCCAATTTAAACGGATAATTATTCAAAATTAAATTACCTTTCATTATTGGTACAATATTATATGAATAGAAACAGAAAAAATTTTGGTTTCAAATAAAAGTGCATTTGTCCGGGTAAAAAAAAACCGATTTCAATCGACGATTACACGAAAACTAGTGGTTGTTTCGGTCCAATTTAAACGGATAATTATTCAAAATTAAATTACCTTTCATTATTGGTACAATATTATATGAATAGAAACAGAAAAAATTTTGGTTTCAAATAAAAGTGCATTTGTCCGGGTAAAAAAAAACCGATTTCAATCGACGATTACACGAAAACTAGTGGTTGTTTCGGTCCAATTTAAACGGATAATTATTCAAAATTAAATTACCTTTCATTATTGGTACAATATTATATGAATTGAAACAGAAAAAATTTTGGTTTCAAATAAAAGTGCATTTGTCCGGGTAAAAAAAAACCGATTTCAATCGACGATTACACGAAAACTAGTGGTTGTTTCGGTCCAATTTAAACGGATAATTATTCAAAATTAAATTACCTTTCATTATTGGTACAATATTATATGAATTGAAACAGAAAAAATTTTGGTTTCAAATAAAAGTGCATTTGTCCGGGTAAAAAAAAACCGATTTCAATCGACGATTACACGAAAACTGGTGGTTGTTTCGGCCCAATTTAAACGGATAATTATTCAAAATTAAATTACCTTTCATTATTGGTACAATATTATATGAATTGAAACAGAAAAAATTTTGGTTTCAAATAAAAGTGCATTTGTCCGGGTAAAAAAAAGCCGATTTCAATCGACGATTACACGAAAACTGGTGGTTGTTTCGGCCCAATTTAAACGGATAATTATTCAAAATTAAATTACCTTTCATTATTGGTACAATATTATATGAATTGAAACAGAAAAAATTTTGGTTTCAAATAAAAGTGCATTTGTCCGGGTAAAAAAAAAGCCGATTTCAATCGACGATTACACGAAAACTGGTGGTTGTTTCGGCCCAATTTAAACGGATAATTATTCAAAATTAAATTACCTTTCATTATTGGTACAATATTATATGAATTGAAACAGAAAAAATTTTGGTTTCAAATAAAAGTGCATTTGTCCGGGTAAAAAAAAGCCGATTTCAATCGACGATTACACGAAAACTGGTGGTTGTTTCGGCCCAATTTAAACGGATAATTATTCAAAATTAAATTACCTTTCATTATTGGTACAATATTATATGAATTGAAACAGAAAAAATTTTGGTTTCAAATAAAAGTGCATTTGTCCGGGTAAAAAAAAACCGATTTCAATCGACGATTACACGAAAACTAGTGGTTGTTTCGGTCCAATTTAAACGGATAATTATTCAAAATTAAATTACCTTTCATTATTGGTACAATATTATATGAATAGAAACAGAAAAAATTTTGGTTTCAAATAAAAGTGCATTTGTCCGGGTAAAAAAAAACCGATTTCAATCGACGATTACACGAAAACTAGTGGTTGTTTCGGTCCAATTTAAACGGATAATTATTCAAAATTAAATTACCTTTCATTATTGGTACAATATTATATGAATTGAAACAGAAAAAATTTTGGTTTCAAATAAAAGTGCATTTGTCCGGGTAAAAAAAAGCCGATTTCAATCGACGATTACACGAAAACTGGTGGTTGTTTCGGCCCAATTTAAACGGATAATTATTCAAAATTAAATTACCTTTCATTATTGGTACAATATTATATGAATTGAAACAGAAAAAATTTTGGTTTCAAATAAAAGTGCATTTGTCCGGGTAAAAAAAAACCGATTTCAATCGACGATTACACGAAAACTGGTGGTTGTTTCGGCCCAATTTAAACGGATAATTATTCAAAATTAAATTACCTTTCATTATTGGTACAATATTATATGAATTGAAACAGAAAAAATTTTGGTTTCAAATAAAAGTGCATTTGTCCGGGTAAAAAAAAAGCCGATTTCAATCGACGATTACACGAAAACTGGTGGTTGTTTCGGCCCAATTTAAACGGATAATTATTCAAAATTAAATTACCTTTCATTATTGGTACAATATTATATGAATTGAAACAGAAAAAATTTTGGTTTCAAATAAAAGTGCATTTGTCCGGGTAAAAAAAAAGCCGATTTCAATCGACGATTACACGAAAACTGGTGGTTGTTTCGGCCCAATTTAAACGGATAATTATTCAAAATTAAATTACCTTTCATTATTGGTACAATATTATATGAATTGAAACAGAAAAAATTTTGGTTTCAAATAAAAGTGCATTTGTCCGGGTAAAAAAAAGCCGATTTCAATCGACGATTACACGAAAACTGGTGGTTGTTTCGGCCCAATTTAAACGGATAATTATTCAAAATTAAATTACCTTTCATTATTGGTACAATATTATATGAATTGAAACAGAAAAAATTTTGGTTTCAAATAAAAGTGCATTTGTCCGGGTAAAAAAAAACCGATTTCAATCGACGATTACACGAAAACTAGTGGTTGTTTCGGTCCAATTTAAACGGATAATTATTCAAAATTAAATTACCTTTCATTATTGGTACAATATTATATGAATAGAAACAGAAAAAATTTTGGTTTCAAATAAAAGTGCATTTGTCCGGGTAAAAAAAAACCGATTTCAATCGACGATTACACGAAAACTAGTGGTTGTTTCGGTCCAATTTAAACGGATAATTATTCAAAATTAAATTACCTTTCATTATTGGTACAATATTATATGAATAGAAACAGAAAAAATTTTGGTTTCAAATAAAAGTGCATTTGTCCGGGTAAAAAAAAACCGATTTCAATCGACGATTACACGAAAACTAGTGGTTGTTTCGGTCCAATTTAAACGGATAATTATTCAAAATTAAATTACCTTTCATTATTGGTACAATATTATATGAATAGAAACAGAAAAAATTTTGGTTTCAAATAAAAGTGCATTTGTCCGGGTAAAAAAAAACCGATTTCAATCGACGATTACACGAAAACTAGTGGTTGTTTCGGTCCAATTTAAACGGATAATTATTCAAAATTAAATTACCTTTCATTATTGGTACAATATTATATGAATAGAAACAGAAAAAATTTTGGTTTCAAATAAAAGTGCATTTGTCCGGGTAAAAAAAAACCGATTTCAATCGACGATTACACGAAAACTAGTGGTTGTTTCGGTCCAATTTAAACGGATAATTATTCAAAATTAAATTACCTTTCATTATTGGTACAATATTATATGAATAGAAACAGAAAAAATTTTGGTTTCAAATAAAAGTGCATTTGTCCGGGTAAAAAAAAACCGATTTCAATCGACGATTACACGAAAACTAGTGGTTGTTTCGGTCCAATTTAAACGGATAATTATTCAAAATTAAATTACCTTTCATTATTGGTACAATATTATATGAATTGAAACAGAAAAAATTTTGGTTTCAAATAAAAGTGCATTTGTCCGGGTAAAAAAAAACCGATTTCAATCGACGATTACACGAAAACTAGTGGTTGTTTCGGTCCAATTTAAACGGATAATTATTCAAAATTAAATTACCTTTCATTATTGGTACAATATTATATGAATAGAAACAGAAAAAATTTTGGTTTCAAATAAAAGTGCATTTGTCCGGGTAAAAAAAAACCGATTTCAATCGACGATTACACGAAAACTAGTGGTTGTTTCGGTCCAATTTAAACGGATAATTATTCAAAATTAAATTACCTTTCATTATTGGTACAATATTATATGAATAGAAACAGAAAAAATTTTGGTTTCAAATAAAAGTGCATTTGTCCGGGTAAAAAAAAACCGATTTCAATCGACGATTACACGAAAACTAGTGGTTGTTTCGGTCCAATTTAAACGGATAATTATTCAAAATTAAATTACCTTTCATTATTGGTACAATATTATATGAATTGAAACAGAAAAAATTTTGGTTTCAAATAAAAGTGCATTTGTCCGGGTAAAAAAAAACCGATTTCAATCGACGATTACACGAAAACTAGTGGTTGTTTCGGTCCAATTTAAACGGATAATTATTCAAAATTAAATTACCTTTCATTATTGGTACAATATTATATGAATAGAAACAGAAAAAATTTTGGTTTCAAATAAAAGTGCATTTGTCCGGGTAAAAAAAAACCGATTTCAATCGACGATTACACGAAAACTAGTGGTTGTTTCGGTCCAATTTAAACGGATAATTATTCAAAATTAAATTACCTTTCATTATTGGTACAATATTATATGAATAGAAACAGAAAAAATTTTGGTTTCAAATAAAAGTGCATTTGTCCGGGTAAAAAAAACCGATTTCAATCGACGATTACACGAAAACTAGTGGTTGTTTCGGTCCAATTTAAACGGATAATTATTCAAAATTAAATTACCTTTCATTATTGGTACAATATTATATGAATAGAAACAGAAAAAATTTTGGTTTCAAATAAAAGTGCATTTGTCCGGGTAAAAAAAAACCGATTTCAATCGACGATTACACGAAAACTAGTGGTTGTTTCGGTCCAATTTAAACGGATAATTATTCAAAATTAAATTACCTTTCATTATTGGTACAATATTATATGAATAGAAACAGAAAAAATTTTGGTTTCAAATAAAAGTGCATTTGTCCGGGTAAAAAAAAACCGATTTCAATCGACGATTACACGAAAACTAGTGGTTGTTTCGGTCCAATTTAAACGGATAATTATTCAAAATTAAATTACCTTTCATTATTGGTACAATATTATATGAATAGAAACAGAAAAAATTTTGGTTTCAAATAAAAGTGCATTTGTCCGGGTAAAAAAAAACCGATTTCAATCGACGATTACACGAAAACTAGTGGTTGTTTCGGTCCAATTTAAACGGATAATTATTCAAAATTAAATTACCTTTCATTATTGGTACAATATTATATGAATTGAAACAGAAAAAATTTTGGTTTCAAATAAAAGTGCATTTGTCCGGGTAAAAAAAAACCGATTTCAATCGACGATTACACGAAAACTAGTGGTTGTTTCGGTCCAATTTAAACGGATAATTATTCAAAATTAAATTACCTTTCATTATTGGTACAATATTATATGAATTGAAACAGAAAAAATTTTGGTTTCAAATAAAAGTGCATTTGTCCGGGTAAAAAAAAACCGATTTCAATCGACGATTACACGAAAACTAGTGGTTGTTTCGGTCCAATTTAAACGGATAATTATTCAAAATTAAATTACCTTTCATTATTGGTACAATATTATATGAATAGAAACAGAAAAAATTTTGGTTTCAAATAAAAGTGCATTTGTCCGGGTAAAAAAAAACCGATTTCAATCGACGATTACACGAAAACTAGTCGTTGTTTCGGTCCAATTTAAACGGATAATTATTCAAAATTAAATTACCTTTCATTATTGGTACAATATTATATGAATTGAAACAGAAAAAATTTTGGTTTCAAATAAAAGTGCATTTGTCCGGGTAAAAAAAAACCGATTTCAATCGACGATTACACGAAAACTAGTGGTTGTTTCGGTCCAATTTAAACGGATAATTATTCAAAATTAAATTACCTTTCATTATTGGTACAATATTATATGAATAGAAACAGAAAAAATTTTGGTTTCAAATAAAAGTGCATTTGTCCGGGTAAAAAAAAACCGATTTCAATCGACGATTACACGAAAACTAGTGGTTGTTTCGGTCCAATTTAAACGGATAATTATTCAAAATTAAATTACCTTTCATTATTGGTACAATATTATATGAATTGAAACAGAAAAAATTTTGGTTTCAAATAAAAGTGCATTTGTCCGGGTAAAAAAAAACCGATTTCAATCGACGATTACACGAAAACTAGTGGTTGTTTCGGTCCAATTTAAACGGATAATTATTCAAAATTAAATTACCTTTCATTATTGGTACAATATTATATGAATTGAAACAGAAAAAATTTTGGTTTCAAATAAAAGTGCATTTGTCCGGGTAAAAAAAAACCGATTTCAATCGACGATTACACGAAAACTAGTGGTTGTTTCGGTCCAATTTAAACGGATAATTATTCAAAATTAAATTACCTTTCATTATTGGTACAATATTATATGAATTGAAACAGAAAAAATTTTGGTTTCAAATAAAAGTGCATTTGTCCGGGTAAAAAAAAACCGATTTCAATCGACGATTACACGAAAACTAGTGGTTGTTTCGGTCCAATTTAAACGGATAATTATTCAAAATTAAATTACCTTTCATTATTGGTACAATATTATATGAATAGAAACAGAAAAAATTTTGGTTTCAAATAAAAGTGCATTTGTCCGGGTAAAAAAAACCGATTTCAATCGACGATTACACGAAAACTAGTGGTTGTTTCGGTCCAATTTAAACGGATAATTATTCAAAATTAAATTACCTTTCATTATTGGTACAATATTATATGAATAGAAACAGAAAAAATTTTGGTTTCAAATAAAAGTGCATTTGTCCGGGTAAAAAAAAACCGATTTCAATCGACGATTACACGAAAACTAGTGGTTGTTTCGGTCCAATTTAAACGGATAATTATTCAAAATTAAATTACCTTTCATTATTGGTACAATATTATATGAATAGAAACAGAAAAAATTTTGGTTTCAAATAAAAGTGCATTTGTCCGGGTAAAAAAAAACCGATTTCAATCGACGATTACACGAAAACTAGTGGTTGTTTCGGTCCAATTTAAACGGATAATTATTCAAAATTAAATTACCTTTCATTATTGGTACAATATTATATGAATTGAAACAGAAAAAATTTTGGTTTCAAATAAAAGTGCATTTGTCCGGGTAAAAAAAAACCGATTTCAATCGACGATTACACGAAAACTAGTGGTTGTTTCGGTCCAATTTAAACGGATAATTATTCAAAATTAAATTACCTTTCATTATTGGTACAATATTATATGAATAGAAACAGAAAAAATTTTGGTTTCAAATAAAAGTGCATTTGTCCGGGTAAAAAAAAACCGATTTCAATCGACGATTACACGAAAACTAGTCGTTGTTTCGGTCCAATTTAAACGGATAATTATTCAAAATTAAATTACCTTTCATTATTGGTACAATATTATATGAATTGAAACAGAAAAAATTTTGGTTTCAAATAAAAGTGCATTTGTCCGGGTAAAAAAAAACCGATTTCAATCGACGATTACACGAAAACTAGTGGTTGTTTCGGTCCAATTTAAACGGATAATTATTCAAAATTAAATTACCTTTCATTATTGGTACAATATTATATGAATAGAAACAGAAAAAATTTTGGTTTCAAATAAAAGTGCATTTGTCCGGGTAAAAAAAACCGATTTCAATCGACGATTACACGAAAACTAGTGGTTGTTTCGGTCCAATTTAAACGGATAATTATTCAAAATTAAATTACCTTTCATTATTGGTACAATATTATATGAATAGAAACAGAAAAAATTTTGGTTTCAAATAAAAGTGCATTTGTCCGGGTAAAAAAAAACCGATTTCAATCGACGATTACACGAAAACTAGTCGTTGTTTCGGTCCAATTTAAACGGATAATTATTCAAAATTAAATTACCTTTCATTATTGGTACAATATTATATGAATTGAAACAGAAAAAATTTTGGTTTCAAATAAAAGTGCATTTGTCCGGGTAAAAAAAAACCGATTTCAATCGACGATTACACGAAAACTAGTGGTTGTTTCGGTCCAATTTGAACGGATAATTATTCAAAATTAAATTACCTTTCATTATTGGTACAATATTATATGAATAGAAACAGAAAAAATTTTGGTTTCAAATAAAAGTGCATTTGTCCGGGTAAAAAAAAACCGATTTCAATCGACGATTACACGAAAACTAGTGGTTGTTTCGGTCCAATTTAAACGGATAATTATTCAAAATTAAATTACCTTTCATTATTGGTACAATATTATATGAATTGAAACAGAAAAAATTTTGGTTTCAAATAAAAGTGCATTTGTCCGGGTAAAAAAAAACCGATTTCAATCGACGATTACACGAAAACTAGTGGTTGTTTCGGTCCAATTTAAACGGATAATTATTCAAAATTAAATTACCTTTCATTATTGGTACAATATTATATGAATTGAAACAGAAAAAATTTTGGTTTCAAATAAAAGTGCATTTGTCCGGGTAAAAAAAAACCGATTTCAATCGACGATTACACGAAAACTAGTGGTTGTTTCGGTCCAATTTAAACGGATAATTATTCAAAATTAAATTACCTTTCATTATTGGTACAATATTATATGAATTGAAACAGAAAAAATTTTGGTTTCAAATAAAAGTGCATTTGTCCGGGTAAAAAAAAACCGATTTCAATCGACGATTACACGAAAACTAGTGGTTGTTTCGGTCCAATTTAAACGGATAATTATTCAAAATTAAATTACCTTTCATTATTGGTACAATATTATATGAATAGAAACAGAAAAAATTTTGGTTTCAAATAAAAGTGCATTTGTCCGGGTAAAAAAAAACCGATTTCAATCGACGATTACACGAAAACTAGTGGTTGTTTCGGTCCAATTTAAACGGATAATTATTCAAAATTAAATTACCTTTCATTATTGGTACAATATTATATGAATAGAAACAGAAAAAATTTTGGTTTCAAATAAAAGTGCATTTGTCCGGGTAAAAAAAAAACCGATTTCAATCGACGATTACACGAAAACTAGTGGTTGTTTCGGTCCAATTTAAACGGATAATTATTCAAAATTAAATTACCTTTCATTATTGGTACAATATTATATGAATAGAAACAGAAAAAATTTTGGTTTCAAATAAAAGTGCATTTGTCCGGGTAAAAAAAAACCGATTTCAATCGACGATTACACGAAAACTAGTGGTTGTTTCGGTCCAATTTAAACGGATAATTATTCAAAATTAAATTACCTTTCATTATTGGTACAATATTATATGAATAGAAACAGAAAAAATTTTGGTTTCAAATAAAAGTGCATTTGTCCGGGTAAAAAAAACCGATTTCAATCGACGATTACACGAAAACTAGTGGTTGTTTCGGTCCAATTTAAACGGATAATTATTCAAAATTAAATTACCTTTCATTATTGGTACAATATTATATGAATAGAAACAGAAAAAATTTTGGTTTCAAATAAAAGTGCATTTGTCCGGGTAAAAAAAAACCGATTTCAATCGACGATTACACGAAAACTAGTGGTTGTTTCGGTCCAATTTAAACGGATAATTATTCAAAATTAAATTACCTTTCATTATTGGTACAATATTATATGAATAGAAACAGAAAAAATTTTGGTTTCAAATAAAAGTGCATTTGTCCGGGTAAAAAAAAACCGATTTCAATCGACGATTACACGAAAACTAGTGGTTGTTTCGGTCCAATTTAAACGGATAATTATTCAAAATTAAATTACCTTTCATTATTGGTACAATATTATATGAATAGAAACAGAAAAAATTTTGGTTTCAAATAAAAGTGCATTTGTCCGGGTAAAAAAAAACCGATTTCAATCGACGATTACACGAAAACTAGTGGTTGTTTCGGTCCAATTTAAACGGATAATTATTCAAAATTAAATTACCTTTCATTATTGGTACAATATTATATGAATAGAAACAGAAAAAATTTTGGTTTCAAATAAAAGTGCATTTGTCCGGGTAAAAAAAAACCGATTTCAATCGACGATTACACGAAAACTAGTGGTTGTTTCGGTCCAATTTAAACGGATAATTATTCAAAATTAAATTACCTTTCATTATTGGTACAATATTATATGAATAGAAACAGAAAAAATTTTGGTTTCAAATAAAAGTGCATTTGTCCGGGTAAAAAAAAACCGATTTCAATCGACGATTACACGAAAACTAGTGGTTGTTTCGGTCCAATTTAAACGGATAATTATTCAAAATTAAATTACCTTTCATTATTGGTACAATATTATATGAATAGAAACAGAAAAAATTTTGGTTTCAAATAAAAGTGCATTTGTCCGGGTAAAAAAAAACCGATTTCAATCGACGATTACACGAAAACTAGTGGTTGTTTCGGTCCAATTTAAACGGATAATTATTCAAAATTAAATTACCTTTCATTATTGGTACAATATTATATGAATAGAAACAGAAAAATTTTTGGTTTCAAATAAAAGTGCATTTGTCCGGGTAAAAAAAAACCGATTTCAATCGACGATTACACGAAAACTAGTGGTTGTTTCGGTCCAATTTAAACGGATAATTATTCAAAATTAAATTACCTTTCATTATTGGTACAATATTATATGAATAGAAACAGAAAAAATTTTGGTTTCAAATAAAAGTGCATTTGTCCGGGTAAAAAAAAACCGATTTCAATCGACGATTACACGAAAACTAGTGGTTGTTTCGGTCCAATTTAAACGGATAATTATTCAAAATTAAATTACCTTTCATTATTGGTACAATATTATATGAATTGAAACAGAAAAAATTTTGGTTTCAAATAAAAGTGCATTTGTCCGGGTAAAAAAAAAGCCGATTTCAATCGACGATTACACGAAAACTGGTGGTTGTTTCGGCCCAATTTAAACGGATAATTATTCAAAATTAAATTACCTTTCATTATTGGTACAATATTATATGAATAGAAACAGAAAAAAATTTGGTTTCAAATAAAAGTGCATTTGTCCGGGTAAAAAAAAAGCCGATTTCAATCGACGATTACACGAAAACTGGTGGTTGTTTCGGCCCAATTTAAACGGATAATTATTCAAAATTAAATTACCTTTCATTATTGGTACAATATTATATGAATTGAAACAGAAAAAAATTTGGTTTCAAATAAAAGTGCATTTGTCCGGGTAAAAAAAAAGCCGATTTCAATCGACGATTACACGAAAACTGGTGGTTGTTTCGGCCCAATTTAAACGGATAATTATTCAAAATTAAATTACCTTTCATTATTGGTACAATATTATATGAATAGAAACAGAAAAAATTTTGGTTTCAAATAAAAGTGCATTTGTCCGGGTAAAAAAAAAGCCGATTTCAATCGACGATTACACGAAAACTGGTGGTTGTTTCGGCCCAATTTAAACGGATAATTATTCAAAATTAAATTACCTTTCATTATTGGTACAATATTATATGAATAGAAACAGAAAAAATTTTGGTTTCAAATAAAAGTGCATTTGTCCGGGTAAAAAAAAACCGATTTCAATCGACGATTACACGAAAACTAGTGGTTGTTTCGGTCCAATTTAAACGGATAATTATTCAAAATTAAATTACCTTTCATTATTGGTACAATATTATATGAATAGAAACAGAAAAAATTTTGGTTTCAAATAAAAGTGCATTTGTCCGGGTAAAAAAAAAGCCGATTTCAATCGACGATTACACGAAAACTGGTGGTTGTTTCGGCCCAATTTAAACGGATAATTATTCAAAATTAAATTACCTTTCATTATTGGTACAATATTATATGAATAGAAACAGAAAAAAATTTGGTTTCAAATAAAAGTGCATTTGTCCGGGTAAAAAAAAAGCCGATTTCAATCGACGATTACACGAAAACTGGTGGTTGTTTCGGCCCAATTTAAACGGATAATTATTCAAAATTAAATTACCTTTCATTATTGGTACAATATTATATGAATTGAAACAGAAAAAAATTTGGTTTCAAATAAAAGTGCATTTGTCCGGGTAAAAAAAAAGCCGATTTCAATCGACGATTACACGAAAACTGGTGGTTGTTTCGGCCCAATTTAAACGGATAATTATTCAAAATTAAATTACCTTTCATTATTGGTACAATATTATATGAATTGAAACAGAAAAAATTTTGGTTTCAAATAAAAGTGCATTTGTCCGGGTAAAAAAAAACCGATTTCAATCGACGATTACACGAAAACTAGTGGTTGTTTCGGTCCAATTTAAACGGATAATTATTCAAAATTAAATTACCTTTCATTATTGGTACAATATTATATGAATTGAAACAGAAAAAATTTTGGTTTCAAATAAAAGTGCATTTGTCCGGGTAAAAAAAAACCGATTTCAATCGACGATTACACGAAAACTAGTGGTTGTTTCGGTCCAATTTAAACGGATAATTATTCAAAATTAAATTACCTTTCATTATTGGTACAATATTATATGAATTGAAACAGAAAAAATTTTGGTTTCAAATAAAAGTGCATTTGTCCGGGTAAAAAAAAGCCGATTTCAATCGACGATTACACGAAAACTGGTGGTTGTTTCGGCCCAATTTAAACGGATAATTATTCAAAATTAAATTACCTTTCATTATTGGTACAATATTATATGAATTGAAACAGAAAAAATTTTGGTTTCAAATAAAAGTGCATTTGTCCGGGTAAAAAAAAGCCGATTTCAATCGACGATTACACGAAAACTGGTGGTTGTTTCGGCCCAATTTAAACGGATAATTATTCAAAATTAAATTACCTTTCATTATTGGTACAATATTATATGAATTGAAACAGAAAAAATTTTGGTTTCAAATAAAAGTGCATTTGTCCGGGTAAAAAAAAAGCCGATTTCAATCGACGATTACACGAAAACTGGTGGTTGTTTCGGCCCAATTTAAACGGATAATTATTCAAAATTAAATTACCTTTCATTATTGGTACAATATTATATGAATTGAAACAGAAAAAATTTTGGTTTCAAATAAAAGTGCATTTGTCCGGGTAAAAAAAAAGCCGATTTCAATCGACGATTACACGAAAACTGGTGTTTGTTTCGGCCCAGTTTAAACGGATAATTATTCAAAATTAAATTACCTTTCATTATTGGTACAGTATTATATGAATTGAAACAGAAAAAAATTTGGTTTCAAACAAAAGTGCATTTGTCCGGGTAAAAAAAAGGCGATTTCAATCGACGATTACACGAAAACTGGTGGTTGTTTCGGCCCAATTTAAACGGATAATTATTCAAAATTAAATTACCTTTCATTATTGGTACAGTATTATATGAATTGAAACAGAAAAAAATTTGGTTTCAAACAAAAGTGCATTTGTCCGGGTAAAAAAAGGCGATTTCAATCGACGATTACACGAAAACTGGTGGTTGTTTCGGCCCAATTTAAACGGATAATTATTCAAAATTAAATTACCTTTCATTATTGGTACAATATTATATGAATTGAAACAGAAAAAATTTTGGTTTCAAATAAAAGTGCATTTGTCCGGGTAAAAAAAAAGCCGATTTCAATCGACGATTACACGAAAACTGGTGGTTGTTTCGGCCCAATTTAAACGGATAATTATTCAAAATTAAATTACCTTTCATTATTGGTACAATATTATATGAATTGAAACAGAAAAAATTTTGGTTTCAAATAAAAGTGCATTTGTCCGGGTAAAAAAAAAGCCGATTTCAATCGACGATTACACGAAAACTGGTGGTTGTTTCGGCCCAATTTAAACGGATAATTATTCAAAATTAAATTACCTTTCATTATTGGTACAGTATTATATGAATTGAAACAGAAAAAATTTTGGTTTCAAATAAAAGTGCATTTGTCCGGGTAAAAAAAAAGCCGATTTCAATCGACGATTACACGAAAACTGGTGGTTGTTTCGGCCCAATTTAAACGGATAATTATTCAAAATTAAATTACCTTTCATTATTGGTACAATATTATATGAATTGAAACAGAAAAAATTTTGGTTTCAAATAAAAGTGCATTTGTCCGGGTAAAAAAAAAGCCGATTTCAATTGACGATTACACGAAAACTGGTGGTTGTTTCGGCCCAATTTAAACGGATAATTATTCAAAATTAAATTACCTTTCATTATTGGTACAATATTATATGAATTGAAACAGAAAAAAATTTGGTTTCAAACAAAAGTGCATTTGTCCGGGTGAAAAAAAGCCGATTTCAATCGACGATTACACGAAAACTGGTGGTTGTTTCGGCCCAATTTAAACGGATAATTATTCAAAATTAAATTACCTTTCATTATTGGTACAATATTATATGAATTGAAACAGAAAAAATTTTGGTTTCAAATAAAAGTGCATTTGTCCGGGTAAAAAAAAAGCCGATTTCAATCGACGATTACACGAAAACTGGTGGTTGTTTCGGCCCAATTTAAACGGATAATTATTCAAAATTAAATTACCTTTCATTATTGGTACAGTATTATATGAATTTAAACAGAAAAAAATTTGGTTTCAAACAAAAGTGCATTTGTCCGGGTAAAAAAAAGCCGATTTCAATCGACGATTACACGAAAACTGGTGGTTGTTTCGGCCCAATTTAAACGGATAATTATTCAAAATTAAATTACCTTTCATTATTGGTACAGTATTATATGAATTGAAACAGAAAAAATTTTGGTTTCAAATAAAAGTGCATTTGTCCGGGTAAAAAAAAAGCCGATTTCAATCGACGATTACACGAAAACTGGTGGTTGTTTCGGCACAATTTAAACGGATAATTATTCAAAATTAAATTACCTTTCATTATTGGTACAATATTATATGAATTGAAACAGAAAAAATTTTGGTTTCAAATAAAAGTGCATTTGTCCGGGTAAAAAAAAAACCGATTTCAATCGACGATTACACGAAAACTGGTGGTTGTTTCGGCCCAATTTAAACGGATAATTATTCAAAATTAAATTACCTTTCATTATTGGTACAATATTATATGAATTGAAACAGAAAAAATTTTGGTTTCAAATAAAAGTGCATTTGTCCGGGTAAAAAAAAAGCCGATTTCAATCGACGATTACACGAAAACTGGTGGTTGTTTCGGCCCAATTTAAACGGATAATTATTCAAAATTAAATTACCTTTCATTATTGGTACAATATTATATGAATTGAAACAGAAAAAATTTTGGTTTCAAATAAAAGTGCATTTGTCCGGGTAAAAAAAAGCCGATTTCAATCGACGATTACACGAAAACTGGTGGTTGTTTCGGCCCAATTTAAACGGATAATTATTCAAAATTAAATTACCTTTCATTATTGGTACAATGTTATATGAATTGAAACAGAAAAAATTTTGGTTTCAAATAAAAGTGCATTTGTCCGGGTAAAAAAAAAGCCGATTTCAATTGACGATTACACGAAAACTGGTGGTTGTTTCGGCCCAATTTAAACGGATAATTATTCAAAATTAAATTACCTTTCATTATTGGTACAATATTATATGAATTGAAACAGAAAAAATTTTGGTTTCAAATAAAAGTGCATTTGTCCGGGTAAAAAAAAGCCGATTTCAATCGACGATTACACGAAAACTGGTGGTTGTTTCGGCCCAATTTAAACGGATAGTTATTCAAAATTAAATTACCTTTCATTATTGGTACAATATTATATGAATTGAAACAGAAAAAATTTTGGTTTCAAACAAAAGTGCATTTGTCCGGGTAAAAAAAAAACCGATTTCAATCGACGATTACACGAAAACTGGTGGTTGTTTCGGCCCAATTTAAACGGATAATTATTCAAAATTAAATTACCTTTCATTATTGGTACAATATTATATGAATTGAAACAGAAAAAATTTTGGTTTCAAATAAAAGTGCATTTGTCCGGGTAAAAAAAAGCCGATTTCAATCGACGATTACACGAAAACTGGTGGTTGTTTCGGCCCAATTTAAACGGATAATTATTCAAAATTAAATTACCTTTCATTATTGGTACAATGTTATATGAATTGAAACAGAAAAAATTTTGGTTTCAAATAAAAGTGCATTTGTCCGGGTAAAAAAAAAGCCGATTTCAATCGACGATTACACGAAAACTGGTGGTTGTTTCGGCCCAATTTAAACGGATAATTATTCAAAATTAAATTACCTTTCATTATTGGTACAATATTATATGAATAGAAACAGAAAAAATTTTGGTTTCAAATAAAAGTGCATTTGTCCGGGTAAAAAAAAGCCGATTTCAATCGACGATTACACGAAAACTGGTGGTTGTTTCGGCCCAATTTAAACGGATAATTATTCAAAATTAAATTACCTTTCATTATTGGTACAATATTATATGAATTGAAACAGAAAAAATTTTGGTTTCAAATAAAAGTGCATTTGTCCGGGTAAAAAAAAAGCCGATTTCAATCGACGATTACACGAAAACTGGTGGTTGTTTCGGCCCAATTTAAACGGATAATTATTCAAAATTAAATTACCTTTCATTATTGGTACAATATTATATGAATTGAAACAGAAAAAATTTTGGTTTCAAATAAAAGTGCATTTGTCCGGGTAAAAAAAAAGCCGATTTCAATCGACGATTACACGAAAACTGGTGGTTGTTTCGGCCCAATTTAAACGGATAATTATTCAAAATTAAATTACCTTTCATTATTGGTACAATATTATATGAATTGAAACAGAAAAAATTTTGGTTTCAAATAAAAGTGCATTTGTCCGGGTAAAAAAAAAGCCGATTTCAATCGACGATTACACGAAAACTGGTGGTTGTTTCGGCCCAATTTAAACGGATAATTATTCAAAATTAAATTACCTTTCATTATTGGTACAGTATTATATGAATTGAAACAGAAAAAATTTTGGTTTCAAATAAAAGTGCATTTGTCCGGGTAAAAAAAAAGCCGATTTCAATTGACGATTACACGAAAACTGGTGGTTGTTTCGGCCCAATTTAAACGGATAATTATTCAAAATTAAATTACCTTTCATTATTGGTACAATATTATATGAATTGAAACAGAAAAAATTTTGGTTTCAAATAAAAGTGCATTTGTCCGGGTAAAAAAAAAGCCGATTTCAATTGACGATTACACGAAAACTGGTGGTTGTTTCGGCCCAATTTAAACGGATAATTATTCAAAATTAAATTACCTTTCATTATTGGTACAATATTATATGAATTGAAACAGAAAAAAATTTGGTTTCAAACAAAAGTGCATTTGTCCGGGTAAAAAAAAAGCCGATTTCAATCGACGATTACACGAAAACTGGTGGTTGTTTCGGCCCAATTTAAACGGATAATTATTCAAAATTAAATTACCTTTCATTATTGGTACAATATTATATGAATTGAAACAGAAAAAATTTTGGTTTCAAATAAAAGTGCATTTGTCCGGGTAAAAAAAAAGCCGATTTCAATTGACGATTACACGAAAACTGGTGGTTGTTTCGGCCCAATTTAAACGGATAATTATTCAAAATTAAATTACCTTTCATTATTGGTACAATATTATATGAATTGAAACAGAAAAAAATTTGGTTTCAAACAAAAGTGCATTTGTCCGGGTGAAAAAAAGCCGATTTCAATCGACGATTACACGAAAACTGGTGGTTGTTTCGGCCCAATTTAAACGGATAATTATTCAAAATTAAATTACCTTTCATTATTGGTACAATATTATATGAATTGAAACAGAAAAAATTTTGGTTTCAAATAAAAGTGCATTTGTCCGGGTAAAAAAAAAGCCGATTTCAATCGACGATTACACGAAAACTGGTGGTTGTTTCGGCCCAATTTAAACGGATAATTATTCAAAATTAAATTACCTTTCATTATTGGTACAGTATTATATGAATTTAAACAGAAAAAAATTTGGTTTCAAACAAAAGTGCATTTGTCCGGGTAAAAAAAAGCCGATTTCAATCGACGATTACACGAAAACTGGTGGTTGTTTCGGCCCAATTTAAACGGATAATTATTCAAAATTAAATTACCTTTCATTATTGGTACAGTATTATATGAATTGAAACAGAAAAAATTTTGGTTTCAAATAAAAGTGCATTTGTCCGGGTAAAAAAAAAGCCGATTTCAATCGACGATTACACGAAAACTGGTGGTTGTTTCGGCACAATTTAAACGGATAATTATTCAAAATTAAATTACCTTTCATTATTGGTACAATATTATATGAATTGAAACAGAAAAAATTTTGGTTTCAAATAAAAGTGCATTTGTCCGGGTAAAAAAAAAACCGATTTCAATCGACGATTACACGAAAACTGGTGGTTGTTTCGGCCCAATTTAAACGGATAATTATTCAAAATTAAATTACCTTTCATTATTGGTACAATATTATATGAATTGAAACAGAAAAAATTTTGGTTTCAAATAAAAGTGCATTTGTCCGGGTAAAAAAAAAGCCGATTTCAATCGACGATTACACGAAAACTGGTGGTTGTTTCGGCCCAATTTAAACGGATAATTATTCAAAATTAAATTACCTTTCATTATTGGTACAATATTATATGAATTGAAACAGAAAAAATTTTGGTTTCAAATAAAAGTGCATTTGTCCGGGTAAAAAAAAGCCGATTTCAATCGACGATTACACGAAAACTGGTGGTTGTTTCGGCCCAATTTAAACGGATAATTATTCAAAATTAAATTACCTTTCATTATTGGTACAATGTTATATGAATTGAAACAGAAAAAATTTTGGTTTCAAATAAAAGTGCATTTGTCCGGGTAAAAAAAAAGCCGATTTCAATTGACGATTACACGAAAACTGGTGGTTGTTTCGGCCCAATTTAAACGGATAATTATTCAAAATTAAATTACCTTTCATTATTGGTACAATATTATATGAATTGAAACAGAAAAAATTTTGGTTTCAAATAAAAGTGCATTTGTCCGGGTAAAAAAAAGCCGATTTCAATCGACGATTACACGAAAACTGGTGGTTGTTTCGGCCCAATTTAAACGGATAGTTATTCAAAATTAAATTACCTTTCATTATTGGTACAATATTATATGAATTGAAACAGAAAAAATTTTGGTTTCAAACAAAAGTGCATTTGTCCGGGTAAAAAAAAAACCGATTTCAATCGACGATTACACGAAAACTGGTGGTTGTTTCGGCCCAATTTAAACGGATAATTATTCAAAATTAAATTACCTTTCATTATTGGTACAATATTATATGAATTGAAACAGAAAAAATTTTGGTTTCAAATAAAAGTGCATTTGTCCGGGTAAAAAAAAGCCGATTTCAATCGACGATTACACGAAAACTGGTGGTTGTTTCGGCCCAATTTAAACGGATAATTATTCAAAATTAAATTACCTTTCATTATTGGTACAATGTTATATGAATTGAAACAGAAAAAATTTTGGTTTCAAATAAAAGTGCATTTGTCCGGGTAAAAAAAAAGCCGATTTCAATCGACGATTACACGAAAACTGGTGGTTGTTTCGGCCCAATTTAAACGGATAATTATTCAAAATTAAATTACCTTTCATTATTGGTACAATATTATATGAATAGAAACAGAAAAAATTTTGGTTTCAAATAAAAGTGCATTTGTCCGGGTAAAAAAAAACCGATTTCAATCGACGATTACACGAAAACTGGTGGTTGTTTCGGCCCAATTTAAACGGATAATTATTCAAAATTAAATTACCTTTCATTATTGGTACAATATTATATGAATTGAAACAGAAAAAATTTTGGTTTCAAATAAAAGTGCATTTGTCCGGGTAAAAAAAAGCCGATTTCAATCGACGATTACACGAAAACTGGTGGTTGTTTCGGCCCAATTTAAACGGATAGTTATTCAAAATTAAATTACCTTTCATTATTGGTACAATATTATATGAATTGAAACAGAAAAAATTTTGGTTTCAAACAAAAGTGCATTTGTCCGGGTAAAAAAAAAACCGATTTCAATCGACGATTACACGAAAACTGGTGGTTGTTTCGGCCCAATTTAAACGGATAATTATTCAAAATTAAATTACCTTTCATTATTGGTACAATATTATATGAATTGAAACAGAAAAAATTTTGGTTTCAAATAAAAGTGCATTTGTCCGGGTAAAAAAAAGCCGATTTCAATCGACGATTACACGAAAACTGGTGGTTGTTTCGGCCCAATTTAAACGGATAATTATTCAAAATTAAATTACCTTTCATTATTGGTACAATGTTATATGAATTGAAACAGAAAAAATTTTGGTTTCAAATAAAAGTGCATTTGTCCGGGTAAAAAAAAAGCCGATTTCAATCGACGATTACACGAAAACTGGTGGTTGTTTCGGCCCAATTTAAACGGATAATTATTCAAAATTAAATTACCTTTCATTATTGGTACAATATTATATGAATAGAAACAGAAAAAATTTTGGTTTCAAATAAAAGTGCATTTGTCCGGGTAAAAAAAAAGCCGATTTCAATCGACGATTACACGAAAACTGGTGGTTGTTTCGGCCCAATTTAAACGGATAATTATTCAAAATTAAATTACCTTTCATTATTGGTACAATATTATATGAATTGAAACAGAAAAAATTTTGGTTTCAAATAAAAGTGCATTTGTCCGGGTAAAAAAAAAGCCGATTTCAATCGACGATTACACGAAAACTGGTGGTTGTTTCGGCCCAATTTAAACGGATAATTATTCAAAATTAAATTACCTTTCATTATTGGTACAGTATTATATGAATTGAAACAGAAAAAATTTTGGTTTCAAATAAAAGTGCATTTGTCCGGGTAAAAAAAAAGCCGATTTCAATCGACGATTACACGAAAACTGGTGGTTGTTTCGGCCCAATTTAAACGGATAATTATTCAAAATTAAATTACCTTTCATTATTGGTACAGTATTATATGAATTGAAACAGAAAAAATTTTGGTTTCAAATAAAAGTGCATTTGTCCGGGTAAAAAAAAAGCCGATTTCAATTGACGATTACACGAAAACTGGTGGTTGTTTCGGCCCAATTTAAACGGATAATTATTCAAAATTAAATTACCTTTCATTATTGGTACAATATTATATGAATTGAAACAGAAAAAATTTTGGTTTCAAATAAAAGTGCATTTGTCCGGGTAAAAAAAAAGCCGATTTCAATTGACGATTACACGAAAACTGGTGGTTGTTTCGGCCCAATTTAAACGGATAATTATTCAAAATTAAATTACCTTTCATTATTGGTACAATATTATATGAATTGAAACAGAAAAAAATTTGGTTTCAAACAAAAGTGCATTTGTCCGGGTGAAAAAAAGCCGATTTCAATCGACGATTACACGAAAACTGGTGGTTGTTTCGGCCCAATTTAAACGGATAATTATTCAAAATTAAATTACCTTTCATTATTGGTACAATATTATATGAATTGAAACAGAAAAAATTTTGGTTTCAAATAAAAGTGCATTTGTCCGGGTAAAAAAAAAGCCGATTTCAATCGACGATTACACGAAAACTGGTGGTTGTTTCGGCCCAATTTAAACGGATAATTATTCAAAATTAAATTACCTTTCATTATTGGTACAGTATTATATGAATTTAAACAGAAAAAAATTTGGTTTCAAACAAAAGTGCATTTGTCCGGGTAAAAAAAAGCCGATTTCAATCGACGATTACACGAAAACTGGTGGTTGTTTCGGCCCAATTTAAACGGATAATTATTCAAAATTAAATTACCTTTCATTATTGGTACAGTATTATATGAATTGAAACAGAAAAAATTTTGGTTTCAAATAAAAGTGCATTTGTCCGGGTAAAAAAAAAGCCGATTTCAATCGACGATTACACGAAAACTGGTGGTTGTTTCGGCACAATTTAAACGGATAATTATTCAAAATTAAATTACCTTTCATTATTGGTACAATATTATATGAATTGAAACAGAAAAAATTTTGGTTTCAAATAAAAGTGCATTTGTCCGGGTAAAAAAAAAACCGATTTCAATCGACGATTACACGAAAACTGGTGGTTGTTTCGGCCCAATTTAAACGGATAATTATTCAAAATTAAATTACCTTTCATTATTGGTACAATATTATATGAATTGAAACAGAAAAAATTTTGGTTTCAAATAAAAGTGCATTTGTCCGGGTAAAAAAAAAGCCGATTTCAATCGACGATTACACGAAAACTGGTGGTTGTTTCGGCCCAATTTAAACGGATAATTATTCAAAATTAAATTACCTTTCATTATTGGTACAATATTATATGAATTGAAACAGAAAAAATTTTGGTTTCAAATAAAAGTGCATTTGTCCGGGTAAAAAAAAGCCGATTTCAATCGACGATTACACGAAAACTGGTGGTTGTTTCGGCCCAATTTAAACGGATAATTATTCAAAATTAAATTACCTTTCATTATTGGTACAATGTTATATGAATTGAAACAGAAAAAATTTTGGTTTCAAATAAAAGTGCATTTGTCCGGGTAAAAAAAAAGCCGATTTCAATTGACGATTACACGAAAACTGGTGGTTGTTTCGGCCCAATTTAAACGGATAATTATTCAAAATTAAATTACCTTTCATTATTGGTACAATATTATATGAATTGAAACAGAAAAAATTTTGGTTTCAAATAAAAGTGCATTTGTCCGGGTAAAAAAAAGCCGATTTCAATCGACGATTACACGAAAACTGGTGGTTGTTTCGGCCCAATTTAAACGGATAGTTATTCAAAATTAAATTACCTTTCATTATTGGTACAATATTATATGAATTGAAACAGAAAAAATTTTGGTTTCAAACAAAAGTGCATTTGTCCGGGTAAAAAAAAAACCGATTTCAATCGACGATTACACGAAAACTGGTGGTTGTTTCGGCCCAATTTAAACGGATAATTATTCAAAATTAAATTACCTTTCATTATTGGTACAATATTATATGAATTGAAACAGAAAAAATTTTGGTTTCAAATAAAAGTGCATTTGTCCGGGTAAAAAAAAGCCGATTTCAATCGACGATTACACGAAAACTGGTGGTTGTTTCGGCCCAATTTAAACGGATAATTATTCAAAATTAAATTACCTTTCATTATTGGTACAATGTTATATGAATTGAAACAGAAAAAATTTTGGTTTCAAATAAAAGTGCATTTGTCCGGGTAAAAAAAAAGCCGATTTCAATCGACGATTACACGAAAACTGGTGGTTGTTTCGGCCCAATTTAAACGGATAATTATTCAAAATTAAATTACCTTTCATTATTGGTACAATATTATATGAATAGAAACAGAAAAAATTTTGGTTTCAAATAAAAGTGCATTTGTCCGGGTAAAAAAAAACCGATTTCAATCGACGATTACACGAAAACTGGTGGTTGTTTCGGCCCAATTTAAACGGATAATTATTCAAAATTAAATTACCTTTCATTATTGGTACAATATTATATGAATTGAAACAGAAAAAATTTTGGTTTCAAATAAAAGTGCATTTGTCCGGGTAAAAAAAAGCCGATTTCAATCGACGATTACACGAAAACTGGTGGTTGTTTCGGCCCAATTTAAACGGATAATTATTCAAAATTAAATTACCTTTCATTATTGGTACAATATTATATGAATAGAAACAGAAAAAATTTTGGTTTCAAATAAAAGTGCATTTGTCCGGGTAAAAAAAAACCGATTTCAATCGACGATTACACGAAAACTAGTGGTTGTTTCGGTCCAATTTAAACGGATAATTATTCAAAATTAAATTACCTTTCATTATTGGTACAATATTATATGAATTGAAACAGAAAAAATTTTGGTTTCAAATAAAAGTGCATTTGTCCGGGTAAAAAAAAGCCGATTTCAATCGACGATTACACGAAAACTGGTGGTTGTTTCGGCCCAATTTAAACGGATAATTATTCAAAATTAAATTACCTTTCATTATTGGTACAATATTATATGAATTGAAACAGAAAAAATTTTGGTTTCAAATAAAAGTGCATTTGTCCGGGTAAAAAAAAAGCCGATTTCAATCGACGATTACACGAAAACTGGTGGTTGTTTCGGCCCAATTTAAACGGATAATTATTCAAAATTAAATTACCTTTCATTATTGGTACAATATTATATGAATTGAAACAGAAAAAATTTTGGTTTCAAATAAAAGTGCATTTGTCCGGGTAAAAAAAAAGCCGATTTCAATCGACGATTACACGAAAACTGGTGGTTGTTTCGGCCCAATTTAAACGGATAATTATTCAAAATTAAATTACCTTTCATTATTGGTACAATATTATATGAATTGAAACAGAAAAAATTTTGGTTTCAAATAAAAGTGCATTTGTCCGGGTAAAAAAAAAGCCGATTTCAATCGACGATTACACGAAAACTGGTGGTTGTTTCGGCCCAATTTAAACGGATAATTATTCAAAATTAAATTACCTTTCATTATTGGTACAATATTATATGAATTGAAACAGAAAAAATTTTGGTTTCAAATAAAAGTGCATTTGTCCGGGTAAAAAAAAAGCCGATTTCAATCGACGATTACACGAAAACTGGTGGTTGTTTCGGCCCAATTTAAACGGATAATTATTCAAAATTAAATTACCTTTCATTATTGGTACAATATTATATGAATTGAAACAGAAAAAATTTTGGTTTCAAATAAAAGTGCATTTGTCCGGGTAAAAAAAAAGCCGATTTCAATCGACGATTACACGAAAACTGGTGGTTGTTTCGGCCCAATTTAAACGGATAATTATTCAAAATTAAATTACCTTTCATTATTGGTACAGTATTATATGAATTGAAACAGAAAAAATTTTGGTTTCAAATAAAAGTGCATTTGTCCGGGTAAAAAAAAAGCCGATTTCAATTGACGATTACACGAAAACTGGTGGTTGTTTCGGCCCAATTTAAACGGATAATTATTCAAAATTAAATTACCTTTCATTATTGGTACAATATTATATGAATTGAAACAGAAAAAATTTTGGTTTCAAATAAAAGTGCATTTGTCCGCGTAAAAAAAAAGCCGATTTCAATTGACGATTACACGAAAACTGGTGGTTGTTTCGGCCCAATTTAAACGGATAATTATTCAAAATTAAATTACCTTTCATTATTGGTACAATATTATATGAATTGAAACAGAAAAAAATTTGGTTTCAAACAAAAGTGCATTTGTCCGGGTGAAAAAAAGCCGATTTCAATCGACGATTACACGAAAACTGGTGGTTGTTTCGGCCCAATTTAAACGGATAATTATTCAAAATTAAATTACCTTTCATTATTGGTACAATATTATATGAATTGAAACAGAAAAAATTTTGGTTTCAAATAAAAGTGCATTTGTCCGGGTAAAAAAAAAGCCGATTTCAATCGACGATTACACGAAAACTGGTGGTTGTTTCGGCCCAATTTAAACGGATAATTATTCAAAATTAAATTACCTTTCATTATTGGTACAATATTATATGAATTGAAACAGAAAAAAATTTGGTTTCAAACAAAAGTGCATTTGTCCGGGTGAAAAAAAGCCGATTTCAATCGACGATTACACGAAAACTGGTGGTTGTTTCGGCCCAATTTAAACGGATAATTATTCAAAATTAAATTACCTTTCATTATTGGTACAATATTATATGAATTGAAACAGAAAAAATTTTGGTTTCAAATAAAAGTGCATTTGTCCGGGTAAAAAAAAAGCCGATTTCAATCGACGATTACACGAAAACTGGTGGTTGTTTCGGCCCAATTTAAACGGATAATTATTCAAAATTAAATTACCTTTCATTATTGGTACAATATTATATGAATTGAAACAGAAAAAATTTTGGTTTCAAATAAAAGTGCATTTGTCCGGGTAAAAAAAAAGCCGATTTCAATCGACGATTACACGAAAACTGGTGGTTGTTTCGGCCCAATTTAAACGGATAATTATTCAAAATTAAATTACCTTTCATTATTGGTACAGTATTATATGAATTGAAACAGAAAAAATTTTGGTTTCAAATAAAAGTGCATTTGTCCGGGTAAAAAAAAAGCCGATTTCAATCGACGATTACACGAAAACTGGTGGTTGTTTCGGCCCAATTTAAACGGATAATTATTCAAAATTAAATTACCTTTCATTATTGGTACAATATTATATGAATTGAAACAGAAAAAATTTTGGTTTCAAATAAAAGTGCATTTGTCCGGGTAAAAAAAAAGCCGATTTCAATTGACGATTACACGAAAACTGGTGGTTGTTTCGGCCCAATTTAAACGGATAATTATTCAAAATTAAATTACCTTTCATTATTGGTACAATATTATATGAATTGAAACAGAAAAAAATTTGGTTTCAAACAAAAGTGCATTTGTCCGGGTGAAAAAAAGCCGATTTCAATCGACGATTACACGAAAACTGGTGGTTGTTTCGGCCCAATTTAAACGGATAATTATTCAAAATTAAATTACCTTTCATTATTGGTACAATATTATATGAATTGAAACAGAAAAAATTTTGGTTTCAAATAAAAGTGCATTTGTCCGGGTAAAAAAAAAGCCGATTTCAATCGACGATTACACGAAAACTGGTGGTTGTTTCGGCCCAATTTAAACGGATAATTATTCAAAATTAAATTACCTTTCATTATTGGTACAGTATTATATGAATTTAAACAGAAAAAAATTTGGTTTCAAACAAAAGTGCATTTGTCCGGGTAAAAAAAAGCCGATTTCAATCGACGATTACACGAAAACTGGTGGTTGTTTCGGCCCAATTTAAACGGATAATTATTCAAAATTAAATTACCTTTCATTATTGGTACAGTATTATATGAATTGAAACAGAAAAAATTTTGGTTTCAAATAAAAGTGCATTTGTCCGGGTAAAAAAAAAGCCGATTTCAATCGACGATTACACGAAAACTGGTGGTTGTTTCGGCACAATTTAAACGGATAATTATTCAAAATTAAATTACCTTTCATTATTGGTACAATATTATATGAATTGAAACAGAAAAAATTTTGGTTTCAAATAAAAGTGCATTTGTCCGGGTAAAAAAAAAACCGATTTCAATCGACGATTACACGAAAACTGGTGGTTGTTTCGGCCCAATTTAAACGGATAATTATTCAAAATTAAATTACCTTTCATTATTGGTACAATATTATATGAATTGAAACAGAAAAAATTTTGGTTTCAAATAAAAGTGCATTTGTCCGGGTAAAAAAAAGCCGATTTCAATCGACGATTACACGAAAACTGGTGGTTGTTTCGGCCCAATTTAAACGGATAATTATTCAAAATTAAATTACCTTTCATTATTGGTACAATGTTATATGAATTGAAACAGAAAAAATTTTGGTTTCAAATAAAAGTGCATTTGTCCGGGTAAAAAAAAAGCCGATTTCAATTGACGATTACACGAAAACTGGTGGTTGTTTCGGCCCAATTTAAACGGATAATTATTCAAAATTAAATTACCTTTCATTATTGGTACAATATTATATGAATTGAAACAGAAAAAATTTTGGTTTCAAATAAAAGTGCATTTGTCCGGGTAAAAAAAAGCCGATTTCAATCGACGATTACACGAAAACTGGTGGTTGTTTCGGCCCAATTTAAACGGATAGTTATTCAAAATTAAATTACCTTTCATTATTGGTACAATATTATATGAATTGAAACAGAAAAAATTTTGGTTTCAAACAAAAGTGCATTTGTCCGGGTAAAAAAAAAACCGATTTCAATCGACGATTACACGAAAACTGGTGGTTGTTTCGGCCCAATTTAAACGGATAATTATTCAAAATTAAATTACCTTTCATTATTGGTACAATGTTATATGAATTGAAACAGAAAAAATTTTGGTTTCAAATAAAAGTGCATTTGTCCGGGTAAAAAAAAAGCCGATTTCAATTGACGATTACACGAAAACTGGTGGTTGTTTCGGCCCAATTTAAACGGATAATTATTCAAAATTAAATTACCTTTCATTATTGGTACAGTATTATATGAATTGAAACAGAAAAAATTTTGGTTTCAAATAAAAGTGCATTTGTCCGGGTAAAAAAAAAGCCGATTTCAATTGACGATTACACGAAAACTGGTGGTTGTTTCGGCCCAATTTAAACGGATAATTATTCAAAATTAAATTACCTTTCATTATTGGTACAATATTATATGAATTGAAACAGAAAAAAATTTGGTTTCAAACAAAAGTGCATTTGTCCGGGTGAAAAAAAGCCGATTTCAATCGACGATTACACGAAAACTGGTGGTTGTTTCGGCCCAATTTAAACGGATAATTATTCAAAATTAAATTACCTTTCATTATTGGTACAATATTATATGAATTGAAACAGAAAAAATTTTGGTTTCAAATAAAAGTGCATTTGTCCGGGTAAAAAAAAAGCCGATTTCAATCGACGATTACACGAAAACTGGTGGTTGTTTCGGCCCAATTTAAACGGATAATTATTCAAAATTAAATTACCTTTCATTATTGGTACAGTATTATATGAATTTAAACAGAAAAAAATTTGGTTTCAAACAAAAGTGCATTTGTCCGGGTAAAAAAAAGCCGATTTCAATCGACGATTACACGAAAACTGGTGGTTGTTTCGGCCCAATTTAAACGGATAATTATTCAAAATTAAATTACCTTTCATTATTGGTACAGTATTATATGAATTGAAACAGAAAAAATTTTGGTTTCAAATAAAAGTGCATTTGTCCGGGTAAAAAAAAAGCCGATTTCAATCGACGATTACACGAAAACTGGTGGTTGTTTCGGCACAATTTAAACGGATAATTATTCAAAATTAAATTACCTTTCATTATTGGTACAATATTATATGAATTGAAACAGAAAAAATTTTGGTTTCAAATAAAAGTGCATTTGTCCGGGTAAAAAAAAAGCCGATTTCAATCGACGATTACACGAAAACTGGTGGTTGTTTCGGCCCAATTTAAACGGATAATTATTCAAAATTAAATTACCTTTCATTATTGGTACAATATTATATGAATTGAAACAGAAAAAATTTTGGTTTCAAATAAAAGTGCATTTGTCCGGGTAAAAAAAAACCGATTTCAATCGACGATTACACGAAAACTGGTGGTTGTTTCGGCCCAATTTAAACGGATAATTATTCAAAATTAAATTACCTTTCATTATTGGTACAATATTATATGAATTGAAACAGAAAAAATTTTGGTTTCAAATAAAAGTGCATTTGTCCGGGTAAAAAAAAAACCGATTTCAATCGACGATTACACGAAAACTGGTGGTTGTTTCGGCCCAATTTAAACGGATAATTATTCAAAATTAAATTACCTTTCATTATTGGTACAATATTATATGAATTGAAACAGAAAAAATTTTGGTTTCAAATAAAAGTGCATTTGTCCGGGTAAAAAAAAAGCCGATTTCAATCGACGATTACACGAAAACTGGTGGTTGTTTCGGCCCAATTTAAACGGATAATTATTCAAAATTAAATTACCTTTCATTATTGGTACAATATTATATGAATTGAAACAGAAAAAATTTTGGTTTCAAATAAAAGTGCATTTGTCCGGGTAAAAAAAAGCCGATTTCAATCGACGATTACACGAAAACTGGTGGTTGTTTCGGCCCAATTTAAACGGATAGTTATTCAAAATTAAATTACCTTTCATTATTGGTACAATATTATATGAATTGAAACAGAAAAAATTTTGGTTTCAAACAAAAGTGCATTTGTCCGGGTAAAAAAAAAAACCGATTTCAATCGACGATTACACGAAAACTGGTGGTTGTTTCGGCCCAATTTAAACGGATAATTATTCAAAATTAAATTACCTTTCATTATTGGTACAATATTATATGAATTGAAACAGAAAAAATTTTGGTTTCAAATAAAAGTGCATTTGTCCGGGTAAAAAAAAAGCCGATTTCAATCGACGATTACACGAAAACTGGTGGTTGTTTCGGCCCAATTTAAACGGATAATTATTCAAAATTAAATTACCTTTCATTATTGGTACAATATTATATGAATTGAAACAGAAAAAATTTTGGTTTCAAATAAAAGTGCATTTGTCCGGGTAAAAAAAAGCCGATTTCAATCGACGATTACACGAAAACTGGTGGTTGTTTCGGCCCAATTTAAACGGATAGTTATTCAAAATTAAATTACCTTTCATTATTGGTACAATATTATATGAATTGAAACAGAAAAAATTTTGGTTTCAAACAAAAGTGCATTTGTCCGGGTAAAAAAAAAACCGATTTCAATCGACGATTACACGAAAACTGGTGGTTGTTTCGGCCCAATTTAAACGGATAATTATTCAAAATTAAATTACCTTTCATTATTGGTACAATATTATATGAATTGAAACAGAAAAAATTTTGGTTTCAAACAAAAGTGCATTTGTCCGGGTAAAAAAAAAACCGATTTCAATCGACGATTACACGAAAACTGGTGGTTGTTTCGGCCCAATTTAAACGGATAATTATTCAAAATTAAATTACCTTTCATTATTGGTACAATATTATATGAATTGAAACAGAAAAAATTTTGGTTTCAAATAAAAGTGCATTTGTCCGGGTAAAAAAAAACCGATTTCAATCGACGATTACACGAAAACTGGTGGTTGTTTCGGCCCAATTTAAACGGATAATTATTCAAAATTAAATTACCTTTCATTATTGGTACAATATTATATGAATTGAAACAGAAAAAATTTTGGTTTCAAATAAAAGTGCATTTGTCCGGGTAAAAAAAAAGCCGATTTCAATTGACGATTACACGAAAACTGGTGGTTGTTTCGGCCCAATTTAAACGGATAATTATTCAAAATTAAATTACCTTTCATTATTGGTACAATATTATATGAATTGAAACAGAAAAAATTTTGGTTTCAAATAAAAGTGCATTTGTCCGGGTAAAAAAAAGCCGATTTCAATCGACGATTACACGAAAACTGGTGGTTGTTTCGGCCCAATTTAAACGGATAATTATTCAAAATTAAATTACCTTTCATTATTGGTACAATATTATATGAATTGAAACAGAAAAAATTTTGGTTTCAAATAAAAGTGCATTTGTCCGGGTAAAAAAAAAGCCGATTTCAATCGACGATTACACGAAAACTGGTGGTTGTTTCGGCCCAATTTAAACGGATAATTATTCAAAATTAAATTACCTTTCATTATTGGTACAATATTATATGAATTGAAACAGAAAAAATTTTGGTTTCAAATAAAAGTGCATTTGTCCGGGTAAAAAAAAAAACCGATTTCAATCGACGATTACACGAAAACTGGTGGTTGTTTCGGCCCAATTTAAACGGATAATTATTCAAAATTAAATTACCTTTCATTATTGGTACAATATTATATGAATTGAAACAGAAAAAATTTTGGTTTCAAATAAAAGTGCATTTGTCCGGGTAAAAAAAAAGCCGATTTCAATCGACGATTACACGAAAACTGGTGGTTGTTTCGGCCCAATTTAAACGGATAATTATTCAAAATTAAATTACCTTTCATTATTGGTACAATATTATATGAATTGAAACAGAAAAAATTTTGGTTTCAAATAAAAGTGCATTTGTCCGGGTAAAAAAAAAGCCGATTTCAATCGACGATTACACGAAAACTGGTGGTTGTTTCGGCCCAATTTAAACGGATAATTATTCAAAATTAAATTACCTTTCATTATTGGTACAATATTATATGAATTGAAACAGAAAAAATTTTGGTTTCAAATAAAAGTGCATTTGTCCGGGTAAAAAAAAAACCGATTTCAATCGACGATTACACGAAAACTGGTGGTTGTTTCGGCCCAATTTAAACGGATAATTATTCAAAATTAAATTACCTTTCATTATTGGTACAATATTATATGAATTGAAACAGAAAAAATTTTGGTTTCAAATAAAAGTGCATTTGTCCGGGTAAAAAAAAAACCGATTTCAATCGACGATTACACGAAAACTGGTGGTTGTTTCGGCCCAATTTAAACGGATAATTATTCAAAATTAAATTACCTTTCATTATTGGTACAATATTATATGAATTGAAACAGAAAAAATTTTGGTTTCAAATAAAAGTGCATTTGTCCGGGTAAAAAAAAGCCGATTTCAATCGACGATTACACGAAAACTGGTGGTTGTTTCGGCCCAATTTAAACGGATAATTATTCAAAATTAAATTACCTTTCATTATTGGTACAATGTTATATGAATTGAAACAGAAAAAATTTTGGTTTCAAATAAAAGTGCATTTGTCCGGGTAAAAAAAAAGCCGATTTCAATTGACGATTACACGAAAACTGGTGGTTGTTTCGGCCCAATTTAAACGGATAATTATTCAAAATTAAATTACCTTTCATTATTGGTACAATATTATATGAATTGAAACAGAAAAAATTTTGGTTTCAAATAAAAGTGCATTTGTCCGGGTAAAAAAAAAACCGATTTCAATCGACGATTACACGAAAACTGGTGGTTGTTTCGGCCCAATTTAAACGGATAATTATTCAAAATTAAATTACCTTTCATTATTGGTACAATATTATATGAATTGAAACAGAAAAAATTTTGGTTTCAAATAAAAGTGCATTTGTCCGGGTAAAAAAAAGCCGATTTCAATCGACGATTACACGAAAACTGGTGGTTGTTTCGGCCCAATTTAAACGGATAATTATTCAAAATTAAATTACCTTTCATTATTGGTACAATATTATATGAATTGAAACAGAAAAAATTTTGGTTTCAAATAAAAGTGCATTTGTCCGGGTAAAAAAAAAGCCGATTTCAATCGACGATTACACGAAAACTGGTGGTTGTTTCGGCCCAATTTAAACGGATAATTATTCAAAATTAAATTACCTTTCATTATTGGTACAATATTATATGAATTGAAACAGAAAAAATTTTGGTTTCAAATAAAAGTGCATTTGTCCGGGTAAAAAAAAGCCGATTTCAATCGACGATTACACGAAAACTGGTGGTTGTTTCGGCCCAATTTAAACGGATAATTATTCAAAATTAAATTACCTTTCATTATTGGTACAATATTATATGAATTGAAACAGAAAAAATTTTGGTTTCAAATAAAAGTGCATTTGTCCGGGTAAAAAAAAGCCGATTTCAATCGACGATTACACGAAAACTGGTGGTTGTTTCGGCCCAATTTAAACGGATAATTATTCAAAATTAAATTACCTTTCATTATTGGTACAATATTATATGAATTGAAACAGAAAAAATTTTGGTTTCAAATAAAAGTGCATTTGTCCGGGTAAAAAAAAAACCGATTTCAATCGACGATTACACGAAAACTGGTGGTTGTTTCGGCCCAATTTAAACGGATAATTATTCAAAATTAAATTACCTTTCATTATTGGTACAATATTATATGAATTGAAACAGAAAAAATTTTGGTTTCAAATAAAAGTGCATTTGTCCGGGTAAAAAAAAAACCGATTTCAATCGACGATTACACGAAAACTGGTGGTTGTTTCGGCCCAATTTAAACGGATAATTATTCAAAATTAAATTACCTTTCATTATTGGTACAATATTATATGAATTGAAACAGAAAAAATTTTGGTTTCAAATAAAAGTGCATTTGTCCGGGTAAAAAAAAAGCCGATTTCAATCGACGATTACACGAAAACTGGTGGTTGTTTCGGCCCAATTTAAACGGATAATTATTCAAAATTAAATTACCTTTCATTATTGGTACAATATTATATGAATTGAAACAGAAAAAATTTTGGTTTCAAATAAAAGTGCATTTGTCCGGGTAAAAAAAAAGCCGATTTCAATCGACGATTACACGAAAACTGGTGGTTGTTTCGGCCCAATTTAAACGGATAATTATTCAAAATTAAATTACCTTTCATTATTGGTACAATATTATATGAATTGAAACAGAAAAAATTTTGGTTTCAAATAAAAGTGCATTTGTCCGGGTAAAAAAAAGCCGATTTCAATCGACGATTACACGAAAACTGGTGGTTGTTTCGGCCCAATTTAAACGGATAATTATTCAAAATTAAATTACCTTTCATTATTGGTACAATATTATATGAATTGAAACAGAAAAAATTTTGGTTTCAAATAAAAGTGCATTTGTCCGGGTAAAAAAAAACCGATTTCAATCGACGATTACACGAAAACTGGTGGTTGTTTCGGCCCAATTTAAACGGATAATTATTCAAAATTAAATTACCTTTCATTATTGGTACAATATTATATGAATTGAAACAGAAAAAATTTTGGTTTCAAATAAAAGTGCATTTGTCCGGGTAAAAAAAAAGCCGATTTCAAATGACGATTACACGAAAACTGGTGGTTGTTTCGGCCCAATTTAAACGGATAATTATTCAAAATTAAATTACCTTTCATTATTGGTACAATATTATATGAATTGAAACAGAAAAAATTTTGGTTTCAAATAAAAGTGCATTTGTCCGGGTAAAAAAAAACCGATTTCAATCGACGATTACACGAAAACTGGTGGTTGTTTCGGCCCAATTTAAACGGATAATTATTCAAAATTAAATTACCTTTCATTATTGGTACAATATTATATGAATTGAAACAGAAAAAATTTTGGTTTCAAATAAAAGTGCATTTGTCCGGGTAAAAAAAAAGCCGATTTCAAATGACGATTACACGAAAACTGGTGGTTGTTTCGGCCCAATTTAAACGGATAATTATTCAAAATTAAATTACCTTTCATTATTGGTACAATATTATATGAATTGAAACAGAAAAAATTTTGGTTTCAAATAAAAGTGCATTTGTCCGGGTAAAAAAAAAGCCGATTTCAATCGACGATTACACGAAAACTGGTGGTTGTTTCGGCCCAATTTAAACGGATAATTATTCAAAATTAAATTACCTTTCATTATTGGTACAATATTATATGAATTGAAACAGAAAAAATTTTGGTTTCAAATAAAAGTGCATTTGTCCGGGTAAAAAAAAAAACCGATTTCAATCGACGATTACACGAAAACTGGTGGTTGTTTCGGCCCAATTTAAACGGATAATTATTCAAAATTAAATTACCTTTCATTATTGGTACAATATTATATGAATTGAAACAGAAAAAATTTTGGTTTCAAATAAAAGTGCATTTGTCCGGGTAAAAAAAAAGCCGATTTCAATCGACGATTACACGAAAACTGGTGGTTGTTTCGGCCCAATTTAAACGGATAATTATTCAAAATTAAATTACCTTTCATTATTGGTACAATATTATATGAATTGAAACAGAAAAAATTTTGGTTTCAAATAAAAGTGCATTTGTCCGGGTAAAAAAAAAGCCGATTTCAATCGACGATTACACGAAAACTGGTGGTTGTTTCGGCCCAATTTAAACGGATAATTATTCAAAATTAAATTACCTTTCATTATTGGTACAATATTATATGAATTGAAACAGAAAAAATTTTGGTTTCAAATAAAAGTGCATTTGTCCGGGTAAAAAAAAAAACCGATTTCAATCGACGATTACACGAAAACTGGTGGTTGTTTCGGCCCAATTTAAACGGATAATTATTCAAAATTAAATTACCTTTCATTATTGGTACAATATTATATGAATTGAAACAGAAAAAATTTTGGTTTCAAATAAAAGTGCATTTGTCCGGGTAAAAAAAAGCCGATTTCAATCGACGATTACACGAAAACTGGTGATTGTTTCGGCCCAATTTAAACGGATAATTATTCAAAATTAAATTACCTTTCATTATTGGTACAATATTATATGAATTAAAACAGAAAAAATTTTGGTTTCAAATAAAAGTGCATTTGTCCGGGTAAAAAAAAAGCCGATTTCAATCGACGATTACACGAAAACTGGTGGTTGTTTCGGCCCAATTTAAACGGATAATTATTCAAAATTAAATTACCTTTCATTATTGGTACAATATTATATGAATTGAAACAGAAAAAATTTTGGTTTCAAATAAAAGTGCATTTGTCCGGGTAAAAAAAAAGCCGATTTCAATCGACGATTACACGAAAACTGGTGGTTGTTTCGGCCCAATTTAAACGGATAATTATTCAAAATTAAATTACCTTTCATTATTGGTACAATATTATATGAATTGAAACAGAAAAAATTTTGGTTTCAAATAAAAGTGCATTTGTCCGGGTAAAAAAAAAGCCGATTTCAATCGACGATTACACGAAAACTGGTGGTTGTTTCGGCCCAATTTAAACGGATAATTATTCAAAATTAAATTACCTTTCATTATTGGTACAATATTATATGAATTGAAACAGAAAAAATTTTGGTTTCAAATAAAAGTGCATTTGTCCGGGTAAAAAAAAAACCGATTTCAATCGACGATTACACGAAAACTGGTGGTTGTTTCGGCCCAATTTAAACGGATAATTATTCAAAATTAAATTACCTTTCATTATTGGTACAATATTATATGAATTGAAACAGAAAAAATTTTGGTTTCAAATAAAAGTGCATTTGTCCGGGTAAAAAAAAAGCCGATTTCAATCGACGATTACACGAAAACTGGTGGTTGTTTCGGCCCAATTTAAACGGATAATTATTCAAAATTAAATTACCTTTCATTATTGGTACAATATTATATGAATTGAAACAGAAAAAATTTTGGTTTCAAATAAAAGTGCATTTGTCCGGGTAAAAAAAAAGCCGATTTCAATCGACGATTACACGAAAACTGGTGGTTGTTTCGGCCCAATTTAAACGGATAATTATTCAAAATTAAATTACCTTTCATTATTGGTACAATATTATATGAATTGAAACAGAAAAAATTTTGGTTTCAAATAAAAGTGCATTTGTCCGGGTAAAAAAAAAACCGATTTCAATCGACGATTACACGAAAACTGGTGGTTGTTTCGGCCCAATTTAAACGGATAATTATTCAAAATTAAATTACCTTTCATTATTGGTACAATATTATATGAATTGAAACAGAAAAAATTTTGGTTTCAAATAAAAGTGCATTTGTCCGGGTAAAAAAAGCCGATTTCAATCGACGATTACACGAAAACTGGTGGTTGTTTCGGCCCAATTTAAACGGATAATTATTCAAAATTAAATTACCTTTCATTATTGGTACAATATTATATGAATTGAAACAGAAAAAATTTTGGTTTCAAATAAAAGTGCATTTGTCCGGGTAAAAAAAAAACCGATTTCAATCGACGATTACACGAAAACTGGTGGTTGTTTCGGCCCAATTTAAACGGATAATTATTCAAAATTAAATTACCTTTCATTATTGGTACAATATTATATGAATTGAAACAGAAAAAATTTTGGTTTCAAATAAAAGTGCATTTGTCCGGGTAAAAAAAAAAACCGATTTCAATCGACGATTACACGAAAACTGGTGGTTGTTTCGGCCCAATTTAAACGGATAATTATTCAAAATTAAATTACCTTTCATTATTGGTACAATATTATATGAATTGAAACAGAAAAAATTTTGGTTTCAAATAAAAGTGCATTTGTCCGGGTAAAAAAAAGCCGATTTCAATCGACGATTACACGAAAACTGGTGGTTGTTTCGGCCCAATTTAAACGGATAATTATTCAAAATTAAATTACCTTTCATTATTGGTACAATATTATATGAATTGAAACAGAAAAAATTTTGGTTTCAAATAAAAGTGCATTTGTCCGGGTAAAAAAAAAGCCGATTTCAATTGACGATTACACGAAAACTGGTGGTTGTTTCGGCCCAATTTAAACGGATAATTATTCAAAATTAAATTACCTTTCATTATTGGTACAATATTATATGAATTGAAACAGAAAAAATTTTGGTTTCAAATAAAAGTGCATTTGTCCGGGTAAAAAAAGCCGATTTCAATCGACGATTACACGAAAACTGGTGGTTGTTTCGGCCCAATTTAAACGGATAATTATTCAAAATTAAATTACCTTTCATTATTGGTACAATATTATATGAATTGAAACAGAAAAAATTTTGGTTTCAAATAAAAGTGCATTTGTCCGGGTAAAAAAAAGCCGATTTCAATCGACGATTACACGAAAACTGGTGGTTGTTTCGGCCCAATTTAAACGGATAATTATTCAAAATTAAATTACCTTTCATTATTGGTACAATATTATATGAATTGAAACAGAAAAAATTTTGGTTTCAAATAAAAGTGCATTTGTCCGGGTAAAAAAGAGCCGATTTCAATTGACGATTACACGAAAACTGGTGGTTGTTTCGGCCCAATTTAAACGGATAATTATTCAAAATTAAATTACCTTTCATTATTGGTACAATATTATATGAATTGAAACAGAAAAAATTTTGGTTTCAAATAAAAGTGCATTTGTCCGGGTAAAAAAAAAACCGATTTCAATCGACGATTACACGAAAACTGGTGGTTGTTTCGGCCCAATTTAAACGGATAATTATTCAAAATTAAATTACCTTTCATTATTGGTACAATATTATATGAATTGAAACAGAAAAAATTTTGGTTTCAAATAAAAGTGCATTTGTCCGGGTAAAAAAAAGCCGATTTCAATCGACGATTACACGAAAACTGGTGGTTGTTTCGGCCCAATTTAAACGGATAATTATTCAAAATTAAATTACCTTTCATTATTGGTACAATATTATATGAATTGAAACAGAAAAAATTTTGGTTTCAAATAAAAGTGCATTTGTCCGGGTAAAAAAAAAGCCGATTTCAATTGACGATTACACGAAAACTGGTGGTTGTTTCGGCCCGATTTAAACGGATAATTATTCAAAATTAAATTACCTTTCATTATTGGTACAATATTATATGAATTGAAACAGAAAAAATTTTGGTTTCAAATAAAAGTGCATTTGTCCGGGTAAAAAAAAAGCCGATTTCAATCGACGATTACACGAAAACTGGTGGTTGTTTCGGCCCAATTTAAACGGATAATTATTCAAAATTAAATTACCTTTCATTATTGGTACAATATTATATGAATTGAAACAGAAAAAATTTTGGTTTCAAATAAAAGTGCATTTGTCCGGGTAAAAAAAAAGCCGATTTCAATTGACGATTACACGAAAACTGGTGGTTGTTTCGGCCCAATTTAAACGGATAATTATTCAAAATTAAATTACCTTTCATTATTGGTACAATATTATATGAATTGAAACAGAAAAAATTTTGGTTTCAAATAAAAGTGCATTTGTCCGGGTAAAAAAAAGCTGATTTCAATCGACGATTACACGAAAACTGGTGGTTGTTTCGGCCCAATTTAAACGGATAATTATTCAAAATTAAATTACCTTTCATTATTGGTACAATATTATATGAATTGAAACAGAAAAAATTTTGGTTTCAAATAAAAGTGCATTTGTCCGGGTAAAAAAAAAACCGATTTCAATCGACGATTACACGAAAACTGGTGGTTGTTTCGGCCCAATTTAAACGGATAATTATTCAAAATTAACTTACCTTTCATTATTGGTACAATATTATATGGATTGAAACAGAAAAAATTTTGGTTTCAAACAAAAGTGCATTTGTCCGGGTAAAAAAAAAACCGATTTCAATCGACGATTACACGAAAACTGGTGGTTGTTTCGGCCCAATTTAAACGGATAATTATTCAAAATTAAATTACCTTTCATTATTGGTACAATATTATATGAATTGAAACAGAAAAAATTTTGGTTTCAAACAAAAGTGCATTTGTCCGGGTAAAAAAAAAAACCGATTTCAATCGACGATTACACGAAAACTGGTTGTTGTTTCGACATCCATCCCCTATGAATTAAAATAAATTTTATTTATTCTTTTATAAATATATTTAATTCACTTTCACTGTTGATTCGACTGTTCTAGTCGACCGACAGTCAAAACCAAAGTCCGGGCTATCACTAAATTTACACGTGAACCTAATTCTTTTAAACCTGCATTTTGTAGATTGAGTGAGTGAGTAAAACTGAAGTTTTAGCGTCCATTATTGTGTTATTTTCTCTTTCTTAAAAGATCTGAATTATATTGTCGAACGCTTGATTTTCTTGTGTCCCAAATTGTAGAAAAAGCAATTTGACGGGGCCCCACTTTAAAATATAAATCAGTTTATTCCAATGTATTTATGATAAGAGATACCCGCTTAGCTCTTAATAGAGTAAATGTATCGTTTTGAAACCGGGACACCCTGTATATATCTTTAGATACCATTAACCGCACATTAGGGAATCTTATGCAGTTTATGTAGTTTGGCCGATAACATTTTTGTATATAAATATATCACACAATTGGATACCAATTTTAGTTCAGTTCTAAAATTTATCGAAAGAATACAAACCCGCAGTTAACATGTTACTAAAATTTCTGTTAAATTTTGCGATTTGTTTAATTCTTGCAATTCAAATCAATGCAAATTATTCCACTACGCCAGAAGATTTGGAGACCACGCATTTAAATGAAACGGAAATTACTACGGATTCATTACCTGTATCATTAAATGATACAAAATCTGCCACCGAATTGGCACCATCAACAGGAACCACTTATAAGACTGCTGCATTTGGAAGAAGAGCAGATGATGTGCGAACGGTGGATTTGACTTACGAGATAATGGAAGCTGTAAAACTTAACAATTTTGGTACGAGTCCTGTGAACAATGATACGGTGTTAAATTCAGTAAATAATTCGAGCTACTCACCCCTAATTGGGGCTAGTGTAATGTCTGCCGTTTTTGTAATCTTATCCGCCATAATGTTGTAATTACGTCATGCTTTCATAATCCGCTAAATAAAATTTTAATCAAATGTCAGTTTTTGTTTTATTCCCAGGGGAAGGGAGGGGGGATGATTCGTTCTTGATATGAAAAGATTATCAGCGAATATAACACCAACCAAACCAAATAATTTTGTCATGGAATTTGAAATAAGAGATTTCATTGTGTGGTTTACCAAACACTATGCGCGGTCAGTATTTATCGAATAGTGAGATTGGCCACAACAAATATTATCTATGACCTAAATATTTCATCGGCAAAATCTTTGAATGTATATATTAATTTTAGTTTAGTTGTTCCGATAAGTCGAACCAGATCTCTTCTAAAATCCTCGAGTAGTAAAATGTTGGTACAAATTGGTTATATCCTGAGTTCTATACCAATTTTAAACGTGCACGGGTATTTGACCAATGACTTGAACACCGAGAATTCTACCAAATTCTTTGCATTAAATATAACGGATGCACCATTGCGAGACTATGCTGTTGATGTTTACGGTCCGTTTGGCAATCGATTGGAAGATACAGAAACCGGAACAATCGCTGACGAGTTACTGAGTTTTATAAATAATACGGATGATGTTCCTGTTCATAGTGGTTCTGTTAATTTGAGAGAATTTAATTTGGTTTTCGGTTGTATTGCGCTCATAAGTCTTTTGCGAGCCAATAAAATGTTTTATAATTCCGGATAATACTACAGTGGGTAATATTAATAAAAATAAAAAGGGTTACAGACACCTAAACAATGTAGTTTAAAATTGTTGGAATGCCTTTAAGATCGTTTGGTTCATGTTAAGATCACCATCAACGTCAAGCAATTATTGCACAAATTTGGGTGACCGCATGGATACTTCATAAAAGTAATTGTAAAACGGAGTCGTGCCGTGGGATGATTTCTTTAGAACCAAAACGCGAATATTTTTAGTAATTATGGACACAATTCATTTCATCAAAATCCCGTTTCTTAAATATCGTCAACATCGCAGTCGGTGAATGGCTGCCATTTTTTCTCGATTTTGTTTGACGAAAGATTTCGACACTTGCAATAATGGCCTCCATCCTCCCCATCTTCAATCTCTGTTGGCTGCGATTTTACTTGTTAACGTCGAGGCATCAGCGTAGTCTTCCATTGCGACGTACGCCGGCCTGGTTGTTATTGCAAAGTTTTTTATCATTGTCTCAGGATTGTATAATTGAGCCTCAGCAACTTTATTTATTTCGAAAGGATTCATCTCATCATATCAGAGGAGACCATCAGTGGTCGAGATTAATGCATTCGTACATTATTTGAAGTCGACGTAGAGTTGATGTGTGTTGATATTGCACTCCCAATACTTTTTCCGATTCATTCTCATTCTAAAGCATTAATCCGTGGTTGATCTTCGAGAGGAGTGAGTCTGGTGAGTATAAATTTTGAGAAAAATCCGTTCGTCCAAATTAAATGCAAGAAACCGGACTGTCGGATTTATAACGTAGACCTCTTCATTTTCCAGCACTTTGTTGGTCCGATTTAATTTATTTTTAAAGTATGACATGGCCGTCTGTAATAGCCGAGGGTCTAACATTAAAATCTTTAGGTACATTTCTGGTTTTTCCAATTTACAAATATTTACATCAAAGGTTTTTCCCCTAGTAGCCCAGAAAAACTGATTTATACACAAAAGCAAAGTTTCCCTATCCCAGAGAATTACCAGAATAGAGCCACAGCATGTTTAACCGTTATTTACCTTGTGGATACTTTTGTGAGGAACAAACATACTTGCAAGATTATGACCAATTGCGGAGCTCCAAATATTGGTTTTATTACTCGTTTTTTCACAGAGTTGCCAATTTTAAGTTGTGGTGTTTGGTCGTTGTTCTAATCTTCGCAGATATTCGTTACTCTAATTTATTCCAAAAGTTTTATTTCACGTTTTGTAACATTTGAATGTGGTCGATTTTCTTCTAGCATCGCAGTTCGTGATGAGATCTGCTATATCATTGGACATTGAACCTGAATTTAGAAGGAATTGCCTTGAAAGCCTTGAATTTAGAATGGTCTCTATTTGATTTAGCACTGTCGTTAATTCCTAACTGATTTTATACGAGCTTTCTATAACCCACCAAAATGAGATGATGCAGGCGGTTGGAAATGCCAGGTTATTCCCTTTGAAGTTGGCTGTTTGACCTTTTTGTAACGTGCCAGTGCATAATTCATGCTTAGATATAAACCTTTCAAGAGTTGCGATAAATTCTTCTGCAGTGAGATCTGTTAGTTCTTCCACATGCATTGCTTTGGTTGATAGACAAACAGAAATTACCATGTGAGCCTTACAAGTTTTGCACCCTCTTCCTTTGTATGTTTTTATTTGTAGGGGACCGGTATAATCCACTCCTATGTATGCGTAACTGGTCTTGCTGGCCGAACTATTTCCGAGGGTAGGCTTCCCATCAGATGATGATTATTGATGTAGTTGTGGTTCTGCCTTTTATAGTCCCATTTTTCTGCACAAATGAAATGGTGAGTTCGATTCATCCATACAACATTTTCAAATGTGCATAGATGGGCAGGAAGTCCTAATTTCTGATACTCTGTTGGTAACGTAAGCTTTATATTTCTGGATATATCCATGTATCCATGACAACGGTTGGTACTTGCTATATTTCTAATGCTTGTTTTACTTCTGTAAATAACTTGGCCAGCAAAACAATGCTGCAGAACTACGTTTATTCTAAATGATCCTTGAAGCCGTGAGCCTCAATTTGTAATTCAGGTGTGGTATTTGTCCATTTCGGAATTTTCAGGTTTCCAAGAAATTTTAGTTTGTCTTTGAAATTTACGCAATGTTAAGCAAGGCATAGAGAACTGGTTCATCTCACCTTAGATCCATGAGCCACATTTTCCGTTGCATTATCTTTGACTAGTGCTAGCCGTCCAAGAGGGTCAAATAGCTTTGCAGTCGTGGAGAGGATATTTCGCTTCGTCAGCAGGCCTCTCAGCATTGTTAGCTTACATTAAGCCCATATACATCCTTATGAGGCTTCCAAGAAAATCCAAGAGCTTTTATGTTTTGGCCAATTTCAATTTTATCTGATTTTATAAATCCTTTATCGTCTACATTGATTAAGAGCTGTGTCCGGTTGCTTGTCCGTTTTCTTAAATTGATAATTGATGTCCTTTCGTCGTCACAATTTTCTGTTATCTCGCCAAGTATTTGAGTGGTGAAATAACACGTTCGCGGAAATGCTATAACGGCCATACCATTTTTTGGATTTTTAACACGTTTGCGCAAACAAGATTCATTTTTTAAGGAATAATTCGACATATTTTTCAATTCTCACAATACATTTCTTTCCGTGACGCAATATCATTGCAATTACAAAAGTTATCAAATGTGTTCCTGAGCAGCACACACATTTAGAAAGTGAGCGTCAATGTGTTAAGAAAAAAAAATTTTAACTACACATAATATATTTTAATTTTTTTTTAATGCGATTTCGAATGAATGTTTTGTTTTCGCAGAAACACAGAATTAGAAATTATTTTAAAACACAGAATTAGAAATTATAATTGAATAAATTTAATTTTATTTAAAGCATATTGCATTTACAAATTTTAAATTATAAATGGAAATGAATCTAGAAATGTCATATTCAAGAAAATTAAATGGCGCACATCGCACTAACACAAACACACATACCACTACTACATATATACTAACGGTTATTTCGTCAACTTGTCGAATTTTGGAAAAAATCGACCCCCTGATGTAAGGGTTTTACTGCAAGGTGGCAGCAGCTGTTTCGTAAGATACTGATTTGTTGATACTCTTAAATTTTATCCGAAGGGGCGTTTCGCCATAAAATTCGTTGAAAGTCCCTCTCTTAGTCGGCTGGGATGACGTACTTGTAAAATTGATGATGGCATTTTAATTTATACGTGTTCGTTTTTTTAGAACAGCTTTAGTATCGCAGTCAAATTTTTTTGATAGTCTGAGCTACGGTAGCGCCACTTTGACCAAGAGCAGAATTGTTTATAACTAAAAAAGTGTCTTTGCTTAGCATTTTGGGCCTAGCGCCATCTATTGGAATAAAAACGAACTAAAATTTAAAAAAAATACGTTGACGTGCTACAAAAAATTTAATAAAAAATATTGAATCGCATTTAAAAATAAATGAAATTTAATATTTTTTTATGAATATATTAAATTGAGAGTGGGAGTCGCACGTAGGAGCAGATTATATAGAATCTATTAATGACACCTACGCTCCTCCCCGTAGCCCTGCGGGGCTCTTTAGATTTTAATTTCGGGGGGCGTAGGAGCCGGGATCTTCAAACATGTCGCACTGCGTGCCGCACGTAGGAGCCGGTTATATAGAATCTATTAATGACACCTACACTCCTCCCCGTAGCCCTGCAAATGAAAATGTCATAATTTTCCCGGAATTATACACAATCCTACGAAAAAAACATTTTAAAAAATTTTCATCTTATCCGATTTTCGCGATTTTTCCGATTTTAAATTCAAATTTATTTTATTTATAAAAACATCTCTAAGATGGCAGTCAATCAAATTAACAATTTTTTAGTTAAAATTATAACCACCTAAAAAAAATTGTAGAAAAATTTTATCCAAAAGCGGAAAAAATTATAAATAATATATAAAAAATTGAAATATATCTAAGATGGCGTCTGTAATGTTTACATTTTTAATTAAAATTACGACCATTTAAAAAAAAAATGTCGCGACAGTCAATTTTGACTGCGATACTAAAGGCTAGCCGTTTTTTTTTTTACTTCATACAACATACACGACAATAGCTGTTTTGCTTTCGCAAAGCCGATTAGCTTTAATGTTAGAGGCCAATTTTGGTTTCAGCAATATTTGTTTTGAATTTCCAGTAATGGAAAATAATTGTTCATCATAGTGGGCTTTTTTGTCAGTAGTAATTGTAATCTGAATCGGTTTTATGAAAATCTTTTTTTTTTTAGTTTTATGTAAAAGCCAACTCTACTTTAATTACTACTGATAAATTCGCCAACTATGATGAACAAATATTTTCGTTACTGGAAATTCATAAACAAATATTGCTGAAACCAAAATTGGCCTCTAACATTAAAGCTAATTGGCTTTGCGAAAGCAAAACAGCTAATATTTATTATATAACAATATTTCACTTTAAATTCTTACATAAAATTTATTACGTATATACAGATTTACACGATTCTATATAAATTTTCACCCGTATTAAATGAATTTATAAAAAATGATTTTTTTCGTCGCGCGTGTTGTTCTCTTTTTAAATTTTCTTGACATTTCGAATAAAGTATGTATCGGATGAAGTTGACCGCGATTTATTTGTTATTGCTTTTGCCATCACCAGTATATGTGGCCAATTGAGTGTCGTGCCTCGTGCGCATTAATATCGATTGTTAATATCGAATTAATTGGATGTCGCACGGTTGAATGTCACGTATAATATGTCAGACATGTAGAATTTTCCATCATTTAAATTTGTTGGAGAATCTTCTCCATGTGTCCGAGACTTTCATACTGTTGCACAAATTCTTGATGGTTGTATAAGAACTCTGACAATGCTGTTCATACTCTTCAGCCAATGGCTGAGGATCCGACAATTGGCCTAGATTATCCCACATCTGGGTTATTATTGTTTTTCCGTGGTTGGTTGTCGGTTATTTTATTCACTACATTGGCTTCTATCAAGTTATAGTTTGATTTAAATCGAAGCATGATCCATAGTCTAGCAGGTTTTTGACTATTTCTTTGTTATTGACGCAGATCCCGGTAACTTACAATACTATATTGATTGTTTTTATTCGCAGGTTCTTTATCTCACTGGAACTGATGAACGTTGCTAGTCTAGCCCAGTCGTAGGTGTATTTGTAATGTGTTCTCCACTAAAATGGGATACTCGTATTTTTGGTAGCTTGATTACTGCAGGTCGATTGCTACTCTGACGCTTCCAGGCATGTAATTTGGTGAAGATCTGTAATATGGTTCATCCTTGTTTTGTGAGAATATTTCTTTACATAAGTTCCTCATTTTATTGTCTTGCTGCTTCCGCATTCGGCTGAATGTTGTTGTTTTCTGTTGTAAATGAAAAGGATGTTCATGTTTGTTGTTTTCCGATAATGTTAGTGGGTTATATTGAGACGTTTACGAATTTCATCTATAAAACTGTTGTTTGATTTTCTTTCTATCTTAGAAGTATGGGTGGATCATTTCTAGTGTTGGGGTAGCATCCCGTATTTTATTATCATTATATTTACGTACTCGAGGTACAGCGCTTTTACAGCTGCTATCAAGATATTTTATGGTTTTTTTTCAAGTCCATCTTTTTTATAGTTGGTGTGCAGCTGGAACAACTTTTACGCTATTGCGCCTTTTTATTTGAATTATGGCTCCATCGTTGCATCGGTTTTAATTTTTTATTGTAATATTTTGCCGTTGTTGGCTTCGAAGAATTTGGTTTGTCTTCGTAATCTAATATTCATCTTAGTCCTATCGCCAGTTGTTGGGACTAATGTTGATCTAGCAAATTGCTATTTAGTTTGTAAGACTATGGGCAGTCATCTAAATAAATTACCACGGATGGGGTTTAATTCGATATGAGAAAATAAAACTGTAGCTGATTGTGGTCAATTTTATTCTGTCTTTAGACAGAGAACGAAAGATGGTCAAGGTTTGGCAATTTTAGTGAAAGAGTGGCATACAATATCACAAGAAACTTCTCAGCTTACCACATATACGTGAGGACAAATGCGCATGGCTTTAACATTCATTGCTGGTATATCATTTCACCAACATTGTCAGTGCCGACATGTTCTAACTATCACTTTTTTCGCTTCGATGCATTTTCGATGGAATAACGGTATTTTAGAAGTAATATTTTTACAAAAAAAATATTTTTACTTCTAAAATACCGTTATTCCATCGAAGCGAAAAAAGTGATAGTTAGAACATGTCGGCACTGGTGTTGCTGCTTTAAACAAGTTATATTAAACGAGTCATCAAATCCACCCGCTTCGAAAAAATGAGACAAAATTCGCGGTTTTATTATAAGCCTCATTTTGTTCCAATCTAAACAACATAAACATTTTTACATAGTTTTTAAGGGTTTTCTTGAATTCTGTGTTGATCTAATCAAAGTTTG